>JAQPPZ010001844.1:6828354-8189209 GCA_028583015.1 Wollemia nobilis
CGGAGAAACGGTAGCGATTTTGCTACGCCTTGTGGAAAGAAGACTCAAAGTTCAAAACGGTAGCGAATCGCTGCCATTTCTTGAAGACAAAGGCTCAAAGCCAAAAGGTAGCGAATCACTGCAAAATTCTCAAAAGAGCCCGACGAAGTCAGAAGGTAGCGATATCGCTACAATTTTCGGGGAAGAAGACTCAAGGTTCAAAGTGGTAGCGATATCGCTACCCTTCGAAGAAGAATGCCCAAAGCTTTAAAAGAGTAGCGATATCACTACGAGAAGTGGCCGGGAAGCATGTAGTGATATCGTGACATGTCACGATTTTGTGACATGTCGCCATATCACGACTAAGAAGATGAACAGGCAGACTTGCAGTTTTGTCATTTTTTTTTTGCAGTAAGCGTTACATAGGACGCAGGAAAAGCAGGACACGTGGCGCACAGGTGTCAAACTTGCAGAGGCGTTACATGCAGAGATGAATTTCAAAGCATTTTCAAATTTGAGCGTGAATCAAAGCGGGAAAAAGCAAGAATTTGAGGGGTCATGTGCAGGAAGGTGAAATGAAGCGACAGAGAAGATCGAAGAGCCGCGTCAAACATTATAAGACTAGAATTGCAAATCGAAGAAGGGGTTGGAAATTTTCGAATACAGAGTTGCAGAGACAAGAGCTTCGTGCTATTCTGGGCCGTACTTGGGCAATTTCCTTCTTTTTGTTTGGGAATTTTATACCTGGAACATTTTTGAATGTAATCGAAATATTCTTTAATACAAAATACAGAGAGTTGGCATCTTTTGGATGAGAAAGAAGGAGTTAATTCTGCATGCATGATTTAATGTCTATCTTTCCTTTCCAGATTTCTTAGGTTTCTAGGTGAAGTTTAATGCAAGATCTCTTGGTTGCTTCATGTGAATGCTTGAATCTGGAATTATAGTAGAAACCCTCGAGACCCGCACCTAGCCTATTTGGATTGTGTGAAAGTGCAGGTTCATTAGGTTAGGTTGTATGTAGAAAGCCTCAGTATCTTCGGTTTCATCAGATTAATGACAACTTTCTGACTGTAATCTATTATTATTGTTACTTTTGTTTACTTTTGTCTTTGCTTTTCAAACCCATATTTTATTTTCAGCAGTTTAATTACTGTGTTTGAATAAATCACTAAAAATCCATCAAAATTAAATATTAAAATAGATTTTATTCATTTTAGAGTCCATTGCACTTTCAGAATTAAATAAACCACAGTGCCCCTTGTTAAAATCCACTTGCAAACCCTAAGGTGTTCTTAGCATTTCATTTTAAACAACATCCTTGATAATCAATAATTAGCATAATAAGAACCTTGGAGAAATCATTTTTCTTTGCAAGCAGAGGATTTGGGACTCGAATCCTACAGGAGAGTGTGTTTTCACAATCGGGTTAAAACACCACTCAACAAGTCTTAAGAACTCTTCCAAAGATATTTAGTGAAAAGTTTTCTACTATATAAGTTTCAATGGATGGTGATTCTTTGACAAGAGATATGTTTCTTGGTATGCTCACAACATCTGAGATAAGAACAAAAGATCCTATTCCCCAGAAGGAAGCAACATTCAAAACAATCAAGAAGAAAAAGGGTAAGAAGTCAAAATCAAGTGATGAAGAAGAAAATTATGGTAGAAGAAATAAGGATTATAGAAGATACAAAGATCTAAAATTTATTAAATGTTTCAATTTTGGAAAGTATGATCATTATGCAACTGACTATCAAGAAGCCAAGAATAACAATGATGAAGAAAAATAGGATCATAGGAACAAGGAACCAGAAAGATATAGGCACCAAAAGAAAAACAAGGATGGAAAAAGTAGACAAAGAAAGAAGTTCTTTCATAGACAAAAGAGGATCTACTATGCAAATAAGGAAATTAAGTACTCAAATGATAGTGATGCTAGTTTTTCATACAATGATAGATATGAAGTTCTCTTTATGATTGAAGAAAAAGAACTAGTTAAAAAAATGACTCCAGTAATTCTCAAGTGTTTTAGATGTGGTAACTTTGGATATCTTGAAGATAGTTGTACAAGAGATGGTTATAATTTCAGTGATGATGAATATGAAGATACACTTGAAGGACCAGAAGATAATATTATAATGGCACTATAAGAAGGAGAAGGTGATATTATAGGAGATAAGCCAACAGAGAATAAATATATGGACAAAGCTAAACAAATAGAGGAATATTTAGAAAAGGATGGATATGATCTCAAGGGAGAACTTATTTATGCCCTTGACATAGTAAATAAGGTAAGAAAGCAAAACTCTAAACTTGAAATTTAGTTTCAAGAATGTGATGAAGAAATAAGATTGTGTATGGAGGATTTAGAATCAAAGGCTAAGGCAAAAATATTCAAAGATATGTTAGAAGAAAAGATATTAGAATTTGAAAAGTTAGCACAAGAAGTGGCACTACTTAAATATGATTTAGAAGACTCCAAAGTCAAGATAAAAGGGTTCAAAAATAGCTCAAATAACTTGGATAAGTTCATAAATATACAAAATCCTAAATCAAGCAAGACAGATCTTGGATTTGAACAGGTTCAAAAGAAATGGGAAGGAAAGTCAACCTCAAGTTTTGGAGGAGAAGATACTTCATATGAAGGCACTTCAGAAGAAGACAATGTAAGAGAGAGTGAGACATATGAGGATGATTTGGACAATAGAGAGTTCAAAAAAAATAAGAACAATGCACAAATAAGATACATATGGAACAACAATCAGAATAGGTTATACAGACAAAACAACAATCAGAATAGGTCAAGAGAGACTAGGAGACCAATGAGGTTAATACAAGGAAACTTCAATGGAAGATGCTTTTCATATCACAAGTTTGAGCACATGGCTTCATAGTGTAGGGAACATGAAATACAATAATATGGGAATAGACAGATTTTCCATGGGTATTGCTACTTATGTAATCAGTTTGGTCACAAGGCAATAAATTTTAGGGTTCATGACAGAAGAAGGTATGGCTTCACTAGGAGAAATCCTAAGATATTTACACCTCCAAGTAATAATAACTTAAGTGTTATAATCACAATAATTATGGTCATGTAGGAAAGTGGTATAGAGCAGATATTCCATAAATAAGTATGAACAGGAACAGAAACATGGATATGAACAGGAATAGGAACATGAATATGAACAAGAACAAGAAGAGGGACATGGACATGAATATTGAAATAAATAGTTAGTGGATTCAGAAGGATCATATAAAAATAAGAGAGGGTAAAGGTAAATAATAGTACCTTCTAAGAGTAGAAATACTCCCACCCTAGAATTAACCACCTCAAGATGAGGTGAGGGAGGGGCTAAGCTAGGAGGCTCATTCTTAGCCCCGAGCCCCAAAGGTGACCCTCTGCCATTGATGTCAAAGGGGGGAATATTTGAGTAATGGGGAGAGATTTGGTATTTTATAAAATAGGAGAGATCATTGAGCTAGGGGGAGCATTGTCCTATGGGAAGAAAAACAAAGGAAAGGTCAAGTTTTTGATAAAAATAAGTTGGGTTGCCATCAATGATAAAGGAGGATATTGCTGGACATTTTTAGCTCATTTAGTTGTCATTGATGTCAAGGTAAATTTGTCATTGAAACCAAAGTGAACACATGAAGCTATCATTAACACCATGGAGTACATCATCATTAACACTAGGAAACAATGCAAAGAGATGGAGAAAAATTGTCCAAATATATTTTTATAAGGGTTTTTGTTAAAACCATAATGTCACATTAAAAGGTTTTTTATTAAAACCATAATGATAGTTCTCTAATATTGTGATGGCTGAATTAAGGTTTTTATTAAAACCAAGGTGGTGAAATTATTTTTCATCAACCCAGTGAAGTGCAAATGACAATTTGATATTAACTCAATGAGGGCTTTAATTTTTTATTAAATTCTAAAGTTTATAAATTAAATTTATAATATTTAAATTCTTTTGAATTTAAATTAATTATAAATTAAAATTTATACAAATCGACATCATCAAATCGAATCATCTGTCGATGTTGTATGTAAATCAAATGAAAGGTATTTAAACCCTAAGAAAAAACTTAGGGAAGCAAGAGATCAAAATCTAAATTCAAGCATAAGCAAAAATCTGAAGCCTCCAAAATTTACGAGTGGTGTATTACCAAAACAGGACAACGCATTGTAATCAGGACAGAGCATCATAATCGAGGCATCACATGGTGTTCAAAGCAAGGGACAGTGCAAAGGGAGAAGCAATCGTAGTCTAGCTTGGTAGTAGACGTAGGAGAAGGCCAAAGGCTTTGAAGCCTTTGTAAAAAGGCTTAAGCAACATTAGGGCTTAAGCTAAGCATGTGGAGTGCTTAACTCACATGACTATATTTTTGTAGCTAAGGTTCTAGTCGTGGAGAATGTGCAGGTTTGAAACTCCGAAAATTGTAGAAAGGGGATTCACCAAAGGTTTTTATAATTTAATTTTTTATTTTTGCATAATACTAAGGTTTAGGAGAAATAAGGGAATATTTGTACTATTTGATTATTGTGCTAAGGTTTTAGGGGTGTATGTGGAATTTGATTAATTATGCTAAGGTTAGAGAATTATAAGTTGATATTAATTTATTTACCTAAGTGGTAAATAGGCGCTTTATTAAGGTAAATATTATTTTACCTTAGGATATAGAAATTAAGTTGGAATATCAATTTTGTGAAATAGCAAAATTGAAGAGGAAATTTTTGTGAAGATATTATTGTCAAATATTGCTATTAACAAGGAGATATAAGGTGTATTATGAAATTGAGCTATTTTTGTATTTTGTGAAGTATAACACTTGTTATATAACCCTTGGCACTTGGAAAAGAAAAAAGATATTCCTGAAGGTAGTTTTTGAAGATCATCCTCAAATAAAGAAAAAAGTATGAACATATTATTCCATAGTTGAATTGATTGATTGGTTTTCTAGAAAATAAGTTTAGAGTGAAAAGGACTTGGTTAGGGTTTCCTATTGAGTGTGTTGAGTGATTACTTCAAGGTTTTTTGGAATAAAGAAGTGTTGTTAAAACCTTGTTTGATAAGCATTGTTGTTGAAGCTATTGATGAGTGAAGAATTTGAACTAGGGTTTGAAAACAACATAAGCATCATTGTTATGTGAGAGTTATTTTATAAGAATTTTTGTTGAAGCCATTGATTGAGTGAAGAATGTGAACAAGGATTTAAAAAGAACATGAGTATCATTGTTATGTGAGATTGGTTGTTGAGCATTATTGGAAACATTTTGAGTAAGTGATCATATACTTGTTCTAGGGTTTGTGAGTAATGATTATCTCATTGAGTGATTGGTTGAGTAGAGTTGGTTGAGCCTAGTCAAGTGAATGTGTGAAGTGATTGTTCAAGTTCCATAAAAAACTATTCTATATTTTGAATTGAGTTGAGAAAGTAATTGAGGAAAGAAGTCTCTAGTGGATAGATATCCATCAGCTATGGTAGTGATCATAGGTCTTATGATTGAGGACAAGAGTCTTTAGTGGAGAGATATCCACAAGCCAGTGTAGTAGAGGTAGTTGTATTCAAGATGATCACAAACCAAAGCAGAGGAGAAGGAGTTCTCCTATGGATAGAGATCCACAATATTGATTTAGGGTATTTGTGTATCCTTTGTACAGAGGTCCATAAAAATTGTAATAGGGAAAGTATTTCCAAGATATTGATTGAGAAAATTTTAGTGAAATATTTTCTCTATGGAATAGCCCACATTGGGTGAACCACGTAAATTATGGTGTCTCTATTTTTGTGTGGTGATTTATGCATTGCTTTGATTACTTCTATTGATATTGCTATATTTACATTGTATAATATTGATTGAGAAAGAAAAAGTAAAAAGTGGTCTGATACTGTTCACCCCCCTCTCAATATAAGCTTGTGTTCTTCAATATCTAGGATGGGAATGAGATTTTAGATTGTATGAGGTTTTATAATATGTCTTTGTACTACAAATTTAATATAGGGTGGTTTTATTATTGAGTTTGATAATATCTAGGATGGGAATGAGATTTTAGATTGTATGAGGTTTTATATTATGTCTTTGTACTATAAATTTATCTTTTTCAATCCTAGACAATCCTATAGCTATAATCATGTTGTCTAGCTTGAAAATTTTTACTTTAGCATGGATATATTCCTTTAGTCCACTAATGAAATAACATTATAAAAACTCATCATTCAATCCTCTAACTTGATTTTTCAAATTTCTAAATTGTCTAGTAATCATGGATAGATGTCATCTATCTTAACTTGGTGAGAGCTCCAACAAAATATTCATACTAAGTAGGTATAAAAAGAGTGAGTAATTCTATCTCAAATTCGACCCAAGTGAGTCATGGATACATATTCTCTAATCATTAGTATCGTTGAACTAATTTTTATTTAAATTTAAAAGGTAAAATTATGAGCCTTTATTTATGGGGAGTGGCATGAAGAGAAAAATATTTTTTGGCTTGATACAACCAACTAGTTGGATCATCACCATTAAATTTTAAAATTTCTAGTTTATGAATTCTCTAGATTGTATTTTGAGGTAAGATATTTTGTACTTTGTCCTTATAAGTACCATCTTGACACTCTAGTAATTATCCTAACATAATATCATATTTTACATTTAGTCCTATTATATGATTCCCAATGTCATTAATTTAATCTAATTTAGATAATACTTGATGAATTTGTGACTTATACTTTTCAATTTATTTCACCTAGTCATCCAATTACTCTACCTCTTGGCTAGCTCTATTACCACTATCTATTCTGAGTCACTTTAGGGTCTCCAAAAAGGTTTATCATAGTTATATGTCAAAATTATTAGGGTCTCCAAAAGTTATATGTCACTATGGATATTAACCTTCTAAGCTCTAATTTTTGGTTTTATGAAAGGTGAAAGCTCTTCACATAGAGGGATTATTTCCCTTTTTTGGATGTAATGGTTTGGAGATCCTCTTAAAACTTCACTATCAATAAAAAAAATTATTAGCTCAAAGAGAACATTAAAATGGACTATAGCACAAAATGATATATTTTGGATTTTTTATTGACTACTGACAACAGACTGTTCTATTGGTAGACTACTAAATAATTGACTACTCTAACTATCAAAATGGTTATTCTATATATAATTAGATTGGATATTTTGTATATTATCAAAATATATATTATTTGTACTCTTAAACTATGTATTCTTGGTACTGTGACATCAAATATTCTTTACACTTTTATACTAACTAGAGTATTATCTTCTATTTTATGCTTAGATCTAGTTTTGGCTTTGAATGGGAAAGGACTATCAAAGGGATAATTTAAGTCAACGTGTGTTTAACTTTATGGACTCTTTGATATACAATCTCATTTGTGATTCATGGTTGGTCCAATATTACAAATATCTAACTGATGAGGCACTGAAATACCTCATTTTTATATCTTAAAGCAACCATTATTGACTCCCTTAATATGTTTATAAAGAATAATTAATTGCGCACTAGGCTATAATTTATACTAATATTGTGATTAGATAGTGAATAGGTAAATTGCATTATTATATTATTTTAAATATGTTTTATGTGATTCCAAGTTTTGTTTTACATTTAGTCATAATTTTTTGTTTTAGAATCATTAGACTAATAGAACCAGATAGAAAAATAATTTCTTGTAGGCCTCTAAATGTTGATATGCCAAAACTATCATAGTGCATCAAAATAGTTTTGCATCGAAATAATCCAGAACTATCACAATGTGCTAGGGTGAATCAAGATGCATTGGAATGAGCCAAACTAAAATGAGCCAAAAAATTAGGGACCAAAAAATATGGAAATACAACATGAGATGGAGCTTGCACATGGGAAATAAAGTGAAGACTTTTGTGGATTGAATAATTTGGCCTCCCTAAAAAGTAGGCTAAAATTGTGTTGATAATTTCTTCTTAAATATAAGGATGAAATTATGTTCTTAGTTTTAATAATTTGACCTCCCTAAAAAGTAGGCTAAAATTATGTTGTTAGTTTCAATAATTCCTTCTCAAATATTGGGCTAAAATTATGTTATTAATTATTTTTCAACTCTTGGATAAAATTGTGATGTTAGTTCTAAGATATGAGGAATATTATTTCCAATATATGATGAATATTCCTCCCAAATACAAGGAGTGTAATGTGCCACTTGACTTGTTCATGCTTATTTTTAGTAAGTTGTTGAGATACTCCTAAGATAAGAGGAGTGTAAGGTATCACTTACCTTGTTCATGCTTATTGTTAGCAAGTGGTTGAGATGCTCCTAAGATAAGAGGAATGTAAGGTAACACTTGTCTTGTTCATGCTCATCATTAGCAAGTGGTTGAGATGCTCCAAAGATAATAGGAATGTAAGGTGCCACTTGCCTTTTCATGCTTATTATTAGCAAGTGGTTGAGATGCTCTCAAGATAAGAGGACTATAAGGTGTCACTTGTCTTGTTCATATTTATTGTTAGCAAGTGGTTGAGGAAGTGTAGGATGCTTCCAATAGTTTAGGAGTGTGTATGTATTATCTATGTCAATTATTAGAAATTGGTTATAGATGTGTAGGGATATTTTCAATAAAGTAGGGGTATGGTTAGGTGCCACTTGTATAAAAATGTGTGCCTAACTTATATATGCTTTCTAAAGTAGGGCAAGAAATAAAATAAATGGAGGATGCATTTGGATTGAAGATTTTGTAAAGAGGTAATTCCCTCTTATTTGATTTTATTATTTTTTCATTTGTATGTATTTTAATTATATCTTAAATTAATAATTACTTTCCATTGGGTTGAGGAGTAAGGGCCCACTCTATCAACACAATGGGAAGTATTATTTCTTGTAGATATGTTTCTTGGGTTAGTTTTATGCAACTGCTAGATTAGATTTCAATTTTAGAAATTTAGATTTAATTTTATGCAAGTGTGATTTTACAAAGTTGTAGTTTCAAATTCCATATGTTAGCTAAAATATCTATGATATATTCCATTCTAGTTTACAACATCCAAGCTATTCCAATTGATTTGTAATCAAAATAGGGATATAGAAAGTATCTAAAAAATATTTGTAATGACCAAGTTTTAATATTATAGTATGAGTTTTACAAAGTATAACTCAGAAAAAAATAAAATGCATGGGTTTGAAATAATGGATTGCAATTAATAATTATTCCAAAATATGAGAAGGTGCAGCCACATAAGTAGGCCAATGCATAATGAGTATGTAGATAACCTGAGAATGTAAAAATTACTAGGGATATCTTACTTGTGCTTGAGAAGGTGCCATGAGTAGTTTCACAATGAAGCATATATTAGACATAGAGGTGATTTAGTTCATGATAGATATTTAAAAGGGCATTTATTTTACAAAAGACACATTTCAGGGTAAAATATTTTTGGGATTGTTGCATATTGAAAGTACATGTTCAAACATAAATATTATTGTGTGCCTCATATCAGTTGTGAATAAATCTAATCCTTTATTTATCTACCAAAATTGTTAAAATATAAAGTAGAGTTTAATGTCCAAGATGAGGAGTCAAATTTATTGCATAAAAGCAAAGTGATATCAACAAGGATTTTGAATCAATTCAATGATAATTAAGCCTAATTAAGGAAAAGGTATTTGAAAATACCTTGAACTTGATTCATTTATCCAATGCTAAAGCTTGCATTGAAGTTTGAAAAGGTAAATTTAATTCCTTAAGAAAAGTAAAATTATTAAAGTGATGAGAATTAAAATCTTGAAAGTGAACAAAAAATGTTTAAAAGGAAAATTTATGGTTAATGTTTGAAAAAATAAATGGGGGAGTATTAGTATTTTTTAAGTGAACATTGTTTAAAAAAGAGAGGAAAAGATATGAAAATTTTGAGAAAGATTTTTTTCTAAGGAATACCTTCAAGCCCACTTAATTTTATAAGGTGTATTTTGCAAAGGAAATATTTCAAATGTACATTGTTGAAGGAATATTTTTAAACATTTAAGACATCGAAGGCTAATTCAAATACAAGGTCAAATTATTGAAGGATTTTTCGTAAGGCATAATTTTTTTTTACCTCACCTTATATTCTTCAAATTTCACTGATATATTAAAGAAAGAAGAAACATAAATAGGAATTCAAAAGGTTTTCTACAAAGCAATTAAAAAGTAATTTAAAATTTTAAAAGGAAAAATTAAAAGGGACATTTTATTGAAAATAAAATTTGACATTTTTCAATCATTATATGGAAAAAGGAAAATGAAATCAAACAAATAAACAAGCCAAAAAAAAATATGACTCATCAAAAGATAGTATGGGAGGAGAAAAGCAAATAGAAATTCAAAAGCATTAATGATTAGAAGTTAGTATAGATGAATAAAAAAAAGTAGAATTTCAAATGTATGGCTCATAAAAAAATAAATGAAGAAGGAGAACAAGATGAATTATTGAGTAATAAACACAAAATGATGAGTGAAAAATATAATACATGTGACCTACTTCAAAACGACACTAGGAATAGTGATCTTGAGAATGATTATAAGTAAGAGAATTTTTATGCAAAAAATATTTAGGAGATAGTCGATATATGTGATGGTCATGATGAAAGCCAAATAATTAGAGATATTTTTTGATAAGATATTGATGAAAATAAACAATTGTTAAACCTAAATTCATTTTTACATTCCATTATAAAAAAATATTAAAATAATATGTCAGCAAAACTAATGTGATACCTACCAATGATTCATTAAGAAGTAAAAAAATTGGATTTATCAACACTTAAGGACTACATAATATTGTTAACAAGCTAATGAATGCTCTACAAATCTTGTTATATTACCTGCTAAAATAGGAAAAATAATACACATAGCATTAGTTACTCTTAATGTACTTATGATAAAGTAAAATAGGGAAAAAAATAAAACCCAAAATGAAAGATGTGATTTGTGACCCTAGTGTTCTTCATCAAAAGAAAAATATGAATTACAATACAAGTGATTTGAGGTCAATGACAACAAATGTGTGTTGTGATACTAGTGATTTATTTCAAAAGATAGATGTAAGTTGTAATACTTTTTATTTGATATCCATAATGATAGATGCATGTTGTGATACTAAGGATAGTGTATAGAGGACACACATATCATGTGACACAAGGGATTTGAGAATTGTCCGTGAAGACAAAGAATGTGCTAAAAGTGTATGTATTGATTGTGTTGATTGCATAGGGAATATTTGTGTAGTCCATGACATATATAATAGTTATATAAATAGATATATATGTGTTAGTTAACATTGTGATGATGACATAGATATTGATAGTTGTTGTGCTAAAATTTATCAGTGTGATAATAAAATTAGTTGATTTGAAATGCATACTAAAGGGTTTGGTTCAAAATTGTTTAACAAAATGGGATATATAAGTAAAATTTTGGAAAAGCATGAGAAAGGTATGAAAGAACCCATTGTACCAAAAATAAGGACAAAATGTAAAGACCTTGGATATATAGGACAAACAAATAGTAATGGATTTGTGTTAAGGACTAATTTTGTGATAGAAAATATTGACACAAAATTTGTGATAAGGATTGATAAAACCAAATTTGTGACAAGTAACAATGAAAGACGAAAAAGTAATAATGAATCAAAGAATGGTAAAAGTAGTTTTGTGATAAAAAAATATTGTGATAAGTAACAAAAAATGTTTAATAGGGAACAACAAATAAAATGTGTTTCAAAATTACATCATACCAAATTTGTAAAAAAAGAGAATAAAAAAAAAGAAAAAAATGTAAGAATGAACAATTTTAAACATTGTGGCATATAAAAACAATATAAAATGTTGGAACCTCTATTGTTGTGAAATTTGTGGAGGAAACAATCATTCCCAAAGATATTGCCAATACAAAAAAATAACAAATTGAAAATTAATTATGGATGGATAAGTATGTGTGAATAGGATAAGATTAAATAATTATTATATGGTTTCTATGTTGTAATTTTAAGCCTTGCTACCAAAAAATATCATAGGCCCCAATTTAAAATAGCCAAAATATTAAAGGTCAAAATAATCATATAAGAGTAGAATAATATATGAGCAAATTATTATGTATATGAAGGCCTATATAATACTAAAACTAACATTCATTTATATAATCAAATATCAATGTAAATGGCCTAAATAATTCATTAAATTATGCATGAAGAAAACTTACAATATTAATTGCTCAAATCCATATATAAGATTTATTCCAAATTATATTTTTTACACTCTTGTTTCTCCTTCTTGGACTGCTTTCCCATGGAGTATTATCTCCATAATATAGCTATTGTAATGTGACTCTCCAAGTACTTGACTATTGCTCTCCATATGAAAAGTCTCATGACTCTTGGCTTTTCATCTTACCACTTGTATACAATATTCTTCATGGACACTTGACTCTAAGACACTTACATACATCTATTGACTCTTACACTTCTACATGCACTCCAAATTACATAACACTTGTGTATTTCTTACACATTGCACTCTTACATGATACTTGTGCATTTCTTACACATTAACACTTACATAAAAGGGGAAATATAAATCACACTTCTAAACTATAGACTCAACCCTAATCTATTACATATTTACAATTATACCATGAAGGTACCATGGGGGTACATTAGCATGTACCAAATAATGTAATATTCCTCAACACCCTCTTGTATTACATTATTTGGTTATTGAAGACTTTAGTCTTCAATATTGGTCTTCATATTTATCTTTAATCAACATGTGAACTTGCATTATTCATGAACCTTTGATTTTCTAGAATCTTCTTCATCATATTGTATCTTGGGTTCACCCTCTTGCTTGAATTTTTCTCCAAGTTATCCTTTATCTTCATTCTTTAGGTTATTAGCCTTTGTATCTTCAAGATATACTTGATCTTTTTCTTCTTTCGATTCAGATTCAAATGCATGAATAGCTTTGTCTTTTTCCTCTAGACTATGTGCTTCATTCAATCTAGTTTTCATACAATATTGATATTGTCATGTCTCTTCTGAACATTCACTTAGAGCATCATAATAATTTCCTAAATTAGATGAACTTGGAATGTCAATATTACAAAAAGAATGAAGCACTATTTTTAGATATGATTCACTTGATTCATTTCTATAAATTTTTACTTTCTATTTTAGAGTTTCAATCAACTCTTTTTGCTTCATATTTTCATATTTATGTAGTTCAAGTGAGAGCAATGCCATATACATTATACTACCTATATCTAGAGGTATCACAATGTTATCATTTATATTATCAATATCTTCTATAATATTTGAGTGTAAATAGTTTCAAATGTCTCAAAACTTTCATCCATAGATTCTCTATAAATTATTGTATTATCATATATAACTTACCCTTAGATTTTTCAATTAATTTTCCAATGCTAGATTTTATAACCTCTAATATTTTCTTTCTGATTATAGACTCCATGTTGCTATCCATAAAATTTAGTAATTCAAAATTTTTAATGTTGTAAACCTTATATCTCCCTAGTTTAATATGCTTTGAAAAATGAAACTTGTAAATTTTAAATTGTCTAACCTTTGATTTTGAAAACCTTTAAACTCCCAAATATATTAAATTTGCTAAATTTTAAATTTTATAAAAAACTTCAAAAAACTTTAAATTTCTAAAATCACTTCAAACTAAAAAAATTCACTCAAAAATTAAAAAACTTTTAAAAATAATTCCATTCTTAAAATTTTAAAAACCTTAAAAACCAAACCCTTTTAACTCCAATCAATATTTTAATTTTTTTAATCTTCAACCTTTGAAAATATTAAACTCTTCAAACCTTATCACTCCATAAAAATCATAAATTTAAATTTAAAATAAATTTTGAAAAACCTTAATTAATAATACCTAACACTTATCACTCCACCTAGGTTTTTAAAAAAAAATAGTTTTGCATCTATTTCCCTTTAAATCTTCGCTATGTGGTGGAAATAGATTGTAATGTTAAATAACATTACTTGACCCTATAAACATTGATTTTGTTGTTTTGAAATAAGTTTTAATGCTGAATGATTATTCTCAATGATGTCTTTATATTGTCTCACCTCAAACATTGTTATTTGAATGTTCTTTCCACTCTCACCTTAAATGCTTGTCTTTCCTCAAAAGTCTTTCCACTACTTGTCTTGAATGTATTTCTCTTCATTGGAGGTTAAGCATCTCCTAAAGCTCTCTTCCTTGGATTTTTTGTAGGTTGAATGTCTTCCATTATTCTCTTTGCTGGAGGCCAAATATCTCCTTGTATTCTCTTCACTAGAGGCTAAATATCTCATAATCTTCTCTTTGGTGGAGGGGTCTAAATATCTCCTAATATTCTCTTTTTTGGAGGATGCTAAACATCTCCAGATCTTCTCTTTGTTGGATTAGGTCAAACATCTTCTAATATTCACCTGATGGTAATCGAATAACATTGATGATGCCTAGCCATATGCATCAAATGATGCACTTTTGAATAGTATGTTTTTGTTGATCATTTTACTTTGTTATGATAATATTTTCCTTTAACAACTTTATTCTTATTTTTCATTGCTTTTATTCTTAATAATATGATGATGGATAAGCTACTTTTAGCTTCTTAATGATCCTTTTTCTGTAATGCTTATCATACTACTCTAGTTTCTATTTGTCACAAAGAACATATATTCTTTCTTCAATATAGATCTCTTGGACCTTTTTATGATGCAAGCCACTTGGAACCTTTTCTCATATAGGTTTCATGAGCCTCTTCTTATATATATAGGGATTTTAAACTTCCTTTACATATATAAGCCTTTTTATTTCAATGTTGTAGTATGTGTCTACCTTGAAGAACCTACTTCAAAAAGTGATCCATGGCCAAGACTAAAATGATATAAATATATATTCAGTTAGCCTAGTTCTTCAATGTATCCTAGGAATATGCTTCCCTCTGCTAGGTGCTTACAGATGCTTCAAATATGTCAAGTTCAATTTAGTTTTGACTTGATCCTTCTCTATTCCTTTATCATATAAAGAATACAATGCTTTCTTCTCTTTATTTTTCTTTGCTTTTTATTCTTCTCTTTGTTCTTATGTTATTATCTATTATTTTGTTCTTACTATTTTATTCTTCTCCATCTTGAAAAGCTAAAATTATTCTCTATATCTATAGGAAGCTTCTCAATATTTTGTACAATAACTTTGATGTCTAAATTCTTCAATGTCTTAGGTCATACCTAATAACCTAATATTATTATCCTCCTTATTAGAGAACCCAATATCAATGTTAGGGTGAATCTAATTGAATGAAAAAATTTCTCCTAAGTTGTTTCTTCCTCAATATTCAATACTGATTCTTCTTTTTTCTCTAGAGAATCCAAAGTGTGGCTTTGTATGTCCCCAAATTTCCAACTATCTTCTGAGTTGGCTTTCAATCAATATCCAACTTTCTTCCAAGTTGGTTTTAAATCAATATTCAGATTTTTTTTTGAGTTGGTTTTTTCTATCAATATGTCCAACTTTTCTCCTAAGTTTACCCTTTTCTTCAATATAGTTGAGTCTTAGTCTTCACTGGTTTTCCTTCAACCAAGTGGAAAGATCCTAGCATCTAAATTAGGGTGACTAAATCCTAGTCCCCTCAATATTCTACTCAATAATACCTTTAAAAATTAGAGTCCAAGTCTGCACTACCTTCAAAGTGGATAGACTCTAAATTAAATTTATCAAAAGTGGACAAATATAATTAATAATGGTGGATAAAATGAAATATATCAAAATGAATAGATTTATGTGGTAGCGCTGATACCAATGTCATATTTTTAAGCCTGAATACCACAAAAATCATAGGTCCTAAAATAAAATAGCCACAATATTAAAGGATAAAGTAATCATATAAGAGTAGAATAATAGATGAGAAAATTAATATGTATATCAAGTCCTATATAATACTTAAATAAATATTCACTGATATAATTAAATATGAATGTAAATATCCTAAATAATTCATAAAATATGCATGAAGAAAACTTACAATATTAATTCCTCAAACCTGTATACAAGCTTTATACAAAACTGGATCTCTTACACTATTTTTTATCCTTCTTGGGTAGCTTTCCCATGGAATATTATCTTCATAATATAGCCATTGTAATATGACTCTTCAAATACTTGACTATTGGTTTCCATATAATAAGTCTCATGACTCTTGCCTTATCATCTTACCGCTTGCATACAAGACTCTTCATGGACACTTGACTCTAAGACACTTGCACACATCTACATGACTCTTACACTTCTACATGTACTTCAACTTAAAAGACACATGCATTTCCTTCACATTGCACTTTTACATGATACTTATGCATTTATTGCACATTAACACTTACTTAAAAGAGAAAATATAAACCACACTTCTAAACTATAAATGCAACCCTGATCTATTACATATTTATAATTGTACCATAAATGTACCATGGGGGTACATTAGCAAGTACAAAATAATGTAATATTCCTCAACATTCTATAGGAGAAAACCAAGTATGATGAAAAATCAAAGTTTGTTGAATGTAAAGAATAATGTGAGTTTTCTCATAGAGAAGTGTGAAATAAATGATTTTAAATTATGATCCAAGCATAGCTTGGAAGATGACCTGTAGTGATAGGACTTGTAGAAGAATTATTATGATAATTTCTCAAAGGTATTGTTGATCCAATGATTGGTCTTAATGTATGGTAGCTTAAGAGGTAAAATAGTCTAGAGGCAATATCCCAAGCATGACAACCCAAAGATAGAATAACCTAGAGGTAATATACCAAGAAATATGACCTAGAGGTAGAATAACTTAGAGGTAATAACCTAGGCAAATTGGGCCAAAAATGAAGGCCACACAAAGGTAAATTGAGAGATAGACCAAGTGGATATTATTTGAGCTAGGAGAGTCAAAGCCAAAACTAGAGTCAAAGCTAAAGATGATCTTTATACCAAATAATGTAATATGAGGGATGTTGGAGAATATTACATTATTTAGAATTTTGTATATTTTATATTTTTGCAATCATTTGTTATTTGTATTTATTAGGATTTTGATAGATATTACTCCCATCAAAAATTGAAGAGACACATATCCAAAGATATTGAGCGGTGGTGAAGAGATAATTGAAGATGAAAGTAAAAACACAATAAGAGGCTTCATTATCTATAGAACTATAACTAGAAAGAAAGAATGTATGTGTGAATAAAATATGTATTATATGTGAATTTAATAAAAAAATGTATATTGCTATCTATGTGTTAATGTCTTGTTAGTTTTTGTTCTCGTATGAGAGTATTGTTAGTAAGAATTATTTGAGTTAGTGCTCTAAGTAATTTGTATTCTTTCACTAATATTTGGCAATTGAACATAGGCATTTACTAACAACTATTAGTTCTTTGAAAAAATTTCCTATAAAATTATTTAAAAATGAGATTTATTGTAATTATATTTTTTACACAAAAAGTTAATTATGTAAAATCGTATAAAATATTGTACCAAAAAAGACATGTATTAGATTTTGTATGAATTTTGTTTCACTTAAATATAATTTTCTTAGTTTATTTTGAATATATATATAACATGACCAAAGGCTTGCACTAGGTTGCTAAGTATGGTAGATTTTTCACATAAATTTGAGTTATTATTGGGAGATTCTAGAATAGCTCTAAATGGGGTTATTTAGTAAGGCCTATATGAGGGTATAAAATATTTATCATTGTAATTTTTTTTAAACAAGTTACTAATTTTTTAAAAAATATATATATAGAGAGAGAGATCACTTTTGTATGAATATTTTTAAATTTTACTATATTTTGAATTATTCCTTTTTTTTTTTGGATATATTTATTAAATACATTATTTGAAAGATAAAATTAATATAATTTTTGTATCATGAGAGATGTATAATTCAAATTTTTAGGGATAAAGTTTGATCCTATTATATTTTCATTAATCACTTAGAAATTATTTTACAAATAAATTGATATTGAATAGTTAAATATTTATTATATTATATTTGTTGTATGATATGTGTATAATTGCTTACAATATCTTGCTTACTTATATTTTTAGAAAATAATTTTATTTTTTAAAAATATTTAATTTATTATTAAAAAATAATTCATGTATTATATTAATTTGCACAAGTGTAAGTTGTTAAAGTAATAGTAATACAATTTCATTATGAATAGCCCTAAGCAAAAAAAAAAAATCATTGTGGATATTAAAGTTCAAAATTGTTAGGCATTTATGTTTACATATATTTTTATGTGGTTATCTAACCAAGATTTATAATCATCATATATTTATTTATGCATATAATTATTATCTATATTAAAAGTCTTCTTCATAATTTATTTAACAATTACGAATTAAATGGTCCATCCCTAATCAAATTATATTTATATTTAATTGTATTTCACAACTATGACAAGAAGTTAAGTTTAGATATCATTGTCCATTCCTAAGAAAATTTGCATTTGCTTTTAATTTTATTTTACAAATATAAAAAGAAATAGGCTTTGCACACTATTAAAAATTTTATATCAAAGATGAATTTAAAAATTCTTAGAAGATAAATTAACTTATTATTATTGTTTTTTTATTTTAACTTAAAAAAGGGCTCATGTTCACATAAAATAAAGAAAATAAAAACTAACCATAATATACTTATTCAACTATATTTCATATCAAAGTCTTAAATTTAAATATCACATAGAAAAGTATATATAGCACATTCATAATAATTTGTTGTAATATTGAATCTTATTAATTTTTTCTTTTTTACCATTTAACAAGTTTTTTTTTTTTTTCTAATCAAATAAAATTAAAGTAAATACATGTATTCTTCCTAATACAAGTCAAAGGTATAACATTATAATGGAAAATTTGGCTAATCAAATTTTAATGAATTTTGAGATATTTTCTTTCACATGATACTTAAGTTTTTTAACTATTTGTTTTTCTTTTAAAGTTTACTTTGAAAGAAAATACTTTAATATTCTATGTGTGAAACTTTATGTGATTAAAGTATTTTTATATTCTCTTTAAGTAAAGTAAATATGCTTGAACATACAAAAGCATGGTATACAAGACTATTTAAAAAACAATTGATAAAATAAGATTTTCATATATAAAATCTGTTGCTTTTTTATTATTACTTGAAAAATGCTTCAAATGGAAGATAGAAAAAACTTACACAAATAAATTTAAAACTTTAAAATATTTATATATATTTTCTAAACCTTTAATAAAGCACTTTTGAAAATATATATATATATATATATATATATATATATTCCTTTCAATAAATTATAACTATGTATATATACTTGGTTTTTATATTTCAGTAGTATACTCAATCGTTTTTATACTATAAAAAAAACTTAATTATATTTTTTTATCTTTAAACTATATTTTAATGTTATAAAGTTTTTTTTTTCATGAGATCTAGGTTCCAATCCTACTGGAGTGCCCATGCATAGCCAGTAACCCGATCTGACTCCTCTACATGTTGCATCTCACTGATTAGGATGATTAGGGTAATCCTGTTTGTCCCGAGGTCCCCTTCATGCCACGTGTTGAACCAGACTGACGAAAACGGTGCCTCCAACTGTCCCCATATCATGTTGGGTTACCATTAAGAGACCCTGCTGATAGTTTGAACCCTGCGCGCTGACAGTTAATAAAAATTAAAAAAAATTATGATATATAATACCATTTTCTGAAATAAATCATTTCTTTATATCCTTAAGTCTCTTTAAAATAAAATTGAATAATTTGTGTTCTTGTAATTTATCTCTAAGAATGTTATGTGATGAGATTTGGATTCAACCCTTACAACAAATAGATATATAAAACATATTAATTAAAATTAATTAATTTAAATAATATAAATTATTAATTAATTTTTTTTTTATTTGTAATTTTGTGTACATAACATATCTGCAACATGTGAAGGTAGAAATTTGAACCTGAGACCTGGCCTTTGGACTTCCATTGAAGAATTTTAACTATGCACTTGCTCTTCAACTCCTCTACACGAACGAATTTTATAAAATATAAATACAAACGATTAAATTCGGCAATTTTAATTAAAGTTACCTAAGTTTAGATTATAATACAAAACTCTTTTAAATTCTACGAAAATAAATTTTTAAAAGGAAAATTTTTAAAAGTAATCGAATTTTAAAATTAAACTGAAAATATAGGGTGTGGAATTTTAGATGAGCGTAAGATTTTCTTTTCTTAAATTAAAAGATTATACAAACCTAACTATAAATTGAACACTGTTATCTGTTATAATGTGTGTGATCATAAAATATCTTTGAGTAGGTTCTTCTTTTTAATTCCTGCCCCATCTCACATCACCATGAAAAACAACCAAGTTTAATGTGATGTGATGTCGCATCATTTTGTCGAAAAGATTCCATGTCTGGAAGTGATCCATCCACCGATTAGCGTTGGATGGAAGAAAACTGAAACATGAAACTGTGTTTAGACCATGATTGCGTCCTTTCTTTTTCTTCAATTATCTTTATTGCAACTGTGGCAACAGGGGGAGCATGTGGATTAGGTTGAAATTATCCTCGGTAATTTACACGGCATATTCTCCGTCAAGTGTCTCTTACATATCCATATAACCCCCTCGTCAAAGTTCATCCATTCAAGTGAGGCGCTTGACCTGTCCGTCCTTATCTGGATGAGCTTCATGAGGGCATGAGTTCTCATCTTGTTTTTTTTGCCCTTTTCTCTTTCAAAAAGGCTAACGGCAGAAGAGAGAGAGCACAGCTTCTTCTCTAGACCAGAGTAATTAGAAGAATTCAATATATCTGTATGTATATCAAGGGAGAAGCTGTGCTCCTCTCTTCTCCTGTTGGCTGAATCTGAATTCAATTGCACTGAATGACTCCAAATATCTTGACGCACATGTTCCAGATTTGCAGATGTATGTCACAGAGAGAAATTTGGGTACATTATCTTTTCTATACTTGTTATTTTTACACGCTCCAATTATATTGTGCACTCCATCATTGAACTGACGCTATTTTGTCTTGTTTTGTTAAATAACATTGTGCAATGTACTGAAAATAGTTACAAGCGTTTCAAATATGTAAATGTTTAACTAGATTGTATACAAAATTTGTGGTCACTATAATTTTAGAGGGGAGCCCTGACCATTGCAGAACATTTAAAGTATTTGGTGGATGTTATATTACTCCTCTTTTATTGGTGTAATTTTTAGCCATATATAAAGAGTGTCGCACTTAAAATTAACTGATATACGTTTTTGATAATGAATGATTGTGGACGGAGAGCAAAAGAGAGGAGGGAAGAGAGACGGGGTGGGGGGAATATTGCACTGTTTTTATAACTTTATGGGTGTTGATTCGTTTATCTTATGAACACAAAATGCATTTTTGAGTATTAATTTGGAGGTGTTCTACTGGGCTAAGATACATATATTCAGACTTAAAGTGTATCTATTGTTTTCCATAATGTTACATTTATTACTTTTTTCCCTAAAATTGCAAGGTAAAATAAGATACAAGAACTTTTAGAGCAACACAAGGGACTTACCTACTAGAAACATTTGATTTCTAACAATCAGTATGCAGACAGCCATTCTGCTAGATAACATTATCAAAAGTTGAGTTTAGAATTAGCACCTTAAGAGACAATCTGACTAATAGAAATGTTTGAATCTCAGATGAAGGTTCGTGTACTAATACAAATTGAAAGATCGTATGATTTAGGAAATTCAGGGTTGGGAGAATATATGTCTTTGCCACTATACAGGAGAACAATACAAAGAAAAGTCATTGGGTATTCAATAAGATGATAAGGCAAGGAGAACAAAACAAAGAAAAGTCATTGGGTATTCAATAAGATGATAAAGCAAGGAAAAAGGTGAGAGCCGGCAAAGGGAATGCAGAAACAGTTGGTTAGACTTTTTACTGTTGAAAAGTATCATCTAAGCTATGAAGTGGAGATCTGAGTTTAACAGGGAGATTAGAGAAAGAGGGAGATTAATTTTGTAACTTGTATAGACTCAGGGAGCGCCCATAGAAACTAACTTCTATTTCACAGCTATGAACATTGAACACGCATATTTCATTCTCATCTTGTCAATCCGCCTGGATTGAGAGGTTGGATGTATGCAGTATCTTGTTGGTTAAAAGAAGTCTTATCCAAAGTGAAGCCTTTTTCCCTTACGAGATGAGGTCTGGGCTTTTCAATAAATAGTATTGATTTCCTATATTTGAACCTTGATCAACGTTTTACCCCTACTGTATTTTGTTCAACAGAATAATCTTTCTGGTGACAAGACGTTTTGCAATGTAATGTAATTGAAGGTAACTGAATGCTTCTGTTGTCGACCTTATGCCCTGATATCAAATTTTGCAAGACCTGCATTTTTTTCATTCACCTGTAAGCTGATGAAAAATATCAACTAGAAAGGGCAAAAATTAAATCATATATATTCTTTTTGAGCTGTACCTTTGACGTGTCCATAGTTAACTCATTATATGGAGTGTGGACTAGTAAAAATAGTTCATGTACGCAATGGTAGTTAAAATATTTATTTTAAGACCAGTTTTTTTTTAATTATATATATATATATATATTTTTGTTTTTGGTAATTATAAAGATAAATATTAATTTGGAAAGAAATTTCAAATGATAAGTCATATATAATTTTTTTTTACAATTGTATTTGATCCTACTTTATTAAGTGGCTGAACATTAAAACCTGATCACTTGACATGGTTGCAATTGCTAAAATGGTGCGTGGTGGACCTGATTTTGCAAACAGATGAAAATTTGTCATGAAAAACGAGTGTCCTCTGAAATCGTAGAAATTAAACCGGCCCAGTGATGTGGTTAACGGACAAGCTGCGGATTATATTTAGCCACGTTAGAATCTTATTTGTCATTGGTAATTGACTATGTGGTCTCCACGGTTTTCCATCCATCAGCTTACAAACCACTTTAAAAGATAAATAAATAAATCGTACATGTAACTTCTATTGATTTCATGATTTATGTCATGGGAACATCATTATTTATCTTGAGGAGACGGAGATGAAATTCATGTTGGGCTAGGTAAAGGATAATGGTCAGCCTGTAATTTTACGTTCAATATTGAGAGTAAAAGAAAAGTAAGCTAAAGTCTACTTTTAAGCCCATAATTCAATACGTCTAGCGTTTCATAAAATAAGTTTATCATAAGTCAACTTTTATGATGAACTTGACCCAGGATGATCTTGGTCGTAGGATGATGGCAAGTGGGAAAAATAATTAAATGATTAGGAGCACTTTTCTAAGTGGCAGGATGAATGATTAGTCGGTTTAAATTTGATAACAGATGATTGAAGCCAAAAGATTACTTCCATTACAAGATGTTTCATGCTACTTACTTTGTAAGGATGGTTCAAGCATGGCTGGTTAGGTGCAGAAAAATGGCATTGGATTTTTTTAAGAAGAAATCCATTCTGCTACAACCACTTTTTTTTATATTGATTTTAAATTACATATACAAAGTCTGATTTAAATCTATTAATATTTGAAATTGCAGTAACTGAATGAAACTATTTACTCTGAACTCATATGAAGGATGTATAAATCTAAATTTTATGGACAATAGAAAATTTTGCTCATTTCGGTTCTCTTTATAAAGAAAATTACAACCATTCATTGATCAAATGTGTCAATTACAACCACTGCTCCTCAAGATTAAACTTGATAGCGACCAAATAAGAAGTAGATAGAATTGAAACATTTTAGACCAAGTAAAATCAACTTTAGACCAAGTTAAATTAACTTAAGTCAACTTTAGACAAGTTAAATGAACTTAAGCAAAAAGCCTATTAACGACGGCTTCAATTTTAAGTCAGTATTTCTTTTAAGCCGATTAAATTAACTGTCAGTATTTCTTCGGACCCTTGTAAGAGAGTTCGAAGAAGCAATTTGTAGATGAATTGAATCGAAGAGAAGAGAGAAACCCTTACTTCTAAATGGTTCTAAGTGGAATTCAATTAGAAAACCTTACTCCTTGTTTTACTAAATTGAATTTTATGATTTAGTTAAAGGATTCTTCTAGGAGTATAGATACAGCATCAATAATTTGTGGTGTGTTGCCTCTTTGCGTGAATGTTTATTATCGAAAATGCTTCCAAAGTCAAGCTCAGGTAATTCTCTACTTTCATTATAACTATCATTTTTTTATGTATTTATTTTAAACGAAGCTTTCTTTCAATTGTCTAATTGTATGGAAACGGCATCAACCATTTGTGTTCTGCCAATTACTTGCGTTATCTAAACTTGATATTGTTTGTTATAGAACAATATCCAAAAATGTTATACTTTTTATATTATTTAATTACACGTTATTATCTTACTAATTTAAAGTTTTAGTTCAAATTCATATAATCAAATTTATCCTTGATGGAAATGTTTTCAGACTTTCTTCTTATATTCAAATCTTTATATTTTGTTACACACTCAACCAAGACTTACTTTAGGTTTCAATTACTCGGGCAGGTCTTGCTTTCAGGTTCAAATTCCTACAGTTGCTCAGGATTTACTCTCAGGTTCAATATCCCATATTTCTCCAGAAGTTTCTACAAATCCCCACTCCCAAAAGTTTGTTCTCCCGTTTTCTTTAGGTTCAAATCCCTTTATTGTTATGAACAGTTGCTCGGAATTTGTTTTAATTTCCAAAACTTAAATTGGCATTAAGATCCCATATTTTCAATTCAAACCATAATTGACTTATAGACGAACACTGATAATGATACTGATTGCTATAATGTAACCATAATTGACTTATAGACGAACACTGAAGACTTACAGATAATGTGAGCCTGATTCACTGCTTAAAAAAAATAAAAATAATAAAACTAAAGAGTGGTGAATAAAAAACAAATATTCTGTTTATAGAAACCGAGGAGACCTTGACCAATGCCACTGCTCAGCATGAGAGGGAAATGTTACTATGGATAACGGATAGACCGAGGTCAATTCCTAATAACCCACAGGTTGACAGAACAAGGAATCATTTGGTGGAATGCATGCGATCTTTATCTAAACGTATCCCTCCGCTTTCGTCTAAATTGCCTTGAAACTAAATTTATTTTGCAGGCAGGATCGAAGCTCAAATTTGTAACTTAAATATGTAGTGGATGTCAATGTTTAAAATTAGTTTTGAACTTCTTGAGTAGAAGTTTTATTTTAAATACTTAATATATCTTTAGAAAAAATGAAAGTACATCTTTTAATAATAAAATTTTAAAAATAAATAAATAATAATCATGCCAAAAGAATATATTAGAGGAGAATAGGTATTTAAGTGAAAAAAGTATTGTTTGATCCCCTTGAGTGTGGTTTACCAGTAAGGACGCCACTTGCATTAATCCTCATGGTGGATGTGTATAAGAAGTATTACTCAATATAAATATAAATATAAATATATATAAATATAAATATAAATATATATATATATATATATATATATATATATATATATATATATATATATATATATATATATATTTTGTTTGGCAAGTGGTGGTATTAGAGAAGAATAGTATTCACTGGAACAAAGAGTATTTTTTGGTTAGTTGTAGGGTTTATAAACTACTTAAGTACCACAATCAATTTAATATGAGATTATTAAGATACACACAGATTTAGTTAGAAAACAAGGGTTAGCAAGTGGATGGGTTTTATAAAACATTTAAGTCCCATAATGGGATCAACGCGGATTATTAACAATGCCCCCAATTAGAAAGCAAGGAGCGATAAGTGGTGGGACTCATAAAATACTCAAGTTCTAAAATTACTTTAATGTGGGACTATTAAAGTTGCGGAACTCATAAAACACTCAGGTCCCACAACTAGATCTATGTGAGATTATGTCTCAACTCAATGTTAAAAGGGGTAAGGAATTTCACATAAGCAAGAATTTGGGCTTGTACCATTAAGCCTACTTTACACTGGTAAAAAGTTTGGTAAGTGGTGGGGCTTATAAACCACTCAAGTCCCACATCTGGATTAATGTTGGATTATTAACATGCACACTACACTAAGCAAAATAAGTATTTAAGTGGCACTAAATTCCATCATAGGAATATATCACAGGAAATAACAACTTATATAAGAAGTAGAGCATCAAATTGAATCTGTTAAAAAACAAGGAAATAACAACTTATATAAGAAGTAGAGCATCAAATTGAATCTGTTAAAAAACAAGGAAATAACAACTTATATAAGAAGTAGAGCATCAAATTGAATCTGTTAAAAAACAAGAAGGTCAAGACTCTCCACACGTGTTGTTATGCCACTTAATGAAATTTAATTAAGAATACTAGAAAAATAAATAAAAGCATAGAATTTATGTCATAAAAATGGGGCACTTATACTCTCCCATATGAACTCAATAGTACATATTCTTGAAAATGTTCTCTATTCCTTTGTAAAAAATATCTAATATATAATATTCGAATGGAAATATCTCTTGAATATTTAGCATATATGTAAAAATCCTTAGCTATATATAGATGTGATGAAACCCTAAATATATAAGTTAATATAGAAAATAATAAAATAACATGAAAACATCATAATATTAGACCATACCTTTAAATTAATACAAATAAAACATGTTGGTTCTAGATATACAACATATGTTATGACTTCATATTTCATATTAATATTAATATGAGTGAGGAATCCATGTAAGAAAGATTATGGGCTTGAAACACTAAACATGCTATCTAAATATTTGAAAGTTTTAATACAAAATGTTGAATATAAAAAACAACTTTAAAAAGAAATGAAATTTTATCAATAACAAGATAAATAACAAGCCCAAAGTTGTAAATAAAGTACAAACAAGGTTGAATGGATTTTGACTCCAAAATACGACCAAAATATAAAGTGATTTTGTTTGACAAGCATCTCCCAAGCATTTTTTATTTAAATATTTGTTTTTTCTAACCCAAAATGGATAGGTAGTGCTTGCAATTGGGTTACCCAGTTCGATTCCTTATATGGCCATAGGTTTTGTTTATTGTATACTTATCTTGCAAGTGGGTTAGGATTTATAGAGGTTCCTTATATGCAACAATAAATAAATAAATAAATATTTATTTACCTTTATTTATTCAAAGGTAAGTAATTATATTTCATTTTTATTTTTTAAAATAAAGATTTTATTTTTTATTTTCAAAAAGTAAAGTTACAACTACAAAATTAATTAAAAAAACTTGTGCAAAATTGTCTACAAATAAAAAATGAAGATAAAAATGGACTAAATGTAATTCCTTGTGATTTTTTTCAATGATAATATAATACAAATATCATAGAAAAATATTGTTGCAAAAAGAAGATATTTTTGACCATTATGAGAAACTAACATTACATGGAGACTAACTAGAAAAGCTCTTTTATTCAAAAAATATCATTTTTTATACCCTTCAAGGATGCTTTTATGTTTTTAATAGAAACACTAAGTTGAGAGAGTTAATACTAGCTAGGATTTATTGTTTTTTTGATCATGTATTACACAATGCACTTGATGTTGTAGGCTTTCTAGCCTATAAAGAATTATTTTTAGGTTACTATTAATATGATGGATATCATTGTAGATGCTAGAAACCTATAATTGTAAGTCAAAAATTAAGTTTATTCTAAACACACCTTATGAAGGGATTAAACTAGTAAACAAAATCAAATAACATTTCTTCTAGATATGCTTTAGGATAACATGTCAACAAATATTTCATAAATGGTCATAACTAATAGGTCTAGAATGGGTAAGTAGGTCAACTTTCTAGTTGATTGATATGAAAGGAAAATCAAACTAGGATATAGATCAGAACCATTGGATGAAATTACAATTCCAAAATATATCTTGTATTTTTTTAACCAAAACACTATATCTAAAATTTAGAGTAGTGCAGAATTGGAGCTAAAGATGCAAAAGTAAGCAACTTGAAATGAAGGAGCATCTATTCTATAGTTTGACATTTAGCCTCTAATTTTACCCAAGTTTGGGATAGCTAAAAAGTACCATTTGAATTCAAAAAATACAACTTACCATTTTTTGTTAAGCCTAATTGATAGAGGGAAAAGAGTAGGTAGATAGTGAAGCATAGTATATTTTTTATATTTTTGAGTGTATGTACCATTGGTGCAATGCCAATATTTTAAAATATGTGAAGCATATGCACCCAATTTATTTGTGATTTTATCATAAATAAGAGCATAAACTAGATAAAAAGTATACCTCAAGAAATATGGTAGAGTGGAGGTAGCTTAAGCAATACTCTAGATTATCATAGCATAGTTTGAATGATCCCAAAAAATATAGAATTAGATTCTTTCCCATTTTCCAATATATCAAACCTTGATGTTAGGGTGAAGAACTAGAGGCTTCTTATTCAAATAAATTAGTCTATTCCATCATATACGCAATCTACCAACACATATAAATTGTTGGAGGATGTTATTTCTTCAAGAAATAATATGTACAATCTCTCCCATGGTGGCCAATTGTATATTTAAGTTAATGGTTCTTTGACATAGAATTTAACACTTTATCCTCCCAAGGATTGGTTTACAATTTACCTTTGGCAGAGGTATATCTAAATTATACCTAAAAAATATATTGTAGTATTTTGATCTATCAAGAGGTCAATCAACCAATATAGGTGCTAAGGTTTTACTATATGTGAGGGGTCAACAATACCTAAACCATATTTTACTTTGGGTACAATATATAGATTCTAGGAAACACCTACCATTTATTGCATACTATCCCATTTTCACAATAAATATGCATGAATAAACTAAGTTATTGATAAGTAGTAGCACTACAATATGCTATCCTAACATAGTAGTGGTAAACATAAGAGACAACAAAGACTCTACTTACCACTTCAATTTTACCAACTAAAGATAATTTTAATATGGAATAAATTTTTTTTTTTTTTTAATTTATTTATTATTTAATTTTCCATGTATGATGAAGAAATGCAAATACCAAATGGTATTTTCTAATTAAAAAATAATGTGACCATGAAGAATTATTTTCCAAGCTCCTAGAGTATTACCCTACACTAGATTAAAAGAATAAAATAGGACTTTAGGTTTTAAATAATTGGTTTTAGATCTAGAAACATCATAATATTTTATAACACTCATTGCACTTCATTGATTTCTTCATTGTTTTTTTTACAAAAAGGAATGAATCATCTATAAAATGATAATTGATAATAGAGTTCCCATATAGAAATTTCAAGGTTTAAACATTGATCAAAGATGTTTAGACTATGCTCTTTTTTATAAGTGCCCAAATGTATCTTTTGTGACTACATAGATTAAGGGTCTAAATAAAATCCCTAAGAAATTAACATTTTAAGTGGAAATTGCTATAATAGTATGTCATTAACTTGTACCTATGTAAGACATACTAAAAAAGTATTTAAGTACCATTATAGAATACATCTCCAAATCCTAACCAAGAGAACATATAAAGAATAAAGCCCAATCTAATATGATCATAAGATTTATCAAAATATATCTTAACTACTATAGTATCTTGATGTGATTATAATTCCTGGGATGCTTCCTAGGTAAGCATAAGGTATTGTAAAATGTACCTTCCCTTAATGAAACCAACCTACAAAATACTATCTATTTTTTATACCATTGATCTTAGATGGATGGATGAAACTTTTGAAATAGTTTTACATAGAATAGTAAGGTTATAGGATGCCAATTTGAAGATCTATCCTTATTTCTATTTTGTGGGATTAATTTAATCAACCCCTATTTAATAAGCCTTGGACCCCTTGGCATATGCTTATTTAGACATCATGTGTAAATCCTTACCTTAAAGTAGATGAATGGTTTGAAAGAGTTCTATAGGGAGACCATCAATTCTTGGGTATATATCTCTTTTCATCTTCCAAACGGATTGTTTTAACTCATCCAAACATGAGATATAGAGCAAAAGTTTTGAAAGAGAATAAAATGCAGAGAATACATTTTTTGACATATTTAGTAGCTATGCAATAAGTTTCACTAGGGAGTTCATAAAAGAAAATCCTTGAGAAATGAGAATGAAATAATCCTAGGATGAGATTAGGGTATAAATCATAGATCCATTAGGATTTCTAAGTCTAAAAATACTCTCTATGGTGTTTTTTTTCCTTAGATAATTGAAAAAATAATTTTTTTTATGCTTACCTCACCCAAGTTAATTTGATCTAATATGAGCGCCATTAGATTTAAAACATTCATGCTTACACAATTATTTTTAATCTTTGTATAAAGACAATGAGTTCTCCTAGAAAAATATTTTTTCATATCTCTAAAATACATCTCTAAAGTTTCTTTCCTATGAATATCATTTACATGCAACTAATTATGCAGTAGTTTGAAATTACACACCATTTTCTTGACGACATTCTCATGCAAAAAACTCTAGTCCATGAGCCAAAAATATGTGGAGGAATTCTTATAACTTGAAATGACACATTCAATTTGTATGGAAATTCTATGAATATTTTCTGCTAATTGAAAATTACATTGGAAAGGAGATAAGCAAGGTGTTTGATAACACAATATCAAGGATGATAGGGACTTATTAGTCAAATTACATATTTTGAATAAAATATTTAGTCATATATACCTTATCCAAGTGACTAGATCTTCTATCTCAACTCATATTCTTATTATCATATCTATTAGAAAAGGTATTATTGAACATGGGATTAAAGACCCCTAAGAATTTCTACCAAAATGCTAACTAGTAATATTTCTAGTACTAAGGAGAATTTCACATATTTCATTATAGCCCATATTATTTTCAGCTATGTTAAAATATTCTACCATGATCCACTCTATGGTAGGGAGAGAATTTGACATCTAGTCCTACAATTTTGTGTTCCCAATAAGGTCATTTGTGTCATAAATTAAATAAAATCCAAATAGTTAATTATCATGAAGAATATTAACCTAAACATATTTTTTCTTAGAATATTGAATAATATTAACAATGGAAAATACAATAATGAGGGGGCATTCTACAACTACATCTCCTTTATTCTACCAGCTTCATCTTTCCCATGTAGGAAGAAAATATCAACCTTATTTTGATGCAAAACCTGAAACATATGGAATTTTTGTATCAAAAGTTTTAACCCTTACATTTTATACAATAGATATATAAAATTCATGTGTAAACCAATAAAAGAGATTTTCCAATTTTATCTTCAACGATATTGAATATGTTTCTAATCCTAGCACCATCATGTAGGTTGGTGTCAGGAATATAATTATAATTAATGGGATTTAAAGGATAAGATGGATTAGTTTTAGTAGAAGTGCAATGTTCAGGAAAGAAGTGCAATGTTGAGGAATGGGAATTTAGGATAAAGGAAATCATCGAAATAGGACATCATCAAGTGATTTTGCCAATTATAATTAAACTAAGTTATTGATAAGCACTACAAGATGTTATACTAACATAGTAGTAGTAAATATAAGAATAAAAAAGATATGTACTACTTGAATTTTATCGACTAAAGATAATTTTACAATGGAAGAATTTTTTTAATTTATTTATTATTTAATTTTACATGTATGATGGAGAAATATTAATACCAACTGGTATCCCTAAATAAAAAATAATATAACCATAAAGAATTAATTTCCAAGATCCTAGAGTATTACCCTACACTAGATAAAAATAATAAAGAAGGACTTTAGGTTTTAAATCATTGATTTTAGATCTATAAACATCATAATATAGTTATAACACTTTTTGTAATTTATTGATTTCTTGTTAAACCATCTATAAAATAAAAATTAATAATAGAGTTTCCTTATAACAGTTTTAGAGTTAGGTCCAATGTGTAGACCAATTGGTTCATCCAAACCCCATAAGGGGGCGGAGGTCCAAGGTTCAAATCTCGGGCCTCGTCGGACTGAACACTTGTCCCTTTCTTGGTGCTTTCAGTAGTGTAAAAGGTTTAAAATGATTGTGGCATGGTGGTTATAGGGGCGGACTATGCGAATATCTATGTGGTGGCTTCTAGGGCGGACAACACAGAATACTATGGCAGCCATAAAAGTCGGACAGCCTACCCGGATTCATGGCGGCTACCGATTCCACCATGTAAATTCAAAAAAAAAAAAAAAAAAACAATTTTAGAGTTCTAACCTTGATGATAGACATTTAGACTATTCTCTTTTTTATAAGTGCCTAAATGCATTTGTTACGACTACATAAAGTAGGGGGCTAAAGGGAATCCTCAAGAAATTAATATCCAGAGTAAAAATTGTTATAAAAAATGCTCTTAACGTGTACCTAAGTAAGGCATCCTAAAAAGCATTTAATTACAATTACAAAATACCTCTCCAAATCCTAACCAAGAGAAAATAAACAGAATATAGTCTAATGTAGTATGATCATAATATTTGTTAAAATATATCTTAACTAATATAGAATCTTGATGTGATTCTTATTCCTAGGTATATTAAGCATAAGGTTTTCTAAAATTTAACTTCCCTTAATGAAACCAGTCTACTCAAGACTAACTATTTTTTATACCATTGAGCTTAGATGGATGGCTAAATATTTTGAAATAATTTTACATAGAATAGTAATGTAATGGGATGCCAATTAAATATCTATACTTATTTTCATTTTGTGGGATTAATTTAATCAATCCCTCATTAAAAAACCTCAAATCCTTTGGCATATGCTTCTCTAGACATCATGTGCAAATCCTTACCCTAAAGTGGATAAAGAGTTGGAAAGAGTTATATGGGGAGAAAATCAATTCTTGGGTATATGTCTCTTTTCATATCCCAAAGAGATTTATTCAGATCATCCAAACATGAGATATAAAGTAGGAGTTTTGAAAGAGAGCAAAAGGTAGGGAATATATTTTTTGACATATTTAGTCACCATGCAATAAGTTTTAGAAAGGATTTCATCAAAGGAAATCCCTGATAAGTGAGTATGAAAATATCCTAGGATGAGATTAGGATGTCTAAGTCTAAAAACTCTTTATATGGTGTTCTTTTACCTTATATAATTAAAAAATAACACCTTTATATCCTTACTCCATCCAACTTAATTTTGATCTAATATGAGCACCATTAAATTTGAAACATAGGTGAAGGTCTTTAACCTTGATTTTAAGAGAATTCAACATAGTTGACAATATATGGATTTCCTCCCTTTCTAATTGTAATTAATATATAATTTTGGTGCCTATAATAGTATTTTTATTAGCTATATCAATTGGCATAGTTTATTTATCTTACTCTCCATTTATTTTTGGAATGGCTTCTAGACTAGGAGTGGTAACCACATTTTTATAATGAGTAGTTGTTGGTTTCATTTGCATGATGTCTATTGTCACCACTACCTTTTTCATTTACTAATTTTTATCATTTTTTTGTATAATATTGAACCAAATGACCTATTTACCTATAATAGAAACATATGTTGGTAAGGTTGAAGTAATGATGCCTTGATAAAAGGAATATTTAGGATTAATTATTTTTTGGCAGAAAAAAGGGTTTCAAAATATCCATTTAAATTCATTCACAAGGATGCATTATAAGGATATAAAAATGCTTTATATAATTACAATGCTATATGGCCTACCCTAGTTGAATTCCTTTCAACAACAAAAAGAGATAAAATGACAACTTTAGTAAATGGAATTCAATCCAAGTTGGGTACTAATATCATGATAAGTCCCCTAGATGAAACTATGTGGTCTAAATTTTTAGGTGGAAATTTTTTCCATATATAATCCATGTTCCATATTGGAGAGTAAGTTGTGCATGGGTAGGGTTAAAAAATATTATTACCACATAACCTTTGCCTAGTACTTTGACACCTTTTATAGACCATCTCTACCTATATTCCCACCCATATTTTTTCCGGCTAAAAAGATCTAAATATATATGGAAACCCTTAAAAAAAAGACAACACAATTATATTTGACATAAATCCTCAAAAAATTAAAAAAAAATCATTTGAAAGTTCTACATCTAGTAGTTTACCTTCTCAATCAAACAATAAAGTTATATATGCATTCTAAATGATCAATGTGTTGGGAAATCATGTAAAAGTGTGTCATACCTTATGTGTTATAATTGAATCATAGGACATTTATTTACGAGTATGAATATCTTGTACAAATATTTATTTTATACCATACATTTTATATTGCCATATAAAATTAGTATGATCATGAAAAATTTATATGATAATTGTCATTCTTACAATAAAAAAAGCTGAATAAATTAAAAAAAACTGGATGGTTGTGTACCATTATCTACTAAGCATATACATTGTGTTGGCTCCTTAGAGGTCTTCTACCACCTTCCTAGGTCCTTTGAGCATAGAAGCTCAACCATCAACTAGTTGATATTAACATAGCTTGACTACCCCATGTCTACCAACTATATGAGGTAGACATAGTGAGAGTGGGCATGGAGAATGTAATTGATATAGTAAGAGCAACCAGTGAGTTGTTAGACCAATCTATAAAGCATCAAAAAATAGAATAAGGAAACCAAGGAATCCATGCAATACATTGAGGAAGGCATTCAACATGACATAGTAGTAAAATAGGGATTCTACCCTCCTAGGTTATTTATTTACAATTTTATATTTGTTGGTTCATGATTTTTATGTGTGTTTGTGGGTAATTGGAACTCCTATTTGGGATACTTTATTAATAAAGTTTTCACAAAAAAAATATATTTCTCAATAATACAACATGTGTTCCAATTAACATGATGATTCTTTTGCATATTTAGTTATAAATCCATTACTTATTTCTATGAATGCACATCTTAATATAATGTCATTTACAAGTCTAAGATGTATCAAACAGTAGTTTGAAATTATTGACTATTAAATAATATAGTATTGGTTATGAGTTCAATATGATATTTATGTGTAATATAGTGATGATAGATTTACATTTAATATGGAGTATATTACTCCTTTTATTATAAAAAAACTAGAGTTATGTATCTCTAAAGCATCAACATAATCTTTATTGAAACTCAAAAAATTATCTCTCAATAATATTTTTGTTTGAGTGACAAGATCTTACTTCCATTCATTTCTTTCTTTCAATTACTATATTTTATTTTCTTATAGTTACTTAATGAAAAATTAGTTTTTATGTTGATTTTATTCCTTTCATTCCCCAAAACTCTACATATGTACAACATATTTTTATATAATATAAATTTTCAATATCTACCTTGTCATAAAATGAAAATCATTAAAAGAAAGAACAAATGAGCATATCCTTATTAAACTAGAATCTAAGCCTAGTCTCACAAAAGAAAATTAAATAATTCTAGATTCTAAATTATAGTTCTTGGGTGTCCATGAATTTGGATTGAATGCTTTACATGATCTATCACTCTATTAGAATAACCATACATAAAAGTAATTACATTACCCATTGAAACATTTTCATGGGCGTAGATTCAATAATATTGTAAAAGTTTATTTTATTTTTTGAAAACACTTTTATATGTATAAATGGATTTCACTAGACCATAAGAGTTCTAGTACCACTTTTTGTAAAAATAGTATTCTCTATAACAAAAATTTGGTTTTTTTCTTAACTAGTAGAGGCACTTGCGCACACATGCATAGGTGCACACACATATAAGAATTTACTTTGTATTTTGATATTAAATGATGTTAAATATTTCATAATCAATGAGGAAAATAATTTATTGCATCATTCCTAATTAACGTGTAACATAATTGGAATTCCTTAAATATTATACCATGGTATTATATGTATATTTTTTACTAACAATGTTTGGAATTTCATTATTTTTTTAATAAATATTAACACAAGAAACATGTCCATTGAATAAAATAATTCAACAATTTTGATACATCAAACACATATCAAAATGAAAAGATATACAGGGTAGATTATATATTTTTTTACTTTATAATAAATATAATAATAGTTTAAATATAACCATATAGATTATCCATATAATAACATTAAAAAATAGAATAAAACCATATCCAAATTTTTGAACTATATCAACATTTAATTCTAAGATATTTTGGTCAAAATGCATAAAAACATGTCAAAATTTGATCAAATGGCATTAGCTAAACCAATTATATAAAATATGTCTAAATGATACATGCATAGTTAAAAATATATTCTAATACCACTTTGTGGTCATGATGTAACATGGATGGGGCACAATTTAATGCCACAAAAAATTAAATAAAAAATATCAAATTTTATTTAAAAAACGTTAAAACTTTTAAATCAAATCATGAATATAGTTATAATGAATTTTAAGTATGCTTTATTTTTTTGTAGGCCACTAGATTATATTTGATATATTGATAACAGTTTTATTATGAAAGTTAATAATGGTAAATGTTTCCTACATAAAATCAATCTCATAAAAAATCTAGATCCACGATGCATTTTTAGAAATACCAAGCATGCAACAATACTTAGTTTATGTAGTGGATAGATATGCTTATTTTTATTTCCTATAAAACCACATGATGGACCTCCAACCAATATTTAATCAATGGCCTCAAATAAACTATTAATTATCTACACCACCAACATAATTTATGTTAGACTAGTTTTATGGTCCAAATAATACTACTTAAAAGTATGATATCTAGGGTATATATTTTTTTATATCACAAACAATTCTCTTAAAAATATATATTTGAATTTACCTCTAAGGTTGTATTAAATTAGAAATAAAATTACTATTTATGTTAAATATCAAGAGTATAATTAGGATGGGAGATAAATATGTTATCTCCATTTTAAAATTCTTCAACTACTACAAAGTTTTAGAGTTTCATGCTAGCCATCACAAATATTTTTAATCTTGGTATAATGGATAAATATAGTATTGGCAATCACAACTATCTCTCTCTCTCTATCTATATATATAGTAAGAAAACTAGTATTAAATCTTGTTTGATCTAGAAATAATAGAGTACAATAGCATGAATATGATATAAACATAGTATTAATAAATAAAAGTTATTTTCTCATATTTTTTATTTTAAAGAGAATTTATTTACATCTAAAAACTAATGGTGATTACCCAGGTGTTGTAGGTTAGTTGGAGAGGAGAGGGCAATCCTCCAAGGGAGGTCACAGGTTCGAATATCCACCCTACCAAAAAGCTAAATTGGGTACCCAAAATCCAATTGATAATGTTGGTGCGGGCAGGGCTGGGTGCGACCCCCAGGTGACTTTGACGGTGTAGAACTCCCTGTTCATGGTCTCTTAGACCAAGGCATACCCGCAAGGGGTTTTTCGCTTTAAAAAAAAAACTAATGGTGATTTTCTCTAATAGATATATATAGTTTTGTAAAGCCAAAATGATCAACACCAATAATAGCAATGAGTTAAAAAAAAACAATAGAGATGTGAAATGAATATTTTCATATATTATTAAATCAAGGAGCCTTGATATCCACTCTTATACATCAATATGCCCTAAATCACGGGTTACATAAATTTTTTTTTTTTTGATACAATAATTTCAACAAAAGGGCAGAAACCCTCTTGTTGGATCAATCGGTTGTGGTGTCTTCAGATCTTCTTTACTCTAAATAAGGGGTGAGTGGGCTTGTGTATCCGCTATGGGACCACTCCAAGCTACAATAGCTATCAACGAAAATAACTCCTACACCTGCATACAAAAAAGACACAAAACAGATCAATAGTACGTGTGAGGGCTCCATTATGTGAGGCCCTCTATAAAATACAAATATATAAAACCCTAATTTCAATGCTTGTGAAATATGAACAAAATGTAAGAAAACATAAATAAAAAATAATCAATAACCTTTTAAATACTTGAAACATTGAATCTACACTTTTTCTAGTTTGATTTGAGGTCTTGCAGATGCATAGAAGCATTTGAGGGCTCGGTGGATGCAACACGGTGTCTGGTAGATGCCTTGGAGAATTTGTAGACTATTATAGATGCCTTGAATCATTTCAAATATATTTTGTTATGTTAAAGGAATTCCCTAAGGTGTTTATGGGCTAAATCGTATGCTCTGCAATGTTTAAATTTGGTTTGCAAGAGGTTCAAGGGTCGAACAGTGAGTATGGCGGTGGATAGGGTTCATGTGAGTGCGAAGAGAGAATATGATAAAAGAATGTTTGTCCTCTCAAGATTTTTTATTTTGGTCCCTAATTCATAAAAAGTGAATGATATTTTATGATTGTCCTTGATTCATATTAGGGTTTCTACGACATCAAAAAGTGAACGATATTAAAACATGATGAAGGGTTGAGATTGTGTTTTGATAAGTAACATGGATTGCATTGAATGAGTGGTCAATATTAAGACATGATGAGTGGATGAGATTTATGCATATATAAATATAATTTTTTTTATATATTTATATTTATATATAAATAAATATATGTATCTATAAATAAAAAGTGATGGATGGTTGTGATTTGATAGTGATGAGTGGATAATGAGTGGCTAGTATTTGGTGTCTATAGATGTCCCTTTTTGTATCACATTGCATGAAATACAATGCAGTGTAAAAACAAGAGACACCATGTTTGGTGGAGTGGACTTGTTTCTCAACGCACAAGAAGATTCTAAAAAATTTGTGATCATAGCTTACCCCCTTAATTGGTGAATGAGTGAAGAATGAATCTCATGATCCAATTGATAGAATGTGGATGATGCAATGAATGTGAATGATGCAATGGATGTGATGGATTGATTCTGCAAAAAATATTTTTTGATTTGGAAGGTGCAATGGATGCATGTGATGTATCCTGATGTTAGAAATCAAAGTCAAATTTGGTTGTCCCAAGTTTAGGGTGATTTTGTGTTGTTGAAAAATATGCCTTTTGGCGTCATTGAAATGTAAATTAAATGATGAAGTAAAGGAACCCAATTCACTGCCTAGTGACCCCATAGATTCCTTAATGCAAAAATAATGAAGTAGGAATTTTTTTGTATTTGTAACCCCATGGAGAGGGTATCAATGACAACGTTGAGAAAATTAGTCTGAACATAGTCTCACTCAAGAAATGAGGGACCAAAATAATTTTGTTTTTGAACAAGAGGATGTTGGATGATGATATGAGCAAGAATCCTTATGGTGATCTACCCATCCTATTGAATTGCATGGATAACCAATCAATATAATCACCAAGGGAATAGAGTAAAATACTAGATACGATGTTCACTTGATAATGAAAGTGGATTTGATAATATTGAATGAATATGTAAATATGTTTATGAGTGGATTTGTCAATGTTGAATGAAGGTATAAATGCATCGATGAGTGAATTTGATAGTTTTGTGAAATTTAGAACTTTTTTGTGATATTTTGAAGCAATTTGGGGTATTTTTGTGACTTTTGGTTGTAATAAAGAATTAAACACCCAAATCAATCCATGTTATCACAAAAAATTATGGAATGATGTGATGAATTCTTTGAATAGTTAATTGGTAGTTTTGTGAAATATTGGATCATTTTAGGGCATTTGGGAGTGGTTTAGGTGTTTTTACAATTTTTGGTCACAATCAAAAAGTAGACACCCAAAGCAATATGTTTTATCATAAAACGTGATGATATGATGTAATGAATGCATGGATGAATTTTGAGGTCTTTTTGAAACTATTTTACAACATTTTGAAGATAAATGTTAGTATGGATCCATATCTACATAGATGTGAGAAGGCATATATCAATCTATAGATGGAGGAAGGTGTCTGAGCATACTGAGAAGATGTCCTAGGGTATCTAAGATTGACATATTATCTATAAAAGGGCTATAGGGGTAAATTTTCATTTCATTCTTGCATTTGAGAGTTTGAGGAGCAATTTCTAAGCAAAGGAGAGACCAAGTTCTTAGTGATGGTGATGGAGGGAGTGAATACAGTAGTTGGAGATGATGTGCAAATAGCGAAGGTAAGTTCATTTAGCCCTTCTTGTTAATTTGTGCAATGTTTTTTTTGTGTGGTTTTTTTAATTGTGTAATGGATGAGATGTTGATGTGTATTTACTTTTGTGTTGTGTTGCAATTGACGATTCTAGAGGCCCAACATTGATTCTCACCTATCATATCAAGGGTGAGAAAGGCACTACGAAGGACTGAATGGGAGTAGTTGGAGCAGGTGGGATTGGATGGGTGTGGCCAAATTGAGGTGGTGGTATACCTCTCTACCTTAGTAGAGTGGTGGGATCCGGATAGGGGGGCCTTCCAGCTCCCAATAAGGGAGGTGACTGTGATTCTTGAGGATGTGCATCACATATTCCAAGTACCTATGAAGGGGCTCTGTGTTCAAGTTGGGAACGATAAGGGATATGAGATGAGTTAGATTTTGGTGATGGGTAGAAGGATGTGAAGATGAGTGATGGCATCACCATATACCTAGAGATGTATGTGTGAGGAAACTAGAGGCACTGACAATCTAAGTCATGTTCTTATTGGTGAATATGTTAGTACCTAACAACACCAGATGATGATTTCCTTAGAACATGATTAGTTGATATTCGATATGGTCAATGAGCCTCAGGTGTACGCTTGGATGCTTACTTTGCTAGCTCAGGTATACATGGAGCTATATGAGGTGAAGAGGTAGGGATATGTTAAAAACTTGTGGTTCTAAATAAATATTTAATACATAAATGAATAAAATATCATTAATAAAAAATGAAACATGGCATAGTAGAACTCAAAAAAATGCAAACTAGTTTCTGATTTACCAGATCGCTTATACGTAAGTGAAGAACATACTACTAGTGTTGGAGGCTTTCTGATTCACTAGATCGCATTATGCAATAAGTGAAGAGCATAATACCAACATCAAAATTATAGCAAAAAATAGAAGGAAAATATTAAATTTAAAAAACATGAGTTAGAAAAGGAAAAAAAACATGAGATAGAATTTTAATCTGATAAAAATAAGTAATACAACATCAAAACTCCATAAATTTAGAAAAAAAACCCCTTGTGGGGCCACCTTGATCTAAGAAACCATAACCAATGGTTCTACCCGGGAGTTGCACTCAACCTTGACTACACCACCATAATCAACTAGATTTTGGATACCCAATGTGCATTTGGTAGGGTGGATATTCAAATGAGGGACCTCCCTTGGAGGATTGTCCTACCCTCTCCAACTCACCTACAACATGTGGGTAATGCTCAAATCAATCCACGTTATCACAAAAAATTATGGAATGATGTGATGAATGCTTTGAATAGTTAATTTGGTAGTTTTGTGAAATTTTGGATAATTTTGAGGTATTTTGGAGTGGTTCAAGTGTTTTCATGATTTTTGGTCATAATAAAAAAGTATACACCCAAAGTAATCTATGTTATCACAAAATGTGATGAGATGATGTAATGAATGCATGGATGAATTTTGTGGGTTTTTGACATATTTTGAGGCCCTTTTGAAACCCTTTTGCAGCATTTTGAATACAAATATTGGTATGCATCCATATATGCATAGATGCAAGAGGGCATATATCAATCTGTAGATGCAAGGAGGTGTTTGAGAATGTTGGGTAGATACCCTAGGGTATCTAAGCATGCTAGATCAACTATAAAATGGCTATAGGGGTAAATTTTCATTTCATTCTTAACTTTGAGAGTTTGAGGAGCAACATCTAAGCAAAGGAGAGAGCAAGTGCTTGGTGATGGTGATGGAGGGAGCGAATACGGTAGTTGGAGCTGATGTGCAAATAGTGAAGGTAAGTTCATCTAGCCCTTCTTGTTTATTTGTGCAATATTTTTTTGTGTATATTTTTTTAATTGTGCAATGTATGATATTTTGATGTGTATTTGCTTTTGTGTTGTGCTGCAGTTGAGGATTCTAGAGGCTCAACATCGATTCTCACCTATCCTATCAAGGGTGATAAAGGCACTACAAAGGACCAAATGGGAGTGGCTAGAGAATGGGGGATTGGATGGCTGTGCCCAAATTGAGGTGGTGAGGGTGGATGAGGGATACCTCTCTACAATAGTAAAGTTGTGGGATCCAGATAGAGGGACCTTCCAGCTCCCAATAGGAGAGATGAATGTGATGCTTGAGGATGTACATTGCATATTCCAAGTACCTATGGAGGGGATGTGTGTTCTAGTTGGAAACGATAAGGGATATGAGATGAATCATATTTTTGACGATGGGTAGAAGGATGTGAATATCAATGGTGGTACCATTAGATACCTGGAGATGTATGTGTGGGGTAACTAGAGGCACTACCAATCTAAGTTATGTTCTTACTGGTGAATATGTTGGTACCTAACAACACCAAATGCTGATTCCTTTGGAACATGATTTAATTGGTATTTGATATGATCAATGAGTCTCGGGTGTATGCTTGGATGCCTACTTTATTAGCTTAGGTATACATGGAGCTATATGAGGTCAAGAGGTAGGGGTATTTTAGAACCTTGTAGTTATAAATAAATATTTAATAAATAAATGAATAAAATATCATTAATAAAAAATGAAATATGTCATAGTAGTAGTAAAAAAATGCAAACTAGTTTTTGATTCACCAAATCGTTTATACGCAAGTGAAGAGCATACTACTAGTGTTGGAGGCTTTCTGATTCACCAGATCACATTACGCAGCAAGTGAAGAGCATAATACCAAAATAAAAAGCATGGTGGAAAATAGAAGGAAAATATTAAACTTAAAAAAAAACATGAGTTATAAAAGGAACAAAAGACATGAAATTTGAATTTTATTCTAATAAAAAGAAGTAATACAACATCAAAACTTCATGAATTTAGCAAAAAAAAACTTATAGGGATGCTGCCTTGGTCTAATAAACCATGACCATGGGTTCTACCCGGGAGTCGCACTCAACCTTGACTACACCAGCATAATCAATTAGAGTTTGGATACCCAATGTGCATTTTGTAGGGTGGATATTTGAACCAGGGACCTCCCTTGGAGGATTGCCTTACCCTCTCCAACTCACCTACAACATGTGGATAATGCTCAAATAAATCCATGTTATCACAAAAAATTATGGAATGATGTGATGAATTCTTTGAATAGTAAATTTGATAGTTTTGTGAAATTTTGTATCATTTTGGGGCATTTTAGAGCGGTTTAGGTGTTTTCATGATTTTTGGTCGTAATTAAAAATTTGACACCCAAATAAATTAGTGTTATCACAAAATATGATGAGATGATGTAATGAATGCATGGATGAATTTTATGGGGTTTTGACATATTTTGAGGCCCTTTTGAAATCCTTTTGTAGCATTTTGAAGACAAATGTTGGCCTACATCCATATCTGCATAGATGCGAGAGGGCATATATCAATATGTAGGTGCAGGGAGGTTTTTGAGCATGGTGGGAATATGCCCTAGTGTATCTAAGAATACCATATTAGCTATAAAAGGGCTACAAGGGTAAATTTTCATTTCATTCTTGTGTTTGAGAGTTTAAGGAGCAATGTTTAAACAAAGGAGAGAGCAAGTGCTTGGCGATGGTGATGGAGGGAGTGAATATGATAGTTGGATCTGATGTGTAGATAGAAAATGTAAGTTCATATATCTCTTCTTGTTCATTTGTGCAATGTTTTTTTTGTGTGTTTTTTAATTATGCAATGGATGATATGCTAATGTGTATTTGCTTTTGTGATGTGTTGTAGTTGAGGATTCTAGAGGCTCAACATTGATTCTCACCTATCCTATAGAGGGATGAGAAATACACTATGAAGGATCGAATGTTTGTGGTTAGATAATATGGGATTGGATTGGTGTGCCCAAATTAAGGTGGTGAGGTGGATCAAGGATACCTCTCTACCTTAACAGAGTGGTGGTATCTAGATAGGGGGACCTTCCAGCTCCCAATAGGGGAGATGACTATGATGCTTGAGGATGTGCATCGCATATTCCAAGTACCTATGGAGGGGCTATGTGCTCAAGTTGGAAATCATAAGGGATATGAGATAATTCAGATTTTTGGTGATGGGTAGAAGGATGTGAAGATCAATGGTGGCACCATAAAATACCTAAATATGTATGTGTGGGGAAACTAGAGGCACTTCCAATATAAGTCATGTTCTTACTGGTGAATATGTTGATACCTAACAACACCAAATGTTGATTCCCTTATAATATGATTTAGTTGGTATTCAATATGATCGATGAGCCTCAGGTGTATGCTTAGATGCCTACTTTGCTATCTCATGTATACATGGAGCTATATGAGGTGAAGAGGTAGGGGTATGTTAGAACCTTACGATTTGTTGGTCAGATATTTGCTTTAGGTAAGGATTTGCTTATTTAGTACACCTTAGACCCAGCCAACATTGAAAGGTCAAGAGGAAGAAATGCCTCTTGTTCCAATCTCCAGATATGGGCTAGTTCTCTTGCTATTGTATCTTGAGGGTTGATATTAGAGAACTAGAAAGAAATGTAAATGATTGAAAGGAATGGGAAATATGGCCAGAGGCTGGATAGAATAGGGGTTATGGGCTAACAACATGATAACTTAACTACAGGTCGACTCAAATAGCCATTTAATATAAATGATAATAGAAATTAAAATTAAACACCTAACATGCATAATTTTCAGTGCTACTCTAAAGTTCATATTTTTACCAGAAGCTAAATCTAGATAATAGAATTCAATCCTATAGATAAAGCAAAGAATTTAAATAAAATATAAGAAATCGAAGACATACACACAATCATAATTCTAGAGTTAGAGTGATACACTATTTATATTTATAGTAGAATTCAAGTTACAACAAGCTTCTAGCAGACACCCATCCAATTTACAATAAGAAGGTAAGATTATATAGAGAATTTTACCACTTGAACTTTAAATGCACAACCATAATTATGGCTATAGAATACAAGATAAGGATTACAAGGAAGTACAATCATAGACTATTATTCATGCATGGCTAGGGTTGATGACTCCTTAGGAATTTTGTTGAACTATTTAAATGCTCTGATAAACTCAGTTCACTAGTGATGCCTCCTCACTCGTAGGGACTGATTTCATGGAAGATATGCTTGAAATACTAAAATGCCCAATCTGGAAGCTTCCTGGAATGGTTATGCTCGGGTGGATAAGGATGAGGAAATTGAACTGATCCACTTGCCACCTTGGGAGTAGAGCATAGAATGAAAATTCAATTGGTCATGTGAACTTGGGATGGTGCACCAAAGTCCTATGCATCTCAGATGTTGTGCCAAAGCCTAGCACACTAAAGCATTGCACCCAAGCCTGGTACACTCAAGATATTGCACCCAATATTGGCATACTCAAGATATTGCACCCAAGCTTGGTGCACTCAAGACATTGTGATCAAGCCTGTTGCACTCAAAACATTATTCCCAAGCTTGGTGCACTCAATACATTGTACCCAAGCTTGGTGCACCTAAACATTATACCCAAGTCATTTTTTGTATTGAAGTTGCAAGCTATGCTCTTCCTTCTTCATGGATCCAAATTGCATCTGAGGCCTATCATGAAGCACCATTATCATTGAAATGAGGTTATCCCTACACTTTCAATAGAAAGAAACAATTGCACACTATTTTAGGCTCTGTAGAAAGGGTTTAGAAAAAAATAGGAGAGATAAGACTACATTAGAAAAAGAGAACAAAGTTTCTAAGGAGTAGAAGTTACTGGAAAGATTAATGTACATCATGTTGCAAAAGTGATATCTCTGGTGGCTCACGAGGAAATTAAGTTCATCTCAATGTTGAAACCCTAGGCCTTATTTATTAGGCTCAAAGACATCATCTTTGCTCTTTGAATGCTCACTAGTAGAAATGAACTCTTCTCCTAACTCTTCTTTTCTTGTCTCCTCTTCCTCATAAATTTTTTGTTTTGCTCTTCATCCTAACTTGGTACCTTTTCTAGGGGCTCATCTTCCTCATTTTGATAGTTTTTGCCTATGTCTTGTTCAAATTTTTGACCCTGACCTTCCCTTTGCGCATGAACCTATTCCTTAGAATGAACTTATTTATGAACCTCATCTCCTTTTTGCGCTTTGATTTCTTCTTGCACTCTTACTCATTTCTGAGCTTGATTATTTTCATCCTAATGTGCTTGAACCTTGTCCTACTAGGACACAAGGCTTTTGCCTTGGCATTATTTCTTAGTGGGAACCTCTTTTGAATGAATTTTACCCTACACCTAGTTTCCTCCCTACACCTCGATTTCCTCTTATGCTTGGATCTCTCCTTGTGCCTAGGTATCTTCTTTCTATTAAGGAGGCTTGGGTGGCATGAGCTCCTTCTAGATGCAGTAATATGTTTCTTAGACTAAGGCCCAGTCATCATCATGCATGTTGTTACACTTCTAGAGCTCTCTAACTAGGTACCCAAATATTTCCAAATGGTAGACTTCAAAAAAATTTAACCTCTCATTGATGTCCATGAGACATGCTTCCATTATCATAAATTTGATGGTATACTGTATCACCTAAAGTTCAATAATAGGCTCCTCCCAACTATCAATTTCCAAAGTATTAGTTTTTAAGGATTCCTAGACTGATTGCAGTTCTTCTTCATTTAGGATATGGTCCCCCTCATCAGTGAATCTTGGGAAACCATTTTGTTCCAAAGTCTCAAAATACATGAGATCAATATTCCTCTCTATTTCAAATATATCCATGATATCTTAAGCATTTTGGGTTACCTTATCCTTCTTGAAGAAAGATATGAGAGTTATATCTACAACCACCCATAACAAAGCCAGGTCAGACATTAGAGAAATATTGATCAACCTGTCCAGGGCTCGCACTTTCATGGCCAATTCTAGCTATTTGTTGACCTCCACCTCAACATCTTCTATAATGGAAACACCATAGAAAATTGTCTTCTTAGAATCATATATGAATGCTAAGACTGCAGCTTCTCGATGTGCCCTATTCCTGAAGTTGGATAGGAAGTGATTGTGTGCCTCTTTGACCCGATATTTTGACAGGGTCGCTAAGGGTTCTGGTCTACTATCCAATTTAGCTCATAGCTACTATATCTCATTACCCAATACTTGCATCTGGTCCTTTACTAACCTTGAATTCTAATGTGCTCCTCAAAATATTTCTTGGTGTCCTTCAGTTCCTATTCTAGATCAGTTACTCATTGCTACAAATGCTTCACCTTGGACTACTCATCCTTGAGCTGCCCTCGTGTGAGCACCAAGGTTTTTTCATACTTTATATTTTTAGCCTTAGCATCATAGAAACGATCCCTAAAATGCTTCACTTAGAGGTAGAGGTATGTTGCCTCAACATGAATATTCCTTGCTTTATCTATGGGGTTAGTAGTCTTCATATCTTCCAACGTTTGTCAATAGGAGTAGTTTGTCAGTGTCATTTTATTCAATGGTTTCTATACCTTGGGTGCTATCTACATCTAGTGTAGCTACATATTCTAAGGATCAAACACTACCCTATTTTTTTGTTGGGCCAGTGCCTATGCACTTTTACTTTCCTAGCCTTTGAGTCAGGTTGAGGAGTTCTGTTGGGCCTTACGAATGCTCTCGGCCATTGGGTCTTCTTCATAGAAATATAGCTCCTTAGGCTCTTGTACTCCAAATAATGGGATAAAGGGGAAAAAATCCCATTGAGGTATTGATCGAATAGGTGTTTTTGTAAGGGCTTGAGTTACGACTGTAGAGACCTTAGGGGATGTTGGGGTTTGCATGACCAAAGCTAGAATTCTATATTTAGGAGGATACATCTCCATGGAGGGTATTATTAGAATAACTAAGGAATTCAGGATAGGAGAAGGCTGTCCAAGACTCATTGTAGCCATAGAAGCCATAATAGAAAATACTAGACTCTAAGGAGTAAGGACAAAAGTCACCAGGAAGGATAAAGCATTGGAGACTTTTGTAAAAGTCTTAAATGACTTGGAAACTACAGGTAGGGGAGTATGGAACTGTGCATATAACAGAGGGTTTGGAAATACATCAACATGGGCACTAAATGGAAGGTGGGTAGACACTAGGGTTTTAGTGCCAAGAAGTGGGGTTTCAAAAGGAGTGGATGAAAGAAAGAGAGACCAAGGTGTCCAAAGTGAAAAATTGGATAGTTGCCTACCACTCCCTCCTATACTGGTACCTGTGCACACCTATGCACCCCTTCCCAGAGTTGGTTTGCAAAATCATCCAATCCTACAACCCTCATACTAGGTCGGTAAATAATGCCTAAGGTTTTTACATTGAGGCTAGCACAATTTCCCCATGAGCCGCTAGAGATTTCACTCTTGCAACATGATGTACATTAAGCTTTCCAATAACTTTTGCTTCTCAAAAACTTTGTTATCTTTTTCTAATGTATTCTTATCTCTCCTAATTTTTTTGTCAAACCCTTTCTACAAAGCCTAAATAGTGTGCAGTTGTTTCTATCTATTGATCATGTAGGGAGAACCTCATTTTGATGATAATTGTGATTCATCCCAGGTCTCAGATGCAACTTGGATCCATGAAGAAGGAAGCACACAACTCGTAATTTCGATATGAAAAATGACTTGGGCACAATGCTTAGTTGTACTAGGATTGAATGTAACGCTTAGGTGCACCAGGCTTGGGTGCAATGTTTAGGTGTTCTAGTCTTGGGTGCAATGCTTTTGCACTAGGCTTGGGTGCAATTTTTAGGTTCACCAAGCTTGGGTGCAATTTTTAGGTGCGTCAGTATTGGGCACAATGCTTTAGTACACCAGGATTTGGTGCAATGTCTAGGATGCATAGTATTTTGGTACACCATCCCAAGTGCACATGATCGGTTGAATTTTTAGACTCTACTCTACTCCCAAGGTAGCAAATGGATTAGTTCAATTTCCTCATCCTTATCCACATGAGCACAGCCATTTTGGGAAGCTTCCAAATTGGATGTTCTAGTATTTCAAGCATATCTTCCATAAAAGTGGTCCTCGCGAGTGAGGAGGTAGTGCCAGTAAGCTGAGTCTATCAAAGAATTTAAAGATTTCAACAGTATTTCTAAGGAGTCATCAACCCTATCCATTCGTGATTAATACTCTATGATTGTACTTCTTTAGAATCCTTATATTTCTTACCACCACTATAATTGTGGTTGTGTATTTAATGTTCAAGCGGTATAATTCTCTATATAAGCCTACCTTATTATTATAAAATGGATGGATGTTTGCTAGAATCTTGATGTAACCCAAATTCTGCTATCAATACAATTGATGTTTGGCTCTAAATTTGGACTTATATTTTATGTGTATGTCTTCTATTGCTTATCTTCTATTAAGTTCTCTGGTTTGTCTATAGGCTTGAATTTAAATACCTGGATTTAGCTTTTGATAAAACATGAACCTCTAGAGTAGCCCTGGATATTATGCATGTTAGATGTTTAGTTTTAATTTTTGTTAGTTATCTATATTTGAGGGCTATTTGGTTTGTTTTGTAGTAGAGTTATCATGTTGTTAGTCCATAACCCCTATTCTATCCAACCTTTGGCCATATTTCCTATTCCTTTCAATCATTTACATTCCTTTTCTATTTCTTTATCTCAAATACCTCTAGTTAGAACAGCAAGGGAACCAGCCCATCTCTAGAGATTGGCACAGGAGGCATTTCTTCCTCTCAACCTTTCAATGTTTGTTAGGTCTAAGGTGCACTAATAAAAAAATCCTTACCTAAGGAATATCTTTGACCAATAGTTTTTTGCACGCTCAATGGGACACAAATATTCCATTATAGAATTAGTACAAATAATTTGATGTTCATCTTATTGCTGATAAATCCAAACATCTAGTGACTCATACGAACTCTGATACCTCTGAACCTTACATACTAGCTTAAAAAATCATGTCTTCATGCAAATGATACAACAAGTTAGAAACTCAAAAGAATAAAAAGAGTTCCTCAAGCTTGACACCAACACTCTAGGAGAGCATCCTAGGGTGGTCAGGCCAAATATTCCACTGGACGAGATACCTTTGCTATAAGCTACCATTGCTATACAAAATCAAACTCTTGACAGCACAATAACTAGCTTACCCCTAGTTCCACCTGACATTGATTTGGGTGCTCTAAGTATTCCCATTATTTTGGCTCAGCCATTGCTACCACAACTCTAAGCAAATCCACCACCCCATATGGCACAAACAAATCCACCCAAGCAGTTTCCTACCTAGAATCACACTAGACCATTTGCCCTATAATCTTAACATATTGTACCACCTATCACCCTAAATATTTACCCACTTACGAAGGCATGGGAAAAATGGTGCATGAGCATATCCAGGATGGTGTTGTGCTATCAACCATTCACCATATTACCAATGAGGATATCATGGTAAATCTACTGGTTGTCTTGCTAAGAGGTGAGCTTCTTTATTTGTATCGATCGCTCTCAACTGGCACCATCACCTCATGGGACCACCTAGAAGGGTAGCTCATAATGGGCTTCAATGAGAAAGTAGATTCTTTCTCTCTCCTACACTAGTTTATCTCTATTGAAAGGCACCCTCAAGAGGAGATAGCTAACTTTAATTTCAAGTTTACCCAAACCTGGTAGAGGGTCACTCCCGGTCTTCAGCCCACATTTGATAAAGCAACGTTCTATTTCCTAAGGGCATTCCACTCTAACATTAGCATGAGTATCTAATATGCTAATATCAACACGTTTCTAGAAATTGTACTAAAAATAATAAAAGGAAAAAGCTGACCTAGTAGCCATTGAGAAGTTGCCTCTAAAATTAACTATGTTGATTTACCTGGATTTTCCATAGAATATGTATACAAGTGCATATACTTCCTCTACACCTCAAATGTACCAAAATCAACCATGGGATCCTAACCCATAAAATTAGGTAGTGAATCCTCAATATCTAAATACTACAATTCCCTAACTTTTGGCTCATCCTCAGTACGCAACTAGGACCATTGACATCATTACCATTACCCACACCTATAGTTATAGCATAATGTGGATCAAGAAAAATAATTGTAAGATGTTTATGGATTTATTAAAACTATAGCGAATGATATGGGTGTCATAAGAAAAGTTATTTTAGGGATCAGGGCTACCCACCAAGGAGACCTTTGCCCATGATCACGAGGGAGTAGGCTACCTCCATCATAAGGCCTCAAGATATAAATTCAGCAATTCTAGAGTGTGATGAAGCTAGCACATATATCAAGACATACTGGTGCCCCACATACAACTACCTGCATGGTGAGGAAACATGCATGGTTCATATAAACTATGTGCATACACTCACAGACAACGCACCTGATGGCTAGGTAAACATGATAAGGGAGGTTGATCATAATTACATGATTATCCCTATCGAGCAGGTCTCCATTTTGATGAGGACAATCAAGAAGCCAATTGAGGTTGACCCGATGCAAATGGAACCACTCAAGGTTTCAGTCAATCCCAGACCACCAAGCGAGAAGGTAGTTTCTCCACTAGGAAAAGAGCAAGTACAAGTATCAAAGTTTGTGAAAAATGCTTTATTGAGAGACTATCTACCCCAAAGGGCAAGAGCAAGGACCCCTTAGCTATAATCTTTGACCTCACAACCCCTATAAAAAGCAAGAGATCAAGTGAGAAAAAATTTACGATACTCCTCAATCACCAAATGTTAAAGAGTGGAAGCAATGCAACAATATCGAACCTGGTATGAAGCCACTAAATATGGAGGCAGTATGGTGCTAGATCATACAACATAATAAAAAATATAAGGAATATTTTGGCTAACATAAGCCTCTTTGATGCACTCCAATTACTTGGCCAAGTTGACCTACTACAGGAATTGCTCGAGTCCATCAAGGGGAAAGGAATACCAAATCAAGCCATCTTGGTGCAACCACTGACCACCTCTACCATAGGAAAGAATAGGTCACTACCATTTTATCTATCCCTCAAGATGGAAGTATGGGTAGTGCACAACTACATGGTTGATTTTGGCATCACCACCAGTGTAATTCCCAAAGCTATATGTGAATTCATGGGTATGTGTATACTAGGAGCAGTCCTAGAGTGATCCAACTAGATGGGACTTTAGTTAGGATGGTGGGGGTCATCAAGAACATCTTGATCATGCTACACAAGATGACATAGATTATAGTAATCCAAGAAGTTGTGGTAATTGACTTAGAGCCCTATTTTAGCATGTGCTTATCAAGGGAGTTCATTGCCAAGCTTAGAGGCTATTTGTCTCTCGATTATTCACATTTGTAAGTCCCTTTCAAGGGGAAGAGGTTAAATATTTTTAATGAGAAATCCTCTACCTTTCTCATCAAAATGATCCATTTTGTGTAGAAATCCATGGATTCAATCAATGTTATTGATGAATTTGAAGAAGTGGAAGAGTAAGTAGAGCTGATGGAGGAAGCTCTTGATGAGTTGCACATAGAGTATGAGTTCTCTATGTGTGATTTTAATGCTATGATAGAATCAGACATCAGGTGTTACTCGATAACTAATCCCAAAAAGGATAAAATATCGAGTGATGTTTACCCCATGGATGACCAATTATGGAAGCTCTTCTTTGATGACACACAATGCAAGAATAGCATTGGATTTGTAGTTTTCCTCATCTCTCCATTTGGAATTCAGAAATATTAATCGTATAGACTCATTTGGAACTGTACCAATAATTTCACCGAGTATGAAGCCCTGTATTTGGGGTTACAAAAGGTAGAAAATTTAGGAATAAAGCAATTATAGATATTCAAGGACTCTAAATTGATCTATAACTAGGTTACCAATAAATGTGTTTCCAAACAACACTACCTTAAAGCATATCATAATAAGGTATGGGATCTACTTGAATCCTTCTCAGCCCTTAACATTCAATTTATTTCATGAGAGTGGAATAAATATGTTGTTTTTTTGGTATCCATCAGATCAAGATGCTCCTTGGCCAAGAATCTGATGCAAAGGCTAAAAATAGTGAGGGTTATCTATTGGCCCTCCATCGCAGATAAAAATATCCATTGGTAGGTCTTTGTCAATGACAAGTAGATCATCAATTTTTTGATTGATGAAGCTAGAAATATTGAAGATAGAGTGCTCAATGATGAATAATACGGGGGTATTACCCAACTGAAGAACAACCACGTCCCTAAGAGTTTTATCACCCTTGAAAGTCTATTTTATCAGGATGATCGGGCTCTTCCCCACAAAATCAAAGTGGATGTCAAGGAATACTATGAGCTAGAGTTGGAGCCTAGGAAAATGATAAAGGTAGGGATTTATTGCACACCCCACTAAATTTAGTAGATCAGATTTCTATATAGGGAGTACCCAGATATCATTTCTTGGAGCTACTATGATATAAAGGGGTATGATAGAAATTTCATTTAGCATACGATTGAAATCCAGGAGGGAGTTGATACCAACCGATAGAAGCAAAGGCCTATGAATCCAAATATCAAAATACTAATGAAATTCAAGCTTCTAAATATGTTGGAGGTAAATATAATATACCCCATCAAGCATTCATCTTGGGTAGCATATCTAGTCTTAGTTTGGAAAAATAATGGGGACATCCACCTCTGTGTGGATTTCCAAAATCTTAATTAGGTATCCCTAAAGGATAACTACCCGCTACCACAAATTGATAATATTCTACGTGTAGTGGTAGGTGCCCAAATATTTTTCCTCCTAGACAGCTTCTCAAGGTATAACCAAATTTGGGTCAAGAATGAGGATCAATATAAGACTGCCTTCACAACCAAGTGGGGCACCTTTGCCTGTCAACGCATGTTGCTCAGCCTCTCCAATGTCAGAGCAACCTTCTAGAGATCAATGGACTTGGCCTTTGGTGAATTTCTAAACCATGACATTATAATATATCTAGACGATATGATGGTTTTCTCCCCTATACATGAGGAGCATAGTTTGTATTTGCAGCATGTTTTTGAGAAGTGTCAAGAGTTTGGAATATCGATAAAAACAAAAAAATCTATTTTTATGATCAAGAAAGGTAAACTCCTTGGTCATCTCATATCGAAGAAGGGTCTTGTTATTGATCCTTCTAGGGAAGAATCCCTACTCAAGCTTCCTCTATCGATAAATAAGAAGGGCCTCCAATCCTTCTTTGGATAGATAAAATTTGTCAAGAAGTTTATTTTTGACTTCATCCAAGTAATCAAACCTATGACTGAGCTCCTCAAAAAATATGTGGAGTTCCTATGGATAGAAGATAGGAGGTAGGCATTCAAGTAAATGAAACATATAATTTCCTAGGCTCCCATCTTGGTAAATCCTGATTAATCTAAATACTTCATTTGATATGCGATCAGGGAGCCAAAAAGCTATGCCACTATGCTAACCCAAAAAAATAATGATGAGGATGAGTGGCCCATAGCCTTCCTCATTCCAGCCATTCTCCTACATGAATAGAATCACAATTTTATTGAAATTCAAGTGCATGTGGTAATGAGGGATATGAAGAAGTTTCATCATTTCATCTCATAGAGCAATATGATAGTGTACATGGTACACCCGGATGTCCAAAACTTTATCAGTCATGGTGATCTTGGCAATAAGAGGGTAGGTTGGATCACCAAGATATAGGAATTTGATATAGAGGTCCAACCCAAAAAATAGTCCATAGTTGGGTACTATGCCTGGAGCTTTCCAAGAGCACCACAGTTGAGGTAACAATGTGCCAGTGGGAAGATTCATTGCCACATAGCAATCTGGTGAATCAGTCAGTAGATGGTAGGGATTGGATTGAAGAATTGGTAGAGTACTTTAGTACTAGATAATGCCCTGTTGACCTCGACTCTTTTCAAAGGAGGTGTTTCAAGTTTTAGGCCTATAGGTATGTATTATTACCCAAGGATTTGTTGCATCAAATCTTGGGTGAGTTCCATTCTGGAATGTACGGGGGCCATCTTGTCAAGAGATCGATGGATTTAAAAATAATAAGGATGAGTTACTTTTGGCCAACCATTTTTACTGATTCCTTTAGTGTGAGTCAGAAGTACGATAAATTTCAAATATATACTAGTCTTATCAAGAATGTTTCCTTGTCTCTACACCCAATTCAAGTTGAAGCTCCATTTTAGCAATGGGGTTTTCCCTTTGTCAGAATAATAAAGCCTAATTATTTTGTAGGGAATAAATATATCTTGATGACTACAGACTACTTCACCCAATTTTCAGAGGTAGTGCCCACCAAATGGTCTAACTAGGAAGTCATCATCATTTTTATGGAAAGGCTGATAACCTATTTTGGAATACTAGATGCCATAGTGATAGATAATTGTTCCCATTTTATCAGGGCCAAGATGTGTGTCTTTGCCAACAAGTATGGTATACCTAAAAACTTTATCAAACTATGACCCACAAGGCAATGGTTTGGCGAAGTCTACTAAGAAAAATTTTCTTTGGATCCTAAAAAAGATGCTAGAAAACAAGAAGCATACCTAGCATCTACTTCTATATTTTGCATTATGGTTAGACATAATTTCTATCATGAAATCCATTAAGACATCCCCATATTCCTTAGTGTATAGGAAGGAAGCAGTGCTTCCAATGCATATTGAATTTCTAGCATTACAAACTCTCTGATCACTAGATGGTGAGGAGGAAGGGTTTGATCTGGTTAGCTTTAGAATTTCCCAACATTTGTAGTTGGAAGAGTAAAGTGAGAAAGCCTATGAGGCTTTCATGAAGCATGTTTTTACCATGAAGAACTATTTCAGGAAAATACCCTTTGATCGTACTTTCCAGGTTGGGGACTTAGTATTTAAATGGAATTAGAAGAAATCCAAACCTAGGAACCATGAAAAATTTGATGCATTTTGGGAGGGTCCATTTCAGGTTTCTCAAGTCCATCCGGTAAACTCTTTAATTTCGTAGGATCTGAATGGGTTTACTCTACCACTATCAATTAATGGCATTCACCTGAATGCGTGCTACCAGTGTGAGGTAGTACGAGAGTTTCTTTTATAGCTATACATATTTTTGAGTTTTTACTATGCATTCTAGTTTACTTTTCATATTATCCCTTCACCTCTCCCCATGCTAGAAACAACATAATTTTTGGGGTAGAATCCTAACTGGTAGGAGAGTGACAAGGGATGCATTTTTGTTTTTTTTTGAGCCATAATCTTAAGAAGGTAGCAGAGTGTGCCCAGGAGGGGTGCACAACCAAAGGTGTACCTAGGATGGGTGCATAGCCAAAGGTGTGCCTAGGAGGGGCACACAACCTAAGGTGTGCCCAACTCTAAATCACATCTGAAGGTGCACCCAGGAGGGGTGCACAACCTAAGGTGTGCCCAACTTTGGTGTACATATGAAGGTGCACTGAGCAGGGTTGCACAACCTAAGGTGCATCCAATCATGGTGCACATCCAAAGGTATGCCCAGGATGGGCACATAGCCTAAGGTGTGCTTAACTCTGGTGCACATCTGAAGGTGCACCTAGGAGGGGTACATAGCCTAAGGTGCACCCAACTTTAGCACACATCCGAAGGTGCACACAAAAAGGGTGCATAGACTAAGGTGCGTCCAACTCTGGTGCACATCCGAAGGTGTGCCCAAGAGGGGCACACAGCCTAATGTTCTCCCAACTCTATCGCACATCTGAAGGTGTACCCAGGATGGGTGCATAGCCAAAGGTGCACCTAGGATGGGCACATAGCCTAAGGTGCATCCAAATCCAATGCACATATGAAGGTGCACCTAGGAGGGCCATACAGCCTAAGGTGTGCTCAACTCTTGCATACATCAAAATGTGTACCCAAGAGGGATGCACAACCAAAGGTACCCGTAGGAGGGGCACATATCCTAAGGTGCATCCAACTCCAGTGCACATATGAAGGTGTACCTAGGGAGGGCACATGGCCTAAGGTGTGCCCAAATTTGGTGCACATATGAAGGTGCAACTAGGAGGGGTGCACAGCCTAAGGTGTACCCAACTCTAGTGCACATATGAAGGTGCACCCAGGAGGGGCACACAACCTAAGGTGCACCCAACTCTAGTGCACATCCAAAGGTGCACCTAGGAAGGGTGCACAGCCCAAGGTGTGCCCAACTCTAGTGCACATCCGAAGGTGCACCTAGGAGGGGTGCACATCCAAAGGTGTTTCTAGGAGAGGTGCACAACCTAAGGTGTTCCCAAATCTAGTGCACATCCAAAGGTGTGCCTAGGAGGGGCACACAGCCTAAGGTGCGCTCGACTCTAGTGCACATCCAAAGGTAGGTGCACGCCCAAAGTGTGCCTAATTCCAAGTGCATAGTAGAAGGTGCAGCCAAGGCAGGCACACACCTAGAGTGCACCCAATGCTAGGCACATATTTTGAGGAAAGTATTATGCTTCGATATGTGGGTGCAACCCAGTTTTTATTTTATATGCATAAGATACTTTTTTCTTGATATCTCTAGCACATTGTCAAATGCAAGACATGAAGGAATAAATACTATAAAGGTAGTGCTTCACGTCCCCCAAGGAGGATTGTGCTCCACTTTGGTAGTTAACATTAGGATGCACACTCCTTCATCATTTGTCATGTAGGAGATATTTTGTAACACCCAAAATAAATTTTGGCATTTACTCTGCTTAGGCAGCATTAATGCAGGTAGTTGTATACCAAAACTATAAAAGGATGTATTACACATCAGTCATGCCTTTTAAAATTATTGAACTATTGTGCCACCCACCACTACTAATTTTTTAGAGGACGACCATCATGAGCAAGAAGATAGATTCAATGGAGCATGCTAATGTGCTAAATTATTTTGCATAAGCATATTTTTGATACATGCAATTTGGGCAGACTGTGCTGAGGTGTTGTCGTTCCCAAGGTGCTTGGAATATTTATCGATGAATATGGGCAAGAAGGAAGATCCCAACCATAAAAAATAGGACCTAAAATCTATAGAGGGTAAATAAGAGTAGATAAAAAAAAGGAGAAGCCCCTACCACCTCCACATGAAGATAAGCTAAGTAAAATTTGGGACAGTGTCCTCACTAGGACCAGTATAGAGAGCCTATTCTAGGATGTTGAACGAATGAAATCTAATGTATCCAAAGTGAAAAACTGGGTAGTTGCCTACCACTCCCTCCTGTAATGGTACTTGTGCACACCTGTGCAGCCCTACTCAAAGTTGTTTTGCACAATTGCCCAATCCTATGACCCTCATACTAGGTCTGTGAAGGATATAGAGGAAAATAGACTATTCTCTATTTTTATCGATAAAATCCACATGGCCTTCGCCTATGGTTGGTAACCTTCTGGTCAAGTAATTTTTTGAAGAATTAACACCAAGGAACAAGGGGATAGATACACCAACTTGTCACAGATGAGGTATTTCATGGAGGCCCATTATGCAGAGACACTTGCACCTAGGGCCTTGTCGTAGGTCCTTATGTCCTTGTGGAGATTCAAGAACTTCAAGATTTTCTCCATGTTGGCATGGATTACTATCCAAGCCTTAGACACCCAAGTAAATTCTTGGTAGGCAACCATTACTGAATGTGTAACCCATGGGGAATTCTATGCTTCTGATGCTATGTTGTGGGGGATAAATCCCATCTTCTTCTATTGGGCTGATTGGGTGTCCCGATAGCTGCACCTCTAGCTATGTAGGATGAAGAAAGGAACTATGGAATTTTTTAGCTACTCATTTCTAGTGTGGTACTTCTTCCATCAGCTGCATTCACAACCCTGCTTTTCCTTCATTGACAAAAGTAACACTAACAAGAAGGATGAGGTACTCTCAGTATACTAGTGGACTTCAAGCATATCAAGGAATGAGTCCTATTACAAATTCAATTGATTTTTTCATGGCCTGGAATTGCAAATCATTTTGGGTTCTTGTAAATGAGTGTCAAAAGTAACGAAGGATTATGTGATAGACCAGCAGTTTAGAGACATTGTTTAGCTAACATGGGGGCTTGTGGTGCAGATTTTTGGGTTTTTAGGAAAACCCTTCCTATTGTTGTACTACACTACTGAGTACCTATTTGCCCTTGAATTTTCCTACCAGTGTGACTTTGCATATGATGTGTACGAGAAAGTGCAAAAAAGATAGCACACCTGCACCTGGCCTAGCGACCTTGGCCCCATCAAAGTGACAAAAAACAAGCAAAATGTTCATCTATTAGTTACTCTGTATGAGTTTGGTTTGATTGATCTACCCAAGTGTTGGAAATATGACCCAAATGATGTCTTTAAGTAAAAATTGCAAGGGAAAAATTCCATCGTTGTCCTTTCCCGAACATTGAGAAACAATGTAATAACCCTTCTGGGCGAGATCTTGAATAGCACATTGAAAATATGTTCTCCTTCCTCTTATGGAATTATTTTTACATCATGGAAGCTAAGTACAACCCTAGGTAGTATCCAGCACAAGACTTCGATGATCAAATTTTCAAGTTCATGAATGATAAAGTGCCCCATTGGTCATAGGAGAAGGTTACAAACTGGTATATAATGAGGTGCCACCACAAAAATGGGGTATCTGAGCCCACATTGCAGATAGATCACTAGTTTTCTGACATATTTTATGAAAATTATGACTCCTACAAGCCCATATTTTTTTGTGACCTTGTGCCTAGGAATAAAAATAGTCCCAGCAAGGTAGATGATCTGTATGTAGTGCAAGAGCAACAAACTAGTTAGGTGCCACCTGTCAAAAGCAAGGAAATGTAGCTAATTCTAGAATAAAAGGTTACCCCAAAGAAGAGAAGTGCACCCAATGCACCCATGCCCTAGAGTGCCATGAAAAAGACTCACACTCTTAAAATCAATTTTATTGGTGCAGTCCATCTGAATATGGGAACAATCAGAGAAGAGAGTGCTTTAGGAGTTTTTGTTCCTCTCCAGTAGGTACAACATACCCAACAAGTATTGTAAGTGTAACAGACACTATAGGCATAGCAGATATAGTAGGTGCTACAGGCACACCTTGAAGTGCCAGTTATTAACCTAGATGATGAAGCATTAGGTGGAGAGAGAATTCAGTCCAATAATGTAGTAGTCCACCATGTTGGCTCTAGAGATGTCCAAACCCGTAGTTGTTTCTTCTGCTCCTCTCTTTCTCTCATCCACCACTTTGGAAACCCCACTTCTTGGCACCAAAACCCTAGTTTCTACCCACATTCCATTCAATGCCCTTGTTGAGGTCTTTCCAAACCCTCTGTTATAGGCATAGTTCCATACCCCCTGCCTATAATTTATAAGTTATTCAAGACTTTTGTAAAATTCTCCAATGCCTTCTCCTTCCCAATGACTTTCATATTTACTCCTTAGAGTTTAGTATTTTATGTTATGAATTTTGTGGCCATAGTGATTCTTGGATAGCCTTATCCTATCCTAGATTCCTCGATTGGTCTAACAATACCCTCCATGGGGATGGCTCCTCCTAAACCTAGCTTCATGGCTTTGTTTATGCAAATCCTAGTGCCCCTCATAGTCTCTATAGTCATAACTCAAGCCCTTATAGAAGCACCTATTAAATCAAACCCTTAATGGGAATTTTTTCCCTTTACCCCATTATTTGGGGTACAAGAGCCTGAGGAGCTATATTTCTACTAATAAGGCCCAATGGCTGAGAGCATTTATAAGGCCTAGAAAAACTCCTCAACCTGGCTCAAAGGCTAGAAAATGAAAAGCATGTAGGAATTGGCCTAGCTAGAAAATAGGGTAGTGTTTGACCCTCAGAATATGTAGGTACACTAGATGGATAGGGCACCCAAGGTACAAAATCCGTTGAATGAAATGATGTCGACAAACTACTCCTATTGACAAATGGTGGAAGATATGAAGATTGCTTACCCCATAGAGAAAGCAAGGAATATTCGTGTTGAGGCAACATCCCTCTACCTCTATGTGGAGTAGTTTAGATATCATTGTTATGATTATAAGGCTAAAAATATGTAGTATGAAGAAACCCTGGTGCTCACACAAGGGTAGCTCAAGGATGAGCAGTCCAAGGTGAAGCAATTGCAACAATAATTAACCAATCTAGAATAGGAACTAGAGGACACCAAGAAATATTTTGAGGAGCACCTTAGGATTTAGGGTTATGAAAAGGACTAGCCACAAGTTTTGGATTCTAAGATACAACATCTACGAGCTAAATTGGATAGTAGGCCATATCCCTCAGCAACCCTATCAAAATATTGGGTCAAAGAGGTGTGCAATCAATTTTTATCGAACTTCAATAATAGGATACGTTGGGTAGATGCGGTCCTGGCATTCATCTGGGATGCCAAAAATATAGTTTCCCATGGAAATTACATCATTGAATATGCCAATGTGGAGGTTGAAAAATAGCTAGAACTAGCCATGAAGGTGTGAGCCCTAGAAAGGTCAGTCAAGCTTGCCCTGATGTTTGACATGGTTCAGTCATGGGCAGTCATAGATACAACTCTCAGATATTTCTTCAAGAATTCCAAGGCAACCTGAAAGGCCCGAGATCTCATGGAAATGTTTGAAAGAGAGAGGAATATTACTCTCATGTACTTTGAGACTCGGGCATAGAATGATTTCCCATGATTCATTTATGAGAGGGAACGTCTCTTAAATGAATAATAATTGCAATCAGTGTGGGAATCCTTTCAAAATGACACTTTGGAAATTGAAATTTGGGAGGATCCCAGTACTAAAATTTAGGTGATGTTGTATACTACCATATTTATGATAATGAAAGTCTGTCTCATGGATCTCAATGAGAGGTTCAATTTTACTGAAGTCTGCCATTTGGAAAGGTTCAGGTACCTAGTCTAAGAGATTCAAATTCATAACAACATGTATGATGATGATTGGTCCTTAGTCCAAACAACCTACAACTACATGTAGAATGATCTTGGGCCACCCAAGCCTCCTCAAAAGTAGGAAGATGCCCAGGCACAAGGAGAGATCCAAGTACAAGAGGAAATAAAGGTGTAGGGAGAAAACCAAGTGTAGGATAAAATTCATGTAGAAGAGGTTCCCACTCAACAAGAAGGTGAAGAGTAAATCCTTGGGCCCCAATAGGATGAGGGTCATGCACCTCAAGATGAAAAGTATCAAGCTCAAGAAGGAGCAAGAGCACAAGAATAAATCAAAGCACAAAAATAAGATGAGGCACACAAATAAATTCATGCTGAGGAACAGGTTGACACTCAAAGGAAGACCAGGGTGAAGACATTGAACAAGATATAGGCCAAGATCCTCAAAATAAGGAATATGAGCCCTTATATGAGGTACCATGATGAGATGAAGAGTAGCACAACAAAATTCATGAGGAAGAGGAGATAGGAAAAGAAGAGTCGAGAGAAGAGCCTGTTGTTACTAGAAAGCATTCAGAGAGCAATGATGATGACTCTAACCCCAATGAATAAGGCCTAGGGTTTTGACATTTATGTGAGCTCAAGTTTGCCACAAGTTTCCAAATATGTCACTTTTGCAACATGGTGTACATTAATCTTTCCAATATATTTTGCTCCTTAGAAAATTTGTTCTCTTTTTCTAATGTATTCTTATCTCTCCTAATTTTTTTACCAAATCCTTTTTACAAAGCCTAAAATAGTGTATATTTGTTTCTATATACTGACCATGCAAGGAGAACCTCCTTCCAATGACAATGGTGCTTCATGACAGGCCCCAAATACAATTTAGCTCCATGAATAAGGAAGAGTGCAACTCACAACTTTGGTATGAAAAATGACTTGGGCACAATGCTTAGGTGTGCCAGGCTTGGGTGCAATATTTAGGTGCACCAGGCTTGGGTGCAATGCTTTGAGTGCACCAGGCTTGGAAACTATGTCTTGAGTGCACCAATCTTGGGTGTAATGTTTAGGTGCACTAGGATTGGGCACAATGTCTTGAGTGTGCCAAGCTTGGGTGTAATGTTTTGATTGCACCAGACTTGGGTGCAATGTCTTGAGCATGCTAATCTTGGTGTAATATCTTGAATGTGATAGTCTTGGGCATAATGTCTTGAGTGTGCTAGTATTGGGTGCAATTCTTTAGTGCACCATGATTTTTTGCAACATCTAGGATGCGTAGGACTTTGGTTACCATCCCAAGTGCACATGACCAGTTGACTTTTCATACTCTACTCTACTCTTGAGGTAGTAAGTGGATCAGTTTGGTTTTGTCATTCTTATCCACCTAAGCATGTCCATTCTGGAAATCTTCTAGATTGGACGTTCTAGGATTTCAAGCATATCTTCCATGAAAACAGTCCCCGTGAGTGAGAAGGAAATGCCAGTGAGCTAAATTTGTCAAAGCATTTAAAGAGTTCAATGACATTCCTAAGGAGTCATAAGCCCTAGCCATGTATGATTAATACTCTATGATTGTACTTCCTTGTAATCCTTATCTTGGCTACCACCACTATAATTGTGGTTGTGCATTTAATATTCAAGCGATAGAATTATTTATATAAGCCTACCTTCTTATTGTAAAATGGATGTGTCTGCTAGAATCTTGTTGTAACTCAAATTCTACTATAAATATAAATAGTTTTTGGCTCTAAATATGGACTTATGATTGTGTGTGTCTTCCATTTCTTATCTTCTATTTAAATTCTCTGCTTTATCTGTAGGTTTGAATTCTATTATCTGGATTTATATTTTGGTAAAAACGTGAAATCTGGAGTAGCACTGAAGATTATGCATGTTAAATGTTCAGTTTTAATTTATGTTAGCGTTTATGTTAAATGGATATTTTATTTGACCTAAAATTAAGTTATCATGTTGTTATCCCATCACCCCTATTCTATCTAGCCTCTAGCCATGTTTCCCATTCCTTTCAGTCATTTAAATTTCTTTACAGTTCTCTAATATCCACCCCCAAGATACAATAGCAAGGGAACCAACCCATATCTGGAGATTAGCACGAGAGGCATTTCTTCCTGTCAACCTTTCAATATTGGTTGGGTCTAAGGCACACTAAATAACCAAATTCTTACCTAAGGTAGATCTCTAACCAACACAATTCTAAATAAATATTTAATAAATAAATGAATAAAATATTATTAAATTATAAAGAATCACTTTTTAGGGTTGAATCACTTTGCCACTATAGGTGGATCCCTCTATAAAACATTAAATAAATTATATTTTTTCCTTCGATGATTTGATATGGCTTTTGCTCATATCATATATATAATTTTCAATTATAATGAAATATATAATTAATTATATTATTAATAATAATAAATAAATAATTTATTTATTATTATTAATAATATAATTAATTATATTATTAATAATATAATTAATAAATGTTAGGATGTGGGATCCTAACATGCCACCCTTCTCGAACAAAGCTTTGTCCTCAAAGCTTGGAACTTCATTTTTAATTCTCGAAGCATATTTCCTTGTATGTCAAGTCGACAGTTCAGTGAGCATGGATTCTTGAGAACTTCACAGAATATCTCATTTTGAAATATTTCATATTTTTAATCTTTTACTCAGTTCAAGCCTTGATATGTTTATGTACATAATCTTTGTTTAGCTGATGAAAATTTATAGTCTTCAATTAAACTACTTATCCACGATTTCAATAGCTTGTCAATGTTTGACATTGTATTTAATAACAAATATGACCAATAGTTTACATGTTATAGCCAACTCATAAGGCAGCCTTACTTTCATTTGAGTGCAAATAACACTTGCTAAATTTTATTTCACGTATAAGATTCATGGTGCACTCTTTCTATCCATATGCACCTTTATTCCTGATACAACTTTATTTATTAATTTATTTATGCCCTAAAGTTGTATACAAACCTTAGTATTAACCTCCAGTAATATGATATTATACCTTCATCTTCAAGATTAAATCCTATCTATTCACGTTGTACATTTCCATTTGCATGAACCTACCTTAATAATATATCCAACCATAAAGTTGAACATGCAATCATACAAAAATACATGTTCTCTTTGTCTTAATTTTTGGTTGAGGTAGCCCATTCACATTGAAGCAAATGGTTTTTAATTTAATATTTATGATCACTTTTGAATTCATTAGATTTTAGACATACCTCAATTATGTAAACTTTAAGATATTTTTCCATTGTTAATGTTTGTACTCCATATTTTTGGTAACAAAGGTTGACTAATTATATAGCAGACAAGAAATTTTTATTCAAATAAAGTGCAGAGAGGTGTGGAAACATTCCCAGGGTGGATGATACATATGTTGTGAGCAGATTTTGGGAGGATGAAAGCATGGCAAGACTGCGACAGTTGCCCAACTCCCATGGTATTTCTCCACTGAAATAGTTGTCTGACAGTTCAAGTTGGGCAAGCTTTGTGCAGTTACCAAGTGCTTTGGGTGCCCTCGAAACTCTGGGTTTGTTTTATGTTCTAGAATCACACAACTCCAATGATAAGAAAAAAGGGGCACTAGTTGTGCACCACATTTCTATCATAAATGGAAATAGAAAATCCCATTAATTGGACTTATAGGTACCACAAAAACTAGGCCTAATTCTATAAAAAATTGTGTGAAGTCCATAATATTTTATCGGTTTGTGATAATGGAAACATCTCCTACGACTGCATCAAAGTTGTACATGGGTGTAGCTATGAATATAGTTACACTTTAAGGCAACCTACTCCACAAGCTTGTCATATATGGGTGTATACTTTCCCATTCCATAATGTCTAAATGTATATGGAATGACATAAGGAAGCAGGTTCACTATAACAACAAATACGTCAATGCAAAATTCCTTTGCCATGTTGCTACCATTTATTGTTGTCACAAACACTTTGAAGCCTATATTTTTGGGCACACCTATCACAAGCTCCTTGCCATTATTTTAAAACATCCAACCTCATGACACAACTTTGCTTTCACCAAGCCATATAACATCATAAAGTTTTGGTTTTACATTATATTGGTTAAGGTTGATGGCAATTGGATCTTCTGAAGGGGTAAGTGACAAGCCAGTGTGATTTGACCAGTAAAAAATAGTACAAACACCTATACCAACAATATTGATAATATCAAAAATAAAGTCCACCAACTCTCTATTTGTATCTAGTTGCACAAGACCTACAATACCAATGAAGTTATTTTCTATTATTATCTTCTGTAATTGTGCTCCTCCTTCAAACACCTTCAAGGTTGATAGTTCTGACTTGCTGCCACTCTGATTTGATAGAGTGGAATGTTCAATAAAAGTGAAATTTCCTCTCTAATTTAGGAAGGCATTAACAAAATGAGCAATCATGAATATGCTATCATAGGTATACAGTCCAAACACATTCAATGAGGCATCTACTATGTTACTTTTTTTTAAACTTCTCCACCTTCTTGTAAATGCACCATGTTGTTCTGAATCTGGAGTATGCCTTCACGGCCTAATCACCCCTTGAAGTTTGTTCATGTTCTCAGTCTCAAGTCTAGTTGAATGTAAAATAGAAGATATCCAATCTGTAACTATCTAGACGTAGCCACTGCTAACATTCCTATGCTTTTAGCTTCAAATAAAATATCAAGACCAACATCTGAGCTCATATGGACTACAAAAACTCGTGACTCCACTAAAGTCAACTTTGCTAAGACATCAGCCACCCCACTTCGGCCAATTCCAGGAGGCATTGCTGCCTTACTAGTAATATTGGCTCCCACATTAGCCAAAGCATCTCCTAATGTAGAAATGGCATTTCTGCCATAGTCATCATCAATGTACACTACCACAACTTCCCTCCAGCCATAATAGCCCACTAAAGCAGCAATCACAGACATTTGGGAAGAATCACTATGAGTCATATGAATAAAATATGGGTACTCATATGATGTAAGAGTTGGATCAGTTGCTATGAAGGAAAAAAGTGGTATTTGGAATTCTGCTAGACCTTTCTACTTCTCATATTAGTTTATAGAATTTACAGACAACTTTGTTTTACCTCACATAAAGGTCATGTGTGAATGCATTTTAAGGGATTTGACCTCATCTTAAAGGTGGTTTATTCTCTTCTACTTTAAAAAAAAAAAATTTACCATCAGTCTAGGTATAAATAGTAGAAATCCTAACTTTAACATGATTCTTTTGAGCCTTCTCAATAATCTAAAAGTTGAAACATTGGAACCTGCAAAAAAGGAATTCATTGTTGGATCAACAAACTATTTCACTTCTTCCTCCTCTTGTATAGGTGATGGTGTGGAGACACTTTGGTGAAGTTCAATTAGGTGGCGACCATTGTGGAGGGTTCTCACAAGCCGAGTTCGATATCAAAATATCATGAATATGATCCAGCTTCTAGAACTGATCACAAATTTCAAGGTTCAAAAAATAATTATGTGAATAATTTATTTCTAATATGGTGCATTCTTTGCTTTCGAAGAAAGGTTGAATAATTATCACCTCCTTGAACTGCAAGGCCTTCCCCTTGTTCATGTATTTTTATACCACTCCCCACTCATGTATTTATTTTATGTGGCCCAATTCTGGAGGAATGCTACCATTGAGAAGATTTTTATCCAGTCTAAATCACTTCAAATTTGGAGAATTGCCAAGTTTTGTTGGTATTCCTCCCTCAAAGTTAATATTCATCAAATCCAGGGTTTGGGGATTTTTAGCTTTCTCTTCTTCTCCATGGGAATAAGAAGTAGATGTATTGTCATTCGTATCCACAAAACTCACATCTCGACTTCTCCAGTCCACCCAAGGTTTGGTGAGGTTTTCCAGGTCTATGAGGTTGCTCTAAAATTCCCTGAGTCTGCTCTGATATTTGTTAAGATATTCCCTAAATTTATTGAGTGAATCAATACAATATTTCCAAGACATGTCTTTGATACCAAATGTTAGAACCTTGCGGTTCTAAATAAATATTTAATAAATAAATAAATAAAATATCATTAAATTATAAAGAATCACTTTTTTAGGGTTGAATCACTTTGCCACTATAGGGGGTTCCCTCCATAAAATATTAAATAGATTATATTCTTTTCCTTCAATTATTTTATATGGCTTCTACTCATATCATATATAGAATTTTCAATCATGACTTTTCAATAATAATGAAATATATAATTAAATTAATAATTAATTATATTATTAATAATAATAAATAAATCATTTATTTATTATTATTAATATAATTAATAAATGTTAGGATGTGGGATCCTAATAGGGTAGAAGGTATGGGTATGCATTGTGCTACTTCAAATATAGGGATAGGAGCATTTTAGTATAGCTCATCCTATGGGCCTGTCTTGTGAGTGGGATAGGGAAAAACCCTATGCATTTATATGGTGGGTAGTTGAGGATATATAGTTGAGTTTTTCTAGTCAAAGTGACTAGGAGTGTAGAGATTTATGGGTAGGGTTGACACCTGATCAGGTGTATTGGCAACCATGGTGAGATGCTAGGTGGCCCACTGATGGAGAGTAGCTATGGTAGATTAGGTAGGCCATATGGGTGGTTGGTCGATATGGCAATGAGGTGGATCTGATGCAATTATTATAAGTTTTACACTTTTTTAGTATATGATAGTGGGTCCTTGATACTCTAGTGTTATACAAGCTTCAGGTTGATGAGATGAGATTACCCTATACTGATGCATAGCAAGTGGAGTATGAGGATGATGAGGAAATAGATCTTCCAAACATGGACTATGTTGGGACCACTATAAAGTATGATGCCTGGTTTACCTCGTAGTATCCATGGGCACCAAGTCAAGTGGTGGATGAGGGTAGTGGGGATTATAGGGAGGCAACAAGTAAGGTAGAGGAGGCTCCCTGATGATAGAGACACTATAAATCTAGTGATGAGGGAAAGCCATTGAGGTCTATGATATATTAGCCTCCTAATATTGGAGGTAAAATCAAGGGTGGGGAAGGTATGGAGTAGGTTCTAGAGAGATCTCTTGGTCAAAGTGAGGAGGAATGGGTTATGCTCCAATTTGAGTAAGATAGCTTGCTTGAGGAGCAATATCAACTCCTACTAATGCTAGCAAAGCTAGATACAGTGGTAGTGGCTTAGGATGCGATGATGGTGGCTCGAGATGCCAATATTACTTAGCTTAAGAGAGATATAGAGGCATGGACTATGATAGGTGGAGGTGAGGATGTTTATGTAATGGCTAGGCTTAGGCTAGAGTTTGTATTGAGGGATGCTCATAAAAAGTAGGATGTGTCATGACTTTGATCTCAAGATGGCTAAATTTAGGATCTTGAGGATTGCCTTATGCAGCATGGCATTGGACTACCAGTGCGACCTTCCTCCTCTATATCTAGCTTTGTTATGTGTAGTGACTCTAGGTATAGTGAGTCTCACTCTAGGGCTCCTTAGTTTCTTTATCCTTTAGGATCATAGGGATCTACCTTTAGGTGCTAGCTAGGGTCTCTCATTTTTTACATGAACCTTATTGCTCCATTGTATATAGCTTTTGAGTGTACTTTGTATATGTGATATATATATATATATATATATACATGAATTTTTCTTTTGTGTATGCTTTTGTGTGAATTTATTTGTGAATGCATGTGTAAATGATATGATGGATGACAATATAATGACAATGTGAATTCTTTATGATAATAATGTAAGTAAATTGATGCTCTAATGATAATTTGTAATAGTTTAGATTTTCCTTGACCATATTCATTACTTAATAAGAGGCACCAACATCTAATGGTGGGATATGAAGTGGAAGACTCATGTAGTGATGTGACTATGGTATGGATGCAATATTTTGACTTATGGGTGATTGATCTAGAATTTTTTTATAGAGACTCAAACATCCTAGTGATTTTGAACAAACTCATTAAGTTCTATCGAATCTCTCAGAGACCAAATGTGTATGTAGTGAATGTTTATTTACCAAATATGAGCATGGTGATGACTCAATTCAATCAAGAACCAATGTGTGTGCAAGTGAATTCATTTACCCATATTGAGTAAAGTGAGATGAAACCTATCATGGAGAAGACCAGAAAGCTAGCTTGTCCTTATGTGCGGTCATATGTCTCTTTAAGAGAGACATATCACCATACATGAGCGTACTCCACTACCAATCAAGCATATATATCCCTACTGGAGATTATCTCCATAGTCCAATGAAATGATCTTAAATTTTTGGAAAATCAGACTACATAACCATCTAGATGAAAATGTGGTGCTATCTTTACTACTTGGGGATCTGTGGTGTGTGATTTATAAAAGAGTTAGAGCTTTGGGGAATCGAATTCTCAACCTAGGTGTGATGAGAATTTTATCCTATACTTACTACTCATTATTTTATTTGGAAGTGTTTTTAGTTGTGAATACCATTGTTTTGATTTTGGACTATGTGCATAATGGGATAAGCGAAGATGACTTTTTTTCTTTGAGATTCAACCCAATCATAGTGTTATCCCTTTTTGACACAAGATATTTATAATAAGTAGTGTATGTGTTTGGTTCAATAATGTTAGATTCAACTCCTAAAACTTAATATTTTCTTAGTAAAAATGTGGTTTGATCCTAGAGGAAACTTGACATACAATGAAGGTTGCTTGAAACACTAGGAGTGCTTGAGTGATTGAAAACACCTAGGGGTGATGGAATTTTATGGAAAATAATGACATGACTTATGAAATGGTAAAATGATATGGATGTTAAAATCAAAGGTGTGCATTATTAAGATAGCAAGACTTATTAGAATAATAATTATCTAAACTAATAAAATAACCCCTAATATGGTGGATGGCATGTGCTAAAATGACAATGAATGTGATTGTGCAAAATTGATGTATGAAATACAATGTGTATTTTTTTTAGCCATGTATATATGTATATATATAAGTTGCATTAAGCATAAAATGCTCTCAAGTGGTTAATTTTCAATGGATCAGGATCTTATACTCCCCCTAGACTGGCAAGCCTATATTATTGGAATTGATGAATGAACCTTATGAACTTGGATGGCAGCAAGCAACACTATAAATGAAAATTGTAGGGATATGCAAATGCAAAAATATAAAATTATGCTAATTTTTGTTTTCAATTTTTTTTTTTACATATTTACATCATGTTTTTGTGAGTTGGATGAAGTGGTGGTGGTGGTTCACTGGTTGGATCAGCTCGCTCTCTTGGGGAGAGTAAATGGAAGATGGACCAATGAATAGGGAATATTCTAAGATAGTACTCATCCTATTCAGTGAATGGAGTGACTAGAGTTGATTATTCTTCAAATTCATCTAAGGCTATAAATATGACATCATATTCTTCATATGATTCATCCTCGTAATCATTGTTATCATTATCTTCTTCTTATTTAGGGTTTAAAGCATGACTTTGAAAATATCATTCTAAAGAGGAAGAGGAAGTTATGGACTATATCCTATACTAGAATTATCATGTGCTTCTCGATATTGTGGTTCAACAATGTCATACATACCCTATTCATGTCATCCTAGCCCATATCCTTACCAATTAACTTGTTGAAAGTATTATGATGGGAAATTAGACATGTTCAATATTAGCAATGACTGGTTTCCTGGGTTCATCTAGATGAAGTGGATCAAATGATGAATTGACCCCTTCATATATATAATTAAATATATTTAGGTATGAAACCATGTTGTATACCACTTCTATGGATAAGTGTGGGTCACATGGATGACCATAATTGATACGAGATTAAACCATCAAGCCACAGGCAAAGCACATAAAGGATTTTAGATGATGAAGAACTACCAAATGCATTGCATAATGGGCTATTAATAGCCAAATACAGTGGACACAGATAAGGTGGCAATAGTTAGAAACCTTATCCAATTATTCATGCAAATATTATCTAGTTATCTATAACAATATTATCTATGCAGATAATACATTTCAAGTATAATTATAATCCCTATAATTCCTCTCACCATAGAAGCATTGGACTCCAATGCATACAAATATGAATAAGAAACATATAAAAACTTAAATTTGTTGGAGGTGTTGGCAATAGATCTTCACAAAATAAAAAATGAGGCTACCAATAGAATCCCCATGTATCCATAAGAGACCATGCATGTAGAAGAGGCCACATATGGGGAAGATAAAATCAAAGTCCATGTGGGTCATTGAGAGGGTTGGAGCGAGCATTGTTGTGAGGGTGTTCAGCCACTAGGGAGAAGGGGGTGATTGATATAGTTGGGGGTGTCCAAGGCATTGGATACCTAAGAAACCGAATATGGATAGAGCACAAAAGGATGTCTTGAACAAGAAAACAACATAGACTAGGGAAAATACATCTGAATGATGGTGCAGCCCAAAATTGTTGAGGAGCAATGCACAGACTCCATAGTGTGCAATGAAGCTCAAGAAGATGTTAAACTCATCTTGTTGGAATAATTTGATTAAAATACCATGACTTGTAGAAAATCTCATTAAGTGGAGATTGAAACTTGAGACTGGTCCAAATTACATTTGTGTCACAAGCAAGGAGTTATTGTGGAACAGCTTGAACAATACATTGAGCTTTGACTAGTACAAAAAGTGCAATACGACATGATCTTATTGAATCATTATTCAGGGAAGGCAACAATATTTTTGTCATGTCATAAGCATAATCTTTAGCTTAAACTTCATCAAGAATGTCTTCTTCAAACAAACCTTTAATTTCTTTCATTGAGTCTTCATACTGGCCATCGAACAAGCCTTAAAATTCCTTGTCTTTAACATAAATTTCTTCTTCATCTATCATTTTTTTAGTTTCCAATTCTTCCAACATGGTAGACTTAACTGACATAATTTTTATAAAAATATTTTTAGCTCATTGAACTATCTCTTCTAGAGATAGAGTAGACATATTGGTGTCTAGACATGGAGTATCCCACATAGAGGAGTATCCCATAGAGAAGAAGAAGAGAGTAGGAGTATCCAATAGAGAAGGCCCAGATGCTCATAGATAAGGACCGATGCAAAAAAAACTAATAGGTAGGCCACTCAAATAGCACAAAATTAGCAAACACGAAAAAAAGGTAGAATGTGCTAACGAGACGACTACATGGTGCAAACTAGGACAAAATTGGAAGTAACTAGCTGCAAGGATAATTTCATCTAAGGAGATCAGAATATTTACCACCTAAATGTTGGGTTGAAGGATGACAAACACAATGATGTTGTGTGACTAGTGTAAACACCTTCACGATGGAAAAAGGAATATGAGCCCTCCATGTGGTTTGTGATGAGCAACACTATTTATCATCACCCCAAAATTGCACGCCAAGATACTGGTCCAAATATGCCAATGAGGAGGAGAAGGACATGAGGAGATTTCCATTAAGGGCAATGAGGAAACTAGAAACACGATGTAAAATTGCAAAAAACATGTAGAAATTGAAAATAGCACATAAAAGTTGAGGATGGCATGCGGATGCGACTTGGCTACCTCCAAATAGTACTCAGTTGAACACATATGCCTATGGCTTCAAACGTCATGTGAGAACACACAAGACACAGACAGCTAGGTTCTTAGCTCTTGAAAATAGTAAACAAATACTGAGAACCAAATGAATTTCAATAATAGCATAAACATAGCAAGACACATGAAGCCAGGTTCTTGGATAAGAATGTAGTTGTCAAAATCTTATCCATAACAAAATAGAAACTATATGTAATGGAAAGTATACGTGTGTAATAACAAAATTATACATATGGAAAGTATGCATGTCATTCCCATAGAAGCATTGGGATCCAATGCATGTAAAAGGGAAGGAAAATCTCATCTGGCTATAAGGAATTTACCATTTTTTTATCTTTGCATATAGAATATCGTAAAGAGCAGGTGAATATCATGGTGAATACACAATTTGGGAGTATAAGTAGAGGGGAAAATATATCGCAGCTAGAGAAATTTTTACCTAGTTTAGGCATGCACATGAAAAGAAATTACAGGTGGGAAAAAGAACAAAGATCCACTAAAAGCTGCATAGGAAAACTACACAGGAAAACTATGGGAGACGACCATGGTGGGGCATGTGTTGGTTGGGGAGCACACAAAGTAGGGCCACAAGAAAAGAGGAACAACATAGAGTAGTCAAAGAGGAGGATAGAGCCATATAAATTTTGAGGGCCATAGTTTATGTTGTTGATGAAGGCAAGTGATGGCAACAACATTGTCGAGGAGATAGGATTACAAAGAGGTTGCCATGGCTGTAGAGCCAACGGACCACAAAGAATAAATTGGGGCAGCATGGAAACCACAAGCTCCTCTTTTGATTCATTGTAATATAGATCAAAAATTTGTATATTTTCAGCTTCAACTTCATGGGCTTCATTAGGAGAGTCCTCAAATGAATCTGCACTTTTCAAATCTGCAGCAAACAAACCTACAACATTATCAGGTAAAACAATATGATTTTCATCAATTTCTTCTTCAACCAAAAGAATTTATTTTTCTTTTTCAACATCTTCTTCCTTTTTGGTAGGAATAACTTCATCTTTAGCAGATGCCATTTCTTCTGCTAGCATGGCAACATGAATGGACTCAATATCTATCAAGAGCGCTTTGGCTCTTTGAGAGATCTCTTCGAGGGAGAGACTCTTTTTAGGCAGCATGGTGCCTTAAACAAATAGATAGAAAAGGAGCAGGAATGACTGCTCTGATACCAAACTGATATGTGATTAAACCATCAACCCATATGCAAAGCACATAAATAATTTTAAGCAATTAATAACTGTTGAATTCATTGCATAATGGGCTATTAATAGCCAAATACAATGGACACGGATAAGGTGGCAATAGTTAGAAACCTTATCCAATTATTCATGGTAAAATTATCTAGTTATATATAACAATATTATCTATGTGGATAATATATTTTAAATATAATTATAGCAACTTCAATCCCTATCAATAATCCCTAATAGTTCTTATGTTGAGTGGTGTGACTATGACATCTTGAACCACTTACTCACCAATACTAGGACTAGCGAGATGGACTACAACTTATGTGGATGATGATATGGATGAAGTGTATGTGGATATGTGGGGCTCAGAAGTAGCTTATGGATTGAATGAGGGGAAAGATGTATTTTGGAATGATATCTCACAATTTATCAAATTGACTTGTGAGACATTGATTGGTGGATATGTAGATGTGTTTTGCTAAGGAATTTGATGGATTGATTTCAATGAGGATGAAGTGGAATTGAGTGCTTGTAAAGTAGGTTGTGTGGATGATGATTATTTAGTGGTTATTGGTGATGTGGATGATGTGTAGGGATGTCTACCTTGCATGGATGTTGAGTATGTTGATTGGGTTTGACCACATGTACATAGTGTCAATTGTGATGAAGGTTGGGGTGTGGAACTGGAGGTCTAATGTGGATCAATTATGGTAAGTTCCTCTAGTATAGGTGCTTTGGATGAGGTATTGTGATGTGAAATTTATGGTGGGGTTGATGTAATTAAGGACAAGTAAGTGGATGGAAGTGAGGACTCATATGGGTTGGAAATAAAATTGTAGTATTTGAATGGTTTAATATTTGCAGGTATACAATGTATTTGTCCCTCATGTACATATTTCAAACATTGTAGTGTTGAGGGAACATATTTCATTTTACTTACCTAGGGGAATTCAAAGATTACATTGTAGGCCATGGCCCATTCTATGATATAGAACATGGTGTGCAACATCTTGACCCCCACTTGTATGGGTAAGACCACAATATCAACTATAGCAATAAGAGCATCATTGAATGCTCACAAGGTGAAGGTAGATTTGATGATGTGAGAAGGTCAAATATTGATATGGTGGAGTTCTAAAGTGGTAATGATGTTGATTGATGATCCAATTTTAATTAATACTCATTTAAAATGTTGTCTATGAACCCGATCCATGATGTGTAATGGAGGATATGGTGATTTCATTGATATTTATTTTATTTCAAAATCATAGAATACGATTGAAGGCTCCATATACATTTGAATGATCCCCATTATTTTTGAATGTATTAGAGTGTTGAGTTTTAATTTAAATGGATTTCAAGATCTCCATCAATGCCTCACAATGTGGGGGGATTGTTGTATAAGCTCATACATCAATAATTTGGTTGAACCTATTTTGATTCTATTTTGTAGTTGAATGCTTCATGTGGTGATAGGTCATGGTGGATGACTTTTAAGGTGAATGGAATGAGATGAACAGATTAGAGGGTGATTTTGTTGATATGAATAGGAACAAATATGAATGGGTTGAGATGGATTGATGGGTTTTGAATACATAGTTGTTGGTATTGCCATATGATATTGGACTACTTAACGTTGTTCATTTTGATGAATTGTGCTTCGTTGGCCTTAGGTTACTATGTGAATAGCAGCCATAAAACCTTGGTATTGTTGCATGTGGTTGACTTAGTTAGGAGTTATAGGATTTTATCCCCCTATTGTTTTTTGTGTTTTATCAAAATAAGAAAGTGGCATTTGATAAATACCAAGGTTCTATTTTTTTTGTGCTAAGGGACTATCCAGCTTAACAACCCCTAGGTCTAGCAGGTTTTGTACAATATATTTAAATGAAAAATAGTTATTAATGTCATGGTACTTCTAGTTATGGAAGGGATAGAATAAATTCCCCTTATATCCCTTGCTACATTTAGTCATATCCTTAGGTTTGACTTCTAGCAAGGTGATTTCATGTGTTGAAATAGTTAAAAGAGTGCATTTAATCTAATAACACATTAAAGATACATGCTATACAAAAAATATATTGTATTCATGATAAGATTTGCATAAGTTAAAAATAGGGGGAAATTCCTCTTTTTTCTTTCTTTTCACAAATTCTACAATAGGCCTGATGCCTTCTTTTTGTGTTCCACATTGTAGATGGGCTTGTGTACCACCGCAGGGTTATAGTTGTTGTTCCCTTTATTTTTTATATGATAAACCTACAAAAATGGGTTAGTGGGTTAGGGGGCTTGCTTCAGTTAGGACCCTTCGTGAGAAAGACAAATCGACTCATAAAACATGATAAAATTTGAAATAAATGATACAAAACTTCATAAAATTGCTAAATGAAGCTTACCTCTCAAATCTGGGCTGATTTTTATCTTGTAAACCCAATTTGCGATTTGGGGGGTAAATTGGTGCCAGATTCACGAGGTGAGGGATGAATTCAACTGTGAATGTTATAATTTAGAAATCATTTGATGGAGAGGTTCCTTTGCTATTTAATTGCTGCTATTCAGGTTCATATCTACTTTGCTATGCTTCTATACATATTTTGGTAGAGTTTTTGTGCTTTGAACATAAGTGGAGAGAGATCTAGAATGAAGTTTTGGGCCCATTATTTATAATAAAACCCAAGGTACAGGGGGGTAGTTAGGAGAACTAGACCCTAGGATGAAGTCCCATGGAGGTTAGGTTAGGTTAGGTGTTGTGAGGTGGCTTCCTCACATTTTCTTAGGAAATATCTCATCCTCACACATGTGTTAGGAGATATTAGGGTTAACTAGGATTAGTCAACTCTAAGTTATATTTGGGTTTAGGTTAGGGTTTCCTAGGAAATATCCTAACTAACCTAGTGCACACACATGTGGGATGGAATAATTAGGATTGATTAATGTTTAAGGAACTAATTAACCTTTTTAGCCCTAAAAGTGTACTTAAGTGAAGTCAATTTAAAATTAAATTTATCAATTGACTTAATAATTACTTTTGCCAAGTAATAGCCTTGTAGGGGCCTCGATTAAGTGCAAAAAAGCTTTGTATTGCCTTACAAAGTTTGTTGAGGATATCTCGATGCATGGGAAGTATTTGTGATGTGAATTTGGTAACGTATTAGGGTTTTGGACCTAAAAACCAATGAAGTGGTGTGTGGAAGTCTACACAATGCTACAATAGTCTATGAAAATCTACACTAGTCTATGCATGACTATAGTCATCTATGTATGTCTAGGAGGACCTACAATAGCCTACGTTGGTCTACGATAGCCTAGGGATATCTAGGATTACCTATGTAAACCTAAAAGTATCCAAAAGGATCTACAAGTATGTAAGTATAGTAATGTGTGACTTTTAGGTGTCTATATTTTACCCCTTTTTGTACTATACTATGTGAAATACATTTTAATACAAAAATGTGAATGGTTTGTGTAGAGGAAAAGGTATAGAAGGGGAGTGGAATCCAATCAAAGGCATGCAGTCACTCGAAGCGTGACCATACAACATTGACTGGGAATATAGGGCAGAAAGGGAAAAGAGTAGGATCTAATCAAAGGTATGTAGTTTCTCAAAGTGTGACCATACAACAATTATTGATAGCCAAGAAGAGAGGAGAAAAGAATGGGATTCAATCAAAGGTATGTAGCCATTTAAAGCATGACCATACAAAATTGATCGATAGCTAAGAAGGATAAAGGAAATATGAGAAGAGGAAATAAATAAAATGAAATGAAAATAATGTTGTTAAATGGAAATGGATGATGCGAAAGCAATTTTTGATCTCTTAATAGTTGCTTTGGGGAGGCAACTTTTAACTGCTTTGTTTTTATGACCAATTCAATATGATCTAAAAGTATGAATAGAACAAATTCCTATTCAAATATTTGTTGTCAATTGATTTATGAGAATATGGTGACAAGTGTCAAACCATTTGAGCTAAAGGGACATTTGAATTATTCAAACGTATCATTCATTATGCACCATGAATGCCAAAAATAATTTTCCAGATGTTGCACTAGGATTACATCAAACATATCATTCATTTTGTATTTGACATACATGAATTCTATATTGACTTCTATATCAAAACGCATAGCTCTCATGGTATAGTAAATATCTGGTTGGGATTGATATTATTTCATAAGATAATATTTAGCAAAAAAATTGTAGATAGATGTGTTATCCGTGTTTTTGGATGTTTGGTTGTTTGGTTGCATGCAACGCTAGATTTTGGATATGAATAACCCCTCAAATGAGGAATAAAAAATAAGGTGAATGGAATGTGGTGATTTGGTAATGCAGTGATTGATATAATACTAATGCATGATGAAAATGATAAAAAAGTGAATTACAAGATAGTTTGGAAGATTTCCTGGGGTTGTGGAAGAAATTTGCATGATTTCCTAGGGTTTTGGAAGAAATTTGAATTATTTTGAGGATCATAAGCTCAATTCATGGGGCAGGGGGCAAATTGAATCCGAATTCATGGGGTGAGGGGTGAATTGGACATAATTCATAGGGCAAGGGGTGAATTAGGGTTTTAGGTGTATTTAAACCAATTTTTGAACTAAAATGGCTCATTTTGATAGTGGGAGATTTGGAGAGTGAGTGGGAGAAGCATTTGGCAATGCAATAATACTATAGGATGTGTACATGATTTATAAGTTACCCATTGAGGGTGTTCTAGTTATAGCAACATCAGATGATTCTAATGAGGTTGTGCTGGAGTGCTTCTTCGATGAGGGTGGAGGAAGATAGATATTAGAAAAATGGATTATGAGTGGTTATGGCTGAATGAGAAGATATCTAAGCACCAGTGTGCAACTATGATGATGATCTCTACATACTCTCTTCCTAACACTTATGAGGTATTGTTTACATGGAATATGTTGGATGTGATGAGTGATATGGTAGAGCAAAGCATTGTGTTTGCATGGGTGCCTGCACTACTATCCCAAGTATATAGAGAGTCGCATGATGTGGTGCATGCTAGATAGAAGGGTTTGACCTAGACTCTCCTATTGTAGGTATAGGCATGGAAGCACATATCCATTGAGAGGTCATTGCTATTGCTTCACCCTACCCATATTGAGGGTAAGGAGTATTTACCCTATGCTTTGAGATGGAGGACAAATACAAATAAGGGCATTAAGATGCCACATGAGGGTGATTTTTTTGTTATGGAGGGTCAAGTTTGAAGAGTTGATACCCAATGATATTTTATGGAGGTCTTGGTTATATGGGGTGACATGGAAGAAGGATGATGAGTAGTTGTGGGCCATTATTTGAGGATGTTGGATGGTTGGACAATAGACTCAATAAGCTGAGTTCTTTCAGTTTAGTCAAGTTATGTGATAGTTCAGGTTATGACAACATATTCTAGAGGATCCTATAATATACTTTAGGTGGTGAGGTAATAGGGGAGAGTGGCCTGTGGTCCTACCATGGGTTGATGAGAGTGAACCATCTATGGTTATCTTGGATGTGGATAATGCAGGGATGACACCATAGTTTGATTCCTAGTGGGAGATGCAGAGTTGGGAGCTCGACAGAGGTATGGTTGATCTCTGGATACCACCTGGTGGTGGGGTTCCTTTGACAAATGAGAGAGCATATAGAGGCACTTGAGCTAGGTTAGAGGAAAGATCTATTAGTGAGATGGAGGTTCCTCTATGATGGTCTCAATGATGATTGGATGGTGCTTTAATTTTATAGGGAGCGAGAGTGGGGGAGGTTCCCATGATCATTGAGATAAATCCTATGGAGGGTGGCATGGCCATGGGACAAGCAGTTGGGTTAGTAGAGGAGGTAGGCGGGTCCACTATAATGGTAGGTGTGTATGACACCATTGATATTAGTTTTTTTTAGGATATGGAGGATATTCTAGTTGAGTTTTAGGAAATGCAGGATGCATATGAGGAGGTGCAACTGATGCATGATAAGGTTTGTCAGTTAGATATTGAGCCTCATAAGAAGGAGAAGATTCACAAGATATATGTGATAGATCTAGAGGATTGATTGATATCCATGGAGATTATGGGTGAGGCCTCTCTAAAGGTCATCGAGGTTAGATATGCCAAGGTGGTAATAGAGATGGAGTAGATGAGGATAGAGATGGAGTAGATGAGGGTAGATATGGCTAGCTAGTATTAGGTATGAGAGGAGGCTTCATAGGCCATTGAGAGGGTGAGTGAGCAACTATTTGTAGTCTATAAAGAGGTCACTAGGTGAGGTTTCTCTAAAAATGCATGGGATCACACTCCCTAATTATGATTGGGTGGTATCCTAGTATGGATCATGATCACGTGTACAGACACCTTCATAACATAGCCAACATAGTGCTACTTTGGTAGAGTAGATGGATACTAGGACTAAGGTACAAGGTACATTATCAAGTGTAGATGTAGTCATTTATTTGGTGATGGTGGTATCTCCTACTGGGGTTTAGGCTTCAGGGGCTAGGATGGAGTCTACCAGAGCTGCAAAGGTTTATATGAGCCATAAGGGGAGTGGAGAGACTCCTAGTGGTAGTTAAGGTTGCTCATGATTATAGCCTATGAGAATTTTGGATTATGTATGATGGGCATGGTCCCAGTTTGTAGCCTACAAGCATTTTTTATGGATGACATATATATATATATATACCTTTTGGTTTTGGCTATTATATATACATGTGTTGTTATTATGGTTTGAAATGTGTTCTCTTTATGTTTTTGTAGATAGCATAACATAATTTTTAGGTATCTATAATGCATGTATATACATGTGTGGTATGGTGTAGATCTATGATCGTACTATAGTATGAATATACTATAGAATAGTATGCATGATTGTATTTCGAATGCAATGTGATGTGATGTAATATGAAATGCAATTTGTAGTGAATGCATGTAGTATGGATGCAATGGTGTGATGTGATATGAAATGCATGTAGAAAAAATGTACAAATTTTATTTTTGATAACTTTATATAACATTGATGCATAGATGCATGTATGGAATGATGGAAATGTGCAAAGGAAGCACTTTGTATCATAGCATGTGCCAGTGTGGATGTGATCCATTCCATAATATTAGCGGTGTAGGGTAGTATAAGGAATATGTAATGGCTTTGACCAACATAGTTGTGATACTCAAATCTCAGACCCAAAATTATGCAAATGTTTATAACAACTTATAACTAATCTTACTGGTTCAAAGTCTATCATGGACCTGTATGTGTAAATGAGTGAGGTTCATTTATCCATTTTGAGGGAGGTAGGATTAACTTGTTGTAGACATCTAAACTAGCTAGCTCATCCATAAGTGAATAGTGATCTGTACAAAAGTGGGTAGCTAATGTGATAGATATATCACCACTTGTAAGACTATTCCACTGGTAGGCAGGCCTTGGAGCCTATTGCTAGTGATGTAAATCATCCCATGGTGTTATGTTAAACCTAAGGACCAAAGGTGATGAAGCATAATAGTGGTAATATTAGGAGGATTTTTATTTTGTTTTCTACCCCTCGTCTATTATTTACCTATTTATTGTGGTGCTATTTTTCTTTTTATTTTATCCTTTTTTTGTTCTTTTTTTTCTCTTCTATTTTCTTTTTTCTTGTATGGATGTTGGCTTTTTTTTCTTCCCCATTATTTTAATTTTGCTAATGCTTATCCCTTTGTTTATCCCTAGGTCATATTTTGACCATGCAAGTGATAGGACAAGCAAGGGAAATCATTCTCTAGATGGTGACATCTACTCAAGGTGTCATCTTTCCTAGACTCAAAACTTGTTTAATGTGTAACTTGTTGTGAATGGTATGTGAGATAAGTTGAACTAGTCTAGAAGAACTATGAGGAGTATATAAAACTTGTTAGCTATAGGTGACATTTGATTTACTGAACTAAGGAGTAGTCAAAGTTAAACAAGAAACATATGTATACCCTAGTATCGATAGGGGTGAATGGACATCTAGGTGGTGATGCTAACAAGTGTGTTTGTTATTCCTATTGAAGATGCATTTTTGTGGAGAATGTACAAACTTGAAATGAAATTGTAATGAAAAACATATGGATATATGCAATGTGTGTAATGCAAATGATATCAATGGAAGAATGCAATATCTACAAGAGGACATTTATTAAGTGTAGATGGAGAATTTTGGAAAACTTATCTACATATGAGTATGGTGTATCATAATGACAAAAGCATGATGCTATGATAATGGTTGCCCCAGCATGTGGGGTGTGTGTGTAGCATGTGAATAGACTACGAGCTTTACAAATATATGTAATAATCACAAAAAGAAATAGGATGTGATAGAAGGATGTACAGATGGAAGAAGTAAGAAGAAATAGGCTTTGGTAACCATCAAGATGGGGGTATTACGAAAAGCCAATGAAGATAGAAGAGAGGAAGTGGATCAATGTGGATATGTAGCCGCTCGAAACATGATCTTACAACTATGCAAGGAAGTAATAAGTAGAAGAAATAAGATAAGAAGTACTAATGGGTAAAGTGGTGTGGGTCAGGTTGGGAATGGGATGATGAAGTGATGGTATGATTAGGACTTTGATGGTTTATGTAGTTGTATATATTGTGAATGTAGTGAGTTGGTGCTATTAAGGTTTCATGTGGTGGTAAAGTTCTAGGGATGATGCAGTGTGGAGGACTCAAAATTCAACTAAATCGGATGGAGCATTCGGGTGATGGAGTTTGATCTCCATGCAACATGTTATGCACCAAGTTATCCAATGATCAACATTATTCAATATCATGACCTGTTTGATGATGATAAATACAATATTGGCTCTCATGGTAATTATGTGATTTAGGATGCGAGGGATCTATGGGCTGAATTTTTGGTAAGTCAAGAAGACCTTGATGGATGAGGTGATAGAACATTTTTTATAATGGAGTGAATGTAATAGGTATGGGGTAAATGTAAGGTTCTGTTGGAGGTGAATGGGGGGTGGATGAAGAGAGGTCCAATGGTGGAGGTGTAGGTTGAGAGTTCGATGTGGATCAAATTTGAGATCAATAAATGGATCTACATGGAGGCAAGGATACACGGGTCATGGGGTACTAGTATGAATGAATGTGGAAACAAAAATGGCTCATGTATAGCTCAAGAGCTTTGATACAGGAAATAATATGTTGTATATCATAGTGTGGAGGTGATAGTATTAGAGAAGGTGGTAATAAAAACATCAATGTGTATGGAGTAACCTGGTATGTATGAGAAGATGGATGAGGTCATGATGATGAGGAAGAGGAGTGGAATGACCTTAGGTATTACGAGGCTTGCTAAAAGGGTAAGTCTCATAGTGGTGAGGGTGGTGTTTGGAGGATAGGTGGCATCGTATATGGCTTTGTATGATGGCACGTGTGGGATGGAGGCATGTGCATGTGGGTGACTTGGGTAGCTTGAGTAGCATGGGCTTGCAAGGATTGGGCATAAGAAGAATCCTCACTAGGGAACAAGGCTGATAGGCATGAACAATGAGCCATATGAGGAGTGTATCCTCTCTTAGGAGGGAAATAAGCTCCTAGAGGGTGGTGGGGGAATTAGTTGGTGAATAAGGTTTTTTGGTATCTTCAAATGAATTAGATGGTGACCCTTGTGTTCAGGGATGAGATGTTTCCTCATTTTTGTCAAAGGAGGATAGGGAGACCTGACTGTCTCTAGAATGGGGTGAGTAAGACAAACCTTGATGGTGAGGGAAAAGGCATCAGGGTGGAGTGTAATGATATGAATATGAGGAATGTGAAGACCTCCTAGTATGAAGAGTGACTGGTGGTCAGGCTAGGTCAGTTGGCATGATCAGTATAGATGGTGGCGATGGAGGATCCTGCATGATGATGTGTGTAGATACTATCGTATATTGCTACTGATGGTGTAGCTATAGATGATGTAAATCCTATAAGCAAATACAGATACTAGTAGCATATAAATGGAAAAAAAAAAGTAAAAGTACATGTATATTGTAACATTTAATGTAAAAGAAATGCATGTATAGTGATGTGCCTAGTAGATGATGTGTTTGTGCATAACAATGTATACTACTTGTTATAGTGAATGTCTATGTGTGTTAGGCATTGAATGCATGCAGGTGTAGGATGTTTATAGGATTGGGTTCATCGAGTTCTTCTATATTGGCCAAGAAATAGGCACCTAAATAGAATTTATGTGTAATAATGAAGGGGCCCAACTAGTTCAAGGTAAACTTGTCTCATTGTTGGCAAGGTTGACTTGTGATTTGTTGGTCCTCCTTGAGAACTAAATTGCAAATTTGAAATTCGTATTGATGTACCTTACTATTGTAGGCATGATGGAGGTGATCTTGGTAGACATGTGTGTGCTCAATGTCATGGATACAATGTTCATAAAGGAGTGTAATTTGATCTAAATGGTCTTGGAGGGTAGTGTTGTCATCAATGAATTCTTTCATGGATACTCTTAGGGAAGGTATCTCAAGATCAAGGGGCATGATAGCTTCAGACCTATAGACAAGTGAAAATGGGGATTCCCCAGTGTGGGTACGGATGCTTGTATGGTATGCCCATAAGGCTAGGTGTATTTGGTTATGCTAGTCATAGTGTGATTTTTCTATTGTTTTGTATAGGATGGAAAAAATCATTTTGTTTGTGGCCTCTTCCTGTCCATTACCCTGTGGGTAGTATGGGGTAGAGAAACAATGTTTAATGTTGAATTTGTTGCAAAGAGCATAGATGGTTTTGTTTTTGAAGAATTTCCCATTGTCAAAGATGATTTGGGAAGGGATTTATAAGAGACATATGATATGGTCTATTATGAATGTCATTATCTTTGCTCCTATGGTTTGGACAAGTGGGATGGCTTTGGTCCACTTTGTAAAGTATTCTATGGTAGTGATGATGAACTTATGATTACTTGAGGAGGCAGGTATAATTTTTCCAATAATATCTAGGCCCCATTGGGAGAAATACCACATGGATTGGATAGGTTGGAGTGCTTGATATGGAATATGTATGATGTTTATGTTTTATTGGCACTTGATACAGTGCATCATATACTCACAATAGTAATATTTCATTTTTTGCCAATAGTATTCCATACAAAGGATGCATTTTATGATTACCATACCACTGAAGTGGCCACAAAAAGTACCATCATGGGTTTATTGTAAAACCCACTAATATTCATGAGGTTCTAAGCAACACAAGAGCATTATATCATATTTGTAGTGATAGAGGATGTCCCCCAGTAATGTGTAGTGGATTACTCTTTGTTTAAGTGCTCGACATTGAGCATGTGGTAAGTTGCATGGTAGAAATACTAATTTAATATAATATTTGATTTGTGCAAACCATGGGTTATGTGGTTCGGTATCGACCACATGAATTCCACCATCATCTTTAGGATATGTGGGTGATATGGTAGATTAAGTGAGTGTATGAATGGTCATTGATGTGGTTGTTGATGTTGGATTTTTTGGGATTAATGATCCTAAGGAAGACATTGTATCCAAAAAATGGTTGTATGGTCATGGAGCGGCTTCAATGTCATACCATTCAAATTGGGAGAGGTGTTGTTGTGCAATTCGATTGTACTATTGGAGAATTGGGCAATTGCATTGCCAGATCTCCTGCACTTGGTTTAATATTAAAAGGGAATTTCTTATAATGTGGAGGTATTTGATGTGCATGGAATGTGCCTATTTCAATCCGAGGATTAGGTCTTCATATTCCACATTGTTTTTCATACAAGGTAAGTCCAACTTAAATGAAAATAGGAGTGGTTCACCTTCAGGTGTGAAGAAGACAATTCTTGCACCCCCAACATGCATGTATCGGGAGCCATCAAAGAATAGATTCAAGTCATCTATCATATCCGGTTCAACATATTATTTATATTTTGTGATTTGAAATATGGATTCATCAAGAAGCTGAATGAGGAGAGGTTAGTCATCTAGCAAGGGAACTTCTACAAGTTGGTATACTATGACCTACTATTTTATGGACTTTTGTGAAATGAATTCAAGGTCAAATTCAGTTAAAAGCATGATCCACTAAGTTGTGTGGGAGTTGTGATAGATTTTGTTTATCATGTACTAGATGGGATTGTCTTGGGAAATGACAAAGGTTGTATGGTTGAGCATATAGTGGTGTAACTTTGGGTGGTGAATACTACATCTAGGCATAGTTTCTCCATGTAACCATATCTAGATTCATATCTAACTAGCGTACGACTTATGTAGTAGATGGCTTGCTCTTTGTCAAGTGTGTTCTTTTGGGATAGAAGTGTGCCTAGCATAAAATATATAGCAAAATATACAATATTAGCGATAGCTATGGATGTGGGGGTGACATAATTAGTGGTGAAGTAAGGTAAGTTTTGATGTCATCAAAATCTTGTTGGCATTTATCGTCCCATTTGAAATTTAATCCCTTTTGTAAGAGGTGGTTGAATGGTTTTCACTTGTGTGAAAATTATGCTATAAATCAGAGTATAGAAGTGATTTTTTCCTAGATGCTACACAATTGTTTCAAGGTAGTAGGTGGGGACATATCGATGATGGTTTTTACTTTACTAGGATCAACTTCAATGCTTCATTAGAAGACAATGAATCCTAAGATTTTTCCTGAGGTAACACCAAAGCCACACTTCTTTGGGTTAAGGTGGATGTTGTGTTCTAACAAGCGGTCAAAGATCTGACGAAGATATTTAAGATGTTCTAAACATTTTTTATATTTAGCAATGAGGTCATATACATAATCTTCCACACTTTTGTGCATGTAATCATGGAATATGTAGGTCGTTGTGCGCTGGTAGGTTTCCACAATATTTTTAAGGCCAAATAGCATGACCTTGTAGTAGAATTTCCCCCAGGGGGTTGTAAATAATGTCTTGTGTTTATTGATAGGGTTGATCCTAATTTTTTTTATAATATGAAAATCCATACATGAGGGATATCATCTCATGGCCTAGGATGGAATCAATGAGTAAGTCAATGTTAGGTAGTGGGAAGTTTTATTTGGGATAAACTTGTTTAAATCACAAAATTTTATGCATACATAAAATTTATCAGATGGCTTTGGTATTGGCACCATGTTAGAGACCCATTTAGGATAGTCTATGGGTACTATGAATTCTACATATAAGAGCTTTTCGAGATTAGTTTTTACTAGTAATGCAACAGTTGCATGCATGCATCATAACTTTTGCCTTAATTTTTTTGCATTTTGATTGAGTGTGAGGTTGTGAACTACTAGGGTCGGATCACGTCTTGGCATATCCTTGTATGACCATGCAAAAAATTGAATGTATTTACAAAGGAAATTTGTGAATAAGGTGCGCTCCTCGGGTGATAGGTTGGTGGCTAATTTAATTATGTGATGGGTTTCAAGGTTTTCACCTATGTCAATATTGATGGTTTCTTCAATGAGCATGTGGGAACTATCATGCAATTGTTTTAGAATCAGAATAAGATGGAGATCATTGGTGGCCTTGGTAAATTCATATTCATCATCTACATAAATATCTTTGTGGTGGACCTACAGTATGTGAGGTGGCACAAATGATGAAGGGGTATTTGTAGCATGTAAGATGTGTGTTGAGAGTAGGAAATATTGGGGTACTAGTATGGGAGAGATATGCACAAGATCGATGAAGTTGGAAATTGATGTATCATCACAGGTTTTAGGATGCATATAACAAAGTAGGGAGAATAGATCCATGTCAACCATATTTACTAATATTGTGGGATATATGTATGGTGAAGAGCTTGGTGATAGTGGCTCAACAATCTATGGGTGCCCTAAGAGGCTTAGGGGAGGGTGTAAAATAATTGGTGGGGACCGTGATCAAGTAAATGATCTATGTAGTTGCCTATGGATAGGCAATAATGTTGCTAGGTATGTTGGCAATGGTGGTGGAGATGCCATGTTATGATCTTACTAGTAATTTTTTAAGGATAGCATAGAAAATTGGTTTATCAACTCATCGACACAACATGACAATGTGGTGTCGAAACAAGGGTCTTCTTGGAAAAATTAATAGGGGACTATGATGGAAGATTGGGGTGATGGAGTGTATTCAAGGATGCCCATGTCAATTTATTCTTCTAGAGTGTGCATTGGAAGAGGAGAAGGACATAGGGAAATATCCTAAAGTTTGTCCTCTAATGTATGGACAGTGGTTAGGCGATAACCTAAGCTAATTTTTTTAGTAGGTTATTGAACATGAGGGTTAATGGGTGTATGCAACCCTTACTCATAATGACCTAGCCCGAACCCACACCAATGGAAATGTTGAAGGTAGAATAAGGTAAAATAGGGATTAGCCAGGTGATCAATTGTACCATAAAAACTATATTGTGGTGGTGGAAGTATTACATATGAGAGTGAGGAATCCACTCCAACGTAGATAAAGTTGGTATGATTATTGGGGGATCCTAGTTGTATGATAGTTCCAATAGTCAACACCAAGGCTGAGGGGTGGCTAAAGTCTCACATGGGCTATATGATAGGTGGACATACATGAGCATTGCATATATTATAACACCCTAGACCTGAGTTTGTCATAAATATAGATATGCATGGTGTTGCCTGCTCTAGTGAACGAGGTGGCAAATCTAAATCAGAAGACAATGGTGAAATTTGAGATTCTCTAATAGTAGCGATGGAAGGGTGTAGCAATTTGTCATCTAAGTGAGATTATCATTTCTCCCACTTATGGAATTCAACTATGGTAGCCAGTATAGGATGATTGGCTTGTGTGAATTGTGAAGGAGGCGGTATAGGTGTTGGTGCTAGACTATATGAGGAAGTGAATGACCTAGGCCATGGACAAAAAGGAAGGGGAGGTGTATACAATATAGGGAGGATGAGAAATTTCATAGGGGATGACTATTAAGGTAGAGCAATAGGGTGCAATATGGGTGGTGATAGTGGTTGTGGCACTGAAAGTGAGTTTGTAGAGGATGAAGGTTGGAACGGTCATGGTGGCCATAAAACAAGAGGTGATAAGGATATGGTAGTGGTATTAGGCACTATATATGGTGGCGTTAAATGTGGTGACACTAAATTATGTGTCCTTAATGAGGATTGAGGTAACAAGGTGGACGTAGGAGAGGATGTTGATGCTCTGACTGACTGATGGGAAGAAATAGGAAAGAGTTATGTGGATGCGAAGGAAGGTATAGGCAAGAGATCTATGATTTTGCAAAACTTAAAGGGGTCCTCATCGATCGAGACACAATGGACAAGTCCATTATGGACATACTTGAGATAATGGTTTAGAGTGCAAGGGATATATTACATATCCCTAATCCATGGATGACCAAGGAGGATGTATTATATCTCCCCTTGGATAATATGGAAGAGGATGGAAATAGTATGAACACATACTCAGATAGGTAGGACTATGGATCCTATGATAGGTCTCATAGAACCATAGAATGCCCATAGGTCGAGGGAAGGTGTAGCAAAATGGGCTGGTAGTATATGTAAATGATGTAGGTCCACCGTGTATATGATGCTAATGGATGAGTCCATGCCAATGAGTACCCACTTGTATGTAATGTTGTTGATCATGGCTTGTATATGGAGAAGTGGGTATGCTCCTCCTATTAATTCTATTATCTCATGGTCATGGAAATTAATGGATGGTTGGAGACATCATGGGATGTTCCCTACAAAGTTTACAAATGCATTTGTATCATGTGTTTCTAAATCTATAGAATGTAAAATGTCATTCAACACCTCATGATGGGGTTGACATTATTGTAAGAGATCAAAAATGGATAATCATGTGGGGGCATTACATAATTGACGCATGATGCTACCACAGATCGTGATCACATTTTGGGGTGGAGGTGGTATAGTGCTAGGAGTTTGGGAGACCTATGGTGAGGTGAATTGGGTAGGTGGGGATATAATAGGTGTGGTCTGATGCAATGGGTATCATTGATTTTACATGGTAATATTTATCATATCAACCACACCATGTGATGAAGGGTCACGTTGAACACTATTCACTTGGCAAGGTGGTCCTGGAGGATTGGGTGGAGGTCTTTGGGGATTTTTTCCTCTATGGTCATGTAGAGGATTCTGGAAGATCCCTAGGTTTTGGTTTTATGGGGCCAAAGGATTCGATACCTAGATAGTGCCCCTATAGATTAGGTCTTGACCTTGATCATGGAAAGAGCAACATGACTCGATGTCATAGCTATGCTATCTATGGTACGAACAATGGAATTTATATTTTATCCCCAAGGCTTAGGTATGTTTGGATCTAATGATCAAATCTTAGGTAGAAGGAGATGTCCACCCTCATGTAACCTATGGAAAAGGGCTAGTAAGGGTTTATATAGTGGTGTAATATTACATTGTGGACCCTATGGATGCATTCTATGAGACTGTTAAGGTCTAGGTAGGGAAGGCACATTGGTTTGGAATACTTGTTGTTGTAGAATGTAAGGTGGTGGAATTGGTTTGAGTTCTAGGGTAGCAGCTACCACTTGGTTGGTTTGTGGAGGCTGAGGATAAGGTTGGTTGGGTGTGTTTCTATTAAAATGAAATTTTGAACTATAGCTAGGCTTTGATCTTAAATTAATTTTGCTATATTGGACTTTAATATCTTTGATAACCTTTTATTGTGAAATGGCTTCCTCAAAGGTGCAACTTTGGTGAAGCTATAGAAAGGTAGAGATGTATTTGTGACAACTCTTGGAAAAGAGTGTCACTAGCTCCATTGTATGGAGGCTATGGGTGAGATCATGGATGATCTCTCTCCATATGGAGAGAGACTCGGTGATAGGTTCATTGTCAGCCTATCGTAAGGTGTAGACATCTGAGAAGGTAGTCTTATTTTTTATATTAATGGAGAAGTGTTCTAGAAAGGTGTTTGCTAATTTCTCAAAGGTATAAAGGCTATGCCATGGTAGCATGTTATACCAATCTAAGGCTTGTCCAACAAGGGAGAGGGAGAATATATGCAACATGAGGGAATTGCTACTATGAAGTTGGCAGAAAGCTAAGCGATAGTTACTGACATGATATCTAGGATCTTCATTACATTTATACTTATCTAAATTTAATATCTCAAAGTGATAGGGGTAAGGTGGTATAGGTATGGTTGGATGAACCGACTCATTGCAAATTTCATTGTAGAATGGTTTTTTTGACCCATAGCTTGTGGTACATAGGTTTAACATCTTGAATTCATCTTGTAGGAGTTGAATTTTAGGTGTTAAGGACATGGAGGATTGTTCTAGGGTTGGCTAAGCCTAGGAATGTGGTGGATAGTGAGGTTGTTTTTGTTCTTCCTCGTATTTTAGGGGGAATTGTTCTAGTTGGTCTTGGTATGATGGGTATTGAGTGGTATACAATGTAGAGACTAGTGGGATACTAGGTTGCAAAACAAATGTTTATTTGGGGTAGTAATATTATGATTGGGATGTGTGTTGCTATGGCATGGGTTCCTACTGAGTAGGAGCCTACTATAATGGCTTGGCCATAGGATATGATGACCATAAATGAGGAGGTGTGAAAAATGTAGCCTTGGTAGGTGAGAGTGGGGGTATCAATGCTACTGGTGCTAAGGATGGTTGAGGTATGGTGTCAAAATTTAGGACCTATCTCTGTCCTAAAGTATGGGTGGTGGTGAAGCTAAAATGCATGGAATAGCCTAGGGAAGTAGGTGTATAAGCTATGGATTTTTATCTGTAGGTAGAGGGAATATTAGTATTAGGTGCTTGGAAAGGAGGAGGAGGTATCCTAAATGTCACTAAGGGTAAGGGTAGAGTGAAGGATTGGGTATTGTACAGTCTAGGTACCTAAGATATAGGTAGGAATGTAACAAAAAAGAAGGGTGAGCTTTCAAAGTAGGAGCTTGGGAAGAGGAGGTGGTCCCATGTTCATTCTTGAATGAATATGGATTGTTGGTTGTCATTGTTGACATTGGGTGGTTTGGGTTTGGAGGGGCTCTTGTGAGAAGCCCTCAAACATTATGAAAAATGGCTACTAATATGATGATTTTTGGGACTCTTGGGAAGAGTATGGGTATGATGTTTGAGGGGGTGTTTTTTGTTCCTCTAGAGAAGGTTGTTTTTGTATAGTTTGGAATGTTGACCTTTGGGTACCTGTGGCAAAAGATGAAAGGTCAAAAATCATTCCTATTGTAGGGGTGAATGATGTGACCTCTGGGTGAGTATGGTTCAAGAGGGTGGAGTCATTCTTAAAAAGGGATTGAGATAGACTCTAGAAAAGGGGTGTGTGAAGGTAGGGGAGGTAGGTGTGATCTCCTCATCTATGGTAAAGAATGGATGAGGCTATCTTGGTGCAATGTAGATCATATGGTCATAGAAAGTGGTAGGTTTATTAGGCAAGGATGGGGATGAAAGAAGTGGATAATATTCTATAAGTGAAGTATCAAGGGCTCCACTCAAAGTGAATGTCTCATCCTGAGGCATCATGTGTGTATACTTTAGATTAGACTCTATGAGTAGATCAAGTGTGTGTATAGCCTTATCCTTCATGATTGAAGGAGTAGGAGTGGACTAACTAGAGGAGGTGGTAGGTACCTCCTCTATAAGGTGTGCTTGCTCACATGATCGACTATGGGCGACAACAGGTATAGCAGCATGTGTCATGTCATGAAGGTTTAGAACTACATAGGAATTAAAACCTGTAATTTTGTGTGTGTTGTGTGAAGAGGTTTAGGAATAATCTTGTGTGGTGTAGACTCGAATGTATATAATATAATAGTAAATCAATGATGTTGTGTATATATCTAAACAATAAATGGTGTAATATGCTGAAATCAATCTGTGATCATGCAAAAAACACTAACTAGAATCAGTTCTAAATGCTGAAAAGAAAACAAAATTGTTCGTTTATGTGTATTTCCATGTTGGCACCTCCTAGGTAGTATCATAGGTAGTGGAGTGAATACTCTAGTAAATAAATAATTTTATCAGTATCGAACCTTCTGCAACACCCAAAGATGCACAAATAGAACAATATCACAACTTACGAATGGTGACCTATATGGAAGGTGTAGTAAAATGATAACCTAAAGGGGGAACCCACTATGCTAAAGTGAGTTCACTATATCCTCTCACGAGGAGAGGCAGCATTGTATAAGACCTACTACCAGCATACCTATGCTTTCACTTCACCCTTGGGTGGGCTTAGTCAATAATTACAGTTATTGTGTTCACTAATTATGTAAGCCTTGTGAACTAAGGCATCTAGTCCTATCCCACTCTGAAGGTAACTATTGGTGATAAAATAAAAAATTCTAATATCAAAAGTGGAGGATTTTTTGGTGATTAAATCCATAAAACCACTCATGTGGGGCTGATAGGTGTCTAGGGGGGTTGAGAGTTGGTTGAGGGTACAACTCCACCAACACCAGTATCGAGTGATGGATTGAGGATGAAATATAATCTCACCACTTGTTTTAATACCATGTGTGTGTGTGGGTTTTTGTTTTTCTATCGATGTTATGTAATAAATATAACTACTTGACTTTTCAAATTTAAATCTAGCCTTATATACATTTTTTTAAATCAAAATACTAGAATGAAATGCTTTTTGTAAACAATGAATCTAATACTAGATGTCTTTATGAAAAGAAATTGACTCTATTTTTCAAAGCGTAGAAACATGTAATACGAGGGTGTGAAGAAAGGGGTTTATGTGACCCTAAATATGTGTGACAACATGGAGTAATTTGCAAGAAATATTTATGCAAGTATAGATAGGCAATCACATACCATGCATGTAAACAAGAATACAACAAAATGATCTACCCTGAGGATTTACAGAAGCAATGTGGAATTAATACACAAAAAGTAAATCTAACATTTACACATGCAAAGAAGAATATGCATTTTTCTTTTAAGGAAACAAGAAAAATGGGACTAAGGAACCATAATTATAAAAAAAAAAATGTTGGCAATTTTGGGTACTTTGGGTACATTGCCTTTGCTCAAGTGTATAAGTTGTCATTGATGTCAAGAAGCTTTTGAAGGAATTTGATTTGATGTAAAATAATTTGTTTTGATGAAGGTTATGTCATGACAGGTTCGAAAGAAAGCAAGTTAGAAAAGTGTCACGATATCGAGACATGTCACAGTTTCGCGACTCAAAGAGGAGAAAGAATGTTCAAAGTCAGAAATGTTGCGATTTTGCGACATATTGCAAGGAAGGTTGAACGGATGAAAAAGTGTTGTGATTTCATGACATGTTGTAGGAGAGAGAGTTTGAAAGAAAAAGTGTCGTGATTTCATGACATAATGCAGGAGAGAGAGTCTAGGAGAAAAAGTGTTGCGATATCATGAAATGTCAGGATTTCATGACCCGAAGAAAAGAAAAGCGCTAAGGAGAAAAAGTGTCATGATTTTGTGACAAGTCAAAATTCAAAGTGAAAGCAAGATAAAGTGTCATGATTTTGCAACAAGCTACAGAACTCCAAGTGAGAACTGTCACGATTTTGCGACATGCAGCAAAGGGAAGAGTCTGAAATGAGAAGCATCACGATTTTGCGATAGATTGCAAAGAAGACGTATGGAAGCTAAAATCGTCATGATTTTGCGACATGCTGCAGATGAAACTGTTCCAAGTAAGAACTATTGCGATTTCATGACATGCAGCAAAGGAAAGGTTTCAAAGTAAGAAATGTCACAATTTCATGATAGCTTGAAGAGAAAGCAAGCAGATTAAGATGGCAGCGTTCGGTTGGAGAAAGTGTCACGATTTTGTGATAGAAACAGAATGTAGGTCTTCTATAGGAGAAGTGTCATGATTTCATGATAAAATAAGAGAGGAAGGCTATGAAGACAGAAGTGTCACGATATCATGACATAAGTGAAGTCGAAGTATGCAAAGGCAGAAGTGTTGCGATTTCGCAAAAAAAGCAGATAGGAGGTCGATGAAGGGAGAAGTGTCGCGATATCATGACAAAAGCAAATTTTATGCTAACAAAGACAAAAGTGTCGTGATATCATGACAAGAGCTTGGTTGAAGTCGTCAAAGGCTGAAGTGTTGCGATATCATGACAAAAGCCAAAATAAAGTGTATGGTTGCAAAGGTGTCATGATATCGCGACATGTTGTAGTTTTGTGGTAGAAGCTACAGAAGAGTTATAGAGGTAGTGAAGCTGACAAAGTTAAATTTTAGTCGACAAAAATTAGGGCTTGCAGCCAACGTAGATTAGGGTTTGTTTTTGGTATAACAGCCGACTACGATTAAATTTTTCATCATGAAAATTTTGTTATAAAAGGAGGGATGTTTGGAGAGTTGAGATTCGATGAGTGTGTTGTAAAATTGCAACGTTCATAGATAGTGCACAGAGCAAGAAGTTCGATCACTGAGAGTAGAGTGTGAATTCGATCATAGTGTGTAGAGTGCATTTCTTTGAATCATTCTAAGTGTGAAAGATCACAAAGGAAGCAAAGTGTGTGAAGACGATGTCGCTGTGATTGCACAGAGGTGCAAAGGTTGAAGTTCGATCAAGTGTGGCTGGGATTGCGTAGAAAGAGCAGAGGACTTTTGAACTAATTTTGATAGTTCTATCAAAGAACTTGAGGACAGAAGTGCATTGGTTCTTTGAGAAGAACCTGAGAATAGATTTGGTTGCTGAGCTGCTATGGACGTGATCATAGAAGGTAGAGGTCTCTTAGGCTAAGCATTGAGGACATGAGGTCTTCAATGGAAAGGAGTTCCACATTCTGGAAATAGGTAGAGACAGTTGATCTTCTGAGGGATCATTTCTAGAGTAGAGGAGAAGGTATATCCTTTGAGTAGAGGCTCATAAATTTAGATTGGGGGAAGGTATCTCCTTTGAGCAGAGGCTCGTAAATTTTGTTTGGGGGAAGGTATCTCCTTTGGGCCAAGGCTCATAAACATTGTAATTGGGAAGGATTCCCAAAGAACTTTGAGATAAATTTTAGAGAAAAGTTTTGTGTACGTAGCCCAGCCATTCTAGGTGAACCACATAAAAATTGGTGTCACTTTGTGGATGATATTGTGCATTGTTTTGATATTGCTGTGGGTATATTGCTTTACTATTTTGTAATATAAAGGAAAAAGTAAAAAGAGGTCTTATACTGTTCACCCCCCCTCTCAGTATAATCTTGTGTTCTTCAAAAAAACAAAATTTCTTTGAAATAAATGCTATGGAGCAAAAGAAGGATTTAAAACCTATACTACATGCAACCTAAAAAATGAAAATTAAAATTTACATGAAATTTTGAAATTTAAAGTTGCTGGAAATTTTATAGGTTCTATAATTACAACAACATTTTAAAGTAAATGGAGATGTGAAGGAGGGGAGAATTTTCTACTAGCTATGGTGCTTTGACTAGTAAGCATTTTTACCAACACAAATGACAAAACAAAGAATATGAAGTAAAATACCTGGTCTTTGATGTTGTGGGTGGTCTGGTTGACCCCTTTGCTACTCACCCCTACAATTTTAGGGGTTTCTGAGGCTACCAAGTTGAATTCACCACCTGAGGGGTGAATTGAGATATGGTTCACAAGGTGGGGGTGAATCACGTTTACAATCTTCCAATATAATTTTTGAAGGTTTGGAGGGGTTCTAGGGGATTCAAAGACCTTTGTGCAACTTAGATTTAGGGGTTTTGGTGATCTTAACTTGAATTTATGGGGTGGGGGAACATTGAGTTTGGAGGCTTTAGATATTTATTCTAAAGGCTTGAGGTGGTTCCCAAGACTTTGGAGGTCTCTGTATCAGTCAGCTATTGTACCTGTAAAACACAAAATAGAGAATAATGTCATATTTGTAAAACAATTATTCTAACACCATCCATTGTGGGGGTCCCACCAGGCGTGCCAAAATTAAATAACTAAAATAGTGTATTTAATCTAATAACACATTAAATACACATATAGAAAATGTATTTTATTCATGATAATATTTGCATAGGTTACAAATAGGGGGAAATTCCCATTTTTCCTTTCTTTTCACAAATTTTACAATAGGCTTGATGCCTTCCTTTTGCATTCCTCAATGTATATGGTCTTGTGTACCACTGTGGGGTTGTAGTTGTTGTTGTTTCCCTCCTTGGTTATTTTATAAACCTACAAAAATGGGTTAGTGGGTTAGGGGGTTTGCCTCAGTCAAGTCCCTTTGTGACAAAGACAAATTGGCTCATAAAACATGATAAAAACTGAAATAAATGATACAAATTTCATAAAAATGTTAAATGAAGCTTACCTACCAAATTTGGGCTGATTTGGGTCTTGTAAACTCTATTCGCCACCCGAGGGGTGAATTGGTGCCAGATTCATGGGGCGGGGGGTAAATTCAAATGTGAATGTTGTTCTTCAGAAAAGCTTCGATGGAGAGGTTCCTTTGCTATTGAATTACTATTTTTTAGGTTCATATCTACTTTGCTATGCTTCCATATGTATTTTGGCAAAGTTTTTATGCTTTGGGTATAAGTGGAGAGATATCTAGAATGAAGGTTTGGGCCCACTATTTATAAGAAAACCCAAGGTTCAGGGAGGGTATTTAGGAGAACTAGACCCTAGGGTGAAGTCCCATGGAGGCTAGGTTATGGTTTGTGAGGTGGCTTCCTCACATTCCCTTAGGAAATATCTCATCCTCACATGTGTGAGAAGATATTAGGGTTAACTAGGATTAGTCAACTCTAAGTTAGATTTGGGGTTAGGTTAGGGTTTCCTAGGAAATATCCTAACTAACCTAGTACATACACATGTGGAAGAAATTAGGACTAATTAGGGTTTAAAGACCTAATTAACCTTTTTATCCCTAAAAGTGCACTTAAGTGAAGTCACTTTAAAATTAGATTTATCAATTGACTTAATAATTACTTTTTCCAAGTCATAGCCATGTAGGGGCATCAATTAAGTGCAACAAAGATTTGTATTACCTTAGGAAGTTGACGGAGGATATCTCGATGCATGGGAAGTATTTGTGATGTGATTTTGGTAGCTTATTAGGGTTTTGGACCTAAAAACTAATGAAGTGGTGTGTAGAAGTCTATGCAATGCTATGATAGTCTATGGCGATCTATGCTAGTCTACGCATGGCTACAGTCATATATGCATGTCTAGGAGGACCTATAATAGCCTATGTTGGTCTAGGATATCCTAGGGATATCTAGGATTACCTATGTAAACCTACAAGTGTCCAAAAGGATCTACAAGTACGTAGGTATAGCAATGTGCAACTTTTAGATGTCTACACGTGTATCATACAACCTTCAAAAGATGAAGGTATATGACTTGGGTAGTGGTGTGTAATTGCAATTTTACCAAAAAAAAATTACATTGATTATTTTCCATAGTTGGTATTGGATTGTGTAATTGTTTTGGGGGTGGAACCACTTTATATGACACTTGTTGTGGTGGTTTTTATGATGATGATTGTTTTTTATGATGGACTTGGGGTGGTTGATTCATTGTTGGTTGAATCAACACCACTTTATTAATTCGTCTAAATTTTGATTAGCCATTATAATTTCCTTTGGATTGGCCCTCATTTTACTATTATTTCTTTTTGGATTTAATATCACCCTCTTGAATCTTGATTTCTTCGATAACTCAAGCTTGGGAAAGAGCTTCATTGAATGTTCTTTATTGTTGCAACTGAAGCAACAAGGATATATATTTTAGACAACTCCTTGTGAACATTCATGTTAATTTTTCTATTGGGAGGATGAATGGTAATTTGGTAATGACTTCCCTCCAATGTTTCCAAAGTCATATATTTACTCTTATTTAAATTATCTAAGATTATATAATTCAATCAATGTAGCTTTATTTCTAACATTGAGGGAGAACTTTTATAATAATTTGTCTACCAATTGTTCGAATGTATAAACACTATGAGGTGCCAAATGGTTGTACCATTCTAAGTTATCCCTCCTAATATCCGATGAAAAGTTTAGAGTATTAAGGTACCATTCTCTTGGATTATAAAACATGTATGGATGAATACACTAATATGATCTCTAGGGTCCTCATCCCCTTTAATTTATCAAACTTTGATAATGTAAAATGGGTATAATAAGGTGGCAATGGTACCAAAGGATGAATTGGGTGATTTACCAATTATCTCATAGTGGGTTTCTAGTACATTATACCAAGCGTATGCATGATCAGACTATCAATATATTTTTTCAAAGCATGTATTTTAGGATATTCCATTGGTTTTTTCAAGCATTTATTTGCGTGGTGGGTGTATGTGGATGGTGTGTGTTGGGTGATTAATTGTTGGTATGAAATGAGGTTCTAATTGATCAATGGATTGGTAGATGTGGGTATGTGGCGGTATTGGAATTTTTTTGTTATGGAATTATTGGTTTTGATGAGGTGGAGATGGAGTTTAGGGGATTTGAGTGTGTTGGGTAGTGGTAATGGCATTGATGTGGTTGGATGAAGGTGTAGGTATAGTGACTGTAGTATATCACGATACCCAAGATGGATTAGAGGTGAAAAATATATTTTGGTTGGGCATGTATTCAGGTTTGAAATATGCCACCTATGATTATTGTTGCAAGAAAGCATGGACATTTTAATTTGCAAGCAATTGGTTTAAGTGTTGACATATTTGTCGTATGACGGTAGTATATGTAGGTTAAATAGTTGTATGGGGGATGGAGGTTTATGTGTTATGAATTTTTGTGATATAGATTGAGGTTGATGTGGGATAAATTACAAAAAGAATCATAACTAAATGTGGAATGTAATTATGGGATATATTAATAAACCTAGATGATGTGTGTGGGATAGATGAAGGTATCTATGAAGCAATGTTAACTTGTGCTTCATAGAGTGGGTTAGAATGGATGGTGGTGTAATTGGATGGAAGGGAAGTGCATTGGCTAAATGATGATGGGAAATATGGATGTGTTGGTATGGAGGTAACCTCAAATATGCGGTTGGTGAAGACTTGACATGAATGCGAAGGTACTTGTTAGAACATAGAAATAGATGGAGGTGGAATGTTGAGGGGTTCTAGAACCATATTAGTTGGTCTTAGATAGGTTTTGACTTTGTTAGAATATATACAAGTAATGCGATGATCAGTGGGTGTGGATGGATCAATTTTAATAATATAAGTGTGGATTGCTTTTTGCATCACATCTCCATCTAAAATGGATACTATGTGAGAGGGTCCAATAGATAAGTCAAAATGCCTTTTTTGTTCCACACTAACTAGGTTAGCCATAGAAGTGACTAGGGAAGGAGTGGTGCACTCCATGGATGAAGTTGGTTGGTTAGTGGGTACCTGACTCATGGCTTTAGAATGATTTAAAGGCAATACCATAAGCTATAAGTATGCTAGGATAACAAATGTACAGGGTGCATGTGTGAAAAGTGAAACTAAAAATGAACAACACGAAAAGCAAGCAAACAAGTGTTTTGTATGATTTTGCAAAAAAATGTTTTCTTTTATTTTTATTTTTGTGTATTTTTATGTTAAGACTCCTAAGCCTAAAAAAATCTATGCATTTTGAATGATGAAATACAACTATAAGATGTGTTTGAACTCACTCTTTTGATGAAGAATGAATTATGAACGACTAAAAAATGGCTTTCTAAGGGCTGATTGGCTCAAGGTAAAACCTAAGGAATAAAAATTAACCCTTGATGGAAGCCACACTATTTGATTCATGCTACATGCCTAGTCAAGCTTTTGCTTCACACTTAGCCATACTCGAACAAGAACGATAGTTGTGTTCTACTTATTATTGAACCCTGTGGTAAAAGGTGTTACTAGTACTTCCTACTCTAGGTGCACCTAAAAGTAGGGGATATTTCGAAGATGAAATATGGAAATCCACTCATTATGGTCTACTATGGTTTCTAGGGGCTAAGCCAATGGATGGATATGAATCCCACCATCGTTGGTCTCGATCAATGATTGGTGATGAAATACAACTCATTGGTGTTAAAAGTGAAACGTGCAGTGTGTGAAATTCCTTTTAGTTTTTCTTATGGTGTTTAATTGAAAATTAAAATGCAAAGAAATCTAGCCTAGAATGTAGCTACTATGCATTTCTTATTTTTTTCCTAAAGTGTATGCAAAAGCACACAAAGCAGAAAACATAATAAAATAATAGAAAACCTAAGCCAAATGTAGTGAATGAATTCCAAATAAATCTTAGAATGTTTCTAACATACAAATTTAGAAATAGACTAAAATGAATTTGAAAATCCTAATGCAGCTAAAAATGTATTTGCAAGTGCATATCTACCCCTAAATGCAGGCTATATGATTTTTCATAAATAAATAAATTACTTATCCTAAAATGCACTTCTTTTTATTTTGTTTTTTTTTTTAAATGAAAATGCCTAAGATGCCTAGAATGCCTAAAAAAGTTCTTAGCATATTCCTTTATAAAAATAAAAATATGAATATTTATTTTTAAAAAGTAACAAAATACAGCTAGGGCTTCTAAAAATGACTTACCCTGGAGTTTATGTATTTTTCCTCTAGCTTTGTAGACATAGTGTCAAATCTCCTAGACATGGTGTTGAATCTTCTGAACATAGTGTTGAATCTCCTAGATACTTTGTGGCATATCCTAGACACACTGTGGCATCCCCTAAATGTAGTATGGTGTCTACACGAGAACTGATCAAACTTCAATAGCTTCCAAAAACCCTAGTTTTAGATTTTGTAATTTTTGTGCAATCGAGTTTTTAAAAACCTGTAGTAAAAATAGAAAATGTAGATTAGCAAATTGATATATGACAAGGAAAATCAAAATATGAAACCCTTTTGGGTCCCACCATGATCACCATTTTGTAAAGCAAAAATGATCAACACCAGTAATAGAAATGAATCAAAACAAACAACAATAGACACATGAAATGAATGCTTTCATATATTATTAAATGAAGGAGCCTTGGTCTTCACTCTTATACATCAATATACCCCAAATTAGAGGTTATAAAAATATTACTTATTTTTATACAATAATTACAATATAAGGGTAAAACCCTCTTGCTAGATCAATTTATTATGGTGTCTTCAAATATTCTTCACTCAAAACAAGGGTTGAGTGGGTTTGTGTATCCACTACAAGGCCACTCCAAGTTGCAACATATATCAAATGAAAATTTCTCCTGCACCTGCATACAAACAAGCTAAACAATGGGTTAGTAGTACATGTGAGGGCTCCACTATATGATGCCCTCTATAAAATGTAGATCTACAAAAACCCTAAGTGCGATGCTTTTGAAATGTAAATAAAATGTAGGAAAATATAAATCAGAAACAACCAATAACCTTGTCAATATCTAAATCATTGAATCTATGCTTCTACTAGTTCGATCTGAGGCCACATAGATGCCCGAAAGCATCCAAGGTCTTGGTGGATGTAATGTGGTATCTTGTGGATGCTCTAGAGTGTTCACAGACTACTATGGACACCCTATAGTGTTTTATAGATGCTCTACAATATTTGGAGAATGACCTGAGGTTTTTATGGGCTGAATCAAATGCTCTATAGTGTTTGGATCTGGTTCATAGGAGTTTTGGGGGTTGAATAATGGGTATGGTGGAATCTAGGGTTCATGTGAGTGAAAAGGGTGAATGTGATAATAGAATATTTACAATATTTTTTATTTTGATCCCTTATTCATGACAAGTGAATGATATTTTATGATTTCCCTTGATTCATGTTAGGATTTTGATGACATCAATGAGCGATCGAGATTAAAACATGATGAAGGGCTAAGATTACGATTTGATAAGTGACACAGATTGCATTGAATAATAGGTATATATTAAAACATGACGGTAATCTAAGATTTATTCTATATATATATATATATATATATATATATATATATATATATATATATATATATATATATATATATATGTATGTATGTATGTATATGTATATGTATAGATATATATGAATATGTATATATATATATATATATATATATATATATATATATATATATATATATATATTGATCCCTTATTCATGATAAGTGAATGATATTTTATGATTTCCCTTGATTCATGTTAGGGTTTCAATGACAACAATGAGTGACTAATATTAAAACATGATGAAGTGCTGAGATTGTGATATGATAAGTGACACAAATTATATTGAATGAGTGGTCAAGATTAAGAAATTATGGGAAGCTAAGATTTAATCATATATATATATAACTAGTTATGGATGGCTATGATTTGATGGTGATGAGTGGATAATGAGTGGCTAGGATTTGGTGTCTACAAGTTTCACTATATTTTTTTTTCTTAAAATCACCATGAAAACACTTTGTAACACATGAAAAGGATTTTGCACATATATTGTTTTATAGATATAAGAATGTTGTGAATCTATTCATCTTGGGAATGAGTAAAGGTTATTATGTATATAATTTCCTTCTACTAGAAAAAGTTTCTAGTTATGAACCAAAATATACCTATACACTTTTCATTTTTTATTTGTAATTAGACTACTCTTGTGTTCTCTTGGTATAAGTAATATATTCTATGTTTGCTTCATCATTAGAGAATTATGTTTCTTATTTATGGAATCTTTCTAAATTTTTAAATTTCTTTAGTTGCTCCATCATTTTATTATTTATGAATGTTAGTTTTCTTATCTATAAGCATATAATTTTCATTCCTTTAAAAACTATCAAGTTTTCCATAATATTCATGATTATCAAGGATATTCAGTAGTTAGAGTTTATGCATTATTAATATGCATCCTTCATTTATTAGAAATATGTATTATTATGTATATCAATGAACCTCAAATTCCATTTTTCAATGATGAGACTTATTAAATTTTCAAATTTATGTGTCTCTATTCTTCATATCCTACATGAACAAAAATATCCTCATATTTTGTGTCTAGCATTGATCATCAAAATCAAACAAAAATTACTTGAAAATTGTTCTTAGTATTTAAATGTTTTTTTATTAGATATAAGGGGTTTTAAAAGGGCCCCAAAACTTTTACAAAGTGGATTTGAGAACTCCCAAGCCGTAAAGCATAAAAAATGGATCTCAAAAGGACAACCTCAAAGGAAACAAAGATGATACCAAAAAAAGGGACCAACAACAAGAACTACAAGATGATCTCCAAGAGAAACCACAAGATATCCTAAGAACAAGAGGAGATATCCAAGAGATACAATAGGATTAGAGGATGATCACCAAGATATATAATAGTATTAGAGGATGATCAGCAAGAGATACAATAGGATCTCCCTAGATCTAGAAAAAGAAAACCTATAGCAACCCAACCTAAAAATAGGCATCAAAAATTTTGAAATTTAAAAGATGCACTTAACATTTGAAACCAAAATTGAAAAGGCATCCTGCCTAGAAATGCATGAATAAAATTGAATCAAGATGATATCCAATAAATCTAAAATATTACTTAAAATCAATAGAGATTTTTATCTCAAAAAATGAGAGGAAAACACCATTCACAAGACAAAAAAAAACTAGCAGGATATTCTAGAAACCCTTATCCATAATGATTCAAGAAAAATATAGATATAGACCCTACAAAAAGCTTGATAAAACTACCATAATCTAGAGAAAAAACCTGAATCTAAAATATCATAAATACATATCACTAAAAATTTCTTTCCATATCAAAGAGATTAATACTAAAGCCACCAAAATAAAAGGGGCTATCTAGCTAAATTTCTCCTCCTTTTTAAAAATGTAGGTCAAATTTCCCCCATTTTTATTAAAATTTAGGGTGGATTTCCACCCAGTTGCAACATCTCTTTTTGTTCTTTTCATCCTCAAATTAATCTTACAAATTCTTTTAGATATCTACCTACCTTTACTTTTTTGAGATCTTGTGAGAGGACCTTGAACAACAAAGCTCTTACCACTCTTGTTCACTCTTTTTGAGGGAGTAACCTCCATCTCTAAAAAAATTTTTATTTTATCATTCTACTCTAAAAAATAAATTAAGGAGAGCCACCAGAAACATATTCTATAGCAGGATATGAATCATTAATAACCAAGTTTTCTAGCCAATTCTCTTGGTTTGACCTCTTCAACAACCTTAACTGGGGATCATTTAGCCAAGGATAATGCATCCTCAACAACAATCCTAGCAAATGAAAGATTTCCTAAAAAAATAGTAGTCTTTGTAGATAAAGAAAAATTTATCAGGATAATAGTCTTTGTATCATTCTTAAGAAAAGGATCCTCTATAGCATTCCAAAGAGCTCTAAAGGATTCAAGGGAATCTAAGAAACCAAATGATATTTTTGAATCCATTTTCTTAGATTATTGGAATTGTGAGCTTTAGATCCATGAGAAGGTACATTTTCAAATTCAATGGTCTATTTTTGAATATCCAAATCTAAAATTAGATCAATGGATTCTAGAAAATCAAAATCTAGATTAACAAAAATGCACATCCTAGCAACTATTAATATGGATTTACCATGAGTGGTTGTATCAATTTTGATCTACTCTCCAAACATTTTAGTGATATCTCTTAAGATACCCACATGCCAAAAGTGAAGAGGTAAACCAAGAAACTTCACCTAAATAAATGCATAGTTTATATTTTGAATTTTTGGGTCAAAATCCACCCCCATCTAAGGAGGAACAAACTTTTGCTATACTACCATGGTCCACCACTTAGAATATTAACCATATTCTCTTCCCTAGAAATCTTAATGAACAAAAAATTATTGGTAAAAGCTAAAATTTCCATCTTACCATGAGGAGATCATTTAGATAAGGCCCATATTCTAATTGAGTCTAAATTTGGTTTAGAGCCCATAAATTTTCCCATAATATTAAACAATCCTTCATCCAAGGTTAAGCTCAAAATATGTAATAGGATGGATAACAATATTTGACCAGGCTAAATATCAAATGGATCACTCACAATATATTTTTGCTTAGAGTTCAAAACTACATTCAAAAAGGAAATCTTACCTAGGTCAAAAGGAATGAGGAGCCCTTGTAGATATGGAGAAGGATTTACATCACCTGGAGAGGAAAAAGTATCTCTAAACTCAGTGGAAATAATTTTTTCATTCTCCACCTAGGACCCATAGGGAGAGTATCTTCTCATTTTTCTCTCATGAACAAGATTCTTATCAATTTATTCTTGTAATACGTTCCGCATAATCTTGTATCTAGGATCTATATGACCATTCCCCTTGGTCCAAAAAATTGTTGCAATTGCACAATTCCTTTCCATAGTTCTTCTTTGATTCTCAATAACTCCATGGAGCTCTTTTCTAATTGGTCTCTTATTATTTAAAAATTGTATTACAATTTTCTCTATATATTAATTGTGGATCTCATCATATTTCTTATAACAACCCTCATTTTCACCCTTTTTGTAAATGTTATTAGAATTTTCTATTACTATGGAAAATATCTCATTCATCCTTATGGAATATATTATGGATAATACTCTTGAGGATCAAATAAATAAAATCTTGAAAAATCATTATATTTTCATAAATATCTTTTACATAAGTAATTTGTATGACAACTTGTTGGTAGGATTTATATCTTAAGATATACAAAATAACATTTGCTAGTCACACTTTAATTATGAAGGTTGTGTTTATTATATGTATTTTAAATTGATATTGTGTAGAGTCATTTTATGGTTTTGATTAAACTTTGCATTGTTAAAACTTTATAAAGCATTTATTTAAATATTTTTTATGATATTTTTTTTAAATTCATAATTTTTTGTATACATAAATTGATTCATTTTGAGTGTAGTTCTATTTAATTACATGTAGAAATTTAATTTGAAAATATAAAAACCTATGTAGTTTTTTTTAACATTTGCATATATTGGATGAGATAGCATTGACTCATGAAGGATTAGTGTTATATTAAGAGAAATTAATGAGGGAGTGCAAAGCAACCTCAATCACCCCTCTAAAATAAAATTGTTTTCAATTAAAAATAGATTAATTATGGTGGTTGACACCATAAATATACTTAATCACTTCATTCCCAATATAGTAACCCATTATAGGGATGTTTCATGTTTGGATATGATTGGCAATGTCAAAATTAACAAGGTCGTCAATAATATCTCAAATACTAATTATTACAATGCATTTGATGGTTTAGAAGAATTAATGTGCATGCTCAACTTCATGTATTCATATTCATAAAATATACATATGAACTCCTCCATAATCCTATTTACGCATGCTTATTGGTAGCTTACAGTTTGTAACTAGGCAAGGATGAGTTGCCACTATACTTTATAATGCAATTGACAATACAAACACACTAGTGGAGGAATAAAGACTATACATGAATTCTTCATACCATTTACCCTAGTAAGGATCACATGTATTGAAGTAAGGACCTTGTTAGACATCAAGGTCAAGTATAGAATAGACTAACTCATATTTATAAGAGATGATTGTTAGGCCCATGTATGTTGGGTTCTATTTTTACTATAGAATGGAGAGATTTATAGAATTTTTTTATTAAGGTTACAACTAGAGGAAATTTATTATAGATAATGATGTAGAACCATAAACAATTTGTATGGAATTAATTTAGACAAATTTGCCTCTTTCTTATAGAGTTTTTGACATGCCATGACCTATGGGTTATCCTTATCTAGCCTTGATGGTGTTGATTATAGAATATTAAATGTGGTAGAAGTTGTTAAAGTGGTCCTTAATTGAGATGTTTTTTTTTTTATATGAGCCATAAAGGCTTTGTAATTTTATAAAGGATATTATTTATGATTATCTTATGTTATGTCATACCATCAACATGAGCTTGGGTATTCACATGGCAAGGGTGTAGTCTTGGGTCAAGGATATACTTTTAAAATAATAATGTGGTTTACATGTCTCAAATCAATATATAAAATCACTAAAGACCTCATGGGATGTAGGTAACTTATTTTATATTGAACTACAATCATCAAGGTAGTGTGTGCCACCTAAGTGCATGGTATATATGCTTATACTTACAAATTTAAAAATTTAAAATCATCTTAATTTAGTGGTATATTTTAAATTCTAATTTAATATTATATATAACATATTATATGGTAATGTGACCACTCCACAACCCATAAATCATCTATTGTACATTATATTCCATAAATGACATATGACATGAAATTTGACCCAAATTTCACCAACATTGTGGATTTTTGCATAGGTGATGATATTCAATAATTGTCCTTTACTTGTGCCCTTGTTATTAAGGGGCCTTATGATGAGGTAGTATGGTTTAATAGTATGGGATTATTAGGATAAATGGGAGAAGTTATAGAAGAAAAATATTAGAAATGCAGCATAAAATATGGTTCAATATCTCCTTTCTCTACTTTTAATTCAACTCCTAGTGATTTAATTGAAATAGATTTCACAATTTTCTAAGTTATAAATATTTAAGTACATTTCATATATTGCATTTTATATGATTGATATACTTTATAGGTATATATAGGTATGCTTGTTCATTAAATGCATGATTTGGTTCATGTGGTATAGTTATTGGCCCAAAACATGATGTACTAGAATTATATAGTACATGTCAGGTTGTTAGATCCAAGCATATCTAAAAATAAATTTTATTTTTTATTAAATAGTCTCACTAAATATTAAATATTTATTTTGCTATATACTTAATATACATTTACTCAAATGTGATTTTAATATGTTGTGTGCCTTCAGAATTGATCAAGGCTACTATGGGAGAGGGTGAGAACTCCCTTGTTGGAAAATTCCTTGGTAATACTAGACAAAGACTAGATTTGGACTCCATCAGGAGATGGGCTTTGTCAATATGGTCGCCAAAAGGCCATATGGAACTGGTAGCTCTTCCTAATGTATTATTTTTTATTAAAATTTATATGGCAGAAGATCTCAGATCTATTTTGGGTGGACATCCCTAGTTCTTTGGCAGAAGGGACCTCTTTCTTCCTAAATAGGATCTAGATTTTGACTTGGACACCCAAAAAATTAACTTGAGCCCTATATGGGTTAGAGGGATTCCTTTTTATTTCTAGCATAAAGTTATTTTTATGGGCATTGCAAAATTGATTGGTGAGTTTGTTATGTTTGATGCTCCTACTAAAGCAAGATCCTGAATGGTTTTTGCTCATATGTGTGTGATCGTAGATCTGGATGTTGACCTACCCAAGTCTATAGAACTTTTATCAAAGGTGGATAAAAATAATGAAACCATATTGTATGAGTACAATCCTAGGGTTTGTATTTATTTTAATTCTTATAGTCATATATTTGGATGATGCCCTTAGAATCTTGTAGCTAGAGCCTTGGAAAAGGTCCCTACTAAGGAACCTAGAAAGGAGATTGAGATGTTTTTAGATGAAAACACCAAAATTAACTGAAGGATAACATCAGGAGAAGATAATCACATTATTTTTTTATAAAGGAATAGTTTCAAGGCCTCAACTCCTCCTCCAATATAGTTTTCAAAGAATCCCTTTGCTTGTTTGGCTATCGAGTTAGCTCCAAAATGGATGAAAGAGCCTACGATGGATTTGGATTTGATTAAGCTAAAGTAGCTCCTTTAGTCTTCATAAAGACCAATTTTCTTCAAAAAAACTAAGTCCTCAAACCTTGTAACTAATGTATAAATTAAAGGTAATGCTAGAAAACTAGTGATGAAAAGTAAATTTGCTAAAATCAAAAGCTAACTAGGAAAACAATAAAAGTAAACCCTAATAAAATGGAACCTGGAAGTATTGATATGAATACACTTGTTGGAACCCCATTATATCAAATTTGAATTGCATGAATGTGGGACTTCTTGTAAATCATGTAGGTGAGCCTCCCTCTCACTCTAGTGCTAAAAAGTAAATTTGCTGAAATAAAAAGCTAACTAGGAAAGCAGTAAAAATTGACCCTAAGAAAATGGAACCTAGAAGTATTGAGATGACCCCATTGTCCCAACTTTGAACTAAATTAACATGGTACTTATTTTCAGTCATGCAGGTAAGCCTCCTTCTCACTCTAGTAGTCTTTGATAAAAAAATATAGCACTATTCTCCCCAACAACTATGCAAAAAATGTCTAGCTAAAATCGCTTGCATTAAATTTGCCAATCCAGGTTAAATGATTTAAAGAATAGTAAATGCCATATAGATTATTCCATAATAATTAATCATTTGATTTTATTCTATTTTCTTAGTTTTTTTTACAAGAAATAAAAATTATAGAAAATAAAATAAAATAAAATAATGCTTAATCAAAAGATAATTATGACTTAGACTAAGTCTGTGTATATGTGTATGTTTGTTGTTGTGGATCCATGTATGATTTAACTAGTTGATATATTTTATAATTTAAAATGATGCAATTTTATTTAACTTATAGTCTAAGGCTAATTCTATCCACTAACTAATTCTATACTATTTTAGGAGACAAAGAGCAAGGGATTGACTGTTCTAAGTGGGCCCTACCTCTTAGAATATAGTTTAATTCTCTTCTCCTCTAATCTAATTTATTTCAGTAATTTAATTCATTAACATTAACTATTTGCTTTTTAACTCATGGATGCAAGAAAATAAATTAAAGGCTACAAAAATTAATATATCATAAACGAACACAAGATACAATTACCAAATTCATGTAGAAAAATGTTGTTGCTTTATTGATGAACTTCAATTCTTCATGCATACAATGTGAATGATCAACTAACAAGACGATAGATGCTGAAATAATAGATCCTAGACATGAGATGGTAACTAGCATTTTTTAAAGGTATCCACATTGTATTTTATAATGTCAATTAGATATTTACAATAAAATTCTCTTCTACCATATGTTACATTTCAAATGCTCAAATATTTGAATTCTAATCTTTCATAACAAATATATTCTAAAATTAAGACACACTAACAACTACCTTGGACTTATTACAATTGAAATTGTCCAAGTGGTAAACTTCCAAACTAACGTAATCAAAAGACCTAAACTTAAATAATTTTATGATAAGATAATACAATTGTTTGTCCTCTTCTTATGGGAAGAGATAAATTAAGTTTACATCCATATCTAAGCAACTTAACAATTCAACAACATTACAACTTTTAATAACAAATCATATAAATATTAACAAATGTAAAGTCATTTATACATTTTCATCATGTCAAATAATCTTACTGAATATGTAACCCATGTGGCATTGCTATGTTGTCATTAAGTGTGATGCTTTAGCGCATTAGACAGTTTTACTCAATCAATACCTTTTCAGTAGACCTTTTTCATAGGTATTTTCTATAACACATTTTCATAGGTATTTTTTGTAACACCTTTCTATAAGTACTTTTTGTAACACATTTATGTAAGTGTTTTCTATAACACCTTTCTATAACACACTTCCATGTTCTTAGTGCATTTCATATATTGCATTTTATATGATTGATATACTTTATAGGTATATATAGGTATGCTTGTTCATTACATGCATGATTTAGTTCATGTGGTCAAGTTATTGGCCCAAAACATGATGTAGTAGAATTATATAGTACATGTCAGATTGTTAGATCCAAGCATATCTAAAAATAAATTTTATTTTTTATTAAATAGTCTCACTAAATATTAAATATTTATTTTTCTGGATAAAAAGTGAATTTTGATAAGAGCAAACTTTATTTCATCAATACCCCCATTCCTATGCAAAACAGAATAGCAAGGATCATGGAATGTCAGATTGCATCCCTTCCCACCTCCTATTTAGGTCTTCCCCTGTTTACGGGGAAACCTGAAGGATCAATGTGGAACATAGTTCTAGAGAGGATCCAAAAAAAGCTAGCAGGTTGGAAAGGACATTTGTTATCTCAAGTAGGCAAAGTAGTTTTAACTATGGCTTCACTTCAAAGTATACTCGTTTACTTCCTATCAGTCTTCAGAGCTCCTAGCAAGGTGTATCACAAAATTGAGTAGCTTTAAAAGAAAATTCTCTGGCCAGGGACTGAGGATAAGAAAAGGATCCATTTAGTAGGTTGGAACAAGGTTTGCAAACCTAAAGCTGATGGGGGGTTAGGATTGAGGAGATTTTCTCATCTCAATATAGCTCTATTAGTCAAACAAGTGTGGTGGTTATTGACTAAGGTCGATAATGAATGGATTGCCATAGTTAGGAGGAAATACCTCCAAGGTGTGAACTTCCTTAATGACAATTTAGCAAGCAGGGGGTATACTTTTTGGAAGGCAATCCTCACGAGTAGGGATCTTGTCAAGAAAAGTCTTATATGGATTCTAGGAAATGGGCAAACAATAGACTTTTTGAAGGATCGGTGGGTGAGAGCTAAGGATTTATCCTAGAATCCTCATTTGGCTAGGATTTAAGAGCATATGGAGTAGCATATTTGGAAGAAGGTTGCAAATTATATTTGGCAGGATATAAATATCAACAGGTGGAAACACATCAGAGTATAGGGGTTTGAAGCAAAGTCTGAAGAGCTTTATAACATTTTAACTCAGCAAATTATTCCCTTTGGAGAGGATGAAGATCACATTGTTTGGGCTGAGACTGAAAGTGGTGACTTCACAGTTAATTCTGCCTATAATTTGCTTCTCAATTTGGAAGGTCAACAATTTCAACTGAGTTTGGTTTGGATCAAAGGCTTAATTCCTAAAATATTATTTTTTTCATGGCTGGTGATTCAAGGAAAAATCCTCACTATGGACAATATTTTATCCAAAGGTATGGTTATTGATAACAGTTACTACATGTGTAGGGTAGGATGGGAGACAACCCAACACTTTTCTGGAGTTTTCGATAGTGGATTCCATCCTGGATGAACTTTTCCAAGCCTTTAGGATCTCGTGGGTTAAGCCTGCTCTTATATCCAAAGTGTTCCATAAATGGCCTCAACCCTTTGTAAGCCTAAAACTTAAGTACCTATGGAAAATCTGTTGGCATCATTTTCTCTAGAATATTTGGCTAAAGCCTTTAAGGATACCATTCACAACCCAAAAACCATCCTCAACAGGATTATTGTATTTGCAAAAGAAAACCTTAGCACCTTAGTGGATGAGAACCACTCAATTATTCCCCAAGAAAAATAATTAGCTCGGGCCTTAGGTATTGAGGAAAAACCTTCTATTCCTTTGCCCAATCCCAAAAATGGGATTTCTTGGGAGCCACCCCCCCAGGGTTAGTTTAAACTAAATTTTGATGGTGCAGCCAAGGAGAACCCGGGAAGAGTTGGAGTTGGAGGAATAATCAGGGATCATCAAGGAAATTTGGTCAAGGCCTTCGTTGAACCATTGGGAATCAGAACTAATAATGAAGTAGAAGCTAGAGCCCTTTGGAGAGGGTTGCAAGTAGCCCAAGCAACTCAAGGTAACTTGATGATTGAAGGTGATTCTATGAACATCATCAACCTGGTAACCAATGGCAAAAAACCTCCATGGAGAATTGAGGGAGTCATCCATGAAGTGAGGATCATTTTTGCAGCAAGACAGAATAGGAGGGCTCATCATGTGTACTGTGAGGCCAACAGGTCAGCTAACAAATTAGCCAACATAGGTGTTGATGTTGGTAGTTTGGTCACATGGACACAAGGTGTGCCACGTGAAGTGGAAAACATTATTAGTCATGAAAAGAAACTTGTCCATTAAGGAGAAAGATGAATGGGTGTTCTTTCCCCATGATGCTAGAAATAACTATGGGGTTTCCCTCTAAATCATACCAAATTGGAAATGAAGGTAACAGGTTCTAATCCTTGGAAGATTCTGACAGAGAATAGGAAATGGGCAAGCAACAGGTTTCACAAGTGCAAAGTTCCAAACTTCAATTCCTGTCAATGTAAGTAATGTTTACAGTTATGTTTAGGTATGGGTGTGCTTTCTTAGTAAGGTGTTGTAGGGGATTCAGCACAATTTTTGGTAAGAAAGTTTCAAGGATGACTAGGATTTACAATCTCAGCAGAAGGTTGGATATTGTAATAGGTTTTGGGTTAACCTGCAAAACCCGATAATTAATGAAGACTTTTATTTACCAAAAAAATATATATATTTTTCTATATATTTAATATGCCTTTACTCAAATGTGATTTTAATATGTTGTGTGCCTTCAAAATTGATAAAGGCTGCTATGGGAGAGGGTGAGAACTCCCTTGTTGGAAAATTCCTTGGTAATACTAGACAAAGACTAGACTTGGACTCCATCAGGAGATGGGCCTTGTCAATCTAATCGCCAAAAGGCCAGATGGAACTGGTAGCTCTTCCTAATGGATTATTTTTTATTAAAATTTCTATGGTAGAAGATCTCAGATCTATTTTGGGTGGACGTCCCTAGTTCTTTGGTAGAAGGGACCTCTTTCTTCCTAAATAGGATCTAGATTTTTACTTGGACACCCAAAAAATTAAATTGAGACCTATATGGGTTAGATTTTTAGGGCTTCCTTTTCATTTCTAGAATAAATTGGTTTTGATGGGCATTGCAAAATTGATTGGTTAGTTTGTTATGTTGGATGCTCCTACTAAAGCAAGATCCTGAATGGTTTTTGCTCATATGTGTGTGATTGTAGATTTGAATGTTGACCTGTCCAAGTGTATAGAACTTTTATCAAAGGTGGATAACAATAATTAAACCATATTTTATGAGTACAATCCTATGTTTTGTGTTTAGTTTAATTCTTATAGTCATATATTTGGATGATGCTCTTAGAAGGTTGTAGCTAAAGCCTTGGAAATGATCCCTACTAAGGAACCTGCAAAGGAGATTGAGATATTTTTAGATGAAAACACCAATATTAATCGAAGGATAACATCAAGAGAACATAATCACATTATTTTTTTATAAAGGAATAGTTGCAATGCCTTAACCCCTCCTCCCATATAGTTTTCAAAGAATCCCTTTGCGTGTTTGTCTATCGTGTTAGCTCCTAAATGGATGAAAGAGCCTACGATGGATTTGGATTTGATTAAGCTAAAGTAGCTCCTTTATTCTTCATCAAGACCAAGTTTTTTGAAAAAACTAAGTCCTCAAACCTTGTAACTCATGGATAAATTAAAGGTAATGCTAGAAAACCAGTGATAAAAAGTAAATTTCCTAAAATCAAGAGCTATCTTGGAAAACAATAAAAATCAACCCTAATAAAATGGAACCTGGAAGTATTTATATGAATACACTTGTTGGAACCCCATTGTACCAAATTTGAATTGCATGAATGTGGGACTTCTTGTCAATCATGTAGGTAAGTCTCCCTCTCACTCTAGTGCTAAAAAGTAAATTTGCTGAAATAAAAAGCTAACTAGGAAAGCAGTAAAAATTGACCCTAAGAAAATGGAACCTGGAAGTATTGAGATGACCCCATTGTCCCAAATTTGAACTAAATGAACATGGTACTTATTGTCAGTCATGCAGGTAATCCTCCTTCTCACTCTAGTAGTCTGTGATAAAAAGTTATAGCACTATTCTCCCCAACAACTATGCCAAAAATGTCTAGCTAAAATCACTTGCATTAAATTTGTCAATCTAGGTTAAATGATTTAAAGAATAGTAAACCCCATATTTATTATTCCATAGTAATTAATCATTTTATTTGATTCTATTTTCTTAGTTTTTTTTACAAGAAATGAAAATTATAGAAAATAAAATAAAATTAAATAATGCTTAATCAGAAGGTAATTATGACTTAGACTAATTCTATGTGTATATGTGTATGTTTGTTGTTGTGGATCCATGTATGATTTAACTAGTTGATATATTTTATAATTTAAAATGATGCAATTTTAATTTAACTTATAGTCTAAGGCTAATTCTATCCACTAACTAATTCTATACTATTTTAGGAGACAAAGAGGAAGGGATTGACTGTTCTAAGTGGGCCCTGCCTCTTAGAAGGCAGTGTAATTTTCTTCTCCTCTATTCTAATTTATTTCAGTAAATAATATTCATTAACATTAACTATTTACTATTTAACTCATGGATGCAAGAAAATAAATTAAAGGCTACAAAAATTAATAAATCATAAAGGAACACAAGATACAATTACCAAATTCATGGAGAAAAATGTTGTTGATTTATTGATAAACTTCAATTCTTCATGCATACAATGTGAATGATCAACTAACCAGATGGTAGATGCTGAAATAATAGATCCTAGACATGAGATGGTAAATAGCCTTTTTTAAAGGTATCCACATTGTATTTTATAATGTCAATTAGATATTTACAATAAAATTATCTTCTACCATATGTTACATTTAAAATGCTTAAAGATTTGAATTCTAATATTTCATGACAAAGATATTCTAAAATTAAGACACACTAACAACTACCTTGGACTTATTACAATTGAAATTGTCCAAGTGGCAAACTTCCAAATTAACATAATCAAAAGACCTAAACTTAAATAATTTTATGATAAGATAATACAATTGTTTGCCTTATTGTGGGAAGAGATAAATTATGTTTGCATCCATATCTAAAAAACTTAATAATTCAACAACATTACAAATTTTAGTAACAAATCGTATAAATATTAACAAGTGTAAAGTCATTTATACATTTTCATCATGTCAAACAATCCTGCTGACTATGTAACCCATGTGGCACTGCTATGTTGTCATTAAGTGTGATGCTTTAGTGCATTAGAAAATTTTACTCGATCAATGCCTTTTTAGTAGACCTTTTTCGTAGGTATTTTCTATAACACATTTTCATAGGTATTTTTTGTAACACCTTTCTGTAAGTATTTTTTGTAACACCTTTCTGTAAGTGTTTTGTATAACACCTTTCTATAACACACTTCCATGTGGCTTCTTAGTGCATTTCATATATTGCATTTTATATGATTGATATACTTTATAGGTATATATAGGTATGCTGGTTCATTACATGCATGATTTGGTTCATGTGGTCTAGTTATTGGCCCAAAACATGATGTACTAGAATTATATAGTACATGTCAGATTGTTAGATCCAAGCATATCTAAAAAAAAAATCATTTTTTATTAAATAGTCTCACTAAATATTAAATATTTATTTTTCTATATACTTAATATACATTTACTCAAATGTGATTTTAATATGTTGTGTGGCTTCGGAATTGATCAAGGCTATTATGGAAGAGGGTGAGAACTCCCTTGTTGGAAAATTCCTTGGTAATACTAGACAAAGACTAGACTTGGACTCCATCAGGAGATGGGCCTTGTCAATATGATCACAAAAAGGCTAGATGGAACTGGTAGCTCTTCCTAATGGATTATTTTTTATTAAAATTTCTATGGTAGAAGATATCAGATCTATTTTGGGTGGACGTCCCTAGTTCTTTGGTAGAAGGGACCTCTTTCTTCATAAATAGGATCTAGATTTTGACTTGGACACCCAAAAAATTAACTTGAGCCCTATATGGGTTAGATTTTTAGGGCTTCCTTTTCACTTCTAGCATGAAGTGGTTTTGAGGGGCATTGCAAAATTGATTGGTGAGTTTGTTATGTTGGATGCTCCTACTAAAGCAAGATCTTGAATGGTTTTTGCTCATATGTGTGTGATTGTATATCTGGATGCTGACCTACCCAAGTGTATAGAACTTTTATCAAAGGTGGATAACAAGAATCAAACCATATTGTATGAGTACAAGCCTAGGGTTTTTGTTTAGTTTAATTCTTATTGTCATATCTTTGGATGATGCCCTTAGAAGCTTGTAGCTAGAGCCTTGGAAAAGGTCCCTACTAGGGAACCTGCAAAGGAGATTGAGATATTTTTAGATGAAAACACCAATATTAACCCAAGGATAACATCATGAGAACATAATCACATTATTTTTTTATAAAGGAATAGCATCAAGGCCTCAACCCCTCCTCAAATATAGTTTTCAAAGAATACCTTTGCTTGTTTGGCTATCGAGTTAGCTCCTAAATGGATGAAAGAACCTATAATGGATTTGGATTTGATTAATCTTAATTAGCTCCTTTATTCTTCATCAAGAACAAGTTTCTTGAAAAAAACTAAGTCCTCAAATCCTGTAACTCATGGATAAATTAAAGGTAATACTAGAAAACCAGTGATGAAAAGTAAATTTGCTAAAATCAAAAGCTAACTAGGAAAGCAGTAAAAATCAATCCTAAGAAAATGGAACCTGGAAGTATTGATATGAAGACACTTGTTGGAACCCCATTGTACCAAATTTGAACTGCATGAATGTGGGACTTCTTTCCAATCATGCAGGTAAGCCTCCCTCTCACTCTAGTGCTAAAAACTAAATTTGCTCAAACAAACGCTAACTAGGCAAGCAGTAAAAATTGACCCTAAGAAAATGGAACCTAGAAGTATTGAGATGACCCCATTGTCCCAAATTTGAACTAAATGAACATGGTACTTATTGTCAGTCATGCAGGTAAGTCTCCTTCTCACTCTAATAGTCTCTGATAAAAAATTATAGCACTATTCTCCCCAAAAACTATGCCAAAAATGTCTAGCTAAAATCACTTGCATTAAATTTGTCAATCTAGGTTAAATGATTTAAAGAATAGTAAACACCATATATATTATTCCATAATAATTAATCATTTTATTTGATTCTATTTTCTTAGTTTTTTTTACAAGAAATGAAAATTATAGAAAATAAAATTAAATAAAATAATGCTTAATCAGAAGGTAATTATGACTTAGACTAATTCTATATGTATATGTGTATGTTTGTTGTTGTGGATCCATGTATGATTTAACTAGTTGATATATTTTATAATTTAAAATGATGCAATTTTAATTTAAATTATAGTCTAAGGCTAATTCTATCCACTAACTAATTCTATACTATTTCAGGATACAAAGAGCAAGATATTGACTGTTCAAAGTGGGCCCTGCCTCTTAGAAGATAGTGTAATTCTCTTCTCCTCTATTATAATTTATTTTAGTAAATAATATTCATTAACATTAACTATTTGCTATTTAACTCATGGATGCAAGAAAATAAAGTAAAGGCTACAAAAATTAATAAATCATAAAGGAACACAAGATACAATTACCAAATTCATGGAGAAAAATGTTGTTGCTTTATTGATGAACTTCAATTCTTCATGCATACAATGTGAATGATCAACTAATCAGATGGTAGATGATGAAATAATAGATCCTAGACATTAGATGGTAGCTAGACCTTTTCAAAGGTCTCCACATTGTATTTTATAATGTCACTTAGATATTTACAATAAAATTCTCTTCTACCATATGTTACATTTCAAATGCTCAAAGATTTGAATTCTAATATTTCATAACAAAGATATTCTAAAATTAAGACACGCTAACAACTACCTTGGACTTATTACAATTGAAATTGTCCAAGTGGAAAAATTTCAAACTAACATAATCAAAAGACCTAAACTTAAATAATTTTATGATAAGATAATACAATCGTTTGCCTTCTTCTTGTAGGAAGAGATAATTTAAGTTTGCATCCATATCTAAGCAACTTAATAATTCAACAACATTACAACTTTTAGCAATAAATCATATAAATATTAACAAATGTAAAGTCATTTATACATTTTCATCATGTCAAACAATTCTGTTGACTATGTAACCCATGTGGCACTACTATGTTGTCATTAAGTGTGATGCTTTAGCGCATTAGACAATTTTACTCGATCAATGCCTTTTCAGTAGACCTTTTTCATAGGTATTTTCTATAACACATTTTCATAGGTATTTTTTGTAACACCTTTCTGTAAGTACTTTTTGTAACACCTTTCTGTAAGTGTTTTCTATAACACCTTTCTATAACACACTTCCATGTGGCTTCTTAGTGCACTTATATGTGATCAGTTTGTCCATACTTGATATTTGGCTTATGTTCTGCTACAACATCTCTTATAAACACCTGCAATATTTACCTATTGAAAACATGTAAAAAACTTGCATGATTTTTGTAAAATACAGAAATATATCACTTAACATTCTATAAGTCAAATTCATTCCTAAGTTAAGCAAATAAGATATAACGATCATCAACACTCATTCATTTTCATCAATTTTACATATAAAAATCAAGATAAATATTACATAATACAATATCAATCCTGCACTCATCACAAAGGGTAGCATACATCATGAATATTTCACCTAAGTACCTCATATTAATTATCTCCAAAGGCAATAGGATAATATTTTTAAGTGTTTGGTTTCATCAACATAATCTTCAGGTTGGTGGTCCTCTCAAGGGAATGAATTTCAAGGAAAAAGAGGCACACGTGAACCACATGTTATGTAAAGAAGAAAAGAAAGAATACCACATTAGTCAAACTAAGGGAGGGTTTACCAAGTGACCATGTTGATGATATTATTGTACCTTAGGCTTAATTATAAGCCTAAGTTATTATTATTATTTCTTATTTCTTGCATTGTAATACATGAGGCATAGTATGCCCATGTTGGATATGTGTTTGTTATTTGTTAGGATGCATAGTTAGACTGTTAGAGATGTGTTTTATCATCTAGTAGTTAGTTGGTTGTTAGCATCCATGTTTGGTAGGTGGTTATCCCTACATATATTTTAGTTAAAGTTGTTTGGCCTTGAATGGAAAATTTTTACAACCACTATAACATACATGATTCTTTGTAAGCTCTATATATTCTAATGCATCTAATGAATAATCAGCTTCACATTTCCTATTTTTAAGTCCCCTCCCAAATAATATTTAAGGAGGCCATGAGGCAAGTATTCATCATCAATTTCTACTATAGAAAATCTCTACCAAAGTTTCTAAGCTCTCTCTCTTCTCTTAGCATTTCCATTTCAAGCATTCTTAGAGTTCTCTCCAAGCATTCCAAGTGTTGGGGGTATTTTGCAAGCATTTGTGGAGGGTAACTAGGCAAGGCAAGGGAGCTTGGTGGCAAGAGATTCTCATGTAGGAGAGGCCATAGCTAGGTGAAATATAGCATAGCTCTCTCATTTATCTTCTTTCTCCCATTTCATTTTAGTTTTCTAAATTTTATCCTTGTAATTATTACTAACTCCATTTCTTGCATTATTTTATCCTTCTTTGAACATCTTATTATTATGTTGAGCTTACCTTTGTTTTGTAGGCTTTAACATATATTTTTGCAAGTCTTATTTCAAGGATTTTTAGCATCTTTTACACACTTAACACTCTTCTTGTAGTATTCTTTTGGTTTACATTCATTTCATCACAACATTTTTGTCATTATCCTTTGTGTTTACAAGGTATTGTGACATCTCTAGCATACATCACACTCTTTATTTGTTTCCTTCTTATTTTTAGTCTTCTTGCTTATACATATAGCATACTAACCTATTTTATTCATCCATGCTCATTTAATTTCATATTTCTTTCATCTACAAGCATTTAATCTAGTTTTGTTCATTTTCTTACCATTTCCTTCCATGCATTATATGTAGTTTTACATTGCATATATAAGTATCTCTTTATTCCTTTTTCCCTCAAGGAAAGGTGTGAAGAATACAAGGTTTTCATTACCTTGTTTCTCACATTCTTATTGTAGTCATTCCACAACTAGCCCCAAATTTGGGGACCCACCTTAAAATTTTGATTTTTGAGGAGTTTTAAGTGCTAATTTTGATAGATTCCACGGTTTAGCATTGGCTAATGTTTTCTTGTTTTACTAGTTTTGCTAGTGTTTTAGGTTAATAGGTTTTGTTTATTTTGATTAGTTTTAAAGTTTTCATTTATTATGATTTTCAATGAGTAAAATTTTTGAAATTAGTTATTTGATTGCTTTATAAAAAAAATATAATTATAATAAATATATATGTGTATATATGTTTATTATAATTATGAAAATAAAAAATTCAAAAATAATATATTAATATATACATATATATTAATAAATAAATCAAAATAAAAGAAAAAGTAAAAAAAAAAGAAAGAAAATATTATATTATATTAATATATATATATATATATAATAAATCAAAATAAAAGAAAAAGTAAAAAATAATAATAAAAAAAAAAATATATATATATATATATATATATATATATATATATATATAATCTAATCTAATATAATCTAATATTTTCATGCTTGTCGATTTGTTTTGGGCTTTAAAATATTTAGTTTTAAAGTTTTTTTTTTTAAGAATAACTAGTTAGTAGGGATGCTAATTCACGTGTCTTTTACGTGCAGGTAAGAAGAAGACAAGTGGTTGTTATTTTAAATACTTTCTTTTTTTTGTTGTTAATTTTAAAATGACTAATGCACATGGTTTTATATGCAGGAAATATGTGGAGCAAATAATAAAAATGGAATGTGTTACATAATAAAGCGTAATGAAACTCAAACAGATGCATGCATAGAGGGTTGGAAAAAGAAAAGACATGCATGGAGAAAATAAAATGAAACAAAGAGGAACGAAAGGAGAGACTTCAAGTTTTAAAAACAGATTGAAGATCGAGAACAAGGGCTAGATCTCTTGGAGACCACATGCTGCTAAAATGTACAGGGTTGCTGGTTTTTTTGGGGAGGCCAGATTTTGCTAGAAATGAGTTGTAAAATAGAGAAATTATTTTGACCATGTATACACTAGAAATTTACATTTTATGAGAAAAATAGGAGTTTATTTATGCATTCCTATTTTAATGTTGATTTTTCCCTTTCAAATTTTAGGATTTGTAGATGATGTTGAATGTATTTTTAATGGTTGCATCATTGAACATCTTAAAACATGAAATTTATTTTTTCATTTTCCTTAGAAGCTTACACCTAGGTTATGGCGAGTTGTGCAAATGCAGATTCGGGTAAACTAAGTTGCATACATGGATGTATCACATCTTCAGTTTTGTAGGAAAAGGATGAAATCATACTGGCTGTAGCGTGTTTAATATTTTTACCTTTTGGTTATTTTATTTTTCTAACTTTTCTTTTGCATATTTTTTTTAATTTTCAGTGATTAAAATAAAAATCGAAAAAAATTGAAATCCAAAAATAATTGTACGTTTGCATAGAATGAACTTCAAAGTTCCATCTTACACATTAAATTTTTCATTCCGAAGCCATTTCAAATTTATAAAAATTATTTAAAATTTTTTTTCCATGCAGATTTTTATAATTTCATTTTTTTTTTTTTCACATTTTTAAAGCAAATCAGAATTTTCAAGTTTTTTATTCTTTATTTGTAAACATAAATGAACTTCCCTTAATGAAAATTTCAATTTCATTAAAGGGGGTAAATTTTAATGACATTTCATAAGCTACCATTTTAGAGCATTAAATTGTCTTCTCTTTATGAAAATTCTGATTTCATCAAAGAGAGGTAATTTATACATTACATCAAAAGCTATTGTTTTAAAGCATTAAATTATTTCTTCTTTATGAAAATTATGATTTCATTAAAGAGGGATAATTAATAATAAAATTTCAAGATCATGCAATAAATTGCTCTCTTTGTGAAAATTAATTTCATCAAAGAGGGATAATTTATTTATCATATCAAACGCTACTATAGCTACAAAGTGGGTCATCCAAATTATTCCATCTTCAGGTTTAAAGTAATATGAAAAGAATTATTTTATCATTTGAAATTCATTTTTAGAGATAGGTTTTAATCCTCTACTTCATGCTTAAAGTAGGATGTAATGCAAGATAAAACTTGTTTAAAATCCACTTAATAAAGGAAGATAAAGTCTACCTAAAATCCTCCAAGATAAAACGAATCAATGCTTTACATCGTAGTCATATGAGGGTCAATTCACATTTTATTTTCTTTAGTTTTATGAACAATCATAAGTATGGCATAATAAAATACACCAACACATGCCCCTTGTTAACAGTTACTTGCAATCACTAAGGTATTCCTAGCATTTATTGATATAACTTTATTGAGATTACTAATACACATGTGCAATGCTAATATAGCGGAACCTTGGAGAAGTTGTTTTGTTTTAACTTCTTTGCAAGAGATGGTTTTGTGATCAAAATCCTAAGGGAGAGTGTAGTTTTGCAATTGGACAAAATTACCACTCAATATTTTGGTGCTAGTAGAAGGGCCTGAATTGGTGTTATTTTATTTATGCTAAATTGTTCATTGTTGTTTTAAATACTTTGAATTATTCATGCAACGAATAATATGATTTTGGTGTAACCTTGAGAGCTCTAAATTGCTAAATGTTTCAAGTTATTTTGACTAGCATCTTTGGCCTCCTTTAGTACTCAACACTTTGGGAGCTAAGAGGGCCTAAATTGATTTATTTTATTGATGTTAAACTATTTATTTTACTTGAAATATTTATTTAAAGATATTGGTTTGGACTAACAAGATTTTGTTTCCATATGATTACTTTCATTGATTCTAACATTCTCTATTTGATGATGTGTTAATTCTAATCTCTTTCTTACAAATTGAAGAATGTTCTTTGATACCATGGTTTAATTGATGCATGTAGTTTGGTTGATGCTAACCATATTTTGGGAATAGTTCTTATTGTGAGGCATTGCTAACAATCATTTGTTTTTGTCATTTTTAATCACATCACAACTTAATCGAATGGCTACAAATATAGGAAAGTGGTATGGGATGCATGGTAATACTTTGAACATTAGAGGAGATGCTCATGACTTACCCAAGAGCATAAAGAAGCTTTTACCCAAGTTTAAACACAATGGCATGATATTAGTCAAGGAGCACATTCAGTCCTATGTGGATATCCTAGTTAGATGGAATGTCGAACATGAGGATGTGGCTTGTAGATTGTTTCCTTGGAGCCTATATGATACGACATATGATTGGTAAATCAATCTACCTATGGGATCTATTACCTCCTGGTCCTAATTAAAAACTGCTTTTATCAATCAGTTTAGGTTACCCATAGATATTGCCATGATTTATTATCAATTTTCTTCTTGTAGGAGAGAACCTAATGAGCCATTGAGAACTTTCAACATGATATTTCAAAAGCTCTATGTAATATTAATTGCTCCCTTTACTATCATGGAGAGTGTTTCTCTCAAAATATACTTTGGTGCATTGGATCCCTTGCTTGCCATGTTCACTAGGACAAATCCTCTAGTTACTACTCTTGCCTCAGCCTACATGAAAGCTATGACTATAGATCAACAATTAAGGTTGTAAGATTTTGGGATGGAACAATTGCCTATGGCAGGATAACTAGGGGTTTATGATCAAACTTCGATGATAAACCAAGCATGGGCACAACAGAATTTGATTTCAAATGATTTGCACTACAATCAATTTTATCCTACCATACCCACTTATCCTCCCACATGTGCTTACATGAATACATCTATCCATCCAACTAATCCTACTACTTCTACCACCCAACCCAAGGAGCTTGTATCAAAAATAAAAGAATGAAAGAAGTTGGTTAAGAAGTTAAGTAGAGATATGGTTCCATTAAAAAAATAAGTGCATCAAAGTATACTTCCAAATCATCCTAGGAAGCAAATTCATGATACTAATCTTAAGTATATTCCATATTATGTTCCTTCAGATGATAGAGAAGGTCTAGATGTGACTTACATTGAAGTAAACCCTTGTTTAGAATTTCTTGAAGAACTTGAAGATTTTGGAGAAGAAATACTATGGATGGGTAACAAGGAGTTGGAATCAAATGATCACCATTTTTTTTAGGAGAGAAAGGATTTAGAATCATAATTCACAAAGGAGGATTGGGATTATCATATAAAGAAAAATGTAAAAATTGATCCCATTATAGAAACCTATAATCCATCAAAAGTGGTTGAAAGTGATTTTGAAAGAGAATCGATAAATGAATTCGAAGACATAATAGAATTTCACCACTTGTTCTTGGAAGATACGTTGGATGATACTATTGAAACCAATGTCTAAAAAAACCCACACCTTCCAAATTATGATAAAATTGAATCATGGGTTACCAATGTGGTTTATGATAGCCTTACAAATTTGAATACAAGAAATAACCCACTCTTGGAAATAATTGAACCATCTAAGGAAGGTGAATATAAATTTGATGAGAAATATGTTGATGAATTAGAAGATGATGAAGAAGTATTTTAGCATCACAACTTAATTTTGGAAGATGATTACTATGATTCTTGGAATAAATGGAAAAAATATGCTCACTCCAAAATTTCTAATGAACTTTTTGTGTCAATTGATATGCAGGATAATACAATTGCTTTCTCACATGAGGATATTACAAGTCCTGTACAATCTGAGAAAGTTTTGGAAGAAGAGTTGGATTCTCATCAAGGGTTGGAAAATGATAATGATTCTACTACCATGGATAAATAAAAAGGACCATTTTCTTTGTTTCCTTTTAGGATCATGGAATTAAAAATCTTGATCCACCTATTGGCTCTACAATGTCTATGCCATCTCAAAATGAGAAAATTCTAGAGCCTGAGTGTTTTGGGTTTGATATCACTGATGATCCAATTAAAAATGTTACTTTATCTAAAACAACGCAAGCTATTGATCATAGAAAGATGTTATGTGACACATATCTTGAGAAGCTAGGTTCTTGTTTTGAAAAATATGGGCAGTTTTATTGGGTGCCTAACTTTGATATTTTTTAACAAGTGTTTGATGATTATGAAATTCATGAAGAAAAGGGAAAGATTACAAATGCTCACAAATATTTGTCAAATGAAAATACGCAAAAGGTAAAATCTCACCCTTTGTGTTCTACCATTCGAACTTCAGGTAATGGTTTGCCTAATTGTTTGTTGGATTCAAATGCTATCAATGATGAAATGCCATTTGTGGTTGATAAAGAATTTGACTTAATTATTCCTCACACCACTAATGATATTGCTTTGTTGAATGAATTTGATGTGATTAAATTGTTGAATCAAGTTCATAATTAATTAGTTATTGAATATAGGATACAAACTTATGATGATTATTATTTAATAAATATCCTAGATGCTTGCAAGTGGTTGCACAAATTTGATTGACCTATGAACATGAAAAATGAATTGGCTTTGAAATTTGTAGAATTATGCTCCTATTTGCAGGATCTTGTATTTAAAAAGGAAAGCTTATTTCTAAGTCATGAATTGAATTGTGAAATTTGCATTGTAAGGAATAGACAAGATAGAATTGAAGATCAATTATTGTCTAATCAATTTAATGATTTGAATCTCACCTATAGGATCATTAATGAAACTAAATCAAATTGGTGGGGTGAGAGAGGCAAGATGAAAATTGTTGTATTGTTTGGCCTAATCTTGTTTTTGTTGGATTTCTGTAAAACTTGGCATGTGTATCATGTTATATGTCTTTTGAAATGTACTAATCATGTTTGGGATCCAGGGAAGTGATAGCTCAAACTTTGCACCATCTTGTACCATATTGTACATTTGTATATAGTTTTTGTTTTTATATTTTGGTTTTGGCTTTCTATTTTTGTGTTTTGTCATTAATTTTGGATTTGTTTTGATTTCTTGTTAGTTTGCATTAGGTTATGTTTTGGTTTACGTTTTAAGTTTTGTGTTTGGTTTGTTCCCTTTTTTTGAGGCTATGTTTCATGGTCGCTAACTAATGGCCTCTTGATAATTTTTTAGTTCCTTTGTTAAGTAGGTTAGATTACCTAATCTAAAATTAGGTGAACCTGAGAAAAGAGGGATGAATTATTTCATGATCATGCTTATATTTTGGGACTAAAATGGTGGAGATTAGAACAATGAAATATTTTGCTAGAGATCTACATGTAACTCATATAATAAAGTGTATTTTTGGAAGTCCTAAAGGATGAAGTTATCTTGATTTGCAGATTAAGAAGAAAATTTGACACGTTCTATATTTAAGCTTCCTAACCCTAGTGATACATAAATTGTTGCAAATCCATAAAAAAAATAAAAAGAGAAAAAAAAAACAAACATTGAAAAGATTGATCAAATTAGTCATAAAGTCTAGATAAACTCTATCGGGGCTATAGATGCATGATTGGCAATGGTGCTCTATCTAGACACAACTCAATTATAAGAAAGAATTTGCAAAGTATTAAACAAACATAAGGGTGAGTTAGATAAACCCTACTGGGGCTATAGATGCTTTACTGGCAATGGGGCTTTATTTGAAAAAGCGTTCTGTTATGAGCCATACTTCATAGCCTAAATGCAAATCAGATGATGGATTATGGTGTTGAGCAAAGTGCAGCAAATAGTATTGTCATTGTTGTCAACACAGTCAGACAGATTTATTGATGCAATGGACAAGAGTTTAATGAACAACAAGGTGCAACCAAAGTACAATGGATAGGAGTTTAGTGTTGAGCAAGGTGTTGCAGGAGGATTATCATTGTTGTCAATACAGTCAGTTAGATCTAATGATGCAATGGACAGGCAGTTCAGAAGTCACTCAGATGCAAAGGATAAAGTTCAAAAGTTAGTCAGATCATGAGTCCTTAAATGATAGATGCACAGAAACATAAAACATAATTCAAAATGAGAAGAAGAAGTCTTCAGAACCTGAGATGTCAAGAAGCGAAAAGGTTTTTTGTGAAAACCAAGGCAGTTAGAATAAAAAATTTTATTTAAAACCATGGATAACAGATTTGAAATGGGTTTTTCTTAAAACCCAAGTTGGCTCTTCGTTTCGTTGAAAAAAATGCCCCGGTGATAAAGATATTTAATTTTAAATATTTAGTTTAAATTTTAAAGGTTTTTTGTGAAAACCAAGGCAGTCAAAATAAAAATTTTTATTTAAAACCATGGATAACATATTTGAAATGGGTTTTTCTTAAAACCCAAGTTGGCTCTTCGTTTCTTTGAAAAAGATGCCCATGTGATGAAGATATTTAATTTTAAATATTTAGTTTAAATTTTATTTTATTTAAAATTTAAATTAAAATATTAAATTAAATTAAAAGGGCCGACATGTTACTATTTCACGGAAATAAGCTACAGGAAAGTGATGAAGGTGGAAGAAGTGTTTGAGGCCGACAAAGTTAAATCTGGGCCGACGGATTTTAGGGTTTGGCAGCTGACAAATTCTAGGGTTTCTCAATCGATGTTCTTTTAGGGTTTGTTCCTAAAACTTCTTCTATAAAAGCAAGGGTACTTCGAGTTTGAAAAGTGGGGTGTAAAATATAAAGTGTGAATGCGAGCATAGTGTTTGTGAAAGTGAATTTTGTGTTGAGTAGAAAGCAGAATGTGAAACGACACAGAGTGTGCGAAGCGTGTGCGCAAAGAAAGCAGGGTGTGCAGAGAAGCGCAAAGGGCAAAGTTGATTGCAAAGTCTGGCTGTAGCAGTGCAGAAAACTATGTGAAGTGATTGTGCAAGAGAGAGCAGAGTGCACAGAGATTGCAAAGGTGATGTAGACCAGTTAGAGTCTTGCAATAACAAAGGTATATGTCAAACATTTTTTTTATTCAATATTGAAGTCCAGTTGGTGCTGGCAAATTAAGGGGTTGGTGCCTCTTTCCAGTTGGTGCTGGTAAACAATTTGTCCAGTTGGTGCTGGAAAATTAAGGGGTTGGTGCCTCTTTCCAGTAGGTGCTGGTAAAATAGGAGTTGGTGCTCCATTCTGTTGAAGCAGATAAAGTTAATGGGTTGGTGCTCCTTCCAGTTGGTGCTGGTAAAGGATTATGTAAAGTTGTAGCTTTGCATTGACTGGATTTGGATGGTAGTCCAAGCAATATTTTTGAGGAGTAGCCACATTGGTGAACCTCGTTAAAATGTTGTGTTATGTGTGATGCTTTCTTGATGCATTTAGTATCTCTTTTATCTGCTTTAAACTACTGCTGGTTTTATAATCTAATTGTTTTAGAAGTTTTTAAAGAACACATCGATTCACCCCCCCTCTTAGTGTCATTGTGATTACAACAATTGGTATCAGAGCCAAGTTCACAATTTTGGCTAAATCAATAAGGGTTGATCTTGGATTAGTACACAATGGCTAAGAAGAATATATCCTCATCCAAAAAGGCATCCCAGTCAGTTTCAGTTCTCGTAGAAGAGAAATTTGAACCGAAAAAGGTAGAAGAAGTGAATCCTGAAGTTTGTGATGAAAATCTTGAGGCTGAAGTAGATTTTGAAGGAGAGTTGATATCTGCACTTGAAGAGTGGAGTATAGAAAAGAAAAAGAACAAAAGACTATCCAAGAAGTTAGAAGAATATGAGGATGAGATTGAAGATCTCTTCCTACAAGTTCAAAAGGCCAAGAAATCAAAAGAAGCCTTGAAGACACACCTGGATAATAAGAATGATGTATACAACACAAGTGAAGAGGAATATAAAAAGGTTATTGTTGATCTAAAGCTGCAAGTAGAATAGAACAAAAGAATTGAAAATATTCTTAGGTCTCATATCAATGAGAAAGATACTGTATGCTACCAACAAGAAGAAGAGATTGTTTCATTGAAGAAACAACTAAAAGAGGCCAATATAAATCTCAAATTTGAGAAGAGCACAGAGTTTCTAGATACAATGATAAATCAACAAAGAAGCCCCACAGCTAATTTTGGTCTTGGATATGAATCTGAACAACCTTCATCCTCCAAATATGCAGAGAAGAAGAAGTCCTCGGTTGAAGGATTGAAACAAGAAAAGTCTGAAGCTGAATCCTCAAAAGGAAAAAAATATCAAAGAAGACCTACAGTAAAGAAACCACAGCAAAATAGGTTCTCTCACTCTCACTCTTTTAATAATAATGCATTTTATGGCTATCGTTCTAAATGCAACCACTTTGGTCACAAGGCAATTTATTGTGGACTGAACAATAGATCAAAGAGTTATGCTGATAAAAATACTTCTATTTTTTTGAGTGAACACCCTATGCAATGTTTTAAATGTAATGGCCATGGGCACATAGCAAGGTTTTGTTCAAGCACTTCTGTATCCAATCTAATGCAATACCATAGATTTCATCATACACATAGAATGCAATACAGACAGGGGAATAAAACATGTGCAATGTTTTAAATGCAACGGTCAAAGGCACATAGCAAGGTTTTGTCCAAGCACTTCTATATCTAATCTAAGGCAAAACCCTAGATTTCATCAGACACAAAGAGGAAAACACCGACAAGGAACATATCATGTGCATAAAAGAAAAGAAAATAATCATCCATCAAGAATGCACAAGAGACAACCCCACAAGAGAAATGTACAAGTTCACGAACAGGAGCAAAATAGGGATGTTGTTGAAAAACCCAAGCCCAAGTTTAGGAAAGTCTGGAGAAATACAGAAGAAAGGAAATTGTGTCTCCTTGGACTGAAGGAGGCTACTCTGCCATTGCTCTAAGCAACTCCAAGTGGCACATCCTCAGGAGGAGCAATTGTGTCTCCTTCGAGCAGCATGTATTTGTTTTTACTCTTTGATGTGAAGATTGCCAGATATTTCATGACACCTTGGTGAATATATTTAATTCACAGACAGTTTTGTTTTAACTATTTATTTAATGCGAAGAAAAAAAAATGCGATTTTTGAGCTCTGGCGATTTGGCGGGAAACCTTCTGAATTGCCGACGGTCGAGCCTCTAGGGTTTCAGATCGGAAACCTCGTCCAGGGTCTTTGGGGGTTTGCTGCTGGTTTCTGTTCTAGGCTCTTTCGGTGCCCCGGGAGGGCCCAATGGGGTCTCCTCCAGGTTCTCTCGAGGGGAAGAAGACCTCTTATGCGGAGATATTACGAGAAAATCCTGCGTCTTCCTCTGATGATGCTCAGCAGAGTGCTTTCCATCTGCTATCTAGGAATGTGGGCAAGGGTTCTCCTGTGCATAGAGTCAATGGATGTCTCCCGCAATCTACGTCAAGACCGAAAATAGTCATCGAACCAGAGCTGGTTGAAGACACGATAAACTATCGGGCTACTCATGATCTGATCTGCAAGTTCATGGGCATTCGACCCACCCTACACTTTTTGCATTCCTGGGTGAGACAAAACTGGGAGCCTATCGGTGAGTACTCCTTATGGCCCATAAGCAATGGGTATTTTATTATTAGTTTTTCTTCCCTAATGGATAGAAACAGAGCATTTGAATCAGAGAAGAGGAGCCATGGCCCGGCAAGGTTATTTGTCCAACCGTGGAGAGCGGGTTTCGACCCTCGCATTGAGCCCACGGCTGTCCCGGTTTGGATCCGGCTGTATGCTCTCCCGATGGAGTTTTGGGGTGAGCAGATTCTTGAATTGATAGGCAACTCTCTAGGTAGATATTTGGGAGTTTCCAAGGATACCATTGAAGGAAATACTGTTGTTTATGCGAGAATTTGTGTAGAACTGGATATTAGTCAACCGCTACCAGCTGAGATGGAACTGGAGTTAGCAGGACATTCCTGGATACAGCAGTTAGACTATGAAGCCCTACCTTTCCGATGTAGATTCTATCATTTGCATGGCCATTTGGCAAGGTTCTGCCCAAATATCTTGAGCACCAAAGCGGATGCTCCACAGGGAATGTCAAATCGCCCCCGAGAAGGTAAGTCCACTTCGGTCAAGGAACCACCTGTCATTCCCCCTGGTTCTGAGGGCCAGAAAGATGGCTTTGAACAGCAGAAGAGAAGAAGAAACAAAAAGAGAAATGGCAAGGAGCAAGCTCTTCCCAAGCCAACCAATCGATATGAAATCTTCAAATCTCTTATGGATCAAGAAGACCAAATTATGGAAGGAGCAGATGGGAACCTTGAGGATAATATCATCCTTACTCATGCTCCTCCCTCATCAACCCCTGTCCTTGAACAGGTGATTGACTCCTCTGAGACTTTGCAGCAAGAAAACCCTGGGACTCTGGTAATCCACTCCCCAGTTCAGCCAGCTATTAAAGATGTTACCATGGGAATTGTAGAAAATCTCAGAGAAAGACCAGCTCTTGGAATTTCCCAGGTGGAGAAGAGGTCGAAAAATAGTAATTCCCAAGGGGTGGGCAGGAAATCCAATAAGGATCTAATTGCAGTGCAAGGAGATAAGCTAATCAATGGAGGATTGGCGAGAACAATTGATTCGTATTGCTCCCAAGGTTTCCAATGATTATTCAATCTTGGAATGTGAGGGGTTTAAATAGTAGAACCCATCAATCTGTTGTTCAAAGACTTTTAGAGAGAAGTAAAATAGACTTTCTGCTCATTCAGGAGACAAAAATGTCATTAGACCTTATGAGTAAAACTGTCAGCCGAATCTGGAGGGGTGCTGGCCATATGGCGATGGCTGCTCTAGGTGCCTCGGGAGGGATTGCTACTCTTTGGAATCCTCTGGTGTGGATAGCAATAGAACATATAGCCTGGAGAGGGGTCCTCACATCTATTTTTAAGAATATTGTTACAGCTGAACAAGTCTTAATTACAAATTTCTATGGGGCTCAGAACACCGATGGTCAACGGTTTCAATGGAAAGTTGTTCAAAACATGAGGTCCTCTCGGGAAGATTTTGATTGGATTATTGCTGGGGACTTCAATGCTAAATTATCCGCTAGGGATCAGGAAGGTGGCATCCCTGTTTTGGATACAGGGGACCGGCTGTTTATTGCCCAAGTCCAGGCCTTTAACCTTGTTGATATCAAAGGCCCTGGTACAAACTTTACCTGGACTAACAAGAGAAGAGAGCCATACAATAGGAGGGTTAAGCTTGACCGGTTTCTGGTCTCGGAGGAAGCTTATGTTAGATGGAATATCAAATTCCAGATTTTGGAGGGCCCAGTCTCGATCACTCTCCCATTTTGCTGGAGGGAGGGACTATGTCAGGGAAGTATTACAAACCTTTTAAATTTGAAAATTTTTGGTTGCAAAAAGAGGACCTACGAAGGAAAATTCCATAGTGGTGGGAAGAAGGTCGTCTCCCTTTTGGAACAGCTATGTTCAAATTTCATAAACAGCTTCTTTTTGTTAAGAGTAAACTAAAACAGTGGAAGCAAACTAATAAATCTGACTTCCAGCTCCAACGGGCTCCCTTGTTGGCTAGATGGAATGAGGTGCAAAAACAATTCAGAGAAGGAATTATTTCTGAGCATCTTAAATTTGAGGATGACGCTTTACGCAAAGCAGTTGAGGACATTGATAATCAAGAAGAGATCTACTGGAGACAGAGAGCAAGAAATACTTGGCTATTAGAAGGAGACAGAAATACTAAATTTTTCCATCGCTCTGCCTGTGCTAGAAGGCAATTGAATAACATGGAATTCCTTCAAGATGAGAATGGAAACTCTTTTGACACTCTCCCTGATATGCACTCCCTCTCTATGGAGTACTTCTCAAACCTCTTCAAGGAAAGTATGCAGCATGATGTGGAAGCCCAAAATGAAGTCATTGAGGGCATTCCCTCTATTATTTCTCATGAAGAGAATCAGGCCCTTCTTAAGCCCATTGATCGTGATGAACTCAAGAAGGTGGTCTTTGGGATGTGCACAGGAAAATCGCCTGGTCCGGACGGTTTCCCTATTGAGTTCTTTCAGGCCTTCTGGGATATCTTGGAGGAGGATGTGTTGGCTGTCATTGAGGAATCCCGAACTAACAAAAGAATGCTCAAGGCTCTAAATCACACCTTTATCACCTTAATTCCTAAAGGAGAGGGGGGGGCTCACATTTTTTATTTCAGACCTATTGCATTATGTAATGTGATTTACAAAATTATCACTAAAATTATGGCTGAAAGACTAAAACCCCTTCTTCAGAATATAATCTCCCCTGAGCAAGGGGGTTTTGTTGAAGGAAGACAGATCTTGGATGGAGTGATCTTGGCTCAGGAGGCTATCCATTCTATGCATAATTCAGGTAACAAGGGAATGTTCATCAAACTGGATATGTCTAAGGCTTATGATAGAGTAGAGTGGGGCTTCTTGGTCAAGATGTTGGCAGCCTTTGGTTTTTCTCAGGACTGGATTTCTTGGGTCATGAGCTGTATCTCTACGCCTTCCTACTCTATTTTAATTAAGGGACTTCCCTCGCCACCTTTTGGAGCCTCTCGGGGTCTCCGCCAAGGAGATCCTTGCTCTCCTTATCTCTTTCTCATCTTGGCTGAAGGTTTAGGCAGACTCCTCCTGAGAAGAAGACGTCAAGGACAGATAACAGGAATTAAAATCGGGGCTGAAGTTTTGACTCATTTACAGTTTGTGGATGATACGGGTTTGGTGGGAGTTGCCAGCCTCAGGGAAGTAAGAGGAATCAAAGCTTCTCTTAACGTCTACCTTCGGGATTCTAATCAAGTCATCAATGAAACAAAATCAAAAGTGGTCTTCTTTAACCTTGATCAAAGGTCACAAGAGAGAGTTATGGAGATCCTGGGTTTCACTAGGACCTCCCTTCCTGTTGTTTATCTGGGGGTTCCTTTGCATTTCAAAAAACTGAAAGCTGATTTCTGGAAGGACCTTTTGGATGGCATCAAAGAGAGAATGAATCACTGGTCTCATAGATGGTTAAGCTATGGGGGCCGACTAACTTTCCTGAAGTCTGTTATTCAGGCCATGCCTATTTACAAATTCTCTATTCTGGCCGCCCCTCCTTCAATTTGGAAAGAGTTGGACAAAGCGGCTAGAAGTTTTCTCTAGGAAGGTGCCAAAGGAGAGAGGAAATGGGCCTTGGTTGGTTGGGATAAGGTCACCCAGCCCAAGGAAAAAGGTGGGCTGGGTTTAAGAAGCTCCAAGTTTAACAATCGGGCCCTGGCTGGTAAATTGTATTGGAGGTGGATTTCCCAGCCTACGTCCCTCTGCAGTAGAATCCTTTCTATAAAATACTTGGGTCTTATTCATCCCAATGACTTGGGCTGCTATCCTTTGGAGGGTAATGGATCTCTTGTGTGGTAGGCGCTCAAGCTTGGATCTCGCATTATCAAATATCAATTGTTCTGGAAAGTTGGGAGAGGGGAGAAGGCCCGATTTTGGACTGATTCTTGGGATCAGCATCCTCCTATCCTTGTTGTGTTTCCTGATTTGCATCCGTTAAAAATAGCTCTTGAAGATAAGGGTTGGATTAATATTGAGAGCTACTTCAATACCAGCCAATTGGGGGAGTATAAGGTTCAAAAGTTTAAGCGGCTGGGTGAATGGCCTATTCCAATCCCTCCGGAGCAGGGTCCAACTCTGGAAAAACTTTTGGCAGAAAGGTTTCTTACTGGGAGAGATGAGGAGGATGAGCTTGCCTGGGGCTTTGGGAACCTTGGGGTTTATTCTGTGAAGGAGGGCTATGGTTCGATCCTTCCTGAGCCCCCCCCACACTCTTTTCCAGTCCAAGAATGGAGGAAGATATGGCATCCCAAGGGCTGGCCGAAAGTGAACTTCTTTGCTTGGCAGCTGATGCATAATGGTATCTTGACCTTTGACAACCTCAGAATTAGAGGCATCATTGGCCCTTCCCAGTGTGTTTTGTGTTATAGGAATGAGGAAACTGTGGATCATCTTCTGTTTGATTGTCCTTTCACACAACAGATTTGGCATCGTTGGTTCTCCCACTTTAAACTTCAGGCTCTTGGAGACTTGTCTCGGACCAATTTATGGGAAAGCTGGAAGAGAGGTAGATTTATATCTAAAGATCTTCGTACTGGCTGGGAGCTCGGTTTCATTTTTATTTGGTGGCAGGTGTGGCTGGAAAGAAATGCTCGTATTTTCCATGAAACCTTCTCTTCGGTGGATGGGATATGGCAGGTCATCTGGAGCAAAGTTGTGGAAACCGTTGCCATCTATGCTGAGGAGGAAAATCAGCCAGCTTCTAAGCCTTTGAAAGGGAGAGTTGCTGATCTTGAGAGACAGGTAAGAAGTTGTTGGAAACCTCCCCCAGAAGGCTGGGTCAAAATCAATACTGATGGAGCTGCAAAAGGTAATCCGGGCAATGCTGGTAGTGGAGTTATCTACCGTGATCATGCTGGGACTGTGCTCTATTGGGAATTGCAAGGTCTGGGATATGCCACAAACAATGAAGCTGAGGCCTTTGCTATTAAATCTACCTCCATCTGGGCCGTCAAGCATGGTCATAGAAAGATAATCATTGAGTCTGATTCCCAAATCCTGGTTGGTGCTCTTGATTGCATGAGGAACTTTGCCTTAAAATCTTGGAGGCTACGGATTTTGGTTTCCCAAATTATAGAGCTTTGGAAGGAAGTTGAGGATGTGATACCTGTTTATGCTAGTAGATCTCTCAATAAAGCGGCTGATTTCCTTGCTAAGATGGGTGCTGAGAGAGAGGTTGGGATGCATCTGCATAGCAATATGTCTGTGGAGGATGCAGAGATCAGACAAGGCCTTGAACAATTTTTGAAATAATGTGCAAAGTTTTTTTTGCTAAGGCTCTTTTTTGTCGCGATATCGCGACATGTAGTGCTGTCGCGGCCTCTGGCTGGTTGCTGTCGCGATATCGCGACAGGTTGAGCCACCGCGGCCTCCGGTGGGTTTCTGTCGTGACATCGCGACATGTCACGATATCGCGTGTCGCAAAATCACGACATGTCACGATATCGCGACATGTCATGATTTTGCGACACGCGATAACGCGACATGTCGCGATATCGCGACAGGTCCCGCTTTCGTGGTCCGTGTGGAGTTCTTGCCGCGCTTTCGTTCCCTTCATGAAGTTGAAAAGCAAAGTTAATATTTCGTCGCGTTTTCGTGACAAGTTTGAGAATTGGAAGCTGCAAGGTATTCCTGTCGCGATTTCGCGACTCGTTTGGCACTTAGGTGACTGGGCGGAAAATTGTTGCGATATCGCGCAACGAGTTGGTTTTTGTCATGATTTCGTGACAGGTTGTGCCTTCCTGGCCTCTGGCGTATTTCTTGCACGATATCGCGACATGTAGCGCTGTCGTGGCTCTTGTTGGGCTTTGCTAGCGATATTGTGCCTCTCTTGAAGATGTTGTTCAAAGGTGGTATTGTGTCACGTTTTCGCAACAGGTTGGTTAATTGGATGCAGCTTGGTTTTTTTGTCACGATTTCACGGCATGTTTGGCTCTTAAGCGACTGGTTGGTTTTTTGTCGCGATATCGTGACCCTTTTGCGGCATGACTGTTGTTTAGTTTTTTCATCGCATTTTCGCGATGCCTTCTGCGGGTGGCTGTCGAGGGCCCTTCCTATCGTGATTTCATGACATGTCGCGATTTCACGACATGTCGCGTTATCGCGACTGTTGGCGCTGATGCGGCCGTGATGGGTTTGCCTATCACGATTTCATGACATGTCACGTTTTCGTGACATGTCACATTTTTGCGCCGTTTGTTCTCTTTGCCCTGTTGCTGCTAGTGTTGCCTTTGTGCGCTGCCATTGTTGTGTTGCTCTTGGCTCTGGTTCAGGATGTGTTCTCTCCCGCTTGTATCTGGTCTTTGTATTAATACAAGTTTTCATTTTTTTCAAAAAAAAAAAAACTATTGATTTAATGCCAGTCCAAGGATAAGAATCTTGAGGCTGAGTAAGGTGCACTACGGTTGGCCATAAAGTGTTTGAAAAAATGTCTTCTTCCGACATGCATAGTTGAAAGTAAGAGTTGGCAGTAAAATTGCAGTGCTGGACAAAAATTGGTACAGATGTGAGTCACTTGTCAATTCTATTGACAAAAGTGAAATCAGCATGTTGAATGGGAAGATTGAAGAAATTTTTTTTTAATGAGCAGCCAGATGATTTCCAGCCTGGTGATGAATAGTTGAGTTGCTTTCATAGTGGTTGTTTTGATCAAGTTAATGCTTTTCTTGATACATGATTTGGGCTTACTCCATTGAGTTTGATTTGAGCAAGTTATTATTTGCCTTGGTGATTTATGTTGGTGGTTGTCTTGTTCAAATACCTTTGGAAGGAAAAATATTTATACCAGTTTCCTTTTCATGTAGTGATTGATTGAATGCTTCAAGGTTAATCTTGAGTTGAATGATGCGGGTTAAACCTTGTCTATAAGCATTATTGCTAAAGCCCTAATTGGTTGAGAAAATATGTTGGTTGTGTTGTGGTACAGTGTTTGGTACTTACATAGAGTTGAAAGTGGATTGAGGTAGCCTGCTGGATTATCACTGTAGAGAGAGACAAATAGCTGTCATTGGGTTTAAGCTTGTTGAGAATATATCCAAGATGCATGGTGAAGTTGTATGCAGATGTTGCTAGCATTGCAGAACAAAAATTTGGCTATATAAGATTATTGTATGCCTTCACTAACAGTAGACAAGTTTGAGTTTGCAAAGCAACATAGGGTAGTTGCACAGAAGACAGTGGTTCAGTCATGTTCTTACACATGTTATATTGGTGAAGTTGACGGTGATGGTGTCATTCATTGGTTATTGTTGCTATTCACATTGTTGATTTTATTGATGCCTATTATGCTTATCATGATGTTGTCAATTAGTGAAATGAAGTGGTCTTGGACTCAGGGGGAGCATTTGTGTACTTGTTTTTCTTCTTGTTCATGCTTGGAATATTTGCTAATTGTAATAATTTGTGTCTAAGAATATTATGCATAGACTCAGGGGGAGTCTGCAGCAACCCTTTGGTATTATTGTCAAAGGGGGAGAAGATTTACAGGAAAATTGCACATGTGTTGCCAACAATTCCAAAGGGGGAGATTGTTGAGCAAAGTGCAGCAAATAGTATTGTCATTGTTGTCAACACAGTCAGACAGATTTATTGATGCAATGGACAAGAGTTTATTGAAAAACAAGGTGCAGCCAAAGTACAATGGATAGGAGTTCGGTGTTGAGCATGGTGTTGCGGGAGGATTGTCATTGTTGTCAATACGATCGGTTAGATCTAATGATGCAATGGATAGGCGAGTTCGGAAGTCACTCGGATGCAGGGGATAAAGTTCAGAAGTTAGTCAGATCATGAGTCCTTAAATGATAGATGCACAGAAATAGAAAACATAATTAAGAATGAGAAGAAGAAGTATTCAGAACCTGAGATGTCAAGAAGCGAAAAGGTTTTTTGTGAAAACCAAGGTAGTTAGAATAAAAAGTTTTATTTAAAACCATGGATAACAGATTTGAAATGGGTTTTTCTTAAAACCCAAGTTGGCTCTTCGTTTCATTGAAAAATATGCCTCGGTGATAAAGATATTTAATTTTAAATATTTAGTTTAAATTTTAAAGGTTTTTTGTGAAAACCAAGGCAGTCAAAATAAAAATTTTTATTTAAAACCATGGATAACAGATTTGAAATGGGTTTTTCTTAAAACCCAAGTTGGCTCTTCGTTTCATTGAAAAATATGCCCGTTGATGAAGATATTTAATTTTAAATATTTAGTTTAAATTTTATTTTATTTAAAATTTAAATTAAAATATTAAATTAAATTAAAAGGGCCGACATGTTACTATTTCACGGCAATAAGCTATAGGAAAGTGACGAAAGTGGAAGAAGTGTTTGAGGGCGACAAAGTTAAATGCGGGCGACGGATTTTAGGGTTTGGCAGCTGACAAATTCTAGGGTTTCTCAACCGAAATTCTTTTAGGGTTTGTTCCTAAAACTTCTTCTATAAAAGCAAGGGTACTTCGAGTTTGAAAAGTGGGGTGTAAAAGATAAAGTGTGAATGCGAGCATAGTGTTTGTGAAAGTGAAGTTCGTGTTGAGCAGAAAGTAGAATGTGAAACGACACAGAGTGTGCGAAGCATGTGTGCAAAGAAAGCAGAGTGTGTAGAGAAGTGCGAAGGGCAAAGTTGATTGCAAAGTCTGGTTGTAGCAGTGCAGCAAACTATGTGAAGTGATTGTGCAAGAGAGAGCAGAGTGCACAGAGATTGCAAAGGTGATGTAGACCAGTTAGAGTCTTGCAATAACAAAGGTATATGTCAAACATTTTTTTTATTCAATATTGAAGTCCAGTTGGTGCTTGGCAAATTAAGGGGTTGGTGCCTCTTTCCAGTTGGTCTTTGGTAAACAATTTGTCTAGTTGGTGCTGGAAAATTAAGGGGTTGGTGCCTCTTTCCAGTAGGTGCTGGTAAAATAGGAGTTGGTGCTCCATTCTGTTGAAGCAAATAAAGTTAAGGGGTTGGTGCTCCTTCCAGTTGGTGCTGGTAAAGGATTATGTAAAGTTGTAGCTTTGCATTGATTGGATTTGGATGGTAGTCCAAGCAGTATTTTTGAGGAGTAGCCACATTGGTGAACCTCGTTAAAATGTTGTGTTATGTGTGATGCTTTCTTGATGCATTTAGTATCTCTTTTATCTGCTTTAAACTACTGCTGGTTTTATAATCTAATTGTTTTAGAAGTTTTTAAATAACACACTGATTCACCCCCCCTCTCAGTGTCATTGTGATTACAACATATGGAAGGTTTTTAGGGATGCAAAATGAATCATTATTGCACACACTAAGAAAAGGCAGATGGATTAATTGTTTTTATTTGAAGCTATTTACCCCCACCTTCTCAGGACATCACTGAATAATTTTATTTTGCTAATATTTGATGTTCTCATTTCAGATTTGGGTTCTTCACCCAAAATGCTCAAGAGCATTTCCTAGTAGAGTTGCCATTTGTTGTGGTCATTCCACAACTAGCCCCAAATTTGGGGACCCACCTTAAAATTTTGGTTTTTGAGGAGTTTTAAGTGCTAATTTTGATAGATTCCACGGTTTAGCATTGGCTAATGTTTTCTTGTTTTACTAGTTTTGCTAGTGTTTTAGGTTAATAGGTTTTGTTTATTTTGATTAGTTTTAAAGTTTTCCTTTATTATGATTTTCAATGAGTAAAATTTAAAAAATAGTTATTTGATTGATTTATATAAAAAAAATTATAATTCTAATAAATATATATGTGTATATATGTTTATTATAATTATGAAAATAAAACATTCAAAAATAATATATTAATATATATACATATATATTAATAAATCAATCAAAATAAAAAAAGAGAGAAAAAAAAAGAGATATATATATATATTCTAATCTAATATAATCTTTTCATGCTTGTCGGATGGTTTTGGGCTTTAAAGTATTTAGTTTTAAAGTTTTAGAATGACTAGTTAATAGGGATGCTAATTCACATGTCTTTTATGTGCAGGTAAGAAGAAGACAAGTGGTTGTTATTTTAAATACTTTTTTTTGTTGTTAGTTTTAAAAAGACTAATGCACATGGTTTTATATGCAGGAAATATGTGGAGCAAATAATAAAAAGGGAATGTGTTACATAATTAAGGGTAACAAAACTCAAATGGATGCATGCATAGAGGGTTGGAAAAGGAAAAGACATGCATGGAGAAAATGAAACAAAACAGAGAGGAACAAAAGGATAGAATTCAAGTTTTTAAAATAGATTGAAGTTTGAGAACAAGGGTTGGATCTCTTGGAGACCACATACTGCTTAAATGTACAATGTTGTTGGTTCTTTTGGGGAGGCCAGATTTTGCTGGAAATAAGTTGTAAAATAGAGAAATTATTTTGACCATGTATACACCAGAAATTTACATTTTATGAGAAAAATATGAGTTTATTTATGCATGTCTATTTTAATTTTGATTTTTCCCTTTCATGTTTTAGGATTTGTATATGATGTTGAATGCATTTTTAATGGTTGCATCGTTGAACATATTAAAACATGAAATTTATTTTTTGTTTTCCTTAGAATCTCGCACCTAGGTTATGGTGAGTTGTGCAAATGTCGATTCGGGTAAATTAGGTTGCATGCATGGATGTCTCACATATTCAGTTTTGTAGGAATAGGATGGCAACATACTGGTTGTAGCATGTTTAACATTTTCAGCTTTCGGTTTCATTTTTTTTATTTTTTATTTTTCTAACTTTTCTTTTGCATTTGTTTTTTAATTTTCAATGATTAAAAAAAAAATCGAAAAAAAAAATTAAAATCCAAAAATAATTGTACACCTAAGTAGAATGAACTTCAAAGTTTCATGTTACACATTTACATTTTCATTCCGAAGCCATTTTGAATTTATAAAAATTATTTAAAATTGTTGTTTTATGCAAATTTTTATAATTTCAAAATTTTATTTTTTTCACATTTTGAAAGCAAATCAGATTTTTCAAGTTTTATATTTTTTATTTGCAAGCATAAATGAACTTCCCTTTATGAAAATTTCAATTTCATTAAAGGGGGGTAAATTTTAATGGCATTTCATAAGCTACCATTTTAGAACATTAAATTGTCTTCTCTTTATGAAAATTCTAATTTCATCAAAGAGAGGTAATTTATACATTACATCAAAGGCTATTGTTTTAAAACATTAAATTATTTCTTATTTATGAAAATTATGATTTCATTAAAGAGAGATAATTAATAATGGCATTTCAATATCATGCAATAAATTTCTCTTTGTGAAAATTAATTTCATCAAAGAGGGATAATTTATTTATCATATCAAAGGCTACTACAGCTACAAAGTAGGTCATCCAAATTATTCCATATTGAGGTTTAAAGTAATATAAAAAGATTTTTTTTATCATTTGAAATTCATGTTTAGAAATAGGTTTTAATATTCTACTTCATGCTTAAAGTAGGATTTAATGCAAGATAAAACTTGTTTCAAATCCACTTAATAAAGGAAGATAAAATATACCTAAAATCCTCTAAGATAAAAGGAATCAATGCTTTACATCGTGGTCATATGAGGGCCAATTCACATTTTTTTTTTCTTTAGTTTTATGAAAAATCATATGTATGGCATAATAAAATACACCAATACATGGCCCTTGTTAACAGTTACTTGCAATCACAAAGGTATTCCTAGCATTTAATTGATATATCTTCATTGAGATTACTAATACACATGTGCAATACTAATATAGTGGAACATTGGAGAAGTTGTTTTGTTTTAACTTCTTTGCAAGAGAGTGTTTTGTGATCAAAATCCTAAGGGAGAGTGTAGTTTTGCAATTGGGAAAAATTATCACTCAAAAATTCCTTTGCCCAAACTCAAAGGCTCTCTCCTATTATAAACTCTATTTTCCTTCATCCTTCCTTGTTGTAGGCTTTACTAGTTTTTAATCAACATTCTTACATGTTCTAATATTTTAATTGAATTTCCATTAAAAATGCTAGTTTACTTTTCTTAAAGATTAAATTAGCTATTCTATATCCTCTTTACCATCATAGCATACCTTGGAATCCCCTGCATTTTTAATTTCAATTCTGATTTCAATCATTTATTCACTACTACAATTTCTTACATATTGTAGGAAGCATTACATATCCTTGCATTTCCACTTGATTTATTTATTTAAATATTGTTTTTCTATAATTAGGATTTAGTTTAGGTGTTTTAAATCATTCCTCATAGCATTGTATACTCCCCTTTCTTTATTTCACCTCTATTTTATTAAAATCTCAATTACAAATAGTCTTTCTAAAGAACACAAGATTATACTGAGAGGGGGGATGAATAGTATAAGACCACTTTTTACTTTTCTTTACTCAAACAATATTATCCAATATATCAATGCAATGCCAACAGTACTAATCAAAGCAATGCAAAAATCACCACACACAATAGAGACACCAATTTAACGTGGTTCACCCAATGTGGGCTACTCCACAAAGAAAATATTTCACTAAAATTTTCTCAACAAATATCTTGGGAATCATTTTCCTATTACAATGTTTATGGACCTCTATCCAAAGGAGACACCAATCCCCTAATCTTGTTTGTGGGCACCAACCCACAAGAGACACCAATATCCTTAGCTAGTTCATGTATCTCTATCCACAAGAGAACTCCTTCTCCTCTGATCTGGTTGGTGATCCTCTAGAATACTACTGCATCCACTACTATAGCTTGTGGATCTCTCTCCACTAAAGACATCTATCCTCTTTACCCTATATAATGGATCTCTATCCACTAGAGACTATTATCCTCTACTCTATCACCTCCAAATATTTCTTTTAGCTTAGCTCAAATATAAACTAAACACTATCCTTTGGTCTAGCACAAATCTACTCAAACTCTATCTCAAATATGCACTAAACATAGTCCTTAAATCTAGCACAATATTTCTCAATATCTATATCAAATATGCACTAAACATAGTTCTTCAATCTAGCACAAGTTTTCTCAATATCTATCTCAAATCTACACTAAACATAGTCCTTTAGTCTAGCACAAATTTTCTCAATCTCTTTTTCTAGTCTAGCACAAACCTATCTTCAAATCTACACCAAACTCTATCCTTAAATATATCCTCAAGCCTTAACACAAAGCTTGATCTAATCACAAATCAAATCTACTAAATCTATCCCAAGCCTTAACACAAAGCTTGAAAAAATAAATCAATCAACTCTAATCTCAAGTATTCACAAAGACTTACCTCAAATATACTCAACAAGTCCTCACTAGAACTTGTCCAATCTACTCAACAATTCTTCACCAAGACTTACCTCAAATTTTCTCAACAAGTCCTCACTAGAACTTGTCAAATCTACTCAACAAGTCCTCACTAGAACTTTTCCAATCTGCTCAACAAGTCTTCATCAAGACTTACCTCAAATATACTCAACAAGTCCTCACTAGAACTTGTCCAATCTACTCAACAAGTCTTCATTAAGACTTACCTCAAATCTGCATTATAAGATTCCACAAAAGCTTACTCAACTCTATCCTTAAGTCCACTCTAGAACATACTCAAATATGTCCACTAGATTTCACAAAATCTTATTCAACTCAACTCAATCTATCACAAAAAACCTCTTCAATCACACAAACAAGTTTCACATAGAATCTTGTTTTAATCTCACAAAAATATATAGAGAATGGTTAGAGACTCAATATGTTTTCACACTCACAACAATACTTAATCATTTTCAAAATATCTTGTTTAACCATAAAAACATATGGATAATTGTTAGAGACTCGATATGTTTCACTCTCACACAACACTCAATAACTTCTAAACTCTCTTCAAATCAATTAAGAATAGAGAATAATTTGTTTCATAGAACTTGAAATATCACTCCAACACTCTCAATCAACTATGCTCAACCAAATTCACTCAATCAATCACTTAATGAAACATAATTTGCTCACAAATCCTAAACAAGTGTTTCACTCCACTTCCAACAACTCACACTATGAATATCAATCCTTGACTCAATATGATTCCTCATTTACATAACAATTATACTCATGTTATTTTACAAACCCTAATCATGCACATGAAGATTTACTCAAATATTTTAAACAATGCTTATCAAACAATCTCACATAATAATGATACTCATGATATTTCACAAACCCTAGTTCAAGATAGTTCTCAATTTCTCACTCAAATGTTCTCACAAAAATTCACCAATCATGCACATGAAAGATTACTCAATAATGCTTATCAAAAAACCTTTTCACTCCAACTTAGCATTCATAACATTCAACCCAACAATATTTCACTCACAAGGAAGATATGCCCATACCTTTTTCTTGATGGAGAAATGACCTCAAACCCTTTCTCAAAACAATCAACCTCTTTGCCAATCTCAATGGTTAGATATCAAAAATCTATCCTCAATTATTTCCTTCAAATATTTCACCATACAAAAATTATTAATTCTCAATTACACCTTATAATATCCAACTTTCAAAATAATATTCAACATATAAAAAATCACAATAACCCTTATTACTCCTAACTTTCTTTTCATAAAAATAAAATTAAAGCCTTATAACTCCCTACTCAAAATTGCATTTTCAAATAATTAACTTTATAAAACAATGCAATTTATTTTCAACCTTCAATAAAAATATTTCTCACTTATGTCTAAGGTAAAAAATTAATTACCTTACCCCTTTTAACTCCCTAAGCACTCAAAAAAATCAAATACACCATGTGCTCATAACATTCCCACTCTACACATTAACTTAGGCACAAAAAATAAATACCTCAATGCACTCCTCGATGGGACTCGATCCCTGGATGAAGCATCACATGTAACTTAGCCTTAGCTACCCTACCGTGAGAGCTAAGTGCTCACGTGGGAGGCAAAAGTACCTAGATCACTTCGTCTCTTCCTCCCCTATGCCAAAGCCAAAAGGCTTTGTTCCTGTATCACCACCAAGACTCAAACATAGCACCTCTGCATTTCCAACACCTTGCACACCTCAGATTCACCGCTAGCTCAACCATTGATTGGTGTTGTAACTTCCTGCCTTGATCGCTTTGCTTTCTACATATTTCAAGGGCAATTAAAAATTGAAACTTGTTTCCTTTGCTTGCTCATGAATTATTTGCCTTCACTCAAAATTGCATGCACAAATATTTTGGATACTTACCTTTGTGAGGTAAGTGCTATGGTATTTATACCATATGCTTCCATTTTCCAATGTCAATGGAGGAATATGAAATATCAATTAACTTTGGTGCCTAACCCAAATTTTGGTTATTTATTATTTTATAAATTAATTTTTTTGGCAATTTGAGTTATTTTATGTTGTCATTGATGTCACATGGATCATTGATATCACATGGATCACATTGAGTTTTGGTGGCCAAAGCATTTCATAAATAAGTATTTATGATATTTTGGAGAGCATGGATATATACAGAGTTTTTGTGAAAACCAAGGCAGTCAAAATAAAAGGTTTTATTTAAAAACATGGATGGCATATTTGAAATGGGTTTTTCTTAAAACCCAGGTTGGCTTTTCGTTTCATTGAAAAAGGTGCCTCAGTGATGGAGATATTTAATTTTAAATATTTAGTTTAAAATTAAAAATATTAAAAAAATTAATTTTAATTTTAAAATTAAATATATTAATTATAGCGCCGACTAAATAAAGGAGTAAATGCTAATTTAATTTATAGTTTCGACGTCTAAATAAATATGAAAGGCACATATATATATATATATATATATATATATATATATATATATATATATATATATATATATATATATGCCAACAAAATCTTAGACTTCATGACTCCTAGTGCTTATTTTTTGAATACCTTCGATTGGGGAATGAATTACGAAAAGAGAGAAGTGTGACTTTGGTCTATTGAAAAATCATTCACAGAGTTTAATAAGACACATAGGCATATTTTTCCTAGTAGTTCATACACTGTGTGTTACGTAGGAGGTCCTACGAATGAGTCCCACTGTGGTTATTTGCTTTGTTGAAGCACTCGAAGCGTTGTTAAATTTTTCGAAGGGTGCAGAATTTTATGATATAAGTTTTTGTTTGTGTCCCTTTGGACATGTGAGGGCGTGTGGCCCAATAGCAGGCTGGCTGTGGTTAAAGTCCTGAGTAAATAGACATCACGATATCAAATCCCATCAGGGATAGAGGCAATTTAATAATTGTTTAATATATTTCATTTTTCTAAAGTTGCCCTAGGAGGAATAAAGGTTGTGATGCATGTTTGGAAAAAAAGATATTTCTGGTGTTTCTCCTTTTGAAAGTATATCATATTATATATCGTTGGAAATATTATTTCAAGGGTTATTTGATTAACTTGCTTAGAGGGAGAAATAAGATGTGTGTAAAGAGATATTTCTATTTTTGTAAAGGGTTTCAAAAGTGAAGGTTGTTTTCTTTTTTCAAAGGTGATTAATTCTTTCATGAGGGGACATGGTGTATCTTATTGAGTAGGAGTAATAAGGTGTTATTTGGATATTATTTGGTTGTGATATTAATCAAGATCTCTAACACCTTGGTTGAAAAGTTGAAAATCGAAGTTTGTTGAGTGTGGAAGATTTAGTGGACATCCAATAAGGCATCAAAAGGTATGGGCAATATTCTCCATTGACTTTGTTTATGGTGGTTGATTTCTAAAATATCATTGGAGAGAAAAGGATTGATTGTGGTTTTCTTTTCGAAAGTTATTGGTTTAATGCTTCAAGGTTTTTTGGTTTGAGAGTTGTGTTTAAACCTTATTTTATAAGCATAGTTGTTGAAGCCCATTGGTTATGCAAAGAACATGAGTTAGAAGAGAACATGAGTATCATTGTTATGTGAGATTTGTGGTTGAGCATTGTTGGAAAAATTTGAGTTGGTTGATACATGCTTGGATTAGGTGATGAGGGTCGTTGATCATTCATCATTTAGTAATTATATGTCAGTCCAGGGCGGTGTCCAAAGGTTGTATACGATAGGAGGTGTCACAGTTGCAGGTTCAGTTTATCCAAGAACAGGATTTTATTGGTAGGTCTGTTAGCAATGTTGGGGGTTGTTGTAACTTCCTAATTTCTAACAAAGGAAATCAAATTGCACAATCTAAAGCTGAATTTAAATTGCAAGAAAATGAAACTACAGAATCTAAAATTGACAAGAAATAAAATGTTGCTGAATTGACCAAAAAGCAAATTGCAGGAAAGTAAACTACAGAATGGAAATTCACACACACACTTGCAGAAATTAAACCAATGATAAAACTCACAATTGTCTGAACATAAGTTGAACCAAATTAATGTTTATTGCAGTAAAACTAAAAATGACATAATTCTAGAAATTGCAAAAAATACTGAAAATGATGTAATTCTAGAAATTGCAAAAAATGTTGAAAATGATGCCATTACAGGTCAAATGCTAAATACTATTCTAACACATGATTGAACCTATTCTAGATGCTATGGTGCAATTCTGAAATGAAACTAATTCTGCAAATAAATGTTGACAGAATTTTGCTGATCTGTTGCAACAAGAAATCAACAAGAATTTTCTGTCACTATGTTGCCCTTCCTCTGATCCTGCAAGTGGCCCTTGCTTCCAGAACCAGAAGAGGGTGAAGAATTATACCAGGTAAATTAAATGTGCACTATCAACCATCAAATGCTAATAAAATCTGAAGAATGCACCTTTTATTCCATCTAAAGCTGCATTACAGTACTGCAAGAAAAATCTGCAATTTACTGTAATGCTACAAAGACTTTATCTTCTGCTAATAACTATCTCCTATTCCTCTATCCCTATTTCTCCATATATATATCTATATATCTATTATGCTCAACCGTGCTGGGAGCTTTATTTATAAGACAAAGTTGATATATCTATTTGCTAAGTTTTAGGGATTTCCAACTGTTTACAAAATAGTTTCCTGGAATGCAGGGTTATAATTTGTCAACCTTTATCCCTTTATCCCAGATGGTCCACCTATGGTGAAGGAACAGAGTCCAAATAGGGTGGACTAACTGCTTGGTCAATTTCCAATCATACTTTCCATGGTTTTGGGGCATTTTGACCATTTTTGGTTATTCCTACGCTATTCCCTATTCCTGCATCGCTTATTCTTACGCTACTCCAAAATAACAGGCAGGTGACAATTCGTTGCTTATCTGCGCTCCAAACGCATAGGGAGGAAGTTGTTGACCATTTGGATTGTTTTCCCTTATCTTGTACACCCTTATGCATTGGTGGCATATGATGGAGTGACTGATTCCAAGCCCTACTGTATATGTACAGTTGGCTAGAACTATCATAGTCACAACCTATTTTCCTGCACAGTCAGCTATAGTGGACAAGTTCTTGGCACATTTTTCCATTTGAATCAGTTTAAATAGAGGAACACAATATTGTTAAGCACCAGATATTCAACAAGGTCTATATTATGATTCTGAATTACTACAATACTACTGATTAATTAACTAAAAATAGGTGAAATTGTAATAAAAATAGTAAAATAGAGTATATGCACTTTGTCATTTCAGAATATGCAAACACCATTATATAATGCATTTTACCCATAATTAACATAAAAACATAGTAAAAAGGGTGAGTCAAATAGTTATAATGTATCAAAAAGTGTCCATGGATGAGGCAATTCCTGGCCTCATCATTTCCCCCCAACTTATGGTAATGCATGCCCTCATGCATTCTGTGCAGCTATAGAGGCACACAGATCCAGGTCTAGATATCTCTCATGAAATTTTAACCATGCGCCACCAATTTCATAGAATCCTCTGATTGCTTTTATGGACTGAAACCACTATTGGAAGTGCATATCAGGTTGTGGGTCATTATCAAAGAAGTAGGGGACAGGAGTGATAATTATAGGCATCCTGTATCTTAGACCTATCCAAAGCTCCTTGATTTCTAAGATAATTTGGACAATGCCTTCTGCCCTTCTCCTTGACCACAACAAATTAGTGGGAGAAATTGGCTCCCATTTCTGTAGAGAGATAGATAACTCACCCCATCTATTTTTACAGGCTGCCAAAGCATCATCAAAGAAGTCTGCACAAAAACTCTGAAACTGAGTTATACATCTTTGAAGGTTCCCTAGATAGAGTTGTTTCATTCTGGTATTCTGCATGAAGGTATAATGATTACTTGTACAATCCCTGTGATTCAGGGGAGCAGGCCTGATAAGTAAAACAACTTGTGATTCCAATTCTTTAGTTAATTTCTTTTCTGTGTCCCAATAGATATGATTTTGTAGAGTGGACATGAAGGCTCTCAGCTGTAAGTCACCTATATAAATATGAGGCAAAAACATACTTTCTATTGGCAAAAAGAAATTATGCAAAAATAACTCACATAACAGGTGTTGCTGCTCTACTGGACTCTGCACAAATGCCTCCACAAACTCTCCAAGAGTTTTCAACTGATGAGGCAGCTCAGAAGCAAGTCTCATGATTTTCCAGTGAAGGTATCTCTCCTTGAGTAGGAGGCTATAAAACCTAGGTGGTCTTCTGCATTGTATTGCATATTCTGCAATCTGGCATACATCCTGCACCTGTGCTTTTAACCTATTAATTTTTGTTTCCTTCTCTACTAATTTGGTTATTGCAAAGTTCAAAGTGGCAACCTTTCCCTCTAACTGATGACACTGGGTCATCCAATATGCTAGGTCTTCATTGTACCTAGTTAAAGACACTGTGTCTGGGGGCCTCACAATGGGTTGCATTTGTGCCACTATATTTACTTGTACACCAACTTCCATAGTTGGTGTTGCAAATGGCAAATCTATTTGTGTTCCTTGTTCAACTGTAACTGTAATAATTGGATTTAATTTAGTAGAAACAAGAGGAGAGAGTGTGGATACCTGGTCTTGAGCTGCAACCTCTTGTTCCTCCACAGAAAGTGTTTGTGTTTCCTGCTGAAGGGCAGTGTCATTTTTCATCAGAATTCTTGATGGATTTTCATGCTGAATCATACTATCAGATATTTCTATTCTTGCTTCTTCTCCAATAGGTGATCTTTGTGCAGGTGTTGTGTTAGCCTCTGATTGTTCAGCTAAATCCAAGAGGATCTATGCCCATTCATCAGGTGATGCCTCTGCTAACCCTGTAGATTGATGTTCCAGATGAAACAATTTGTTCTGTAGATCTTGAATTTGCTACTGAAGCAGAGAAATTTGTTGATCTTTGTGTTTTATGGCTTCTTCAGCCTATTCAATCCAATGGGTCTAGGTTTTAATGACACTCTTTGCAGCATGCAATTGAGTGTGGATATCAATTTCTTCTATGGACTCAGACTCAGAATATTTCTCAGACTCAGCATGCACTGGAGTGTGCACATCAACCTCAGCTGGTTCAGAATCAGAATTCAAATGCTCCTCAGGATCAGAGTCAGTATAATCAACTAGTGGATGTATAGGGCTTATTGGAGTTTCTTCCATAGTTGTGTCCAGTTCCATTGGTTGTATCCCTTTGTCTATAATTTCTATTTCAATGTCTTTTTCCTATGCATCTTCTATTCTAACTTCTCCTTCACTTGATAGACGGATTGGGTCTATGATATTTATTGGTGTTTCTAGTAGGGTTTTAATTTTTTGAAGTCTAGAAGACCTTCTTAACCCTGTAGAACCTGGATATTCCATAGCAGGTGCGGTTTCTAGATGTTCTGGAGCAACTATAGATTTTGTTGTTGATTCAGGGGTAGATATAGGTTTCACTGTTGATTCGGAGTAGATGCATGTTCACTTGAACTCCCAATTTCTCTGCTGGGTTGTACAATTTTTGCAAATATTACCTTCCTTATTTTTAACTGGGAACCAGATGTGGATGCTTGTTGTTTTCTAGTTCGTGAAGATGGGGGACCGTCGGGAGAAGGAGAAATTCTGCTCTCAGAGGGCTCTGGATTAGGGTTTTCTTTAGATTCTTCCTCTATTTCCTCTTCCCTCCGGTGCAGAGTTAGAATCATTTGTTTCTGCCCAAGGAGAGAAGAAGCGGTCAAAATTCCTAGGGTTTCCCCTAAAGTGATACTTGCAAATGAGTTTGATGAGCCCATGGTGTTTAGGGCTTCCTTTCCCTGCTTGGTATTTTAGGGCCATAGCTTTTAGCTCCTGATAAAGATATAAGGGAATATTGACCCTATATTCTGGTTTGACTGATCCATGGCGTAGATGGTTGAGAATACGAAGGTGTGGGCCAGATACAACAGGAAATTGGCCATCACAAGTAATGTATCTCATAACCCACATTGCAACTTCGTCCCAAGGGGATGGTAAACTAGGTCTTTTTACCCCCTTACAAACATTCCTATGCATCAAGAATTCAATTTGTCCATCCCCTTCTTTCTTAAACTGATTAACTAGGTCAACTAAAATATTTCTCCTAGTTTTCACAATCTGCAAACCCTGAAGGGGTAATTCAGTGATTTGGCTGAGTATCTCGGGAGTTACCTGGATGGTCATCCCGCTAATGTGTACTCGGTTGTTGCGGAAGGTGCGTGCGAACTCTGCCGCCAAGCCCTCTGAATAGCCATCAAATTTTTGTAGGAACGGCAGAAATCCCCCATCAGTAAAGATTTGCAGAGATGCAGGATCGCTCTCCAGGTAGCTGATATTTTTGGGTTCGGCTCTGATTTTCTTTCCACCCATGGTGTAGTCTTCTGCCTTCTATTCTGTGGTGTCTATGAATTTTTGGACAGTACGAGCTTGCATCTATTTTTAGGGTTTTAATCATTTTAGCAGGAATAATTATAGCAACGTAGGAACTGCTTCGAAACATGTAGAGTAATCAGGATAGGTGATGTGGCAGCGTACGTGAAGTTGTCAACCCTTAATTTTGCTCGTTCTTGTTATGGATGCCAGCTATCACATGCCACCTTGAATCTGAGACCTATCCTTTTTCAAAACCAATTAAATCACTGCAGGCCACGTGTCATAGAATTTATTGCACAAAACTTCATTCCTGCGCTTAGTGATTTATTTCAGAGCATAGAGTAAACTGGTCTATTCCTACGCTTAATAAGTTATTCTAGCACTTATACACAACTCGTTCCTACGCCTAAAACATAAACAACTTATTCATGTGCTTGATGAATCATTCTTGCGCTTTAGAATATAAACAATTTATTCCTGCGCTTCCCTTTTTGATTTCGATGCACTTTTGTTTTTTCATTCTAGAGCAGAACTAGGGAGAGGCATTTTTGAAACACTGACAAGAACTTTCCATTTTTTATTCCCATTTTATATGCTTTATACTAATCAAGGATATATACACTATATACTAATGATTTACATTATTCAAAAAATGAAAAAGACACATACCTGTTATAACCATTTTTATCTACATTTCGGGGTGCTCCTGCTGAGATTTCCAGCTAATCAATCTTTGAACTAAGGTAGGTGCAATCTGAAAATAGATGAAACAATGGTCATGAGACAAGACCGAACAATGATGGTGAAACCAACTAGGTAAACATGCCGGAACACCGATTTTCATGTAAACCCAACTCAGGAGCGCCTCAAAGAGGTTTTCACTTCCTAAATTTTTATTTTTTTTTTTATATATTGTGTCAATCTGCTGAATTCGGTATGGAAGAAGTGTTTTCTTCCCAAATGTGTACATCCAAATTTTCCACTTGCTTGAGAAATTCTTCCTTGTTGTGTGGTTTGTGGTACATACGAAGACGATGTCCATTCACCAACAACTTGCATCGTGAGTCATCAATAGGTGTAAGGCGAACAACTCCATTGTCAAACACTTCCTCAATTTGGTACGGTCCAAGCCATCTGGTCTGCAACTTTCCAGGGAAATCCTTGTATTGTGAATCAAACAACAAGGCCCAGTCACCTTGCTAAAATTTTTGTTGTTGTATGTGACTATCATGCCACATCTTTCGTTGTGCTTGGATTATCTCTATCTGATGTAGTGCATCCATGCGTAGTTCATCCAATGCATCAAGTTGCAGAATGCGATCTTCTTGTGCCTGTGATAGATCAATACCTACTTCCAAAGCAGTTCGAAGAGTTAGTAATTCAAACTCAATAGGCAAAAGAGGTTTTTTTCCATAAACTAATTCATATGGCGTAAATCCAATGGTAGATTTCCAAGTGGTATTATAAGCCCAAATAGCTTATGGTAACTTGTCCAACCAATTTCTTCTATGGACTGCTATGGTTTTGGTCAGAATTCATTCTAATTCCCTATTAGTCACTTCAACTTGGCCATTGGCTTGTGGATGATAAGGTGAGGACTTTCTGTGTTTGACTTGATAGAGTTGAGTGAAGGCTTCAATAAATTTTGAAGTAAACTGGGGTCCTTGATCTGTAGTGATGGATTGTGGGGCTCCAAAACGTAGAAAAATCTATGAATACAGAAAATCAGCAACTTTTTCTTCTCGAGCATGCTTAAAGGCACGAGCTTCTACCCATTTGGTAACATAATCAGTACATACCAAGATATGCACTTTGCCTTGGGAAGGAGGATTAATGGGTCCTACGAAATCTAAACCCCATATTTCAAATGGTTCTGTTCCTATTTGAGGTTGTAATGGCATTTCATTAGTAAAGGTAGGTTTTCCCATTCATTGGCAGGCATCACAATGTCTAATGTACCTTTTTACATCTTTGTGCAAAGATGGCCAATAGTATCCGGTACCCAAAATTTTGTGAATAGTGCTTTTGACTGAATAATGCCCTCCTGATGGTTCATCATGGCATGCTCATAGGATATCATATACTTCATCCTGGTGGATACACCTACGTAAAACATGATCAGGACTGCATTTAAACAGTAATCCTTCTATCCATTTAAAAGAAGAGCTTTGCTTGATTAACTATTTCTTTTGTTTAGGGGTAAAGTGAAGAGGAATCTTCCCTGTAGCTAAGTAATTAGCTATGTCTGCAAACCATGGAGATTGTACAGAGACAACAAACAACTTTTCATCTAGAAAGGTATCTTCCACCACTTCTCCTGTATCTGCATTTGGTATTCTTGACAAGAAATCTATGACTACATTAGATTTCCCAGGTTTGTTCACTATTGTAACATCAAATTCCTGCAACAGAATCAACCAACGAATAATTCTTGCACTAACCAATGGTTTATTCATCAAATATTTGATTGCAGCATGATCCGTATGGATGAATACTTGGTACCCTATGATATAGTGTCAGAATTTGTTAATAGCATAGATTACAGCCAAGAATTCTTTTTCAGTGGTAGTGTAGTTTTTCTCAGCTCCTGTCAAGTTTTTACTGATATAATAAATAGCATAATGTTCCCCATTTTCAATCTGTCCTAACACAGCTCCAATAGCAGTATTGGAAGCATCAGTTTGAATATGAAAGGGTAACTCCCAATTAGGACCTCTTAGTACAGGTGGAGTGGTTAACTTCTCCTTTAAGTCTTCAAAGGAATTTTGACATTCAGAAGACCAAACAAATTCAGAATCTTTCATGAGTAATGCAAACATGGGATTCGCTATGGTACTGAAATTAGCAATGAATCTGCGATAAAAACCAATGTGTCCTAAGAAACTGCGTACATCAATCTGAGTTTGTGGAGGAGGGAGGTTTTTGATGACTTCAACCTTCTTAGGATCAACCTTGATTCCATAAGAAGAGATATGATGTCCAAGAACAATTCCTTCCTCCATCATTAAGAAGCATTTCTCAAGATTAAGAGAGAGGTGGTATGTTTCACAGTGAATCAGCACTTTTTCAAGCTGTTCTAATGCATATTCAAAACTATCTCCAAATACTGTGAAGTCATCCATATAAATTTCAACACTTTCATTTGTTAAATCAGAAAAAATTGCTAAAACAGCTCTCTGAAATGTTGTTGGAGCATTACATAACCCAAAGGGTAAAACCCTGTAAGCAAAGGTTCCCCAAGGACATGTAAAGGTAGTCTTTTCCTGATCTTCTAGCGCAACTTGTATCTAGTTATACCCACTGAAACCATCAAGAAAACAGAAAAATTTCTTTCCCAACAAGGGTATCCAATACTTGGTCTATGAATGGTAATGGGAAATGATCCTTATGTGTGACCTTATTTAACTCCCTATAGTCCACACATACTCTCATTTTACCATTTTTCTTTGGAACAATGACCAGATGGTGAAACCCACTTACTGTCTGAAATTGGATAAATGAATCCAACATCTAAGAGTTTTTCAATTTCCTCTTTCACAATCTCCTTCAAAGCAGGATTCAAGCGTCTCTTGAGGTTGCCTTACTGGTTTTACATCTTCTATGTATATCCTATGTGTACATACCTCAGGATGAATGCCTGTCATGTCCTTATAGTTCCATGCAAAAGCTTGAACATGTTTCTGTAAGACTGCAAACAATTTGGTTTCTTGGTCCTCAGTTAGCCAGCTATTAATGTTCAAAAATTTACCTGGTTGTATTTCAATTTGTTTGATCCCTAGATGGACAAAACTAGCTGCTTCATAGTTACTGATTAATGCATTTAATGGACAATGATGTGGCTGCAGAGTATGAAATACTCTAGAATCTATCTCAGAGATGATACCTGATGGAATCAGAGGACATTTGAAGGTGTTAAGAAGATGATGATGCCATCCATGTGGTAGTATGAATGATCTTTCCTGACTAGGCATGGATGACAGAGGTTCTAAAATTTGTTCCTCCTCTTTCCACAACAATCGATGAACAAGAATTTGATCATCAGTTAGTCCTTCTGATTGTAATGTTTCAATTAGGACAGTTTCATTCTCGAATATTTCTCTTTCTGGTGTAGTGATTTCCTCAATATGTTCCTTCACTACAACTGTAGCCAAAGTGGCAATGGTTTCTTGTTCTTCATCAGATTCAGGATACCAAATTTGTCCAAAAAATTTAGTTGAAGGTTGAGCTGGTGGATACAAAGAAATTTTCTTCAGGTCAACACCATTAGAAATGGTCATTTCCCCTGACCTGCAGTCTATAAAAGCAGTTGCAGTAGCCAGCCAAGGTCGTCCTAGAATGATAGGGTATCCATTGACTGAATTTCTAGGCTGCAACACTAAGAAGTCTACAGGATATTCCCAAGAAGAGACTTCAATGGCTACATCTTCTAGGATACCTTCTGGTTTAGCAACTGACCTATCTGCCATTTCCAAAACTGTGGTGGTAGGACTGAGATTTTTGAGCTGCAATTTTTGCATTGTGTCCTTAGTCATTACATTAATTGCAGCTCCAAGATCAATTAGCACATTAGGAATTTGCATTAACCCAATAGTAATTGTAACTATTGGACTACCTGGGTCACTATACTTGGGAGGAACTAGTTTCCCAGACAATAAATCAGCTAATTTTCCTTCTACCTGAACAGTTTTAGGAAAGGCCTTCTTTTTTTTACCAGGTTTCTTGATACATAACTCCTGAATAGTCTTTTTGATTAAAGGCACATCCCTTATTGCTTGCAACAAAGGGAGAGAAATTGACATCTTTTTAAGTTCTGTCACTAATTCTGATTCAGGGGCAGTATCAATATGATCAAATATTTCAGGGTATGGTAATGCTACTGGAGAAGATTCCTGCATTTTTTTTGTTATTTCTTCTTTTTGTTTTTGTTGCACTGTCTCTTGATTTGGAGGTTCTTGTTTCTCACTAATTTCTTCAATGGTGGGTGGAACAAGTTCAGGTAAAACCTTCCCTGAACGCAGCTGGATGTTACTACAGTCAAGTACATGAACTGCAGTAGAGTCTTCAGACTCAGCCTCATAAATAGGGGTTGTTTGTCTGGTATTATTTGGGTTAGTCACAGGCTGAGCTGGGAGTGGAGGTTGTTTCACTGGTTGTGTTTGTTGATGTTGTGCTCTTCCCTAAAAATTTGGATTAGGAGCGGGCAGCAAGTTTTGAGCTTGCCCTTGATACCTTTGTTGTCCTTGATATGGTGGATATTGTTGTCCCCATATTTGTCCTTGTTGTGTCCATTATGGATGAATTGTATGCCAAGATGGGTTCATCCACCCAGAATGTGACCAATCTGGAGGAGCTATCCAAGGTTGGTTCCAAGGTTGTGCAGAGACTTCTGCATGTCCCCATGGCATATTCATATTCCAAGGAGGTTGTCCCCAATTTGGAAACCGAGGAGCATTGGGATATTGTGCATAGCCACCACCGGATCTCTGCCCAATAGCATTAAGTTCTTCTATTTGGGTGCCCAAAATAGATTTTAGATGAGGCAACAAAGGACATTTATCTGTTGAGTGTTCCTTGGAACAAATTCCACAAATAGAAGTTTTGTTTAAAGGGCAATCCTGCAAGGCATGCTTATTTCTACATCTCGGGCAATAAATTGCCAAAGGTGGTGTAGAATTGGGTTTTATGTTTCTCTCACCTAATGCAGAATTAAGTTGAACAAGGATATCAGTTTTTAAATTAGCCATTTCCTCCATCAACTCCTTTATGTCACTATTGCCAGAATTTCGCTTCTTTCTTCGTTGGTGAGTGCGAGAATAATTTTTGCATAACTCCACAATATCTTCAATGTCAAGTTGATCTATGTCTCCTTTTCCCATTAAATCTAACACTTCCCTAGATTCATCCTGCAATCCTCTTAAGAAGATAGGTTTTAAGAAATATGGTTCTACAGGACCACATCTCTTTTGGACAAAGGCAAAGTGATCAAGATAATCCTCTAAACTCTCATCTTCTTCTTGCTTGATCCGAAACAACTCATCTTTCCTATTTCGTACTCTACAATAATCTTGATATTTATGTAAGAATGCAGTCTCCATGTCATCCCAAGTATGGATTGAATTAGGTTCAAGATTACTCATAAACCATCGAAGAGCAGCATCCTTAAGCGTGGAAGGAAACAATTTCAATTTTTGATTATCATTTATGTAGTCATAAGTCTGACATAACACTTTGAATTCAAACAAAAATTGATCAGGATCTTCTGAAACAGTTCCCCTAAAAATTGGCAATATGGATGGAGAAATAGTTTTCATGGGAGCATCTAGATCTGGATCCAACTGTATGGGGTATTCAAAAGTCCTAGGAGGATCATCAACATTATTATGCCCACCTGGCGGTGGTGGTGCTGCTGCCATAGTTGTTTTCTTTCTTGAGTCTGATGTGGATTGTTCAGGCTTAGGGGTATGTCTAGCAGCAAGTGCTTCAAAAAGTTCTTGTTCTAATCTTTCCAAAGCTTCAGTTGATGAAGAAGGTATTTCTTGCTTAAGTCTCTCAGGGATTTCATACACAGGCAATTCTTCATCTGATCATGAAGAACGCCTTGGTGGTTCAGAACTAGTTCTGATAAACCTCCCTCTTTCGTCTCTTGGCCTATGCATTCATGCCTATTCACTAAATAAACTGAAATGCAGTATTTCAAAAATTGTAACACAATTCTTGACCTGTTTCACTTTTCCTAACAACACCGTGTGTTCCCCAGAAATGGTGCCAAAAATGATGAGGGTCATTGATCATTCATCATTTAGTAATTATATGTCAGTCCAGGGCGGTGTCCAAAGGTTGTATACGATAGGAGGTGTCACAGTTGCAGGTTCAGTTTATCCAAGAACAGGATTTTATTGGTAGGTCTATTAGCAGTGCTGGGGGTTGTTGTAACTTCCTAATTTCTAACAAAGGAAATCAAATTGCACAATCTAAAGCTGAATTTAAATTGCAAGAAAATGAAACTGCAGAATCTGAAATTGACAAGAAATAAAATGCTGCTGAATTGACCAAAAAGCAAATTGCAGGAAAGTAAACTGCAGAATGGAAATTCACACACACGCTTGCAGAAATTAAACCAATGATAAAACTCACAATTTTCTGAACATAAGTTGAACCAAATTAATGTTTATTGCAATAAAACTGAAAATGACATAATTCTAGAAATTGCAAAAAATACTAAAAATGATGTAATTCTAGAAATTGCAGAAAATGCTGAAAATGATGCCATTACAGGTCAAATGCTAAATACTATTCTAACACATGATTGAACCTATTCTAGATGCTATGGTGCAATTCTAAAATGAAACTAATTCTACAAATAAATGTTGACAGAATTCTGCTGATCTACTGTAGCAAGAAATCAACAAGAATTTTCTGTCACTATGTTGCCCTTCCTCTGATCCTGCAAGTGGCCCTTGCTTCCAGAACCAGAAGAGGGTGAAGAATTATACCAGGTAAATTAAATGTGCACTATCAACCATCAAATGCTAATAAAATCTGAAGAATGCACCTTTTATTCCATCTAAAACTGCATTACAGTACTGCAAGAAAAATCTGCAATTTACTATAATGCTACAAAGACTTTATCTTCTGCTAATAACTATCTCCTATTCCTCTATCCCTATTTCTCCATTTATATATCTATATATCTATTATGCTCAACCATGTTGGGAGATTTATTTATAAGACAAAGTTGATATATCTATTTGCTAAGTTTTAGGGATTTCCAACTGTTTACAAAATAGTTTCCTGGAATGCAGGGTTATAATTTGTCAACCTTTATCCCTTTATCCTAGCTGGTCCACCTATGGTGAAGGAACGGAGTCCAAATAGGGTGGACTAACTGCTTGGTCAATTTCCAATCATACTTTCCATGGTTTTGGGGCATTTTGACCATTTTTGGTTGTTCCTGCGCTATTCCCTATTCTTGCATCGCTTATTCCTATGCTGCTCTGAAATAACAGGCAGGTGACAATTCATTGCTTATCTATGCTCCAAACGCATAGGGAGGAAGTTGTTGACCATTTGGATTGTTTTCCCTTATCTTGTACACCCTTTTGCATTGGTGGCATGTGATGGAGTGACTGATTCCAAGCCCTGTTGTATATGTACAGCTGGCTGGAACTGTCACAGTCACAACCTGTTTTCCTGCATAGTCAGCTACAGTGGACAAGTTCTTGGCACCTTTTTCCATTTGAATCAGTTTAAACAGAGGAACACAATATTGTTAAGCACCAGATATTCAACAAGGTCTATATTATGATTCTGAATTACTACAATACTACTGATTAATTAACTGAAAATAGGTGAAATTGCAGTAAAAATAGTAAAATAGAGTATATGCACTTTGTCATTTCAGAATATGCAAACACCATTATATAATGCATTTTACCCATAATTAACATAAAAACATAGTAAAAAGGGTGAGTCAAATAGTTATAATGTATCAAAAAGTGTCCATGGATGAGGCAATTCCCGGCCTCATCACTAGGGTTTTTTGAGAAAGATTTTTACCTTGTGGTGATTGGTTGAGTTGAGTTGATTGAGCCTAGTCAAGTGATTGAGTGATGTGGTTGTTCAACTTCCATGAAACAAACTATTATATAATTTTGATTTGAGTTGATATTGAGCTTTGAGATTAGAACATATTGAGTCTCTAACAATTCTCTTTATTCTTCTATAATATTGAGTTGAGTTGAGATTGACTTGAGTTGAGTTGAGATTTATTTTAGTTGAGATCATTGTAGATCATTGTTTTCATCCATTATAGAGTGCATTTCCATTCATTGTTGAATTCATAATTGAGCCTTACCTTCACATATTTGTGGATGAGATTTGAATGCTACTTGAGCATGATTTGTTAAGCCTTTGAGAAGGATTTTGGGATAGATTTGTGGCAGTTTTTGTGTATGATTGATTGAGCCTTTGAGAAGTTTTTTTAGAAATATTTGTGGACAGATTTGGGACAACATTTGAGCAAGTTCTTAGTGAGATTTTTGAGCAGATTTGAGCAAGTTCTTGGTGAGTTTGTTAAGCAAATTTTGAGCAAGTTCTTAGTGAGCTTTTTGAGTAGATTTGAGCAAGTTCTTGGTGAGCTTGTTGAGCAGATTTTGAGCAAGTTCTTGGTGAGCTTGTTGAGCATATTTGAGCAAGTTCTTGGTGAGCTTGTTGAGTAGGTTTTGGGCAAGTTCTTGGTGAGCTTGCTAGAGCATATTTTGGGCAAGTTCTTGGTGAGCTTGCTAGAACATATTTTGGGCAAGTTCTTGGTGAGCTTGCGAGAGCATATTTTGGGAAATTTCTTGGTGATATTGCTGAAGCATATTAGAGGATAGCCTACCTGAGCATATTAGGATTATCTAGATGAGCAGATCAATGTATTACCTACTTCAGCAGATCAAGATTACATTGCTGAGTAGATTAATGGATTGCCTAACTGAGTAGATTAGTGGATTTCTTACCTGAGTAGATCAGTGTATTGCCTAGATTTGAGCAGATCAAAGTAATAATTTGTATTGGGATAAGGATACTTATTTTTGTGTGAAATATTATAAGGAGATTATCTTGTGGATTACCCCACATTGGGGGAACCACGTTAAATCTTGTGTCTCAATTATATGTGGTGATTTGTGCACTTGTTTACTATTGCTATCTATGTCATTAATACACACTGCTATATTTGGTTATTGCAATTAAGGACACTAATTGATATTGGTTTGGAAAGAAAGTAAAAAGTGGGTACTATATTGTTCACCCCCCTCTCAGTATAAGCTTGTGTTCTTCAATTGGTATCAGAGCAGGTTTCTTCGAAAAGGCTAACAGATTGAGGGTAGATTCTACAAGAACACATATGGTTTCATAGAATATATTATGTACAAATAAGGTTTCTTTGTTTGATGATAATAATTATGCTTTCTGGATCATGATAATGAAGAAATACTTGATATCACAAGGATATGAGGTATGGAAGATGGTTGCAAAAGAGTATAAGGTTGAAGGTGATCCCAAGGCAGATAAGACTATCAGGAAATTAGTTGAGATCAATGCAAGGGTAATGAATTGTATTTTTATTGGGATACATGAAATAAATTTTGCTAAGTTCATGGTATGTAGTTTAGCTAATGAAATGTGTACCAAGTTGTAGAATACTTATGAAGGGGATTCCAAGATAAAGTTGGCAAAACTACAAACTCATAGCAAAATATTTGAGGAATTGAAAATGGAAGATTCTGAAGATATTGCAAAGTTTTTACTTTGATTTGATGATATTACTAACACCATGAGAGGCCTAGGATTTGAGATGAAAGAATTAGAAGTTACTCAAAAAGTTTTGAGATCACTTTCCATGAAGTATGATCCAAAGGTTTCAAAAATAGAAGAAACAATGGATATCAACAAGCTAACAATGGAAGAACTACAAGGAACTCTCACAGCTTATGAGATGAGGGTGAGTAAGCATAATATTCCAATAAAAGAGATTGCATTCAAGGCTTAAGAGAAAAATAAAGGAAAAGTTCCAAAGACATATAGAGATTCAAATAATGATGAGGAAGCTAACTTCATCAAAAGGAAAAAAGACTTAAGAAATTACAGGGATATGAAGAAATTCAAATGCTACAAGTGTGAACCTAGGTGTTTTAGGTGAGTTGGAGAGGAGAAGGAAATCCTCCAAGGGAGGTCCTAGGTTCAAATCTCCACCCTACCAAAAATCTGAATTGGGTATCCAAAATCTAGTTGATAATGTTGGTGTGGGTAGGGTCAGGTGCGACTCTCGGGTGACTTTGATGGTGTAGAACCCCCTGTTCATGGTCTCTCAAACTAAGGCAGCCCCGCAAGGGATTTTTCACTTAAAAAAAATGCAACAAGTGTGGTGATTTTGGTCACTATGCACACAAGTGTCCACATGAAGAAAATAGTGATGATGAAAAGCAGGGTCACATAAGAAAAGAATATGGAAAGCATAAAAATGACAAATATGACAAGTATAAGCAATACAAGTATGAGAAGAAGAAAAAAAATTGTAATACAAAGAAAACTTACTACATTGTAGAAGTAAGTGATAGATCATATCATAGTGATAGAGACAAGTTATATGATGAAAAGGAAGAACATCTATTTCTAGGAATAGAAGGTGAAAGAGAACAGTGCTTTGTATGTGGTCAAATAGATCACATATCAGGATAGTGTAATGGTTTCAGTGATAGTGAAGATGAGATGACACATCAAGGAAACATGCATGGTCAAATAAATCATGAAATTTTGTTTGCTATAGAATATTATAATGATCTTAGTGATAGTGAATATGAAGAAGGGTTTTTCTATGGGATAAAATAAGTAGAAGAAGAACATTCACTCCAAACAGAAGAAGTTAAGCAAGAGAACATTGTAAGAAAGATAGATGTCTCAATTGATCTAAAGGAAGACTTCAATGATATACATAAGCAACTACAAGAGGTTAAGGAGAATCTAAAATAATTGATATGTTCCATACTTAAGAATTTTGATCCATCACGACTCAAAAGGTCAAGATATTTTCACTAAGAAGGAAACATGTATTTCAAAGACAATAAATATGGATGTCAATTTGCTATTTGACACAAATGAAGAGAAAGAAGAGGAAGGTCCCAATGCACCAAAGGTCTCATATTTTAGGTTTGGGGAATAACACTTAAAAGGAAAGGAAGTTCTAACATATGAAAGCAAGGAAGCACCTAAGTTTCATGAAGAAATTTCCAAAGTTCCTATGGCTCCTAATATTTAGTTTGGATCTTGTTTTGAGATAGGTGAATCAAGTTCAAAAGGAAAAGAAGTTCTTAAAGAGGAAAGCAAGGAAGAAACTAAGGAAGAGGATTTAGATACTACAAATAAGGTTCAAGTATGCAATGCAAAAGTTTAAAATGATCATAAGGATAATGGTCAAGAAAGGATCCATGGATAAAAAAAAATTGATTTTGCTAGAAGAAAATTCAAAGGAAGAAGGTATGGTTTTTAGGGACATTGCTTCTTATGCAACAGGATTGATCATAAAGCTTCTCAGTGTAAATAAAATGAGCAACATGGTTTTGGTTTTAGAGCTACACAAATTAGAAGTCATGGTCATAATGGTCATGAAAACAAAACTTCACAATACAAGGTTTAGGAAAGGAATGGATATGGAAATTATTTCAAGAAAGAATTCAAGATATGGGCACCATCCAAAGGCTATAATATCAAGTGTTTTAATTGCAATAACTTTGGACATATTGCAAAATGGTGTAGGACTCAATTCCAAAGAGGTTTAAGACAAGAAGGTCAAAAAGGTTCAAGAAAAGAAGGTCAAACAGGTTCAATACAAGAAGATCAAGTAATTCATCAAGAGAAGGATATCAAAAAAATATTGAAGAAAGTTGAAAAAGAAAAGAAATAATGTAATATGGGAGTAAAATAACTCCCACCCAAAAATTAATCACCTCAAGAGAAAAAGTGGTGAGGGGGCTAAGCTAAAGAGTCATATATTTTAGCCCCATAGGTTTCCATTTTGTCATTGATGTCAAAGGGGGAGAGATTTGATTAATGGGGAGAGCATTGAGTTAGGGGGAGTAGCCTCCAAAGAGAAAATTAAGTTAGGGGGAGCAGCCTCCATAGAGAGTATTGAGTCAAGGGGAGCAACTTTGATTCTCAGAGATGGTTTTTGCAGTGATTGTGGTTTTTGCATTAGAGGTGTTGCCATCAATGACAAAGGGGGATATTATTGGCAATTTGAGTTATTTTATGTTGTCATTGATGTCACATGGATCACATTGAGTTTTGGTGGCAAAATTATTTCATAAATAAGCATTTATGATATTTTGGAGAGCATGGATATATACAGGGTTTTTGTGAAAACACAGGCAAGCAAAATAAAATATTTTATTTAAAACCATGGATGGAATATTTGAAATGGGTTTTTCTTAAAACCTAGGTTGGCTTTTCATTTCATCGAAAAAGGTGCCCCAATGATGGAGATATTTAATTTTAAATATTTAGTTTAAATTTTAAATTATTTTAAATTTAAATTTAAAATTTAAAATTAAGTATATTAATTATACCGTCGACTAAATAAAGGAGGAAAGGCTATATTAATTTATAGCACCAACATCTAAATAAATAGGAAAGGCATATATATATATATATATATATATATATATATATATATATGCCAACAAAAGCTTAGACTTCATGACTCCCAGTGCTTATTTTTCGAATGCCTTTGATTGGGGAACGAATTACGAAAAGAGAGAGAAGTGTGACTTTGGTCTATTGAAAAATAATTCGTAGAGTTTAATAAGACACATAGGCATATTTGGCCTAGCATTTTGTGCACTGTGTGTTACACAGGAGGTCCTGGGATCGAGTCCCACCATGGTTATTTGCTTTGTTGAAGCGCTCGAAGCACTGTTAAGTTTTTCAAAGGGTGTAAAAGTTTATGATATAAGTTTTTGTTCGTGTTCCTTTAGACACATGAGGGCATGTGGCCCAACGGTAGGCTGGATGTGGTTAGAGCATTGAGTAAGGAGATGTCACGATATTGAATCCTGTCAGGGACAAAGGTAAGTTAACAATTTTTTAATATATTTTATTTTCCTAAAGTTGCCCTAGGAGGAATAAGGGTTGTGATGCATGTTTAGAAAAAGAGAGATTTCTGGTGTTTCTCCTTTTGAAAGTATATCATATTATATATCATTGGAAAGATTATTTCAAGGGATATTTTATTAACTTGCTTAGAGGGAGAAATAAGCTGTATGTAAAGATATATTTATATTTTTGTAAAGGGTTTCAAAAGTGAAGGTTGTTTTGTTCTTTTTCAAAGGTGATTAATTCTTTCATGAGGGGACATGTTGTATCTTATTGAGTAGGAGTGATAAGGTGTTATTTGGATATTATTGTTGTGATATTAATCATGATATCTAACCCTTGTTAAAATTTGAAAAAGAAGTTTGTTGAGTGTGGCATATTTAGTGGACATCCAATAAGGCATCAAAAGGTATGAGCAATATTCTCCATTGACTTTGTTTATGGTGGTTGATTTCTGAAATATCATTGGAAAGAATGATTGATTGTGGTTTCCTTTTCGAAAGTGGTTGGTCAAATGCTTCAAGGTTTTCTAATTTAAGAGTTGTGTTCAAACCTTGTTTTATAAACATGGTTGTTGAAGCCCATCGGTTATGCAAAGAACATGAGTTAGAAGAGAACATGAGTATCATTGTTATGTGAATTTGTGGTTGAGCATTATTGGAAACATTTGAGTTGGTTGATACATGCTTGGACTAGGTTTTTGTGAGAAAGAGTTGTCCCTTGTGGTGATTGGTTGAGTTGAGTTGATTGAGCCTAGTCAAGTAATTGAGTGATGTGATTGTTCAAGTTACATGAAATAAACTATTCTATAATTTTGATTTGAGTTGAGATTGAGCTTTGAGATTAGAACATATTGAGTCTCTAACAATTCTCTTTATGCTTCTATAATATTTGATTTGAGTTAAGATTGACTTGAGTTGAGTTGAGATTGATTTGAGTTGAGATCATTGTGGATCATTGTTGTCATCCATTGTAGAGTGCATTGCCATTCATTGTTGAATTCATCATTGAGCCTTGCATTCATAGATTTGTGGATGAGATTTGAGTGCCACTTGAGAATGATTGGTTGAGCCTTTGAGAAGGATTTTGGGACAAATTTATGGCAGTTTTTGTGTATGATTTATTGAGCTTTTGATAAGGCTTTTGGGAAATATTTGTGGATATATTTGGGATAATATTTGAGCAAGTTCTTAGTGAGATTGTTGAGCATATTTGAGCAAGTTCTTGGTGAGCTTGTTAAGCAAATTTTGAGCAAGTTATTAGTGAGCTTGTTGAGTATATTTGAGCAAGTTCTTGGTGAGCTTGTTGAGCATATTTTGAGCAAGTTATTGGTGAGCTTGTTGAGAATATTTGAGCAAGTTCTTGGTCAGCTTGTTGAGAAGGTTTTGGTCAAGTTCCTGGTGAGCTTGCTAGAGTATATTTTGAGCAAGTTCTTGGTGAGCTTACTAGAGCAAATTTTGGGCAAGTTCTTGGTGAGCTTGATAGAGTAGATTTTGGGAAAGTTCTTGGTGAGATTGCCAAAGTATATTAGAGGATAACCTACCTGAGCAGATCAAGATTACCTAGCTGAGTAGATCAATGGATTGCTTACCTGAGTAGATCAATATTGCCTTGCTGAGCAGATCAGTGGATTGCCTAGCTAAGCAGATTAGTGGATTTCCTACCTAAGTAAATCAATGTATTACCTAGCTTTGAGCAGATCAAAGTAATCATTTGTATTAGGATAAGGATCCTTATTTTTGTGTGAAATATTATAAGGAGATTATCTTGTGGAGTACCCCATGTTGGGGGAACCACTTTAAATCTTGTGTCTCAATTATGTGTGGTGATTTGTGCACTTGTTTACTATTGTTATCTATGTCATTAATGCACACTGCTATATTTTTTTATTGCAATTAAGGACACTAATTTATATTGGTTTGGAAAGAAAGTAAAAAATGGGCACTATATTGTTCACCCCCTTCTCAGTATAAGCTTGTGTTCTTAAAATTTATAATATAAATATTATAAGTTATTTATAAACTACCTTAGGCATTAAACTTTTAATATTATAATAAAATTTTATAATATTATTTCCATTGGGCCTAGGTGTTTTCCTCTTTCACCCTTAGACCTTTTTTGACCGCCTTTAATATTATAATAATAAATATTATAACATTATTTCCTTTAGGCATTTTATTTAGGGTATTTAACCATACTTTTGACTAATCATCTAGAGCTCTTATAACAATATCTTGGGCTTAAAATATAAATGTTTAACCCTTATTTTGCCAAGTCCTGCAGTGATTCCTAAAACTAACTCTTGACATCAATGACAACACAACTAACTCAAAATTTCCAAAACTTTCATCCTCTTTGTACACATTCTAATTTTAGTTATTAAATATTCTATTTGTGTGGATTAAACCTAGATTTTATTAGTCAAAAATATAGTAGATACTATTAGGATCCTTCCATTTCAGTTTCAGCCCAAAACATAGTTAGAATCCATCAAAGTTGACCTATAAAACTCCAAAAACTCACCCTAGGACTAAATTCACCACCTTGAACTATCAATGGTGAATTTGGTAGCCTAAAATACACAAAATAAAATTCACCACTTAGACCAAATTTGCTAGTGGTGAATTTTGTTGACCGAGTGGTGAATTTGGAAATAATATAAATTTCATCCCAGGAGGTAGGCATACTCATTTATTTTGTTAAAAATAGGTCTAATAAATTGTTTAAATAATATTATACCCTATATAGACCTCAAATATATCCCTTAAATTAGAAACCCTAATTATTTTTAGTTTTTGTGTAGATTTATCAAATTCATGCAATAATGGAGAATTTTGCACTTTCTAGTGGTGAATTTGGTAGACAAGCTTTAAGAGAGGTAATTCAGCCACTTGGCCCTTCCTTAGCTCTATAATTCAATTTCCTCTATGTTCTATTCTTGTTTTCTACTATTTTTCAAATAGAAATTAGATTTACATTGGTGAATTAAAGAACCTTAACTAGAAAACCTAATCATTTACAAAACCTTACAATTCCCTTACAAAACGTTATGATTTATTTACAGAATATCTCTAAAACAATGAATTAAGTAATCTTAGGCTGAATTTTATCATCTTCATAATTTTCAAGTACATGGACAACAAAAAAAAACATATAGTTGCATTAGGCTAGATTGTCTTCTTGCACTCCTTGTTTTTCCTTAAAATAAAAAATCTCCTTAGTTTAGCTCATTCAAAATTGAAAGGCATATAGGTTAGCTCTTGTTTGTATGCATTTATGTGATTTAATATTTTTTATGGAATTTAGATTATACTTGATTATTTAGTTTTATATAACCTTTAAATATTGAAAAAAGAGTTGGATATATAGATATCCAAAACCCTTAGGTGTTTGTTTTAAACAAACCCCTTTAAAATATCGACTAAATAAGTGTTACATAAAATTACATACAACCATAGAAAAAAACAATGAGTAGGAGTCTAGTTGTGTTGAGGATCTTCGTATCCTTGAGGTATCCTTTGGAAAGAGACTCTCAAGTGGGGAAGCATATATTCTAATGAATCTCCCCCGCACATAATTGATATTAAATTAGACTTAAAGGGAAAAGGACACAAAAATTTTCCACCATCTACATATTTGGTGAACCCAATGTGAACACTCCTTTTGCCTTAACTAATATAAAAGTATGTTAAAATTAAATGAGATCATCTAATTTACTTGTTTATTTTACATAAATTTAAATTAAGATAAAAATAACATAACCAATTGTTAATCCTACTAGGGGAAGAATAATGACCCCTTGAGTAAACAGAAGTACAAACCTTAGGAGAGCAATTTTCTTTGGAAAGTATATCATTATTGATTAGTGGGATTCACAAGAAGGGCTACTTATAAAGGTGATATAAGGATCTCAAACATCTTCTCTTATTTGCTATAAGTACTCTGGAAATAAAACTATAACAAATTAACCCCTTTTTTCAAAATCAAACTTTCAAACCATGTCTCAACATCCCTACAACACTAGAAATAAGGGTGCACTTGTTACACCTCACGAGGGGTCTTCTCATGGATAAATTGAAGAAGAGGAAAATCCTTGGTTGCAACAAGCACCTAGGGAACAAGAACTAATTATTGAACAAATTCCTTTCCAAACTATAGACCATGTCAAGGAATACATCAAAATAAACAAGGACATATTTTTGGATGTCCTTGAAGAAGAACTTAGAGAGCAAGTGAAAAAGTATTCAACCACAATGCATGATAATATCGAATATTCTAATGAACAATCAACTACCGCTCAAATCAATGAAACCCAAAATAATTTGATAAGTCTCAATGTGTCTATGGCTCGACCTATCGATTCTACAACACCTTTGACCACATCTATTCAGATCCTTGCTATGGGAAATCCATTCTCAACTAATAATACAATCAATACTACAAATTCTTTCTTCACTCATGACATGGAATTTGGCCAAGTCCCTCCCACTATAACATCAATTCGATATTCTTAAACTCTCATGAACATACCCTTCATGTCACAAACCTTTGCTCAACCACATATGCAACCAATAATAACATTACCAATAAATACTTCATCCAATGATATCCAAGATATCAACACTAAAATCTTAGACCTAGAAAAGAGGGACTTCAAGTTGAAATAACTTGAGCATTAAATTACCTCTCTCCAAGGATCATATAAGTTAAAATACTCTTTTGAAGAATTCTATAGTGAGTTGTTAGACCCAACCATCCTTAACCATCCATTTCCAAAGAAATTTGAAACTCCCAAGTTTCAAATGTACAATGGAAATCAAGATCCAATCAACCATCTAAGGTTATTCCAAATAGCTTTTAGCAACATCAATCATGATGAAAAACTTATCCGTAGGCTATTCCTAAAAATTCTTAGTGGTTTAGCCTTACAATGGTACTTTCAAATACCTTTCCACTCTATCACAAAGTTCAAGGAGCTTATGGAATCCTTCATAAAATAATTTTCAATCTACATAGAAGATAAGGTTACTATAGATGACCTTTATCAACTTAAAAAATCTAAGAATGAGAAATTTTTGGATTTCTTAGTCAAATGGAGAGGTTTAGTAGGAAAACTCCAATACATTCCTCCTTTTAAATAACTCTTGCATATTTTCATACGGAACCTTCATGAATAGTTATCATATCCCTTGGAAATAACAAACCTAACATCCTTTGAAGAATCTATCAACATGGATAAAAGAGTAGAAGCTATCCTCATAATATGAGGGCAACTCAAATATAACAAGAAAGAAGATGAAAAAAACCCTAATAAAGGGTAATGCAAAAACAAAAATTTTGTAGGAGATGGTGTAAGAAATTATCATCAAAACAATAACATAAACACTACTCATAACACCCCTTAGAAGTTGGTTATCCAAAGAGAAAAAATTCCCAAAGGCAATATACAAGCTCTAGATAAAATCAAACATCTATGCTAAAAATACTCCTAGATTCTAAAATAATAGAACTTTGTCCTATTAGGCCTTGGGATATCTAGGGAAGCCCTCTTTTGGTATAGACAAGACAAATATTGTGACTTTCACCAAACAAAATAACACACTATCAAAAAATGTAGAACTTTAAAGAACATTAACCAAGACATCATTGAGGAAGTAAAAATAACATTCAATAAAATAGAAAATACCAAAAAAAGCATGGGGATATTTCAATATCCCTTACCAATGCATGATAAAAATTTGGCCAACTTTGTAGGCACCATTAATTTATCTAGAACTTCTCATAACATAACTAGGCAACAATCAAAGAATAAATTTTTGAACAAACCTTTGTTGGTCATCCCAAGAACAAAGATCAATGTACCTAACAAGTCACCTTTGGTTCTCACACCTTCTCAAAATACCTTGCACACCTTCAATATCTATCAATAATTTGAGGAGGTACCCACAAAGGTCTCTATCCTATAATTGTTACAAACATCGCCTAATCATAGATAAATATTGTTGAAACTCTTAAGTGAACAAGAAGTCCCTCAAGACTTATCTCCAAATAATATTGCTAACATGGTCAGAATAGCTATAGTAAACACTATTATCTCAACCTTTCATGAGAAATATACTCCTCTTAAAACCATATCAAGGGATTCTCATCTTTATATCATAACTCAAATAGGTGACAAATATATCAAGAGAGTCTTGGTAGACAATAAATTAGCCTTGAATGTATGCAATGTCAAATTCTTACAAAACTTTGACTTAACCAAAAATGAATTGTAAAAGTTAGACCTCATTATTAGGGCCTTCGACAACAAGGAACAAGAAGTAATCAGTACCATTACATTACCTATAAAATTAGGACCTCGTATCCTAAACACCCTCTTCTATGTTATATCATGTGACATGGCATATAGCATACTCCTTGGAAGACCTTGGATACATGCTATGAAGTTAGTACCTTCTACTTTACATCAGTGTCTCGAATATGAGTATTAAGGGAGGATTATCCACATCCCTGGAGATCTAAAGCCTTTTACCATGTGTAACTTTATTAACCTACAAGATATTAATCTCTACCTTCTATACAATCAGCTTAGTCAAGTAATCAACTAAAAGTAGATAAAGAAAATAAAATATTAGAGGAACCTCTCATAAACTTAGAGGATACTCCCCAATAATCCTATTCTAATGAAAAAGTCAAATTCATCCATAGAAAATAAGATCCTTTCATAGAAGTAGTAAGTATATTCCTATATCCTTGTGATATAGATCTGCCTAATAGTAAAGGACTTAAAATCCAAATAGGTTCTTGTACCTTCATCCACGGTGGAACAACACTTGATAAAAAGATCCAATGACATAACCTCATGCCTATAAAATGAACATATACCATGTGCTATATGTCCCATTCATTTATATAGCTAAACAAATACTTTCAGACATGGGTTATCAAGGCAAAGTCCTAGATCATTATGAATAGGGTATTAAATAACCCTTAGAATTCAAACCTTGGATGACATGATGTGGTATCGGATTCATCCTCAAAAAATATGAACCTTCTCTCATATCAAAAGAAGATCACAAGGATAATTATTTTGATTCAATAAATGGCTCCCAATGGGGTGATGAATATGAAGAAGAACTATGGTTGCTTCATAACCAAACACCCCATAAAACCATATGATTTGGTGACATCAACATGTAGGAATTAGTTCATCCAAAATAAATAGCAACCAAATAAAATCTCGAAGATTCTTTGAATGATCATCATATAAAATAATCTCTCAAAAAAATCTCCAACTTAAACTCAGTTCAGATACCCAAGTTATAACAAACATCTATGGATCTACAAGAACTTAAAGAATTAGGGATAATAGATGCCCATATCCATTTTAAGTATGAGTCGCAAACCTTAATCGAATAAACCATAGAATTCAACATAGGAATAGACCAAGAACCTTGCCATATCAATATTGGAAAGGCCTTAATCCAAGAAGAAAAAATATATTACACAAACCTATTGAGATAATTCTTGAACATATTTTCTTGGTAATATGATGACATGCCCAGACTCGACCCTTCACTGGTAGTCCATCATTTGGTAGTACATCCTGATGTCAAGCCCATAAAATAAAATAAAAAAGATAAATCCAAGAGTCACTATTTTAGTAAAATATAAATTGCAAAAAATCCTAGATGGTGGCTTCATAAATGCCATATATTATTCATATTGAATATATAACATTGTTCCTATAACCAAGAAGTAAGGATTCATTCAAGTTTATATCAATTTTAGGGATATAAACAATGCTTATCGAAATGATGATTTCTCTTTTCCAAATATAGATATGATAGTGGACTTCACTATAGGGTCTAAGATTCTATCCTTAATGGATGGATTCTCAAGCTACAACCAAGTCAAGATAGCATTAGAATATTAATCTAAAACAACTTTTACCACCCCTTGGGGAACTTTCTACTATAAAGTCATGCTAGTTGGCCTTAAAAAAATAGGCACATCATATCAAAGAGCCATGAAATATATTTCATGATCTTATGCATAAAATTGGGTTGATCTCAAAAAAGACAAAACCACATTTGAGACCTTAGATGTATCTTCAAAATATTATGATATTATAGAGTCAAGATAAAACCCAAAAAATGTATATTTGGGGTAACATCAGAAAAAATATTGGGATTCATTGTATCCCATTGTGAGATTGAATTTTATCCCTCCAAAATCATGACAATAAAAAACATGCCACCACCTAAAAACCTAACTAAATTACGAAGCTTACAAGAAAAATTACAAGTCATTCGTAGATTCATATTGCAACTTGTAGATAAGTGTCAACATTTCTCTAGATTATTAAATAAGGGAAAAAAATTTGAATGGGATGAAATATATCAAAAATCCTTTGAATATTTAAAAAATTATCTCTTAACACTGCTTGTCTTGGTACAACCAAACCCAAATCAGCCATTATTGCTATACATAGCAGCTACTAAACATGCTCTTGGAGCTTTACTAGCCCAATACGATGAAAAACATAGAGAAAGAGCAATCTACTACATTAGTAGAACTTTTGTAAACTATGAAACTCCCTATAAACCACTAGAGAAGATTTGCCAAGCAATTATCTTATCCTCTCTCAAACTAAGATACTACATGCTTAGTCAAAAGACTTATATCTTAGAAAGGGTAGATCCATTACACTACCTTATGTCAAAACATTACCTATCAAGTAGAACTATGAAATGGGTCATATCCTGTAGTGAATTTGATATAGAATTCATAAATCAAAAATAACTAAAGGGTAAGTCATAGCTGATCAAATGGTTGCATCTCCTTTAGAATTAAAACATCCCATAAGCATATCTTTTCCACAAAAAATAGTATTTTCAATAGAATCCCAAGAGCTTGAAACTTGGGTCCTATATTTTTATGGAGCTAGATGCACAAAATATGTAGGGGTAGTGTAGGCCCAAAATGGCCACATCCTTAGAAAATATTTTGCAAAATTTTCTAAGTCATAAAGAAGGTTTTTCTACCCCATGGTAGTGGTGCAATGCACAATGTTCTACCCTGTGATCAAAGTAGTCAAAGTTGTACTTAACAATTTTAATATCATGGGCTACAACATAGTCAATATGTAGTGGTTCATAGCAATGCTCTATCCTATGTGTCTTATCACAATGCTCTAGCCATGGTTAATTTAGTTAACCTTGATGTATCCACCCTTTGAATCTGTTGATAAGCAACACACCCCCACTGAAAAATGAGATTCCATCCTTAGAAAATTATGAACTTCCATTTTTGCAGCAGGGACCCTCTTGGTCATTTTCAGTTTTAAATCCATATTTTGCTTGCCTCCTTTTTAAAGTTGTGCTTTTTCTTGCATTCTAGCTGTGTTATCCAAGAATTCACTTTTTACATGCTAGAATCATTCATGCACAAGAAAATCTTGCACCATTACCGAGAAAAATCCAGAAAACAGTTGCATAAATTCACTGAAAAATCAAACTTTCCATTTTTGGTAGTGTCGCGATATCGCGACACTTCCATTTTCGGAAATGTCGCGATATCGCGACAGGTAAGTCAAAATGCGGCTAAGTGGCAGAAAGGTCGCGATTTCGCGACATGTCGCGAAATCGCGACGGTTTTGGGAGAGAGAAAAGAGGCTGTACGGAGGGCGCGATTTTGCGACATGTCGCGAAATCGCGACATGTCGCATTTTCGCGGAAGGAGAGAGAAAATGGGCTGCAGGATGAAAAATCGGTTAAGTCAGAAACATGTTCCAAAATCGCGGTCAACGCGGTCAACGCATGCAGGTAGAGGAACTGTCGCGATATCGCGACGTGTTCTAAAATCGCGGCTGAAAATCAAGAAGCGTACGGAGGCCAGGAAGGGTCGCGATTTCGCGACATGTCGCGAAATCGCGACATGTCGTGTTTTCGCGGCCGACGAGGGAGGAATTTGCTGATGAGCTGGCAGGGTCGCGATTTCGCGACATGTCGCGAAATCGCGACATGTCGCAGAATCGCGGCAGGAGAGAGAAAGTCATAGTTGACCTGAAAGTGCATTCCGGCGGGAAACAGAAGGCTTCCTGGGGTAGCGACACGTGTCAAAGCGTGAATGGGACAAACGAAGCCGACATGCAAGCTTATTTTGCGGATTTAATCTGTTTTTAATGTTTTAAGCTTTGATTTAATTAAAGTGCTAATCTAATGCATCTTTTTGTCTTTCATGCGGGATTCCACCTGGCACTTACGGGACAACCGGGAAAGACCATAAAGGCGAAGATGAAGTGCGGATTTAGTCAAGGACCGCCATGCTAGGAGAGAAGCTGCCGGTGAGAGCATTCAACGACAAATTTATTGCAGACTTGATAGCATGAAGACCATTTCAACTTCGGGATGGAATTGCAGAGATCGAATTGATGGAGAAGTGGTGACTCATCCGGCTCACCAGCAAAATTAATGAAAGCATTTATTTGCAGCTGCGGATGAATGAAAATTGCATTTGATTTATCTTCTCCATTTATGGCAGCTAACTGCACAGTTTTGCCGAAGGGTTAAGTTCTATCCGGACTTTGATTTTTAAATGGATTTTTATTGTAAAACCCGGGTCCTAGGGTTTAAGTGCGATAAGATTTAGGGTTTGAGCAAGATATTTTGGAAAAGATCAGGGTCTGTCATGAGTCTATAAATACAAATTCTAAATGTAATCGCGGGAGGCGGAGACTTAGAAATAAAGGCTTATAAGCAATTTCTTGCAAATTTTGTGAAATCCTTTGTTTACGGACTTGGAGTTGATGTGCTTTAGCTTTTACGTGATAGCATGGCCGGGAGCCTAATCTTTTGCGAGTGTGATAAGTGTATTTTCTTTTGTTATCCGTTCCATTTAAAGTTTGTTAGATATATCTTTGTAAATCTGCCATTGTCAAGATTAAATATCTTTGTTAGGCTTCGGTTGTTCTATTGTCTGCTAGGGGAAATTACAGATTTCGGGTGTAAGTTTGTTCTAATTGCTCTGTCTTCACTGTGCGAGCTAGGCTGCCGGTGAAAGATACCAGTTTTAACCAGCTGCCCCTTGGATTTATAATTTTATGCTAGATCCGTTTCACTCTGCCTTGTGCTCTTAGTTGAAAGTGATCTTAGGGTGAGTGGACACTTTCTTCGGGATTTGTTACGTTGTGAAGCTGATAGCATAGATAAGATTGATAGTTTAGAGTTTTACAGTTTAAAGTCTGATAAGCTTCTCTTTTTGCCTTACCCTACCCTCTCTTTGCTTTCAGTGAATGATCCATTTTTATTTTCTTTATTTGCCTTTTATTTAAATCTGCTGACCCATGAGAGCTAGATCAAGAATTCAAGTTAAATATGATTGTCAACAACTTTTGCAACTCCTGAACAAGTTCGGGAACCCCCTGTAAGGTAACGGAGCGATCCATATCGAAATCTATTCCGGAAGTGGAAAAGAGTGAATTGCCATTCGACCCAACTCTGTAACTCGCACCTTGGATAACCAGCTAGATCCTAAAGATGAGTGGGATCAGTCCCGTGGGTGTCTCCGGAGCTTTCCTTGCCTTCATCCCTTTTTTCCCGGGGTGTGCATGAAAGCCGGACCAACACCTAATTGGCGCTAGAAGGAGGGCCTGAACTCAGTTCAAGTATTGTAAGGGCATAACAGCAACATTTGAAGGACCCACAGTGAACTCCGGACAGTTTTTAAATTGTCAGTTTTTTAAATTGTCAGTGCAGTTTTTTAAATTGTCAGTGCAGTTTTTAAATTGTCAATGCAGTGTTGTCAGTGCAGTTGTCAGTACAGTGTTTCAACTTGCTAAAATACAAAACCTGTTCAGAACTGCAGAGTTTGTCAGTACCTGTGAAAACTGGATTCTACATACAGGGTAACAAGGTCCCACCCCAGAGGAGAGCTCCTTGTCCCTGAATTAGAAACTCCGAGAAGAAGTAGCCACAGAAGAGCCACATCTCTATCACAGACAGTTTTATCACCATTGATAGTCACTCCAACCGAGCTCAGAATATCCCTGTTAATCCATTAGCTATGGCAAATTGGTTGGGCTCCACGACTTTGAACATTTCGGGTATAGCCCATGACTTGCCCCGAAATCCAGAAAGATACCTCCCTAGGTATAAACATGATGGGACAAGAACTCAGAGGAACACTTAATTGCATTCAAGAATGCACTGAAGTTATTAAATGTACAGCATGAGGATGTTGCCTGCAGACTCTTCCCGTTCACTCTCCAGGAGGGAGCCTATGATTGGTTTCTAAATCTTACCAATGATTCCATCACCAGTTGGAGTGACTTAGAAAAAGTCTTTGTGTCACAGTTCGGGGAAGTGATAGACCCCGGTATTTTATATCGAGCGGTTTTCTAGCATCAAAGAGAGCTGAATGAGTCTATCAGATCCTATAATGTCAGATTCCGGAAAGCTTATGGTAGACTCACTGGCTATTATGTACCGAATGCTGACCTGGCATTAGAGATTTTTAGGAACTCTCTGGACCCAATGACCTCTGTCTTCTTGAAGAGGGATGCCATTGTTACCAACTTGACAGGAAGCTTATAAAGAAGCTTTAATCCTGGAAAGACAGTTGGGACCCGACCTTTAAATATTCAACAAACTCCTCCGATCACTCGACTTGCTCCTATACTCAATCCTATCCCACATCGGATGATCTTTGCCGGTTTGTCGAGACTTTACCATCAGCGACACCATTAGGCTGCAGCACTGTTGAGAATGTACGAACCCAGTAAAAGAGGTGACAATGCTAGGATTGAAGAAGTTTCAAAGATTGTTCGAAAGTCGGCCAATGATTTTTTGAGTTTTAAAAGGCAAACTTCTACTGGAGACAATCCCAACAGATATTCATACCAACCAAACAGATTTAATAGGCCCCCATATGAGCCTAATAAAGATTACAAGGGTAAAGCTCATGATGTGAACATATGTGATTTGGCTCTGCCCAACTGGTGCAGAATTCATGCCACTTCTCAACATGGGGAATTAGATTGTGTGGAATTTTGCAATGCATTTGAAGCTTTGTCAGGAGATTTGATCTCCCATGAAAATCAAAGAACTGCTGAGGGCCCAAGTTCATCTGGACACAGTGCAGCTATGGTCTTGGATTCTTTTTCTTTCCCGGATGAATCTGAGAATGTAGTTGAAATGCCCATGGATGAAGTACAAGCTTTCCAGCAGTACAGAAGAGATAGCTACAACCTGAGGAACAGGAATCCTGAGCCAAATACCACATCAACTCCTCCTGATAATTCTCACAATATTCCTCCTGACCCCTCTCCAAGCAATAATCCACCCCCACCAAAGGGAGGAGCTCAAAGAGTACCAGATGTTGCTATTCCTCCACTTAACAAAGGATATAACATAGTGGAGGATATGAAAAAGATTAAGGCTAACATTACTCTGCATGAGTGGCACAGATTTCGGAGCGAGAGAGACAATCGATAAAGACATACTACGGCCTGCTTGCTAAACACTGTGGATAAAGGGAAGAAAATAGCCAATGCCAATCGGCCATGTACAAGGAAAAGGGTGAAGTTCCCCCATTTTCTTGACTGTCAGAATTTTTGGGAAGAACTTACATAATTGTTTGGTGGATTCAGGTGCATCTGCTAATGTCATGCCATTGGCAATTTGTCAGCAGTTGGGGCTGACCCCAATGAAATCTGAGAGGAGAGTTGTCCAATTGGACAAGTCAGAAGTTAAGGTTGTGGGAGAGCTGCAAAACATTCACATTCAATTGGCATCTGAGCCAAGGGCTCAACATAAGATCGAAATCCAAGTTGTGGATATCCCGAGTGGGGTATGGAATCCTTGTTAAGTAGGGATTGGTCTAAGTCTACGAATGGATATACGGCAGCAGACTTTTCACACATGTGGTTGCCATGGAAGGGTGTGGCTAATCAATTGCGGGTTGACGAGAGAACCCGGTACAAACACACCATTACGAGTACAATCCTGCAAATGAGGCTGTCAATATTGCAGAGGTAGACATTGGTGTCTACAATTTAACAACTGGGCACAATGATAAATTTAACAAAGCTCATCCTGTACATACTAATGAAGTTTGGACACTTCATGTGGATGGAGCCAGATGTAAGCAGGGTTACGGAGCAGAGGCGGTCCTCAAAGGGCCTCAAAGTCGGACATTTTTTATGTCTTACCGCTGCGATTCCCATGTACTAATAATTTAGCGAGTATGAAGCTACGATTTTAGGTTTAAAATTTGCATTGGATAAAAATGTGAAGAACATTCAAGTTTTCAGCGATTCGGAATTAGTGGCAAGCCGGGTCGGGGGTAAGTTTCGGTGTAAAGCCTCTTATACGAAGGGATACAAGCACGAGCTTGGGATCTTGTGGAAGGCTTTGATGCATTTAACTTAACACATATACCCAGGGAACAAAATTCACATGCAGATGTCTTGGCATCTTCAGCTGCAAGTTTAAGGCCATTGGAAGATTTTAAGTGGGATAAGTTTTCAATTGAGCTAGTCCCCTGTCCTTCAGTTCCAAACAATATTGACAGCTTTCAAGTTTTCTCAGATGATCAACAAATTGTGAACTTTCTGCAGAGTACCAATACCTTTGAGAATGCTATAATTGATGAGGGCCAAAGGGACACCTTGATGGAACAGCTAGATGGTGACAGGGGAATCATGAGATTGAAGGACAACAGAATCCCAAAGGGAATGGTAGAGCTGGAGAGGCTATTCGATATTGACAAGATCAGGCAAAGGGTGAATTCTAAGGATTATGTGGGCACCACAGACAATGATACTGAAAATTTGAATGTAGGAACTGAAGAGGATCCAAGGAACATCAAGTTGGCAAAGGACTGTGATCCAGAGATAAAGAGAAATATGATTGATTTCCTGCACAGGTCTAAGGATGTAATGGCCTGGTCATACAAGGATTTAAAGGTATTTGATCCAAAAGTTTACACCCACATCATACCTTTGAAAGAATCTTGCAAGCCTTTCAGACAAAAACAGAGGCATGTTAATGCTCTGTTAGAACCCCTTATTAAGAAAGAAGTGGAGAAGCTCTTGAGTGCAGCAATTATTTTTCCTATCAGGCATTCTACTTGGGTGGCAAATCTGGTGCCAGTAAGGAAGAAAAATGGGGAGATCCGCCTTTGTGTGGATTTTAGGAATCTGAACAAAGCATCTGAAAAGGACAACTATCCCCTGCCTTCTATGGATGAAGTACTACAGATTGTTAATGGCTCAGAGATGATGTCTTTTCTGGATGGTTTCTCAGGCTATAATCAGATTCTAGTTGAGAAGGAGGATAGAATGAAGACGGCTTTTACAACTAAGTGGGGTACTTTTGCTTACAAGAGGATGCCATTTGGTTTAATAAATGCAGGAGCAACATTTCAGAGAGCAATGGACCATGCCTTCAAGGGGCTTATGGGCAAATGTATTGTAGTTTACATGGATGATCTAACGAGTCTTTTCCAAATCCAGTTTGACCATGTCAAGCATTTAGAGTCTGTATTTAACAAGTGCGAGAGAGTTTGGCATCTCTTTGAATCCAAAGAAATGCATATTTGGTGTAACGAGAAGGCAAATTGCTTGGGCATTTGGTCACAAAGGATGGCATTTCCATGGATCCGAGGCGAGTTGAGGCCATATCCGGCATACCATTTCCCAACTCCAAGAAAGAGTTGAGATCATTCTTTGGAAAGATTAACTTTGTCGAGAAAGTTTATCTCGAGGCTTTGCGAGAGATAGTTAAACCAATGAATGATATGTTAAAGCAAACTGCCCAGTTGCCTGGACCACTGAAGCTAAGGCTGCTTTTCAAGAAATCAAGACGGCCATTAAACAAGCACCGGTCTTAGTAAGCCCGGATTTCGGTGCAGATTTCTATACGTACACTTTCTCTTCTGAACATACACTTGCTGCAGTGCTGACTCAACGGAGAGATACAGGAGAACATCCAATTGCTTTTAAGAGCACTAATTTGAAGGGAGCTGAACTGAAATATTCCAGATTAGACAAACAGGCTTATGCTTTGGTAAGGGCAGTGAAGCAGTTCAGACATTATATACTCAGAAGCAAAATTCATGCCATAGTGCCAGACCCAGCTGTGAAGTACCTTCTAAGTCAGAATGAGTTGGGTGAACTGAGGGGCAATTGGGTCACCGGGCTGCAAGAATATGACTTGGAGATTAGGCACTGCTAAAGCGATCGAGAGGACTTGGCTTGTCTAGACACATTCCTTGAAGTGCCTCCACGGCGGGAAGTTAATCAATTAAACTATGAATCTGATGATTGGTATGGGGATATCATTCATATGCTACAGTTTGGGGTTTGCCCATCCCATTTGAACGAGAACTCAAAGGAGAGCATTAAAGTTAAAAGCTTCTCACTATCTCCTCAAGGCGGGTACTACGTACGGGGAGAATTATCTTTGGCATCTTCCTAAGGTGCATTTCTCCCGGTGAAGTCAGTGAAGTCATGGCTAGTTTTCATGAAAAACTAGGGGCGGGGGCATTCATCGGGATGCTGCTACGACACATAAAATATTAAGAGCGAGGCTATTCCTGGCCTACACTTTTTAAGGATGCACATCAACATGTCGGAACACTGCCATCGGTGCCGGACATTTGCGGCCAAAGAGGCAAATCGAGCTCTGCCATTGCAACCAGTTGTGATAAACAAACCTTTCATGCAGTGGGGACTTGATTTTGTGGGAGTCATTAACCCGAATTCCTCGGCAGGGCATAAATATGCATTGACAGCTACTGACTATTGCACAAGGTGGGTTGAAGCGGCGACCACTACAAGAAGTACAACCCAGGAAGTTATTGATTTTCTTGAATCAAATGTCATAACTAGATTTGGGGTTCCCCTGAATTTGGTCTGTGATAATGGGCCCGCCTTCCAATCATTGGAGTTTGCAGATTGGGCATACCAGATGGGGATAGTTATCAGATTCTCATCCAACTATTATCCCCAAGGCAATGGGTGGCTGAGTCAACAAACAAGAACTTAATGAATGCCATCAAAAAGTCTACAGCAGACAAACCCGAGGCAATGGCATACATTGTTGAAATATGCACTGTGGGCTGACCGGATAACACACAAAGTGGCTCTTAAGACCTCTCCCTTTGTTTTGTTGTATGGTACTCGGCCAATTGTCCCCATCTCCTTGAAATTGCCTACCTATCAGTTTGCCTTAGATTATTTTGAAGGTCATGATGATGCTGAAGCCCGTGTTTTAGACCTCACTAACTTGCGGGATGAAAGACTCCAAGCCACTGGAGCACTTCGACGAGACACCAAGAAAGCGTCAAGCGGTGGTTTGACAAGAGAGCCAAGGTGAAGGCTTTCGAGGTTGGCGAGACTTAGTGCTTACGTGGGACAAGGCCCATGAGAAGAAGGGTAAGCACACAAAGTTGCGACCACTGTGGATAGGCCCCTACCAAATTGCTGAAATATTGGGTAACAATGCTTTCCGCTTGCAAGACCTGGATGGTAATTTTACTGGACCCCCTGTTAATGGCCAATACTTGAAGCATTATTTTTCTGCTGTTCCATCCAATGTATCATTTGAGTAAGCTATAAAAAAAGGTTGTAACATGTGTACATATTGTAAATAGCTCCGTAAGTTTTGTTTTGTTCTAGTTTAGTTCTTTTAATAGCTCTGTACAGTTGCTTTAGTTGCTTCTTTTTAGTTTTAATTGGGTGCTGTCTGTACAGGTTTGTTTGTTAGATTAATCCTTGTTCTCAGTGCAGTTTTATTTTTTATTTTTATTTTATTTTTTTATTTTTTTAATATGTCTGTGCAGTTGCATTTTAGTTTTTCAGTTTTCTTTAGTTATTTTTCAGTTTTAGCTTGTGCAGTTTATTTCTTTGTCAGTGCGGTTTATTTCCTTTCCTTGTCTTTTTATTTTAGCTTGCTTTTATTTTAGTATGTACAGTCTTTTCTTTATTGCATTTCTTTTTCTTTGATGTCTGTACAGTTGCAGTTGCAGTTTATTTATTTCAGCTGCAGTTTTTTATTTGCTTTAGTTCTTTCAGTTTATTTGTTTTTTCCCTTGCCTGTACAGTTCTGTGCTTTAGTCTGTACAGTTTTATTTTGTTTTTGCTTGAAGCCTGTGCCTGTCCTTGGAAGCCTGTGCAAAGTCCTTTGGCTTCTGAAATTTTCTGTCCTTTGCCTCTGCCTGAGCAATCAATGAAAAGTCAGCCTGCTGAAAATTGTTTTATTCCTAGCTGATAAATCCTCAATCCAGTGCCTCCCCATTCTGCTCATTATTCTAATTGAGATAGTCTGCTTGCACTAAACTGTGGAACTATTTTGTTATCCGGGATGAAGGTAGAGAGATGATTGGATCTTGTGTCTTACTTGCCACGATTGTTTTAATGATAGAAAAAGCTGCTATCTTTGTTTTGTTGGAGGAACTCCGGGGAATCCAAGAAAAGTTTGGTTATAAGAGGGGACTATGGTTCATGCAATTATTTGGGTGTCACCAGAGGCTATCAATGCCTAGACTGAAACAGTTCCAGATTGATCAAATATTAAAAGAAAATTGTAATTTCTCTAAGGCCTTCCAGATAGTGATATATTTCAAAAAGAAGAGAGATAAAAAAAAAAGAGAGAGATAAGAAAAAAAGAAAAAAAAGAAAAAAAAAAAGAGTTATATGATCAAAAGAGGCAGCCAATATTAGATTCTGCCCTACAGTTGTAAATTGGGTCGTGTAAATCTAAAGGGTAACTCTGTCTAGGCTGTAAAAAGCTAAACTAGTAAACGGAGCTCTACTCGGTTTCCCCTTTTACAATCTAGAAAAGTTGATTAATCCAAGTTTATCATTCAATTCAGTCATCCTTGAAGAAAGTTCTATACCTTTGTAATTGCACATCAGAAATCTTCCTTGAAGTAATCCAGCTCAGTATGTCCTTGGGAAATTTTAACAGCTGGCAGTTGGCAGTCAATTTATTGTGAAGAATGCTTGTGGCAAGGCATGATGCATGGTCTTTTTGTTTTGAAACCGGAGTCTTGGGTTCTAAAATAGTGCTACTATTTTACCCATGAGATATCGCCATTTGTTGATAAGCAACACACCCCCACTGAAAAATGAGATTCCATCCTTAGAAAATTATGAACTTCCATTTTTGCGGCAGGGACCCTCTTGGTCATTTTCGGTTTTAAATCCATATTTTGCTTGCCTCCTTTTTAAAGTTGTGCTTTTTCTTGCATTCTAGTTGTGTTATCCAAGAATTCACTTTTTACATGCTAGAATCATTCATGCACAAGAAAATCTTGCACCATTACCGAGAAAAATCCAGAAAACAGTTGCATAAATTCACTGAAAAATCAAACTTTCCATTTTTGGTAGTGTCGCGATATCGCGACACTTCCATTTTCGGAAATGTCGCGATATCGCGACAGGTAAGTCAAAATGCGGCTAAGTGGCAGAAAGGTCGCGATTTCGCGACATGTCGCGAAATCGCGACGTTTTTGGGAGAGAGACGCGAGGCTGTACGGAGGGCGCGATTTTGCGACATGTCGCGAAATCGCGACATGTCGCATTTTCGCGGCAGGAGAGAGAAAATGGGCTGCAGGATGAAAAATCGGTTAAGTCAGAAACATGTTCCAAAATCGCGGTCCACGCGGTCAACGCATGCGGGTAGAGGAGCTGTCGCGATATCGCGACGTGTTCTAAAATCGCGGCTGAAAATCAAGAAGCGTACGGAGGCCAGGAAGGGTCGCGATTTCGCGACATGTCGCGAAATCGCGACATGTCGTGTTTTCGCGGCCGACGAGGGAGGAATTTGCTGATGAGCTGGCAGGGTCGCGATTTCGCGACATGTCGCGAAATCGCGACATGTCGCAGAATCGCGGAAGGAGAGAGAAAGTCATAGTTGACCTGAAAGTGCATTCCGGCGGGAAACAGAAGGCTTCCTGGGGTAGCGACACGTGTCAAAGCGTGAATGGGACAAACAGAAGCCGACATGCAAGCTTATTTTGCGGATTTAATCTGTTTTTAATGTTTTAAGCTTCTGATTTAATTAAAGTGCTAATCTAATGCATCTTTTTGTCTTTCATGCAGGATTCCACCGGGCACTTACGGGACAACCGGGAAAGACCATAAAGGCGAAGATGAAGTGCGGATTTAGTCAAGGACCGCCATGCTAGGAGAGAAGCTGCCGGTGAGAGCATTCAACGACAAATTTATTGCAGACTTGATAGCATGAAGACCATTTCAACTTGGGATGGAATTGCAGAGATCGAATTGATGGAGAAGTGGTGACTCATCCGGCTCACCAGCAAAATTAATGAAAGCATTTATTTGCAGCTGCGGATGAATGAAAATTGCATTTGATTTATCTTCTCCATTTATGGCAGCTAACTGCACAGTTTTGCCGAAGGGTTAAGTTCTATCCGGACTTTGATTTTTAAATGGATTTTTATTGTAAAACCCGGGTCCTAGGGTTTAAGTGCGATAAGATTTAGGGTTTGAGCAAGATATTTTGGAAAAGATCAGGGTCTGTCTCGAGTCTATAAATACAAATTCTAAATGTAATCGCGGGGAGGCGGAGACTTAGAAATAAAGGCTTATAAGCAATTTCTTGCAAATTTTGTGAAATCCTTTGTTTACGGACTTGGAGTTGATGTGCTTTAGCTTTTACGTGATAGCATGGCCGGGGAGCCTAATCTTTTGCGAGTGTGATAAGTGTATTTTCTTTTGTTATCCGTTCCATTTAAAGTTTGTTAGATATATCTTTGTAAATCTGCCATTGTCAAGATTAAATATCTTTGTTAGGCTTCGAGTTGTTCTATTGTCTGCTAGGGAAATTACAGATTTCGGGTGTAAGTTTGTTCTAATTGCTCTGTCTTCATTTGTGCGAGCTAGGCTGCCGGTGAAAGATACCGATTTTAACCAGATTGCCCCTTGGATTTATAATTTTCTGCTAGATCCGTTTCACTCTGCCTTGTGCTCTTAGTTGAAAGTGATCTTAGGTGATTGGACACTTTCTTACGGGATTTGTTACGTTGTGAAGGTGATAGCATAGATAAGATTGATAGTTTAGAGTTTTACAGTTTAAAGTATGATAAACTTCTCTTTTACGCCTTACCCTACCCTCTCTTTGCTTTCCGTGAATGATCCATTTTTATTTTCTTTATTTGCATTTTATTTAAATCTGCTGACCCATGAGAGCTAGATCAAGAATTCAAGTTAAATCTGATTGTCAACAACTTTTGCAACTACTGAACAAGTTCAGGAACCCCCTGTAAGGTAACAGAGCAGTCCATATCGAAATCTATTCCAAAGTGGAAAAGAGTGAATTGCCATTCGACCCAACTACGTAACTCGCACCTTGGATAACCAGCTAGATCCTAAAGATGAGTGGGATCAGTCCCGTGGGTGTCTCCGGAGCTTTCCTTGCCTTCATCCCTTTTTTCCCGGGGTGTGCATGAAAGCCGGACCAACAGAATCATGGTTCATAAGACCACTCTACCTCATGCAGGTCATAGCATGTTACAAGTGAAAATTTCAAGGTATGGTCCAGAGCAAGGTTCTACCCGATGCAGGCTAGTGAAATAATCTATATCATATGACTCAGCATAATGTTATACCCCACAATAAACATTAGTTAAAATTATGCATGGAATTTCCAAGGTGTAAGCAATGATATGGCTAGGATGTTGTTCTACACCATGGTTCAAAATAAAATGAAAATGACCCAAATACTACAAGTTGTGGGCCAGTGCAATACTCTACCCTATGTGTTTTAGAGCACATTTATACACTAAAACATACTTTGCTCCAGCCCATGGTCAAAGTTTTCAACTTGTGTGAATAACATTTTCAATGAGCGGGCTATGACATGATTCTATGCCACTAAGCTAGCAAAGAAGCATGAGCTATAACATGGTTCTACACTGTGGAGCTAAACATAGATTGAAGCATTGATCTCAATCATCCATGAGAATATCAATGGTCTATTTATTCTCATGCTCTCCAAAACACATAAAACCAAGAATTTTGTAATATGACTTGTCAATAGAAGTGAACTGGAAGGCGAAGTAGTGAATAGATAAAGAATAAAGAAGTAAACACAATTGCATATTTATGGTTGAATATTGTCTAAAAAAATAGTGAATAGTCTAGATGACAATTTTGTATAGTCTAGAGTTGAATTCCATGAAAGCCCAACAACTTGTAGAGGTTGATTTGTAGAGGAGTACAAGATCACATGATTTCTCCTTTTATACAAAATAAATAAGAGGCTTCCACCTCAGCACCTAGCTGATTTGGTATTTCCATTCCTTATATGTTCCATTTTTATTTTATTTTTAAAACATGGAAAACTATAAATAGAGGTCAAACCCTCATTTTTAGGGTTGGTTCTAGAGTGTTTGCTTGCCCTGCTATGTAAATACTTTTCCAACTAAATAGAAGGAACATTACTTGGATGTTTGCCACAGGATGGTTTCTTTTGCATATTTTAGAATATTTGAACTATGAATGCATTTTTGCTACTACTACTATGGTTAGTTTATTCTACTAATATTGAATTGTTAACATAGAGCACCTTGAAATCTTTCATGGTTGAACATATGCTTGGAAAGAGTTATTTTCTATTAGTCAAGGTAATAATATAATTTTTCTATTTATATTATTATTATATTATACGTTTGAAATGATTTATTGGAGCATGTCTTTGTTGCTTTAATTGATGAAGATTGCTTTTTTTGAGTGTTGTTAATCACAAGTGTGGGACACTAAAAATTGAATGGCTAGGATTTTTTTTGTAGATTCCTATGTTGTTCGCTTTATCTAGCCATTGTTTAATCATTACCTTTCTAACCCTAAGACAATTTATATCCCTATATTTTAAACATTTAACCGAGCTTAAATGAGTCAACACCCAATCATTTGATAAGGTATGCTACCCTACTCTAGATTTTGGGCTAAAGCAATATTTAATACATCTAATATTGGGGTTTAGACTATGATTAGCAGGTGCACACCTAATAAGAATGTTGAATATAATAGTCAAAGTTTTGAGTTCTACTTGATGTCAATTCAGATCCCAATAGTTCTAGCATGCCCATTGGGACCCTCTTTACAAGAACACTAATTAGCCCGCATAATTTCATTTTTACATTTATCAGAGGAATCAAGATTTAGTGGATTATATTGACCTTATTAAGTGGTGAAAATAAATTCACTTGGTGACTCCCTGAGTGCAAGAAACCAGAAAAGCCTTTTCTATAGCTCATACTCTATCATGAATACTAGTTCATTTGTCAAGAACAATCAAGATCCTATTATATTTTATGAGCTCCCTTTAAGAGGATCCAATATCATAAGAAAATTATCCTTAGATTTTTAGTCAAGAGATGTTCTAGCTAAGATATCCCCTTAAATACTGTTGCAGTCCAAACAAGGTTAACTTCTTTCCTACTTTTGTCACATGCCCGTGCATTTAATTTATCAACCCAGGGAGCTTCGTAAACTTGCGAAGGGTCTTGAACAAGATTGCTTACAATACCACTTGATATGAGTCCGCTAGTTCTACTATTTGGGGGTGTTTCAATGGTCATCAATCATTCATACACTCCTCAATAATTTACGTAAAAATAATTAAATCTACATAAAGGAAATATTCATGCATTCCTAGAAATAAACCTATTGCAATACTAGAAATAACAATGCGATAAACAATCTTATAAAAGCGGTAAACTAATCTAGAAAACATAGGAAAAATAGGGGAAGAAATACTGGCTTGGAGTGGGCCTAGGCTCCAGCAGCTTCCTCCCAGCTGAACACGCACTTAGAAACTCTTAGAACTGTATTATAATTATCAAAGTATTACAATGCTTCTTCTGTATATCTCTCTACATTTACTATCAAAATATTCTATATATCCTCAGAGAGGTCTACGTGTGTTTATATAGCACACCCATAGATCTTCTGTTACAAAGAAGTTATAACAGTCGATTCATTCCATACTAAACTAAGATAGTCTGGTAAATGTGATCGACGTTTGCTAAAATTGACATTCGTTTCTAACAATGGTGTGTTCATTGATTGGTTTGTGCTTTTCCTGGCATTGGTAGGACGTTCTCATACGTCGGTGTGATCCCCAATTTAACTCTACATGATGTAGAGTTGGAACTGCACCAATATTTGTTGTCCATGTCATGCTTGTCTAGTCAACGGGCGAAGAACATGGGCACCTTCCCTATGAGGAAGGTGCCTAAGTATGTCGGGTACCTTCTCTATGCGAAAGGCACCTTACTGCCATTGGCACATTCCTGGAAGAGGAAGGCGCTTATCTTCTATTGGCACCTTCCTGTGAGAGGAAGGCGCTTGCCTTCTAGTGGCACCTTCTTATCGGCGCCTTCCTTATGAGAGGAAGGTGCTTGCCTTCTAGTGGCGCCTTCTTGTCGATGCCTTCCTATGAGAGGAAGGCGCTTATTTTCCTTTGGCGCCTTCCTGGAAGAGGAAGGTGTTGGCCTTCTATTGGTGCCTTCCTGGGAGAGGAAGGCGCTTGTCTTTCCTTGGCGCCTTCCTGGAAGAGGAAGGCACCTACTTACGCTTGGTGCCTTCCTGGAAGAGGAAGGCGCCTACCTTCTCTGCATTGATTTCGAAAGAAACAAAGTGCCAGGTCCATGAAAAGACCTCGACTGATCCAAATATGACTAAATCAACTACAATTCCACAAAAACACACTGAAAACACACGAATTAGATAACACGCATAATTTCATCAAATAATTATATAATCATTCATAAACATATGCAATCCTTATTATACAACCGCATAATAATCAAGAAAATGTATACAAAATATGAGCATTTCTGATGCTCATCATCCCCCCATGCCTAACATATGCCACACCCTCGTGGCATCAAAACTACAGGTAGCCCTGTTGACCCCTCATCGTTGTCATTTCTTGGTGGATCCGACTGTACCTGCGGCCCGTGTCTGCCTCTTCTATGCACTGGAATCTGGAGGTGTGGCTCCTCTTTTTCTACGTGGGGCTACGGGTGCTACTGTTGGCTTTGCTTTCCTCATCCTGGCCGCTATCAGAGGTGATCTAGCTAGCGTCATATCTGTTGCCTAAAATATAGCTTTTATAGCTTGCCATAGGTTAGCATTCTGAGGTTTGACCACTGCAAGAGGGATATCTAAATTATCCCTCTTGAGATGAACTACTTGGGCTTTGTACAATCGGGCTACTTCAGGAGTAAGCCCTGTGTTCTCCTTTGCAATGGCAGTGGCTTCCAATTCGGGGCCATATACCCACCATCATTCAAAATACCTTCTTATCTTGGAGGGCCGTCCCCAGGATGACCCATAAATCTCCCAGAACTGGTTGTCCTCTATCGGATTGACGCAGATACCAGAGTCCCCCTGCATCCTCGAGGTTTCCTTCCTAGTCTCCTTAGCTATTGTCATCTCTTTGAGTAGCTATTCGAACTATTTTTACCTCTCTGTGAATGGTTGCATATCCCACTCATCTTCTTCTGGCTCGACGAAGGTCACCTTCACCTTCTTTCGAGCCATCCTGGGCCCTTTTCCTTTGGCCTCTATAGAAAATGTGGCGGCTCGAATAGGGGTTTTCCCTTTCTCCTTGGTGGACGTCTTCTCGCTCCGAGGGGCCTGCTCTGCGGTCCCTGGAGCGTTCTCTTCACTCTGGGGGACCTGTTATGCCATCCCTAGGGGTGCTTCTTCACCCCCCTATCTATCATGTGTTGACCCCTCAGGTTCTTCTCTTTCTTCCTTAGGTCCGGGGAGTTCTTTCTTATCACCCCGATCTTGTCTACTATTGTTGGCCCTCATCCTTCTCTGTATCACTCAGGTCAATGATAGGGGGTGTTGTGGGACTTCTTTCCCTTTCACTCCCAAAAATAGAGGAATTCTCCCCTACCTCTGGGCTACTTTGTCGGGCATCTGATCGAAATTCTCCCGAAGAGAATACTCATTCTATAGATGTGGGAGAATTCATTGGGACCTCTATTGCCCAGTCAGTTTGGGTCGATGCGTCCCTTCTTTCTATTCCCCTATCCTAGAGTTGTTGGTTCTCCTCCTGCAACTGCTGGACCAGTTGCTCGAGCTGGGTGATTCATCTTTCTCATTCTTCCAATTCCCCTCTATGCTCATTCTGGTAGTCCTCCAAAATTTTTTGGGCCATCCAGCAATTGGTTTGCCACTCCAGCACTTCCTCCAAGGCTACGTCGACTTGATCATTGCTCCCAAAAGTCCCTACATCTTGTGGGCTCTGGTTTGTCAATTCCTGGAGGGTTTGGGCTGCAATGTCAACTTTCGGGTCGTTCTCTTCTTCTTCTACCGAGAGGAGGAGTCACCATAGGTGTTTCCTCCTAGGGACTGGTTCTAGTGGCCGAAACTCGGCCTCGCTGCTAATAAGCGATGCTCCTTCCTCTTCATACTCAGGCATTGGGGAATGCCCTCTTTCCTCTGTGCATTCGAGCACTGGTGAATGCCCTCTTTCTTTCATGAAATCGGGCAATGCCAATTGCTCGATACTTGCCATCTCCTCTATAGGGCTTCCCTCTTCTTGCCCTATTTTGGCAACAGCATCCTGTTGCCTTTCTTGGCCGCCATCTCCCTTTGCATTGGGGTTCTGCCTCTATGCTTCTGCATGGTGGACCAATGTTGATATCAGCCCATGGTGGGCCAAGGTGGATGGTGCTCCCTTATGGTACCTAGCCGCTTCTTCCTTTAGGGAATTTTCTAGGTAGAAGGGCATGTTCAACTTCCTTCCATGCACCAGGTGATTCAGAAACTACACATGGTTAGTGTGCAAATGGGTATACTTCCCGATGCATGTAAATAATTGAGCAACCTGCTTGAATATCTTCCATAGATTCATGGGAAGGCTGCTTTTGGGTAGCCCTTCCTTATCTATCTGCACATTTTCTCCTAGAAGTAGCACTTTGGCATACGACTTCAGCAGTCCACCTTTGTATATGCATTCACCTATGAGGGGTAATCCAGTCGCCTGTGAGATGTATTCGGGGGTGACCAAAATTTCTACCCCTCGCACCTAAGCTACGTCGCCCCTCAAGGAGGCAGCGAATTCCTTGGCTGCCTCCATATCCTAGCCTTGACTGACCAGGGTACAGTATTCAAACCATCCCTTGGCCTCGAACTATGTTTTTACCGTCCCCTTGATTCCTTTCGTATCACTCGGCTCATTCTTTTTCACCGCATGATTCTTCGACCTTCCTCCCATGGCGCCTTCCCTTACTACTGCGCTTTTTTTTTTGTCCTTACTTCTTCAGGAAGGTGCCTTCTTATAGGGAAGGCACCTAACCTTAGCATTTAATTCTAGGGTACGCCTTTTGAGCCATATCATTGGCACGTGGTTCCGGCCATGGGGGTATATGATTTTTATGACGGCAATATTTTTTTGGTATTGCATAATTTATGAATAATTATATAAATATTTGAGTTAGTATGCGCGTACCTTATTTGGTGTTTCATGCATCATGAAGAGAATTGATTCACTGATTTGTGACACGAGGGAGGGGTATTTTGTTTGTGTGGTTGGTGTGGAGGAAGGGAGGTGGTAATCTGATGTCGCTCGTTCGTGTGGTGATTTCATTTCTATCGAGGCATCCGTGAGACTTAAGTTTTGGCTGTACGAGGAAGGCACTCTTTGGTACCTTCCCAATGTGGAAGGTGCTTATGTGGTGCCTTCCCAATGTGGAAGGCGCTTATATGGTAGCTTCTCGATGTTGTTGGTGCTCTTTGAATGGATGCACCTTTCGGTGGTGGAAGGCACCCTTTTGATGATGGCATCTTCCTGCTATGGAAGGTGCTTCTGAATGGGTGTGCCTTCCTGATGTGGAAGGCTACTAAGTGCCATTCCTAGGTGGAAGGCACGATACGTGCCTCGGGTGGGCCTGGATGCCTTCCTAATGTGGGAGCACCTCAAGCTCTTTTTTTTGTGGCACCTTCCATGAAGGGTCGATGTGGAAGGCACCTACTTTTTCTCCCCCACGTCTATTATGATTCCACCTATAGTTTTGTGTTATAGGCCAATTCCATTTATCTAACACTGTTCGTTGTCAATTGTTCTAATGTGCACTTCCCCATTCTTTATGAGCTCTACCACCTCATATAGTCCCATCCATAATTACATTAATTTACCTTTTCTTTCTTGGAACCGAGAATTGTACAACAACACCCATTCTCCTTCTTGGAACTACTTCAGTTTAATGTGGCGATCATGCCACCGCTTTCTTTGCTTTTGTATGATTTCCGTTCTCTATAAAGCGTCCATTCGGATTTCATCCAGCTGATCTAGCTATCGAATCCTTTATTTTTTAGCATCATCCAAGCTCAAGTTCAATTCTAAAGCCATCCTCAATGTCTTGATTTCAAATTCAATGGGCATCATCGCACTCTTCCCATAGACCAGTTGGAAGGGTGTGAAGCCTGTGGTGGATTTCCACATGGTATTATACGCCTAGAAAGCCTCTAGAAACCGTGTAGCCCAATATTTTCTGTGTTGCTACATGATCTTCATCAGGATGTTCTCTATTTCTCTGTTCGTCACTTCCACTTGCCCATTTTCCTGTGGATGGTAGGGTGTAGTTTTATTGTGCCAAATTTTGTATTGCTCCATCAGCTCCTTGATCAACTTGGAGGTAAATTGAGGCCCTTGGTCTATTGTTATCTCTCTAGGGACCCCAAATCATGTAAAAATGTGGGAAAATAAGAAATCGGTGACTGTTATTTCTTTTGAATCTCTCAACGCTTGAACTTCAACCCATTTGGTGATGTAATATATACAGACCAAAATAAACCTCCTCCCTATTGAAGGTGGATTAATTGGTCCCATGAAGTCCATGCCCCACTTATCAAAGGGTTCTAGGTGTACCTGAGGTTGGAGGGGCATTTTATCTCGATGGGTTGGTCTGCCCATTCTTTGGCATTCATCGCACTTGCTGGCGTATGCAGCCACATCCTTGAACAGAGTGGGCCAAAAGTACCCAGCCTATAGGATTTTGTAGGTAGTTCGTTTCCTTGCAAAGTGTCCTCTGCATGGTTCATCATGACACGCTTTGAGTACTTCTAAGAACTCCTATTCTGCTATGCATCTCCTTATAATCTTGTCATATCCTATTTTGAATAGGAGGCCATCAATCCATAGGAACGATGCACTTTTCTCTATGACCGCCTACTTTTCTCAGAAAGAGAGAGCAGGTGAGGTTCTTTCGATGGCCAAGTAATTGGCTATATCTATGTACCACGGGATTTGCTCACTAATGGTGAACAAATGTTCATCCAAAAATTGGTCTTCCACTATTGTATGGTCTATCGATATCAATCTGGATAGAAAATCTGCTACGACATTGTCTTTGCCTGGTTTGTCAACTATTGTGATGTCGAATTCCTGCAATAACAAGAGCCACCTGATAATTCTTCCACCAATGGCTGGCTTGCTCATCAAGTATCTGATGGCCACATGGTCCATGTGGACAAATACCTTATACCCAATGATATAATGGTAGAATTTATTTATGGTGTGCACAACTGCAAGGAACTCCTTCTCCGTCACCGTGTAGTTGAGCTCGGCTCCTGCCAAGTTTTTGTTGACATAGTAGATGGCATAAAATTCTTTGCCATCCTTCTATCTGAGGACTACTCCAATCACATTGTTGGATGCATCACAATAGATATGGAATGGTATGGCCCAATTTGGTCCTCTTAAAACCATTTTGGATATCAGTTTCTCTTTAAGCAATTGAAATGCTTCTTCGCAGTCTTTCGTCCAATTGAACTCCACATCTTTAGATAATAGAGTGTGCAGTGGTTTTGCAATTTTGCTAAATTTGATGATAAATCATCAGTAGTACCTAGTTGATCCAAGAAAAATCCTCACCTCTCTCTACGTTTTGGGGTTGGGTAGGTCTCTGATGACCTCAATTTTTATTTTATCAACCTTTATTCCTTCTACGAAGAGGTGGTGTCCTAGTACGATGCCTTCTTGCATCATCATAAAGCATTTCTCGTTGCTTAGGAACAAATTGTTTTCCTTGCTTCTTTTGAGCACTCTTTCCAAGTTCATCATTGCTTCATCAAAGGTTTATCCATAGACGATGAAGTCATCCATGTATACTTTGATCGCGTCTCCCATCATGTCTAAAAATATGCTAAGCACCACCCTTTGAAAGGTGGTAGGTGTGTTGCATAATCCGAAAGGTAATACCCGATAGGCAAACGTTCCCCATGGGTAGGTGAATGTTGTCTTATCTTGATCCTCTTCTCCTATCTGGATCTAGTTGTATCCATTGAATCCATCCAGGAAGGAGAAATACTTCCTCCCAGAGAGTGTATCCAAGACTTGATCAATGAATGGGAGTGAGAAGTGGTCCTTCTTGGTCACTTTGTTTAACACTCTATAGTCCACATAGATTCGCCACTTCCCATTCTTTTTAGGGACTACCACTAACGATGATACCCACTCACTATCAAAAATTGGATAGATGAATCCGATAGTCAAGAGTTTTTGCAGTTCTTCCTTGACAATGTCTTTCATTGTCAAATTCATTCTTCTTTGTGGTTGCCTGCTTGGAGTTGCTTGATCATCAAGGTATATACGATGGGTACAGATCTCTGGGCTGATACCCTTCATATCTAAGTAATCCCATGCAAATGCCTGTTGGTGTCTAACCAAGAGCTCTTCTACTTTTGTCAATTATGTGGGAGTCAACCCACTACTGACATTCAATGTTCTTCCTGGCTCGACGTGTATCTGCTGAACATGGTGATCTTGGGCACCAACCAACGGTGATCCAGGTGCAAATATGGAGGACTCCCCATGGAGGAACTCCACAATAGCACCATCTTCATCTTCTTCTGCCAACTCATCCAACGTCATCATCGGTTGGATCATGGATAGCTTAGTATTTTCATGCTCGGTCAACATGGGTTCTCCTAATGAGTCGATGAACTACATTGGGGGTGAAATAGTCAACCTTTTAATGTTTTGTCCATTGGATATGGTCATCAGCCCATCTCGATAGCTGATGTAAGCGTCAGCTATTGCCAACCATGGCCTTCCCAAGATGAGCGGGTAACCGCCTAGCCTAGTTTTAGATTGCAAGACTAAAAATTTGGTTGGGTATTCCCATGCACTGATTGTCACTATTACATCTTCCAACATTCCTTCTAGTGCCATGGTCGATCGATCGACCAACTATAGCACTATCATAGTGGGTTTTAGGTTCGTGAGATGTAGCCTCTGCATGGTCTCCTGAGGCATTACGTTGATGGCTGCTCCGAGATCGACCAATGTATTGGACAGGGAATGTCCCTCAATTTTTATAGTCAGCATCAAGCTACCTAAGTCTGCATACTTAGGATGGCACATTTTGCCCATCATCAAATCTGCTAGTTTACCCATGACATTGATAGTCTGGGTTGCTCTTCATCCTGGCTTCCTTAGACACATCTCTCTTATCGCCTTGGTATATATCAAAACATCTCGGATGGCTTGAAATAATGGAATTGTCATGGTGAGGTTCTTCAAGCTAGACAAGATATCAAACTTCAACTACATTACTTTCCTATGTTCTTGCAGCCAATTGGGAAATGGAGCCTTTGCTCTCTTAGGCATTTCTTCTATCACCTCTTCTACAAGAGGTGTTTCTCCTACCTCTTCCTCCTCTTCTACCAGTGGAGGCGTTCCTACTCCTAGTTTTCTACCAGAACTAAGCTGAATATGGTACATCGGATACATCTCACCCTCCATGTTGTATGTTGGTTGGTTCACCCTGTTATTAGGATTTGTCGTCGATTGTGCGGGTAGCTATGCAGGTCTCACTACTGGAAACATTGGTAAATTCTATTGGGGGTGAGCTGGTGCTACATTCTGTGGAGCTTGATTCCACGTAGTGTGGCCTCTCCACTATTGCCTAGGATATGGATATGGCATCCATGGCTACTAGTTTGGGAATGCTGTTGGGGGTGCGTTGGACCAGGGTGATGGCCCCCACCACCCCATGTTAGGTGGTTGAGGCGGGCCTTGGGACATGTATGGTCCTCCCCCATATGATGGCATTTTGGTTGGCATATTCCCCGCAAGGGGTTGTGGCCAACTCTTCCGATTGCCTATGAAATAGGCATCCATACTTTCAACATCCTCCTGATTACTAGGTAGTTGTGGGCACAATCGATTTTTATGGTTCAGCCTGTAAACTGTGCATACTCTGACTTTGTTCTCTGGGCATGCATTCTTTGCATGCTTCCCTCTACATTTTGGATATAAATAAGCCAATGTTGCTTCGTTTTCTTGCTTCTTTTTCTCTAACAGTAGCGTATCCATCTACAATGCTAGAGATGAGAGCATTTCGCTCTTTAAATCTTCCAGCATGTTACCTATTTTTGTCTTCATGACTGAAGCAGTCACTTTCATGGTTCTAGAAGTGGTCTTGCCTCTCCTTCTTGAGTAGTTCTGACATAGTTGTCGGATGTCTTCCATAGCGTGTTGGTAGACATCACCTCTAGAAATCATGTTAAGAGCCTCCAGTGATTCATTGGTAAGTCCTCTCAAAAAGATGCTTTTGAGGGACTTATCAGATAGTTTCATGTGAGGAGATCATTGAATATTGAAGTTGAATCTCTCCTAGTATTCCTCGAGAGACTCATCTTCTTTATGCGTCATGCTCAGGACCTCTTCTCTAGAGTCTCTTGCTCTCCCAAAATCTTGGTATTGCTCTAAAAAGAGCTTCTTCATTTGATCCCAAGTGGCAATGTGTTTGTCTCCCATACCAATGAACCACCATAGAGCTGCATCATCCAATGTGGAAGGAAAGAGTTTCAGCTTCTACATATCAGATTTGTAGTCCATAGACCTACATAAGACATCAAAATTAAATAAAAATAGGTCAGGGTCCTCAGTTGGGTATCCTCTGAAGGTCGAAAGGTGAGAAGGGGATATGTTTTTCATTTTGGTATCTCCTACTCCTTCATCAATCAAGAAACTAAAGCCAGATGAGACTTCTTCGTTGTCAGCCATTTTTTTAGGAAATACGGTCTCTAATGCAGTATTTATGGCCTTACGATCATTTAAGACTTTTTGAGTCAAGGCTCTAAGGTTATCTGGTGTTATCGTCCGATCTTCTACAACTTTCCACAACAGGGCTTCCTCTAAGGGTGTCCTATTAAATAGGGGATTTATGATGATTCGTTCTTCCCCAAGTTGATGGGATGAGGAGGCACTTTGCACAAAGTGTGGATCCTCACTCCAATGGATTTTTGGAGGTGGGTCGGGTGAGTCTAATTCAAATTCAGAATGTTTGGCTGACTCAGGTTCTGGTGGATTGGTTTTTATAAACCGACCATCAGGTCCTCTTCTTCTCGAAGAACTCATACAAGGTCATATGGAAGGTTTCTAGGTATTGTAAATAATCTAGTTGAGACGCTTCCCTAGAAATGACACCAAAATGTTGCGGGCCAAACAAGGTTAACTTCTTTCCTACTTTTGTCACATGCCCATGCATTTAATTTATCAACCTAGGGAGCTTCGTAAACTTGCGAAGGGTCTTGAACAAGATTGCTTACAATACCACTTGAGATGAGTCCACTAGTTCTACTATTGGGGGTGTTTCAACGGTTGTCAATCATTCATACACTCCTCAATAATTTACGTAAAAACAATTAAATCTACAGAAAGGAAATATTCATGCATTCCTAGAAATAAACCTATTGCAATACTAGAAATAACAATGCGATAAACAATCTTATAAAAGCGGTAAACTAATCTAGAAAACACAGGAAAAATAGGGGAAGAAATACTGGCTTGGAGTGGGCCTAGGCTCTAGCAACTTCCTCCCACCTGAACACGCACTTAGAAACTCTTAGAACTATATTATAATTATCAAAGTATTACAATGCTTCTTTTGTATATCTCTCTACATTTACTATCAAAATATTCTATATATCCTCAGAGAGGTCTACGTGTGTTTATATAGCACACCCATAGATCTTCTGTTACAAAGAAGTTATAACAGTTGATTCATTCCATACTAAACTAAGATAGTCTAGTAAATGTGATCGACGTCTGCTAAAACTAGCATTCATTTCTAACGGTGGCGTGTTCACTGATTGGTTTGTGCTTCACCTGGCATTGGTAGGATGTTCTCATACATCGGTGCGATCCCCAATTTAACTCTACATGACATAGAGTTGGAACTGCACCAATCTCTATTGTCCACGTCATGCTTGTCTAGTCAACGGGCGAAGAACAGGGGCACCTTCCCTATGAGGAAGGTGCCTAAGTATGTCGGGTGCCTTCTCTATGTGGAAGGTGCCTTACTACCATTGGTGCCTTCCTGGAAGAGGAAGGCGCTTATATTCTGTTGGTGCCTTCCTGTGAGAGGAAGGCGCTTGCCTTCTAGTGGCACCTTCCTGTCGGTGCCTTCCTTATGAGAGGAAGGTGCTTGCCTTCTAGTGGTGCCTTCCTGTCGGTGCCTTCCTATGAGAGGAAGGCGCTTATTTTCCTTTGGCACCTTCCTGGAAGAGGAAGGCGTTGGCCTTCTATTGGCGCCTTCCTGGGAGAGGAAGGCGCTTGTCTTTCCTTGGTGCCTTCCTGGAAGAGGAAGGTGCCTACTTGCTTGGTGCCTTCCTAGAAGAGGAAGGCACCTACTTACGCTTGGAACCTTCCTGGAAGAGGAAGGCGCCTACCTTCTCTACGTTGATTTCGAAAGAAACAAAGTTCCAGGTCCATGAAAAGACCTCGATTGATCCAAATCTGACTAAATCAACTACAATTCCATAAAAACACACTAAAAACACACGAATTAGATAACACGCATAATTTCATCAAATAATTATATAATCATTCATAAACATATGCAATCCTTATTATACAACCGCATAATAATCAAGAAAATGTATACAAAATATGAGCATTTTTGATGCTCATCAAATACCTCCAAGACCACCTCCAACAAGAACAATGCTAATAAATATGGTTGGATAGTAGAATGTGAATCCAAATTAGCCTCTACAAAAATACCCTAATTGGGATATAGTTGGTCCCCTGAGACTTGTCTAGATGCATGATATTCCTCAAGCTATATCCAAAGCTATAACTACTTATGATGGATCAAGTAAAACTACTAATGAGCATTTTCAAGATATCCTATATCTTGTAGCTATCAATAATATCATAAATGAAGATGTGATTGTTAGAATATTAACCCTACATTTTAGAGAAAAAATCCTACATTGGTTCAAGACTTTAGAGGATAATAGCATTAATTCTTTAATTCTTAGACTGCATTAGTTGAGCCTTTTGTAGAGGAATTCAATGATTCCACTAATCTCTTTTCTCTCCTAAGCTAGTTCACATCCATGCAAAAGCACTAGCATGAGTTAGTTTCAAATTTTAATCTAATATTCAGTAGAACCTAGAAAAGGATTCCACCTAAAGCTAGGCCAATATACTATATCAGAGCCCTTGGGTCAGAACTTGGGTTACAAAATCAATAGCTAGGAGTTTACACCTTCCCCTAGGTTTAAAATGCAATTGTGTAGGCTAAGAATATCCTCATTAATATAGGAAGGTTACCTCCAAAAATTGTGATGTCATACTGTTATGATATTCCTCATGTCCAAATTTTGAAAACTACATCTTCTTACATGGACCCCCCTCCTTCGTCATCCCCATTCCCATATATGGATCCAATTCCATCCTCTAAAAATTCATATAGTTCAATTTATTGTCTACCACTTCCATATCAAATACCTCAACAGTCCACCATATTGCTTGACATTCAGTGTACTTTGAAAACACTCAATAACAAGATGAATGTGATGGAGAAAAGAGAGATAGAAAGGTCTCAACAAAGGAGATTTCCCTATATCAATAGAGATCAAAAACTTAGTACCAGCAATAGCATAGGGATAAAAATTAATGTAAATAAAAAAGATTAAGAATATTCCCCTAAAACCAGTCTTGCGAATATATTATGCCTTATATTTAATGACCCTCATGATTTAGAATCATGCTTTATGTACCAACATTATATGCAACATACCATGGAAAATGTAGAGAGAAATAAAAAAGGTAGAGTTAATATGTTATGGAAACTAAATAAAATAATGGTTGGGAAAGATCTTGATGAAGAAGTACCTATCTCTATCATGATAATATCAGGCAAAAAGACATTGTAGGTTGATCCCTTGAAGATGGGTCAATTTCAGGTCCCCTCTCAAAATAAGAAAGATCCCCTTGCAAAGTAATGATCAATTTCCTATTCCTCAAGCATCTAAAAAGAGGGACTCGATTCCTAAGAGCTAGGAGAGAGAAGTAAATTTTCCTATGAGATATGAGAAAGATAATGACAAAGATAATATGAGATCCAAAAATGAAGCACAAGAAAGGCTGGAATTCCTTCTATAAAAAAAAACAATGGATTGAATCTACTCAATAATATAAGAGGAAATATGGTGAGCCAGAAAAGAAGTATGAGAGACCCCTTTTAGAAAAATTAGAGTATAACATTATAGAATAAATGAAAAGTATTCCCTCCAATACAAGTCTCTATGATACCCTCTTCATCCCTAGATAGATAGATCTGCTCAAGGCTTCTTTGAGTAGAAATTCTATTAGGATCCTCCATCCTAACATTAATAGTTAATATTATTAATTTATTAATTATTATATTATTAATTACTAATGTGAATAGTCACATCCCTTCATCCATGTAGCCCTAGGGTAGACATTAATTAGGGTAGATAGGGTTGTAGGAAATCATCCATGAAGTATAAATAATATAATTTATTTTAATCCATTGGAAGGATCTCCTTACCAGTGCAATAGTGATTTGTTATAATAATTATTTAGTCTTTTGTTTTATATGTTTTGATATTAAATTCCTATTATTTCATTGTAAACACAAGATAGGTACAATGAACCTATCATATGGTATTAGAGTGGTTTCAATTATGCACCTTCTCAAGTCCTCACACACCACCCACTCATATCTTACACCATAACATATCTAACATAGTTCACCTACCACATCGTCACATAACATCCACACTTTATTACTTAGTACAATCATTGCTCCAATAAAATAAATCACACACATTCATACCTTCAAGTGTTATCATTACACCCATCCATTTGTGCACCTAGAACAATAATCCATTCTTGTGAAGGTCATGCTTCCTCCTTGTTGATTGAAAGACAGTGAAACATTACCAATCACAAAAATTATTCATGAAAATATTGTGCAAAATTTATAGACCTAGACGTGCTACAGACCCTGAACATGCTATGTTAGACATGAGCAATTTAAAAAAAAAATCCCCTAATTCAGGAAAACAAGAAGACGTCATTCTTTGACAAGTGTAGAAACTTTAGGGAGAAAAATTTAAAAAATAACCTAAGTTTAAATTCTATTCCATAACCATCAATTTATTTTTTGTCAATTTATGATAGTTCTGATAGTTTTCATAGAACCTATGTGGACAACAACATCACTTCAGGAAGGAGATATGTGTATAGTAGCACACCTATAAAAACATTAAGATCTCAATGCATCATCAAAGATATAGAATGATTCATGGAGTACATTTTAGCCAAAGTCTAATTCAAGTACATAATAATCCATGACAAATAGTAATCAATGTGAAGGAGGTTAGCAGTTATAGTCATTTGTGAAGGAGGTAATATCTTATTTGTGAATACAATAGCATGTAACCACCATTGTTCACCAAAATTGATGAGGAAATGCCTAAGGAGAACACATAGACATTGACAAAGATATGTCATCTGCACTTACTCTAAAGTGAACAAATCGAATACCATAAAAACTAAGGAAGAGATGCACAATGAAGGAAACACATTATGAGCATGCATTAATGTAGAAAAAAATTTCATCAAAGAGTGCTAGTTAGTAATATAGTGAATGTCATTCGAGAGAAGTGTTGCCAAGGAGCATCATTAAAGTATTAGCTAGTCGTTGATCAGAAATAGCATAAGAAATAATATCATTTGTAATCATTTGTAGTATAAGAAGACATTGATTATCACATGCACATCAAGGAAGTATTTCTAGGTAGGTTTTTCTACATTAGTGAGCACCAAATATTCAAGTAAGAATGATATTAAGCTAACGGTCATCATTTCACGTCAAAAATAAATTGTTGGAAATAAAAATTTAAAACTTATTCCTAAATTTTTGTCATCAATCATACACTTTTGTTAATAATTACCATTAAAATATGAAGTGCCATATGGTTTTCCACTCATTTATTTAGTGACTTATTCATTTTATGTCAATTACGAGAAAAAAATAAATTTGTATTTTCTTCAGGGTATTGTAGTACTATTCAATAGCGTTGCCATATTGTAACATTCTATTTTCGATAGGGTAGCATAATCCAGGTGAGTTCTCCTAATTTTCAAAAATAACAAGAATTTTTGGTAGCTTGCAAGTGTTAAATTATTCTTATTTATCAAGGGATAATTATCCCACATCTGTTGCACAAATATTTACATAGGAAAATATTAGTGTGAGCATGCAAGTATCATAGTATCTAGCTTACTGGACACTTCTTTGCCTATGTGCACAGGTGCCCATCGACTTGACCATTGACTTGGTGGACCATGACCCTATCTTTAGTGTCCTCTCTCCACTTTCTATCCTTCATCGTTCTCTACCCTTGTCACCACCTGCCATATGTTAGTCCTTGCTCCCCACCAAGAGACCATATGTTGTACTACCATTGACAACCTAAATCCTTGATGAATAATTGCAAAAATTAATATAAATATTTTTTGACAAAAAAAACAAAAACCTATAGCAAAAAAATTGTTAAAAATTGCTAATCAATCTTTTTTTCTTTTTATCAATGACTTCACAATAGTTTTTGGTGATGATTTTCCGTAATTTTTGACAACAAATCTTTGATGACATCTTTTGTGATGATTTTTTTTGCAAACAAAAAGTTGATGAAGAGTTTGGTAACAAAATTGTTGACAAGAAATTATCGATGACTTTTTGACAAGAAATTGTTAGCAACTTTTTGAAAACATAACTAATGATAAAATTGCGACGAAATTTTGATGCAAAAAAAAACTTGACAATTTTTTCAGCAACATTTGTTGACCACCTTTTTGCAAAAAAATTGTCAATGACTGTTTGCTGTAAAATTTGGACATCAACTTTTATGCAATTTTTGTGATGAACTGGCCAATGGTGGCAGATATCAAAACCCCAACATATTTTCACCGATTAATCTCACCACCCTTAATCAAATCACTTCCATGCATGCATATCAAAATTAGTTCCAACATCTCATCAATCACCTCTCAAGTCTAGATGAATCATTTCTCATAAATTGCTTCATTAGTGGATTAAAGGATGAGATTAAGAAGAAGGTGGAAATATTCAATCCTTGCACCCTAATGTAGACCTTTGTATTAGCTTTACTAGCCAACAAAAAACTCAATATTCGATGTTGATTAGGAAAACCATTTATGGAGAATTCACAAACCTTTACACCACTCCCAAACCTAACCGAACTTTACCCATTAAACATCTCGTATTTGATGAGATGAAGGAATGATGAGCATAAGACATCTATGATACTTTTTATGAGAAATTTGGACCCTACCATAAATGTGTTACACAAACGTTATATTTATTTAAGGTAGTTGATCCTTATCAATCCATTAAGGGCAAAGATGAGGAAGATGAGCAAGAAATGATCAAAACACCTGATTACAAAAATAAATGCAATAAGGTTGATGTGCAAGAAGTGATCGATGCACCAAAAAAAAATGAAGTAGACATACATGAAGTGAACAATAGAGGTTAGACCTACACTCTACAATAAATACACACAAGTTCCTTATAAATAGTGATTTCTCACCACATAGTAAAACCTCTCTGAAAACAAGGCAGAAAGGTGACTACACACTCAATTTCTATTAACTCTCCTAGGAAAAACAAGAAGATGTAGAATTGTTACCACCACTTTTGATGCATCATTCTAAAGTGTTTGAGGAACCCCAAGGGTTGCCCTCCCACCATCATCATGATCCTACTATTCTTCCTAGAAACCCCCCACTAATACTTCGACCCTCAAGATATCCCTACCTCCAAAAAAGTGACATTAAAATTGTGCAAGAACTTGTGCAAATACTACTTGGAAAGTGCCTCATCAATTTCAACAATAATTTCCTTAGTCCCAGCTTTGAGGAAAAAGCTTCTTCTAAGAGGGGTGGCATGTTAGGATCCTCTATTATAACATTAATAGTTAATATTATTAATTCATTAATTATTATATTATTAATTACTAATGTGAATAGTCATGTCCCTTCATCCATGTAGCCCTACTGTAGATATAAAGTAGGGTAGATAGGGTTGTAGGAAATCATCCATGAAGAATAAATAATATAATTTATTTTAATCCACTAGAAGGATTTCCTTACCAGTGAAATAGCAATTCATTAAAACAGTGATTCAGTATTTTATTTTGCATATTTTGATATTAAATTCCTATTATTTCATTGCAAACACAAGATAGGTATAAGGAACCTATAAAATTATCAAGAAAATCAAGCTACTACCATCCTTAGCATGCCTTCTAGTAAATAGAAAATATCCCCTACTACTCTAAAGAACAAATCCTCTCCTTTTTACATATCCTTAAGAATGGAGGGTTGGATAGTTTACAATTGTATGATGGATTCAAGGGCCTCTACCACAGTCATGCCCAAAGCAGTCTGTGAAGATATGGGTATGGAATATACCAGATCTCATACCATAGTTTTACAATTAGATGAGACACTAGTTAAGATAGTTGGAGTGATAAAAGATGTACTGATGAGACTGCATAGAGCCCCATAGGTTACCATTGTATAAGAAATTATGGTGGTAGATATAGAGCCTTATTTTAGTCTATGCCTTTCCAGAGAGTTCACTTCCAATATAGGATATTATATGTACTTAGATTAATTTGGCATGATAATACCTTTCAAAGGAAATAGGATAAGGATAACACCTAAAAATCATGTGTCCTATCACATAGAGAATATTGAAGAAGATATATGCAACCTCACACCCCTAGATGAGTTTGAGCTAGTCTAAAGTTTTTAATATTTAAATATAGAGGATGAATTAACATTCAGATAATATTACAACCAAGTGGGATAGGAATGGGTACTTACAGTATTTCTTCAAAAGCAAAGAAAAATATCCCCACTATATCCAATCAATCATTGAGAGATATGGAGATCTAGACTATGCATTTTTATGATGCAAGATGCATAAATAGAGCTGGTGCTAGTGTAGTTTTGTAGTCTCCATCAGATGGTGTAAAATTTTTTGCATATAGATTGACATGGTCTTGTACTAACAATAATGTAAAATATGAAGCTTTATGCTTAGGATTAATGCAAGAAAAAAGTATGGGGATCAAAACTTTTAACATATATGGTGACTTAGAGTTGATAGTTAATCAGGTAAGAGAGATGCAGTAGTAAACATCATTACCTAAAATCATACAAAAATAGGGTGTGGGATTTGATGGAATCTTTAGATATACTAAACATTCATTTTATCCCCAAAAAGTAGAACATGTTAGTTGACTTGTAGGCTATCAAAGGTTCTAATTTTAGTCATTCTTAAAATACAAGATCATCTAGAGATAGAAGGATCAAACTAGTTTTTTAGGACTACAATACCAAAATAATTTATTTTTTGGTAGGTTTTTGAAAACAATGACCAGATTATTGATTTTCTGGTAAGGGAGGCTTGCATGTCCATTGTACAGAAGGAAATTCCTCAGGATATAGATCATCAAGATGTTATAAAATTAAAAAACAATCATATCCTTAAGGGTTTGGTCACCCTAGAAATACTCTTTGATAATGAATATGAGATAAAATCCAAAGCCATGGAGATCAATAAAAAATCTATAAATAGATTGATATTGAGAAGGAAAATAATCTCAAAGTTGGTATCCAATGTTCTTCAGAAGATGTGGAGGAGAACAAAGCCCTATGATTTAAATACCAAGATATTGTGGCTTGGTCATATGAGGATCTAAACATATATGATAAAAAAGTGATTCAATGTACTATTGAGCTAGGACCTAATGCAAAGCCTTTCAAATAAAAATAAAGACCTGTAAATCCTAGTATTGAATCTATAATGAGATAAGAGTTGTTCAAATTTTTGAAGGCTAAAATTAAATATCCAATCAAGAATTCCATATGGGTAGCTATCCAATTTGGTCCCTATAAAAAATAAGAATGGAGACATATGTCTGTGTGTAGATTTTAGGAATCTCAACTAGGCATCATTGAAGGACCACTACCCTCTCCCTTATATTGACAAAATTTTATAGATTTTTGTAGGAGTAGAGAGGTTCTCATTGTTAGATGGTTTCTCTAGATATAACCAGATCTAAATATAATATGAAGATCAATTCAATATAGCATTTAGCACTAAATGGGGAATTTTTTCTTACTAAAGGATACCTTTTTTTCTATCCAATGCAGGGGCCACCTTCCAGAGATCTATGGATTATTATTTTTTAGAGTTAATCAATAAGGTCATTCTCATCTACTTAGATGATATGATTATGTTATCTTATAAAAAACAAGCTCATATAGAGCACCTGGAGCAAGTATTTGAGAAATATAGAGAATTTGGTATCTCCCTAAACCCAAAGAATTCATTCTTTATAGTCCATGAAGGGAATATATTAGGGTATATGGTGTCTAAATAAGGAATGTCTATAGATCCAGATAGTGTAAATTTAATTCAAGCTCTCCCCCTACCTATGAACAAGAAGGCCTTGCACTCTTTCTTTGGGTAGATCAACTTTGTGAGGAAGTTCATCTGAATTTGCTCAAATAGTAAAGCCTATATCAGAGTTGCTAAAGAAGAATGTATATTTCAAGTGGATAGAAGTAAGGAAAAAAGCATTTCAAGCCATAAAACAAGTTATTGCCACTACCCCAGTCTTGGTGAATCTTTATTTTAGTAAGAATTTCATTTTTTATGCTTATGGAATTGAAGAGAGCTATGTAGATGTGCTTACTCAAAAGAATTATTATGGAGAAGAACATCCCATATTTTTTTGGAGTCAAATATTCCATGAGTATCATATCAAATACAAATTTATTGGTAGACAAGTGTTTTTAGTAATGAAGTCATTGAATAAGTTTAGACAATACTTGGCTCAAAATAAAACCCTAGTTTATGTGGTCTACCCATATGTAAGAAGCTTTATTTTACAAGGAGAACTGGGAGATAAAAGAGTTGGCTAGATTACCAAAATCTAGGAGTATGATGTGGAAATCCATCCTACCAAGCTAGTTATATATAAAGCACTATGTAAAGGGTTAACAAAAAACGTAGTTGTATAATAGATGTTATCTTGTTAGCCATCAACAACATATCAGGGTGAAGAGTTTTCATTAGAATATTCATATTGGGTTGATCAAATGATAATCTATTTTCAAATGAGAATCTACCCTCAAAGGTCTTAAATCATCAGAGAGGAGGAGATATAGGCTTCAAGCCTTTAAATATGTCCTATTTCTAGAGGGGTTATATAGAATTTTTTTTGATGGAGTTCTCCTAAGATGCTTGAAATATGATCAAAAGCAAAAATTCATTAAGGAATTCCATGAAGGATTATCTGGGGGATAATTTTTTAGGAAGGGTCACATTTATAAAGATTATTAGGGTAGGTTATTATTGACCTACAATATTTTTTGATGCCTTCACGATAATGATGACATGTGATGAGAGCCAAAGGTATGTGTGAAGGAATAGAAATGCATTATTCCACCTCAAACCTATTCAAGTAGAAGAACCTTTTCAATAGTGGGGATTGGACTTAATTGGGGTTATAAATCCCAAATATTTAGTAAGACATAAGTATATCCTGAATACGACATATTATCTTACCATATGAGGTGAAGCCATTCCCACCAAGAAATAAGATCAGGAGGTGGTAATTGAATTTATGGAAAGCATAATCACAAGGTTTGGTATCCCTGAAGCTATGTAAGTAAAAATGGTCCAGCTTTTATAGGAGCTAAATATATTGAGTTTGAAAGCAAATATGGTATAATTTTTAAAAAAATACTCTAACTTCTACCCTTAGGGGAATGGATTAGCTAAGTCAACTAAAAATAATCTGCTTATATTTTTAAAGAGATCACTGGAGGATAACAAAAGAAGTTGGCATCTACTTTTAGAGCAGGCTCTATGGGTAGATAGGATCACTATCAAGAAATATATCAAGACTACCCCTTATGCATTACTGTATGGTAAAGAAGTAGTTATACCTATTCATATAGAGATACCAGCTTTAAGGTTGGAAAAACAAGGAGAGGAGTTTTATCAGAATCCAGCTAAAACCATGTTGATGCATCTCCTACAATTGGAAGAAAAAAAGATAAGCATATGAATATTTCCAAAAGCACTCAGTTGACACTAAAGGTTGGTTAAAAAACAAATCTAAATTTAAGGAGTTCAAAGTGGGTGACTATGTCCTAAGGTGGAATGTAGAGAGAGCTAAACCACACAATTACCAAAAAATTAACTCTTTCTGGGATGGACCTTTCAAAGTTATAGAGGTTATAGAGAGCAATTATTTTCAGCTCCAAGACCTAGAAGGAAACATTCAGCTAATTTTGGTTAATGGATTCCATCTAAATCTCTATTTTAAGCAATATTCATTTCCATGTAACATATGTTTATATTTGTACTATAATTTTGTTTATTTTTAAGATTTCTATATAGAAAAAAGAAAATTATAGTATATCGGCTCACAACATGTCATTAACCAAGAGACAAGGTGGTCAAAGTTAATAGCATGCTCTCTCCTACATCGTGCTCAAGAAAATAAGACTAATATGACCATAGGCTATAATATGCACTCCATACTAATCTTAAAATGAATAATACAAAGATAGGCATGGGTTGTAGTGTGTGCTACATCGTGACCAATCAATAAATCACATGATGTTTTCCACTTCCAATCTGTTTATATTTTGAATTAAAAAGCATGCAATGGGTAGTTTTTCATCAATTGCATTAATGGTGGAAGGTGTGCATGTGGGGTATTTAAACTCAAAATTCAATTCAAATCCATTTCACAAGTAGTCTTGAATTACCAGAAAGATCTAAAGTAGTAATACAAAGTTATAAAGTATCAAATAAGAGCAAATCCCCTATAATTCTATTAGAAATGGCATTGATTTTAGCTCAGGAAGCTATCCAACAGGTGATTATCAAGCTAGAATGATATGTAGATAAAGTAGAAGTAGTGGCAAACACTAATATGAGATGGAGGATGATAACCATGCTTAGATGAGACATTGATGACAAATTCCAAAAAGGTGAACTGATTACAGTTCAAGGTAGTTATGTTATTCACTCCTTATTGTCATTTTATATCTATGATTTTGTGCATCCTTACCCTAAGTTTATAGATGCCATTGTAAATTTTTACAACCCTAGAGCAAAAGCAATAAAAATGGCTAATGGTAAAACCCTTTTTAGTATAACCACTCAATCCTACCGATATTTATTTACCATAAGTGTAGAGCCTCATGTGAGCCCTAAGATCTTTGACCCATCAACTCAAGGAAAGTATTACTTATTGTAGGGACGATCTCATGATGGTGAACCTTTTAGAAAGTGGGTTTACAGCTAATTTAAAACCATCAAGCCTAGGATTACTTTGCTAAAACCCCAATTGCTACTAAATAGTTTACTTACCCATAGCTTTTTACTAAGTTGGCCTACCTAGAGGGTTTATATTCTCACCGGTATGTAAGGTATTGGAAAATATCCACTATTTATTGCATATCCAATGAGAAAATGTATAAATATTCTACATAATAATAGGGTATTAAGCCAATTTATTTTTATTGGCCAGCCTATCTCTCTAAAAATATGCATGAACAATTGGTTAGTATGAAAAGAGACTCAACAAACCCTTGATTTTGGAATTGCTCAAACCTGATATGGATGTTCTATAGTGTTGTAAGACACATGATGCATTAGATTCCAATGGTGGATAAGAATGATAATGGAGACCCTATACTAGTCTATCAATGGACCAATAATTTGAGGACATAGAGTCATACTACAGATTCAATATAGAATTTTTAGGGTCAACACTGAAAGTTATATATGGTGAATGCCCTAGGATGCCACCCCTTGTGAAAGAGTTATTTCAAGTAGAGAACGCTGAAGAGGGAGATTGGTATATCCTTAAATAAGGGACTATTATTAGACTATATGGCTTCATTGATAAGCCTTTCGTACTATCTAATTTTGTTACCAATAGGCTATTGGCTTTGGAATATTTGAGATAAGCTAACTTTATCAATGTCAAATTTAACACCAATAAGGGAAGGAAGGGGAATATGATTTATTCTTGCAATGTAGATGATATTTTTTTTTTTTTGTGGAAAACATCCCAAAAGGGATGACACTTTCAGATAATACCCAAGGAGGCAAGGGTACCTGCAATGTAGATGATATAACCATAAGAAAAAAAGTTCAAAATAAACAAATTACTCAATATTTGGAGAGACTATGTTTTTTATATATTCCACAAATATGGAGATACGACCCTGATGATAAGTTCTTGCAAAGGAATATTACCCTAAATAGAGACAAGACATGAATAAACACCAGGAGCTGAATAAATATGGAGATATGACCCTGATGATAAGTTCTTGCAAAGGAATATTACCCTAAATAGAGACAAGAATTGAATATTACCCTAATTATTTTCAGCTCCAAGACCTAGAGACAAGATTTTATTCATTTTAGAGTCCATTGCACTTTAAGAATTAAATAAACCACAGTGCCCCTTGTTAACATCCACTTGCAAACCCTAAGGTGTTCTTAGCATTTCATTTTAAACAGCATCCTTGATAATCAATAATTAGCATAATAAGAACCTTGGAGAAATCGTTTTTCTTTGCAAGCGGAGGATTTAGGACTCGGATCCTACAGAGAGTGTGTTTTCACAATCGGGTTAAAACACCACTCAACAGATTGGCGCTAGAAGGAGGGCCCGAATCGGTTTATCTATTTCAATTTTTATATCTGAATATTTTGTTTTTGATTTAATTCTGAAATTATTTACGGCTAAACTGCAACACTATTTTTGTGTTTGTTGCAGGTTTTCTTCGAACTAGCCGAGGGTTTCCTCAAGCAGGCTGGACCCACCACGCCGTATTGCGACCAGGTCTCAAACAACCGGAGAAACCATTTTTCACGACCTTACTGGTACTCCCAAGGGTAAAGTCAAGCAAGTCGTAAGCACTCCAGTAGCAAAAGGCCTGTTTTCTCCAGGAACGTCGAGTGGACCTACGCCAGTAATATCCGTTGCCCCTAGTGTGCCTATAGTTTGTAATATTTCTTCTGCTATTGTAGGTCTGTCTACATCAATTCTGAGTCAAATGGCTCAAGCTCCAAGAGCTCCTTGGTATGGAGCTAACAATACTCCTTTGAATATTGTCGGGGATATCCATGAAATCCCCAAGAACATTGAAATATTTCTGCCTAAATACAAGCCAGATGGCCTAAGAACAGCAGAAGAACATATCCAAGCCTATAGAGATGTTTTAATTAGGTCGCAAGTTCAGCATGAAGATGTAGCCTCGTAGACTTTTCCCCATGAGCTTGGATCCAATAGCATATGAATGGTATATATGCTTGCCAACCGGTTCAATCACCTCTTGGACACAAATGGAAAATGCATTTGTCAATCAATTTAGGTCGCCCTTAGATCCCGCAACTATTTACAATCAGCTTTATTACATGCAAACGGGGCCAAGGGGAACCAATCCAAATGTTTAATCGAAGATTCCAAAAGAACTATAACAGAGCAATTAGACATTTTGCCATCGATCCTGCAGTAGCTTTGCAGATATATTTTGGGGCATTGGACCCCATGACAGCCATGTTTGCAAGGCGTAATCCTCAGGTCACCACGCTGGCTTTGGCCTATAATGAAGCCATGACTATTGAGCAGCAATTGACACCGCAAGGCTACGGGTTTACCCAGATGCCTATGTTGGGACAGTGTGCTCCATATGGTCAAGTTCCCCAGGAAAATCAACTCATGGCACCACAAATGCCAAGTATGAACGCCTTCCCATATCAGCAGCCGTATCCACCAAACACCCGCATATGCACCCATTCCAATCCAACCAATCACAACCATTCCACCTGTTCTTGCATTTTTGCAGAACAGTCAATCAACTACGCAGGAAACTAGTCAAGTCAATCCTCAAGCCATAGTTCCTGTTTCGAATCCAATCCCAATTCAAGGTATCAATCCATATGGGAATCCAATTCCTCATAACCCCACCCAAATGTGGAATCAAGACCCCATCAATTATGCAAATCCAATGGGGGTTAACAACAATGTGGTTCCACCGAAGGATGTCTTTTCGAAAGTCGAAGAGCTCAAGAAACTAGTGCATAAACTAAGTAATGACAGGGTTCAACAAGCAGAAGCATGAGTCCCGTGCCCCTCACCCAAGTCAGAATTTTAACAATAGAGGGAGGCACTGGAACACTAAGCCAAACAATGGGGGAGTTCCTGCTCCCATTGCTAATCAATTAGATGCTTCTGCAGGCCCTAGCCAATCCAATTCTCTTTTGAATCTTTCAGATTTGGCATGGGAAAGAGGGTGCAGGTTACATAACACAAAAGAACACAATGAGAGGAATTGTCCTGAGATTGCTAGATACACTCATTGTCTTCAGGCACAAGTTGATGATTTGGAACTGGTATCAAATGAGGATCCATCGTATCAACAAGATGAAAATATTATGGTGATGGAAACAGTATATCACCAAGAGGGTGAGAGCGAGGAGGAAGAAGACGAAGTTTTGGAACAGGAGGTGCAAGCTTTTCGAGATTTCAGAAAGGGGACTCATGGGTACCATTTGAGGAGTAAGTCTAAAGCCCCTAAAACCTCATCAACACCTCCAAACAGTTTCTATTCTTCCTCCGGATACAAAGGCAAGTAACAACCCTCCCCCTCCACTCGTAAGAGAAATGTCTAATGACGTCCGGAAGACAGTCAAATTCGAAAAACCAAATTATGACGTAGTGGAGGATATGAAGAAGTCCAAATCTAGCCTTTCATTCCCTGGACGCAGCTAAATTGCCTGGTCAAAAGGAGGCGTTGATAAGAGCTTTGAACTCACCTGATCCGATGTGGAAGGAAAAAAGAGCTGAATCCCATCTGATTTTGCGAAAGGAGAGAAGGGATGTCCCGCCATTCTTATTAACTCTGAGAATTGCGGGTAAGAACTTGCATAACTGTTTGGTAGACACAGGAGCCACGAGCAACCTCATGCCTACGGAGATATGTCAAATGCTGGGTCTACAACCGGTTTCATCCAAATGCACGGTCTTGCAATTGGACCGTTCAGAGGTAAATGTAGTAGGGACCTTATATGATGTCAAGATTCAATTAAATTCTCAACCCAGGGTCCAGCAGGTTGTAGACATTTTGGTGGTTAACATCCCAAGTAGGTATGGAATGTTACTTGCGAGAGATTGGATGAAAATGCTGAATGGCTATTTTGCAACAGACTGCTCGCATATGTGGCTGCCATGGAAGGGCATTGCTAACCAAATCAGAGTGGAAAACGAACCGAGGCTTAAGGAGATTATAACGGATTTTAACAAGCCGAATGAGGTTCAGTTTTTCGAGCCAGACCTAGGGGTCTATGCTCTTGATGTTGAGAAAGTTGCTGATGAACTTAAAGAAGAAGTGTGTCATGGTGGTTCTTCTGAGGAAAAGGATTACACGTGGTTGCTCAAGTTTGATGGATCAAAATCTAGACAGGGAGCAGGAGCTGGAGTCGAGCTCACTGGTCCAGGAGGTAAACCATTATTGGCTGCCTACAGATTGCAATTTCCTTGCACAAACAATGTGGCGAGAATACGAAGCATTGATCTACGGTTTACGTCTAGCATTGAGCAAACATGTTAAATGCTTGAAGGTTTTGGGAGATTCTCGAGTTGGTTGTCAAGCAAATCAAAGGACAATATACATGCCGCGACAAAAGACTGAGCCTTTATAGGACTAGGGTTATGGACCTCATGGAGGAGTTTGATGCATTCAACATAGCCCTTATTTCTAGGAGAGGAAATCGAATAGCAGACTCTCTTGCAGTCGCCGTGGGCATGTTAAACCCGGTGGATATAAAAAGATGTAAAAAGTTTTCCATTGAGCTGGTTCCTTGTCCATCAATACCTGATAATGTGAAGAATTTCCAGGTTTTTGAGTGTGACAGCACATCTTCAAGTTTGTCACAAACTCGGGTATTTTTGAAAATCAGGTGATCGATGAGGAACAAAGGTGGCAGGATGAAACAGAAGAAAGTGAAACTGCGTATCAATCCAACAAAATTCCTAAAGACGTGGTTTCATTAGAAAAGATGTTCGACATGGAATGCAAGAACAAGAAAAGAAAAAGAGTCCCGCTCCCCAAAGATGCATGCGATTCAATTAATCTGGGGAGTGCAGACAATCCAAAGGAGGTGTACATAGCAAAGGCATGTACAGAGGAAGAAAGGAGCAATATAATACAGGCTTTGAAGCATTACATAGATTGTATTGCTTGGAACTACAATGAGCTGAAGACTTACAACCCGAAACATTATCACGCATACCATCCCTTTGAAGCCAGACTCCAAGCCTTTTAGGCAAAGACAACGAGTTGTTAACCCGCTATTGGAGCCTTTGATCGAAAAGGAGGTTAAAAGATTATTGGAAGCGAAAATCATTTTTCCTGTTAGGCACTCAACCTGGGTGGCCAACCTCGTTCCAATAAGAAAAAAGAGTGGAGAGATTAGGTTGTGCATAGATTTTCGAAATCTTAATAAAGCCTCTCAAAAAGATAATTATCCATTACCATCAATCGATGAAATTCTGCAAATGGTAAATGGATCTGAAATGATGTCCTTTCTCGATGGATATTCTGGGTACAACCAAGTTCTTATACATCCAGATGACAGGATGAAAACAACCTTCACTACCAAGTGGGGGACATTTGCATATAAGAGAATGTCGTTCGGACTGTTAAACGCTGGTGCAACTTTTCAACGCGCCATGGATTACGCATTCAAAGGACTAATAGGCAAATGCATCATCGTGTATGTGGATGATATCCCGGTTTTCTCGAAGAAGAGAGAGGATCATGTTAAAGATTTGAAGAAAGTGCTTCAAAGATGCAGAGAACATGGAATTTCCTTAAATCCCAAAAAGTGCATTTTCGGAGTAACGGAAGGGAAATTGTTGGGTCACATCATTTCAAAAGAGGGCATATCCATCGACCCAGAAAGGATACAAGCTATCCAAAACCTACCTCTCCCGAGCAGGAAAAAGAACCGAGATCTTTCTTTGGGCAAGTCAATTTTGTGAGGAAGTTTATCTCTAGCTTTGTCGAGATAGCCAAACCTCCGAACCGGATGCTCAAGAAAGATGTGGATGTAAAATGGAACGAGGAAAGTAGAGTGGCTTTCCGGAATATCAAATATGCCATTTCCGGAGCCCCTGTCCTTATAAGCCCAGATTACTCCAAGCCTTTTTATATTTACGCTTTTGCATCAGAACACTCCTTTGCGAGTGTCTTAACCCAAAAAGGTGAGGATAGTGCCGAAAAGCCCATTGCATTTTTAAGTGCCCCTCTGAAAGACGCTCAATTAAGGTATTCAATCCTTGATAAGCAAATGTACGCACTTTTTAAAACTATGAAAAAATTTAGGCACTACATCGTGCACAGCAGAATTATCGCCATCGTGCCCGATTCTGCTGTCAAGACCATGTTTTTACAGAATGAACTAGGTGAGAAGAGAGGAAAATGGATTTCGACCATCCAAGAATTTGATCTCGAAATCCAACCAATGAAACTAGTTCGAGGACAAGGACTGGCAAAGGCGATCGCAGAAAATGATCCGCAAATAACAGGTCAATGCTCAAATACATAATACATGGCTAAGGACGACTGGTATGTTGATATTGTGCATTTTTTATTGACTGGTAAGTATCCTTCTAATCTGAATTCAACACAGAGAAGAGCTTTAAGGCTTAAGTCTCGTTAACTATCTAATAAAATCTGGTGTGCTTTACAGGAAGAATCATGAAGGCATCTACCTGAGGTGCTTGAACAAAGAAGAAGTTGCCGGGGTGTTGCAGGAATTTCACGGGAAACATGGAACTGGTCATGGTGCAGCCAATGCTACAACACATCAAATCCTGAGAGCAGGATACTACTGGCCACATATTTTCAAGGATGCGCATACCCATGTACGATCTTGTCACATCCGTCAAGTGGCCGCAAATAGAGAAAGAAATGCAGCCATGCCGTTGCGACTTGTAGTCGAAATGAGACCGTTTGCGCAGTGGGGACTAGATTTTATTGGGGTTATTAACCCAAATTCTTCTGATTCTCACAAATTCATTTTGACAGCTACAGACTATTGTACAAGGTGGACAGAGGCGATTCCTACTAAACATGCCACCACAGATGTTGTGATTAAATTTCTTGAGGATCAAATTATAACAAGATTTGGGATGCCCGACTCTATTGTCAGTGACAATGGTAAAGCTTTTATTTCTACACAATTTGCAGATTGGGCATATGATAACAAAGTGAGCTTAAAGTTTGCATCCAATTACTATCCTCAAGGAAATGGGTTGGCCGAGTCTTCAAATAAGAATTTGTTGAATACTATTAAGAAGTTGCTGGAAAAGAACCCTCGGGACTGGCACAGTCAACTAAAGTTTGCCCTTTGGGCAGATAGGACCAGAGTGAAAGAATCCATAGGGAATACTCCCTATCATTTGGTCTATGGGCAAGACCCGATATTTCCAAGCAAATTTGAAGTTGCAGACCTTACATTTCATACAAGAGTACTTGGGGACAGATGATCAAGTTGAAGCCAAAGTTGAGCCAGCTTGTTGCACCTTGATGAAAAGAGAGAAGAGGCCATGAATCACATGAATAAACACCGAGCAGCTTGTCAAAAGGTGGTTTGACAGAAGGGCCAAAGTTAAATCATTCAGAATTTCAGATTTGGTATTACTATGGGACAAAAGACATGAGGAAAAAGGGAATCATCAAAAGTTTGATTGTCTTTGGTTGGGCCCATATCAGATTTCAGAGATTCTTGGGAAGAGTACCTTCAGGCTAAAAACATTAGAAGGGGAAGATTTCATGCTACCGGTTAATGGGCAGATTTTAAAGCATTATTTTAGCCCTTAGGTTGTGAGACTTTGATATTATTCTTTTGGTTTTGGTGAAGGATTTTCAGATTTTGTTTTTATTGTTTAGGATTGTTAGTTTAGTTAGGATTTTGATTATGGATTTGATTTCAATTGACATGTGTGTTAATTTAAAAAAAAAAAAAAATAGAAAATTGAGATGTCAACTTATGCTTAAGGATTAGGAGAATATGAAATATTGGAATTGTCTTGTAAAAGCTCCACAAATAGCATAAAACATTTTTAAGTTATATTGTTTGACTTTGTGATACATGAAAGAGTCAGTTTTGCATGACAAATCATTTCATTTGCAATTCAAAAAAATAATGCATTCATGTTCCATCTCACCCTACATACATTTCACCTTAGTTACATATGCATCTTAGGTACAAGCCATTAAAGTATGTCAAATCCTCTTAGGGTTGTGTTATAACATGTATGTAAGTAGCTCCTAAGGTTGGAAACTGAGTCTTGAGATATCTAGAACCAAGCACGTCTCATGCATTAAAAAGGATCTTGAGCAAAATGATCAAAACCTAACTTGGAAGGAAAGGTTGGGCGAAAGAAGTATTTCCTGTCTATCCTATTATGCAACATGATCCTTAAAACAGTGGTTTTGACCACTTCCATTAAGCTTAAAGCCTAAAATCAGAGTAGTAAGGATAGGGTTAAATCCTCATCGAACTTAGGTTGAGGATCCAATTCCCCAAAGCTTTGATTTGACCCACATGGAGTAGTAAGGATAGGGTATAAATTCTCATCTCGGTTGGTTGAGAATCCGATTCCCCAAAGCTCTTATGTCTCATTTCATAATCAGTCTTGGATTGTAAGGATCGTACTATTTGTCCTCTCGCAAGGGATGGGTAGTCATCCCCAAGGTCTAAGTAACAAAATTAATATTTTCCATTCACATCTAAAGTTTGGATTGTAAGGATCGTACTACATGTCCCTAACCAGGATGGGTAGTCATCCCCAAGGTCTAAGAATAAAAAATAATAATAATAAATAAATAAATAAATTTTTCCCATCTCATCTTTATTTTGGATTGTAAGGATCGTACTACTTGTCCTCTGCAAGGGATGGGTAGTCATCCCCAAGGTCCAAAGAAATGGAGATAAGTTTTGGATTGTGGGGTTAGATATGCCCATGCATGGCATCATGTCTTGCCTAAAAAACAAGACCACCGATTGTCTAGAGGGTTAGACTAGCATGACCATTTCTTCCATAACTGGTTTAATTATTTTGCTTAAAGTGAGGTAATGAACTCTAAATCAGAATAGTAAGGATAAGGTTAAACTCTCATCTCGGTTGGTTGGGAGTCTGATTCCCCAAAGTTCTGATTTCACATTCACTTGCACATGGGTTCTAGATAGTAGGGACTCATAACCAACTTTGGGATACAATAAGATAATGAACTAGTGGATCCTAAGAGGGTTTGGCAATCTTGAATGCTTGTACATAGTATTAGAAGAAGTACCATGCCCTTTATGGAAGCAAATCTCCTTGCACATTCATTAGGGTACACAAATCATTCACCATCCCATATATGCATTCATGCAAAACCGATAATGGAATGTTGATCAATTTCAAACGATAGGGAATGAAAACACATTGCACACACCGAGCTAATACTTGATGATTCTCGATGATTCATGTACTTCTGATATTTGGGCATTTTTTACTTTGCTTATGTGCTAACATGTATTTGCGAGTTTGTGATATGTTTCAAAGTTGGGTTCTTACTAAAATGCTCAAGAGCATTTGACAAGTAGAGTCGCCATTTGTTGTGGTTGATCCACAACACACCCCAAAATTGGGGACCCACCTTTTTGCAGGCTTGCAGAGAAGAATCTCGGTGACCCAGATGCTAAAATTGAAGAAAAGAGGAAAAAATGCCTAAGTGTTGAAAGGTGTCGCGAAATCACGACTGGTTGCGCCATCGCTGCCGGAAACAGGAAAGTTGTCACGAAATCGCGACATGTAGCTCCATCGCTGCCAAAGAGGAGAGAAAAGAAAATTGAAAGTTGTCGCGAAATCGCGACATGTCGCTGAGGAGAAAAGAAAAGGTGTCACGAAATCGCGACATGCTGTTGAGAAGAAAATAAATGATGTCGCGAAATCGCGACACGCCGTTGGAAAAGGATGAGAATGGTCGCGATTTCGCGACGTGTTTTGCCGAAGCGTACGGGTGATGAAAAGTGTCACGATTTCGCGACGTGTTTTGGAAAGGTGTACGAAGAAAAACGTCGCGATATCGCGACAACAACTAAAGGACTCGAAGAGGAGAGACGTCGCGATTTCCGACCGATTGTAGCAAGGTGTACGGACGGAGAAAATGGTCACGATTTCACGACGTGTTTTGGCAGGCGTACGGAGAAGAAAATGGTCGCGATATCACGACGAGCATGAAGGTCCGACGGAGAAAATGGTCGCGATATCGCGACAGTTTTGCCAAGGCGTACGGAAGATAAAAGCGGTAGCGATATCGCGACGGTTTGTGGCAAGCAGGTTCGAAAATAAAAGCGGTAGCGATATCGCGACGGTTTGTCGAAAGAGGGCAAGAGAATGATAATGGTCGCGATGTCGCGACGTAAAGTTGCCAAGGAGGCCCGACGGAGAAACGGTAGCGATTTCGCTACGCCTTGCGGAAAGAAGACTCAAAGTTCAAAACGGTAGCGATATCGCTACAAATTTCGTGAAGGCAGGCTCAAAGTCAAAGTGGTAGCGATATCGCTACCATTTCATGAAAAGAAAACCCAAAGTCAAAGTGGTAGCGATATCGCTACCATTTCATGAAAAGGAAGCTCAAGGCCAAAAATGGTAGCGATATCGCTACCACTTCATAAAATAGAAGGCACAGAGCAAAAGTGGTAGCGATATCGCTACCAAGGGTTGCCAGGGATGTACGACCGGGAAGTTGGTAGCGATATCGCTACCATGTTTTAAAAAAGAAAACCAAAGGCCGAAGGTGGTAGCGATATCGCTACTATGTTTTAAAAGAAAGTTAAAGGCCGAAACGGTAGCGATATCGCTGCCATATTTGGAAAGAAGACTCGAAGCTGAAAACAGTAGCGATATCGCTACGAAAAGCCGTTGGACGCGTACGGACGAGAAAGACGTCGCGATATCGCGACATGTCGCGATTTCGCGGCTGCGAAGGTGAACAGGCGGACTTGCAGTTTTGTCGGGTTTTTGCAGAAAAGCGTTACAGCAGGCGTAGAAAAGGCAGGGCACGTGGCGCACAGGTGTCAAACTTGCAGAGGCGTTAGATACATAGGTGGATTTCGAACGTTTTAAATTTGAGCGTGAATCAAAAGCGAGAAAATGGCATGAATTCGAAAGGTCACCTGCAGGAAGGTGAAATGAAGCGACGGAGGAAATCGAAGAGCCATAGCAGTACTATAAAACCATAAATGCAAATTGAAGAAAGGGTTGGAAATTGCCGAATACAGAGTTGCAGAGACAAGAGCTTCGTGCTATTCGGGGCCTGTACTTGGGCAATTTCCTTCTTTTTGTTCTGGAATTTTATACCTGGAACATTTTTGAATGTAATCGAGATATCATTTAATACAAAATACGGAGAGTTGGCATCTCTTTGGATGAGAAAGAAGGAGTTACTTCTGCATGCATGATTTAATGTCTATCTTTCCTTTCCGGATTTCTTAGGTTTCTAGGTGAAGTTTAATGCAAGATCTCTTGGTTGCTTCATGCGAATGCCTGAATCTGGAATTATAGTAGAAACCCTCGAGACCCGCACCTAGCCTATTTGGATTGTGTGAAAGTGCAGGTTCATTAGGTTAGGTTGTATGTAGAAAGCCTCAGTATCTTCGGTTTCATCAGATTAATGACAGCTTTCTGACTGTAATCTATTCTTATTGTTACTTTTGTTTACTTTTGTCTTTGCTTTTCAAACCCATATTTTATTTTCAGCAGCTTAATTATTGTGTTTGAATAAATCACTAAAAATCCATCGGAATTAAAGATTAAAACAGATTTTATTCATTTTAGAGTCCATTGCACTTTCAGAATTAAATAAACCACAGTGCCCCTTGTTAACATCCACTTGCAAACCCTAAGGTGTTCTTAGCATTTCATTTTAAACAAGCATCCTTGATAATCAATAATTAGCATAATAAGAACCTTGGAGAAATCGTTTTTCTTTGCAAGCAGAGGATTTAGGACTCGGATCCTACAGGAGAGTGTGTTTTCACAATCGGGTTAAAACACCACTCAACAGGAATATTACCCTAAATAGAGACAAGACCCTCAAATTTGAGGAAAATTCAAGGCCTCATTTTGAAAAGGGCAAAAATAATAAGGAAATATCTCGACTAGAATGGAATATCAACAAAATGAAAAAAAAATCCCATTCAGATATTTTTATGAGCAATTAGTTGATTATGATCCTGAGAAAAACAAAGGCAACAAATTGAAAAAATCCAATATTAAATAAATGGATGGTAAGCATGGTTGGGACAATGGTAAAATTTTATAATGGTGGTATATGGGATTTGAAATAGGTACAAAAAAGGCTATATTCGACCATCAAGAAGATGCTAGTTTTTGGAGTTATATATAAAGCATATCAAAACTTGGAAGGCCAAAAAATGGTAGGAATTTGGTGTTGAGTTACAATAAGTTAAGAGCAAGGGGAAATATAAAAAATTAAGTATCATCATATTTCCATTCTCCACCTTCACAAGAGGAAGTACAATAATCTATGATAGATGCTCCATTAGTAACTGAGGTAACCCAAACTGTATTTTAGCCTTCACAAAAGTAATTACAACAATACAATATGGGTGCTAAAATCATGAAGGAAATGCATTACTCTGGTGATGGTTTGGGTAAGGAAGAAATAGAAAATATAGAAAATGTCCAAGCAATAAAAAGACCAGAGCATCTAGCCTTGGGTGGAGAACCTCCTTTACAAGACACAAAGGAAAAGAGGAAGTATGATAGTTTTATGTTCACTCCTATAAAGTTGACCACTGTAGATCTAGCAAAGTCATCGATTGTTGCTGAAGTTACATCATAGAAAGTACATCATGATGGAAATACAATGAAGGAAAGGCCTACACTTCCTATTTTTTTTAAGAGAAAGGCTAAGGATTCAATAGGGGAGGCTCAGAATAAGGTCTGCAAGAAGTAGAAAATGGATCAAAAGCAAACTATTGAATAAACCCCTATATCAATTACAGAGCAACAAGTTCAAAAAATATAACATCAAAGTACATACAATATTTTTTAGCAAACTACCTTGGAATATGAGGGTATGATTTCTATCCCTTCCTCTCATTATCCTTCCCTAAAAGAATCCCCCTCTTATTCTCAATAAATATTGGAATAGAAGGTACCCTCTCCAACTCATAGTTTACCATCCACTTTTCTAGTCATTATAGTCTCAAACCAATCCATCTCCCTCACATTCATCAAAAATCCCAATAACATCATCACCCATTCACTCACCTCCATCTTCAAAGTCATCACCACTATTAATATAAGAAGGACAACCTCTTTCATCTCCCCTATCTTATTCTATGGTTTTAACATCCACTGCCATGTCCTTTACATCTATAACTTTTATAATAAGCATGGACTCCACTATCCTCAAAACCACTCCCCTTTCATCAGCTCCTGGGTCATTTTTACCTTATGGCTACTTTTACTCCTACAAATTACCCCATAGTAGCCTCATTGTAGAAATAAAAGGAGTTTTCACATAAAATCCAAGATTTTTGGACTGATAAATTGTCTAATACTTCAAAGTAGATGGCTAGATGAAGGAAAACTATGATTTTTGATCCAATGACTAGGTAAAATATAGCTAGGTCCATCACTTCTCTTGTCAGCAAACCAGAATAGGATATGACTATAGAATATTATCAATTGGAGGAGCATACAGAGGATATTGATCAATTTCTAATGGAGGATGAATTGGTTATAGAGAAGGCTTAGCTTAAAACTTTTTATGTCAATACTGACATCTACAAGGAGCAATGTGGAAAACTAGAGGAAAATATTGAGAAGCTAGAGAAGACGATCAACAATCAGAAGAAGGTGGAGAAGGTTGTAAGAAATGATATCCAGAGCTGGTAGAGTAAATATAAAGAGGCCATAAATTTCAAAGACCAATTTGAAGAGCTGAAGAAAAAGAACAAAATTTAGGCCAAATAAATACAAGATTTGAAGCATCAGCTCTAGATTAAAAAGGCCAAAGTTGTAGGTTTTTATAAAGAATGTGTTAAACAAGTTAGAAAGTAGATATGGTCTGAAATCCTTGAAAAAGTTTCAAAAATATAACCTATAATTTATTACATGTATGATGTTAGCCATCTATTGCAAGTGACTAAAGAAATTTTGGATAACTTCACTAAGGAGCTACAGCCTATGGGGATACCAGCAAAGCAAATATACAAACTCTCAGAGAATAGATTTAGTGAAGCTACCAAACCCATTCCAAATAAGGCTTGGAATACTTCTAGATTGGCTGATAAAAATATAATTGGTAATAATACGCTACTCTAAAAGGGTTGGTTACTATCACATAGAATTGAGGGTAAACTATAGTAAATTGTAGATATCCATCAAGAGATGATGCAGTATGGTTTTGGAGGACTTCGGGATGAGAATAAGACTTTGTTACTATAAGAAGAAATCCAAAATAATGTATCCTCAATCATTTAGGATGAGTCTAAAATAGACACTTGGGAAGATCCAATTAACCAAGAGAAGTTCTCTCAAATGATCAAGGAGTTGACTAGGCTTAAATATTTAATGGAAGACTTGGTGAATAGAGGTAAATCTATGTCTTATGAAGAGACCTATAAATTGGATTATGTATATAAGCAACTCAAAGATACAACCAATCCTATAGATTCAACTTGGAGTTAAGACTTACAAACCTTGAAGCAGATGATCCATCTATTTGGAGCAAAACCAAAAGCTAAGGATAAAGAAGAACATTCATAGGAAGAATAAGAGGTTGAAGAGGATCAAGAAGATGACAATGGAGAATAAAAACAAGAAATAAGTAAAAAGAAAACTCACAAAGAGGAATATGATCAATCAGATAAGGTTATTAAAGATACTAAATAGGTACGTGATGAACAACTTGAAGTGCAATATCAACAAGAAAATGTATAAAATGAGTAGTTTTATATTCAAGTCAACTAAAGCATTTTTTTGTATCATAGGCCAGCAAATGAGGTTAAATTTTTATATTATTTGTAAGTTTTTTTGACTCTAACATTATCAACATGAAGCACCCTATGCATCATCAATAGTTGCCTCCTAGGTAGGTAGATAGCCATTCTCCTATACAAACAAACAAACCCCTTACTATTGATAATAAACAAAATGATATATTCAAATATCCCTTACCCAATAATGAGGCTAAGGAAGATCAAAAGGAGCATGTGAGCAAGGTCAATGCTCGATATTTATCATAGTCCTTATAGTAATTAAAGCCTATTCTGTCATACAAGAAAATTGTGATTGCTTTCCAAAAACAAGAATTTAAACTAGTCCCTATTAACAAATCTAATATGCCATTGCACATTATAGCTAGAATTAATCAAATTTCATATAAGCAAGTTTTTTTTTATACTGATCCATCCATCAATATCATCACTACCGCTGCCTTGGAATATCTCAGCATTCTACCATCCCACATTAGAGCATCTACCTTCATGATGCAAGTCTTTAATGATGTGTAATCTCCCACAGTAGGCACAATAGTCCTCCTCATTGAGGTGGGATAAAATACTATCCCTAAATTGTTCAACATATTAGAGGGTTCAATACAGTATAACATACTACTTGAAAGACCATGGATAAGAGCCATGGAGTGTGTATCATCCATAATGCATAATTGCATTAAGTACATTCATGAAAATAATGTCCATGTAGTTTAGGCTGACACAAACCCCTTTAAGTATTATAAACTAGTGTATTATCTATAGAATCCTATTGTATCACCCATGCATCTAAACACCAAACGTAATGATGTTATCCAAATTTTAGATGCAACCCTACAATTTATTGTGAAGTTACCTTCACCACCGCCATCACCTATGGTTTCACCCATTAATCCTCCATATTTGGACTCTCCAATAAAGGAGAAATCAATGAAGACAACCATAGATATGCTCACAACTATCTCGAACATGTCATTAGAGGAATATATTACTCTCATGAAAGGAGAAGAACATATTATGGTTATGGATAAACTAGATCATATCATACCATCTTCGTCCATCATATCGTAAGTCATAGGTCATTTGGAAAAAATTAAATTCAAAGAGCATATAGAGGTAAACACTACGTTTATACCTATCATTGAGTCCATTGAGGATTTAGGTTGACCTCTTGTCAAGTCACCCCTCATTGATCCTATCCTTGATTCCTCACCGGAGCATGAGGAAACATCAGTTGTCATAGTTGAAATAGAAAAACTTCAACAAGTTGAGGAGCCACTCACAACTCATCCAAATGTTGAAGTGTCTTATCATGCATTTGTGGGGATGGTTAACATTATGTTAGAGGATTGAGTGACTCTAAAGTAGATAAAACAAAATATGGTACAATAAAATATTTCTTCCACATTGAAGGAACCAAAACCATTGAGATTAGTCACCCTTGACTCATTTCTCATGGTGCCTCCTCAAGATAAAGAATAGGTGTTTTTCCCACTTAAAAATGGGAAAGTAAAACATAAGCATGACTTGGATAGCCAACTAGAGCATGTGGATACCACTATCAAAGTGGATCATAATGAAGCATCCACATGATATCAAATGAAGGAAATGGGTAATTTGCATATACCTAGGGGTTTTTTAGCCTCCACTCTTGTGCCTCCTTCAATCAACAATGATCTTCCAATATCATCGCTAGAGGTGCACATAAAATACTTATCAGTTTTTTAATCCATTCTAAGAGAGATACCTGCAAATTTTCCATGGACTATGATGGTTATCGAATTTGATATTGGTCTAGTAACAAGGATCTAGGAATTTGGGCCAACGAATGGAAATAACTGCCACCGCCATTGAACCCTACTAGTGGTTGGATATGACTTCCAACTCACTAGCATTTATATAGTACGTGATTAGGCTGAGATGCCTAAATCGAGTGGTTAGATCCACTACTTCACCTTGGAGTCTATCCAAGATCCTTCGTATGGTATTCTAGCATGTCCCATATGAATATTCACCTCAATATGACACGTTTTAGGTGTCTACACCTCCACTCTTCTACCTCCTTCAATCAATGATGATCTTCCAATCTCACCGATAGAGGTGCACATAAAATCCTTATCAATTTTACAATCCATTCTAAATAATCTAGATAGAATCAAATATCGAATGGATGAGTAAAATGAGGTGTTGAAATTTATGATGGACTAGATTGAAAACTTGGAATCACAAAAGCAACCTGTATTTGAGGTCAAACCACCTCCTATGCAACCATAAGAAAAACCTCAACAAAAGCAAGTTCTAAATTTGTCGCACCAGCAACCTCGTAGTTATACACCATTACCCAAACCTATGACATCAATTTTTAATCAGTTACATAATGCCAGAGCCATCACCTTACCTCAGTATCATCCCTTATATCCAAGCCACCTAAGACCTAAGGGATATAGGGAGGATTTACATTGTCCATATCACTAACTAGCTGGTCATGATATTCAATCATGTTAAACCTTCAGGATCATAATACAGGACATGCTTGAAGTGAATTATCTACAAATTCATGATCAAAAATCATAGTCAGTAAGTCATCCCTTGCACCATAAGAGCGAGAGGAGTATCCTATGCCAATATTTATCATACCTAGTGCTCAGACACCTCAAAAAAATCATCTAGTGCATGCGACATGCCCACAATAGCAATAATGCATTTGGACTTCATTAAAATAGCCCATGTCAATCATATTTTAGAAGCTATTAGAAGCTACATCTATTGTATTACCAGATAGGCACCCTTTGGACCATAACAAAACTAAATCTAAAGGTTATAAAGAGTACCATTTTTGTCTCTATCATCAAATAGAGGGTCATGGCATTCACAATTGCTATGGATTCAAGAATGTAGTGCAAGATCTCATAGATAATAGGGCCTTTCCCATAGATTATTTATTCGTAGGGTCTCGGCCTACCAAAATAGATGCTACATCACCCCAGTTATGACCCCAGGATCATCTACCACTTCATTGGCCCATCAAGCCATCTCAATGAGTGGTCACATTTGAGATGACTACTATGACTTTATTTCAAAATTTGTATGGGAAAAATGCTTTCACATTGCCAAAGGTCAAGCCAAGAGAATCCAAGCCTGGGTTACTTGTTGAAAGCTTCTATTATGTCTACAATTGTATGAATGGGCATGACATATGTAGCTACCAGTCATTCAAGAAGGTTATCCAAGACCTACTAGAAAAAAATGAGCTACACACATATGGTTCACTCGTTTCACCCCATCAAGATAGGGGTACCCCATAGAGGTTTACGTCCCAACTAGGAGAGTTTATTTCTATCACTCTTCCTAAGAAAGATGACTACATCACAATGGACAACATGCACACTAGGGGTACTAAAGGTTATGTACCTTCCCCATCATCCACACCAAATTCAATGAGACAAAGTGAGGATTCTAGAGGTATCACGCCTCCCTCACTTTCATTGAGTGGCACACACCTAACGTAGCGTACCTTCCCATTAAAAACATAAATAAATTCAAAAATTCAAAAACATGGAAAATTTCAAAATCCATAAAAATCAAAAAGTAATAAAATCTAAAAATATTGCAAATCATAAAAACTTTAAAAATATTTGTATCATGCATTTCATTTTGCACTTGCACTCATTTAATTGTATTGCATTAGGCATTCCCATCCATCACACTTGCATTAGGATAGGTTGTATTTGCAATCTTACAAACAACACCATGTTTGTATTTCAATCATGCGTCTATGCATTATCTTCCATCACCTTTGTGAGTAATTGTGTTTTTCAAACACAACCCCTCCCATTGCTATGAAGAATATACTAGGGTTTTCTGGTCATTCAGCCATACCTAGTGGTCTTCTCAAATTTAGTAGAAAGCTTGCTTTGCTTTTGTAGATGAGGTCTATTTTTTATAGCACTTAGCATATTAAAATCCCATCACTAATCAAACATATTAACAATACTAATTAGGACAAGGAAATATGAACACTACAAAGTGGTCCTAGTCACCTTAAGCAAAAGGTTTTGTTACTTGCTCATTTTGTGATGCGCAATGGTCTAGAGTGTAGGTCATTGGAAAAAGGACAATTTCCCCCCAACCTGAGAAATACCTTACAAAAAGGAGCAAAAATCCCAAAATCAAATCAAATCCCTTGCTTAAAACAAAATAAAAACAAAATATAAAATAAATAGTGATTCTTATCACTATAGATGAGCAAGTATCCTAATAAATCAAAAGAAAAGAAGGGGATGAAGATATGGAATCCCTGGAATGGTCAATACTCAAAAGCCATAGAGTGATCCTCAATACAGCAATGGGCCGAATGAATCTTGCCTGACATTGGGGTAAGTCTAAGCAATTTATAAATGAGCTAGCTTTAGGTGGCCTATATCGCCTAGTGGTCTAGTCCAACTAAGTCCAAACCTGGGATCATGGTGAACATTTGGTGATCCTCATTACAACAATAGGTTGAATTAATCTTGTATGGTAATGAGGTAGTATTATGTATCATCTAATATATTCATTTGCACACATAGGTATAATGAATAGCTTGGTATTTCATAACAAAAACTTTACCTTTAAGGAGTCTAGTATAGTCATTATACAACTTTTGATAAGTCAACTAGGGTGTTTGAGTATCATGGAAAACCTCAAAAATTCCCAAATAGCAACAAATCACATCAATCAATAAATAATAAATTTCTTATTATGATATTTTACTTATTAAAAGGTGTGCATAACATATAAAAGATACCGAATGGATATCAGCAATGATATTAGACAACCACTGACTATTTTTTACATATATTTTAACTTACAAAAGCTTATAAATAGAAACAATATCATAATCTCATATCACATATGGATGTTTGATTGATTAATTATTATGGTAAGTGTATCGTTCCAAATTTTATGCACCCTTACCTTCAGGCTAAAGGATCCACGCCCGAAAGGGGGATGCGGGAAGGATGGGACAATACCTTGGACTGAGAGGCCATTTGAAGGTCCCGCCTCTCGAGGGAGGTGTATTAAGGTGATTTTTTGATGGATGGTGGGGTTCACCAGGAAATTTTTAGTGGTAGTCTCCACGCTTAGGGTGGGAATGTGTTTTAATGTGTTCAGTTTTAGCTTTAAACATCTAAGTCCTAGGTTTGGCCAAATGAATCTAAGTTGTTCTATTATGAAAATGCAAATTAAATGAATATAGAAAATAGATTTAAACAAAAAACATAGAGAATAATTAAGTGAAGAAATCCATACCTGGTTTCGGATGTCTGATGGAGGTTCTGATTTTTGAAGCAGTCAAGATCGTCTTGAATTTTATAGGATCGTCTTCGATCTGACGAATTCATCAAACAAATTTGTCAGAGACTTACAATCAGAGAAATGGACACAAAATACAGAAAATGCAGCTATGATGACAGAGGGAAATGGTGTAAAATGGTGATAAATATGTTAATATGATAATTAAAAATAAAAATGCAAATAGATTATCATGATTTAATAGCTAATCATGACTTTATTATGTACTTAAGCTATATGGGTGAACTCCAAGATGTAGAATAGCAAAAAATAATAATAAACTAACTAGATGCAGAATAAAACAATAGACAAGAAGAGAAAAATGCAAACTCTGGGCAGTAATTGCCCCCAACGCAGACTACAGTCAAAATTGTCTCCAATTGGGACGGGATCATCTAAGATTGTACAGGATCATTTGTGACGATCTGAGCTTGCTCCAACTGAAAAACAATGAATTTCTTGCAAACAAAATTAGAAAAATATGAAAGCAAATGGTGATTTAAGATGGTCTAATGCATGTAGAACTCATGTTATAGGAAAGCTAGGGAGATGTCAAGGGGGGTCCTAAGGTTTAAATAGGCTTAAGAGGGAGGTTAGGATGTTGGAGATCATCCTAATCTGGAAGATCGCCAACGGGGGAGGTTTCTAATGGCACAGACATGCTTCTGCCTAGACTAGAGACGTCGTTGAAACATAAGCTAATTATGAAAAATTAGTTTTGGGATGAAATCGGCTGGACGTTCTGCTCTAGACAAAATCGTCCAATCTGAGGCTATATCATTTGATCAAAGATGATATCGTCCAACGAACGAAACAAACTCTAAAAATGACATGAAAAATGAGGAAATGGGTAGCAGGCGGTTTGGGAGCGGTTTTGGGTTTAAAATTTGAATTTGAATTATTACTAAGGTAATTTTAATTATTTGCTAAGGTTTACTGCACCAATTTTAGGGTGCTACATTTTTCCCCCTCTTTAGCAAATTTTCTAAAGAAAATACGTTAAAGATGAGTTCTCGATTTATGAGAAAGCAAAAATTATTCTCTTTTTTAGGTGACGATTCTTGTTCGAATCGTACGACAACTTACTATGGTGCCCCCTCCGTGTTTTTACCCAAATCGAACGTTTGAGGTAAAAATGCGAAATAGAAAAATTTAAAATGTTGTTAATTTTTTTTGAATAAAATTAAGAAAAATAGGGAAAAACCCTAATTTATTGTTACTGTTCATTTTCATTTTCTGGTTTCTGGAGCTCTACAAACAAAATGGTGGATACAGCGCACAGATCGACAGAGGTCCGATGTGGGCTACGGGTAAGGGTTTAACTTAGTTTAGAATGCTTTAATTTTGAGTTTCTATGCTTTTTATATTAATTTTAAATGATTTTTGAGCATCGCGACCATTTTTTGGCCGTCAACATCGTCGAGACGAAATTATCTCGATTTCATCAAAATCGTCTCGATATCACCGATTTTGTCCATGGGAAAAATTAGCGAAATGGGGACGATTTCATCAAATAAGGGACGATTTCAGCTTATGAAATCGGAGACAAATTTGCTCAAATTGAACTTGTGTTATTTGCATTTTTAATCACTGTTTGATTAATGATTTTTATTGTTTTGCTGTTTATGTTGCAGAGAGGATTATTAAAGAGAAGAGAATGGAAATACGACGGGCTGAGGGATGACTTGGCTGCTCTATCTTAGGCAGAGTGAGATCAGTTGGCTCAAGTTGACTTGTAGCATGTGGTAGATATGCCATAGGTTTATACAGATATGGGGCTATTGACAGCCCTAGCAGAGAGGTGGTATCCGGGTTCTTCCTATTTTCGGTTACTAACAGGGGAGATGACTCCCACATTAGAGAATGTATGGAGGATTTTGAGGATCCCCATACAAGGATGGCTAATAACTCCTATGACCAATCAGGGCCACACGATGATGCGATTGTGCAGAGATCCAAGCTTTGCCTTGGAGAAGGGCAGAGTGAACATTGAGTCGCTATGCCAGATGCCTGGGGTATCTAAACTGACATAGGTTTTAGTTGGGATTGTAGGTGGTCTACTGCTATACCATCAGAGTGGATGTAGAGTACCATGGCTACTGACAGATGTGGTCTACGACATGAGATACCACAGGTACAGGTTTTCTTGGGGGAGCTTTATACTATGTCAATTGTATAGGATCCTACATGGGGTCATATACAAGGGCGATCGATGTATGGTTATGACATCACTACTATAGGTTTGGTGCTGGAAGCATATCACAGTGCAGAGGCCGATAGGGCTCCCACTGATAGGGATTGATGGGGAGAGGCCCCAATCTTTCTACTGGTGGCTCTGAAGAGGATCACAACAGCGGATAGATCTAGCAATGTCCTAAAGACTACTTGACGACCTTGTCTCCAACCAGATCACCTGGAGGCCTTGGAGAGATCATCCAGGGTGGGCCGAGGATGGATAGGAGTTGACTCACATTAGGCAAACCTGTTGGCTAAAGATGGAGAGGGGAGAGGTGGATCTCCACTTCTACAACCAAGTTTTGAGGTAGTTCGGTCTACAGTAGGGGATCCCATCTCTCAAAGAATACAAGTTTTCCCAGACTGTCTGGGGTAACACTACAGTTAGTGGGACTCTAGATATGTAGCACTTATAGAGTCAGGACATGGATGATGCCCCCATTCAACCAGTGGATGGAGACAATACAGGGGTTGCTGATAGCTATGATGCCTGGTACACAGGCATTCACCCTCCTTGGATAATGAGGGCTTAGGGTCTGATTCATGAAATTATGCATCGGATGGGGAGGCAGTACCAGGCGACCATTGAGGTAGCATAGGGTCACGACGGGAGAGAGTAGAGGAGGCCACAGGCTCAATAGAGGCCACGACAATGGGAGAGGATGGAGGAGAGACCCACTTCTCAATGGAGATAGAGGCCACAATCACCCGATAAGGGCAATGGTGTCAAGGTAGGAGAGAGTAGCAAGATGGCTACTCTATGGGTGGAGACTATTTGTCTCTAGGCTCAGGTGCAGTCCTTGCAGGATGAGGCTACATGACACTGAGAGGAGGCCACACAGCTCAAATATGAGGTAGCACACCTCAGAGCATAGAGCAGAGGGGCGAGCACTTAGGACTTAGCATGGGCTATTGCCCAAATCACATTCTATCAGATGCTATACAACCATATGGTACTAGAGGGGCAGAGGTTACCATTGTTGGCCCATATTATGGAGCCTGTCATGATGAGGTCATTGAGGACATCATCATGATCAGAGTCCAAGACTCATAGCACCACACGGACTACGATGGGGCCACCTCATCCACCTCAATGCGGAGAAAGAGATGAGGCTGAGAGCTTGAGGGGTTCTCAAGGCTAGCTGCTATAGATTGCACTGCATAGATTGATACATAGTGCTTATTATTATTTTTGATAGAGGATTCAATATGTCGAGGTACAAATTGTGGCATACCAATCTAGTTTTGAGATGATGTAGATATTTTTGATATATATATAGATGAGATATTTTTGATCATATGACTTGTCTTATGTGTTTGTATGATGCTTTAATGTTATGGTGTGATTGATTTGATGATTCATGTAATTATGTCATTTGAAAATATTATGGTTTGAATGTCATGCTTTTAAAATTTAAATAAAATAATCTGATGTAAACAATTGGTGGTTGTGATGTGATAATTTGATAAAAATAAAAGGGGAATTTTAACAATAATTTCAAAGGACATTGTCGCTATTATAGACCATTTCATGGAGTCACCGCTCACTCGATCGTCAAGCTAATCCCAGTATAGAAATATTGCTAAAAGGAAAAGAGTGCTTAAGAGACTGTCTTAAGACTTTGTTGTGATGATGCAAATGATGATGATGATGATGATTTGTTTTCATATTTCCATGAAAATATTATGCATGAAATATTTTAAAATGACTTTTGCTAGGCATAAATTCCTAAGTGTGAATTTTTTTTTGGATAATTCCCTAGGAATTATGCCATCATTGCAAAATTGAAGTTTGACGTAATGACATGAAATAGAATAAGTGTTTGTTTGTTTTAAAGCATAATTGTGTAACATAATGATTTAAGTCATATGTTTTTATGATTTTAAATAAATGGAAAATAAAATTGGTACAATGGTTTGCGCTAGGCATAGAATATTTAGGTATAAATTTATACCATCATCGTGAGATCCAAAGAAGAAAATAATATAATATTTTTATTGCATGGTTTATCTTTAATTTTGGAAAATAGTCAGAAAATATGAAGATGAGGACTTGCGCTAGGCATAAAATTCCAATTTTGGTTTTGGAACTATACCATCGTTGTGAAAGTCAAAAGTTATATATAAATGTAACTTTATTGCATGTTTTTGAAAATGATTTTTATTTTTGAAAATGCATGTAGTTGTCTTTATACTAAACAACTGTTCTCCAAAGAAGAAAATGAATTTATTCCAAACAATTTGCAAAAATATTTAAAAGTATCTTAAAGACAAAATTTAGATTTATAAGGAATCCCATGTGCGTATGTGAGTTCATTACCAATCTTGATTTATCATAATGATACACAAAATCTCTCAAATACAAATGTGTGTGCAATTGCATTGTTCATTTACTAGTTTTGAGCAAGATAATTTGATACAAGTGATTTGAATTAACCAAATAAGTGTTCATTAACCATGATTTAGATGCATATAACCATACTAGACTACTATGTATGTCGGGTTATCAAGAGCTAGCTAATCCATAAGCAGACATAGGTCTATACAAAATAAGGTCGCTAAGGTGATAGACATATCGCCACGCTAGGAGTTACCCAAGGCCAAGCGGGTTGGGCACAAACCACCTGTTATGGGGCTTACCTCACAGTTTTTGAATAATTGAGAATTCCAGGGATTCAATCTCATCAACCCTTCTTTTCTTTTCAATGGGTAGGGAAAGGGATTTTATTGCTTTTGCTTTTGCTTTTCTCTTTTGCTCTTTTGTATTTATTTATTTTTTTTCTTTCTTTTTTTGTACTTTTGTATTTTGGCTTGATATTTGAGATAACGCTGAAATAACTTTTTTCTTTTTCTCTTTTTCTTGAACTTTTCTTTTCTTCCTATGCTAGGGATACTTGCTCGGATTGGCTGTAGAGCAAGGGATTTTTATTCCGGGTAGGGGTGAGCTTGTCCTTTTGAAAATTCTCGAAGATTTTAGACCATGTGCATGATAGGATAGTAGGGGAAACTTTTCGCTCAGGAAACCATTTCTACTATGTAACATAGCATGGACATTACAAATATAATCATTTTATTGTGGAAGGATATGCTTGGTTTAAGTAAATAACAAGATCAATTCTCTATGCTCAAACTTTATTTAATTAAATTTTATGGACTTTGATATAAGAGAGATTAGTAATCATGCCAGATAAAATCAAGATATTTATTTTTGTGTTTGTGATAGTGAGGGATTCCAAATAAATGCTAATTTATCCAAAATAACTTAAAAATATAACTGCAATACTTGAAGAAGAAATATATACAACAAATATTTTTGAGGAGTTTGATGATCTTGACTCTCTCTTTCTTCTTTATTATTATTATTTTTTTTGGTTTCAAAAGAGTCAATAATATTGTTGTTTTTACTTTTCATTTTTTTGTTTGTTTTTGTTGTTGAGCAAGGTGTTGCAAGAGTTTTGTCATTGTTGTCAACTCAGGTAGTTAGATCTAATAATGTAGTGGACAGGTAGTTCAGAAGTCATTCAATGCAGGCTGATAGATTTTAGGGTTTGCAATTGACCACATTTAGGGTTTGCAGCCAACCATGTTTAGGGTTTGCAATCGACCAAGATTAGGGTTTGCATTTGCATAATCAGTCGACTACTATTAGGGTTTTCATCTTGAAATCTCAAGTATATAAGCGAGGCTATTTGGAGATTTAGGCATCCATCGGGTGAATGTTGAAGTGCGAGATGCGACCGTAAAAGCGCAGATAGCGTAGAATCGACAAGATGATAGCGAAGTGCATAATGTGAGCTAGTTGTGTCGAGTTGTTCGAAGTGCGATTGTGAATGCGCATAGAGAGCAAAGTGTGGAACGACATAGAGTGTGCGAAGTGCAAAGGGCAAAGTTGATTGCAAATTTTGGCTATAGTAGTGCAGCAGATTGTGTGAAGAGATTGCGTAAGAAAGAGCAGAGTGTGTAGAGATTGCAAAGGTGAAGTAGATCAGTTAGAGTCTTGCAATAACAAAGGTATTTTTCAAACATTTTCATTCAAAATTAAAGTCCAGTTGGTGCTGGAAAATTAGGGGTTGGTGCTCCTTTCAGTTGGTGCTGGTAAACAAATTGTAAAGTTGGTGCTTTGCAAGAGGCTGGATTTGGATGGTAGTCCAAGCAGCCGTTCTTTTTGAGGAGTAGCCATTTTGGTGAACCTCGTTAAAAATCTATGTTGTGTGATGTTCTCTTGCTGTACTTATTATATTTGTTTATAAGTTTTAATTGTTGTGGTTTTTAGAGCTGTTAATTCATGTTTTGGAATGCCACACTGATTCACCCCCCCTCTCAGTGCCATACTAAGTACAACAATTGGTATCAGAGCCAAGTTCCCTTTAAAGGCTAAATCAGCTAGGGTTGATCTTGGATTAATACTCTAATGGCAAAGAAAGGCAAGAATGGAACCATGAGACACAAGAAGAAAATATCACACAGGGTCATAAAAAAAATAAAGATAAATTCATTATTGTTGTAGATTTAAGAGATGAATCAAACAATGGAGAAAATGCCAAGAGTCAACTCGGTCATAATGTAGGTTCTCAAGGTTCATAATGTTTTGATCAACTTCGACATAATGAATGTCAATGTTATGGGTTTAGTAGCAGTGAATATGAAGAAGAAATAGAATCAGAACATGAATGTAATAAAGAAGAAATGAATGCAGAAGCAAATTTAAATGAAGATCAAATTATAGATCCAAGTAAGAAGAATAGAACCTCCTTCAAAAGGACATCTCAGCCAGTTTCAGTTTCTGTGGTAGAGTAAATTGAACCAGAAAAGGTAGAAGGGGTGAACACTGAAGCAGATAATAAAAACCTCAATGCTGAAGTAGACTGGGAAGGTGAGTTGATATCCGCTCTTGAAGAGTTGAGTATAGAAAAGAAAAAGAACAAAATACTGTCCAAGAAATTGGAATAATATGGGGATGAGATTGAAAATCTGTTCTTACAATTCCAACAGGCCAAGAAAATAGAAGAAGACTTGAAGTCACAATTGAATGATAAAGTCAATGTGTGTAACAAACATGAAGAGGATTCTAACAAAGTAGTTAGTAATCTAAAGATGCAAGTAGAAGAGTCTAAAAGGATTGAGGAAACTCTCAGGTCGCAGATCAATGAGAAAGAGATTATTTACCGCAAACAAGAAGAGATTGTTTCATTGAAGAAACAATTAGAAGAGGCCAATACAAATCTTAAATTCGAGAAGAGCACAAAATTTCTAGATAAAATGATAAGTCATAAAAGAAGCTCCATGGTTAAGCATTGTCTTGGATATGAAGCTAAACAACCTATATCTTCCAATTCTACATAGAAGAAGTTCACTGTTGAAGGGTCCGAGCAAGAAAAGGTTAAAGCTGTATCTTCAAAAGAAAGAAAATATCAAAGGAGATTTACAGCAATGCAACCACAACAAAAGAGGTTCTACCACTCTCACTTTTTTCATACTAACACTTTTAATGGCTATTGTTTCGGATGTAACCGGTGATGGTCACAAGCCAACTTATTGTGGATTAAATAATAAATCAAAGAGTTATGCTGGTCGAAATACATCTACATATCTGAGTGAACACTTTGTACAATGTTTTCAATGCAATGGTCATGGGCACATAGCAAGGTTTTGTCCAAGCGCTTCTGTATAAAATCTAAGGCAAAATAGTAGATTTCATAAGATGCAAAGAACACAACATAGACAGGAAATAAATCAGGTTCATAAAAGAAAGGAAAATAATCATTCATCATGGATGCATAAGAGACAACCACACCAGAGAGATATTCAAGTTCATGCAATGATGCAAAATAGGGACGCAGGTGAAAAATCCAAGCCCGAGGTCAAGAAAGTCTGGAGAAAGAAAGAAGAGAGGAAATCATGTCTCCTTGAACTAAAGGAGACTGCTCTTCTACTACACTAAGCAACTCCAGGTAACACATCCTCAGAGGGAGCATTTTGAAAAAGGTTTTATTTTAATGCTTCTGTATATTTTTCTGGGTATCTGAGGATGAAAGACCAGCAGTTGGGCTTTTGTGGTATAATTGTCAAGTGTGTTGGCTGTTCATTTAGTTGTGTGTGGAAGTGTCATGAAGGGTAGTGTTTGCATTAAGAATCTTCACCATTGGTAGTATTTCTTATGTCATTGTTGTTTTGTTGATGGTTCTTACTGCCACTGATTATAGCTATGGATTATAACAATTCATATTGTTTTTGTTTATTGAAAGAATGCTTGCCCCAGCTGCGTATTTGTGTTTCGATAATAGCAACATGTTTTTGTTTGACGCTTGATGTGAAGATTGTCAGATCTTTCATTACACCTTGGTGAATATATTTAATTCACAGACAATTTTGTTTTAACTTTTAATATAATGCCAATTCAAGGATAAGAAGTTTGAGGCTGAGTAAGGTGCACTACGGTTGGCCATAAAGTGTTTGACAAAATTTCTTCTTTCGACATGCACAGTTGAAAGTAAGAGTTGGCAGTAAAATTGCAGTGTTGGACAAAAATTGGTACAGATGTGAGTCACTTGTCAATTTTGTTGATAGAAGTGAAATCAGCATGTTGAATGGGAAGATTGAAGAAAAAGTTTATAATGTGTAGCCAGATGATTTCTAGCCTAGTGATGAATGTTTGAGGTGCTTTTATAAATAATTGAGGTAGTTTTCTGGATTTTCACTGCAAAGAAAGACAAACAGCTGTTAGTAGGTTCAAGTCTGTTGAGAATATTCAATATGTATATGCAGATGTTGTTTGCATTACAGAGCAAAAAGTTGGATAGTTAAACGATCAGTGTATGCTTTCACTAAAATCAGTGGACAAGTTTGAGATTGTAGAGCAATAAAGGGTTGAGGCTCAGAAGACAGTGTGAATTGAAGTGGCCACATATTCCCAAGAATAGTCTAAAATTTGACTAGCCATTGGGATCAAATTCTCAGGGGGGGGCATTTGTGCATTTGTTCATCTTATTGATCATATCCATGATTTTTGCTAACTATTTCAATGTGGTTATGAGAATGGTGTGTATGGACTCAGGGGGAGTCTGCAGTAGCCCTTTGGTATTATTGACAAAGGGGGAGAAGAGTTACAGGAATGTACATAGGTGCTGCCAACAATTCCAAAGGGGGAGATTGTTGAGCAAGGTGTTGCAAGAGTTTTGTCATTGTTGTCAACTCAGGTAGTTAGATCTAATAATGCAGTGGATAGGCAGTTCAAAAGTCATTCAATGTAGGCTGACAAATTTTAGGGTTTGCAATTGACCACATTTAGGGTTTACAGCCGACCATGTTTAGGGTTTGCAGTCGACCAAGATTAGGGTTTGCATTTGCATAATCAGTCAACTACTATTAGGGTTTTCATCTCAAAATCTCAAGTATATAAGCGGGGCTGTTTGGAGATTTAGGCATCCATAGGGTGAATGTTGAAGTGCGAGATGCGGCCGTAAAAGCGTAGATAGCGTAGAATCGACGAGATGATAGCAAAGTGCATAATGTGAGCTAGTTGTGTCGAGTTGTTCGAAGTGCAATTGTGAATGCGCACAGAGAGCAGAGTGTGGAATGACATAGAGTGTGCAAAGCACAAAGGGCAAAGTTGATTGCAAAGTTTGGCTGTAGCAGTGCAACAGATTGTGTGAAGAGATTGCGCAAGAAAGAGCAGAGTGTGTAGATATTGCAAAGGTGAAGTAGATCAATTAGAGTCTTGTAATAACAAAGGTATTTGTCAAACATTTTCATTCAAAATTAAAGTCTAGTTGGTGCTGGCAAATTAGGGGTTGGTGCTCCTTTCTGTTGGTGCAGATAAATAAGGGGTTGGTGCTCCTTCCAGTTGGTGCTGGTAAACAAATTGTAAAGTTGGTGCTTTGCAAGAGGTTGGATTTGGATGGTAGTCCAAGCAACCGTTTTTTTTGAGAAGTAGCCATTTTGGTGAACCTCGTTAAAAATCTATGTTGTGTGATGTTCTCTTGATGTACTTATTATATTTTTTTATAAGTTTTAATTGATGTGGTTTTTAGAGCTGTTAATTCATGTTTTGGAATGCCACACTGATTCACCCCCCCTCTCAGTGCCATACTAAGTACAACATTTGTTTAAACAATTCTATATATATTTTTAAAATGAGACAACATGCAAAATATGTACAAATGATGAAATGACCAAATTTTATGCGTAATATCGCTTAAGATGCATAATATTCATAGGTTCTTTTAAATATTTACCATCTAAGGTAGCTAATTTGTATGCTTCCGATTCAAATTTAGCAGTGATAATATATGGTCCAAGCCGGTTGGGCTCAAATTTACTTTTAAGGTCTTTAGTTGCATTAGTATTTTTTTGATTTTCTTTTAAAACAAGGTCGTCGACCTCAAAGGATCGATGACGAACTTTCTTAGCATATGATCTTTTAAGCTTGTTTTGGTAGGCACGAAGATTCTCCAAAGCATTGATGTGCTTTTCATCTAGGAGTTCTAGTTGACCGAGTGCCGCAACTCGATATTCATCTCCTACTTTGGTATCTTGAAGTAGTAGAGCCAAAGAAGGAACTTCTAATTCAAAGGGAAAAATAGCTTCAGCACCATAAACCAAGACAAAAGGTGAAGTACCTTGTATAAAAATAACATTCAAGAGTTTTTCTAACTCCCCTTTGACTAGCAAGGCCACTTTGGGATGTATTTTTCTAAGTTACTGTTTAACAGGTTTAGCATCCGGATGGACTACTAGATGATGCATGACTACAGAAGGGTCCGGACCTGGCATGTCTTCATATGTCCAAGCAAAGACATCTTCATAATCTTTAAGAAATGCAATGTATTCATTTTGTTTTTATTGACTTAATTATGATCCAATATTGATTATGTGAGGATTATCCTCAGTTCCAATGTTAACTTTAATGACGTTTTCTACTTCCATGTGTAGATCTCTTTCAAAATTAGGTGGGGCGGGTGAAACACCCAATTCTTGTAATTATTTTAAGGTTAACTTGGAGAATTCATCTTGAGGAGTCGTGGCCTTAAGTTGGGCTATAGTAGGTGTAGAACCATCAAAATAAAATCCAGCGTGTAACAACTCTTCAACGGAGACATCATGGAAAATATCTCCTTCAACTCATCATCGGATTCAGCAATCAATTCAGGGTAAGCTATGGATAGCATATTGCATGTAAAGGGATTATTCTTTGGACACAAAGAATCTTGTTTATCTAGATAATATTGATAACATATGAGTTGATCATCACCTTCAAAAGGGAAGGGTTGACCCTTACTAGGAAATAGGCCCACACCACATCGAGCAGGCCATGGTTCTACCTCAATAGGTTCTTTCATACCATTTTGGAAAGGTCCCAAGCCTTTCCCTTTATATCCCATTTTAAGCATTATAGGTTTAGCTTTAATATATTCATTAGCAAAATAGCATCGAGCATATCCATCACAATGCGTCTTGATGTTTCGGGGTATTCTTTCCCAATCATATCCTTTATAAATAAAAGCACAAATCCTGAATTTGTAAGTACTTCCCATAGGTTGTGGGAGGCCCAAAGTACGAGGAGATGGCAGCAAGTTATTTAAAAGAATTGAATCTTGCATAAAAGCATTTTTTTTTTTGATATTAGATTTTAGATAAATTCGATAAAATTTCATCAGAAAGAGCATAAGATGTAGAAGGATCATTCCCTATATCTTTAGATGTGGAAGGTATGATAGATGTAGATAATGTGGAGGTGTTAATAAATGGGTCTATAGGTTTTGAAATTATAGGGATGGAACATGAAGGATTGGTTGTGGATTTAATATCCTTTTGAGGTTCTAGTGTGGTTTGTTCAAAATATGGTTGAGTTAAATGTATAGGTGTAGTTGATGGGGTGGATGATGTTATGGGTGTGTGTTTCACACATTTAGATGAAAAATAAGAATTAGGATGTGTGGATGACAGAGCGGGGAAAAATTGCACTCCAACAGGTTCTGCCAAAGCACACATATCAAAGGGTCTAGGGTCACCATGGATAGTGACCAACTGATTTTTAAATTCAAATTTAACACACTGATGTAAAGTGGAGGGAACCGCTCGCATCGCATTGATCCAAGGGTGACCCAAAAGTATATTGTACGATGTTGGGCAATGTACAATAAACACGATTGTATCTAGGGTTCGAGGACAAACTTGCAAGGGTATAGTAATGACTCCGCACGTTTCTTGCATCTCATCATTGAAAGCTTTGATAATCATATCTATTTTTTTCATTTCATCACTTCTAAAGCCAAATCTTTGGTAGAAGTCAAAAGTGCATATGTTTAAAGATGAACCATTATCAATCAGGATTCTTTTAACAACTACATCTCCAATTAGGGTAGTAATATATAGGGGGTTAGCCTTATGTAAACTATGTTGTGGGATATCTTTATCCCATAAGTCAATACAATCGACCTCTCGAGCGATGATAGTATTGGACATGGCTTTGGGTTGAATATTTTGTGGCACCATAATTTGGCTTAATGTGATCATTAATTCATCTCTATGGATAGGAGAAGATCTTAACAAGTCCATAAGGGAAATTCTGGTTGTAGTATTGGATAATTGTTCATTAATATTGTAAGGAGGTTTTGGTTGAACATTAGACATATGATTCCCTTTATTGGGATTTTTCAAAACAAATGGAGCTGATCCATCATTCTGAGTTTGATCCTGTTGAGAGGTTTGAGCCTGTTGTCTGGTAACAAATATGATAGTACCTACAATGTTATATTGAAGATGTTGAATTGGTCTCGGCTGAGCGTTTATGGCTTGTTCATTAGAAAGGAACTGATTAGAAGAGGGTCGAGTAGTAACTCTTCTAGGAAATGGTTCTTCTAGAACCATAGCATCTATAATAGGTTGAATAGGATCTGATTCATTTTTAGAACTATTCGATTGATTTGAGGTGATGTCTATTTCACTTTTAGTATCCGATTCTACATCCCTAGGATCCAGAGTTTGAATATTATGTAGGGGCCTGGTCGTGACTATGGATAAAGTTGTGCCAAATATTTGAGGATCCTGAATAGATAATTGTCTGCTAATAGTCCCTACATATCGGGTAGGAGAGGGAACATTATGATGTTCGATTTGATTGGCCACTTCTTTACCATGTTTTGGTAGAGGATGTTGAAATATATCTACTGATTGATTAGCATTTTGATTCTGATTTTGGGGAATGGTATTTTGAGCATTATTAGGAGCATTTTGTTTAGGTTGGAAGGCTTGCACCTCCATTTCATTATTATCAATCAGATCTTGTATTTTATGTTTCAATATTTTACAAGAGTTTGTAGAGTGTCTAGGTCCTCTATGAAAATCACAATGTAAATCAGCTCTGTATCTGGGTATAGTTGGATCAGGTTCTCGGATAGCTGGTAATTGAATCAAACCTCTTTCGAGTAATTGGGGTAGAATAGTTGATAATGGTTGATTGAGTCTAGTAAATTCTTGAGGAGGTTTATCAAGAGGTTTCAATATAAATTTTTTTATTGTCTTCGTTGTATTGATATTAGCAACATTTTTGCTGTCAGTGACTCCGTCACCTACAACTTGTTTATTTTTGTACTAATTTCTGGATGTTTTCTCATCATCTTTCTTTTTGAGCTAACCTCTCCTAATGAGAGCATCTTCTACCCTTCGAGCTAAGTCTATAGCTTGATCGAAGGTGGTTAAGGTAGCAGTTGATAACTCATAAGATATTTGTTCTTGCAAATTATTAATAAAAATATCCAACATTTCCCTATAAGGTAGCACAAAGTGCGGTTTTCCTATCAATCTGCCTCCATCTAGCTAAGAAATCAGCAAAAAATTCATATTTGTCTTGTTTTAAGTTGTACAAATCTTTAATGGTGACGTGCCTCTCGATGTAGGCACTAAATTGATGGACAAAATATTTAGCTGTTTTCTCAAAATTTCTCAAAGAATGAGTGGGCAATTGATAGTACCACTCTAATGCCATTCCTCCTAAAATTTTTGGGAACATTTTTAGTAATAGCAAATCATCATGTGATATATCATGACATGCTATCCTAAACATGCGAAGATGCTCTATGGGATCTTTAGTTCCTTTATATATAGGTAGGACGAGCATGGGAAAGTGTTTAGGGTATGGTTGTGCTACAACTATGGGATCCAAAGGTTGACTACACATCTCTCAATAATTGTACGAGGGATAGTAGGGATCTATCTGGTCCATGCACGAAGCTAACTGTTTCACCATGGCTTCCAGAGTACTAGTTTGCCCACCATATTGATTCGGTAGGGCATTAATATGGGATTTGTGAGCATATGATGGAGGGACATGAAGATTAGATGCTATATTGCTATTGTGTAAATTTTTGGTAGGAAGAGTGTTATGAAGAAGTTTTGAAGTTGTATTATGTTGTATCCCAGATTGTTGAAAATTGGTGTTTGGCTTCATTTTAGGTTTTTGTCGATTTGAAGCATATTGATCAATAGTTTGGCAAAATAAAGCAGTGAATTAAGGTTTCTTTTGTGTGGGAATGATTTTAGGCTCAATAACAGGTTCCTTAGGGGGTTGGGTAACCTGTTGTTTTTGCATGTTTTGAATCATAGTGACCATATCTCTATTGGATGGTCCAACCTTATCACTTTCTTGATCAAAAAAGGACAAGGGATTAGTGTGTATGTTAAACATATCTTCCATGGCTGCTTGAGTGTCACTAATTTTTACTCTATCAATACGAACTACCATATTAAGAGCACACTGATATATCTTCCTAACTAGTATATATTAAGAGCACACGAACTAACATATCTTCCTAACCAATCTTCTTCTTCTTCTTCAGTTTGTTTACCATTCCTAAGTCTAGGTATTGTGCTTAAACTTAGATTTCAGCAAATATATATATACTTGTATATATATATACGTGCAAGCTTAAGAGGTATATATTTTAATTATATACCTACTATAGTATTTGAAATAAAATGTTTTAGTTTTGTTATATTTTGGTTTTTCTTGTTTTTTCTATTTTTTTTGTTTTTGTAACAATATTATAAAGATAACAAATAGCACACTAAATGCAAGAAATAATAATAATGAAAACAATGATCTAGTTTTCTATAAACAATTTATAAATATCATTAATGGGCTCAAGTTCTTTAGGAGTCATGAAGTGTTCTTCAAATTGAAAATTTTCTTTCAAGAATTTGACAAAAAGTGCTATAGTGATATTATCTATCTCAGATTCTGGTTGGTAGAAATAAAGTTCGTGGCAATACTCTCGATATAACATAGCTCAAGGACTCTCCTCCATATTTCCCTATCCGTAAGAATGACCTTTTGATCTTCTACATGACCTAGGAATCGGTGTATAACAACTACATTCTCAAGGTATTCCTCAAAGGTGAAAAATTTTGAAGACACAAGAGCTCTCCTATAAGCTAACCACCTATGGCAGGCTCTCTAAATTTCATGATAAAAAATGAGTTGATGAGGATCCAGAATGCTATCTAGGGCAAACCTCTTGATTTGTCTAAGTTGTATTGATCTAGATGAAATGATACCTAGTCTCCTATCAAGTTCTTTCCATAAAAGTTGGTTTCTATCTATTTCAGGCACACTAAGCACATAATTAACTTCTATGGCTGCTAATTGGTTTTCAACATTTATAGTGACAACTAGTCTTCGTAGGAGCTACCATCTAGACATGATATGCAACTTAGTAGTTTTCTAATGATTTTAAATGCATCTATGTTTTTGTCTTTCTTTTATTTTTTTTTTCAAAAGGTTTTAGTTTCATGTCAGGTTCACAAAAATGTATCATTCCAAATTTTTTGCACCCTTACCTTCAGGCTAAAGGATCCACGCCCGGAAGGGGGATGCGGGAAGGATGGGACAATACCTTGGACTGAGAGGCCCTTTGAAGGTCCCACATCTTGAGGGAGGTGTATTAAGGAGATTTTTTGATGCATGGTGGGGTTCACCAAGAAAAATTTAGTGGTAGTCTCCATGCCTAGGGTGGGAATGTGTTTTAATGTGTTCAGTTTTAGCTTTAAACATCCAAGTCCTAGGTTTGGCCAAATGAATATAAGTTGTTCTATTATGAAAATGCAAATTAAATGAATACAAAAAATAGATTTAAATAGAAAACACAGAGAATAATTAAGTGAAGAAATCCATACCTGGTTCTGGATGTCTGATGGAGGTTCTAATTTTTGAAGCAGTCAAGATCGTCTTGAATTTGATAGGATCATCTTTGATCTAACAGGATCATCTGATATATGATGAATTCATCAAATGAATTCATCAGAGACTTGCAATCAGAGAAATGGACACAAAATATAGAAAATGCAGCTATGATGATAGAGGGAAATGGTGTAAAATGGTAATAAAGATGTTAATATGATAATTACAAATAAAAATGCAAATATATTATCATGCTTTAATAGTTAATCATGACTTTATTATGTACTTAAGCTATGTGGGTGAACTCCAAGATGCAAAATAGCAGAAAATAATAATAAACTAACTAGATGCAGGATAAAATAGTAGACAAGAAGAGAAAAATGTAAACTCTGGGCAGTAATTGCCCCCAATGCAGACTATAGTCGAAATCATCTCCAATTGGTACAGGATCGTCCAATATTGTATAGGATTGTCTGTGATGATCTGAGCTTGCTCCAACTGAAAAACAATGAAGTTCCTGCAAACAAACTTAGAAAAATACGAAAGCAAATGGTGATTTAAGATGGTCTAATGCATGTAAAACTTGTGTTATAGGAAATTTCAGCCAAGGGGATTTCAAGGGGGGTCCTAAGGTTTAAATAGGCTTAGGAGGGAGGTTAGGAGGTTGGAGATCATCCTAATCTGGAAGATCTCCAATGGGGGAGGTTTCTAACGACGCAGACACACTTCTGCCCAGACTAGAGATGTCATTGAAACAGAAGCTAATTATGAAAAATCAATTTTGGGACAAAATTGGCTGGACGTTCTGCTCCATAAGAAATCATATGATCTGAGGTGATATCATCTAATTGGAGACGATATCGTCCAATGGACGAAACAAACTCTAAAAATGGCATAAAAAATGAGGAAACGGGTAGCAGGCGGTTTGGGAGCGATTTTGGGTTTAAATTTTGAATTTGAATTATTACTAAGGCAATTTTAATTATTTGCTAAGGTTTATTGTGCCAATTTTAGGGTGCTACAATAAGATTTATCAATTATATTCATGATTTTTATTTATTGTGTAGTGTCATCCATTACATTGTTAACCCATATTGCATTTACTCCTTATGTTTTAAGTGATTAAAGCATACAAGTTTATTTACATTAGATTTCATCATGTAAATAATGCACTACATACATTGCATTCATCATATCATCATATCATAAGTTAATTGCATACAAGTAAATAAAATTACACATGCATTTAACATCTAAAATTACATCCATATGCATACATCATAGTAGTCCATATACACATCTAGATCATAGTATCTAGTCATACATACATCATCTAGCTAGTGCATGTCCATAGTACATTGCGTACATATAGCATAAAATCATAATAACATTTAATCATTGCATCCATATGCATCTCATAAACATAAAAATAAATAAATGTACACATATAATGAGTCTCATAAATTCAGATCATATATATATATATGTGTGTGTGTGTGTGTGTGTGTGTGTGTGTCAAAATAGAGTACATAGACATAGGTCAAAAATGTTTGCAGGCTACAACTATGTAGGTCCTCAGACCTTACACAAAAATGGTACAAACATCTGATAAATATGTACTACATAGGTCCTGTACCCTCTACCTAGGAGTCTCCTCCACTAGCTCCACCCTCCCTATGAGTTTACCTAGAACTGGCACCTATGGATCTCTCTGTCATGTGAGTCTTATGACTGGATCATGTGAATGGCTGCCCTATCTCCTATGTTTTGGTCCACTATGACTCTATAGTTGTGGGCCTCTTTGGCACCTCACCATCGAGCATTATGATATCCACCTCCATTAGAGCAATGTGAGACACATATACTATATGCTACCTGGTACCCTCCTATATGAGGGTATGCAATCTTTGGATATCTACACCCACATCCAAATCTGCTAGTCTTGATATAGCTAGAATAGTAGGAGCAACCTAATAAGTTGATGGACCTCCCCATGTAGACTAGAGAAAATCCTACCCTATGGTCATAGCATCCAGCTGAGTCCAAATAAGATCACACTACCCAATAATATTCTCTATCTTTGTGTTTGTAGTGGCAATATATTCCCAAAGAGCTATCCTATCCTCCTTGTAGCCCTACCACTACAACTCTTCCTCTTCTAGCTGGGCCTACACTACTCTCAACTATACCTATAAGATAGCCATAAAGGTGTCTCTCTCTAAGATATGGATCCTCATAATCTATAGTTGTGACTCTAAGCTAGCCACATGTACCCTCAAATAGGATACCTCATCATCTGGCTCATCCTCACCCTCATCCTTATCCTGGGGCTCATCCTCTACTACTAGAACCTCTCCCCATCTACCCTTAATCCTCTAGCACACTCATTGCCCCATAGGATCTTCTGCCTCTACTGCTACCCCATATCTAGCTCTATCTAGTAGACCACCATCCTACCATAACTTGGTAGTCCACTAGGCATCATAATCCGCTATGGTCCTAACATATACAATTCTTGAATCCTAATAGGCATCATACTCATCCCCTAGTGGATTCACTGTAGGCCATGTCAAGTCTCTTTTTGACTTAAGGTGGTGGTAAAAATCTAGCTCATATAGGATGTCTTGGTAGATTCTAAACTACCTAGTGACATGTAAGAAGTGGAAGAACTCATGTATATCAAGCTTGCACCTGAGAAGTCATCTCTCATATTTCGTATACCTCAGATAGTGGTCCACCTCCTCCCACATAGGGCAATCCATGTAAGGGTGTCATATATCATACCTTGACCATATTCTAGTTAGCTAATTCATGTAGTACAAGAGGTGCCCTACATGAGACTAACTTCTAAAGCCCTCAACCTCCTTAGGATAGCATGCAACATAGCATTGGCACTCCTCTGCTATATCACCAATCAATAGTGGTAGTCCTCTACAGTGGTCAATGGTGATGTGCTGCCATACCCATATCTGGAGCAATAGACTACAACTTACTCCCACACATCTCTAGAAGTATCAGACAACACAATTTGCATGATGAGTTTCATTAGAATAGTCACTTGCCATGAGAAGATATGCTCACAGTACTAGTACTCAATGTGCACTCCATTGTGATCTAAATCCAACTATGCCTCATCACTCCTGGTATGAAATATCCTCTCAAAAATTGCATCCTTCACTAAGGTGGGAAAATATGTGATGGCCTCACCATCAATGGGGATATGAAAGATGTGGTATACATCCTCCAAGATCATTGTAATCTCACCTATGGGCAGGTAAAAGGTGTTGGAATGTGCATTTGAGCACCAAACCAAGGTAGTCATGTATGCCTGATCAACCTAGATGGATGGGATCCATAGTACATAGCTAAACCCTATAGCCCCAAACCAATATCACTCAAGATAATTTAGGCTATTGTGGAGCTCATGGAGGATATCTAACTCCCTTGCTCTAGCAATCAACCTCTGAAGAGCAATAATAATAAAAATCATTTAGAATCACAAAAATGTCATAAATGCACTTAAAAATGCAAACAAATTAAAAAAAACCTTTAAAAAAGGGAAAAACAATCATAATGCATTCCAAAATTCAAAAAAACCAAAATTTTAATTGAAAAAATTCAAAAAAATCAATTAATTCCATAAAACAGAAAAAAATAAAAAAATTTACAAAAATTTTATAAGGTTGCTCAACCGCGGATTCGACCCACGGTCAGTGACAATGGTCAATTTTTTGACTACTGGAATTTTAATTCAGCCATGGCTAATAGCCATGGCCCCCAATTTTCCAATTGGGAACTGTGGCTACAACCCATAGCTATGAGAAAAACCTTTTTTGAGATCATTTCCCATCTCATTGACACCGAAATCCAAAAAAAATAAACCCTCTCCAGCTAGCTAACCTAGTCTAATCCTAACTACGGTGAGGTTCGTTACCAATAGTTTAGTGAGTTCATTTGGCTCATTTATTAGTTTTTTTCATTTTAATTTGGTAATTCAATAAGTGAGGCTTATGATGCTACCTTCATCACATCAACTTTGCCACTAGTGGATGCCTCTGATTGGTCAGCCATCAGGTATAGGTGTAAGGTTTGTAGCAGTGTTATGTATCAAATGTTCAACCTCACCTATCAGAGCTCTCTTAGAAGCTGTAGAAAATTGGAAATAATGAATTTGAAAATGATAATTTTTATTTTAAAATTTCAATTTTGTCCATCACCATGGCTGACATCCATGGGCATAGAATTAGGGTTTTCCAACCATGGATTAGAGTTGTGGCTAAGGAATTTACCCAAATTAACTGTGGTTGACAACCACAACTAATAGCCAGTAATAAATACCCTCAAAATTTCATCGTGAGGGGTCTCAAAATGCAAAATAAACAATATTCAACCAACCAAAAAGTTCAATTTTTTTTAAAATAACATAAAAATTCACATAATGCAAAATTTAAATGCTCCTCGTATTCATTCATTTATTATATAAACTTGATGGTTGCAACAAATTACGATCCATGCAATTTGGCAAGATGAATAAATCACCATAAGGATATTTGGGGTAAAATTAGTCATTGTTCGAATTGAGATGCTTCATTCCAAGACATCATTCCACATGCACATGGAATGGCATTGAAAGTACGTCACACACCATGGTGGAGAGCAAAATCTATATTTAACACCGTAATGCCTAGAATTAAAACTTCACTCCTAAAGAAGGCCACAATGGTCGGACTGCTCCATGAGATGAATATTTATCTCAATTCTTCTATGAAATTTTCAGCATATCATTAAACATAGTGATTCAACACAAGCCTAATTGGAATTGCTATCATCTTGATTCCCTAAGAAGGCCATTAAGGTCATACTGCTCCATGGGATAGATATGTACAATTACTATTCATAGTTGAAATCATGGTTTAATTAGGCCTAGCCAAGTAATAACAAAGTGCAAAAGTCATTAATTGTTCAAATCAATCATTTTTGTCAAGCGACTCATCACTTCATTCAATTTCCTACCCTCGTTGACTCATCACTTGAGAGGGTAGTCATAATATCAATAATAATCAAATTCAATAAGAGATCACTCGATCATATCAAATTGAATTCATTTTATGAATCATTGCCAATGATTATTATAAGATTACCCTTTGCTGGGGAAAAAAACAACTATGATAGTTAATCTAGTAGCTCTCCACCTATCAGAACAATTGTAGCACTGACTACCTAATCATCGTGGAGCTTACCAAAACTTTGCACATTAAGACTTCCCTTAGTTGGAAGTCCTTTTGTAGAATTGGGGAATCTAATGTTGATCAGATGAATGATCATCATTCAACTTACAACATGGTTTTAGGAGGTCTATTTTTGCTTAGCATTGTTTGTTCTCACAATGCATCCTAAAAGGGGTATCTATAGACACCTAAAACATGTTATGTGTAGGGGAATACTCATATGGGAATCCTAACAGACCATATGAATGATATTAGACTATTCTAAGATAGAGCAATGGTTTTAACCACTCAATTTAGGCAAAATTGGCCTACTCAGCCTTAGCTACAACTGACACCTGTGATTAATAGGGCTAGTTACACCTTAGAGCCACGATTAGTCCTAAAACTATTTTGCATTCTTGAGCCAAGCCAAATTCAGTTACAATGTCCATGGCAATGGATTTCAAGTGGTTTTAAGTGAGGAAGCATCCAAAACCTTCCTCCCAACTATTCCAACCTCCTGGTTCTTGATCTTGGCTTCCCAAGCAAGCCAATATTAGGAATTAGGAGTGCTATAAGACCCCCCTTCAAATTAGGGAAAAGTATAGAAGATTTTTCAATTGAACACAATGAAGCTCTACCAAATTGTGGAGTCATTTGCAAACCCTTAAGGAGTACTTACTTTCTGTCTATTTGGAAATCATGATTGCATTCAAAGCTATGGAGGATTCAAGAGTCTAATGAAATCAATCATCTCAATTGAGCATCTTACATAGCTAATTTAGATAATTCATATCACAAATTCATGCAAGAACAAAAATGTGACCCTTGATCATCAATTCCATGGAAGAAATTAAATATCCAAGCCCTGATTACAAGATAAAGAGCATTTTCTCCTTAGCCACGAGTAATAGTTCCAACTATGCTTCAGACCTACGGTGAAGGTTTGATCTCTAATTTTATTTTTTTTAATCATAGGTTTCCTATTTAAAGCATGTATTTAGGTAGATTTGGATTAGATTAGCTTTTCCTTTATGCATTTGTATGGTTAAATTTAGGAAGTAGAGGTATATTTGCTTCCATTTTCCTTGCATTTGTCAATATAGACTAGTTTAATTGAATTTGATGTATTTCAAGTTTTAATGGTTAATTAGGTTGCCTAATTGCTAGATTTCCTACTTTCTTTATAAGCTTTACAACAATCTAGAGATTTCATGCACATATTTACTAGTTTACATGCTTTCTTGTTATCTTTTTCATAATTTATGCAATTATCTATCAAGTGCCTCATCAAGAGAGGCCTCCTTTGCTATTAACCCCTTTTATGTTGTTTCTTGAATGTAGGTTTATAGGATCTGAGCATTTCAAGGTATTCTTAGCAAAATATTCCTCCAATTGCATGAGAAGAATGATATCTTTGGTCTTGAGCAGTTCATGTCCATTATAGAGAGTTTGTGGATTACATCAATCCCCATTTAGGGATCTCAAAATATTGTATCAATTGTATCAAGGATTTGGGTATCCCTAAGAGGGACATATTTGTAATCGAGATTTGGAAAAGTTTTAATAAAAGAAACCTTACTTTCTTTTTAAATCTGTTGTTGTCCATATTTTGATGCTTTAATTCTTGATGTTAATTGATGCATTAGTTAGGTGTATGCTTTTTAGATCGATACAAAGATATCCTTTACTCCAACCCATGATCAAAGTGGTCAACTTGTGTGAATAGTGTTTCCAATTAGTGGGCTATGACATGGTTCTACATTACTGAGATAGCAAAGAAGCGTAGGCTACAAGATGGTTCTACATTGTGGAGCTAAAGATAGAGTGAAGCATTGATATCAGTCATCCATAAGAAGATAAATGGTTTATTTGTTCTAATGCTATCCAAAATACATAAAAGCAATAATTTTGTAATATGACTTGGTTGATCAAAGTGAACTAGGATGTGAAGTAATGAATACATCAAGAATAAAGAAGTAAATATAGTTGTATATCTATGGCAAAATATTATTTACAAGAATAGAAAATAGTTTGGATGATAGTTTTGCATAATCTAGAGTTGAATGCCATGAAATACCATTAAATTGCAAAGACCGAGTTGCAAATGGGTGCAATATCACATTATTTCTCCTTTCATCCAAAACAAATAGGAGGTTTCCACCTTAGCACTTGGCTGATTTGGCATTTTCATTCCTTGTAATGTTCCATTTTTATTTAATTTTTAAGACATGTAAAACTATAAATAGAGTTCAAACCCTAATTTTTTAGGGTCATCTCTAGAGTGTTTGCTTTCTATGTTGTGTAAATAATTTTGCAAATAAATATAAGGAATATTACTTGAATGATTGCCTCAGGCTGGTGTCTTCTACATTTTTTGGAAGATTTGAACTATGAATGCATTTCTGCTACTACTGCTATGGTTAGTTTATTTTTTTGATATTGAATTGCTAACTTAGAGCACCTTGAAATATTTTATGGTTGAACATATGCTTGAAAGGAGTTATTTTTTGTTAGTCTAGGTACTGATCTAATTTTGTTATTTGTATTATTAGTATCATAGATGTTTGAAATGATTTCTTAGAGAATGTCTCTATTGCTTTAATTGATGGAGATTGCTTGTTTTGAGTGTTGTTAATCATAAGTGTGGGACACTGGAAATTGATTGGTAAGGGTTTTCCTATAGATACCAATATTGTTAGATTTTTTAGGCCACTATTTAATCATTACCTTTCTAACCCTAAAACCATTTCTATCCCTATATTTTAAACATTTAATCAAGATTAATTGAGTCAACATCCAATCAGTTGATAAGGTATACTAGCATACTCTGTAGGTTGGGTTAAAGTAATCTTTAATCCATCCAATTTTAGGGTTTGAATTGTGATTAGCGAGTGCATGTCTAATAAAAACACTAAAGATAATGGCCACAGTTTTGAGTTATGCTTGATGTCAATTCAGATCCCAATAGGTAGGAATTGTCTTAGTCACTCCACAATCAAAAATCATCTCACTATCCTTTGAACTTTGCTTCTCATGTACCAACAATATAGTAGAATATGAAGCACTCATCCTAGACCTTAAGGTTGCAATGAAGCTAAATATTGAAAACTTAGTAGTAAATGGTGACTCACAATTGGTTATCAACCAAGTGAACAACACTTGCCAAACCAAATATGAGGAGTTCAAACCATACAAAGACATTGCATACATGTTGAAAAATTGCTTAAATCATATTACCATAGAAGTCATACCATGGTATAGCAACCATCACACTAATGTTATGGCTACAACTACATCTCTCATACCCCTAGAGTTGGAAAATGAAGAGGTTTCTATTATCATAAGATCAATCAACAAATCCTCCATAGTCAAATCATTCTTACAACCTCTTAAAATATGTAGCATTGAAACATCTATACCTCAAGAGCCTTGGTACCAAGATATATTTAAATTCCTCAAATAAATAATGTTCCTTGATGGTTTTAACTCTAAAAAATAAAGACAATTTAGGCTAGAATATTATAAATATATCATCATTGGAGATATTCTATATTGATGCTCATTTGAAGGTATACTCCTCAAGTGTTTAAATATAAACGAAGCTCAAGCTATAATAAAAGAAGCCCATGATGGAGCATGTGGTAGACATTTTAGTGGATTATTAGTATTTAAGAAGCTCTTGAGAATGGAATATTATTGGCCCTCTATGGAAAAGGATACTCAAACCTATATGAATAAATGTGACAAGTGTCAATGACATGATAACCTTGTTCATGCCCCTTCTCAAGAACTTTAACCAATCACATCTCCTTAGCCTTTCTCTTCTTGGATATTGGATATCATATAATATCAACCCTTAATCATTAGATGGACATATGTTCATCATCATCGCTATAGAATATTTTAATATATAAATCAAGGAGATGCCTCTATCCACCATGATAGTAATTCAAGTACCAAAATTTATTCTAAATCAAATCATCAGCTAATACGGTATACCTTCTACCATAATTGTTGATAATGGTGCCCCTTTTAAAAATAAGGAAGTTGCAAAAACTTTTGCTAAATACAAAATTCAACAAAAGTGGTCTACACCATAGTAGTTGCAAGGAAATGGACAAGCTAAGCCCTCCAACAAAATGCTAATAAAAACTCTTAAGAAAAAAATGAAAGATACTAGCATTTACAACTCTACCCTACCTTATGGGTATATCGCACAAGTGTTTGTACTCCCACGAGTGCAACACCATACACTGTGGTTTATGGTACCAAAGAAATATTTTCCTTTAAACTTGAGATACCCTCTCTAAGAGTCTTATTACAAGATCCTTTGGTAGGAGATGAATATCACTCAAGTCACTTATAATAGCTAGAAATATTAGAAGAAAAGCACATCATTTACCTATAGCATCTCATAACATACCACAATAGACTTTGATGTTCCTATAATAAGAAGGTACATCCAATATCCTTTGAAGTTGGGGACTTAGTCCTAAAATAAATCCAAAAAAATACTAATGCTAACATGGACCTAAAATGGAATTTCAAACCTAATTTGTTAGGTCCTTTCATCATCATAGCCAAATTTGGATCTAGATCCTACCATATAGCCACATTGGATGGCTAAGAAAATAAAACACTAGTCAATATCATACATCTTAAATGATACTATGCATAAAGCATCAAGTCATATGCCTGATCATTTGATGGAATGCACAAAAAATATCATCATATCATCATATACACTTTTCCCCTTGCACAATTTTTTGGTTTTCTTGATCATACCATAGAATCAAAAGATTTTACTATGATACAAAAGCTAATACTTACTATGAATACATCTACATTGCATCTACCTAGGCCAACCATATGTTGAGTAAACTCTCTTGGTACAAAAATCTTGTCCACTAAAATCTTATTCTACACCCCACTTCATTAATATCATACTTCTCTTCTTCTCCCTCTCCTAGGTTATGTGATGTATGATGCGATCATCCATGGCCCTCATGGCTTGGTATTTTCCTTTTCTTTTGTCCCAATATTAGGGCATATAATGATAAATAACACTCAATTATGCTTCCTTATCTCTTTTCTATCATGCTTCTTTCTCCTATTCAAAGTAAACAATATGCGTAATATACTTTCTTCTATTTAATACATGGTCACATCATTTATCAAAAAATATTTCATCATAATACATTTCAAAAAAGCGTTCAACAAAAGAGTCTCTTTCTGATAAAATCTCATGATTATTCAATAGACTCCTCAAGGATGCCTTTTATCTCCTGTATTACATCAGTAACTTTTGCAAAATTTGTGAAATATCATATTACATGATAGAACTTTAAGAGCAATATATTGAATGTATCATGATATCTAGTCATCACATTCTTCAAATGCAATTAATTTGGTATGCCATATAGGGATGGGAAAAATAATTCAATCAATCTCTTGTGAATTCATAATAACTTGTGGATTTCACTAGTTATTGGTTGAATAGGATTATCTTCCTTGATTGGCCTATCATTTGAGTTCACAATATCATACCTAATATATCACCACTAGATTACTTATTAGATAAGTTGCATGGGATGAGAGGCCCTTAATCATCTATAATATTATGGATTAATAATTACTTACCAGTTTTATACGAGAATGAATGATTAAAGATAGTCTTTCCCATTGTTAAACATACCATTTTAGTTTACAATCAAAATATAAATCAAATATCCATGCATAATCTTGATAATAAATCATAGATATTGTAAGATTTTATTGATCCAATATCTCATAGGTTTGCAATTTCTTGCAAATATTATTAGGCAATGAATCAATGTTATCTTTACTTTCTCTTTGATTTATTGCATTAGCATGCTATCACATTTTATAAATCTCACTAATTGCCTTCGATAGGCCATGAGATTTTTGAAGACTCTATTGATCCAATATCTTTTATATCTATAATCATATGTATACCTTAGAAGACATTGGATCAATATTGTTCTTATAGCCTCATGGTTCATGTCATTGGTACTCTATCATACAAAAATTAAAATCTCTCACAAGCTATTGTTCAAATAGGTATATCATACTATAAGGGTACATGGATCCAATGCCTTGTGAGAATATAATTATTTGCATGATTCACTAAATATTGGATCTATGTTATCATCATAGCCACCCAATATTCTACAATAATATAACATCTATGAATCATATTCTATCCATCATTGGATCAACAAAATTTTATTTCCAACTAAGTATATTATGCACATATGCTATAAACACCAAATATAAAAATGATCATTTGTCAAGCATGCTATATTTTTACTATCTGGTTGTACAAAATATCATTCAATAGATAGAGAACTTCCTCCATATTGACATATAGCAATGAACTATAATTTCTTCTTTTCTTTAAATACAAACATCCAAACTGACTAATGGGTCCTTCAAAAACATTAGGATTTGGTAATTAGTACTTCATGTACCTATAATCATTTATGACTACATCAAGAAGTCGATTACTAGATCCATGTGCATCCTAATGGCCTATAATCCAACATGGATGTCATCTATTCATTCATACAAATAAAATATTTTAGTCTAAGGGAAATGCTATCACATGGACCTCCTAGATAATGGGATTTCTTTTTCCCATTCTCTACACATATACATTTATTTGTACACATTGGGAAAAGGATAGGGGCTTCTCTTGGATTGTCCATATGGGATAGTTACCCTCAGTATAAAACATTTTATTTACAAAATTCTTGAATATTTCAACACATCAAAGGTGGCAACAAGTATTAATTTCAATTCCTTGCATATATGTAAATATTTGCATATGTGTTAGGTAATAAACTTATATACTCTTGTTACCCTCTCTCATGTGTTAAGAAATTTAATAACATCAATTCATCAAATTAGTTTACTTTCAAATGATGAAAGTAAAATAATGATACAAAATCATTTTGCAACCCTTTATACAAACACTCACAAGCATCAACATGTTGCAAACTGTATCGCTCCAAATTTTTCGCATCCCTACCTTCAGGCTATTGGATCCGTGCCCGAAAGGAATATGGGAAAAGGATGTCACGGTACCTCAGACTAAGAGGACTTTGCGAAGGTCCCGCCTCTCAAGGGAGGTGTATTTTGATGATTTTTCGATGGATGGTGGGTTCACCAGGAAACATTTAACGGCAGCTTCCATGCCTAGGTTTTGGAATGTGTTTAAATGTGTTCATTTTTAACCTTAAGCATTCATATCCTAGGTTTGGCTGAATTAATCTAGATTAATCTATATGAAAATGCAAGTTCAATGAATACAGAAAACAGATTTAAAGACAGAAAAATAGAGAGATTATAGAATACAAATGAGGAATACCTGATCCGGATGTCTGAAGAAGATTCTGATGTTGAAGCAGTCTAGATCGTCTAAGATTCGACAGAATCATCTACAATCAGACAAGATCATCCGAGATCTGACGAATTCATCAGAGACCTACAAAACCGAAAACAGATGCAAAATACAAAAAATACTACAGTGCTAACAGAGGGAAATGATATAAAATGGCAGCAATGTTATCAAACTGAAACTTAAACACAGAGACATAAATGAATCGTGCTAATTAGATGATAATTAGGATTTAATTATGCACTTAATCTAAATGGGTGAACTCCAAATGCAAAATAACATAAAACACTAAATATACTATCTAATTTGCAGAATAAAATGACAGAGAAAAGGTTGAGAAATGCAAACTTCAGGCACTGATTGCCTTAATATGGACTACAGTCGAGATCGTCTCGCATCAATACGAAATTGCCTCGAATTCGACAGGTTCACCTTCGATCTTAACAAGTTCATCGATGACGATAGGTGCTGGCTCTGACTGAAGAACAGTGATGTACCTACAAAAAAATTGATATGGAACGAGTGCGAATGGAAAATAGGGATGTTTTAACATGAATGGAGTTAACTTGCAGAGAATTTCGGCTAGGGGGGTGCTAAAGGAATAGTTTAGGATTAAATAGGCTTAGGGGAGTAGTTAGGAGGTTGGAGATCATCCCAATTTGGGAGATCTCCAACGGGGGAGGGTCCCAATGGCGCAGACACGCTTCTACCCAGATTGGAGACCCGTTGGAACAGAATCCAACTTTGCAAAATCAGTTTTGTGACAAGATCGTCTGGACATCCTAGTCCATACGAAATCGTCAAATCTGGGGTGATATCGTCTGATCGACGACGATATCGTCAAACGGTCAAAACAACCTCTAAAAATGGCACAAAAAATGGGGAAATGGATTTCTCGACGGTTAACGGGCGGTTTGGGAGGTTAAATTTAAATTTTAAATTATTTACTAAGGTGAATGTAATTATTGTAATTTTATTGTGCCAATTTTAGGGTGCTACATTTTGCCCCCTCTTTAGCGAATTTTTCAAAAAAAATGCGTGAAAGATGAGTTCTTCTCGATCTATGAGAAAGCAAAAAAATTATTCCCATTTTTAGGCGACGATTCTTGGTCGAATCGTGCGATAGCTTACTATGGTGCCCCCTCCGTGTTTTTACCCAAATCGAACGTTTGAGGTAAAAACGCGAAAAAGCCAAAAATTATTTTTGAATAAAATTAAGAAAAATAGGGTAAAACCCTAATTCATTTTTACTGTTCATTTTTTGAGTTTTAGAGCTCTGAAGCAAAAATGGTGGAGACGATGCACAGATCGATAGAGGTCCGACGTGGTCTACGGGTAAGAGTCTAGACTGATCTAGAATGCTTTAATTTAACTTTACATGCTTTGTAGGTAATTTTTAGGTGAATTTTGAGCATCGTGGCTATTTTGGTCCTTCGACGTCGTCGGGATGAAATCGTCTCAATTTCGGCAATTTTGCCCGAGGGTGAAATCGTTGAAAGGGGGACGATTTTGTCAAATTAGGGACGATTTCGAACTACGAAATCGGAGACGATTATGCTCAAATTTGGGACGATATCATCCAATAGTGGGCGATATCATCAATTGCACAAGATTGAACTTTTAACTTGCATTATTGATTACTTGAATTGTTTATTAATGATTGCTTATTGTTTTGTTGTTTATGTTTGCAGAGAGGATTACTAAAGAGTAGAGAATGTAAATACGGTGGGTTGAGAGATGACTTGGCTGCTCTTACATAGATAGAGTGGGATCAGCTGGCACAGGCTGGCTTACTGCATGTGGCAGAAATGCCACAAGTTTCTACAGACATGGGGCTACTGACGGTCCTAGAAAAGAGGTGGTATCCAGGCTCTTCATGTTTTTGGCTACCTATAGGGGAGATGACTCCCACTTTGGAGGATGTATGGAGGATTCTGAGAATCCCATACAAGGATAGCTGATTACTCCTACGGCCAATCAGGGTCGTGCTATGGGATGATTGTGCAATGACCTGAGATTCACCCTAGATAAGGGTGGAGTTAACATCGAGGCACTGCGCCAGATGCCTATGGCATCTACACTCACATGGGTTCTAGCTGGAGTAGTTGGTGGACTTCTGTTGTGCCACCAGAGTGGGTGCAAGGTATCGTGGATGCTCACAGATGTGATCTATGATATGTGAGACCACGGGTATAGGTTCTCATGGGGAAATTTCATTCTATGTCGATTGTACAGGATACTATATGGGGTCGTGTACAAGGGTGGCCAATGTTTGGTTATGACATCACTACTATAGGTTTTGTGCTTGGAGCACATTACGATTCAGAGGCCGATAGGGCTTCCTCTGATAGGGGTTGATGAGGAGAGGCCTTGAGTCTTCTACTGGTGGCTCCGAAGAGGGGCACAATGACGGATCGACCTGTCGATGTCTCGAAGGCTATTGGATGACTTAGTCCTAGACCAGATCACCTGGAGGCCATGGAGGGAGCATCCAGGGTGGCCAGAGGACGGACAGGAGTTGGCTCATGTTAGGCGAGTCTGCTGGCTGAGGATGGAGAGGGGAGAGGTGGAGCTCCATCGCTATGATCGAGTTTTGAGGCAGTTCGATCCACATCAAGGGATTCCATCCCTCAGAGATTACGAGTTTTCTCAGATTGTCTGGGATAACACTACAGTTAGTAGGGCTCCCGACATGTAGCGGTTCTGAAGCCAGGACATAGATGATGCCCCCATCTATCCAGTGGATGGGGATGACGTAGGAGTAGCTGATGGCTATGATGCCTGGTATGTCGGCATCCGCCATCCTTGAATGACGAGGTCATAGGGTCCGATCCATGCAGTTGTGCGTCGAATAAGGAGGTGGCACCAGGCGGCAATGGAGGTAGCCCAGGGTCACGGTGGGAGAGAGGCGAGGAGGCCACAGGCACAGGAGCAGTCGTGACAAAGAGAGAGGGAGAGGAGGGAGGCGATACCCTCATCTCCACAAAGGCCACCATCGCCTGATAAGGGTAAGGGTGTGGAAACAAGAGAGAGTAGCGAGATGGCTACTCTTCGGGTGGAGAGAGATCATCTACAGGCTCAGGTGTAGATGCTACAGGATGCGGCTGCATGACACCGGGCTGAGGTGTCACAGTTGCGGGATGAGATTGCATGCCTCAGGGCATGGGGCAGAGGGGTGAGGTCTGGGGAGTTGACACGGGCTATCGCCAAGCTGACCTTTTACTAGACATTATACTTCCAGCTGGTGCCAGAGGTGGATAGACTACACCTTCCAGCTAACATCGCAGATCCGATCAGGATCGGGTCATCGAGGACCACGTCCCGGTCGAGGACGAGGACTACACAGACGGTGATGGGGCCACCTCGTCCACCTCAGAGCGGGGGAGGAGATGAGGCAGAGATCTCGAGGGGCTCTTGAGGCTAGAGGGTTGGACACTGACATTGTATTATATTTGTTTTTGTTGATAGAAGATTGAGTATGTCGAGGTTCAGATTATGGTATACCAATCCAGTTTTGATGATGTACATATATTTGTGATATATATATATATATATATATATATATATATATATATATATATGAGATATTTTTGATCGTATGACTTGTCTTATGTATTTTTATGATGCTTTTAATGTTTTGATTGATTGATTTGATAATTGGATGTAATTATGTTGTTGGAAATATAATTTGAATGTCATGCGTGTAATATTTTAAATGAAATAATCTGATGTAACAATTTGATTTGTTGTAATGAAATGTAAAAATAAAAAGAGACTTCTAACAATAATTTCAAATGACATTGTCGCTATTATAGACCATTTCATGGAGTCGCTGCTCACTCGGTCGTCAAGCTAGTCCCATTTATAGAAATATTGTTAAAAAATAAAAGAGTGCTTAAGAAACTATTTTAAGACTTTGGTGCAATAGTGCAAATGGTGATGATGATGGTTTGTTTTCAGATTTTTATAAAAAATATTGTGCATGAAATAATGTTTTAAAATGATTTTTGCTAGGCATAAATTCCTAAGTGTGATAAAATTTTTGGATAATTCTTTAGGAATTATACCATCATTGCAAAAAGGTTGACATAATGACATGAAATAAGGAAAATGGGTTTGCTTTTTGAAAAGCATAATTTGTGTAACAGAATGAATTAAGTCATATGGTTTTCATGATTTTTAATAAATGGGGAATAAAATTGTTACAATGGTTTGCGCTAGGCATAGAATATGTAGGTATAGACTTATACCATCATCGTGAAATCCAAAAAGAGATAGTTTTATTGCATGGTTGATTTTTGATGAACAGAAAATATGAAAATGAGGACTTGCGCTATGCATAAAATTCCAATTTTGGTTCTGGAACTATATCATCGTCGTGAAAGTCAACCAGATATATATGTTTTGATTGTAGATTTTGAAAGAAATTTTTGATTTTTCTATTATATAGTTGTCTTTATGGTAAACAACTGTACTTGATTTATTCCAAACAAGTTGCAAAAAATGATATTTCAAATTATTTTGAAGACAAAAGTTATATTTATAAGGAATCCCATGTGCATATGTGAATTCATTTCTGATCTTGATTTATCATAATGATACACAAAATCTCTCAAATACAAATGTGTGTGCAATTGCATTGTTCATTTACCAGTTTTGAGCAAGATAATATGATACAAGTGATTTGAAGAAACCAAATAAGTGTTCATTAACCATGATGTAGATGCATATAACCATACTAGGCTACTATGTATGTCGGATTATCAAGAGCTAGCTAATCCATAAGCAGACATAGGTCTGTACAAAAGAAGGTCACTAATGTGACAGACATATCGCCACGCTAGGAGTTACCCAAGGCCAAGCGAGGTTGGGCACAAACCACTGTTATGGGGCTTACCTCACAGTTTTCGAATAATTGAGAATTCCAGGGATTCAAGCTCATCAACCCTTCTTTTCTTTTCAAAGGGTAGGGAAAGGGATTTTATTGCTTTCTTGCTTTCTTTTGAACTTTGCTTATTTTTATTTTGCTTGATTTTTGAGATAGTGCTTGAAATATTGCTGGAATGATATAGAATAACATTTTTCTTTTCTCTTTTCTTTTTCTTGAACTTTTCTTTTCTTTTTCTTTGCTAGGGATACTTGCTCGGATTAGCTGTAGAGCAAGGGATTTTTATTCTGGGTAGGGGTGAGCTTGTCCTTTTGCCAATTCTCAAAGATTCTAGACCATGTGCATGATAGGATAGCAGGGGAAACTTTTCACTCAAGAAATCAGTTCTACTATGTAGCAAAACATGGAAATTACAAATATAATCATTTTATAGTGAAAAGATGTGCTTGGTTTAAGTAAATAACAAGATCAATTCTCTATGCTCAAACTTTATTTAATTGAATTTTGTGAACTTTGATATAAGAGAGATTAGTAATCATGCCAGATAAAATCAAGATATTTATTGTTGTGAGTGTGCAAGTGAGGGATGCCAAATAAATGCTAATTTATCCAAAAATAATTTAAAACATATAACTACAATAATTGTAAGAAAATATATATAACACTTTTGAGAAGTTTTGAGACTGTTGACTCTCGCTTTCTTCTTTATTTTATTTGGGTTTTGAAAGATTCAAGAATATAGTTATTATATTTTTATCATTATTTTGATTTTTGGTTTTATTTTTTTGATTTTGAACAAAAAAAATTTAACAAGTGCTTTAAATAAATGCAATAGATAGTTTTGAAGATTATGAATATTTTTTATTTTTTTGGATTTTTATAAATTTGAAAGAAATTTAAAATTTTTTGAAAATAAATATATACAAGGATGAAGAATGACCAAATTTATGCATAGTAACGTTTAAGATGCAAAATATTCATGGGTTCTTTAAGTTCTTTACCATCTAAGGTAAATAATTTATATGCTCTCGATTCAAATTTAGCAGTAATAATGTATGGTCCAAGCCAATTGGGCTCGAATTTACCTTTAAGTTCCTTAGTTGCATTTGTATTTTTTTTATTTTCTTTTAAAACAAGGTCACCGATCTCAAAGGAGCGATGACGAAATTTTTTAGCATATGATCTTTTAAGCTTGTTTTGGTAAGAACGGAGATGCTCCAAAGCATTGATGCATTTTTCATCTAAGAGTTCCAGCTGACTGAGTCTGCCAGCATGATATTCATCTCCTACTTCAGTAACTTGAAGTAGCAGAGCCAATGAAGGAACTTCCAATTCAAATGGAAAAACTGCTTCAGCACCATATACCAAAACAAATGGTGAAGTTCTCGTGGGAGTTCGAACACTAGTTCGATAGGCCCACAAGGCTGGATATAATTGAATGTGCCAGTCCACGACCAATTTTATTGACCAATATTTTGAGAATTTTGATTAAGGTTTTGTTAGATGCTTCTGCTTGACCATTACACTGACGATAATAGGGAGTGGACTAGTGATGTTGAATCTTATATTTTTGACATAATTTTTTAACATCTTTATTTTTGAAGCAAGTTCCATTATCAGAGATGAGATTGGCAGGGATTCTGAACCTGCAAATGATTTGATTAAAAATAAATTTAGAAACTTGTGTGCCGGTGCGGGAAGCTAAAGGCATAGCTTCGACCCACTTCATGAAATACTCAGTGGCGGTTATGATGAACTTATGTCCATCAGATGACACGGGATTGATTTTGCCAATAATATCCAAGCCCCATTTAGAAAAGGGCCAAGGAGAAGAAATAGCCTGCAGCTCTTGTGCAGGCGCATGGACAAGGTCAGCATGTTTTTGGCACTTGTCGCAATGGCACACATATTCATGTGCATCCATTTCCATGGTAGGCCAAAAGTATCCTATCCGAAGGAGATTTTTAGCAATAACACTACCACTAAAGTGTCCTCCACAGGATCCATCATGGGCTCCACTTAAGGCTGATTTAGACTCTTCTAAGTTTAAACATCGTAATAGGATACCTTCAAAATATCTCCTATATAAGGTATTGCCAATTATTACAAATTGACTTGCTCGTCGATGTAATAACCAACGCTGGTTTCTATTAGAATTGGCAAGGAAAGTCCCATTTTGGAGAAAATCAAATATGTCTGTATACCAAGGTTCAGGAGTAGTTTCATTGATTAGAAACACATCCAAAGGCTCTAAGAATAACTTATTGGAAGTGTGTTCCTGGAGTTGATGAATAATGATAGTGGCATATTCATCATCTAACTCCAAGGGCAAGAGAGATGCAGCTGCGGCCATAGCATCAGCTGCACGGTTGCTAGTTCGAGGAATGGCTTCCAAGGTAACTTGATCAAATAAAGACATTAATTGTAAAACATAGGCCTTATATGGGCATAGTTTATCATCTCTGGTTTGATAAAATTTTTAATTTGGTTTATAACCAGTTGGGAATCACCAAAAACTAAAAGGTGTTTAATTTTTAGTGCTAGGGCAGCTCGTAATCCAAGGATTAGAGCTTCATACTCAGCAGTATTGTTTGTGCAAGCAAATTTCAATTTGAAGGATAGAGGAATAAGATGTTTTTGTGGAGATATTAAAATAATACCCACACCAGCCCCACTCATGCATCGGGCTCCATCAAAGTATAAGGACCATTGTTCAGGATGGTCTGCTTCTAATTGAAGGCATTCATCTAGAAACTCGATGATGAGGGGATGGGTAGACTCTAAGGGTGCAGCAGCTAATTTATCTGCTATGATTTGACCCTTAACAGAATTCTGTCCTATGAATGTGAGATCAAACTCACTTAGATCAAGAACCCACTTGGTTGTGCAACTCGATAAATAAGGTCGACTCATGAGATACCTTAAGGGATCATATTTAGCAATGACATAAGTTTTTTGACTAAGCATATAATGTCTTAATTTTTGCATAGCAAACACGACTGCTAGACATAGTTTTTCCAACGCTGTGTAGCGGGTTTCATAACTGATGAAGGTTCGGCTAATATAATAATTAGCATGTTCTCGCTTTTCATCATCAAGTTGAGCTAACATAGCCCCTAAGGCAGAATCTGAAGCAAAAATATAGAGGAGAAATGGGCGATCAGCTTTAGGTGGTGAAAGCACAGGTGGATTAAGGAGGTATTGTTTGAGAAGTTCAAAAGCTTCTCTACATGCTGTATCCCAATTAAAGGGGACATCCTTCTTAAGGAGTTTAAGGAAGGGATCAGTTTTATCCGCTAGCTTATTGATGAAGCGACAGATGGCTTGAAGCTTACCTTGTAAGCTTCGTAACTCAGATATATTAGTCGATGTGGGCATATCAATGATGGCTGCAATCTTGAGAGGGTTGATTTCAATACCACATAAAGAAACTAAAATCCCTAATAGTTTGTCGAATTTAACTTCGAATATGCATTTTGCTGGATTTAATCGAATGAGATATTCTCGTAATCGATTAAATGCTTTCCTTAAATCATCTAAATGATTATTTTCAATAATAAAGCGAGCTATAATATCATCTACATAATCATGTAGGATATCATGCATCATATCATGAAAAATGTAGGTCATAGCTCATTGATAAGTTGCACCGACATTCTTTAAGCCAAATGGCATCACTTTCCAGCAAAAGGTACCCCAGGGGGTAATAAAGGCTTTTTTAGCCTGGTCTTCAGGAGCTATCCTGATCTGATTATAATCGGAGAATCCATCCATTAAGGACATCATCCCACTTCTGACAATGAAGTCAATGATTTGGTCCATGTTTAGAAGAGGAAATTCATCTTTAGGGCATGCAACATTGATATCTCTAAAATCTGTGCAAACCCTAACTTTGGTAGCTTCTTTCTTGGTGATTGGAACTACGTTTGAGATCCGTTCAACATAATCAATAGCTTGTATAAAGATAACATTCAGGAGTTTTTCTAACTCCCCTTTCACTAGCAGAGCCACTTTGGGATGCATTTTTCTAAGTTTTTGTTTAACAGGTTTAGCATTCGGATGGACCACTAGATGATGCATGACTACAGAAGGGTCTAGACCTGGCATATCTTCATATGTCCAAGCGAAGACATCTTCATACTCTTTAAGGAATGCAATGTATTGTTCTTGTTTTTCTTGGCTTAATTCTGATCCAATATTGATTATGTGAGGATTATCCTCAGTTCCAATATTAATTTTAATGACGTTTTCTACCTCCATGTGTAGATCTCTTTCAAAGTTAGGTGGGGTGGGTGAAACACCCAATTCTTGTAATTCTTGTAAGGTTAATTTAGATAAGTCATTATGAGGATTAGTGGCTTCAAGTTGAGCTATAGTTGGTATAGAACCATAAAAATAAAATCCATTGTGCAACATCTTTTCAACAGATACATCATGGAAGATATCTCCTTCCAATTCTTCATCGGGGTCAGCAATCATTTCAGGGTAAGCTATGGACAGCATGTTGCATGAAAATGACTGATTTTTAATAGGCAAATCAACATGCCTATCCATATAATATTGATAGCATATGAGATTATCATCATCCTCAAAAGGAAAGGGTTGACCTTTACTAGGAAATAGGCCCATGCCACAGCAGGCAGGCCACGGTTCTACCTCAAAAGGTTATTTCATGCCATTTTGGGAAGGTCCCAAGACTTTCCCTTCATATCCCATTTTAAGCATCATGGGTTTATCTTTAATATAATCATTGGTAAAATAACACCGAGCATATCCTTCATGATGAGTTTTGATATTTTGAGGGATTCTTCCCCAGTCATATCCTTTATAAATGAAGGCACAACTCCCGACTTGGTAAGTACTTCCCATAGGTTGTGGGAGGCCCAAAGTACGAGGAGATGGCGGTAAGTTATTTAAAAGGTTTGAATCTTGGATGAAAGCATTTGTATTTTTTGATATTAAGGTTGTAGATAATTCTGTTAAGATTTCATCAGAAAGGGCATAAGATGTAGAAGGCTTATTACCTATATCTTTAGATGTGGAAGGTATGATAGATGTATCTATAGGTTTTGAATTTATGGGGATAGAACTTGAAGGATTAGTTGTAGATTTAAAATCTTTTTGAGGTTCTAAAATGATTTGTTTAGAGGGTTGTTGGTCTATATAGGAGGATGAAATTAATGGAGGGGAAATAGGTGAAGTTATAGGTTTATGTTTCACAGTTTTGGATGAAAAATAAGAACTAGGATGTGTGGATGATAGGGCAGGGAAAAATTGCACTCCAACGGGTTCTGCCAAAGCACACATATCAAAAGGTATAGGGTCACCATGGATAGTGACCAACTAATTTATAAACTCAAATTTAAAACATTGGTGTAAAGTTGAGGGGACCGCTCGCATGGCGTTGATCCAAGGGCGACCCAAAAGTATATTGTATGATGCTAGACAATGTACAATAAACACGGTTGTTTCTAGGGTTCTAGGGCCAACTTGCAATGGGAGGGTAATAAATCCACATGTTTCTTGTGTTTTGTCATTAAAAGCTTTGATAATCATATCAGTTTTCTTCATTTCATCACTTTTAAAGCCAAATCATTGGTAGAAGTCAAAGGTGCAAATGTTTAGAGAGGAGCCATTATCAATCAAAACTCTTTTGACGGCTACATCTCCAATTAAAGCAGTAATGTATAAGGGATTGTCCTTATGTAAACTGTGTTGTGGGATATCTTTATCCCGAAATTCAATACAATCAATCTCTCGAGTGATGATAGTATTGGCCATAGCTTCAGGTTGAATGTTTTGAGGTACCATCATTTGGCTCAATGTAAGCATAAACTCATCCCTATGGGTGGGAGAGGATCTTAATAAATCTAAGAGGGAAATTCTGGCCATAGTATTGGACAATTGCTCATTAATGTTGTAAGGGGGTTTAGATTGAATAGTAGGAACATGATTCCCTTTATTGGGATTTTTCAAAATGAATGGAGCTGATCCATCATTCTAATTTGGTTCTTGTTGAGAGTTTTGAGCTTGTTGTCGAGTAATGACTCCAATGGTACCTACAATGTTATAGTGAAGATGTTGAACTGGTCTCGGTTGAGCATTAATGGCTTCTTAATTAGAAAGGAATATATTAGAAGAGGGTCGAGTAGTGACTCTTCTAGGAAATGGTTCTTCTGGAACCATAGCATCTGTGATGGGTTGAATAGGATCTGATTCATTTTTAGAACTATTCGATCCATTTGAAGTAATGTCTAGTTCACTTTCACTATCTGATTCTATATCACTAGAATCAAAAGTTTGAAAATTATGTAAGGGCCTGGTCATAACCAGGGATAAGGTGGTGTCAAATATTTGAAGATCCTGAATAGTTAATTGTCCGCTAATGGTTCCTACATATCGGGTAGGAGGGGGAACATTATGATTTTTGATTTGATTGGCTACCTCTTTACCATGTCTTGGTAAAGGGTGTTGAAATATGTCTAGAGTTTGATTGGCATTTTGATTTTGATTTTGAGGAATTGTCTTTTGAGTATTATTAGGAGGGTTTTTTTTAGGTTGGAAGGCTTGCACTTTCATTTCGTTATTGTCAATAAAATCTTGTATTTTATGTTTCAATCTTTTACAAGAATTGGTAGAATGTCCAGGTCCTCTATGGAAATCACAGTGCAAGTCAGCTCTGTATCCGGGTATAGTTGGGTTAGGTTCTCGGATAGATGGTAATTGGATCAAACCTCTTTCGAGTAATTGAGGTAAAATAGTTGATAAGGGTTGGTTTAATCTAGTGAATTCTCGAGGAGGCTTGTCAGGAGGTTTCAATATGAATTTTTATGTTGTCTTTGTTGCATTGATATTAGCAATGTTTCTGCTGTCAGTGACTCCATCACCGACAACTTGTTTGTTTTTATATTGATTTCTAGATGTTTTCTCATCATCCTTCTTCCTGAGTTGGCATCTCCTAATGAGGGCATCTTCTACTCTTCGAGCTAAATCTATAACTTGATCGAAGGTAGTTAAAGTAGCAGTCGATACCTCATAAGATATCTGTTCTTGTAAATTGTTGATGAAAATGTCCAACATTTCCCTATAAGGCAGCACAAAGTGCAGTTTTCCTGTCAATTACCTCCATCTAGCTAAGAAATCGGCAAAGCATTCATCGTTGTCTTATTTTAAATTGTATAGGTCTTTAATAGTTACATGCCTCTCGATGTAAGCACTAAATTGATGGACAAATTATTATGTTGTTTCTTCGAAGTTTCTCAAAGAATGAGTGGGCAGTTGATAATACCACTCTAATGCCATTCCACCTAAACTTTTGGGGAACATTTTTAGTAATAGCAAGTCGTCATGCGATATGTCATGATAGGCTATCCTAAACATGCGAAGATGCTCTATGGGGTCTTCGGTTCCTTTATATATAGGTAGGACGGGCATGGGAAAATGCTTAGGGTATGGTTGAGCTACAACTATGGGGTCCAAAGGTTGACTATAGATCTCTCGATAATTATACGAGGGACGGTAGGGATCTATCTGGTCCATACGTGAAGCTAATTGTTTCACCATGGCTTCCAGATTACTAGTTTGCCCCCCATATTTGTTCGGTAGGGCATTGACATGAGTGTTATGGGCGTATGATGGAGGAACATGAAGATTAGATGCCATGTTACTGTTGTGTAAAGTATTGGTAGGAAAAGTATTATGGAGGAATTTTGAAGTTGTATTATGTTGTATTTCGGATTGTTGAAAGTTTGTATTTGGATTTGTTTTAGGTTTTTGTTTACTTGAAGCATATTGCTCAATAGTTTGGCAGAACAAAGTAGTGAAGGAAGGTTTCTTTTGTATGGGAGTGATTTTAGGTTGAATAACAGGTTCCTTAGGAGGTTGGGTAACCTATTGTTTTGACATGTTTTGAGCCATAGTGACCATATCTGTATTGGATGGTACAGCCTTATCACTTTCTTGATCAATGAAAGACAAGGGATTAGTGCGCATATTGCACATATATTCCATGGCTGCTTGAGTGTTACTAATTTGCCCTTTATCAAGGCGAATTGCCACATTAAGGTCATCAATGTTATCCATGAGAAATTTCTTGAAATGCTCTGCATTGTCAAAGGCAATAGTTCCATTTGGAGCTACTCTAGGGGATGAGGATCCGTCCTCTTTAACACTTCCTTCTTGTTCCTTATCTTCACCTAAGTCTTCATTTTATTGACCTAGAGTTTCTCCTTCCGGATTTGAATCTCCAAGAAGGACATTTGGGTCTTTAGTTGTATCTTGTAACCAATCTTCTCCTTCTCCTAAAGTTTCTTTACCATTCCTAAGTTTAGGCATGGTGCTAAGTTTTGATTTTAGCAAATATATATATATTTATATATATATATATATATGCAACAAATTAAGAGGTATATATTTACTATATACCTACTACAATATTTGAAAATGAAATGTTTAAGTTTTTGCTAAGTTTTTGGTTTTTTTAGTTTTTTTTAGTTTTTCTTTGTTTTTTTTTTTTTTTGTTTTGAAACAATATAATAAAGACACAAAATAACACAATAAATGCAAGAAATAATACTGAATTAATAATCTAGTTTTCTATAAACAATTTATGAATATCATTAATAGGTTCGATTTGTTCAGGAGTCATGAAGTGTTCTTCTTCAAATTGAAAGTTTTCTTTTAAAAATTTGATGAAAAGAGCTATAGTGATGTTTGTTTTAGATGTTGGTTGATAAAAGTAAAGCTCATGGCAATACTCTTGATATAGCACAGCTCGTGGAACTTTACTCCATATTTCCCTATCTGTAAGAACAACCTCTTGGTCTTCTACACAACCTAGGAACTGGTGCACAATGGCTGCATTCTCGAGGCATTCCTCGAAGGTGAACAACTCTAAAGATACTAAAGCTCTCCTATAGGCTAACCATCTATGGCAGGCTCTCTGAAGTTCATGATAAAAAACTAGTTGGTGAGGATCCAGGATTCTATCTAGGACTAGCCTCTTGATTTGCTTAAGTTGTGTGGACCTAGATGAGATGAGACTAAGTCTTCTATCAAGTTCGTTCCATAGGAATTGATTCCTACTTGTTTCAGGCACACTAAGGACAGAATTAACTTCTATAGCTGCCAATTGATTTTCTACGTTTATAGTAACCGCTAACCTTTTCTTAGGAGCTACCATCTAAACATGTTTTCAAACTTAAATGTTTTAAAATGCATCTATGTTTTAGTTGTTCTATATATGTTTTTGTTTTTGTTTTTCAAAAGGTTATGATGCATTCACGTCGGGTTCACCAAAATGTATCGCTCCAAATTTTTTGCATCCCTACCTTCAGGCTATTGGATCCACGCCCGGAAGGAATATGGGAAAAGGATGTCACGGTACCTCGAACTGAGAGGACTTTGTGAAGGTCCCGCCTCTCAAGGGAGGTGTATTTTGATGATTTTTTGACAGATGGTGGGTTCACCAGGAAACATTTAACGGCAACTTCCACGCCTAGGTTTTGGAATGTGTTTAAATGTGTTCATTTTTAACCTTAAGCATTCATATCCTAGGTTTGGCTGAATGAATCTAGATTAATCTATATAAAAATGCAAGTTCAATGAATACAAAAAATAGATTTAAAGAAAAAAAAATAGAGAGATTACGGAATACAAATGAGGAATACCTGATCTGGATGTCTGAAGAAGATTCTGATGTTGAAGCAGTCTGGATCATCTGAGATTTGATAGAATCGTCTGCAATCAGACAAGATCGTCTGAGATCTGATGAATTCGTCAGACAAATTCGTCAGAGACCTGCAAAACTAAAAATAGATGCAAAATACAAAAAATACTACAGTGCTAACAAAGGGAAATGATATAAAATGCCAGCAATGTTATCAAACTGAAACTTAAACACAAAGACAGAAATGAATCATGCTAATTAGATGATAATTAGGATTTAATTATGCACTTAATCTAAATGGGTGAACTCCAAATGCAAAATAACATAAAACACTAAATAGACTATCTAATTTGCAGAATAAAATGACAAAGAAAAGGTTGAGAAATGCAAACTTTAGGCACTGATTGCCTTAATACGGACTACAGTCGAGATCATCTCGCATCAGTACAAAATCACCTCGAATTCGATAGGTTCGCCTCCGATCTAAACAGGTTCATCGACGATGATAGGTGCTGGCTCCGGCTAAAGAACAGTGATGTACCTACAACAAAATTGATATGGAACGAGTGCGAATGGAAAATAGGGATGTTTTAACGTGAATGGAGTTAACTTGCAGAGAATTTTGGCCAGGGGGGTGCTAAAGGAATAGTTTAGGATTAAATAGGCTTAGGGGAGTAGTTAGGAGGTTGGAGATCATCCCAATTTGGGAGATCTCCAACGGGGGAGGGTCCCAACGACACAGACACGCTTCTGCCCAGATTGGAGACCCGTTGGAATAGAATCCAACTTTGCAAAATTAGTTTTGCGACAAGATCATCTAGACGTCCTAGTCCAGACAAAATCGTCAAATCTGGGGTGATATCGTCTGATCGGCAACGATATCGTCAAATGGTCAAAACAACCTCTAAAAATGGCACGGAAAAGGGGGAAATGGATTTCCCAGCGGTTAACGGGTGGTTTGGGAGGTTAAATTTAAATTTTAAATTATTTACTAAGGTGAATGTAATTATTGTAATTTTACTATGCCAATTTTAGGGTGCTACACAAACTATTAACAAATCATCATCCTAGTATCTTGTAAAATACTTTTGCAAATATTGCAATAAAAATAACATTGCATTACAAACATCATATTGATATCTTGTAAAAATATTGCAAGCATCAAAAGCACTTACATAACATTGCAAAATATTTTGCAATAACAAAACTGCATTATGAAATCAATTACAAAAGCATTTCATCACTTTGTAAAACATTTACAAAGATTGTGAAATCATTTACAAAAGTGTTTCATCACTTTGCAAGACATTTCCAAAGATTGCAAAATTAATTACATAAGCATTTCACAATTTTGAAAATCATTTTCAAAGATTGTGAAATAATTTACAAAAGTATTTAATCACTTTACAAGACATTTGCAAAGATTGCAAAAATGATTGCATAAGCAATTCATCACTTTTGCAAAACATTTGCAATCATTATAGAATATTGCAAAACACTTTACAATTATCATTAAAAATATTATCAAACATCATTTAGCTTTGCAAAATTCTTGTAGAAAATAACTATCTTATCTACACTATCAAGTGCTTGCAAAGAGCAACACTTGAACATTGATAAGAAGTAAATTTTTCATCTATGCAGTTAAGTGTTTCATAGATAATAACACTTAAAAATTGATGAAAATCAAAACCATCTTATCTACGTAGTCAAGTATTTCATAGAGAATGGTACTTGAACATTGATAAGAAGCAAAAACTTCACCTACGTAGTCAAGTATTTATTAAAGAATGGCACTTGAACATTGGTGAAAATTCTAAATCTTATCTATGCAATCAAGTGTTTTATAAAGAATGACACTTGAACATTGGTGAAAATCCTAAATCTTATCTATGCAATCAAGTGTTTTATAATGACACTTAAACATTGATAAGAAGTAAAATTCTTTATCTATGTAGTTAAGTGTTTCATATAGAATGGCACTTAAACATTGATGAAAATAAAAACCATCTTATCTATGCAATCAAGTATTTAATAGAGAATTACAATAAAAAATTCATAAGAAGCAAAAAAATTCATCTATGCAGTTAAGTTTTCATAGAGAATGGTACTTAAACATTGATAAAAATCAAAACCATCTTATCTATGCAGTCAAGTGTTTCATAGAGAATGATACTTTAACATTGTTAAGAAACAAAAACTTCATCTACATAGTTAAGTATTTTATAGAGAATGGAACTTGAACACTGATGAAAATAAAACACCTTATGTATGTAGTCAAGTGTTTCATAGATAATGATACTTGAAAATTGACAAGGAGTAAAATAAATCATATAGGTACCTCATATATGTAGTCAAGTGTTTCATAGAGAATGGCACTTGAAAATTTATGAGAATAAAACATTATACATCATGTAAATACTATAGGTACCTCATCTACATAGTCAAGTGTTTCATGAAGAATGGTGCTTGAGCACTGATGAGAAGAAAATATTATACATCATGTACATATCATAGGTACCTCATCTATGCAGTCAAGTGTTTCATAGATAATGGTACTTGAACATTGATGAGAAGAAAGCTATATATATATATATATATATATATATATATATATATATATATATATATATATCATGTAAATACTATAGGTACCTCATCTATGTAGTTAAGTGTTTCATAGAGTATGACAAAAATTGATGAGAGAAAAAACATTTTTCAAAACCATCATACTTCATGTACATATTATAGGTGCTTCATTATGTTTTAAATGCTATCATGAATATGATATTATAGGCAACCATTTAAACATAATTAGATCATGTTCCCTCACATGGAAACGTATAAAAGGTAAAGTATCTACCTCTAAAAATATGAGCCTTCTTCTACATCTGATCTAGATATCACCACTCGCAGTATACTTCTAGGTAAGCCTATATCCTCCAAAATATTAATACATCTCTCAAACAAGGAAAATACCTTCCCTTAACATATGATCATAATATTACAAAATCATTATCAATCTACCAATCATAACTATAATCGCTTAGTCAACTATATCATAAAATCTCAACACATCAACACATAAATCACATATCAAATCATCAACATCAACATCAAACCACAAGCAATCAAAGCAATCATATTAGGATCAGAACATAAATATCATATATATATATATATATATATATGTATACCTCATATCATACATGTCATTGGAGAATATGTATCACAAAATAAAATAAAATGATACACTCAACTCATGAAAGGAGGGTGTACCATAGCCCCAAAATCTAGTACACTCACTCCTAGACATCCCTAAATTAGTCTAGCTAGTGGAACCCACCTCTCCATCACCCTCTATAGGAGGAGGAAGATGAAAACTAATAGTCCTTAAAGAGGTATCACTCATCGACAAAGCTCTCAATCATGATATTGAAGGTGACGACACTCATCACTCTTCAAGGACCTTTACCTAATATAGTTGGTGGTAGTACATGGTACTATCCCACTCTCTCTCAACCTAAACCACTGCATGCTATAGCTACATTGTAATATCTACTCTCATAGTCTCCATCAATACTCTAAAACTCTCTACCACATTATGGAACTCTACAGTGCCTCTTCAAAAATCTTGAACTATCACTCTAGAGACTATGTAATTATGGCCACCACTACACTATCCAAGACCTACCTTACCTATGATTGAGCATCATATATATCCCTTATCACCTACTCCAAATTATACCTAAGAACAACAATGATCACCTAGTCCATGACCCACTCTATAACCCGATTCAAGATCACTCAAAGTCTGGTGATGGTCTCCTCATTATCATCCCAAATAATGGTCACCTCATATCAAACTCTAGTGACCTCCTCCACCTAAATAATATCAAAGGCGACAACTTGGATCCTCACCTATTCTAAATTATGGTAAAGAATACTTAACTCTATCATTGTAGCCTCCTCTAGCATCTTTCTAGGACCTAACTCTCCACAAAAATATATCCTTGTACTACCCAATTCTAGTCCTACACCTCTCAATTTAGATCCCACTCTATAAGATAAAGCACATAGAAGTGGAATCATGGTTAGCAGGGATACATCTAAAGAGGCACTAGGTTATCCTCAAGTTCCTTGTCTAGTGGTCATCCTCTGCCATCCCTCTCTCCTGCATCAATGCCTAGTTCCTCTTAGAGCACTCAATATATCCTGAAATACCTACCTTTTATCCCTTAATGGTGGGATTTCTATAAATATATGAGACCTAAATCACCTATACTAATCATCATACCTTGCCACCACCACCACATCATCCAATATAGAAGTTAGTAGTACTGGATCATCCTCATCATACTCCAAAAAAGTAATAGGGTTTATGAGATCCCACCATGAATCATAATGCACTCATTATATTCATATATCATCCACTTCTGGTACTCCTTGTACCTCTCCAAATTGACTAGTCACATGGTCAAATTATTATAACTCGTAGACCTTATTCTCATCATCTAGCCATTGAATATACCTCATCCTAGCTAGCTCTTTAATGTCATCCAACCATATGTACCTATCCCTCCATGGTCACCAGATAATATGTGCCACCCTCATATCATCAATGATATGCATCATCCAAGCTAAAGAATAATATTAAGGATGGAGGTACCTATCCCATCTATAAACTATAGGCATATCTAGATCAATACCTCTCATCACTACAATGGATTGATGAATGGCTATATACTCCCATGTGCAAACCTAGAGCAAAATACAACATGCCAAAATTTGACCCTACCTATATACCATCCTATATAAAGTATGGTATAACCTCACCAAGATAGCGAGGGGCCATGCATAAACTATTTGACTATCCCTCATACCTAATATAATCAATGCTCTCAACACTACAATGGATTGATGAATGGCTATATACTCCCATGTGCAAACCTAGAGCAAAATACATGTCAAAATTTGACCCTACCTGTATACCATCCTATATAAAGTATGGTATAACCTCACAAAGATAGCGAGGGACCATGCATAAACTATTTGACTATCCCTCATCCCTAATATAATCAACCCCCATCCCCATAGCATAAAACTCCTATTGGTGTCATCCATTATGAATATTGACATCACTGATGCTGAGAATGTAATCCATCAATCAATATGCCCTCCTACATAGGCATCATTGATCCTTAGTCCATACTTCATCCCCAAAAAATCACCTTTCTTAATAAGGCTAACTTCCTAGCCCTCACACTCATACCTAGGTGGATAGGAACACCTTGAAAAAGCACCTTAAGGATGTACCATACATCATCTAGCATAACTACCATCTCATCCATTAGTGTTATGAAAGTATTTGTGGATGAGTACCATCTCTCTATAAAGGCTATAAATAAAGAGTGATCAAACTTCAACTTAGGCATGTATGTCATATAGTATAACCCTATTGCTATCAGAACTACCACATCCTTCTCTCTCTACTTGCTCACTAAGATGCTTCCCAAGAAATTAGGATGACGCTCTCAACTCATTAAAATATTTATCACCTATAAAAACCACCCAAAATATTAAGTTAGAAAGTTCCCTAATTCTTATTTAAACCTCACAAAAACACTACAATTGGATAGCCCTTGAAAAGACCTTTCCAATGAGTATAAATATACCTATATTTGCATACATATCAAGGTTAAACAGTGTAAAATAAAATTTATTATCCTATCTTAAATTCACCACTGGTGCTAAATTCACCACTCGGACCAAATTTTCTATTGGCACTAGGGCCAAAACCACTAGTGCCAAATTCACCATAACTTTCAAAAAAATTGAACAAAAGGACCTAGAATCAAAAATTTTGACTCAGAATGAAGACATACCTCTCAGTCTCACTTTGATACATCCACTGTCTCTTGAATGACATTCGTCCAATGTACCCAACCTTAGATATGTACCTTCTCTCCTCACAATCCTACCTCAATCTCTCTAACTTTGTAAAACTAGTAAAATACAAATGAAGACATTTTCACCTTGTCTTTTACCTTTTAAACCATCAACTTATCGTCACCAAAGTAGCTAAGCATCCCGTATTCCAAAAAATTCATCTCAAAACCTATCATCAAGTATACTATTCACAAAAAAGGAATGTGTCATAGGGTATAATTTTTATGAGGTAAACTAACCTTCTCCAAATATTGAGGCATGCAAAACAAGGCATATATGTATAAAATCATTAAAAATAAAAAATATCAATACAACAAAAATACATCATAGTGTCAAAATTTAGTATCACAACTTAAATTTTGATGCAACATCACAAACATCATGTTAAAACTAGGGTAAAATGTAGACACCCAATTTTGACACACGAGTCATAATTTCTCAAGACTAGTCACAACTTCTCAAAACTAGTCACAAACATCCCAAAACCTCTCAAAAATTCCCAAAATTAGTTAAAAATGTTACAAAACCTTAGTTCAATCATTCACTAAGCTTTTTGGCACCATTTTTAACCTTTACCAAATTTACCACTTAGACCAAATTTTCTAGTGGTAAATTTGGCAAATTATAGAAATTGACCCTTAACAGTCAGAATCGGTTCTGATAAAATTCACCACTCCTACCAAATTTTCCAATGGTGAATTTGGATAGTGGTAAATTTGATAAATTTTCAAATTTTAAAACTCACAAAATCAATTTTTGGATCCTTAGAAAATTTACCACCTGGGTTGTCAAATTTGCCAGTGGTGAATTTGGTCAATAGTGGTAAATTTGGAAAAAGTAATTAAGAATATTTCACATGAACCAGAGGGGTATGGATTGACCTCCCTTTAATCTCTACCATTTATTTTGTATACTTTAGCAAGGTATCATATGCATTGGTTTGAACTTGGTCTTATCATTTCTCCCTCCAAGTCCCCTTTCAAATAATATTTAAGGAGGTCATGGGGTAAGCATTCATCATCAATTTCTACTATATAAAAGCTTTACCAAAGTTTCTAAGATCTCTATCCTCTCTTAGAATTTCCATTTTAATCATTCTTAGAGTTCTATACAAGCATTCCAAGTGTTGGGGGCATATTGCAAGCATTTGTGGAGGGTAACTAGGAAAGGCAAGGGATCTTGGTGGTAAAGATTTCTTCATGTAAGGGAGAGGCCATATCTAGGTGAAATATAGCATAGCTTTCTCCTTTATATTCTTGCTCCCATTTCATTTTAGTTTCCTAAATTTTATCTTTGTAATTGTTACTAACTCCATTTCTTGCATTATTTTATCCTTATTAGTACATATTATCATTGTGTTGAGCTTGCATTTGTTTTGTAGGTTTTAACATCTCTTTTTGCAGGTCTGATTTCAAGGATTTGCAACCTATTTTACACACCTAACGCTCTACTTACAGGTTTCATTTGGTTTACATTTGTTTCATCACAACATTTTTGTCATATTCCTTTATTTTGTAGGGTATTGTAACATCTTCTAGCATACATCACACTTCTTTATTTTCTGCCTTATTATTTTTAGTCTTCTTGCTTACACATATAGCATCCTATTTTTTCATTCATACTCATTTACTTTCATATTTATTTCATCTACAAGAATTTATTCTAGTTTTTTTTTTTTTTTCTTACCATTTCCTTCCATGCACTATATGTAGATTTACATTGCATATATATAAGTGTCCCTTTCTCCCTTTTTTCCTAAAGGTAAAGTTTGAAGAATACAAGGCTAGCATTGCCTTGTATCTCACATTCCTTTACCCAGCCTCAAAGGCTTCCTCCTAATATAAACTATCTTTTCCTTCCTCTTTCCTTATTGTAGGCTTTGCTAGTTTTTAATCAACATTCTTACATGTTCTAACATTTTTATTGAATTTTCATTATAAATTCTAGTTTAATTTTCTTAAATATTAAATTAGCTATTCTATATCCTTTTTACCACAATATCATGCCTTGGAATCCCTTGCATTTTTATTTTCAATCCTTTATTCACTACTGTAATTTCCTAAATACTATAGGAAGCATTACATATCCTTGCATTTCCAGTTGATTCATTTATTTAAACACTAGTTTACTCTAATCAGGAGTTAGTTTAGGTGTTTTAAATCATTTCTCATAGCATTGTATACTACCCTTTATTTATTTCACCTCTATTTTATTTAAATCTCAGTTACAACTAGACTTTCATCGTCTTTGCACATATTTTAAATTCATTCCTTAAATCTTCTACTTTTGTACCATAATATTTTGATTTTATCATTCAAAAACATAGTAGATACTGTTAGGATCCTTTCCTTTTAGTTTCATCCTAAAAAATAGTTAGAATACATCAAATAAACCTTTGAAACTTCAAAAAAAAATCCCAGGACCAAATCCATCACCCTAAACTATTAGTAGTAAATTTTATAGCTTTATATACATAGAACCAAATTCACCACTCAGAAAAAAATTTCTAGTGGTGAATTTGATAAACCAAGTAGTGAATTTGGCACCCAGGTTTTGTAGGTGAGTTGGAGAGGAGAGGGCAATCCTCAAATGGAGGTCCCAGGTTCGAATCTCCACCCTACCAAAAAGCTGAATTGGGTACCCAAAATCCAATTGATAATGTTGGTGCGAGTAGGGCTGGGTGCAACCCTCGGGTGACTTTGATGGTGTAGAACCCCCTTTTCATGGTCTCTTAGACCAAGGTGGCCCCACAAGGGGTTTTTTTATGAAAAAAAAAAGTAGCGAATTTGGCAACAATTTAATTTCCATCCCAAGAGGTAAGAATACTCATTTATTTTGTTAAAAATGGATTTGATCAACTGTTTAGAAAATATTCTACCCTATCTAGCCCTCAAAAAGACTCCTTAAATCAAAAACCCTAATTTTTTAGTTTTTGTGTAGATTTATTAAATTCACCATCCTAGTGGTGAATTTTCTAGCAGTGGTGAATTTGTCACTTTCCAATGGTAATACAAAAAAGCTTTACGAGAGGTGATTTAACCACTTGGTCCTTTAGCTCTATAATTCCATTTTCTTTGTGTTCTCTTCTTGTTTTTTGATGTTTTACAAATAGAAATCATATTTAATTTGGTGAATTAAAGAACCTTAACTAGAAAACCTAATTATTCATAAAACCTTACAATTTCTTTACAAAATATTCTGATTTCTTTACAAAACATATCTAAAATAATCAATTAAGGAACCTTAGGCTTAATTTCAGGATCTTTAGCATTCTCAAGTACATAGGTAAAGAAAAAAAAAATCATATAGTTGCATTAAGCTAGATTGTCTTCTTGCACTCCTTGTTTTACCCTAAAATCAAAATTTTTCTTAGTTTAACTCATTCAAACTTGAAAGGTATATAGGTTAGTTCTTATTTGTATGCATTTGTGTGATTTGAGCTTTTGCATTACATTTATATGATTCTTGATGATTTAGGTTTAAATAACCATTAAAGATAAAAAAACAATCAGATAGATAGATATCCAAAAACCTCAGGTGTTTGATTCAAATAAACCCCTTTAGAACATTGACTAAACAAGCATTACATCAACTTACACACAACCATAGCAAAAATCATTGAGTAGGAGTCTAGTTATGTTAAGGATCTTTGTATCCTTATAGTCTCCTTTGGAAAAAAGACTTTCAAGTGGGGAAGTAAATATTCTAATTAATCTCCCTAAGCACACTTGACATTAAACTATACTTAAAGGAAAAAGAACATGAAGTTTTCTTTCCATGTACATAACTTTACATGTCACTTCAAACGATAATATAGTGGGAAATTTTAGCACCAACCATTCAATCTAATATTAATTGATAAGATGATGAAACTTCCATACATGAAGATGTTTCCATTAATATAGATCATGTTTTGATGGTAACATTTAAAAATTTGCCAATCATGGATTAGGATGACACATAAACCAAGAGAGTGTAATAATCCAAAGGATGGCTTCAATCATCCTTATCAACCATAATGAAGAGAAAAATACATGCACAAGAAATAGTAATGGTTATGAAGCTTATTAATTTTGTAGACCTCTAAAGTTTCTCCATCATGAACCAAGGATTAAGAGAGTCTATAACCAAAAGAACCATAAAGCAACAAGAGAAAGAAAAATTATAGAGCAGTACCTAGCCATCATGGAAGTAATAAAAAAGGATATACCCCCATGAGAAACATGGTACCATGCTAAGAAATGGCTCCCCATCAAGCCTAAACCAATTTAACCATTATTCTAAGTCCTCTTAATAGACAAAATGGAAAAGGTAGCCAACCCCAAGCTATATAAAAATATTAATATCCTAAGAGAGGGTGCCCTTAGAGAAACCAAGGGTAAAAATTTGATTTATTTTCCATGATAATCTAGATTATTCACCTATCCTAGTGTATGGTGTCACAAGTACATCGATGCCCAAAATTTATTATTCCTTGCACTACTAACTATAATGCACAATACAAGGTAGTCATGGGTTGCGATGGGTACTTCAAAATTACAATGTTGGTTGAGGAAGTATGGTATATGTTAATGTTACCTCTAAGGATGGAATCCCTTTAGTGCCAACTCAAGACACCAACAACCATTGAAGGCCTTGAATATAGAGCTTACCAACATGGAAGCCACCATGCCAACCTTTCCTCTATCTTCAGCACTATTCAAGAATGACACCCATGATTTCTTGAGTATGATTGCAATCATATTTGGCATTAAAGAACATAAACTTATAATGCATGTAGTATTAGGTATCCTATACACATTAATGTATATTCCTAGGGATAGGGAGTTGATCTTAGATTTTAGCACTTAAATAGCTCAACAAATCTATGAAGGCCTAAAAAATTTTAATACCATTACATATTTCAAATACAATTTATATAACCCATCTCACATTAGCCCAAAATCCTTGGCTATATGAGCATTTGGAATTGAAGGTTAGGGACAAAAATAGCCAAAGATAACTTGCATTTGTCTAGATGGAAGTCATTTACTAGAATTCCTTATTTTACTCTTTTGTAGAGAAGTTGTTGATATTGACATTGTGCACCATAAAAGGGACCAAACCTAAATACATTCCACATAATTGCTCCTAGAAGCTACACCATGATTATCGAGGGGATTGGTTCTTCCTGGAGAGTTACACCATCATCAAAATACATGGTTTTTAAATTGGTGTACCTATTGCCAAGGCATGTTACCAAAAGGGTATTTTTCCTTGATATGCTAAGGTATCTCAAAATGGTGGATGATACTTATAGGTTTGGGTATAGAAAAGCTTGCTATTACAAAATTCTAATAATACTATGGGAAGTGTGCTAACTAAATAGGAAATTTTTACCCCTACTAGAATGTAAGTTTGAGATTCTATGCCTTAATATGCTAGAGGACTCCTAGTTATTTAACCTAGAAGACCTATGCTAAGCATGGATTTTCAATATAATAAATAACAAAAACCTCAAATCTCTAGCAATGGCACAACTAGAAATATACCAGATTCTTGATGAAGGTTCCTTCCCACTACTCTAATAAGAGGATTCCTATCTTATCCATAAAAGTTGAAGAAATGGTTTGACTTATATGAACTCAAGGATAAAATTAATCCCAAGAACATGATCATCAAGAATAAGATAGAGTAGTTGCAATAGAAGGGTTAATTCATAGCAAATATCTAAAACTAATGGATTTACTAATAACTAATTAAGGATACACTATCAATGCCTATAGAGGACCCAAAGGACTAGTAGTTTAGCAAAAAATATGAGGTAAATAATTCAAAACTTGGTGATGACTAGGATGAAATTGAGCAAGTGTTTTTGGTTATGCAACCATGCTAATCATAAAGAGATAAAGGCCCACTCTGGTTTACAATCAAGACTCCTTAGAGATACACTTTGAAATAAAAACAAACACTACCAAATTTACCTTTTTTAAAACTTCAATTTTAGTTGTTTTAGCTAAGTGTATGCCACCACCAAATAAGAAGTTATGGAAAAAGTTGAATAAGAATAAGAATTCCAATAAAAAATTAAAAACACCCCTAGGTAATGAAAATCCTATGAAGTGGAAAATGAACAAGGTCTAGGTTTATGAGATACCACCTCTAAAAAAGAACCCTAAAGATATTCAATGAGAGCTTGAGAAATCTCCCATAGAGGTCCTACTAGAACCAAAAATATTTCCCCCATCAACCCAACCATTTTCCACCTTATCCTCTACTATTTCGAGCCTAAAGTCCCTTCTCCAAGGTGCTCCTTCCATTATTCAACCCATCTTTGTCATCCTAGCCACCCCACCACCACTCATCATTTCCAAACCACTCTAGACCATCATGGAGTCCTTTTGGTCTGTAGATACTATATTTTACTCCACCACTCTCTCCCTAATCATACAACTAGCCACCTCATCATTCCTAGAACCCTTTCCTTCACCTATAGAAGTTTAGATATAAATATAGAGCCCTTGGCCCATAATTATTATCCTTAAGCTAGTACCCTATATCTTGCAATCTCAATATTACAACCAACAATAGACACAATAGGAGGTAGATTGGAATGTAGCATAAGCTTCCACTACACAAACCAAAACCACCATATTTACTTAGAGGTATGGGCTAAGAATATTTTATTTTATATATATCATCTCCAAGCTAGAAGGAAATATGCAAGCTCTAGACAACTAGATGTCAGCTATCAAACTTAGCTTTAAAGATGTAAATCATAGGAAAGAATTGAATTCTCTTAGTAGGAAATCAAAGTGGTGACTCTTAATTATATGGGTATTACAAGGAAGCTAATTTGGAAGAATAAAGAATTGGAAAAGGCTAAGCAAATGCTTAGAGCTTCATATATTGAATCCAAAGCATTGAAATTCAAGAATACTATCTCATGACAAGGTTTAAGTATATGGAGGTTAAATTATAGGAATAAAATAAGAGGGTGTTAGAACCAGAGTAGGGATCAAGCAACACTAAGTATATCTTAGAGACCTTATCTAAAAAGCTAAAAATATCCTTCTTCTATTTGAATGCATTTGGGAAATCTCTTCCTTAAGTGCCAAAGCCAACAAGGAGATCAAGTGGCTCAAGAATATTATTGGCCTTAGGGTCTAGGAAGCATAAATATTCATGGTCATATTGGTACAAGCTAATCATTAGTGATGGATGATAGTAGGTATTGTTGATAAAAATATCATAACTTATAGGATTAGTAAAGTCTTGGTAATTCAAAAAGTATTGCATAGATAATGCGAAAATAGATTTTCTGTATTAGAGAGTAGAGGATTGGAAAGGGTGCATATCTCTGCTAGTATCAGTAGGACTCCTTCCTCCCTAGGATCCTAATGATAAGCCACTCCCAAATTCAAAATATAGGTAATAACTAAGCCAAACAATGGAAGTTGAAATACCACCAAACTCATCAATTGATGACAAGGTGAACTTTACCATGAAACATCTAGTCACACTTGAGACACTCATTCAAAATACCTAATGTGAATTTATTCTTTATCTCATAGAATATTTTTATGAGCTCAAAAATAGATACTTACACCTTTGGGCCAAACTCCTAAAGAGGAGTGGATTGAGGTCATTGAGGTGATTAATAAGTTCTAGTATTGACTCTATTCCCAAATATAAGGTTGTTGATTTTGGTTCCCTCATCCCAAATATGCTAGATATTCCCTCAAATTTGTTATTACTATAGTTAAATTTTACTACACATAAAATTTAATTATGAACTTTCACCCAAAAGGGATCACTCCCAAAGTACATTGCTGAAATATAGTAACTAGACCCATGAAAGATAAAGGTAGTGGAATAAGGTGGGATAAAAATAGTAGTATCTCAAAGTATGCACCACACATAAGGCCCAAAAAATAAAAAACTAGAGAAAGTATTGATTGATAAAGGAACAAACCACATTTGATGAAAGATCAAACAAAACAATGACTTAGTAATTAAGTGAACATGAATATGGGGATCACATTATATTATGATTGGCAATAAGACTTATACAACAAGGAAATTTTACTACCACATAATATTAAGTTTCCATGAGTATAATATGCCCATTGATGATGCTTTTTATGTACACCATTATGCCTACAAGGTATTTATGGTGATTAGACCCCCGAGTCAACTCTACATCTACCAAAAATGAATGCATCATATTACCTTGAAATCAACAACCAAAGAACACATAAGCATTCTTGTTAAAGATAGTTGTATGGAAGTTATAAAGTTTAAATTTTGAGATAGGCTATTGGGATAAGGTCCCACAAAAATCCTAGCATATCTATGAGGGCTAAAATCCCCATGTGTTTGTCCTCATGTCAAATTTTGTGTTTTGGGTTTTGATGGTTTCACCATGAGTGTTTTGAGAATTCATTCCAAATCCTTTTGGTTTCATGTGTTTATTTTGAAAATACCTAGGGTTTTTTTTTTTATATCTAAAGACTAAAATTATGAGGAATCTAGGATCTAATAATGCATAAAATAAATAATGCAAAATACAAGAGCTATTCCTAGAAATGAATTATTTTTTTAAGTGAGGACTATCACTAAGGTACAAAAGGCAAATTATTTTCCTTTAAGGAAATGGTGCAATAGATGCAGATACAAATATAGCCTAAATCAATTCTACATGCAATTGATCCTTTAAATGCCTAAGGCTTAAGAAGAGATAAAAAAATCAAAGATGAACCTATATTTTAGTATTCCTTCTATAGAGGGGGAAAAATTCCCTAGCAGATACAATTCCCAAAAAGGCTAGATCTACAAAGAGATATACATCCTTATGGGGTGAACCATAGGGGTATGTTATTCTCTACACTCAATGCTAGGGGGAAGGGTTCACCAAGAATGGTTTTAGGACTTCCTCCAAGTCCTCAAGAATTTTAGGATAGTTTGATGTATTTAGTTAAAATTAGTCACCTATGTTTAGCCTTTCTATATCTATGCTATGAAATATAAAGGATAATACAAAAATTAGAATGCAAGAATACAAGAGCTAACCTAATATCATTCTTTCTTTTGAATGCTTTCTAACCTAAGGTTTTATCCAATAAACCTTTAAAGCAAGGATACAAGATAAATGTAAAATATTAACCCTAGATTCACATGATATGCTTTTTAACTTTTATATGCCTAAGAACCAATACTCAGATCAGATCTTCAACCAATAATTAGAACACTTATCTTGACCAGTGGTTGACTTAAATTTTCTACCTCTTGTCCAATGATATCAAAAATGCCTATTTCTGCAAGATAACTTATGAAACACTTGAAAATAGGATTAGCAATAGGGGGGTTACTTAGGCCATTGTACAACAATGCTTGGAGGCACAACAGTCAAGCCCCCTAGGTCATTTTATATGATATTTTAAAACAAAAGTAGAAATTGACCTTTGGATAATTAATCATAAAATAGCAATGCAACAATAGAGAAAAAAATAGATTATGCTATCATGCCCTAAATGAAGTTTAGAAACTACTCATGCAATCAAAATATAAATCATAATCTAAAAAATACCCCTAGTTCAGTCATGGGAAAAATCATGCATCACAGATGGTAGGTGTGACAATTCTACAGGAAAATTCATGCTCTGTCAGAACATGACACAATCTCACTTCTATGAGCAAAAAATCTAAATTAGGGTTAGCAAAGTTGTGCCTCACCAGGACAGGGCATGACTTCACTTCAAAGACATGAAAAATAAAAGATAAATATAGAGCATAAATAAATGTAGAAAAAGTGTACACAACCTAATGGCTGATGCAGAAGCAGGTAGAAGAGATTGAGTTATCCAAATGGAAACTCTCTCTTCTTTTGAACTACAATATAAATCCACCAAACCACACAAAAATACAAATCAATGTATAAGAATATCAAATCCAAAATTCATACTTCGGGATTAGCTTGTAGAAGAAAAAAAAGTAGAGTGAAAGTAATAATGCAAGCACTAAATAATCATAATAATTTTGAGCTTAATTAATTTCCAATATTGAATGCTTATATATCAAAATTTTTGTGATCTAAATAGTGAGATTGATACCTCCTTTTATAGACAAAAATTAGGGCAAACAAAGTGGGAAAACAAACACAAGCCACTGCCAAACATGCTAAAAAGGTTAAACCTGGATTTTAATAAAAACATTGAAGTCAGCATGGGGTGTGATATCACTTCTACGAAATCGTACCTATCATAACCGAGCATAATTTTTCTAAAAGGATAAATAAAAGCAAGGTAGGGGGCAAAGAGGCTTACCCTTGCCTAGGGCAAGGGTTAGGGACCTCTTAGGAGCTCTAAAGAAGAGTTCCCACTAAAAGTGGGTCAAATTTTTGTGTCTACATTTTGCCCCCTTTGATGCATTTAAGGCAAAATAAATGTGTCAAACAAATGTATAGACTTATATGGGAAAAAAGGATAACAAACACTTAAAATAAAAGGATTGTCTAGGTTTGGATAAAGGGGTGGCACAAGAGGGGTACCGCAGAAGGATAATCTGGACTCTTGCACACTAGGTAAGGTGTTACTACCACTAATGCCTCTATGGCTAGGGTGCCCCCTCAAGTTTTTAAAGGAAAGGAGCCTCATTAAGAAAATAAAAAAGATGAAGGAAGAAAGAAAAAAGCAGAACGCAAAAACACAAAGAAAAAAACAAGCAAGTAGCAAAGCAAATATTATGTGGTACAACATGAATCTAATGCAAATAGCTTGAAATGCATAGAATAAAGGGAACAACAGAAGAAGGGAATAGAAGAAGAATGAGAAGGAAAAGAAAAAAGATTCTCCAAAGGTCAATCGTATAAAATTGAGAAGAAGCCTAAATTAAAACCCTGAATAGAGGGTGTTATGCTCAAAATATGGCCCATGTATGGAATGAAACCTGCTATGGGTGTAGTACTTACTAAGTTTTAAAAATGGTCAAAATATGAAGTGTAACCTACTATGGATTATTGATCGATAGTGACTATTGTGGAGAAATTACCCACTAGAATGTATGTTGAGGCCTACTGAAGTGGCCAAGGAGCTAATCCTGTAATGAGGTGTTGAGCCCGTTGATTCAAAGAGAGATGTAACCCGATGGGGGTGATATATGATATATGCAAGTACTACCCGATAGGGTGTATGCAAATGTATATATGATCTAATCAATGTGAGTATAACACAACATGAGTGTGTGCATGTGTTATAAGAAATAAGACGAAGAAAATGAGGAGAAAATAATTGTGTGTGTATGCCCCCTGCTTGAAGTTTTAGCAAGTGAATATTCAAGAGGGAGGAAATGTGTAATCAAATAAGATAAGAATGTATATCTTTATTTGAACAAATAATACAAAGGAGAAATAAGAATCATGCAAAAATATAAGGACATACCAAAAGAGGATTGCATTCCTTGAATTTGATGAGAGATGATGAACATTATAAAAAAATCAAATTCAAGGAAGACAAGAAGAGGAGAGAAGAAGAACAATGCAAGATAAAACCAAGAGAATTCAAGAAGAAAAGGGATGCAGGTTCTTAGGTTGGGGTTTCACTAGGCATTAGAACCCTAGTGAAAAGTGTAATGCATGTGAGCTACAACCTAACAAGGTACGATATGAACAAGTAGCTATGAGAAAGCAATGATGCAATTATGACAAGTAGTATGTAAGATAAAAATATGAATAAATCATGCAAAATATGATAAGAAAGCATGCATGATATGTTAGGAAAACATGCAACATGATCTAACTAAATGTAAATGCAATATAAAAATGGATTAAGCATAATATTTTTTTTAAATGCATTATATTCCTTGTTTCTTTAAGCTCTTTACCATCCATAGAAGCTAACTTATAAGCACTTGAGCCAAACTGGGTTGTTATGAAAAAGGGTCCCAACCAATTGGGCTAAAACTTACCTCAAAGATCAACATGAGCATTAGTGTTCTTTTGTTTTTCCTTGAGGACAAGGTCCCCAACCTCAAAATAATAGTTGTGAACTTTCTTAGAGTAAGATCATTGAAGCATACCCTAATAGGATCATAAATGCTATAAGGTATGAATGCACTTCTCATACAGTATCTTTGATTGGAACAAACAATCTGCATGATACTCATCGCTAACCTTGGCATATTGTAATAAGATACGCAAAGAAGGAACATCAAGATCAAAATGAAACACCATATCAAATCCACATACCAAGATATATGGTGATGCACCTTTGAGAGTACGTACATTAGTACAGTAGGCCCACAAGGTAGGATAAAGTTGAGTATTCTAGTCTTGATCAGTCTTACTAACTAGCTTCTTCAAAATCCTAATCAAGGATTTATTGGATGCTTCAGATTTTCCATTACCTTGAGGATAATAAGGAGTTTATCATCTATGTTGAATCTTTTACTTAGCATAAATATTACAGACATCCATGTTCTTAAAAGGAGTTCCATTATCATAAAAAATCATTGAAGGAATCCCAAAACTATAAAGAATCTAGTTGAATATGAACTTGGAAACCTAAGTTCTAGTCATCGTAACCAAGGGCATGGATTCAAACCATTTAGTGAAGTACTTTGTCATAGTAATGATAAATTTTTGACCATCAAATGACACTGGGTTAACCTTCCTTATAATGTCCAATCCCCACATGGAGAATGGCTAAGGGGAATAAATAACCTAAATATCTTGAGGAGTATGCATAAGATGATCATGGCATTGATACTTATTTTAGTGTTGAACATAATCACATGCATATTTCTCCATGTAAGGCCAATAATACCCCATCCAAAGGAGCTTTTTGTCAATAACATTACTACTAAAGTGAACTCTACATGAACCTTCATGAGCATCACTAAGAGCAATCTAGACTTCATTAGAGCTAAGACATCATAAGATGATACCTTCAAAAGAACTGTAGATACCTAAATCATGTAAATTAGATAATACTATTAGTGCATTACATATGCCCTCTTATCAACAACATATGGCCTTATTAGGCACCCCTCTAGGCTAGCAAAAGGCTTCCAAAACCCTCCAAAACTTATTTTTGAGGGTTCCTAGTAGTTTGGGGCAGTTTTGGGGCCCCTACTGGTGACCGTCCTACCTAGGGGTGGCCACAGTTGGTGACCATCCCACCCAGGGATGGCCATCAACAACCGTCCTTGGGTGGGATAGCCCCTAACTAGACCCTTGAAAAAATCAAAGGATGCACTAAATGGCAATCCAAGACTACCATTAGTACATCCAATCACCCCAGATTGATTGGGGACCTGCTAATGGACTACAGGGCAGTAGATTGGGAGCCCCAAAGGGGTAACCTTCCCCTCCTCAATCAAATGATGCAATTAGGACAAGTGGCATCACTTGCCTCACATGGCAAAGATGCCATTTGGCCCTAGATGCCCTTTTGGGCTATAAAAGGAGGCCTAAAACCTCATTCCAGATAAGGGAGGAAGATAGCATTTGGAGCAACGAAGTGCTACCAAATTATACCTCCACTCATACCCAAGATTTTTGCAAAACACTCACCTCGCCTTGGCCTTGAAACTCCCCTTGCTTAGAAGGTGATTTTAGGGGCAACTAGGCTCGATCCGTTGAACCCAAAATCATAAAAATTGAAGAAAATTTTGGCCCCATATGTCAACAACATCCTCACCCTATTTTGGACCAATTCCCAAGGCCATAGGTGACAAAACTAAGGTAGTTTTGTAACCGTCCCACCTGGGGACGGCTAGTAGTCAGCCCATGGCACTCATAGGGATGGTCCAAAAATAGTAGAGAATTTTGGATAAATTCCTCCATATACCTCCTTAGGATATCTAGATGAACCTATGGTCCAAATTTGAGGTCATTTGGAGGAGTTTTGGTTTAGGATTTGGAGTCCCCAATGTTGTAGGTCTACATGGCTCACCCCGGAGTGGTTGCTATTTTTGCTTAGTTTTACATTAAATATTGCTTCCAAATCTGGTTATTATTATTTATATTATATTATAATATGTTCATGCTTACTGTAGATCAGTTTTTATGCACATATATCACTTTTATATTGCAATATTGACCCCATTTCTTCATGTTTCTAAGGCTTTTCTCTATGATATGCAGGTGCTACTGACTCTCTTGAAATATCATGTGTGTAGGTGTAGGTATTCTCAATAGAGGGAAGGAGATAAGGATCTAAGGAGCTAAGGAAACACTTCAAGACAAACCCAATATTGGCTCTTGGGCATGGGAAACAAGTTTCACAACTTGTGTTAAAATCACCTTAAAGGCTTCATTCCAAGGGACTAGATCCATTGGGAAATTGTAAAAGTTGAATGTATCACATTTGTAAAGCCCTCAAGGGGATGTTTTGTAATCTGAATTTGAAGCTATGAATCAATAAATGCAAGGAGAAATCCACCTTTTTATTATATACTTTGCTTCATTTCACATAGATTACTTATTGCACACTTCCCTTTGAATGCATGCTTTAAAAGTGACATATACTGCAAGTAAAGGCCCTTAAGGTGATATCATGAAATTTTTATCTTTAGTGGCGATCATGGTATTTTATGTTTTTCAATCTCCCCTTTCAATGGTGCTAATTTGGACCTCCTTTTCTGGTTTTCTCTATTGCAGGTGTTGACCGTTCTGAGAAGAAACGACCTGTTTACTGCTCCATGGCACTGGGTGAGATGGCTATATCCATGGCACTGGGTGAGATGGCCCCTAATATGTGACCATACCTAACTGGGATGGCCACAAAACTAGAGGGTTTCTACAAAAATTTGCAGAAACAACAAGTCTAAGGTCCTAATTTACACCCCTTTTCATTGTCAATTTGCATATTTGCTGTCCAAAATAGTCATATTTTACATTTTCTTGTCTTCTCTATGCATAGAAAGGTTAGATATCCTCTTTCCCAATTTGTGCATTAATTAGATCACAAGAAATAAGGAAAAGAATAGTAGAATTTTTACTTTTTGTTTGGTTTGACTGCTTGCCACTTGCCCAAAAAGGGGTTAAGTTCATATAGGTGTGCATTTTTGGTTTCCTTTTATGCTACTGACAATTCTAAAAGTAAAATGCACATTCATGCATTTAGTCAAAAATCATTGAGTGCTACTTTGTTTTATTTCAATATTTTAAAAGGAACCCCACACACCAAGTTTTTATTTTAACATCAATGGAGTTGGGCTTTCACATCCAACCCATTGATCGAGACCAATAGTGGATGTAATTACCACTCGATTGGCTTGTGAGAAGTATTATCAGGACCCATCCATGGCCAAGGCTGACCCAAGATCTATCCTAACCATGCAAAATAGCATGCATTCCTCTTCGGAGGGGTGTATCATTGTGCACGGGGTGTTGGGTGAGGGTTGGTAGTACCTATGCTACCTCATTGGATATGGATTTCATCCCCATATTTGACTTGTGTGAGTATATAGGTGAAATCCTTTAAACTTTGAGAATATCATTCAACGAAATATCAAACATGAGAAAAGTATTTTCTTTACAAAGCAACACATATTGAAACACAACAAAAAGTTTAGGATTCACATCTAAAAAATTTGAAATGAGATAATCACTTTTATGCTTGTGTGTCTCTATTGTTTTTTTGTTTCAAATTCATATAAATTGTAAAGAAGATAAACACATAGTAGTTAGAGTATATAGCTATGGTACGTACCCATAACCAAGCCCATTTAGGGGTAGAAGCTATGGGTAATAGAGAAGAGGATATAGAACATCCTCATGTTGAGTCTAGGGATAGGATCATTCCTCCCTAGAAATTAACTACTCTTCCCAATCGTAGACCAAATGATGAGTGGATGGTTACTCCTAGAGATTCAACTAGAGGATCTAGCTTATAGGGGACCCCTTCACAGGGTACTCCTATAGGTTATAGTCCTAGTTTGGGAAAGTATCTCCCTAATTCATATGCTACAAACACCTTCTTTCGAGAAGAGTCACCTTGCAATGAGGCACCTCCACATAAACCAATATCACATGTTCTACTCTTGATCATATATAGGAGCAAGAGCTCACACCTCAAGTAGGGTTGAACAATCATCTCAAGATTTCAAGTCACCCTACTCCAAGGTATCAAAATCACAATGAGTATGATACTCATCAAATTAGGAAACCTTATTTTGTCTTACCTTACCTTGTTTACGAGGGAATACCTGAGGAACATATAGATTATTTTCATGAAAATGTGTCAACGAAAGCACATTATGCCTCTACGCCCATAGTCTTTCAAAAATATTTGTCTAGGAGAGAACCTCAAGTCAATGCGACTACCCTCGATCGAGGGAAGCATGTAATTGATCTCATAGAGCCTCCTAAATAGGATAGACAACAAGGAAATCATGCTAAGTTATGTAGACCTAATATAGCTGATCAAATTAATAATTTGGTCCAGAGATATGCTGACCGCTAAGCTGAGTTTAATCAACTTAGGTCGGATAAACATCACTTAGATCTCTTAGAGCAATAGTAGCAAATAGAGAAATAAAAGCTTGAACGAAAAATTCAAGAAACTTTGCATCATGGAGCTATCACTCCAAGTACACGTAGACAAGAGGCTCACTCGAGGCAACCAAATTTCCAACAAGATAGGTCTCCTAGACCTAATCCTATGTTGCCTCCTAGACCTCGTAGGCCTGAACATAATACATATGATAGGCCAAACATAGATCACCTTCAATAGGCATTAGTTCCTCCTTGTAGGCCCATACTTGAAACACCTTATGGGGCTTACGATGATTTGGAACAAGATGAGGATTATGTAGAAGCACCTTATGGAGGCGTGGCTGATGTCAATCAACCATCCCAACCTAGGCTTAATATTCCTCATCCACCTCTACGAGTTCAAAAAAAGGAAGAGGAGATTAAATCCTCGGATGCGTATCAAGCTTTGCTTGCACACTTAGAAACTGTAGAAGGTAGGACAGCTAGCAATGGGATTCAAAAGCCTACTTTATGTCAGCTAAAGAACCAACCATTACACCCATCCATTCATTCCCTGGTCTATCCTGAGCATTTAAAAATACCTAAATTTGATAGATTCAAGGGTGAATAAGATGCTCAAGAGCACGTTACTAGATTTCTAAATCTATGCTTCAACATACAGGACAATGATGCATTGCTCCTAAGAACTTTCTTGAGTACCCTCGCTGGTCCTACCATTGAGTGGTTCAACCAACTTCCAAAACATAGCATCTACACATTTGAACAATTTTTTGATGCATTTTTGGAATGTTTTACCTTTAACACCAAAAGAAAGGTGACATTAACCGACCTCACAAGAATGAAACAAACCGAGGATGAGACGATCATTGACTATGGAAATAGGTGGTGAAAACTTTTGGCTAAGCTACCCTATCTATTTTTGATGATTTAATTAACTCATTTGTTCTCAAAGAGTTGCTTGAAACCCATCTCTTTGACATTGCAATTACAACAATACCCTACCTTGGAAGAAGTTCTAGCATAGGCTAGAAACATAGAAGAAATCAAAATCCAAGAGGGAGAAATAACAAAACCTCACAAGGAGTGGACAAAGAATCCTAAGAATAGCTCAAAACCTACAAAGCTAGCTACATTCAATCAAGTGGCCATAAATTTCCCTACGCCTCCTCAAGTTATGCCTCCCCAAAAGGTGAACTATCAGGCTCAACCTCCTCCTACGAATTATAACAATAATGGTACAATGAACCAGGGACAAAAATAGCGTCACCCTTAATGACAATTTACTCCCATCATTGAATCCATGGATTCTATTTTTGATCGATTATGGGCTACAAATATGGTTAATTTACCAGATATCAAACCCAATGATCCAAAAATAGGCAAACCCAAGCTTATGGGACATCGAGAGGATTAGTATTGTAATTTTCATCGGCAAGGTGGCCATGATTTACAATTGTGCTATGGTTTTAAAAACATAGTATAAGACATGATTGAGAGGAATGAGCTTATAGTAGATGCTCCAATAGCTCCTACCAATAAAAAATGGGTATTTTCAAAGACCCTTTACCAACTCACGAGGTACAAGCAACACTTGCTAAACCAATGAATGAGGTGAACCAAAAACACCATGTTCAAGGGTATGTTGGAATGGTGAGTATTGTGACCAGAAACAAGAGATCTAAGTCAAGTTGCACAACCTGCGACTTCAAATTATGTTCCAACTATGTCACAAACTACACCACCTATAGTATAGGGCCTTCCTTCTAGGCCAACAGTGACAATTAAGAGCAAGCTTGCACAAATATTGAGGACCACATCAGCACGATTGTCCATCTATGAGTTGATCCAACAATCACCTCCACATCGGGATGCCTTGATGGATATTTTAAAATCCATAGAGTTACAACCGTAGGAGTCCATATCCTTCATAGATTTTGTGGGACATGTGCAACAGTGCAAAGAACCAGTCATACAATTTCATGAGCATGAGCTAAAAGAAATAGCCAACGATGTGGTAGACCCTCATTTACACATCATTGCATGTATAAATGAGATACCATACAAGAGAGTTCTTATAGACACTGGGTCCTCAAGTAACATCATAACAACTAAAGCACTAAAGCATCTTAAATTGCCAACATCTCATGTTGTGGCGTCAACTTACACTCTTCGCGCTTTCAATGACATAATATGCTCTACTATCAGTACCATAGTTTTACCCATTCAGGTGGGACAAAATATTATACCAACATTGTGCCATGTGCTAGAGGGTGAGATGGCCTACAACATTTTGCTTGGAAGACCTTGGATATGGGATATGAAGTGTGTCCCCTCCATCGTGCATCAATGTCTTAAATACACTCACAAAGGGCAAGTACATGTAGTATTTGCCGATCTAGAGCCCTTCAAATACTGCAACATGTTGTAGCAGATGCTAGAGTCAACATTACCTTCAACTCACATAGACTTTTGATTAAATACACCTGATCAGAGTCTACCCATTCCACCACCTTCATCATCATCTACTCCATCCTCATCATCACCACCTTCAGAGAAAGCTTCGACATCATCAAACCCTCCATCGAGGAACACGTCGAAGAGGCCTATTGATGAGAGCCCACCATTAGTTTCTACCATATCCACAGAGGAGGTTCCTTGTGTCATTAATGAGGAATTACCTCCATAGGTGAACATTGAATCACCTCAAACCTCCATTCCATCTCATCCAGCTTCGCCATCCCAGGTCACAGTCCAAATGTCTAGCATAGGGTTAGGAGAATACTTGGTGAGAAATATCATGATAGTTCCATCAGTGGAGACAGTGCAAGACATGGGAAGACCTCATCTTCCCATAGGTAGCATTGTAACTCTTGGTATACCTCCTAATAAAATGAATTTCATATATATAGAGGTATAGAGTATGGAGCTCTACCCATTCCTTAGACAGAAGATGATGATGAACCCTTTCCTGAGGACGTATAATTATTTTTCAAATCCATACTATGCATTGAAATATCTAAATCACTGTAATTGGCATGGGTTTGGTCTTGGCCTGTATGAGTAGGGTAACCATGTTCCATGTCAACCCCAATATCAACTTTCGTATGATAGATCTGGGTTGGGAAACAATAAACCAATACCGTTGGATGTCCTCACCGAGAGTCTTGAACACCTATGCCTAAGCCATCAGGCTAAGATCACGTCCACAATCCATATACTAATCCGAATCACGTTCATTCCTTGGGAGATAATTTCCCCATAGACATGATAGATCAGGGTCTTTCTAGTGATGTCGCCCAACCCCATGAAGTGGGGGAGAGCTCACACACCTTGCAATTTGATGGTGAGGAACAAGACCAAGGTCCTCCACATGAATGGACGAGTGATGATAAATATGATTATGGCATCGCACCCATTAACTGCCATAGCTTAGATGATGAATACGAGCACGTGTTCCCTTTGGACGATAAGGATGAATATTTTATTTGTATGTTATTCCCCATCCAAGAACCCATCTGATGCTAGTTGTTGCCTCATGAAGAGTAGGATCACCCTCTTCCACATAGGCCACCGCCAGTTATTCCATTTCCACCCGAGCCACACCCATGAGTTATGAGACAACATCAGGTCTCTAGACCCACTCGCCCTAGAGCAGGAGATCATGTATCCATCAACATGATTTCCATAGATTTAACGACACCATTGGTGAATCCAAATGACCCATCCAAGCAATTGCATCTTGATTTAGAGGCAATTGACTTTGATCGAGGAGATTCTTCTCCATCACCCTCATAGTATTGGCCTTGTGAGGAAATGTTACAACCATTTAAATTTTCTTCAAGAACTACTCAGGATGTTTTTTAAGCTAAGGTTGACCCTAAATTTCCTATGGAAGAAGCAAACCTAGCTGATGACATTCACTTAATTCCCACCCCACATCAGTTGGAGGATGGGTCTCACATGTCGATTGAGCCAAAAATTGACAAGGATATCGTTACATATCCTGATAATCCCCATACCATTAAATTAGGGGAAGGCCTCTCCCTAAGTGAAAAAGATGATTTCACAACTGCATTGAAAGTAAGGATTAAATCTTTTGCTTGGTTGTATAAAGATATGCCAGGACTAGACCCAAATATAGTCACGCATAATCTTACATTAGACCCCAAGATCAAACCTATTAAGCAAAAGTTATGAAAAATGCACCCAAAAGTAGCCTTAATGGTGAAATATGAATTACAAAAGTTTTTGGATGCTGATATCATCATCTTAGTAGATTATCTGCCATGGTTTTCAAACATGGTTCCCATCAAAAAGCCTGATGGGAGGATTCACATTTGCACCTACTTTTGATATCTTAACAAAGTGATTCCTAAGGATGAATTTCCCTTACCTAACATTGACGCATTGGTAGATGCAACAGTAGGACATGAAATGCTATCCCTAATGGATGGATTTTCTAGATATAATCAGATTCATATTAATCTAGAAGACCAAATCAAAATGGCATTCACAACGCCTTGGGGGACATTCTGTTACAAGGTCATGCCTTTTGGCCTTAAGAATAGTGCTACCTACCAATGAGACATGAAATATATATTCCATGACTACATGCACAAGATTTTGGAAGATTACATGGATGATTTATTGGCAAAATATTTATTACACCATGAACATCTCAATGTACTATGTAAGATCCTAGATCGCCTCATAGAGCACAATTTTAGACTTAATCCTAAAAAGTGTCTTCGGGGTCACATCTGGTAAACTTTTGGTATTCATAGTCTCCAAGAGATGCATAGAGGTAGATCCCAACAAGTTCAAGGTAATATTAGAAATTCCTCCCCCAACAACCATTAAGTAACTATGCAGTTTGCAAGGAAAGGTCGCATCCACAAAATGATTCATAGCGCAGTTATCGTGTAAGTGTCGATGCATGAATAAGTTGCTACACAAGGGGGTCTCATTTCATTGGGACAAGGAATGTCAAAATACCTTTGACAAGATAGAAAATTACTTGGATTTGTCACTTGTATTAGCTCCACCGTGACCAGGAGTGTCATTCTATTTATATATCTCAGCTACTGAGTTAGCTTTGGGTACCATGTTGTCCCAAAATAATTAATTTCACAAAGAACAAGCTACCTATTACATTAGTAGCACACTGGTTATCTATAAAGTTAGATATGCATATGTTGAGAATCTATGCTTAGCAATGGTCTTTGCCACCAAAAATCTATGCCATTATATGTTAAATCACACCACATATGTTGTATCTAAAGAAAATCCATTGTGCTACATGATGAGTAGAACATATCATAATAGTCACACGGTGAAGTGGATAATGTTACTAACGAAATTTGACCTAGATTTCATTGGACATAAATCCATCAAAGGACAGGTCACAGTCGATCAACTAGCAGATGCTCCTCTATAGGATGATCAACCTCTAAATATAGAACTTCTCGATGATGGAGTATTTCAAATTTTATAATCACCTAATTCTACCAAGTCTGATTCATAGGTAGACATAACTCTATTCTTCGATGGTTCCAAGTGCGAGCAAGGTGGTGGTGTAGGTATCATGTTTTTCACACCGCAAGGATCTCCCATACCTCTTTCATTTAAAATTTATTTTCCTTGTACCGACAACAACACCGAGTATGAAGCTCTCATCATAGGACTTCATACAGAAATTGCCATGAAAATAACAAAGATAAATATTTTTGGCAATTCCTTGCTCATAGTTAATCAGGTAAAAGGGATTTTCCAGTGTTGATATCCCATCTTGAAGCCTACAAATCCCTAGTGGACAAACTCTTGGTAAAATTTGAATGGTATGATATAGAGCTACTTCCTCATTCATCTAATCATTTCACAGATACAATGGCTTCCTTAGGGTCGCTAATCCCACATGAAACTTAAGATGATATCACAACTATCCAAGTAAAAATGCTAGCATAAGTTGTGAATGAGTGTGAAGGGCATATTGCTATACCAATTTTTCACATGATTTAGATTGAGCCTTCTCATGAAAGGTTCTCTCAACTACACCAATATTTAAATAATGTTAACTAGGGGACTTTTTTCCCTCATAATCCTTTTGATACTAGCATAATGCCATATCTTGAAGTTCGCTCTCAATCAAAATTTGCATGAGACAAAAATAAAATGGATAGCATGATTCATAATATTGAGGCTTCTTCAAAGCAAGATTGGGCCATCCAGATTAAATATTATCTTAAACTGGGTGATATTCCACCTAGATTTTTGTACACCACAAAGCGAGCATTCAAACAAAAGGCATAAAAATGTGTCTTAATAGGAGACATAATGTATCATCGGAGTTATGAAGGTATCCTCCTTCACTGCTTAGACTCACAGGAGTCATCTTGGGCTATCACCAAAGGACACGATCGTACATGCGATGGCCAATTTAGTGACATGGCCATTGCCAAGTGCATTCTTCGCATGGGCTATTATTGGCCAAATTTAGAGCAAGATTCCTGTGCTTATGTTAAGAAGTGCATGAAGTGTCAACACCATGTAAATTTAACACATGTACCTTCATAGGCCTTACAAACAATTCAATCGGTCTGGCCATTTGCACAATGGGGGTTTGATTTAATTAGAAAAATATCACCTACCTCATCGGGTCGTCACACGTTTATCATAATGGCAACCAAATATTTCATAAAATGGGTGGAAGTAATTCCCCTTACCATAATGACTAGACCTCGCATTGCAGAGTTCATGCTACATAACATTATATGTCATTTTGGTATTCCATCCAAAATAGTATCGGATAATGGAACACCCTTTAAAAATAAGGATGTGCATGTGTTAATGACAAAGTATAACATAAAGCATAGATTTTCCATGCCCTATTATCCATAGGCCAATGGGCAAGCAGAGGCATAAAATAAAATAGTAGTAGCCATCTTGAAGAAAATCATTCAGGAAAATCATAAATATTGGCATAATAAATTACCTCTTGCCCTTTGGGCCTATCACACTAGTATTCGGATGCCCACTAGGGTAACTCTATTTTCACTAGTGTATGGTGTTGAAGCCATCATGCCTCTGGAGTTAGAGATTCCGTCACTATGCATTTCCATGGAGGAATTCATTGATGATGATACAGCTAGGCAAGCTCGGTTAGATCAGTAACGTTACTTTATGAATGACGTGTGAATGCCCTCGAGCATCTACGTGTTTATCAAGAGCATATTAAGAGAGCTTACAAATTGAAAGTACATTAGAGATAATTTCAAGTAGGTGATTTATTTCTAAAGGAAAATAAACAAACTCAAATTTTCCCTCCAATTTGCGAGACAAATTTGCAACAAACTGGCTAGGTCCATTCATCATTACACATCATATTGGACCTAAAACTTATCACCTAGCATCCATCAAAGGAAATGAAGAGCCTAAACCCATGAATATAAGTTATTTGCAACCATTTCATGCTTAGAGCACAAAAAAATACCCCTAGGTAGTCATAGACACTTTCTAAGTGTTATTGCCTGCCTACATCACCCTAAAGGCTCCTTGCAATTTTTGACCATCTAGGTCACATAAAAAATCTCCTAGACTATATACAATCATCTAGGTCAACCTTAAATTCTCCAAAGGCATCCATAAGCCCTTTGGTCACAACCAAATACCCCTAGGTAGTCGTAGACACTTTCTAAGTGTCGTTACCCGCCTAGGTCACCCTAAAGGCTCCTAGCAGTTTTTGACCATCTAGGTCACATAAAAAATGCTCCTAGACTATATATGATCATCTAGGTCAACCTTAAATGCTCCAAAGGCATCCATAAGCCCTTTGGTCACAACCAAATACCCCTAGGTAGTCGTAGACACTTTCTAAGTGTCGTTACCTACCTAGGTCACCGTAGCACCCTAAAATTGGCACAGTAAAACCTTAATAATTACAATTACTCTAGTAAATATTCAAATTCAAATTTCAACCTCCAAAACCACTCCCAAAGCATCATTTAACCCATTTCCTCCTTTCCCATGCCATTTTTAAGGTTTGTTTTGACCGTTTGACGATATCGTCGTCAATCAGACGATATCGCCTCAGATCGAACAATTTCGTCTGGGCTAGGATGTCCAGACGATCTTGTCCCAAAACTGATTTTTCATAATTAGTCTCTGTTCCAACGGTGTCTCTAATCTAGGCAGAAGCGTGTCTACACCGTTAGAGACCCTCCCCATTGGAGATCTCCCAAATAGGGATGATCTCCAACCTCCTAACCTCCCTCCTAAGCATATTTAATCCTAGGCCCTCCCCTTAGCATCCCCTTGGCTGAATTTTCTTGTAAATAGACCTTCGGACGCATTAGAATAATCTATATTCCCACCTACATTTGTTGCATCCAATTTTCTTGTAGGAACCTTGTCATTTTTCAGTCGGAGCAAGCTTACATCGTCACAGATGATCCTGTTCAGATCGGAGACGATCCTGTCAAATCAGAAATGATTTCGACTGCAATCATCATTGGGGGAAATTAGTGCCCAGAAGTTTGCATTTTTCTCTTTTCATCTACTGTTTAATTCTATAATTAGCTAGTTTATTTATTATATTTTGCTATTCTACATCTTGGAGTTCACCCATATAGCTTATATGCATAATATAATCATGATTTGTCAATAAGTCATTATATTGCACTTGTGTCTTAGTTTGTTATTATCATTTTAATGTTCTTACTGTCATTTTACATCATTACCCTCTGTTATCATAGTTGCATTCTCTGTATTTTGCATCTATTTTTTTGTTTGTAGGTCTCTGACGAATTAGTCAGATCTCAGACGATCCTATAAGATAGGAGATGATCCTGTCGAATTCCAGACGATCCTAACTACTTCAAAAATTAGAAGCTTCATCAGACATCCAGATCAGGTAAGGGTATTTAATCCATCTTGTTATTTCTATTTTTCTGTCCAAATCTATTTCTGTCTTCATTTAAATCTGCATTTTATATAGAATAGCTTAGACGTATTTTTGCCAAACCTAGGACTTGGATGGTTAAAGATAAAACTGAACACATCAAACACATTCCCAACCTAGGTGTGGAAACTGCTATTCAAACGTTTCCTGGTGAACCCACCATCCATCAAAAAATCACCATAATACACCTCCCCCGAGATGCGGGACCTTCACAAGGCCTCTCAGTCCGAGGTACCGCGCCATCATTTTCACATCCCCCTTCCGGGCACGGATCCTATAGCCTAAAGGTAAGGGTGTGAAAAATTTGGAGTGATACATTTTGGTGAACCCGACGTGAATGCATTTAAAACCTTTTGAAAACAAAAAAATAAAAAATAAAATAACCAAAACATAGATGCATTTCAAATCATTTAAAATTAATAAGTTGCATATCATGTTTAGATGGTAGCTCCTAAGAAAATATTAGCAGTTACTATAAATGTTGAAAACTAATTGACAGCCATAGAAATCAATTCTATGCTTAGTGTGCCTAAAACAGATAGAAATCAACTTTTGTGGGATGAACTTGATAGAAGACTAAGTGTCATTTCATCTAGGTCAACAAAACTTAAAAAAATCAAGAGGCTTGTCCTAGATAGAATCCTGGATCCTCATCAACTCATCTTTTATCATGAACTTCAGAGAGCCTGCCATAGATGGTTAGATTATGTAGCACCCTAAAATTGGCGTAGTCAATTTATAAAATTTACATTCACCTTAGTAAATAATTTAAAAATCAAATTTAACCTCCCAAACCGCCTGTTAACCATCGAGAAATACATTTCCCCCTTTTTCATGCCAATTTTAGAGGTTGTTTTGACCATTTGACGATATCGTCGCCGATCAGATGATATCACCCCAGATTTGACAATTTCGTCTGGACTAGGACGTCCAGACGATCTTGTCGCAAAACTAAATTTACATAGTTGGAATCTGTTCCAACAGGTCTCCAATCTGGGTAGAAGCGTGTCTGTGTCGTTGGGACCCTCCCCCATTGGATATCTCCCAAATTGGGATGATCTCCAACCTCCCAACAACTCCCCCTAAGCTTATTTAACTTCTAAGATTTTCCCTTCCCAACCCCTGGCTGAATTTATCCGCAAATTGAATCCTTCTGCGCTAAAACATCATAATCTTACTTTTGCATTAGTCCCATAGCAATTTTGATGCAGGTACATCACTGATTTTCAACTAGAGCCAGCACCCATCGTCGCCGACGAACCTGTCCAGATCGGAGGCAATCCTGTGAAATGCGAGACAATTTTGTACTGATGCGAGACGATCTCGACTGCAGTCCACATCAAGGCAATCAATGCCTTGAGTTTACTTTTCTCAACTTTGTCTCTATTATTTTGTTTTGCAAATTAGATAATATATTCAATTTTTATCCTATTTTGCATCTGGAGTTCACCGATTTAGCCTAGATTGCATATTAAGATCATGTTTTGTCATTTAAATACAGTAATTTGCTTTAATTTTTGTTCTTAAATATTTTTCAGTATTTGCATTATTATTTGGTATAATTTGCCTCTGTTAGCATAGTGTTATTTCTTGCATTTTGCATTTATTTTCTGTCTTGCAGGTCTCTAACGAATTTGTCTGACGAATTCGTCAGATCTCGGACGATTCTGTCAGTCTCAGACGATTCTGTCAGATTCCAGATGAATATGTCAGATTTTGGATGATTCTGTCAGATTACAGGCGATTCTGTTGAATTCTAGACGATCCAGACTGCATCAAACTCCAGAATATTCTTCAGACATCCGGATCAGGTATTCTTCGTTGTCATTCTATAAAATTCTCTATTTTTTTCTTTCAAATCTATTTTTTGTATTCATGAAAGTTACATTTTCATATAGATTAAGCTAGAATCATTCGGCCAAACCTAGGATGAATGCTTAAGATTAAAACGAACTCATCAAAACACATTCCAAAACCTAGGCATGGAAACTGCCGTGAAATGTTTCCTGGTGAACCCACCATCCATCAAAAAATCACCAAAATACACCTCCCTTGATTGGCGGGACCTTCGTAAAGTCCTCTCGTCCGAGGTACCGCATCATCCTTTTCCCATACTCCTTCCGGACGTGGATCCAATAGCCTGAAGGTAGGGATGCAAAAAATTTGGAGTGATACATTTTGGTGAACCCGACGTGAATGCATCATAACCTTTTGAAAACAAAAACAAAAACAAAAACAAAAAAAATTATTAGAACAACGAAAACTTAGATGCATTTTTAAAACATTTAAGTTTTAAAGTCATGTTTAGATGGTAGCTCCTAAAAAGAGGTTAGCAGTTACTATAAATGTAGAAAATCAATTGGCAGCTATAGAAGTTAATTTTGTCCTTAGTATCCCTGAAACAAGTAGAAATCAATCCTTGTGGGACGAACTAGATAAGAGACTTAGTCTCATCTCATCTAGGTCCACACAACTTAAGCAAATTAAGAGGCTAGTCTTGGATAGAATCCTGGATCCTCATCAATTAGTTTTCTATCATGAACTTCAGAGAGCCTACCATAGATGGTTAGCCTATAGGAGAGCTCTTATAGCTGCAAAATTTTCAACTTTCAGGGAAAATCTCGAAGACACAGTTATAGTGCGCCCATTTCTAGTTCATATAGATTCCTTAGAAGATGATCTTATAATTAGGAGAAGATGGAACAAAACTCCTAGAGATATGTTATATTGTAAATATTGTTGTGAGAATTATTATTATCAACCAACATCTGAGATAGACAATATCACCATAGCCCTTTTCATCAAATTCTTAAAAGAAAACTTTCAATTTGAAGAAGAACATTTCATGACCCCTGAACAACTCGAACCTATTAATGATATTCATAAATTGTTCTTAGAAGATTAGCTCATTTACTTTCAGTCTTATTATTTTGTGCATTTATTGTTTAATTTGCTGTCTTTACTATATTATTTCCAAAAATTAAAGAAAAAAAAGCATAGTAAAAACTTAAAAATTTCATTTCCAATATTGCATTAGGTATATAATAAATATATACCTTTTAATTTGTTGCATATATATATATATATATATAAATATATATATATTTGCTGAAATCAAAACTTAGCACCATGCCTAAACTTAGGAATGGTAAAGAAACCTTAGGAGAAGGAGAATATTGGTTACAAGATACAACTGAAAACCCAAATTTCCTTCTTGGAGAAACAAATCCGGAAGGAGAAACTCTAGGTCAATCAGATGAAGACTTAGGTGAAGATAAGGGACAAGAAGCAAATGTTAAAGAGGATGGATCCTCATCCCCTAGAGTAGCTCCTAATGGAGCTATTGCCTTTGATGATGTAGAGCATTTCAAGATATTTCTCATGGAAAACATTGATGACCTTAATGTGGCAATTCGCCTTGATAAAGGACAAATTAGTAAAACTCAAGCAGCCATGGAATATATATGCAAAATGCAGACTAATCCCTTGTCTTTCATTGATCAAGAAAGTGACAAGGGTGGGCCATCCAATACGGATATGGTCACTATAGCCCAAAGCATGTCAAAACAACAGGTTACCCAACCTCCTAAGGAACCTGTTACTCAACCTAAAATCACTCCCGCACAAAATAAAATTCCCTTCACTACTTTGTTCTGCCAGACTATTGAGCAAAATGCTTTGAGTAAACAGAAACCTAAAACAAAGCCAAATACAAACTTTCAACAATCTAGAATACAACATAATACAGCTTCAAAATTCCTCCATAATACTTTTCCTACCAATAATTTACACAACAGTAATATGGCATCTAACCTGCATGTTCCTCCATCATATGCCCATAACACTTATGTCAATGCCCTACCGAACCAATATGGGGTGCAAACTAGTAATCTGGAAGCTATGGTGAAAAAATTGGCTTCATGTATGGACCAGATAGATCCCTACCATCCCTCGTACAATTATCGAGAGATTTGTAGTCAACCTTTGGATCCCATAGTTGTAGCTCAACCATACCCTAAACATTTTCCCATGCCCGTCCTGCCTATATATAAAGGAACCGAAGATCCCATCGAACATCTTCGCATGTTTAGTATAGCATGTCACGACATATCGCATGACGACTTGCTATTACTAAAAATGTTCCCCAAAAGTTTAGGTGGAATGGCATTAGAGTGGTACTATCAATTGCCCACTCACTCCTTAAGAAATTTTGAAGAAATAGCTGAATCATTTGTTCATCAATTTAGTGCCTACATCGAGAGGCATGTAACTATTAAAGACCTATACAATTTAAAGAAAGATAAAGACGAGTGCTTTGCTGATTTCTTAGCTAGATGGAGACAATTGACAGGAAAACTACACTTTGTGCTACCCTATAGGGAAATGTTAGACATTTTCATCAACAATTTACAAGAACAACTCTCTTATGAGCTCTCAACAGCTACTTTGACTACCTTCGATCAAGCTATAGATTTAGCTCGAAGAGTAAAAAGATGCCCTCATTAGGAGAGGCCAACTTAGGAAGAAGGATGATGAGAAAACATCTAGAAATCAATATAAAAACAAACAAAGTTGTCGGTGATGGAGTCACTGACAGCAGAAATGTTGCTAATGTCAATGCAACAAAGACAACAGAAAAATTCATATTGAAACCTCCTGACAAGCCTCCTCAAGAATTCACTAGATTAAACCAACCCTTATCAACTATTTTACCTCAATTTCTCAAAAGAGGTTTAATCCAACTGTCAGCTATCCAGGAACCTGACCCAAGTATACCCGGATATAGAGCTGATTTGCATTGTGAGTTTCATAGAGGACCTGGACATTCTACCAATGCTTGTAAAAGATTGAAGCATAAAATACAAGATTTTATTGATAATAACGAAATGGAAGTACAAGCCTTCCAACCCAAAAAAAAACCTCCTAATAACACTCAAAATACTGTTCCCCAAAATCAAAATCAAAATGCCAATCAAACTTTAGACATATTTCAATACCCTTTACCACGACATGGTAAAGAGGTAGCCAATCAAATCGAACATCATGATGTTCCCCCTCCTACTCGATATGTAGGAACCATTAGCAGACAATTACCTGTTCAGGATTCTCAAATATTTGACACAACCTTATCCCTAGTTACGACCAGGACCTTACATAATTTTCAAACTTCTGATTCTAGTGATATAGAGTCAGATAGTGAAAGTGAAGTAGACACTATTCAATCGAATAGTTCTAAAAACGAATCAGATCCTATTCAACCTGTCATAGATGCTAATGTTCTAGAAGAACCATTTCCTAGAAGAGTCACTACTCGACCTTCTTCTAATGTAGTCCTTCCCTATGAACAAGCCATAAACTCTCAACCGAGACCGTTTCAACGTCGTCACTATAACATTGTAGGTACCATCGGAGTCGTCACCCAACAACAAGCTCAAAATCCCCAACAAGAATGAAACCAGAACGATGGATCAGCTCCATTCGTTCTAAAAAATCCCAATAAAGGGAATCATGCTCCTATTGTTCAACCTAAACCCCCTTACAACATTAATGAGCAATTGTCTAACACTACGGCCATAATCTCCCTTTTAGATTTATTAAGATCCTCTCCCACACATAGGGATGAGTTGATGCTTACACTGAACCAAATGATGGTACCTCAAAACATTCAACCTGAAGCTATGGCCAGTACTATCATCACTCAAGAGATTGATTGTATTGACTTTTGGGATAGAGATATCCCACAACATAGTTTACACAAGGATAATCCCTTGTATATTACTGCTTTAATTGGGGATGTAGCTGTCAAACGAGTCTTGATTGATAATGGCTCATCTCTAAACATCTACACCTTTGACTTCTACCAACTATTTGGTTTTAGAAGTGATGAAATGAAGAAAACTGATATGATTATTAAAGCTTTTAATGACGAAACACAAGAAACATGTGGAGTTATTACCCTCCCATTGCAAGTTGGTCCTAGAACCCTTGAGACAACTTTGTTTATTATACATTATCCAGCATCGTACAATATACTTTTGGGTCGCCCTTGGATTAACGCCATGCGAGCGGTCCCATCAAATTTACACCAATGTGTTAAGTTTGAGTTTAAAAATCAGTTGGTCACTATTCATGGTGACCCTAGACATTTTGATATGTGTGCTTTGGCAGAACCCGTTGGAGTGCAATTTTTCCCTGCTCTGTCATCCACACATTCTAGTTCTTCTTTTTCATCTAAAACTGTGAAACATAAACCCATAACTTCATCTATTTCCCCTCCATTAACTTCATCTTCCCATATAGATCAACAACCCTCTAAAAAAATTATTTTAGAATCTCAAAAGGATCTTAAATCTACAACTAATCCTTCAACTATTACCCCTATAAATTCAAAACCTTTAGACACATCTATCATACCTTCCACATCTCAAGACATAGGTAATAAGCCTTCTACATCTTATGCCCTTTTTGATGACCTCTTACCAAATTTATCTACAACTTTAATATCAGAAAAAATGAATGCTTTCATGCAAGATTCAAACATTTTAAATAAATTACTGCCCTCTCCTCATACTTTGGGCCTCCCACAACCTTTGGGAAGTATTTACCAAGTCGAGAGTTGTGCCTTCATTTATAAAGAATATGATTGGGGAAGAATCCCTCGAAATATCAAAACTCATCATGAGGGCTACGCTCGGTGCTATTTTACAAATGATTATATTAAAGCTAAACCCATGATGCTTAAAATGGGATATGAAGGGAAAGGCTTAGGACCTTTCCAAAATGGCATGAAAGAACATTTTGAGGTAGAACCGTGGCCTGCCCGCTGTGGTGTGGGCCTATTTCCTAGTAAGGGTCAACCCTTTCCTTTTGAAGAGGATGATCACCTCATATCCTATCCAGATTATTTGGATAGACATGTTGATTTGCCTCTCCAAAATCAGTCATTTTCATGCAACATGCTATCCATAGCCTACCCTGAAATGATTGCTAACCCCAATGAAGAGTTGGAAGGAGATATCTTCCATGATGTCTCTGTTGAAGAGATGTTGCACAATTGGTTTTATTTTGATGGTTCTATATCAACTATATCCCAACTTGAGGCCACTGATCCTCAGAATGAATTATCTAAATTAAATTTACAAGAATTACAAGAGTTGGGTGTTTCACCCGCCCCACCTAATTTTGAAAGAGATCTACACATGGAGGTAGAAAATGTCATTAAAATTAATATTGGAACTGAGGACAATCCTCACATAATCAATATTGGAGTAGAACTAAGTCAAGACAAACAGGAACAATACATTGCATTCCTTAAAGATTACGAAGATGTCTTCGCTTGGACATACGAAGATATGCCAGGTCTAGACCCTTCTATAGTCATGCATCATCTAGTGGTCCATCCGGATGCTAAACCCGTCAAACAAAAACTTAGAAAAATGCATCCCAAAGTGGCTCTGCTAGTCAAAGAGGAGTTAGAAAAACTCTTGAATGTTATTTTCATACAAGCTATTGATTATGCTGAATGGATCTCAAATGTAGTTCCAGTCACCAAAAAAGAAACTACCAAAGTTAGGGTTTGCACAGATTTTAGAGATATTAACGCTGCATGCCTTAAAGATGACTTTCCTCTTCCAAATATGGATCAAATCATTGACTTTACTGTTGGGAGTGGGATGATGTCCTTAATGGACGGATTCTCCGGTTATAATCAGATCAGGATAGCTCCTGAAGACCAGGCTAAAATAGCCTTTATTACCCCCTGGGGTACCTTATCTCTGGAAAGTGATGCCATTTGGCTTAAAGAACGCCGGTGCAACTTATCAACGGGCTATGACCTACATTTTTCATGATATGATGCATGATATCCTACATGATTATGTAGATGATATTATAGCTCGCTCTCTTATTGAAAATAATCATTTAGATGATTTAAGAAAAGTTTTTAATCGATTACGAGAATATCTCATTCGATTAAATCTAGCCAAATGTATATTCGGAGTTAAGTACGACAAACTATTAGGGGTTTTAGTTTCTTTATGTGGTATCAAAATTGACCCTCTCAAAATTGTGGCTATCACTGATATGCCCGCACCTACTAATATATCTGAATTACAAAGTTTACAAGGTAAACTTCAAGCTATTCGTCACTTCATTGATAAGCTGGCGGACAAAACTGGTCCCTTTCTCAAACTTCTTAAGAAGGATGTCCCTTTCAATTGGGACATAGAATGTAGAGAAGCTTTTGAACTTCTCAAACAATATCTCCTTAACCCACCGGTGCTTTCATCGCCTAAATCTGATCGCCCATTTCTTCTATATATTTTTGCTTTAGATTCTGCCTTAGGAGCTATGTTAGCTCAACTCAATGATGAAAATCGAGAACGTGCTAATTATTATATTAGCTGAACCTTCATCAGTTATGAAACTCATTATACAACATTAGAGAAACTATGTCTCATAGTCGTGTTTGCTATGCAAAAATTATGACATTATATGCTTAGCTAAAAAACGTATGTCATTGCCAAATATGATCCCTTAAGATATCTCATGAGTCGACCTTATTTATCGGGTCACACCGCAAAGTGGGTTCTTGCTCTAAGCGAGTTTGATCTCACCTTCATAGGACAAAAGTCTGTTAAGGGTCAAATCATAGCAGATCAATTAGCTACTGCACCCTTAGATTCTACCCATCCCCTCATCATTGAGTTTCTATATGAATGCCTTCAATTAGAGGCAGACCATACCGAACAATGGTCATTATACTTTGATGGAGCCCGATGCATGAGTGGGGCTAGTGCGGGTATTATTTTAATATCTTCATAGAAACATTTTATTCCTCTGTCCTTCAAATTGACCTTTGCTTGCACCAACAATACTGCTGAGTATGAAGCTCTAATCCTTGGATTACGAGCTGCTTTAGAGCTAAAAATTAAACACCTTTTAGTTTTTGGTGATTCCCAATTATTTATAAACAAAATTAATGAAGTTTATCAAACCAGAGATGATAAAATTCGCCCATATAAGGCCTATGTTTTACAATTAATGTCCTTGTTTGATCAAGTCACCTTGGAAGCTATTCCTTGAACTAGCAACCGTGCAGCTGACGCTATGGCCGCCACTGCATCTCTCTTGCCCTTGGAGTTAGACGACGAATATGCCACTATCATTATTCGTCGACTCCAGGAGCCCGCTTCAAATAAGTCATGCTTAGAGCCTTTGGATGTGTTTCTAATCAATGAAACTACTCCTGAACCTTGGTATACAGACATATTTGATTTCCTCCAAAATGAAACTTTCCCTGACAATTATAATAAAAACCAGCGTCGGTTATTACGTCGATGAGCAAGTCGATTTGTAATAATTAGCAATACTTTATATAGGAGATCTTTTGAAGGTATCCTATTAAGATGTTTAAATTTAGAAGAGTCTAAATCAGCCTTGAGTGAAGCCCATGATGGATCTTTTGGAGGACACTTTAGTGGTAGTTTCATTGCTAAAAAGCTCCTTCGGATAGGATACTTTTGGCCTACCATGGAAACGGATGCACATGAGTATGTGCATCATTGCGATAAGTGTCAAAAACATGCTAACCTTATCCATGCGCCTGCACAAGAGCTGCAGGCTATTTCGTCTCCTTGGCCCTTTTCTAAATGGGGCTTGGATATTATTGGTAAAATCAATCCTGTGTCTTCTGATGGACACAAGTTCATCATAACTACCACTGAGTATTTCATGAAGTGGGTTGAAGCTATGCCTTTAGCTTCTTGCACTGGCGCACAAGTCTCTAAATTCATTTTTAATCAAATAATTTGTAGGTTCAGAATTCCTGCCAACCTCATCTCTGACAATGGAACTCCTTTCAAAAATAAAGATGTTAAAAAATTATGCCAAAAATACAAGATTCAACATTGCTGGTCCACCCCCTATTATCCTCAGGGTAATGGTCAAGCAGAAGCATCTAACAAAACCCTAATCAAAATTTTCAAAATATTGGTCAATAAAACTGGTCGTGACTGGCACATCTAGTTATATCCAGCCTTGTGGGCTTATCGAACTAGTGTTCGAACCCCCATGGGAACTTCACCCGTTGTTTTGGTATATGGTGCTGAAGCAGTTTTTCCATTTGAATTGGAAGTTCCTTCTTTGGCTCTGCTACTTCAAGATACCGAAGTAGGAGATGAATATCGTGCTGGCAGACTCAGTCAGCTGGAACTCCTAGATGAAAAATGCATCAATGCTTTGGAGCATCTCCGTGCATACCAAAACAAGCTTAAAAGAGCATATAATAAGAAAGTTCGTCATCGATCCTTTGAGATTGGCGACCTTGTTCTAAAAGAAAATAAAAAAAATACAAATGCAACTAAAGAACTTAAAGGTAAATCTGAGCCCAACTAGCTCGGACCATACATCATTACTGCTAAATTTGAATCAGGAGCATATAAATTATCTACCATAGATGGTAAAGAACATAAAGAACCCATGAATATTTTACATCTCAAACGTTATTATGCATAAATTTGGTCATTTCATCCATGTATATATTTGTTCAAAATTACTATCTTGTATTTCTTTCAATTTATTCAAAAACACCAAAAACATTCATAAATCTCCAAAAATCTTCAAAACTATCTATTGCATTTATTTAAAGCACTTGTTAAGTTATTTTTGCTCAAAAACAAAAATCAAAATAAAAATATAAAAACAACTATATGCTTTACTCTTTCGAAACCAAAACAATATACAGAAGAAAGAGAGAGTCAACGTTCTCAAAACTTCTTTAAAATTATTTATATCTATATTTTTCTTCCAATTATTGCAGTTATATGTTTCAACTTATTTTTGGATAAAATTAACATTTATTTGGCATCCCTCACTTGCACACTCACAACAATAAATATCTTGATTTTATCTGGCATGATTACTAATCTCTCTTATATCAAAGTCCACAAAATTCAATTAAATAAAGTTTGAGCATAGAGAATTGATCTTGTTATTTACTTAAACCAAACACATCTTTCACAATAAAATGATTATATTTGTAGTTTCCATGTTTTTCTACATAGTAGAACTAATTTCTTGAGTGAAAAGTTTCCCCTGCTATCCTATCATGCACATGGTCTAGAATATTTGAGAATTGCCAAAAGGACAAGCTCACCCCTACCCAGAATAAAAATCCCTTGCTCTATAGCTAATCCGAGCAAGTATCCCTAGAACAAAAAAAAAAAAAAAAAATGTTATGTCAGCAATGTTCCAAGCATTATCAAGCAAAATAAATACAAAAGAAAAATAAGCAAAGTTCAAAAGAAAGCAAGAAAGCAATAAAATCCCTTTCCCTACCTTTTGAAAATAAAATAAGGGTTGATGAGCTTGAATCCCTGGAATTCTCAATTATTCGAAAACTGTGAGGTAAGCCCCATAACAGGTGGTTTGTGCCCAACCTGCTTGGCCTTGGGTAACTCCTAGCCTGGCGATATGTCTGTTACATTAGCGACCTTCTTTTGTACCAGACCTATGTCTGCTTATGGATTAGCTAGATCTTGATAATCCGACCTACATAGTAGTCTAATATGGTTATATGCATCTACATCATGGTTAATGAACACTTATTTGGTTTCTTCAAATCACTTGTATCATAGTGTCTTGCTCAAATTTGGTAAATGAACAATGCAATTGCACACACATTTGTATTTGAGAGATTTTGTCTATCATTATGATAAATCAAGATCAGAAATGAATTCACATATGCACATAGGGATTCCTCATAAATCTAATTTTTGTCTTCAAAATATTTTGAAATATTATTTTTGCAACTTGTTTGAAATAAATCAACTACAGTTGTTTACCACAAAGACAACTATATCATAGAAAAATCAAAAATTTCTTTAAAAGCATATCAAACATATCGTGTCGACTTTCGCGACGATGGTATAGTTCCAAAACCAAAATTGGAATTGTATGCCTAGCGCAAGTCCTCCTTTTCATATTTCCTGTTCATCAAACATCAATCATGCAATAAAAATAACTTTTTTTTGGATTTTTGCGATGATGGTATAAGTCTATACCTACATATTCTATGCCTAGCGCAAACCATTGTAACAATTTTATTTCCCATTTATTCAAAAATCATGAAAAACCATATGACTTAATTCATTATGTTACACAAATTATGCTTTTCAAAAGCAAACACATTTTCATTATTTCATGTCATTATGTCAACCTTTAATTTTGCAATGATGGTATAATTCCTAAGGAATTATTCAAAAATCTTATCACACTTAGGAATTTATGCCTAGCAAAAATCATTTTAAACATTATTTCATGCACAAATATTTTTCATGAAAATCTGAAAACAAACCAATCATCATCATCACCAGTTGCACTATTGCACCAAAGTCTTAAGATAGTCTCTTAAGCACTCTTTTACTTTTTAACAATATTTCTGTAAATAGGACTAGCTTGACGACCGAGTGAGCAGCAACTCCATGAAATGGTCTATAATAGCAACAATGTCCTTTGAAATTATTGTTAGAAGTCTCTTTTTATTTTATTACACTTCATCACAACAAGCAATCAATTTGTTACATCAGATTATTTCATTTCAAATATTACAAGCATGACATTTCAACCATAATATATCCACCGACATAATCACATGAAATCAATCAATCAAACATAAAAGCATCATAAACATCACATAAGACAAGTCATATGATCAAAAATATATCATCTATATATGTCACAAATATATGTACATCATCAAAACTAGATTGGTATGCCACAATCTGTGCCTCAGCATACTCAATCCTCTCTCAAACAAAAAAATAAAATAATAATATAGTACAATGTCAAATCTTGCCCTCTAGCCTCGAGAGCCCCTCGAGCTCTCTGCCTCATCTCCTCCCCTGCCCTAAGGTGGACGAGGTGGCCCCATCGTAGTCTGTGTAGTCCTAGTCCTCGATCGAGATGTGGTCCTAGATGACCCAATCCTGATCAAATCTGTGATGTTAGCTGGCAGGGGTAGTCTATCCTCCGTCGGCACTAGCTGATAGTGCAGTGTCTGATAGAAAGTCAACTAGGCGATAGCCCGTGTCAACTCCCTAGAGCTCGCCCCTCCGCCCTGTACCTTGAGGCTTGCAAGCTCATCCCGCAGCTGTGACACCTCAGCATGGTGTCATGCAATCGCGTCCTATAGCGTCTGCACCTGAGTCTATAGATGATCCCTCTCTATCTGGAGAGTAGCCATCTCACTACTCTATCTTGTGTCCACACCCTTGCCCTTATCGGGTGATGGTGGCCTCTCTGGATATGGGGGCCTCTCCTCCCTCCTCTCCCATTACCGTGGCCTCTCCTGTGCCTGTGGCCTCCTTTCCTCTCTCCCGTCATGACCTTGGGCCGCCTCTATCACTGCCTAGTTCCGCCTCCCTATTCGATGCACAACTGCGTGAATCGGACCCTGAGCCCTCGTCATCCGAGGAGGGCGGATGCCTGTGTACCAGGCATCGTAGCCGTCAACTACCCCTGCGTCGTCTCCATCCAATGGCTATATGGGGGCATCATCCGTGTCCTGACTCCAAAATTGCTGCATGTCTGGAGCCCCGCTAATCATGGTGTTCTCCTGGACAGTTCAAGAAAACTCGTAATCCCTCAGAGATGGGATCCCCTGTTGTAGACCGAACTATCACAAAACTCGGTCATAGCGGTGGAGCTCCACCTCTCCCCTCTCCATCCTCAACCAACAGACTCGCCTGATGCGAGCCAGCTCCTATCTGTCCTCTGCCCACCCTGGGTGCCCTCTCCATGGCCTCCAGGTGATCTGGTCTAGGATCAACTCATCTAGCAGTCTCCGGGACATAGGCAGGTCGATCCCTCACTGTGCCCCTCTCCGGAGCCACCAATAGAAGACTCGGGGCCTCTCCCCGTCAACCCCTGTCAGTGGAAGCCCTACCGGCCTCCGCACCGCAATGTGCTCCCAGCACCAAACCTGTAGTAGCGATGTCATCACCAGACATTGCCCGCCCTTGTACATGACCCCATATAGGATCCTATACAACCGACATAGCACAAAGCTACCCCAGCTAAACCTGTACCCATGGTCTCACATATCGTAGATCACATCTACGAGTATCCATGGTACCCTACACCCACTCTGGTGGCACAGCAGAAGTCCACCAAATACTCCAGCTAGAACCTGTGTGAGTCTGGATGCCCCAGGCATCTGGCGTAGTGCCTCGATGTTCACTCCGCCATTCTCTAGGGAAAATCTTGGGTCACCACATAACCGTCCCATAGCGTGGCCCTGGTTGGCCGTAGGAGTAATCATCCATCCTTGTATGGGGATTCTTAGAATCCTCCATACGTCCTCTAGTGTGGGAGTCATCTCCCTTGTCGGTAACCGGAAACAAGAAGACCCCGGATACCATCTCTCTGCTAGGGCTGTTAGAAGCCCCATGTCTATAGACACCTGTGGCATTTTTGCCACATGCTACAAGTCGGCCTGTGCCAGCAGATCCCGCTCTGCCTGTGTGAGCATGGCCAAGTCCTCTCTCAATACTCCATATTTCCATTCTCTACTTTTTAGCAATCCTCTCTGCAACATAAACATAAACAACAAATAATCCTTAATAAAAAAATAATCATTAATCAATAATTCAAGTTAAAATTTCAATTTCATGTAACTGATGATATCACCCACTATTGGACAATATCGTCCCAAATTTGAGCATAATCATCTCCAATTTTTCCTGCCGAAATCGTCTCTAATTTGATGAAATCGTCCCCTTTTCGTCGATTTCGCCCTTGGGCAAAATTGATGAAATTGAGATGATTTCGTCGAAATCGGGACGATTTCGTCCCGACGACATCGACGGCCCAAAAATGGCCGTGATGCTCAAAATTCACCTAACAATTATCTAAAAAGCATGTAAATTCAAATTAAATCAGTTCTAGTTAAGTCTAGACCCTTACCCGTAGACCGCGTTGGACCTCTGTTGATCTGTGCGCTGTCTCCACCATTTTTGCTTCAGAGCTCTAAAACCAGTAAAAATGAATAGTAACAATGAATTAGGGTTTTACCCTATTTTTCTTAATTTTATTCAAAAATAATTTTTTGCTTTTTTGCGTTTTTACCTCAAACATTCGATTTGGGTAAAAACACGGAGGGGGCACCATAGTAAGCTGTCATATGATTCGACCAAGAATCGTCGCCTAAAAATGGAAATAATTTTTTGCTTTCTCGTAGATCGAGAAGAACTCATCTTTAACGCATTTTCTTTGGAAAATTCGCTAAAGAGGGGGCAAAATGTAGCACCCTAAAATTAGCGCAGTCAATTTATAAAATTTACATTCACCTTAGTAAATAATTTAAAAGTCAAATTTAACCTCCCAAACCGCCCGTTAACCGTCGGGAAATTCGTTTCCCCCTTTTTTGTGCCAATTTTAGAGGTTGTTTTGACCGTTTGATGATATTGTCACCGATCAGACAATATCGCCCTAGATTTGATGATTTCGTCTGGACTAGGACGTCCAGATGATCTTGTCGCAAAACTGAATTTACATAGTTGGAATCTATTCCAACGAGTCTCCAATCTGGGCAGAAGCGTGTCTGCACCGTTGGGACCCTCCCTCGTTGGAGATCTCCCAAATTGGGATGATCTCCAACCTCCCAACAACTCCCCCTAAGCCTATTTAACTTCTAATATTTTCCCTTCCCAACCCCTGGCTAAATTTATCCGCAAATTGAATCCTTCTACGCTAAAACATCATAATCTTACTTTTGCATTAGTCCCATAGCAATTTTGATGCAGGTACATCACTGATTTTCAACTGGATCTAGCACCCATCGTCGTCGACGAACCTGTCCAGATTGGAGGCGATCTTGTCAAATGCAAGATGATTTCGTACTGATGTGAGATGATCTCGACTGCAGTCCACATTGAGGCAATTAGTGCCTTGAGTTTGCTTTTCTCAACTTTGTCTCTATTATTTTGTTTTGCAAATTAGATAATATATTCAGTTTTTATCGTATTTTGCATCTGGATTTCACCCATTTAGCCTAGATTGCATATTAAGATCATGTTTTGTCATTTAAATATAGTAATTTGCTTTAATTTATGTTCTTAAATATTGTTCAGTATTCGTATTATTATTTGGTATAATTTGCCTCTGTTAGCATAGTGTTATTTCTTGCATTTTGCATCTATTTTCTGTCTTGCAGGTCTCTAATGAATTCGTCTGACGAATTCGTCAAATCTCAGATGATTTTGTCAGTCTCAGATGATTCTATCAGATTCCAGATGAATCTGTCAGATTTCGAACGATTCTGTCAGATTGTAGGCGATTCTGTTGAATTCCAGACGATCCAGACTGCATCAAATGCCAGAATCTTCTTCAGACATCTGGATCAGGTATTCTTCGTTGTCATTCTGTAAAATTCTCTGTTTTTTGCTTTCAAATCTATTTTCTGTATTCATGAAAGTTGCATTTTCATATAGATTAAGCTAGAATCATTCGACCAAACCTAGGATGAATGCTTAAGATTAAAACAAACTCATCAAAACACATTTCAAAACCTAGGCATGGAACCTGCCGCCAAATGTTTCCTGGTGAACCCACCATCCATCGAAAAATCACCAAAATACACCTCCCTTGAGAGATGGGACCTTCGCAAAGTCCTCTCGTCTGAGGTACCGCATCATCCTTTTCCCATCCTCCTTTCGGGCATGGATCCAATAGCCTGAAGGTAGGGATGCGAAAAATTTGGAGCGATACAGCTTATAGGAGAGCTCTTGTGTCTTCAAAATTGTTCACCTTCGAGGAATACCTCGAGAACGCAGCCATTATACATCAGTTCCTAGGTCGTGTAGAAGACCAAGAGGTTGTTCTTACAGATAGGGAAATATGGAATAGAGTTCCTCGAGCTATGTTATATTGAGAGTATTGCCATGAGATTTACTTCTATCAACCAGAATCTGAGACAAATAATATCACTATAGCTCTTTTCATTAAATTTTTAAAAGAAAATTTTCAATTTGAAGAACACTTCATGACTCCTGAATAACTCGAGCCCATTAATGATATTTATAAATTGTTTATAGAAAACTAGATCATTACTTTCAGTATTAGTTCTTGCGTTTATTGTGTTTGTTATCTTTACAATATTATTACAAAAACAAGAAAAACTAAAAAACATAATAAAAACCAAAGCATTTCATTTTAAATATTGTAGTAGGTATATAATTAATATATACCTCTTAAGCTTGTTGCATATATATATATATATATATATATATATATATTTGCTAAAATCTAAATTAAGCACAATGCCTAAACTTAGGAATGGTAAACAAACTGAAGGAGAAGAAGAAGATTGGTTAGAAGATAAAACTAGAAACCCAAATCTCCTTCCTGAAGATCCAATTTCGGAAGGAGAAACTCTAGATCAACCAGAATATGACCTAGGTGAAGATAATGAACAAGAAGAAAATGTTAAAGAGGATGGATCCTCATCCCCTAGAGTAGCTCCAGATGGAACTATTTATTTTGACAACTTAGATCATTTTTGGAAATTTTTCAATAATAACATTGGCGCTCTTAATATGGCAGTTCGTATTGATAAAGGGAAAATTAGTGGCACTCAAGCAGCCATGGAACATATGTTTAATGTGCACACTAATCCCTTGTCTTTCATTGATCAAGAAAGTGATAAGGCTGTACCATCCAATAGAGATATGGTCACTATGATTCAGAACATGCCAAAACAATAGGTTACCCAACCTCCTAAGGAACCTGTTATTGAGCCTAAAATCATTCCCACACAAAAGAAAACTTCCTTCATTTCTTTACTTCACCAAACTATTGATCAATATGCTTCAAGTAAACAAAAACCTAAAATGAAGCCAAACACCAATTTTCAACAATCTGGAATACAACATAATACAACTTCAAAATTCCTTCATAACACCTTTCCTACCAAAAATTTACACAATAGCAATATAGCATCTAATCTCCATGTCCCTCCATCATATGCTCACAAATCCTATATCAATGCCCTACCGAACCAATATGGTGGGCAAACTACTAATCTGGAAGCCATGGTGAAATAGTTAGCTTCGCGTATGGACCAGATAGATCCTTACCGTCCCTCGTACAATTATCGAGAGATATGTAGTCAACCTTTGGATCCCATAGTTGTAGCACAACCTTATCCTAAGCATTTTCCCATGCCCATCCTACCTATATATAAAGGAACCGAAGATCCCATAGAGCATCTTCGCATGTTTAGGATAGCATGTCATTATATATCACATGATGACCTGCTATTCCTAAAAATGTTCCCAAAAAGTTTAGGTGGAATGGCATTAGAGTGGTACTATCAATTGCCCACTCATTCTTTGAGAAACTTTGAAGAAATAGCTGAATATTTTTTCCATCAATTTAGTGCCTACATCGAGAGGCATGTAACCATTAAAGATTTATACAACTTAAAACAAGACAAGGATGAATGTTTTGTCAATTTCTTAGCTAGATGGAGGCAGTTGACAGGAAAACTACACTTTGTGCTACCTTATAGGGAAATGTTGGACATTTTTATTAATAATTTACAAGAACAAATATCTTATGAGCTATCAACTACTACTTTAACTACCTTCGATCAGGCTATAGATTTAGCTCGAAGAGTAGAAGATGCCCTCATTAGGAGAGGCCAACTTAGGAATAAGGATGATGAGAAAACATCCAAAAATTAGTATAAAAACAAACAAGTTGTAGGTGACGGAGTCACTGACAGCAGAAATGTTGCTAATATCAATGCAACAAAAACAACAAAAAAATTTATATTGAAACCGCCTGATAAGCCTCCTCGAGAATTTACTATATTGAATCAACCCTTATCAACTATTTTACCTCAATTACTCGAAAGAGGTTTGATCCAATTACCAGCTATCCGGGAACCTAATCCAACTATACCCGGATACAGAGTGACTTACACTATGATTTCCATAGAGGGCCTGGACACTCTACCAATGCTTGTAAAAGGTTGAAACATAAAATATAGGATCTGATTGATAATAATGAAATGGAGGTGCAAGCCTTCCAACCTAAACATAATGCTCTTAATAATCCTCAAAAGAACATTCTCCAAAATCAAAATCAAAATTCTAATCAATCATTAGACATATTTCAACACCCTTTACCAAGACATGGTAAAGAGGTGGCCAATCAAATCGAACATCATAATGTTCCTCCTCCTACCCGATATGTAGGGACCATTAGTGGACATTTACTTAATCATGATCCTCGAATATTTGACACAACTTTATCCATGGTTACGACCAGCTACATAATATTCAAACTCTAGATCCTAGTGATATAGGATCAAATACTGAAAGTGAAATAGACATCACTTCAAACCAATTGAATAGTTTTGAAAATGAATCAGATCCTATTCAACCCATCACAGATGCTATGGTTCCAGAAGAACCATTTCCTAGAAGAGTTACTACTCGACCCTCTTCTAATCAATTCCTCCCAAATGAACAAGCCATAAATGCTCAACCGAGACCAGTTCAGTGTCCTCAATATAACATTGTAGGTACCATTGGAGTTGTTACCCGACAACAGGCTCAAAATTCTCAACAAGAACCAAACCAAAATGATGGATCAAATCCATTTGTTTTGAAAAATCCCAATAAAGGGAATCATTCTTCCAATGTTCAACTTAAACCCCCTTACAATATTAATGAGCAATTATCCAATACTACAGCCAGAATTTCCCTTTTGGATTTATTAATATCTTCTCCTACCCATAGGGATGAGTTGATGCTTACATTAAGCCAAATGATGGTACCTCAAAATATTCAACCTGAAGCCATGGCCAATACTATCATCACTAGAGAAGTTGATTGTATTGACTTCTAGGATAAAGATATCCCACAACATAGTTTACATAAGGATAATCTCTTATATATTACTGCTCTAATTGGAGATGTAGCTGTTAAAAGAGTCCTGATTGATAATGGTTCATCTCTAAACATTTGCACTTTTGACTTCTACCAATGATTTGGATTTAGAAGTGATGAAATGAAGAAAACTGACATGATTATCAAAGCTTTCAATGATGAAACATAAGAAACGTGTGGAGTTATTACCATCCCATTGCAATTTGGTCCTCGAACCCTAGATACCACCATGTTTATTGTACATTGCCCCACATCGTACAATATACTCTTAGGTCATCCTTGGATCAATGCAATGCGGGCTGTCCCATCAACTTTACACCAATGTGTTAAATTCGAATTTAAAAATTAGGTGGTCACTATCCACGGTGATCCTAGACCCTTTGATATGTGTGCTTTGGCAGAACCTGTTGGAGTGCAATTTTGCCCTGCTCTGTCATCCACACATCCTAATTCTTATTTTTCATCTAAAACTGTGAAACACATACCCATAGCTTCACCTATTTACCCTCCATTAATTTCATCCTCATATATAGATCAACAATCTTCTAAAAAAACCACTCTAGAACCTCAAAAAGATCTTCAATCTACAACCAATCCTTCATGTTCTATCCCTATAATTTCAAAACCTATAGACCCATCTCTTAACAATTCCACATTATCAACATCTATCATACCTTCCACATCTAAAGATATAGGGAATGATCCTTCTACATCTTATGCTCTTTCTGATGAACTTTTACCAGATTTATCCACAATCTCAATATCAAAAAAAAAAATGCTTTCATGCAAGATTCAATTCTTTTAAATAACTTGCCGCCATCTCCTCGTACTTTGGGCCTCTCACAACCTATGGGAAGTACTTACCAAGTCGGGAGTTGTGCCTTCATTTATAAAGGATATGACTGGGGAAGAATCCCTTGAAATATCAAAACTCATCATGAGGAATATGCTCTATGTTACTTTACCAATGAATATATTAAAGCTAAACCCATAATTCTTAAAATGGGATATAAAGGGAAAGGCTTGGGACCTTTCCAAAATGGCATGAAATAATCTTTCGAGGTAGAATCGTGGCCTGCCCGCTATGGTGTGGGCCTATTTCCTAGTAAGGGTCAACCCTTTCCTTTTGAATATGATGATCAACTCATATGTTATCAAGATTATTTGGATAGGCGTGATGATTTGCCTCTAAAAAATCAGCCATTTACATGTAACATGCTATCCATAGCTTACCTTGAAATGATTGCTGACTTCGATGAGGAGTTGGAAGGAGATATCTTCCATGATATCTCCATGGAAGAGATGTTACACAATGGATTTTATTTTGATGGTTCTATACCAACTATAGCCCAACTTGAGACCACTAATCCTCAAGATGAATTATCCAACTTAACCTTACAAGAATTACAAGAATTGGGCGTTTCACCCGCCCCACCTAATTTTGAAGGAGATCTACACATGGAGGTAGAAAACATCATTAAAATTAATATTGGAACTGAGGATAGTCCTCACATAATCAATATTGGATCATAATTAAGTCAAGAAAAACAAGAGCAATACATTGCATTCCTTAAAGAATATGAAGATGTCTTTGCTTGGACATATGAAGATATGCCAGGTCTAGACCCTTCTGTAGCCATGCATCACCTAGTAGTCCATCCGGATGCTAAACCTATTAAACAAAAACTTAGAAAAATGCATCCCAAAGTGGCTTTGCTAGTCAAAGGGGAGTTAGAAAAACTCTTGAATTTTGTTTTTATACAAGCTAATGATTATGCTGAATGGATCTCAAATGTAGTTCCAGTTACCAAGAAAGAAGCCACCAAAGTTAGGGTTTGCATAGATTTTAGAGATATTAACACTGCATGCCCTAAAGATGATTTTCCTCTTCCAAACATGGATCAAATCATTGAATTTACTACCAGGAGTGGGATGATGTCCTTAATGTATGGATTCTCCAATTATAATCAGATCAGGATAGCTCCTGAAGATCAGGCTAAAATAGCCTTTATTACCCCCTAGGGTACCTTTTGTTGGAAAGTGATGCCATTTGGCTTAAAGAACGCAGTGCAACCTATCAACGAGCTATGACTTATATTTTTCATGATATGATGCATGATATCCTACATGATTATGTAGATGATATTATAGCTCGCTCTATTAATGAAGATAATCATTTAGATGATTTGAGAAAAGTTTTTAATCGATTACAAGAATATCTTATTCGATTAAATCTAGCCAAATGCATATTCGGAGTTAAGTCTAGTAAACTATTAGGGGTTTTAGTTTCTTTACATGGTATTGAAATTGACCCTCTCAAGATTGTGGCTATCATTGATATGCCCGCACCTACTAATATATCTAAGTTACAAAGTTTACAAGGTAAGCTTCAAGCCATCCGTCGCTTCATCGATAAGCTGGCAGACAAAACCGGTCCCTTTCTTAAACTTCTTAAGAAGGATGTCCCTTTTAATTGGGATGAAAAATGTAAAGAAGCTTTTGAACTTCTCAAACAATACCTCCTTAAACCACCTGTGCTTTCATCGCCTAGACCTGATCGCCCATTTCTCCTATATATTTCAGCTTTAGATTCTGCCTTAGGAGCTATGTTAGCTCAGCTTGATGATGCGAAGAGAGAACATGCTAATTATTATATTAGCCAAACCTTCGTCAGTTATGAAACCCACTACACAACATTAGAAAATCTATGTATAGCAGTCGTGTTTGCTACACAAAAATTATGCCATTATATGCTTAGTCAAAAAACTTATGTCATTGCTAAATATGATCCCTTAAGGTATCTCATGAGTCGACCTTATTTATCGGGTCACACAGCCAAGTGAGTTATTTCTCTAAGTGAGTTTGACCTCATGTTCATAGGACAAAAGTCTGTTAAGGGTCAAATCATAGCAGATCAATTAGCTGTTGCACCCTTAGAGTCTACCCATCCCCTCATCATTGAGTATCCTGATGAATGCCTTCAATTAGAGGCAGACCGTATTGAACAATGGTCCTTATACTTTGATGGAGCCCGATGCATAAGTGGGGCTGGTGTAGGTATTATTTTAATATCCTCACAAAAACATATTATTCCTCTGTCATTCAAATTAACATTTTCTTGCACCAACAATACTGCTGAATATGAAGCTCTAATCCTTGGATTATGAGCTGCCTTGGTGCTAAAAATTAAACATCTGTTAGTTTTTGGTGATTCTCAACTTGTTATAAACCAAATTAATGAATTTTATCAGACCAAAGATGATAAACTGTGCCCATATAAAGCCTATGTTTTACAATTAATGTCTCTATTTGATCAAGTTACCTTGGAAGCTATTCCTCGAACTTGCAACCATGCAGCTGATGCTATGGCCGCAGCTGCATCTCTCCTGCCATTGGAGTTAGATGACGAATATGCCACCATCATTATTCATCGACTCCAAGAACCCACTTCAAATAAGTCATGCTTAGAACCTTTGTATGTTTTTCTAATCAATGAAACTACTCCTGAACCTTGGTATACGGATATATTTGATTTTCTCCAAATTGGGACTTTCCCTGCCAATTCTAATAGAAACTAGCATCGGTTATTATGTAGAGGAGCAAGTCAATTTGTAATAATTGGAAATACTTTATATATGAGATCTTTTGAATGTATCCTATTAAGATGTTTGAATTTAGAAGAATCCAAATCAGCCTTGAGTGAAGCCCACGATAGATATTGTGGAGGACACTTCAGTGGTAGTGTCATTGCTAAAAAGCTCCTTAGGATAGGATACTTTTGGCCTACCATGGAGAATGACGCACATGATTATGTGTGCCATTGCAACAAGTGCCAAAAACATGTTGACCTTGTCCATGCACCTGCACAAGAACTACAAGATATTTCATCTCCTTGGCCCTTTTCAAAATGGGGTTTAGATATTATTGGCAAAATCAATCCTGTGTCATCTGATGGACACAAATTCATCATAACCGCCATTGAGTATTTCACGAAGTGGGTTGAAGCTATGCCTTTAGCTTCCTGCACTGGCACACAAGTCTCTAAATTTATTTTTAATCAAATCATTTGTAGGTTCGGAATTCCTGCAAATCTCATCTCTGATAATGGAACTTGTTTAAAAAATAAAGATGTTAAAAAATTATGCCAAAAATATAATATTCAACATCGCTGGTCCACTCCCTATTATCCTCAGGGTAATGGTCAAGTAGAAGCATCTAACAAAACCTTAATCAAAATTCTCAAAATATTGGTCAATAAAACTAGCCGCGACTGGCACATTCAGTTATATCCAGCCTTGTGGGCCTATCAAACTAGTGTTCGAACCCCCATTGGAACTTCACCTTTTTTTTTGGTTTATGGTGCTTGAAGCCATTTTTCCCTTTGAATTAGAAGTTCCTTCTTTGGCTCTACTACTTCAAGATACTGAAGTAGGAGATGAATATCGAGTTGGTAGACTCATTCAGCTGGAACTCCTAGATGAAAAATGCATAAATGCTTTGGAGCATCTCCATGCCTACCAAAAAAAGCTTAAAAGATCATATGCTAAAAAAGTTCGTCATCGATCCTTTGAGATCGACGACCTTGTTTTAAAATAAAATCAAAAAATACTAATGCAACTAAGGACCTTAAAGGTAAATTTGAGCCCAACTGGATTGGACCATACATTATCACTACTAAATTTGAATCGGGAGCATACAAATTATCTACCTTAGATGGTAAAGAACTTAAAGAACCCATGAACATTTTGCATCTTAAACGTTACTATGTATAAATTTGGTCATTTCATCCTTGTATATATTTGTTTAAAATATTTCAAAATCACTATCTTGTATTTCTTTCCATTTATAAATTCAAAAACACCAAAAACATTCATAATCATCAAAATATTCAAAACTACTTGTTGTATTTATTTATGGCACTTGTTAATTCTTTCAAAAACAAAAAATAATAAAAATAACAAAAAACAAAACAGCAATATTCTTGACTCTTTTGAAATCAAAACAATATAAAGAAGAAAGAGAGAGTCAACATTCTCAAAACTTCTCAAAAAGTATATATATATATATATATATATATATATATATCTTCTTACAAATATTGCAGTTATATGTTTCAAATTATTTTGGATAAATTAGCATTTATTTGGAATCCCGCACTTTCACATTCACAAAAATAAATATCTTGATTTTATCTGGCATGATTACTAATCTCTCTTATATCAAAGTCCACAAAATTCAATTAAATAAAGTTTGAGCACAAAGAATTGATCTTGTTATTTACTTAAACCAAGCACATCCTTTCACAATAAAATGATTATATTTGTAATGTCCATGCTTTGCTACATAGTAGAAGTGGTTTCTTGAGTGAAAAGTTTCCCCTGCTATCCTATCATGCAAATGGTATAGAATCTTTGAGAATTGGCAAAAGGACAAGCTCACCCCTACCCAGAATAAAAATACCTTGCTGTACAGCTAATCCAAGCAAGTATCCCTAGCATAGAAAAAAAAAAAAAAAGCAAAGTTCCAGAAAAAGAGAAAAAGAAAAATATTATTTTATATCATTACAGCATTATCAAGCAAAAATACAAAAGAAAGCAAACGAAAGCAAAAGCAAAAGCAATAAAATCCCCTTCCCTACCCTTTGAAAAGAAAAGAAGGGTTGATGAGCTTGAATCCCTAGAATTCTCAATTATTCAAAAACTATGAGGTAAGCCCCATAACAGGTGGTTTGTGCCCAACCCGCTTGGCCTTGGGTAACTCCTAGCATGGCGATATGTCTGTCACATTAGCGACCTTATTTTGTACAGACCTATGTCCGCTTATGGATTAGCTAGCTCTTGATAATCCGACTTACATAGTAGTCTAGTATGGTTATATGCATCTACATCATGGTTAATGAACACTTATTTGGTTCATTCAAATCACTTGTATCATATTATCTTGCTCAAAACTGGTAAACGGACATAGCAATTGCACACACATTTTGTATTTGAGAGATTTTGTGTATCATTATGATAAATCAAGATTGGAAATGAACTCACATATGCACATGGGATTCCTTATAAATCTAACTTTTGTCTTTAAGATACTTTGAAATTTTTTTTACAAATTATTTGGAATAATTCATTTCCTTCTTTAAAGTATAGTTGTTTAGTCTAAAGACAACTACATGCATAATAGAAAAATCAAAATTTCTTTCAAAACCATACAATCAAAACACACACACACACACACACACACACACACACACACACACACACACATATATACATATATATATATATATTGTCGACTTTCGTGATGATGGTATAGTTCCAAAACCAAAATTGGAATTTTATGCCTAGCGCAAGTCCTCATCTTCATATTTTCAAAAATTAAAAATCAACCATACAATAAAACAATCTATTTTCTTCCTTGATTTTCGTGATGATGGTATAAGTTTATACCTACATATTCTATGCCTAGCGCAAACTTTTATACTAATTTTTATTCCCCATTTATTTAAAAATCATAAAAAAACATATGACTTAAAACATTCTATTATACAATTATTATTATTATTATTATTATTATTATTGACAAAAAAGCATGCACATTATCACTATTTCATGTCATTATGTCAACCTTCAATTTTACAATGATGGTATAATTCCTATGGAATTATCCAAAAAATTTATCACACTTAGGAATTTATGCCTAGCAAAAATCATTTTAACATTATTTCATGCATACTATTTTTATGAAAATCTGAAAACAAACCATCATCATCATCATTTGCATCATCACAACAAAGTCTTAAGACAGTCTCTTAAGCACTCTTTTACTTTTTAACAATATTTCTATACTGGGATTAGCTTGACGACCGAGTGAGCGACGACTCCATGAAATGGTCTATAATAGTGACAATGTCCTTTGAAATTATTGTTAAAAGTCCCTTTTTATTTTTTTATCAAATCATCACATCACAAACAACCAATTTGTTCTATCAGATTCTTTCATTTAAATTTTTTAAGCATGACATTTCAACCATAATATTTCCAACGATGTAATTACATGAATCATCAATTCAATCAATCAAAATATTAAAAGCATCATAAAAATACACAATACAAGTCATATGATCAAAAATATATCATCTATATATATATATCAACAATATATACATCATATCAAAACCGAATCGGTATGCCACAATCTGTACCTTGGCATACTCAATCCTCTATCAAAAATAGTAAATACTATATATCAATCTATGCAGTGCAATCTATAGTAGCTAGCCTCAAGAACCCCTCGAGCTCTCAGCCTCATCTCCTCCCCCACCCTGAGGTGGACGAGGTGGCCCCATCGTAGTATGAGTGGTACTGCAAGTCCTAGTCATGGATCGAGACGAAGTCCTTGATGACCCAATCCTGATCAAATCTGTGATGGTAGCCAACAGTGGTAATCTCTCCTCCTCTGGCACCATCTGGTGGTATAGTGTCTAATAAAATGTGATCTGGGCAATAGCTTGTGCTAGCTCCCGAGTGCTCGCCCCTCTGCCCTATTCTCTGAGGCGTGCAATCTCATCTCTAAGTTGTGTCACCTCAGCTCGATGGTGTGCAGCCTCATCTTGCAATGTCTGCACCTGTGCCTAAAGATAGACTGTCTCCACTCAGAGAGTCATTGTCTCGCTACTCTCCCTAGTGTCAAAACCTTTGCCCTTATTAGATGATGGTGGCCTCTCTCTCTATGGAGAAGGGGGTCTCTCCTCCCTCCTCTCTCGCTGTCGTGGCCTTTGCTGAGCCTATGGTCTCCTCTACTCTCTCCCACCATGACCTTGGGCCACCTCAATGGCCACTTGGTGCTGCCTCCCCATTCGATGCACAACTGCATGAATCGGACCCTAAGCCCTCGTCATCCGAGGAGGGCGGATGCCTACATACTAGGCATCATAGTTGTCATCTACTCTAGCATTGTCCCCATCCACTGGATGAATGGGGGCATCATCTGCGTCTTGACTCTAGAATCACTGCATATTTGGAACCCCGCTAACTATAGTGTTATCCCAAAAAGTCTAAGAAAACTTGTAATCCCTGAGAGATGGGATCCCCTGTTGTAGACCGAACTATCACAAAACTTGATCGTAGCGGTGGAGCTCCACCTCTCCCCTCTCCATCCTTAGCCAGCAGACTCACCTAATGCAAGCCAGCTCTTGTCCATCCTTGGCCCACATTGGATTATCTCTCCAAGGCCTCTAGGTGATCTAGTCTGGGACAAGGTCATCTAGCAATCTATGGGACATCGGTAGATCAATCTGCTATTGTTCCCCTCTCTAGAGCCACCAGTAGAAAACTTAAGGCCTCTCCCCATCAATCCTTATCAAAGGAAGCCCTATCGGCCTCTACACTACAATGTGCTCTTAGCACCAAACTTGTAGTAGTGATGTCATAACCAGACATCAACCGCCCTTATACATGACCCTATGCAGGATCCTGTACAGCCGGCATAGAACAAAATTGCCCCAAGAAAACCTATAACCATGGTCATGCATGTCATAGATCACATCTTCTAGAACCCATGGTACCCTGCACCCGCTCTGGTGGCACAGTAGAAGTCCACCCGCCACTCCAGCCAAAACCTGTGTGAGTCTAGATGCCCCAAGCATCTGACACAATGCCTCGATGTTCACTCCGCCATTCTCCAAGGCAAAGCTTGAATCGCCACACAACCACATCATAGCATGGCCCTGATTGGCCATAGGAGTGATCAACCGTACTTATATGGGGATCCTCAAAATCCTCCATACATCCTCTAAAGTTGGAGTCATCTCCCCTATGGGTAACCAGAATTAGGAAGAACCTGGATACCACCTCTCTGCCAGGGTTGTCAGTAGCCCCATATCTGTAGAAACTTGTGGCATCTTTGCCACATGTTGCAAACTAGCTTGAGCCAACTGATCTCGCTCTACCTGTGATAGAGTGGCCAAGTCATCTCTCAACCCATCGTATGTCTATTCTCTGCTCTTTAGTAAACCTCTCTGCAACATAAACAACAACACAATAAAAAAATCATTAATAAAAACTCAAGTGATTAATAATGTAAGTAAAATTAGGTTCAATTTCATACAAATGATGATATCATCCACTATTGGATGATATCGTCCCAAATTTGATCAAATCATATCTAATTTCACAAGCTGAAATTGTCCCTTATTTGATGAAATCGTCCCCCTTTCACCAATTTCGCCCTTCGACGAAATCGGCAAACTTGAGACGATTTCATCAAAATCAGGACGATTTCGTTGAAATCGGGACGATTTTGTCATGATGATGTCGACAGCCCAAAAATGGCCGTGATGCTCAAAATTTATTTAAGATCAATCTAAAAAGCATGTAAATTCAATTTAAACCATTCTAAGCTAATTTTAGACTCTTACTTGCAGCCCGTGCCGGACCTCTATCGATTTGTGCGTTGTCTCGACCATTTTGCTTACAGAGCTCTAAAAAACAGAAAAATGAACAGTAACAATGAATTAGGATTTTACCCTATTTTTCTTAATTTTATTCAAAACACAATTAAAAACATTTTAAAATTTTTCTTTTCTACGTTTTTACCTCAAAATTTCGATTTGGGTAAAAACACGGAGGGGGAACCATAGTAAGCTGTCGTACGATTCGACCAAGAATCGTCGCCTAAAAATGGGAATAATTTTTGCTTTCTCGTAAATCGAGAAGAACTCATCTTTAATGCGTTTTCTTTGGAAAATTCGTTAAAGAGGGGGCAAAATGTAGCACCCTAAAATTGGTGCAGTAAAACCTTAATAATTACAATTACTCTAGTAAATATTCAAATTCAAATTTCAACCTCCAAAACTTCTCCCAAACCATTGTTTAACCCATTTCCTCCTTTTCCGCACCATTTTTAGAGTTTTTTTTGACCGTTTGACGATATCATCGCCGATTTGACGATATCACCTCAGATCAAACGATTTTGTCTGGGCTAGGATGTCCATACGATCTTTTCCCAAAACTAATTTTTCACAATTATTCTCTATTCCAACAGTGTCTCTAATCCGGCCAGAAGCGTGTCTACGCCATTAGAGACCCTCCCCATTGGAGATCTTCCAAATAGGGATGATCTCCAACCTCCTAACCTCCCTCCTAAGCATATTTAATCCTAGGCCCTCCCCTTAGCATCCCCCTGGCTGAATTTTCCTATAAATCGACCTTCACACGCATTAGAATAATCTGTATTCCCACCTACATTTGTTGCATCCAATTTTCTTGCAGGAACCTTATCATTTTTTAGCCGGAGCAAGCTTACATCATCACAGAAGATCCTATTTAGATTAGATATGATCCTATCAAATTAGAGATGATTTCGACTGCAATCATCATTGGGGGCAATCAGTGCCCAGAAGTTTGCATTTTCCTCTTTTCATCTGCTGTTTAATTCTGCAATTAGCTAGTTTATTTATTATTTTTTTCTATTCTGCATCTTGGAGTTCACCCATATAGCTTATATGCATAATATAATCATGATTTGTCAATAAGTCATTATATTGCACTTGTGTCTTAGTTTGTTATTATCATTTTAATGTTCTTACTATCATTTTACATCATTACCCTCTATTATCATAGTTGCATTCTCTGTATTTTGCATCTATTTTTTTGTTTGTAGGTCTTTGATGAATTATTCAGATCTCAAATGATCCTATCATATAGGAGATGATCCTATCGAATTCCAAACGATCTTGACTACTTCAAAAATCAGAACCTTCATCAGACATCCAGATCAGGTATGGGTCTTTAATCCATCTTGTTCTTTCTATTTTTCTATCCAAATCTATTTATGTCTTCATTTAAATCTGCATTTCATATAGAATAGCTTAGACACATTTTGGCCAAACATAGGACTTGGATGGTTAAAGCTAGAACTGAACACATCAAACACATTCCCAACCTAGGTGTAGAAACTGCCATTCAAACGTTTCCTGGTGAACCCACCATCCATCAAAAAATCACCATAATACACCTCCCTCGAGAGGCGAGACCTTCACAAGGCCTCTCAGTCCGAGGTATCGTGCCATACTTTTCACATCCCCCTTCCGGGCATGGATCCTATAGCCTAAAGGTAAGGGTGTGAAAAATTTGGAGCGATACAGTCACCCTAAAGGCTCCCAGTAGTTTTTAACTGTCTATGTCACATAAAAATATGCTATACTATCTATGATCATTTAAGTCAACCCTAAAAACTCCAAAAGCATCCATAAGGCATTTTGTCACAACCAAATACCCCTAGGCAGTCATAGACACTTTCTAAGTGTCGTTGCCCGCCTAGGTCACCCTAAAGGCTCCTAGAAGTTTTGACCGTCTAGGTCACGTAAAAAAGCCCCTAGACTATCTATGATCATCTATGTCAACTTTAAATGCTCCAAAGTCATCCATAAGGCCTTTGGTTACAACCAAATTCCCCTAGGTAGTCGTAGACATTTTATAAGTGTCGTTATGTGACTAGGTCACCCTAGAGGCTCCTAGTAGTTTTTGATCATCTAGGCCACATAAAAAAGCTCCTAGACTATCTACGATCATCTAGATCAACCCTAAAAGCTCCAAAGAAATCCATAAGCCCTTTGGTCACAACAAAATTTCCCTAGGTATTCATAGACACTTTCTAAGTGTTGTTGCGCACCTAGGTCACCCTAAAGTCTCCTAGCAATTTTTGATCATCTAGGTCATATAAAAAAGCTCCTAGACTATCTATGATCATCTAGGTCAACCTTAAATGCACCAAATGAATCCATAAGCCCTTTGGTCACAACCAAATACCCCTAGGTAGTTGTAGACACTTTCTAAGTGTCGTTACCCATCTAGGTCACCCTAAAGGCTCCTAGCGGTTTTTTATCATCTAGGTCACATAAAAAAAATCCCATAAACTATCTACGATCATTCAGGTCAACATTGAATGATCAAAAGGAATCCATAAGCCCTTTGGTCACAACAAAATACCCCTAGGTATTTGTAGACACTTTCGAAGTGTCGTTACTTGCCTAGGTCACCCTAAAGGCTCTTAGCGGTTTTTGACCATCTAGGTCACATAAAAAATATCCTAGACTATCTACGATCATCTAGATCAATCCAAAAATCTCCAAAGGTATCTATAAGACCTTTCATCACCTTAAAACACTCCTAGGTAGTCCATGACTATTTAGGTCAACCCAAAATGTCCCTATAGGATCTATCACCATCTAGGCCAAGCTAAAATTCTCCTAGGTAGTTTACAACTATCTAGGTCAAACCTAAATGCTCCAAAGATATTTATAAACTCTTTGGTCACTAAAAAAACCCCAGTGGAATTCATTAAGCCCATTGGTCAACCTGTACATATATACACATATCTCAAAAATAACAAAAAAAATCATGAATTCATCAAAATACAAAAATATTGCATTGTATTGCATTTCTCATCACTTGCATTATAATCATAGTTGCATTAGGTATACTCACCATTCCATTATGCATCATTCCAAATTGATCATATATTTCTAGAACCAGGTCTATACATTAGGCATCTGGTAGAAATTCATTGTTATTACAAGTCAAATATTACCACCTGTTAATATTACATATACCATTTACATTATATGCATGTTTTCCATCACTTAGCCATTGTTAGTAAAACATAGTTAAAGTTTTCGGTCACTCAGCCATATCTATTTGTCTTATCATATGTTGTTGAAATCTAGCATAATTTTTAGAAGGTAGAATCCTACTTAGATAATTCTTGGTATACATAAAAATCCCAACACAATTTTCACATTAATAAATCCAAGTCTAGCACAAGGAAAGATGAAAACTATGAAGTAGTTTAGGTTACTCTCAAGCGAAAAGGTTATCTTACTCATCCCCCTATGTGAATGGTTCAAATACGCTGATAATTGAAAAAAGGACAAGTTCCTCCTTACCAAAAACCCCTTACCCTACACTAGGGTAAGTATCCCAAAGAAAGAAAATCAGTAATGATTATTATCCCCCCAGTATTGAAAACATACATTGCCCTACACTGGGGTAGGTATCTCAAAGAAATATTCCAAAGAAAATAGTGATTATTATGACTCCCAAATATGCATAAGGAAATAGTTATTATTATCACTAGGAAAAACAAAAAGAAAATGTGGTTCTCACCATTATTAAAATCCTTTGCTCAACAAATAAAAATGGACAAATTCCCTTGAGAAATTCAAAGAAAGGTAGGGACTCCAAAACTTGAATCCTTGAAATTCTCAGCATCAGAGAACCATAAGGTGATCCTCATTTCAGGTTTTTTGGATAGCCTACTTGTCAATAGTGGTAGCCTCCCACATGATGATATGTCTATCACTTAAGCAACTTGTTTAGGTGTAAACCAATGTTTGAATGTGGATGAGCTACCTTGTTATAACCTAGGTTATATAGTGGTCTAATCCAACTAAGTACAAAACTCAGGATAATGAGACTTGCAGACTGATCTCTAATGTCGATGGGATGAATGAATCCCATTTGCACTAGGGTAATCTTATGTGTTATCATGGTAATGAACTCACGTGCACACACAGGGATATTGATTATCTTGGTTATGACTTTGTCAAAAAATCTTGTATAGTTAGTATATGACTTTTGATTAGGTAACTAGACTGTTTGAGTCTCTTAAAAACTATCAAATACAATCATATCACATCACATTATCCATTCCATTTTACATCATGTTGTCACATGTTTGTCAAAATTACAATGTCCATCAAATAAAGTGTTATAATAACATGAAAATAATCAAGATACATTTTGTATAGTCTATGGTGCTAGCATATAATGTGTCAAATAGTCATTGTAAATCCATCATACAAAAATTAAATCTAATAAAATCATTATTTTCAATTATACACATTTAAAAATTGCATTTATTAAGTGATATTCATGATCTAGGATAGATACCGATTAAATATTAGCAATAATATTTAGATGGCCACTGACTATATTATGCATACCTTTTAATTTACAAAAGCATATAAAAAGAAACATCCACATCTACATATCATCAAATCACATCATCGGATAAATACATGCATACATGTTAGAAATCTATCATAACATCATATAGCAAATATAAAATTGCATTCATATCATAAAGTAGCCAAATGACATAATGATCAAAGCTAAGTCATATATATATATATATATATATATATATATATATATATATATATATATATATATATATATATATATATATATATATATATATATATATATATATATAATCTGAAAGCAACATCATAGTCCATAAACTACCCATAGGCTACAATAAAAGTGAGTCATCCGACTTTGCAATCCAAAAAACCAAAAAGAACCATCGGAGTATGCACAATAAATTTGATGCTCTATGGGAAGGTCCATTCCAGATTTCCAGTATAGGTGTAGCAAATTCATTTTATCTTGAAGACTTGGAAGGTAATTCACTTCCTATTTCAGTGAATGAATTTCATTTGAAAATCTATATTGCCTTGTTACCTTGTACATATAAGAAAAAAAAAATGAAAAAGAAAAAAGAAAAAAAAAACATCACTTGTAGGAGTTCCCCTTTGTACAAAATTTGTCAACTTCAGCTGCTGTTGCAGCAGCCCGTAGGTATGTTTATTTCTCTCTCTTTTTCTTTTCCTTCCTAGTAGGTAGTGGCTTCCATCTACTTATTTCTTCCACTTCCTTATTTTCATTCCCTTCTTCTCCCACTCCTTCTTCCATTGTACATAATCAAGCCACTACTATTGTTTCTACTCCCCTCTCTGATGTTCCTATTTCTTCACTTCCCCTTTCTTCCAATCCTTTGTCTTTTGAGCACTTCTCCATAGTTCCTACCACTTTCTCCATCCCATATACTTCCATTTAATTATCTATTTTCATGGAATCCTAACAGCTGGTAGCACAATAACGTCCTCTTCAGTTGCTATATCTACTGCTTCTACTCCTCCATATTCCACCATTCCATCATTCACCATTCCCGTTCCATGGCCTACACATTTGCTGGTCATCACCCCATTCATTCTTGTTTTGCAAATGAGGTGCTTCTCACCACTGCCATGGAGACCCTTTCATAGCACCTGGTGATTACCCAGCTCAACCGAGTTAGGCAAAATACAGTAGTTAAAGGAATAAGGGAAGTTTTGCTATTCCACAATTTTTTGCTAAAAGTCCTATTTTAAGTGCTGAGAACTAGTAAGAGCTTGTTGTGGTAGCTTGAAAAAATGTCCAACATCAACCAACACTCACTTCTTCTGCTCCTTCAGCTTCTTAACTCTGTTGTCCAATGAATAAAGGCCTAAGGTTCGTGCATACAGTAGAACTGTATACCACGAGAGCCGCCAAGAATGTTTGCATTTTTACCACATTTTTTTGTTGTTCATGCAAAATAATGCACAATTTGTAGAGGTAATCACTCCTTTTTTTGTCCCTCCAAGCACCACAAAAGGGATAATAAGTAAAAAATAAAAATCTCTACAAGTTTTGTGTCAAAGCAAAATAAGAGAAAAATGTTGCGATATCGCAACATGTCGTATTTTTGTGACATGTCACATTTTCGTGGCATCCGATGCGGAAAAAATCTAAGCATAGAAAATGTCGCGATATTGCGACATGTCACATTTTCGTGACCTATCACATTTTTGTGCTATAAAATAGCAAAGGGAGCAGTAACGGCGAAGTTGTCGTGACATCGCGACATGTCACGTTTTCATAGTAGGAAAGTGACAAGGAGCACCAAGGAGAAAATTGTCACAATATCGGGACATGTCACATTTTCATAGCAGACAGTGGCAAGAAAGCAAAGTGATTGGAAAATATCACGATATCATGACATATAGCAGCAAAGGGGAGCACCAAAGAAAAATTTCATGATTTCGTGACATGTTGCGATATCGCGACTTGTCACATTTTCACGGTAGGAAAATGAGGAACGAGCAAGATGGTACAGACTGTCGTGATTTCGCGACATATCGAATTTTTGTGATAGGAAGTGGCAACGAAGGAGAAGATAGAAATTTGTCATGATTTCATGACTTGTCATGTTTTCACAGAGTGCAAGAAGACAAGAGCCAAGCAAGAGGAAGATGTCACGATTTCATGACACGTCGCATTTTCACAACTAAAGGCGACGAAAGAGTAAAGTGAGAGAAAATGTCACTATTTCACGACATGTCACATTTTCGCAACTGGTAGCCACAAGAGTAAAGCGAGAGAAAAATGTTGCGATTTCGTGACATGTCACATTTTCATGATAGAAGCGACAACAAAGGCCCAATAAGGTTCTGTCTACATTTTTTCATATTGCATAGGAGAACGTGGATCGAACAAAGTGATGTTTTAAAAGCTCTCCAACTGATTTTGAGATTGAGGTCAAAGAGGCTCCAAGATTAAATGTTTTGCTGTTTACCTATGTGCGCAAGATGAGAGAACATGTTAAATCATGCAGTTTTTGATGCCACCAAAATTAAAGATGCCTCCGGTATTAAAAGCTCCTGTTCATGATCTCCTAATAATTCAAGCATACCCCGAGAACAGTCATTTAATGGAGAAATTTGGTCCCTTTTTTCTATTTGATTTTCAAAATTGATCCATAAAAGTAGGGAATGTGATTTCTTCGAGGTAGATTTAGGGGGATTGTTTCTCTTTTCAAGTGCATATTTTGTGGATCTCCTCTTCAAAATCTGTTTTATGTTTTAAATGTTGTGATGCAAAAGGGAGAGGGAAGGCCTCTATAAATACTAATGTACATCTCAAGAAAAAGGGAGGACCTTTTTGCAAAAATTAAAGCATAAATCCTAAATGCATTTTGATTTGTTCTTAGAATATTTTGAGTTGGTGATCCAGTTTGTTGTTCATGTGATGCTTTCTGTGTAATTCACTTCTGTTTTGTCAAGTGCTAAAATTTTAGTTGAATTATGTTGTTCTAAATTTGGCTGTGTTTTCATTTGAACATTTGAAGTATAATTGAAGGTGAACTTATGGTCAATGTTTGATCCAATTTTTGTATGTGCATTCTAAGAATCAATTGTTGCTTATCTTCGAGATTTAGTTTGAGATTATTTTCTATCTGAGGTTGTTCTCCCTATCAACTATCGGCTTCAGCCATATTTCCATCTCTTTCTGTTATTTCTAACCCTGAACCTTGAAATCAGTTTAGATTAGTTTGGGAGCCAGCCCTCTCTGGATATTGGCCCGAGAGACTTCTCTTTCTCTTGGCATTTCAATGTTGGCTGGGTCTAGGGTGCATTTTATATGACTAGGCGGATTCGTGACGAACAAGTTGTAACAGTCCTATGTAACAAAATTAAACCTTATCTTTAATGTACCTTATCTGTATAAATAAAGTTCTCCCATCTGGTTGAAGAGAGAGAGAAGGGAGGAAGTAAGTAATAAGAGTTTTAGATATTGTAATTATGTATTACAGTAGCACAGTAGTCTGCAGGTATTTCCCTGCACTACTGTTATGTTGCTGGAAATGAAATAAAGGTGCATCATTTATCATTTATTTATGTTCAATTATGCATTTAGTGTGAGGACTTAATATTTTAGAGCAATTTTATTTGCCCTCTTTTTGTTTAGGAAGCAAGGGACACTTCCAGGTCTAGAGGAGGGTTTTTCCCTGACAAAATTCTACTATTTCTGGCTACAGCAGGTCAACAGAGATCTGATAGTTTTTGCATGGTTAGTGATAAGGATAATGTGGAATTTGAATGCATGGTAGGTAACTCATCTAGAATAGATTTTATAGCATAACATTTTTTATTTTAGCTTCAGCATTTCTAGTCTATATTTCTAGTTTGCATCAGCTAATTTCTGGTTAATTCAGTTTGCTACAGATTTGCAATATTTGCTTACCAACATTTGAATTTCATCATTGTCTTAGGTTTCATTTTTTGTAGGTGTGAAGTTTCAATTCTGAAAAGTTTCATTGTTGTTATAGTTAATTATGTGATTTCAATTTTGTTATTTTAAATTCTATCAATTAAATTATGCTATTTTTAGCTTTGCAATAGTTTAGTTTTATTTTTCTGCAATAGTGTGAATTTCAATTCTGTAAGGATAAGGAGTTTAGTTTTAGTTTTTAGGAGTAAGAAAGGAGACCCCAAACACACCAATCTCTAACTGTTCCATGAATAAATCCATGATCTAAATGAACTAAAATTTAGTCTGTTAACCCTTGCTTTCATATATAGCCTTGGACACCACCCTAGATTGACACATAATGATTAAATGATGAAGATTTGACGACACTCATAATTTTTGGCATCATTGTCGGGGAAACTTAGGTGTTGTTAGGAGAGGTCTAGCAGTCCAAAAATTGTCCTATTTTAGGAAATAGTTTTTGGAAACTTGAGGTTTAGTTTATTTAGTAAATAGGCATGAATGCATACGCCAAGAGATGAAGAGGAAGGTTTATCAGAACTAGATCTTTTCCCCCAAGGCATTCTTCACAATCAGGTGAAGATCTGCCTGTGTATGAACTTTTTGAAATACTTAAAAGAGAATCATCTTCTTCATCAACTAAAATTATAGGATATTTGCAAGAATAGCTCTTAGAGGCACTTGCTTCTAGAAATACCCATAGGGCTAATCCATCTAAACCAGTTGAACAAATTAAAGTTGAGGAAGCACCTATGGTAGAACAAGGAGAACATGATAGGGATATTGTTGGTCATGATGCTGAAAATCCTCCTGTTAGAACTTTTAAATACCCTATTCATCTGAATCCTACTCAAAATTCTCCTATGAAAAAAATTTCACCCTCAGTATTGTCAATATTTAGGGGAGTTGTTTTTGAAGATCCTGATCAATTTCTATTTGAATTCAAGGTCTTGTGTCAGACTTATGACTATGTCAATGATAACCAGAAACTGAATTTATTTTCCTCTACACTCAAATATGCAACCTTACAGTGGTTTATGAGCCTTGAACTAGATTCAATCCATACTTGAGATCAAATAGAAATTACATTTTTAGATAAGTATCAGGAGTATTGTAGAGTGAGGAATAGGACGTATGAGTTGTTTCAGATAAGACAAGAAGATGATGAAAAATTAGAGGATTATCTTGATAGATTTACTTTTATCCAAAAGAGATGTGGTCATGTGGAAACTGACTTATTAAAAACTATATTTCTAAGAGGTTTACAGGATAATTCTAGAGAAGTATTAGACTTGATGGGAAAAGGAGATATAAATCATCTTGATATTAATGATATTGTAGAGTTGTGCAAAAATTATTCCCGCACTAGGAAAAGAAGAAGGAAAAGGAATCCTGGTAATACTGATATAAAGGATTTGATGGAGGAAATGGCTAATATGAAAAATGATATACTTGTTCAACTAAACACTTCTTTAGGAGAAAGGAATACAAGAGCCAATTCTTCACCACCCTTGTCTATCTATTGTCCTAGGTGTAGAAATAAGCATTCTCTACAAGATTATCCTTTGGACAAGACCTCAATTTCAGAAATTTGTGGCATTTTCTCAAAGGATCATAAAACTAATAAATATCACCTTTTACCCCATATTTGGAGTGTTTTAGAAACCCAAGTTGAAGAAATTCATGATATTGGGCAAATTCTAGGAGGTAAATTCATACAAAACCAAAATGTCCCTCACTTTTCTTCAAATTGGGGATAGAATCCTTGGAATATGCCATAGGCATATACCGAAACTCCTCCCCAAACTTGGAATCAATCTTGGGCAGCCCCTCAAGATTTGTCACATTTTGGTTGGAATCAGCTATGGCATTCAGTTAATCCATCTTGGGTACCAAATCAGTCAGGGCAAAGATGGGGGCCACAATACCCATCCTATCAAGGGCAACATAGGTATCAATCACCAAGTCAACACTTGCTACCAACCCCTAATAAAAATTTTTAAGGAAGAGTTCAACCACAACAACCACAGCCATTTAAGCAACCTCCACTTCCAGCTCAGCCTGTAGCTAACCCCAATAACAATAGATAAGTAGCCCCTATTTATGGATCTAAGTTTGAAGAGACTATTGTAGTCCATTTCCTTGACTGTAGTAACATCCAGTTATGTTCAGGAAGGTTTTACCTAACCTTGCACCACCCACTATTAAAGAAATCGATGGAAAGAAAGAATTTTTAAGTTCAAAAAAACCACAAATAGAGTAAAAAGAGGAAAAAATAGAAATTTTACAAGGAAAAATTGAACTTGCCTCAATAGACCTATCATATCCTAAAAAGTTTGACCACACTATCATTGCTCTTGAATCATAATTAATCATAGAATTGAGGAAATTTCTATCTCACTCCCTTTATTGCAGGCAATAAAGGATGTACCTCTGATTAGGAAAACCATTCAGGAGCTGTGTATTAGAAAACTTGGCAGGAAGAAGAAAGCCTTTCCTAAGACTGTACAAGTAGAAGGTAAGTTGGCTGACATACTTTTTGGAAAACTAGTACCCCCTAAATATGGTGATCCAGGGAGTCCATTAGTTACAATTACTATTGGGTTAGTTAAAATTCTAAATGTACTTATCAATTTAGGAGCTGCAATTAATGTGATGACTAAGGAAACCATGCAGAAATTGTAGCTCAATAACCTTAGTCCTACTACCATAGTTTTGGAAACGATAGATAGGTTAGTGGCTAAACTGGAAGGAATTCTAGAGGATTTTGCCATTGAAGTTTCTTCTTGGGAATACCCTATATATTTCCTAGTGTTGCAGCCTATAAACTCAGCTAATGGCTATCCTATTATTCTAGGATGACCTTGGCTTGCCACTGCAACTGCATTTATAGACTACAGGTCAGGTGAGATGACCATTTCAAATGGTGTAGACCTAAAAAATATTTTTTTGTATCCACTAGCCCAATCTTCAATCAAATTTTTTGGATAGATATGGTATCCTAAGTCTGATGAAGAATAGGAAACTATTGTCACCTTGGCCACTATTATAGTAAAAGAACATATTGAAGAACTTAATTCACCAGAAAGAGAAATCTTTGAACATGAAGCAATTTTGGTGAAAAAACTACAAGAAGAAGGCCTTAGGGATGATCAAATTCTTGTCCATCATTTGTTATGGAAATATGAATAACAAACTAATGAACATCTGCCATCTATTCCACTACAAGAAAGCTCCTTCACATTACCACATGGATGACATCATCATCTTCTAACTTCTTTCACCTGTCCTATGTAAATGATCCCATTAGGTATCACGTTTACACCAGAATCCAAAGTATTTCATACTTTGCAGCCACATCATTGTCCCTTAAATGCTTTAATTAATAAATATGAGGTTGTCAACTCTATTTATCCAGGGATTAAGCAGATTGAGATACAACCAGGAAAATTTGTGAACATTAATAGTTGGTTGACTAATGAGCAAGAAGCCAAATTATTTGTTGTTTTACAGAGACATGTTCAAGATTTTTCTTGGAGTTATAAGGACATGACTGACATTCACCCTAATGTGTGTACACATAGGATATACACTAAAGATGTCAAACCAGTAAGACAACCACAAAGGCGTCTGAATCCCGCTTTGAAGGATATTGTTAAGGATGAAATAAAAAAAATATTGGATGTAGGATTCATTTATCCAATTTTAGATAGTAGGTGGGTTTCACCATTGGTCATTATTCCAAAGAAAAATGGGAATATGAGAGTATGTGTGGACTATAGGTAATTGAATAAGGTCACACATAAAGATCACTTTCCATTACCATTTATAGACCAAGTGTTGGAGACCCTTGCTGGTAAGAATTTTTTTTGTTTCCCTGATGGTTTTAGTGGTTATAATCAGATCTAGGTTGGACCAGAAGACTAGGAAAATACAACTTTCACATGTCCTTGGGGAACATTTTCTTATAGAGTGTTATCCTTCGGTTTGTGCAATGCACCAGCAACATTTAAGAGATTTGTTTTGGCTATATTTTCTGATCTAACAAATGAAAGTGTAGAGATTTATATGGATGACTTCACTGTATTTGGAGATACATTTGAATATACTTTAGAACAACTTGAAAAAGTTTTAATACACTGTGAAACATATCATTTGTCTCTGAATCTTGATAAATGTTTCTTGATGATGGAAGAAGGAATTGTTCTTGTACATAATATTTTTGCTTATGGAATTAAAGTTGATCCTAAAAAGGTAGAGGTTATCAAGAACCTTCCTCCTCCAAAAACTCAAACTGATGTCCATAGTTTCTTAGGACATATTGGATTTTATCGTAGATTTATTGCTAATTTCAGTACCATTGCTAATCCAATGTTTGCATTGTTAACAAAGGATTTTGAATTTGTTTGGTCTACTGGGTGTCAACAGTCCTTTGAAGTTTTAAAGGAAAAGTTAACAACTCTACCTGTATTGAGAGGTCCTAATTGGTAGTTACACTTCCATATTCAAATTTATGCTTCCAATACTGCTATTGGAGCTGCATTAGGGTAGATTGAAGATGGACAACACTATGCCATATACTACATTAGTAAAAATTTGACTGGAGCTGAAAAGAATTATACCACAATCGAGAAGGAATTTTTAGCTATGGTGTATGCTATTAACAAATTCCGACACTATATCACAAGATATCCTGTATTCATCCACACATACCATGCTGCTATAAAGTATTTGATGAATAAACCCTTGGTTACTGCATGAATTATTCATTGGTTAATACTATTGCAAGAATTTGATATTACTATAGTCAATAAACCAGGGAAATCTAATGTAGTGGCAAATTTCTTGTCAAGATTGTCAAATACAGATACAAAGGAATTGGTTGAGGATGCATTTCTTGATGAAAATTTGTTTTTTGTTTCTGTACAATCTCCATGGTTTTCAGATATAGCTAATTATTTAGCTACAAGGAAGATTCCTCTTAACTTTAATCCTAAAAAAAAGAAACAGTTGATCAAGCAAAGTTCTTTTTTTGAATGGATAGGAGGTTTTTTGTTTAAATGCAGTCCTACCCATGTTTTGCATAGGTGTGTTCACAAGGATGAGGTATAAGACATCCTGCGAGCATGTCATGATGAACCATAAGGAGGAAATTATTCAATGAAAAGTACCATTCAAAATATTTTGGGTACTGGTTACTACTGGCCATCCTTGCACAAAGATGTCAAAAGGTATGTCAAAAATTGTGATGCATGCCAAAGGATGGGTAAGCCTACTTTTACTAGTGAAATGCCTTTACAACCTCAATTAGGTATAGAACCATTTGAAAGGTGGGGGCTAGATTTTGTAGGACCCATTGATCCACATTCCCAACGGAAAGTGCATATCTTGGTATGTACTGATTATGTAACCAAGTGGGTAGAAGCCCATGCTTTTAAGCATGCCCGAGAAGAGAAAGTTGCTGATTTCCTTTATTCACAAATATTTCTATGATTTGGAGCCCCACATTCTATCACCACTTATTAGGGACCTTAGTTTACCTCAAAATTTGTTGAAGCCTTTACAAATCTATATGAAATCAAACATCGAAAATACTCACCTTACCATCCACAATCCAATGGCCAAGTTGAAGTGACAAATAGGGAATTAGAGAGGATCTTAACCAAAACTATAGCAGCCCATAGGAGGAATTGGGTGGAGAATTTACCTGAAGCAATTTGGGCTTATACCACCACTTGGAAATCCACTATTGGATTTACTTCCTATGAATTGGTTTATGGTAAAAAGTCTCTTTTGCCTATTGAGTTTGAATTACTAACTCTTCGAACTACTTTGGAAGTTGGTATTTATTTGTCATAGGCACAAATGGACCAGATTCTACAACTCAATGCATTGGATGAGCTAAGGAGGGATGCATTACACTAGACCGAGGTGATCCAGTCACAATGCAAGTTGTGGCATGATAGTCATATCCAACAACAAAAATTTATATAAGGCAATTGGGCTTTCTTGTTTGACTCACATTATAAAGACTATCCTAGAAAATTGCAAACTAGGTGACTTGGACCATATCATATTGAGGCAGTGTTTGTAAATTGAGTTGTACGTCTTTCACCAATAGATGATTAAAGAAGTAAATTTGTGGTCAATGGTCATCGTCTCTAAGTCTATCACAAACCGTTAACCAAGGAGGACTTTCTCAAACAAGTGGGAAACTTGGATGTATTAGTATTGGAAGAAAACATTTCTTCCAATATGAATTCCATCAAGTGAAATGAACAATTTGTCATTTAAAAAAAAAAAATGAAAAAAAAAAAAATATATATATATATATATAGAAAAATGAAAACAAACATGACAAAAACAAATAAATCAGAATGTGAAAACCTCTTTGAGGCACATCTGAGTTGAGTTTACCTAAAAATAGGGTTGTCCGACATGTTTGCTTCACTCTCCACCATTATTCCATTCACTCTTAATCATTCCATTATTCCATTCACCCTCACTATTACTCACATTTGGTCCATTCATTTTCACTTCACTCCATAATTGTTAAGTTTGTTCCACTCATTTTCCCCTTTTTTTTACTATAGTTCAAATTGCACCATGTAAAGAGTTAGCGTAGAATCAGCCAAAAACAACACTTGTACAAAATGTGGATAAACAAGTTTCTTCAAGTATGTGCCTTTTTATATTTTAATAGTGTGAATACTTCTTGTATGATGTATGATATCCCTAACTAGCATAAAAGCATACATAAGTTAGTTCCAAAAGGTTATCAAAATAAATACTCTTGAAACAATAAAACACCTCTGGAATGAACCTGCTGAATACAAATACTATCGAATGAAAACTTTGGAATATGTCTCGCTCAGGAATAAAGCTAATGGTAAAAGTTGGTAAAATGAATTAACAAATGGTTAATTCATTTTAAACTTTAGAACCACAAGGCTCAGACTCAAAAGTTAATTAAAATTTCCATGGATTCATAAAAGTTACGCCAATCAGGATTGGAAGTTGTACCAAGGTGCATGTTTCAAATTGGAGGTTCCAAGGCATGGATTCTATGAAAATATTTTACCGCATGTAATTGGTTGGCACACAACTCAATGGGAGGTTATTTTAAACCAAGCAGTTTCCATTAATAACTATTTGCCATATCACCGCAAACATCATAACAAATTAATTGCATGCAGGAAGAATAGGAGTAATGATGAATTATGTGCCACCACCTACCAAGATTTGCTTCATGTCACATGATTTCTCATCATTCTGGTGCTACTTGCATGTGTTTATCATCCTCAAGTTTCATTCTTTCCCTGAAAGAAGTATTCCATAACAAGAGAGAAAAAACCTGTGACATATTTTCAAATTAAAACAAACAGGGTACGAGAAAATTCACCATGGGTGGAAAAAAGAACAAAATTGAACCAAATAATATAGATTTTTTGTAGAGGGACGAGGAGTGTATGCGAATCTTCATGGAAGGGGGTTTTTTGCCCTTATTGTGCAAATTTTATGGGCATTTAGAAGGTTTAACAGCAAAGTTCGTGCACACTTTTTGCAGCAACAGAGTTCAAATCAACAACATGACTACTCAAGTAAGTCTTGAAATTCTTAGCCAAGTCATTGAATTGCCTCTGCAAGGATTCACATAGGTAAATCTAGAAATAATACATTAATAGAATTAGTTAATCAATTTAGAGGGAAAATGATAGACCTGCTGAGTTCATAATAAGCAACAATATTTGCAAAGGAGTTAAGAGAACCAGTCTGCAACCACTGTGGGATGAAGTTGTAATCTGGATCATCAGGTTTCTAACCTGCGATGGTCAATTCCCTATTATTTTTGGTCATCATTTATAAATTTTAACTCACCTCCACTATGGTCATTTAAACACTGAATTAAGAGTCAATTTACCTCTGTATTTGTACCAAGAACTTGCAAATATGGCTAAAAAGTATCAGGCAAGCATGGAGTCACCCAAGCATCATGGGTTAGTCAAAATTATTTGCAAACATCACTTTAGGGGGAATCGTAGGATTTTTTACCACTTTTTCCATACTTGGGATGAGTTTGCTAAAGAAAACATTGTTGAGAGTCCCACTTATGGAGAAGAGAAAGAGGAGGCTAACCCTAACCCTGAGAATAAACCTGGATCTTCTATCAGCACAACCCATTCATCTCCAGAAGGACCTCCTTCATCATGAATGAGAACACAATGGAATTCTGGCTCTAACTGAAAGAGAAAGGTCACATTTTTAGAGGATGTATAATCATTCCACACTTTTGAAGAAGGGGAACCCTCTAATCAATAAGAAACTAGAATTTTTGAGTCTAGGTCTCCTAGTTCTAAAAGAAATAGAAAGCAATTTGTTTCAGGGTTGAGGAGATCCTCAAGGCTTTAGAAAGCTATTGATACAAAGGATATGCAAATAGAGAAGAAGATGGAACAAAATGATGTTTCTAAAACCCATACTCAGCTTATGGAGGAAACTATGCAAGAAGCTGAGGCTATCAGTGACCAAGATGTAGATATATATGGACAAAATGTGGACACTACAGCAGAAGAGGAAATGCCTTCTATTTATCTCAATTATTCATCAAATTTTGAGGAACAAACTAAAATAGGGGAAGCACAGGAAGACACAACTGTTGCTAGTCTACCAAGATCCCTTGTAGATTACCCTGACTCTGAAGAAGAGCTTGAGGCAACATCATATGAGAAATATGATTCAAGTGTAGAGGAAGAGGAGGAAGTTGATATTAAATCTTAGTTACATGTAGCCAGAAGTGTGATCAAGACCCAAATAAGCTAGATTGATCAAAATTAAGCCTCCTTAAATGAGAAGGACAATATCATTACCAAGTTATGGCAAGAGATAGAAGCTATAAAGGCTAGGCTCACACTTTTGGAATAGCAGCCTTTTCAAATGGACTCAGGGGATGAATTGGCTAGTTTATTAATAAATTTAGTAGAAAATGTAGAAAGAAGTTCACCTGGTAGAGTTGCACCTGACGAAGCACAAGAGGCATAGCAGAATTTAGTGGATGAGCAACCAGGGGCACTTTTGCAGGTGTCCAAGGAGCCACAATAGATGACCACAAAAACAACACCCTACTGCAACCATAATAGTCCAGGAAAAGGTAAATCCATAAATTCCCTAAAATATTGTTAATGTGAACATTCCTAAAATTAAGCTAGTTGAAGTTAGGATACAAACAGAATACCCTACAGTAGAAAAATTAAATGTTGGCATTCAGGTTAATATTGTACCTCAGATGCAACCTATGAATAGGTCACCTGAAATAATTTCATTAGTAAAATATAATGATGATATAGCATATTGGATGACCAAATGCCATAAATTGGAGGAAAATATCTCCTCATTGAAGACTTTAATAGAAGAAATAAAGCAGAAAGACTCTAAAATTGAGAAATTAAAGGGGCAATTATAGGACATATGTCAGATTGTTGAATGCATGGTTCAATGTCGGAGGTCTGCTAGATTTTATAGTTTAATTTTTATGGAGAGGTACCTCCGATGGTAGACAATGAGAATTACCTCTGGTCTCTCCCACACATTTGAGACACCAGGTGAATTCTTGGAAGATTTCTATTAGAACTCTGGAGAACACAAAAATTTACTATGTGAGTTATTTAATCATAATTTCTTTCTACCAACTAAAGTTATTTTCCTCCCCCACATATTTACTGGTGATATTCAGTTGAGGGTTTTTCAATCAATGCTTTAGAATCATATTTACTGGTAGCAGGAGAAAAGGGCTAGTAAATCCATAGAATCCCAAGTTGTTTTGCTCATTAGACCTGTCCACTTAAATCATAGAACTTCCACCAATCAACATTATACACTAATGAGAAATGACAGGGTAAGGAAAATGTACTTGGGAAATTTGCAGGCATGCATAGATGGTTTTCAAACATTTTATGCAACATCATTTGTTGACGCTTTGTCAGCCTACAAAAGTAGATGGGGTGAGTTACCCATATATTTGTAGAAGAGATAACTTGTCACACCTAACAATTTAATATGGTCAAGAAGAAGGGCTACAAGCATAATCCAAACCATATTTGAGGTCAGGGAGCAGTGGATTGGACTCAGGTACAAAATGCCAACTATAATCACTCTTGTTCCATACTACTTTGATAATGATTCTCAGTAGAAGAACAGTTTTAGGAATGGCTCGAGGAGATTCAGATGCACAAAGGATACTACCAAGTTGGAAGCAAATTGTGGCAGTATGATGAGCGATACCTGGATGTGGATCTTTGTGCTATTATGGCAGAAAAAAATGCATGAGGACATGCATTAGAATAGGATGGGGGGAAATGATGAGGCAAAAAATTGCCTCATAAAATACTACTTTGATAAACTTTTAAACCCATTTGGAACTTCTTATGTTGTGATTTTATGTTAATCTTAGAGATACTATGCATTATGTGATGGTATTTACATGTTAAGATGATGAAAGTGCATATACTCTGTTTTGACTAATTTGTCCATGTTTTATATTCTATTTTGGTTGTTTATTTCATTATATTCTACATTAATTTAGGTATTATAATATTTAGGTACTTCATTTATAAGTTTTATGTTTATTCCATAAGTGTATTTCACTGTTTGCCCATTTTTTTTAAATTACTTTAAGGTGCTAAGAACTCTGTCAATAGTTGACTGTGCAGGAAACTGGAATTTTTCCATAAAAATTCCAGCCAACTGTACATATACAACATGGCATGGAATTTGTCTACTCTAGCTCAAACTAAAGGTGGAATTAGTCATCTAGGTGCTCAGAGAAACCATATCCACTGCCACAGTTGTTTGCATGTGCTTTTGTTGCCAGATATAACAACAACCTTGTTCTACTGCCTGATATTCTGGAGCTGCTTTGAAATAAGCATAGAGGGTTTAAAACTAACTAAATGCATATTTAATCACCATAAACAAGAGGTAAACTATGACTGTAATAATTTTAGGAGTATCCTTATCCATTCTTACACCTGTCCCTCACCGGTGGAAGCCAACAACTTAAGTGGAGAAGGATTGAAGGGTTAAAACCCTACATTTGTGGAAGAATAAAATTGAAATAGTTTTAACAGTCCTATGTAACAACATTAAAAATTATCTTTAATGTACCTTATTTGTATAAATAAATTGCTCCCATATGGTTGAAGAGAGAGAAGGGAGGAAGTAAGTAATCAGATTTTTAGATATTGTAATTGTGTATTACAACAACACAATAGTCTGCAGGTCTTTCTCTGCAATACTATTATGTTGCTGGGAATGAAATAAAGGTGCATCATTTGTCATTTATTTATGTTCAATTCTGCATTGAGTGTGAGGAATTAATAGTTTAGAGAAATTTTATTTGCCCTATTTTGGTTCAGGAAGCAAGGGCCACTTCCAAGTCTAGAGGAGGGTTTTTACTTGACAGAATTATGCTATTTCTAGCTGCAGCAGGTCAGTAGAGATCTGACAGTTTTTGCATGGTTATTGATTAGGATAATGTGGAATTTGAATGCATGGTAGGTAACTCATCTAGAATAGATTTTATAGCATAACATTTTTTGTTTCAACTTCAGCATTTCCAGTTTGTATTTCCAGTTTGCATTAGATAATTTTTGGTTAATTTAGTTTGCTACATGTTGGCATTTTTGCCACATTGATTCTCATTTATTAATGCATTAGTGTATTGTTGGAAATCTGATCTTTGACTTCAGATTTGATGCAGCTTGGGCGAAAAAAGGAGAAAAATTGAGCAAAAAATGGTTAAGTCCAAAAACTGCAGCGACGCGCTAACATGTTGCAGAATCGCGGTCAACGCAGTCAACGCAAGCAGGTTGGGCGGAACTGTCGCGATATCGCGACATGTTTCGAAATCGCGGGTCGGGCAGAATCGAAGGCATTAAGTCAAAACTTGCAGCGCGTCACTGACATGTCAGCGAATCGCGACGAAAAATAGCGATTGATGCGGAGAGAAGGAACATGTAGCGAAATCGCTACGTGTTCCGTTTTCGCGGGGCAGAGCGCAGGGAGGAGCAAGAGGGAGCCGGACATGTAGCGATATCGCGACATGTTTCGGAATCACGGGTCTTCAGCAGCGAAGCGTACGATGTAAAATTATGTCACGATTTCGTGACCCGTCGCGATTTCGCGACCCGTCGCGTTTTCGCGACCTGCGCAGTTTTCCCGCCAAGTGCAGTATGAACGGCCGAGGAGATATTTTTGGGTTTCGACGATTTAATGCTGACCCGAATTTAATAATTTGCGGATTTCCAATGCGGTTAAGGTCAAAGAGTGCCCAGGCTACCAAAATTAAAGGGTTTATTGGTTCGAAGTTGCCGTTCGTGGATTAATTCAACGGTTTTTTATGCACATATTCAAAGAATCGAATTTAATGAAGGGCCGCAAGCGTTTCATGGCATTTAATTTTTATTTCTTCGAAACTGCGATTAAGGGGATCATGTTCCTCGTTTCCTTCGCATAATTGTAGATCTCAAGAAGGTCGGTTTAAAATATTTAATGCTGCTAAGAGGACGGACCTCTATAAAAACCAATGTAATTCGCATTTCAAAAGGTTGGAAGTTTTGCTAAAAACTGGAAGTGCATTTGCAAGAATAAATTATTGGCTTCAGATTTTTCAAGCGATTGTTTGGGTGATTGTCTTTTCACGTTCGTTGCATTTCTAATCGAATTTATATTCCTTGAGTGCTGTTACATTCAAATTCTGCATATTGGATTTGAATCTTGCTTGTAAGGATATGATTCCTGGAGTGTAATCTTGGAGAGATTTTCTGCATACAGTTGTGTGGGAGTGGAGTCATTATATTCTGTTGCTTGCTGTTGCCGCACTTTAATTTTTCTGCTATTTTTCTTCCGATCCCATAACTCCGGCCTGTGGCCATATTTCATTTCTTTCTGCAACTTTTAATTTCTTTCCAGCAACCCTTATCTTCAAACAGAAATTTAGATTAGTAAAGGGAACCAACCCACTCTGGAGATTGGTCTGGGAGCCATTTCTTGCTTCCAGCCTTTCAATGTTGGCCAGGTCTAGGGTGCAATTATAATATCCTTTCCTGTGGCAGATTTTGGACCAACACTACAGATTTGCAATATTTGCTTACCAACCTTTGAATTTCATCATTGTCTTAGGTTTCATTTTTTGCAGGTGTGAAGTTTCAATTATGAAAAGTTTCATTGTTGTTATAGTTAATTCTATGATTTCAATTTTGTTATTTTAAATTTTGTCAATTAAATTCTACTATTTTCAGCTTTGCAATAGTTTAGTTTTATTTTTCTACAATAGTGTGAATTTCAATTCTGCAAGGATAAGGAGTTTAGTTTTAGTTTTTAGGAGTAAGAAAGGAGACTCCAAACACCCCAATATATAACTATTCCATGAATAAATCCATGATCTAAATGAACTAAAATTCATTCTGTTAACCCTTGCTTTCGTATATAGCCTTAGACACCACCCTAGATTGACACATAATGATTAAATGATGAAGATTTGATGACACTCATCAGCCCTCAAGGGAATGTTTTGTAACCTGAATTTGAAGCTATGAATCAATAAATTCAAGGAGAAATTCACCTTTTATTATATACTTCACTTCATTTCACATAGATTACTTATTGCACACTTCCCTTTGAATGCATGCTTTAAAAGTGACATCTACTACAAGTAGAGGCCCCTAAGGTGATATCATGAAAATTGTATCTTCAATAACATCAATACAAATTATTTCCAATTAGAACAAATTGGCACACTCTCTTGTGCAATAGCTTGCACTGATTACAATATAAAAAAATAAGGCATCGACCCATATTTAAGGAAATTAAATATGTCATTATACCATGGTTTAGGTGGGGAATCTTTGATGGTAAAACACTCTAGGGGATCCAAATAAGAACTCAAAAATTCAAGTTTCCAAATTTTTCAAATGATAATCGAAGCTTGATCATCTTCCAAATCTAAAGGGAACAAATATGCAACAACAACCATGGCATCCGCATGGTGGTTTGAGGATCTAGGGATAGACTCTATCGTTACCTGCTCGAAAGAAGACAACAACATGGTAAAAATATCCTTGTGTGGTTTACAACCACTAATGTCTTATGGCTAAGCATGTAGCATCTTAAATTATGAGAAGCAAACACTATGGCTAGATAGATCTTCTCTAAGGGAGTGTACCTGGTTCCATAGCTAACCCAAGTTCTACTAATATAGTAGATAACTATTTCTTTATTTCCATCATCATGCTGAGCCAACATGGCTTCCAAGGCATGAGTTGTGGTTGCTATGTAAAACAATAAATGCCTACTAGGTATAGGGGGAAATAAAATGTTTGGGTAGGTTAGATACCTTTTGAGGTCATCAAAATATTTCTACCACTTAGAATCCCATAAAAAACTACATCCTTCTTAAGGAGCTGAAGGAAAGGCTAACAAATATTGGCTAACTAGGCAATGAACTGACAAATAGACTGTAACTTACCTTGTAAACTATGCAATTCAGTCAAGGTGTGAGGAAGAGGCATATCAATTATAGCTTCTATTTTAGTAGGATCCAATTCAATGCCTCATCTAGATACTATGAATCCTAGCAACTTGCTATATGTGACTCCAAACACACACTTAACAAGGTTTAAGATGAAATTTCATTCTATGAAATTATGGACATGATCATTTAATTATAAGGAATGATCCAAAAGGTCATACACATAATCTTGAAGAATATCATGCATCATATCATGTAAAATATAATTCATGAACCGTTGATAGGTACCTCCCACATTTTTCAAGCCAAAAGGCATGACTTTCCAGTAGAAGGTGCCGCATGGAGTAGTGAACATTGTCTTGACCTGGTCTTCATGAGAAATCATAATCTTATTGTAACCTAAGAAACCATCCATGAGTGAAAGTATCCCATATTTTATAGTGAAATATACAATCTAGTATATGTTGGGCAAGGGAAAATCATCCTTGGGATATGCTAAGTTAATATCCTAAAAGTTGGATCTGCTTCTTGTGGTGCAGTGGTAAATGCCCTGGGTGCTAGTAGAGGTTGAACTAGGTTCCATTGCCCTTGTCTCCAGCCTACAGATATATGGTATAGTTAGAAATGTCCTATGTGCTGGTAGAGGCCGACAAGGTTCCATTCCTCCTATGCCCAACCTGTTGAAAGTGGCACCTCAAAAGGGGTGTTTTCCACTATAAATTAGTTTCATAACCTAGGTGTTGTAGGTGAGTTGGAGAGGAGAGGGCAATCCTCCAAGGGAGGTCCCAGGTTCAAATCTCCACCCTACCAAAAAGTTGAATTGGGTATCCAAAATCCAATTGATAATGTTGGTGCGGGCAGGGGTCGGATGCGGCTCCCGGGTGACTTTGATGGTGTAAAACCACCTGTTCGTGTTCTCTCAGACCAAAGCAGCCCCACAAGGGGTTTTTCACTTAAAAAAATAATAATGTCCCAAAATTTGGTACATAATCTAATTGTTCCTTATTTCTTAGCTATAGGAACGATATTAGAAATCTAGTCAGAATAGTTGATGGCTTTTATAAAACTGACATCAAGGATTTTTTGGAGCCCCTCCTTGATTGAGAGGGTGATCTTTGGATGCATATTCTGAAGTTCCTACTTAATAGTCTTAGCACTAATATTAACTACAAAATGATGCATGACAAGGGAGAGATCAAGCCCTGGCATGTCGGTATATGACCAAGCAAAAATATCTTGATATTATTTCAATAAATTGGTCAATTGCTACCACACATCCATGGTCAAAGCTTTACCTAACTTAAGGATTCTAGGGGCTTCATTATAACCTATGTTCACATCTATGGTCTCCTCAATGAGGATGGAAAAATTATCCTTAAGAGGATATGGGGTAGGAATCACTTCTAATTGCTCAAGGTCCTCGATAGACATAGAACCAAAGTCCACTTGTGAACTAGAAGACTCAACCTATGTTGTGCAAGGGATAGACCCATAAAATCATATATCATTCTAAGGTAAAGCCTCATTTATGACATGTGACTCTAGGGTTAAGACCATAGGAGAGGTCAGACCCTTGTCCTCAACACTCCACTCTAAACCTTGATGAGATTCATAAAAGAGAATATCTAGACAAGAAGAGTCATCTTGATCCTATGATGAAATATTTGTAGAAAAATTCTTAGAGGAATATTGTCAGGAATGAATTTGTGCTAAATCCTCTGGTGAGAAAAATTCAAATGGATGTGGATCACCCATGATAGAAATGATTTGATTTTCAAATTCAAATTTCACATAGTGATGAAAATTAAAAGGGATGACCTTCATCGCATGAATCCATGGTCATCCAAAAAGAATATTAAAAGATGCAGGTAAGACACCATGTAAAACATTGTGTTCAAAATTTTAGGTCCAACTCTAAGAGGGAGGTATATAGTACCACATGCTTTTTGAGACTCATTGCTGAAATTTTTAATGATATCATTGGTTATAATTAAATATTCCTCTTTCAATCCAAAATTTTGAAAGAAATGGTGTGTACATATATTAAGCAAAGAATCATTATCTATTTTAAACCTTTTTATGAGAGTATCCTCCTGAAGAACACAAGCTTATACTAAGAGGGGGGGTGAACAGTATAAGACCTCTTTTTACTTTTTCCTTTATACTTAAAAATAGTAAAGAAATATACCCAAAGCAATATCAAATAAATACACAATATCATCCACAAAGTGACATCAATTTTAATGTGGTTCACCCAGAATAGCTGGGCTACATCCACAAAAATTTTCTCTAAAAGTTATCTCAAAGTTCTTTGGGAATCCTTCCTAATTACAATGTTTTTGAACCTTGGCCCACAGGAGATACCTTCCCCCAATTAGAATTTATGAGCCTCTGCTCAAAGGAGATACCTTCCCCTCTTCTCTAGAAATGATCCCTTAGAAGATCAACTGCCTCTACCTCTTTCTAGCACGTGGAACTCCTTTCCACCGAAGACCTCCTATCCTCAATGCTTAGCCTAAGAGACCTTTACCTTCTATGATCATGTCCACAGTAGCTCAACAACCTGTACCAAACACAGTCAGTTGGTCTAGTACAAGTCTTCCTTTGTCTGTCAGATTTGTCCAACTCTTGAACAAATCAATCCTCTGCATATAAGCCTTCTCAAAGACTTGCCAAATCTGTCCTCGAGTTCTTATTATAGAACCAATGCACCTCTGTCCTCAAGTTCTCTGATAGAACTAACAAACTCAGCTCACAAGTCCTCTGCTAGGACCTGTCCAAATCTACTCACAAGTCCCCACCGAAACCTATCCAAAACCTGCTCACAAGTCCCCACTAGAACCTGTCCAAAAACTGCTCACAAGTCCCCACCGGAACCTTTCCAAAAACTCAGCAAACTCACCAAGAAAAAATTTCTTAGTAGGAAATCACAAAGTGAATTTTTAGAGACCCAATGTGATTTGTCAAACTCATAGAAGCATAAAGAGAAGTTTTAGAGACTCAATATGTTTTATACTCAAATCCCAATCTCAAAACTCAACTCAATTCAACTAAGCTCAATCTAAATCTCAAATATGAAACCTCAACTCAATATCTGAAATGGATAGGATAGAATGTTTTCTTTCAAGAACATGAAACCCCAACAATTGCCAACTATGCAAAGAATCACATAACAATGATACTCATGTTCTTTTCACCATAAATTAGGGTTTCAACAACAATGCTCATCAAACAAGGTTTAGTCAACCAACACCATTCAACTCAACATCAACCTTGAAGCATTCAACCAATCATCACAAGAAAAGGAAACAAGTAGAAATCCTTTTCCCTCCAAAGATATTTGAACAAAATAGCCACCAACACAATATCACCAAACACAAAGAATAACTTGCTCAAATAAACTCAATGGAGTAAGCCCAATATCATGAATCAAGTAAAGCAATAACTTGATCAAACAACCTCTATGGAAGCAACTCAACCATCAAACTCAAAACAGCCAACCAAGGGTTCCACCAACTCAATGCAAGTATCTAGACTCACAAATATAAACCCTAGTGCACAAAGCTTCCACTATCTCAAACCAAAAATTATGCATTCACCAAAAACTCTCCTTAAGGATAACAATGCATAAGTAGTCTTCAACAAACCAGAAAATAGGATTTACACCTAGCCAAAGGATACCTAGTAGAACACCTTTTCACTCCAACCTTATTTTAGAAAACATACACCAATCATACTCATAAGAAGAATGTGCCCATACCTTATAAATCATTGTCCAAGAAACTTCGAATTTCATGGCATAAAGACATTTTAATAAAAACATGTGTTACTCTAGCAAATCTCCCTTGCGAGACTCGAAACGGCGACCTCCGCCAATGCAACGCCCAACAACAGCCTTCTCTGCCACTAACCCATGTGGGCTATGAAGTTCAAAAGTGAACTTCCCTCCACTTCACCCTCGAAAAAACTCTCGAAGACTTTTCAACCGCACGTGCTTCTAAGTCTTCCTTCGATCGCAGTGAATATAGAGCACAAACACCGCAAATTGCATTTGGGGAATTTTGAATTAATTAGCCTTCCAACCTTAGGAGTTGGAGAATAAATAGTCTCTTCGAAGACACCTTGACATCGGTGGAAATAAAGACCATTTCGAAATTAATCAAAAGTCTTTTCAAAAAGGGTTTAAAAACCCTTAAATAATTTTAATAAATTAAGAATAAAAAAAGGTTTAAAAACCTTTAAGTATTTTTAATAAATTAAAAATAATTTCTCCCTTAATTAATTAAATAATTAATTAAATAAAACCTTGAAGGGTTTTAAATAATAATTAAATAAATAATAAAGAGAACCTCCATTGGTTTTAATAAAAACCATTTAACTTGGTTTTAATAAAAACCGGTTTGGTTTTAATGAAAAACCCTTGCCAATGGAATCTCTCCAGATTCTCTTAAAAATATTCTCTTGGAATCTTCCACCTTTGAAGCCAACACATCCTCTTAACATTAATGCCATTTCCTTTTGACATCAATGACAACTCATAGACAAGAAGCTAGGATCTGAAACCCAAAATTGCCAACACCTCAATAAAATTAGTGATATATAGATATGAATATTCTTGCATTTCCAAAAAAGACATCATTATCTAAAAATGTGAGATGAAGCATACCAAGAGAACTGACAAATTTTGCTATATCACTAGGAGAAATATCAGGATGTACTGACTATTACTTCAAAATATTTACCATAGCTTCTTCATGGGCTTGAGAATTATGTAAAAGTTCTAAGAGAGATATATTTTCTATATCACTAGGATAATTATGATCGTTAAATTTACTGACTCTATACTAACTTCTCTAGAGTAGATGTTATCATTCCAACCATATTATTATCATACTAATGTGGCACATTCTTATAGGACACTTGGTTGGTTTGTCTAGTTCTATCTTGATTCTGTTAGTTGTTGAAAGACTAAAAACTATTGGTGTCAATACGACCAACGTCAATTAAATCCTGAACCACATGTTTCAACTTCTTACAAGAATTTTTCCAATGTCCTTATACTATGTGATATGTGCAATATTAACCTGCCTTATACCAATGAGTTGTACTATCTAGATATCTTATAGGAGGTAATTCTATTGCCTTAGCTTATAGAAATTGTTTCAAAATTATTTCCATAGGTATATTAAGTCTGGTAAAATTCCTTTGAGGAGGTTTCTGAATTACAATATTTTGTAGGCCATTGGTGACATTGTTAATAGGCCTACTAACATTATTACCTCCTGTATGTTTATTATTATACCAAGACTTGTAGAATTATCTTATTTATTCTTAAGCTAACCTCTCCTATTGAAATATTGTTCCACTTTTATGGCTAACTCAATTGCTTTATCAAGATATGTCACAGTAGTAGTTTCCAGTGCATACGATGTTGGAAATTTTGAGCAGTTGTGTTGTCATTGATGTCAAGAATCAATGTCAGTGATCAATTAAGGATTTGGTAAAATGAGGGTTAAAATATCTATATTTTAAGTCCAAGATATTTGGTTTAAGAGCTTTACATGATAGGTCAAAAGGACGATTAAATACCCTAAAGGAAAGGGATACCTAGGCCTAAAGGAAATAATATTATAATATTAAATAAGGTCATATAAGGTCTAAGGGTGCAAGATAAAATACCTAGGCCTAAAGGAGATAATATTATAATATTAAAGGTCTAAAAATATAAAAAGCATAAGGTCATTTATAAATTATTTATAATATTTATATTATAAATTAATTTATAAAATAATATTATTTAACCCTAAGTTAGGGTCAAACGCAAACTTGTTTAATAATTCTTCCTCCCCATCGATGTTCGAAGGTGATTGGAATATGGTATAAATACCATAAGACTTGCCAACTAAATGCAAGTCTTTGAATTATTGCATGTGCAAAAGGGCAAAGGTTTTTTGATTACGAAATTCATGAGCATAAGACAAGAGGATATTATTTTGTTAAGGTAGCCAAAAATCATGATGGATAAGTTGACCAAGGCTTAAAACATTATAACCAAACGATTTGTTGGGCTAGTGGTAAGTGGTCGATGTGTAAGGTGAAGTGATATCAGAGGTTCTGCGTTTGATTCTTGATAGTTGTGCAGGGGCAAATAATTTTCATTTTTTATTTTGGCACTGAATCGAAGGTACAAAGTGCATGAGGCACTTTTATCTCCCAATTGAGTGCCTAGATCATGTGGTATTTAGGTCATGACTAGGACATTGGAGGTAGTGATACTGGGGATCAAATCCCATTGAGGTGTGTGTAAAGGTACTTTGAATTTCAATTTTTATGTTGAGCGTGTGGTCTAAGGTTTAAGGTTGCATAGTGAGCACCTAGGGAGATATAAGGGTTAAGGTAAATTTTATTTTTACCTTAGATAAAGGTGATTAAGGTAAAATTTATTTTTACCTTAGGTAAAAGTGGTGAATGTTTTAAAATTGATTTGAAAGTGTTAAAAGGTGAATTGCATTATTTATGGAGTGTGATGTTAATTATTTTTTAAATGCATTTTTGAGTAGGGAGATATAAGGGAGTTATTTTGATTATTTTATGCATTAAAATTCTGAAGTGAATTATTGTGAAAGTGGGTTAAGTGAAACTTTGCTAGTTATATTTTGAAAATTTTGGAGATTAAGAGGTGTACTTGAGAGTTGTTATTTATGCATGGTGAAATAAATATTGAGAAGAATTTTGAGTGGATATTTAGACATGTTTTGAAGATATATCTCAATCAAAACAAAAGGTATGGGCACATCTTCCTTATGAGTGAAATATTTTGAAATACAAATTTGGAGTGAAAAGAATTGTTTGATAAGCATTGTTGGAAATATTTGAGTGAGTTTTCATGTGCATGATTTGTGGATGTTAAAAGACCATGAGTATCATTGTTATGTGATATTATGATCTATATTGAACTAGGATTTGTGAACGATCATGAGTATCATTGTTATGTGATATTGTAAACCATATTGAACTAGTTTTGTAAAATATCATGAGTATCATTGTTATGTGAAATTGATAACAATCTTGAGCTAGGGTTTGTGAAAGAATATGAGTATCATTGTTATGTGACATTAGAATTATCTTGAGTCAAGGGTTTTATTTCCATAGTGTGAGTTGTTGAGAGTATAGTGAAACACTTAAGGTTTGTAAGAAATTTGTGTTTCATTAAGTGAATGGTTGAGTGAAGTTGATTGAGAATTATTGGTTGAAAGTATTGGAGTGTTAGTTCAAGATTTGTGAAATATATTATTCTTTATTTCTGAATTGATTTGAAAGAAGAGTTTGAAAGTAATAGAGTGATTTGTGAATGTGAAACATATTGAGTCTCTTATCATTCTCTATATGTTTCTCTTATTAATAAGATTCTGAGTGAAACTTTTTTATGTGATTGAAGAAGTTTTCTAAAAGAGTTTTAGTCGAGTTTTGTATGTAAGTATTGTAGTTGTTTGAGTAAAATTTTATGAAAGCTTAAGGACAAATTTGTGTAAGATTTTATGAAAGCTTACAAGCAGATTTGAGACAAGTCTAGTGAGGACTTGTTGAGCAGTTTTGAGACAAGTCTAGGGAAGACTTGTTGAGCAGATTGGAAAAGTTCTAGTGAGGACTTGTTGAGAAATTTTGAAGCAATTCTAGGGAAGTGTTGTTGAGAATATTGGACAAGTTCTAGGGAGAAATTGTTGAGAATATTTGAGGTAAGTCTTTAAGAAGACTTGAGAATAGATTGAGAAAGTTCTTGAGAGGACTTGTGGACATATTTGAGGCAAGTCTTTTAGAATACTTGAGAGAATAATTGATTGATTTATTTGTTCAAGATTTATGATAAAGCTTGAGATAGATCTGAGTAGAGTTGATTTGTGATTGGATCAAGCTTTGTGTTAAGGTTTGAGGATAGATTTAAGGATAGAGTATGGTGTAGATTTGAGGATATATTTATGCCATAGCAAATACAAAGTTTGGTGTAGATTTGAGGATAGATATATGCTAGACCAGAGACAAACTTATGAGAAAATTTGTGCTAGACTGAAGGACAATGTTTAGTGTATATTTGAGATAGATATTGAGTAGAGCTAAGAGCAAGCTTTGGAGGTGATAAAGCAAAGGATAGTAGTCTCTAGTAGATAGAGATCCATTATCCAAGGTAGTGAGGACAGAGGTCTTTCGAGTGAGGATAGAGGTCTTCTATGGAGAGATATCCACAAGCCAGTACAGTGGAGGTAGTAGTATTCTAGAAGATCACTAGCTAGAGTAGAGGAGAAGGAGTTCTCCTGTGGATAAATATTTACAAAACACCAAAGGGAAATGAGTTCTCCTATGGATAGACATCCACAAACTTGATTAGGGAATTGGTGTCTCATTTGGTGTCTCTGTGGAGTAGCCCACATTGGGTGAACCATGTTAAATTAGTGTCTCTATTGTGTGTGATGATTTATGCATTGCTTAGATTACTACTATTAATATTGTCATTTATATATTGGATAATATTATTTGGGAAAGAAAAGTAAAAAGTGAGCTTATACTATTCACCCCCCTCTTAGTATAAGCTTGTGTTCTTCAATTGGTATAAGAGAGGGTTCCTTCAGAAGTATTTAATAGCTTGAAGGGAAATATTATAGGAACACAAATGGATTCTTATAGTGGATATTCAAGAAATAAGGTATCCTTGTTTTATGGGAACAATTATGTATTTTGGAGTGTAAGAATGAAGATTTACCTAATAGCACAAATGATATATGGCGAGTAGTTGAGGATGGATACACACCACCAATTACTCCACCTACAAATAAATATGGTAAGCTCTTACAACTAAATAATTCAAAGGCAATGAATGAAATCTTAAATGGTTTATGTGAATTAGAGTTTGTAAAATTTATGCATTGCACATCAGCAAAAGAAATTTGGGAAAATTTGAAGAAAACATATAAGGGAGACAAAAAGGTCAATATGGCAAAATTGCAAAATCATAAGAAAACATTTGAAGACCTAAAGATGAAGGATGAGGAAAAAATTTGTACATACTTACTTCATTTGGATAATGTTGCTAACTCCATGCAAGGACTTGGGTTTAAATTGGAAGAATCATATGTTTGTTAAAAGGTTTTAAGGTCACTTCTTAAGAGGTATAGTGAAAAGGTTTCAACCATTAAAGAATCAAAAGATACTAAAAATTTGAAAAGGTATGAGTTACAAGGAACTCTCACAACTTTTTATATGAGAATAAAAGAGGATCATATCCCCTAGAAATAAGTAGGCTTCAAAGTTACAAAGAAGACAAAGGGTAAGAAGTCAGATTTAGATAATGAGTTATCCAGTGATGAAGAAGTAAGTATGGTAGAAGGAACAAGGAAACAAGAAAGTATAAAAGTACAAAATTAGTTAAGTATTTCAAATGTGGTAAATATGGTCACTATGCATATGATTTTCCAAAAGCTGGAAATATCAGTGGTGATGAGAAATAGGATCACAAGAACAGGGAAGTAGAAAAATACAGGTATCAAAATAAAAGTAGGGATGGACAAAGAAAGAAAGGAAATAAGTTTTTCCAAAGGAATAAAAAGAGTTTTTATGCAGATAAGATAGGCAAGAGTTCAAGTGATAGTGATGGAAGATCCTCAGATAATGAAGAAGAAGAAATTATATTTATGGCAGTAGAAAATGAAGATGTTAGAAAAAAGGCACCAATAATTCTCAAGTGTTTTAGGTATGGAAATTTTGGTAATCTTGAAGATCATTGCACAAGGAATGGGTTAAATTTTAGTGAATATGAATATGAATATGCTCTTGAAGACCTAGGAGAGGAAAGTCTTATTATGGCAATAAAAATAAGGAAGTATTTCTAGTGGAAATAAATAAAAAATAATGAAGATAATCTTGATAAAAAATAGGTAGAGGAAGAATCAAAAAATGAAGAGGAAGGAGAAGTTGATCTTGAAGGTGAGATTATTTTTTCTCTTAAGGAATTAAGGAAGGTAAGAAAGTAGAACTCAAAAATCAAGCTTCAATTTCAAGAATGTGATGAAGAGAAAGGAAAGCTTATAGAAGATCTAACCAACTCAATAGCTAAGACAGGGAAATTTAAAGAAAATTTAGAGGCAAAGGTCTTAGAATGTGAAATATTAGAGCATGAGGTAGCTTCATTAAGGAAGTGAAATATTCTAGAGATAAGCTACATAGGTTTGAGAGAATATCAAAGAAATTGGATAATATTATCAAAGTACAAAGATCTTCATCAAACAAAATAGGACTTCATTTTGAAGAAGAATATAGACGATGAGGAGAGGATTAAATATCAATCTCTAAAGAATAAGAAGCTCCAGAAGAAGAGACTGAAATAAAAAGTGAGACTTCTAAGGATAAGTTGGAAAATATAAAGTTCAACAAGAAAAGAAACAATGCACAAATGAGGAACATATGGAATAGGAAACATCACAGGGAAGAAGAGACTAAGATACCAATGGGGTCAAAGCAAGGTTCCTTCAATGGACATTGCTTCTCATATCATAGGATTGGTCACAAGGCTACATAGTGCAGGACACATGAAATATAGGGATATGGTTTCACCAATAGAAATTTCATAAATGGACATCTCTTTCAAGGGTATTGCTACTCTTGTAATAAATTTGGTCATAATGCAGTTAATTGTAGGGTTCATGATAGGAATGGATATGACTTCACCAGGAGGAACTATAAAATATTTGCACCTTCAAGGAATCACAACATTAAGTGTTATAAGTGCAATAATGTTGGGTATATAACAAAGTTGTGTAGAGCATAATTTCTAGAGACAAGCAAGAATGGGAATATTTAGAGGAATCAAAAGGATCAATTGAGGAAGAAGGTGGACAAAGGAAAAGAGTAGTGTATGCTGGAAATAGAGATACTCCCACCCAAAAATTAACCACCTAAATAAGAGAAGGTGGGGAGGGGGTTGAGCTTATAATATAATATTTAGCCCCAAGCCCCATAGGTGGCCCTTTGCCATTGATGACAAAGGGGGAGATATTTGAGTTAGAGGGAGATCATTTAGTCAAGGGGAGTAGTTTTGGAAAAGGGAAAAAGGAATGGTTATAAAAAAAGGGTTGCCATCAATGACAAAGGGGAATATTTTTGGAAATTTTGAGTAGTTGTGTTGTCATTGATGTCAAGAATTAGTGTCAGTGATCAGTGCAAGATTTAGCAAAAGGAGGGTTAAAATATTTATATTTTAACCCCAAGATATTTGGTTTAAGAGCTTCACATGATTTGTCAAAAGTACAGTTAAATACCCTAAAGGAAAGGGATACCTAAGCCTAAAGGAAATAATATTACAATATTTATTATTATAATATTAAAGAATGCCATATAAGGTTTAAGGGTGCAAGAGAAAAATACCTAGGCCCAATGGAAATAATATTATAATATTTATTATTATAATATTAAATGTCTAAAGGTCTAATAAATATGGAGAAATATTAATATCCCTGATCATGAAAATTAAATGGCCTATTTATACAATCTACTTTCTACTATCATAATTCCTTTAAATGACCAGACTGATTGTCCTATTTGGGAACCTACTGATTTTGGAGATTTCATGGTCAAATCATCTTACTTGCTTTATCTCGATAGTATTGATACTCCTATCCCATTCAAGCTTGTCTGGACCAAGTATTTTATTCCTAAGATTACCTCATTTTCCTGGTTATGCATTCAATATTGCATTCTTACCATGAAGAATCTTATTAAAAGAGGTATTCCTTTGCCTAACAGATGCCATCTTTGCCTTTCTGATTGGGAATGTACTTCTCATCTCTTCTTATTTTATTCCTATTCAAGAATGGTGCTTAATTTTTTTTCCATACATTCAATATTGTGTGGTCTTGTCCTCATTCAATTGTTTATTTATTCCAATAGTGGCCAATTCCTTTCAAAAATCCCATACTTAGAGGACTTTGGAAGTTATGTTTGCATCATTTCCTCTGACAGATATGGTTAGAATGCAATAAAATAATATTTGACTTGAAATCTTTGGATGCCAACATTATTTCTAGTAAAATCATCCTTTATGCTAAGGAAAATGCCCTTGTTGCTCCTTTTGATCCTTTTCCTTGTTCATATTTTGAGAAGGGTATCCTGAAGTCTTGTGATATTTGCATTGATGTCCCAAGGCCTGTTACTCAGTCTTCATCTAGGACCAACATCAAATGGCAACCTCCTCCATTTGTGTGGGTCAAGCTTAATTTTGATGGCACTACAAAAGGCAATCCTAGTGTTTTGGTGGCTGGAGGAATCCTCCGGGATCATAGTGGCAATTCCATGTTTACCTTTTTTGAACCTTTAGGAATCCAATAAAATAATTCTACTAAAGCTAAAGTGGTGTGGAGAGGCCTTCAATTTCTAAAGGACATTCCAAGAAAATTTATTATTGAAGGAGATTCTCTTAATATCATAAATTTCTTAAAAACATCCAAACCTAGCAGTTGGAGGATTAGGAATCTTATCGAAGAAAGTAAGAAAATTCTTCGTCAGCAAGTCAATGTTGTGGTTCAACACATTTTTAGGGATGGCAATTTTGTAGATGAAAAATTAGCCAACATTGGCATTAATGCTCGAGGTTTTATGACTTGGATAGATATCCTCACCAATGATGTTGCTGAGTTGGCAAATTATGATCAAAATACCATCTACCGTGATGAATCTCAAAATCCTTGATTTTTACACTACCCAAGACCTTTTTTTCATGATTCATTGGGCCCATGTCCAAAGTTCCAAAAAATTCCAAAATATAGATTTTGTTCATCATTCTTATTATCCTCCTTTGAAAAGGGGTTCTATGTTGATAATTTCAAATTCTCTGCCACCTCTTACTTATGCCCCTTCTTTTTTGATAATCATTTCCATGAGGAATCCCGATGCCATGTCCACCCTAATTTTAAATCATTTCGATCTTGTGTGGAATTATGCTTGTAATTTTACCTTTTTGAGAACCTTGTCTAAATGGTTTACCTTTCGCATTCTCCTGAGGCTTTCTAGAATGTGTATCCCAATCCCTTATGGGTTTTGTGCCTGCTTTTGCCATTGGCATTATTACGTGAGTATCACCAGAAGATCCATATTCATTGGGATGGTGATCTACCCTATTATTCCTACCCATTTTCATTGCCCTTTTTTGTGTTGTGCCCAATGTTCTAACCATCATTATCCTTTTCACCAAGGTTTTCCTTTTTGTTCAAGCATCACTTTCTATTTATTCCTCCTGTGGTCTTTTCAGCAAACATATCATTCCATTTCTATTCCTTTTGATCTGTGTCTTTATCCACCCATTTACCTTCCTTCCTTATTTCCTTTTGTCACCATGAAGGAAGGGAAAGTTGTTTTCATTGAGCCTGAAACTGTTGATCTAGATTCTGTTTCTACTAATATGTTTAAGGATAAGCATGGGATCATCAATTTTTTCAATCTATTCTATGGCGTGGATGACAAGGTTACTAAGGCTTTCATGAAAACCTGGGATAATGGTTTGGTTTCCATCCATGACATCCAGTTCCAAATTTCCTTTGAGTTACTGGCGAACCTGATGGAAAAATCATCAGAAGAAACAAGCACAACTAGGAGGTGGAGTTGACACTCTTTGAGAAAAATTCACCCATCCACAAGAAGGTAAAAAATGTTTATTTTGCCATGACTTGTCAACACCTTGGAAAGAAATCCTTAGGCCAATAATGCAATATTTTACTTGTGATAATCTTGAGTCTCAATTATGTTGTTTTCATCTTGCATTTGTTAATCATTTTCGGGACTCAAAAATGATGAACATTCCCATTGCCCTTTTCTGTTCCATGGACTATACTATCACCACCAATCAAAAATTATGAGGCCAAACCTTGCCACTAGGGTCTTTTTAAGGTCCTTTACAAGTACCCCCTTCTACAATTCTCTTCAGGTAATATCCCTACCCCTAATTCTGATGAGGATAATTCATCCTCAACGTCGAGACCTAAAACATCCAAATACAAAAGAAAATAGAAAGGGGACAAATTTATTTTTGAGTTCTCCACCAGAAATAAGCTAAAGTTAAAAATACCCCTATCCGTAGTTCATAGAGGCTGAAACATAAAGAAGTTGTCAAAACCCCTTCGTCCACCTCTGTAAAAACTCCAAAGGATAAGTCTAATTCTCCTAACCTTGTCGAAATGTATCTTCATAATATGGTTGTGCATGCTACTTCTACCACCATTGACCATCTTGAAACTGCTCACTTGGCCATTGGAAAGGTGATTTCAACCCTCAAAGAACAATGTCATGCACTTAGTCTCTTGTTCTTCTATGACAATTTCAAAAATGTTTCAGCCCTGGCCGGTGTTAAGGTGTCCTTCGATACCAAAACTAACATAAAATATGCTATCAATGATGAATATGTAATGGATATTGCTAAGGAGGCATGCACTACTATTCCCAAGGATAGCACTAAGGATATTTCTAAAATAGATGTGAAAGTTGTTGGTCTAGAAGGTGATGCTTCATCCCTCATGCAGTTGGATATTCCTCTTGATGACTGATGGTTCTTCCTCTATTTTTTTGGGTCCTCTATGGTGGTGGATCACGTCTTTTTGGGTTCCTTTTTGGTCAAGGACCATTCCTTTTTGAGCTCTGGCATTTCTCTCAGTGCCTATTTGTTCAAGGTTGTTGACTCCTTTTAGTCTGAGGATGTATTTTTGAGGTTGTATTTTTGTTTTAACTTGTAGTTCATATTGTCTTTCTTCTATTCCTTTTTTATCCTTTGTTGATCCTCTATTGTACAAGGCATTAGGGCACCTTTCAAATACCCTAGTTTTAATAAATTTATTAATCTACCAAAAAAATATTAAATGTCTAAAGATATAAAAAACCTAAGGTCATTTATAAATTATTTATAATAATTATATTTTAAATTAATTTATAAAATAATATTATTTAACCCTAAGTTAGGGTTGGGCACAAATTTATTTAATAATTCTTCCTCCCCACCGATGTTCGAAGGTTATTGGCATATGATATAATACCATAAGACTTGCCAACTAAATGTAAGTCTTCGAATTATTGCATGTGCAAAATGGCAAAGGTTTTCTAATTGTGAAATTCATGAGCATAAAACAAGAGGATATTATTTTTAAGGCAACCAAAAATCATGAAGGATAAGTTGACCAAGCCTTAAAACCTTGTCACCAACCGGTTGGTTGGGCTAGTGGCAATTTATTGATGTGTAAGGTGAAGGTAGAGCGGAGGTTTCACGTTCGAGTCTCAGTGGCTACGTAGGGGTAAAGCCTTTTCATTTTTTATTTTGGTGTTGGATCAAAAGTACAAAGCACACGAGATACTTTTACCTACCAAGTGAGCACCTAGCTCATGCAAAAGTTAGGTCGTAGCTAGGATGCTGGCGGTAATGATACCGAGGATCAATCCCATCGAGGCATGCACAAAGGTACTTTGAATTTAAGTTTTTATGTTGAGTGTGTGGTCTAAGGTATATGGTTGCATAGTGAGTGCCTAGGGAGATATAAGGACTAAGGTAAATTTTATTTTTACCTTAGATAAAGGTGATTAAGATAAACTTTAATTTTCCCTTAGGTAAAAGTGGTGAATGTTTTAAAATTTATTTGAAAGTGTTAGAAGTTGAATTGCATTATTTATAGAGTGTGATATTAATTATTTTTGAAATGCATTTTGAGTGGGGATATATAAGGGAGTTATTTTTATTATTTTATGCATTAAAATTCTGAAGTGAATTATTGTGAAAGTGAGTTAATTAAATGTTTGCTAGTTATATTTTGAAAATTTTAGAGATTATAAGGTGTACTTGAGACTTGTTATTTTTGTATGGTGAAATAAATATTGAGGAGAATTTTGAGTGGAGATTTTGAGATAGATTGTTGCTACCTAGCCTTGAAATTGACAAAGGTTTGATTGTGATTGAGATAGGTTTTGAAGACATCTCCATCAAAACAAAAGGTATGGGCACATCTTCCTTATGAGTGAAATATTGTGAAATACAAAGTTGGAGTGAAAAGGATTGTTTGATAAGTATTGTTGGAAATATTTGAGTGAGTTTTCATGTGAATGAATTGTGGATGTTGAAAGACCATGAGTATAATTTTTATGTGAGATTGTAAACCATCTTGAACTAGGATTTGTGAAAGATCATGAGTATCATTGTTATGTGATATTGTGAACTATATTGAACTAGGGTTTGTGAAAGATCATGAGTATCATTTTTATGTGAAATTGAGAACAAAATTGAGCTAGGGTTTGTGAAATAACATGAGTATCATTATTATGTGACATTGGAATTATCTTGATTCAAGGGTTTGATTTCCATAGTGTGAGTTGTTGAGATTATAGTGAAACACTTGGTTAAGGTTTGAAAGCAAGTTTTGTTTCATTGAGTGAATGGTTGAGTGAAGTTGATTGAGAATTATTGATTGAAAGTATTGAAGTGTTAGTTCAATATTAATGAAACAAATTATTCTTTATTTCTGAATTGATTTGAAATAAGAGTTTGAAAGTGATAGAGTGATTTGTGAATGTGAAACATATTGAGTCTCTTACCATTCTCTATATGTTTCTTTGATTAAATAATATTCTAAGTGAAACTTTTTTATGTGATTGAAGAGGTTTTATGAAAGAGTTTTAGTTGAGTTTTGTATGCAAGTATTGTAGTTGTTTAATATTTTGTGAAAGCTTGTGAGAATATTTGAGTAAGTCCTAGAGGGGACATAAAGACAAAATTGAGTAAGATTTTGTGAAAGCTTAAGGACAGATTTGTGTAATATTTTGTGAAACCTTGCAAGTAGATTCGATACAAGTCTAGTGAGGACTTGTTGAGCAAATTTTAGACAAGTCTAGGGAAGACTTGTTGAATAGATTGGACAATTTTTAGTGAGAACTTTTTGATCAAGTTTGAAGCAAGTCTAGGGAAGAGTTATTGAGAAGATTGGACAAGTTTGAGGGAAAAAATGTTGAGTAGATTTGAGGTAAGTCTTTAAGAAGACTTGAGAGTAGATTGAGAAAGTTCTTGAGAGGACTTGTGGATATATTTGAGGCAATTCTTTGAGAAGACTTGAGAGCATAATTGATTGATTGATTTTTTCAAGCTTTATGATAAGGCTGAAGATAGATCTAATTAGAGTTAATTTTTTATTGGATAAAGCTTTGTGTTAAGGCTTGAGGATAGATTTAAGGATAGAGTATGGTGCAAATTTGAGGATATATTTATGTCATAGCAAAGATATATTTTGGTGTATATTTGAGGATAGATTTATGCTAAACCAGAGATAAAATTGTGAGAATATTTGTGCTAGATTGAAGGACAATGTTTAGTGCATATTTGAGATAGAGAGTGAGTAGATATGAGAGTAAGCTTTGGATGTGATAAAGTAGAGGACAATAGTCTATAGTAGATAGAGATCCATTATCCAAGGTAGTGAGGATAAAGGTATTTCGAGTGAGGAAATAGGTCTTCTATGAAGAGATATCCACAATCCAGTGTAGTGGAGGTAGTAGTCTTCTAAAAGATCACCAACTAGAGCAAAGGAGAAGGAGTTCTACTACAGATAAATATCTACAAACCAACAAAGGGGAAATAGTTCTCCTATGGATAGATATCTACAAAATTGATTAGGAGATTGGTGTCTCCTTTGGATAGAGGTCCATAAAAATTGTAATATAGAAGGATTCCCAAGATATTTGTTGAGAAAATTTTAGTGAAATATTTTCTCCGTGGAGTAGCCCACATTGAGTGAACCATGTTAAATTTGTGTCTCTATTATGTGTGATGATTTGTGCATTTTTTTTATTACTAATATTGATATTTCCATTGATATATTGGATAATATTATTTGGAAAAGAAAAGTAAAAAGTGGTATTATACTTTTCACCCCCCCTCTCAGTATAAGCTTGTGTTATTCAATTGGTATAAGAGAGGGTTCCTTCAAAAGAGTTTAATAGCTTGAAGGAAAATCTTACAGGAACATAGATAGATTATTAGAGTGAATATTTAGAAAATAAATTACCATTGTTTTATTGGAACAATTATGCATTTTGGAGTGTAAAAATAAATATTTACCTAATGGCAAAAGGAAATGATATATGGCAAGCAGTTGAGGATGGATACACACCACCAACTACTCCACATACATATAAATATGGTAAGCTCCTATGACTAAATAATTTAAATGCTATGAATGGAATCTTAAATGGTTTGCATGAATCCAATTTTTTTAAATTTATGCATTGGACACTAGAAAAAGAGATTTGGGAAAAGTTGCAAAAAAGATATGAGGGAGACAAAAAGGTCAAGATGGCAAAATTGCAAAATCACAAGAAAATATTTGAAGACCTAAAGATGAAGGATGAGGAAAATATTTCTACATACTTACTTCATTTGGATGAGGTTATTAACTCCATGCAAGGACTTGGGTTTAAAGTGGAAGAATTAGATGTTTGTCAAAAGGTTTTAAGGTTACTTCCTAAGAGGTATAGTGAAAATGTTTCGGCCATAGAAGAGTCAAACGATATTGAAACTTTGACAAGGGATGAGTTACATGAAACTCTCATAGATTTTGATATGAGAATAAAAGAGGAGCCTACCCCCTAGAAAGAAGTAGCCTTCAAAATTACAAAGAAGACAAAGGGTCAGAAAGATTTAGGTAATGAGTTATCCAATGATGAAGAAGCAAACTATGGTAGAAGGAACAAGGACACAATAAAGTATAAAGGTACAAAAATAGTTAAGTGTTTCAAATGTGGTAAATATGGTCACTATGCATCTAATTGTCCAGAAGCTAGAAATAATAGTGGTGATGAGAAACAGGATCACAAGAACAAGGAAGCAAGAAAATATAGGTGTCAAAATAAAATCAAGGATGGACAAAGCAAGCAAGGAAAAAAGTTTTTCCAAAGTCGTAAAAGAGTTTTTATGCAAATAACATAGGCAAGAGTTCAAGTGATAGTTATGGAAGGTCCTCATATAATTAAGAAGAATAAATTCTATTTTTGATAGTATAAAATGAAGATGTTATAAAAAGGGCACCAATAATTCTCAAGTTTTTAGGTGTGGATATTTTGGTCATCTTAAAGATCATTGTGAAGAAGTGAAATTCATGATATCGCCTTAAGGGCACTTTATTGCAATATATAGCAGTTATAAAGCATTCAAAAGGGAAGATGATATAAGCTTATAATATAGTGAAATGAAACATCATAGGCAATACAAATGATCAAAATTCTCTCTCTATTCATTTATAAATAGCTTCAAAACTAGATTACAAGACATCCCCTTGAGGGTTTGGACCTCCTTTTATAGCCCAAAAGGGCATCTAGGACAAAATGGCATTTTTAGCCATGTGAAGTAGGTGGTTCCATGTGTCCTAATATCATAATTTATTGATGAGGGGAAGGTTGCCCCTTTGGGGCTCCCAATATACTATCTCACTATCCATCCGCAGGTCCCCAATCAATTTGGGGTGATTGGACACATTAATGGTACTCTTTGATTTCTATTTAGTGCATCCTTTGAATTTTTAAAGGGTCCATTTTTGGGTCGTCCCACCCAGGGATGGTTATGTATGGTCATCCCTGGGTGGGACGGTCACCAACTATGACTATCCCTTAGTGGGACAATCACTAGGAGGTGCCCCAAAACTTTCCTAAACTGCTAGGAACCCTCCAAACTAAGTTTTGGAGCCTTTTTCTAGCCTATAAGGGTGCCCAATAGGGCCATATGTTATCGATAAGAAGGCATATGTGATGCACTGATAGTCTTATCTGATTTACACAATTTAGGTGTCTACAGATACCCCATTTTTGGGATGCACGATGTGAAACAAAGATTTGAGCAAAAAAAGATCACTAAATCATCGAATGATCAAGGTTTTTTATTAACCTAATAAAATTTGGATGCCTCCATTGTGGAAATAGCATACATTCTTGGAATCCTTTCTATTGACATAGTCGAAGGATCGATTACAGGTATACCTTTCAGCCATGCTATAATGACAGTCTTATGGGGCTTAGGGCATACTAGGTCTTGGTGCCTTGTATTCTTGTAAACATTTACATGGGTTAAATCCTAAGGTTTCAAGGAGGTCAAGTTTCTTATTATGCTATTTATTTTCCCTAGCATGGGCTTGAAAATTTATCTCTAGCCAATATTATTTTGAATGCATGGAATTTACACTTCTGAGTGTTTAAATGTTGATTCTATTTTTTAATTCATTATTATGACTACCCCCTCAAGAAATGAGTAAATTAGGGCATGACAAATGATAAAGTGATGAGTCACTTGACACATATGACTTCATTTTGGTAACTCTTTGTTTCACCCATGGTACTAAATACTTGTTTGGAGGTGATTTTTGACTGTTTTGATGAATAGTTTTGGAAGCAAAAGGCCAAATATCTCATTCATGTGGAGAATTCCATCCATGGAGACCTTATTAGGGACTAAAATAGAGTCTTATAATTCATCCAAAATTATTATAGGTTCAGTCTTGATCTCTCCAATTTTCTTGCCCATTCTGCTTTGTTTTTGGTGGGTTTTTGGCCCATTTTTTGGGTTTTTAATGTTTTTAAGTGCAATTTGCATGTGGACATCCCTAGGGGGGATTATGATAGAATGAATGACCATAAAATGGTGGTAAATCCAGAAAAAGTGTTCTCATACCACCCAGGGATGGTTGGCTTCTTTTAGAGCTATAAAAGGCCAAAAAGGACCATTTTAGCTCATTTATGGATTCTACTTGGATAATTTGGAGAGGAGAGGAGTAGGATATGGAGTTATGAAGTATGGTTCTATAAAAATCTCAACATACAACATGATCCAACCAGCAGATGCATCAGGCGGTGGAGCCGATGCAAAACTGGTATGGATTACATGCTTTTCTCTATCTTATTTTATTATGTTTTTGCAATTCCTACTATAATTTCATGACTACAACCATAAAAAAAGGTTAATAAACCATAGGAGGACTAAAATTTATGAAATTTAGCTTTTATTTATGTTTTATTTAAAAAATATTAGGATTAAATGCCATTTTTTTGTGTTTTTTAAGGTTTTTAGGGTATTTTTAGGGGTCAAATTGACCCTATTTTATCCCTATTTGGGGACCGTCCCTATAAGGTATGGTCACTGGTGGCCATCCCTGGGTGGGATGGCTACCTAATTTGGGGCCATCCTTGGGTGGGACGGCCAAAAATTGGGCCAAAAAGGGCCCATTTCTATGCATTTTTTTGGTGTTTTTAAAGCAAAATTTTGCATTTTTAGGGCATTTTTGACACCCTACTTTGCATGAACAGATAGTTAGGAGTCAGTACAGGGTACCAAGTCTCTTTCAGGTCACTAGAGACCATTTTACTACTACAAATTGGTGTTGTCTCGATGTCATTAGTCTAAAGAAAGTTACGTGGTTAGATCCCATGGTGGGAGACCGTGCCTATTTGATTGCTTTGATAGACATATGGGACCCTCATACTAATAATTTCCATTTAGCTAAGAGGGAGATTATAGTGACACTAGAGGACATATATCAGATACTACATATTTTGATAGAGGAATTCTAGATAGTATCTTCTTCGATAGAGCGACAAGAGGTCATAGCACAAAGGTACTTCAATGCGCACTGGAAGGATGTGTAAAAGCAGAAAATCAATGGATACGCCTCTACTTATGTTTGTATGGCCTTCAAATAGGCAGATTTAAGCTAAGGGCCTTATAGGCCAAAAAGAGTGCATATAATGAAACTAAGCTAGAAAGCAACAAAAGACGAATCTGATAACCAAATGAAATGCAATAAGATGTCTTTTATTAATTTTCTTTTCAGAACTTCGATTACAAGATGCACTCCATTAATGGAGGCTTAAAACTGGTGATACATCAACCATACAAACAATGAAAATGATGGTACTAAGGGATCCTATCCCTCGGTGGTAAATTGATGTTGGTGCATCCAATGGTTGACTCCTCTTCCCATGAAGAAGCTATGTTGAGGTTGATTCCTATACCTCTAGCTCCTGGTTTGTTCAATCCTGCAATCTACACACATGGGAGCTTGAAAGGGGGTTAATAGCATAGATATTATAATGGAAAACAACATACATCCATCGAAATAAAATAAAACGAAAGCAATATAAGCTATAAAAACATATAAAAATGCATACAATAGATATATCTATGTTCTAAAATTACTCTAGCCAAGTTTTAGATCATTTTGAGGTCGTTTAGGCACCAAACCAGGTGAAAGACGATGGAGGCCTTAATGCTGGTCCACCTCACCCTACGACGTTCAAACGGTCGGTTACCCTACCAAATCAACTCCAAATCAGCTCAAATTTGGAAAGGGGTTAGGGGAGGACCTATTGAAGACTCCTATGGTGGAATCTAGGGCAAAATCCCTACATATTTTGTGGCCATCATAGTTAGGGATGGTCATGACTATTGACCGCTCCTGCTCGGGATGGTCAATAGGTCCGCTTCAAAAATGGCCACCAATCCCTATTGGATCGGTTCTAGAGCTCACTAATTAGGTTTTTAGGAAAATGGGGTCTGTATCTATGCTAGAGCAGACCAGTTTTGTAATCGGGTTGGTAGGTTTTGTAATCCTTCAAATCGCCTTCATGAGGGAAGAGGGATTCAAAGGCAAAGGGGCACAAAGTTTGCAAAAAGGGGTGAGGTAAGTAACACCGGTTCTCTCCCAATTCTAGTAGCACTTCATTGCTCCAAACCTGCATTCCATTCTCCTCCTTTTTTGGTTGAGGGAAGGCTCTAATTTATAGGCAATTGGAGCCCTAATGCCCAAAATGGCATGTTGCCCATCCAGGGCAACCCTTGCCACTTGTCCAAGGTTGCCCTGGATGGGTTTGGGAAGGTTGCCCCATTTGGGCAACCCATTAGGCAGCCCAAATTGTGCCAGGCCACTCCCAATCAGCATGGGCACTAATTGGGGTCGATATTGGCAAGATTTGATTGCCAATATCGATCCCACCTACTTTTTGGTAGGTGGGTTTGGGGGCCATCCTTGCCTGGGATGGTCATATGTGACCATCCCAGGTAGGAGCGGCCACAAATCCTAACCCTAATCATGACCATCCCTGGTAGGGACGGTCACAAACCAGGGCCTCTAAGGCTCCCAAAACTGGTGGAGACCTTCCCAAAACTGTCCTAGGATGCCTTATGACCCTAGAAACTACCCCTGGTGAGGTCATATGATGTCGATAGGATGATGCATTTGGTGCACTGGTAGTCCTATCCGATTTACCTGATTTTGGTGTCTATAGTTACCCCTTTTTATGATGCGCTTTATCTGAGAAAGCGTGGAGCAAAAATATATAACCAAAATGGTAAATTGATTAAGGTTTTTTTTTTTTAACCTAACCAACTCATGATGTCTCTCCTGTGAAAAATAAAACATACATCCATAGAATCATTGCCTTTGACATAGACTAATGATTTGCAAGTATCCCTAGACCTTTTTGTACGAGGACTTTTAGGCTTCGGGAATACTTAGGTCTTGGCGCCTTGTATCCTTGCAAGTCCCGCCAGGTGTGTGAAGAGCCTTCACAGAGGATTCATACCCTGGACCGCAAGGAGAGCCAAGCCTATTTTAATTTGCATTTTATGCTATTTATTTTCCCCAGCATGGGCTTGAAGATTTGCTTCGAGCAAAGACTCTTCTGGATGCATGAGTTTTAACACTTTTGAGTGTTCTCTTGTTGATTCGATTGTTGAAATCATTATGATGACTACCCCCTCAAGTGATGAGTTGATGAGGGAATTCCCAATGTACAAATAGATGAGTCTCTTGACACCATATGATGATTTTGGGACAATTTCATGGTTCTCCCATTTTTTGTTATGCACTTTTATTCATTTTTTTGACTATTTTTGGTCGAATTTGAGAGTGCAAGTGACTAAAATTGGGTACCCGTGGAGTGGTCCAGCCCTAGGGGCCTTCTTAGGGATTCAATTAGGGTCACATAATGCTTTCACAAACCCATTTTGGAATTATTAAGACCAGTTTTGAAAATGGCCTCATTTGCCTTGTTTTTGGTGGGTTTTTGACCCTATTTTTGTTGTTTTTGAGTTGTTTTTATTCAATTTTTTTGTGGCCATCACACCCAGTGATGGCCATGATTTTTATGACCATCCTAGGTAGGGATGGTCCCCAATTTTTGTGATCATCCCTGGTAGGGACGGTCGCAAACCTAGGGTTTTATATAAAAGGGCAAATGGCCCTAAAATCTTCATTATTGCAACTTGATTTCAGAAATTGGAGAGGAGAGGAGGAGAAAGGTGATTAGCTGAAGTGAAGTACTGTCCAACCATATACATTTCAGCATGCAGTGATGCCATGGTGCAGCACATGGCGGAGCCGGTGCGCGACGGGTATGTTTCCATGCTTTTTCCTCTTTGTTTTTAGCAAGGAATCGTAATTTCTTAGGGTTTTTTGATTTTTTTCTTTAATTATCCAGTAATGAACCCTTAAAGTGTAGTGAAATAACACATTTAGGGTATATTTTTAATTTTCATGCAAAAAATTTCATTTTTTTTGCATTTATAGAGCATTTTTTAGTCATTTTCTAGCATTTTTAGGGTTTCTAGGGGGTCGTTTTGCCCCAATTTTGCCCCTGATTGGGGGCCATACCTGCCTGGGACGGTGGTGCATGGCCATACCTAGTTGGGATGGTCACAAAATTGGGGGCCATCCCTAGTTGGGTCGGCCACAAACTGGGCCAAAAATGGCCCATTTTGGGGTCAAAATTGACCCTTTTTAGGTGTTTTTGGAGGGTAAAAAGTGCATTTTTGGTGCACTTGAGTGACCCAATTTTTTTTTTTTTTTTATGTTAGAAGATTATTAAGAGTCGATATAGGGTCCTAAATATGTTCATGGAAGCTAGAGGCATGTTGACACCTGAGGATTGGGTATGGCTCGATGCCATTGGCCTCAAGCAGGTGACTCAATTGAAGCTCATCATGGCTGACAGGGCTTATATTACTGCACTTATAGATTTGTGGGATCCCCATACCAATACCTTTCACTTTATTACTAAGGAGATGACTATTACCCTCGAGGATGTATACAGGATACTTTAGATCCCTATTGAGGGACGTTCGATCCTCAACACACCTACTGGTCGACGCGAGGTAGTCTTGTAGTGGTACTTTAGAGAGAGGTGGGAGGAGGCAGCTATAGAGCTACTCAGTGGAGGCCTGTTAGTGGTGGATTGGTTTCAGAGGGAGGTATTCAAAACTAGACATGCATTGTTGATGACATTGATCAACAACCAACTATTTCTAGACTCCTCAGGAGCTAGGTTCCCTTGGAACCTACTAGAGTTAGTGTATGCTCTATGTGAGTGCATGCCAGAGCAACCTTTGATTATGGCTTGGGGTCTGACTTTACATTCACAAATTTATGATAAGCTTTATTATATTCACTATCATGGATGGATGGGGATAGGATGTAGCTATTTACTATAGGTCTAGGGATGGTCCCATATTGCAGTGCAGCACCCAGGGGGACTACCATGGATGACGTAGGCTCAGTTAGAGGATAGAGAGATTGGTTACGCTACACTCTAGGAGATAGCGAGGGAGGAGCATGGTAGTCGATATTAGGCTAGATAGATTGAGATCTATGTTGATGCCTTTGCATAGCTTTAGGTGGAGGATATTATCTAGAGACCTTACAGAGATTGCCCTGTATGGCCAGAGGCTATGGTACACTTGCATCGAGTGAGACATGGTAGATGGATGGTAGGGAGGCATAAAACTGAGAAAGAGTACTTCCAGTTTGATCATGTGCTTTGATAGTTTAGGCTACGCTAGGGGTTACCCAGTGAGCCATGAGTATATCAGCATAGAAGCATGGAGAGGGGACTAGAGGAGCCTATCATAGAGCCCCTCAGTGAGGAGTCAGACCCAATGATAGACATACCAGATGTGGATGACATCGGTACTACTGATGAGTATGATGCTTGGTGGATTATGTGGATATGGCATGGGGATGGCCCACTAGGAGGGGGTGTCGATGCTACTATGGAGGAGGATGCACCTAGAGAGGACCTCAAAGAGGTAGCTCAAGAGGCTCAGGCTCTAGATATAGTAGAGGTATGACATGTTCACCCTCATAGGGAGGATGCCAAGGCTAGTTTACTAGACATCCAAGATGTAGAGGGGTTTGGTATGGATGCACCCGATGAGCGAGACCTAGATGGGGAGCTAGCGATATGAGATGCCACTATCACCAGATTACAAGGGGAGCTAAGTAGGTTACAGGAGGAGTACACTGAGGAGCATGCTCTCCTTCATGCATAGGTATAGACTAGTCAGACTGAGGCCTCTAGGTGAGATGCTGAGGTGTCAATTCTTCATGTATAGTTAGAGTCTATGTAGGCTAAGATAGCGAGGTAGGCTACAGAGATCCAGAGGTAGGCAACCTGAGATAGCAGCATTTCGATCTCAGGTTGTGGTGCAGGGCTCAGGGTAGGGTGCATCGAGCAATGATGAGGTGGTGAGACTATGAGGTGAGGTAGAGCGACTATAGGTTTTGGTGGAGAGTTTGACCATCCGCTATCGAGAGGAGCAGGTCTTCACCAGACTATTAGAGGATGAGATCATGCATCTCTAGGGATGCCTACCAGATAGAGCTTTGGCTATTGGGTTAGTGGCTAGGTCTCAAAGTGAGGTAGGGTAGTCATCATGGATGGGACCATCGAGCTCAGTGAGATGGACTGATAGACCAAGAGGGAGCCGATATGTTAGCTCATGATGCACTCATACCGAGGGTAGAGGAGAGAGTCATGGCACTTAGTCATGGAGGTGCATGACTTTATTTGAGACAGATGGGTCTCTATTTTGGGATTTTTATGATGGACATTATGTGGGCTTTGGGACCCACTTATTTTGTAGCCCTTGGGGGATATGATGGACATGATGATGTATTTTTGGTTCACATATATATATGGATATATACATGGTTTTTATTTTGATCATCATGATGTCCTTTATTGATGTATGTGATGTATGCATGTCTATATGCTTTTATGATGTCTATCATGTATGCATTTATTTAGATGATTTGATGTATTGTGATGGGATACATTTAGTTAGATGATAAATGTATATGTTGATGATCTATATGCGAGATGAAAATGGAATGAATATGCAAATGACATGTTGTGATTTAATATGAGTTGATATTTTTGATGCTAGCCCTGTAGCTTGTACAAAATGTATTTTATCATTTCATGTTATTTTTATGACACTCTATGATGGCATTTATAACTTGGTTTTGATAAATGTATACTGAATTTTGTACAAATAGAATAGATACTGTAATATGTTATGGGACATGTATTGTGTTGTGAAACTCAACCATGTTTAAGCACTTAGTCTATAATTGTGTAATAATTATGTTATGACTTTTTGTTAAGGTACAAACCCTGCTAAGGTAACCAAGATAACCTATATTCATTTGTAGATTAATTAATTACCATGATAACGCATAAAATAATCTCTAATGTGCAAATAGGTTTGACGAATCACACCTATAGTAGAGGAAACTTTATACGCATCATTATCCTTAGTTTTGCACTTTGTTAGATTGGACCACTAGGCAATATAGATTATTCCAAGCTAGCTCATCCTAATGCAAACATTGGTCTATACAAAGTGAATGCTTATGGGATAGACATATCATCATGCGGGAGGCTACCCCATCATTGCAAGTAGGCTATCCACCAAACCTGGAATGAGGATCACCTTATGGCTCTCTGATGTTGAGAATTTTAGGGATTCAAAATCTTGATTCCTTTCTTTTGCGTTGAATCACTAAGGGAATGTGCGTTGTGTAATTTAGCAAGCAATGGATTTTATGATAGTGGTAAGATCCACTTTTATTTTGTTTTTGGTAGTGGTGAAGACCACTTGTTTTCTTTGGTAATAATGTACTTCTCTTTTTTATTTTTGATTTGTATAAGTGATGATAATCACTATTGCTTTTATTGCTTCTCTTTTGCAAATGATACGAGCTCTAATTTAGACTGTAGAGCAAGGGACCTATGAGAAAGGAGATCTTGTCCTTTTGCTAATTCTCAGCACCCTAGAACCATTCGCACAGGAGGATGAGCAAGGATAATCCTTTTTGCTTGGAATAACCTATACTACTGTTAAGTTTTCATCTTACTTTGTACTGTACTTAGGATTTATTTAATGTAGCATGATGTTAGAATTCTGATATATACAAGGTATGACCTAAGCAGGAGTTGTACCTTTTAAAACATCACTATAACTTTCTACAAAAGTTGACCAAATGACAAAACATGGGTGAGTGACCAACAACTTTATTGACGCTTTTATACAATGGTTTAATTTGAAGTGACTGAACACATATTGTGGTATGTAACTGTGGTATTAATGTAAAATGGATAGGTGATAAAACTGACTTTTAACAACTATGATTTTGACAAATACCTAATGTACATACTTGGTGCTAGACATCTTGTTATCAAATTTTTAGGTATGCATGATGCGACTATTATGCCTAATGCAAATGACACTAAGATGTGACTACGATGATATGCAATGCATTATTTTTGTTATTTTGATGATTTTTGATTTTTTTTGAATTTTTTGATAAGATATACAAGTTGACCAATCGGTTTGATGGATACCATTGGGGATTTTTAGGTGACCAAAGGGTTTATGGGAACCTTTGGAGCTTTTTAGCTTGACCTAGATAGTCATAGATGATCTAGGAGCATTTTGGGATGACCAAAGGGTTTATGGGAACCTTTGGGGAATTTTGATGTGACCTAGATAGTCGTAGATGATCTAGGAGCCTTTTGGGGTGACCAAAGGGTTTATGGGAACCTTTGGAGCATTTGGATGTGACCTAGATAGTCATAGATGATCTAGGAGCCTTTTGGGGTGACCAAAGGGTTTATGGGAACCTTTGGAGCATTTGGATGTGACCTAGATAGTCATAGATGATCTAGGAGCCTTTTGGGGTGACCAAAGGGTTTATGGGAACCTTTGGGGCATTTTGGTTTGACCTAGATAGTTGTAGATGATCTAGGAGCATTTTAGGGTGACCAAAGGGTTTATGGGAACCTTTGGGGCATTTTGATGTGACCTAGATAGTCATAGATGATCTAGGAGCCTTTTAGGGTGACCAAAGGGTTTATGGGAACCTTTGGGGCATTTTGGTTTGACCTAGATAGTTGTAGATGATCTAGGAGCATTTTAGGGTGACCAAAGGGTTTATGGGAACCTTTGGGGCATTTTAATGTGACCTAGATAGTCATAGATGATCTAGGAGCATTTGGGGTGACCAAAGGGTTTATGGGAACCTTTGGGGCATTTTGGTTTGACCTAGACAGTCATAGATGATCTAGGAGCCTTTGATGGTGCTAGCTAGGCATGGAAAGGCCTTAAATGCTGAATATTCATGGGTTCTTTCTCTTATTTCCCTTCTATAGCTACTAAGCGATAAGTTCTAGGTCCAATATGACTTGTAATAATGAATGGACCTAACCAATTAGCTATGAACTTGTCCCATAAATGGGATGGTAAGTTCGAGTTTTGTTGGTTCTCTTTTAGAACTAAATCTCCAACCTGAAAGTCATGGTAGTGGACCTTCATGTTGTAAGCTCTCTTAAGACATTCCTGATAAACACGTAGATGCTCGAGGGCGTTAACGCATCATTCATCAAGTAACGTTAGTTGATCGAGTCGAGCTTGCCTTGCAGTATCATCATCAATGAATTCTTGCATAGATATTCATAATGACAGAATTTCTAGCTCGAGAGGCATGATTGCCTCAACACCATACACTAGTGAAAATGGAGTTGCCCTAGTGGGGGTCCGAATGCTAGTGTGGTAAGCCCACAGGGCAAGAGGTAGTTGATTATGCCAATCCTTATGGCTATCTCTGATAGTTTTCTTGAGGATGGCAACTACTATTTTGTTAGAAGCCTCTGCTTGCCCATTGGCCTACGGATAATAGGGAGTCAAAAAACTATGTTGTATGTTATACTTTTTAGTTAACGCATGCACATCCTTGTTCTTAAATGGTGTCCCATTATCCAATATTATTTTGGATGGAATACCAAAATGACATATAATATTATGCAATATGAACTCCGCAATGCGAGGTCCAGTCATCATGGTAAGGGGAATTGCTTCCACCCATTTGGTGAAGTACTCAGTCACCGTGATGATAAATTTGTGGTGACCTGAGGACGGAGGTGAGATCTTCCCGATTAGGTCAAACCCCCATTGCAAAAATGGCCAAACCGCTTGAATCGGTTGTAAGGCCTACGAAGGTACGTGTGTCAAATTTGCATGATGTTGACACTTCACGCACTTCTTTACATAAGCACAACAGTCTCGCTCTAAAGTTGGCCAATAATAACCAATGCGAAGTATGCGCTTAGCGATGGCCATGCCGCTAAAGTGGCCACCGCATGTACCATCGTGTGCTTGGGCAATGGCCCAAGAAGACTCCTGTGAGTCTAAGCAATGAAGGAGAATTCCTTCATAACTTCGATGATACATAATGTCTCCTATCAAGACATATTTTGCCACCTTTTGCTTAAATGCTCGCTTTGCAGCCTACGACAATCCAGGTGGGATGCTTCCTAGCTTAAGATAATATTTTATAGGCAAGGCCCAGTCTTGTTGGGAAGAAGCCTCAACTGTATGGATCATGCATTTCCTTTGACATTCATCTCTCGCAAATGATGATTGCGAATGAATTCTGAGATATAGCGTGGTGCTTGTATCAAAAGAATTTTTAGGGAACAAAGTCCCCCAATTGGCATTTTCCAAAAAGTTGCATAGATGAGAGAACCATTCAATGGAAGGTTCAATCTGAATCATGTGGAATTCTAGTGGGAATTTAGGTGCTTCACGCGTAGGCACTGATTGTGCTAGCATTTTTACCTGAATGGTGGTGATATCATCTGAAGGGTTTTGGGGAATAAGTGATCCCAAGGATGCCATTGTATCCACAAAATGATTAGCTGAATGAGGGAGTGCCTCTATATCATACCATTCAAACTTTACCAGAATTTTGTCCACAAGGGCTTTGTAGGCTTGCAAGATGGGGCATTTGCACTGAAATATCCCCTTTACCTGGTTGACTATGAGCAAGGAATCACCGAAGATATTCAACTTCATAATTTTCATGGTGATAGTTGTTTGAAGGCCAATGATTAGTGCTTCATACTCAACATTATTGTTGGTACATGGAAAATCGAGTTTAAACGAAAGGGGTATGGGAGCCCCTTGTGGTGTAAAGAACATGATACCAGCACCACCCCCTTGCTCACATTTAGAACCATCGAAGAATAGAGTGATGTCAGCCTAGGATTCAGGCTCAGATGAATCAGGTGATTCTATCATATGAAACACTCCATCATCAGGAAGTTCTATACTTAGAGGCTCTTCACTTTGGAGAGGAGCCTCTGCTAATTGATCAACTATGACTTGTCCTTTTATAGATTTCTATCCAATGAACTCTAAATCAAATTCTATCAATAGCATTATCCATTTCGTCATGCGAGTACTATGATAAGTTTGGCTCATCATATACCGCAATGGATTTTCTTTAGATATGACATACATGGTATTATTCAACATGTAGTGGCATAGCTTTTTCATGGTGAATACCACTGCTAAGCATAGCTTCTCTACGTATGCATATTTAATCTCGTAGCTGACCAGGGTGTGGCTAATGTAGTATGTAGCCTGTTCTTTGTGCAATTCATTCTTTTGGGACAACATGATGCCCAATGCCACCTCAGTAGCTGAGATGTATAAATAGAATGACACTCCTGGTCATGGTGGAGCCAATATGGCAGTGAAGCCAAGTATTGTTTGATTGCATCAAAGGCATCTTGACACTCTTTGTCCCATTGAAATGAGACCCCCTTGTGAAGCAATTTATTCATAGGCCGACACTTGTCCGATAATTGCGCTATGAAGCATTTTATGGATGTGACCTTTCCTTGCAAGCTACGTAGCTGCTTAATAGTTTTGGGGGGTGGCATCTCCATTATTACCTTGACCTTGTTGGGATCAACCTCGATTCCTTGTTTTGAAACTATAAATCCCAAGAGTTTTCCTGATGTGACTCCAAATACACATTTCTTGGGGTTAAGTCTCACATTGTGCTCTATGAGGTGATCTAACACTTTGCATAGTACATCAATATGATCCTGGCACAATTTAGATTTTGCCAGCAGATCATCCATATAATATTCCATTATAGTATGCATGTAATCATGGAAGATGCATGTCATGGCACGTTGATAAGTAGCACCAACATTCTTAAGGCCAAAAGGCATGACCTTATAGCAGAATGTTCCCCAAGGCGTTGTAAACGTTGTTTTTAGTTGGTCTTCTAGATTGATACGAATCTGATTGTATCCAGAGAAACCATCCATTAGGGAAAGCATTTCATGCCCTACCATTGCATCTACCAATGCATCGATGTTGGGCAAAGGAAACTCATCTTTGGGACTCGCTTTATTAAGATCTCAAAAATCTATGCAAATGTGAATCCTCCCATTCGGCTTCTTAACGGGGACCATGTTCGATACCCATGGTGGGTAGTCTACTGAGACTATGAAGTCTGCATCCAACAACTTTTGTAATTCATATTTAACCATCAAGGCTACTATCGGATGCATTTTGCGTAGCTTCTGCTTAACTAGCTTAATCGATGGATCAACCGTGAGATTATGCATGACTAGATTTGGATCTAGTCCTGGCATATCCTTGTACGACCAAGCAAAAGCTTTTATCCTTTCCTACAGGACTTGCATAAACTCTTGTCTCTCAGCTAGGGATAGACTTTCCCCAAGCTTGATAATCTTAGGATTATCGAGATCGGTATCGATATCCTTGTCAATTGTTGGCTCAATTGACATATGAGACCCATATTCCAACTGGTGTGGAGTGGGTATCAAGTGAATGTCATTAGTGAGGTTCACCTCTTCCATAGGAAAATCTAGCTCTACCTCAGCTTGGAAGACATTTTGAGTAGTACTTGGAGAAAACTTAAATGGTTGGAACATTTCCTCGCAAGGCCAGTACTCAGATGGTGATGGGGGAGAGTTAGCCCTCTCAAAGTCAATTACCTCATGATTGAGGTATAAAGGCTTAAGAGGGTTACTCAGATTTCTCAAAGGAGAATCTAGGTCTATAGAAATCATGTTGATGGTGTCATGATTCCCATGTGGGTAACGAGTGGGTCTAGGAACCTACGGTGGTTCCATAACTCAGGGGGGGGATTTTGGGTGGAAATGGAATGAATGGCGGTCATCTACGTGGGGGAGGAGGTATCTGAACCTCTCTTGGTAGTAGTTGGCATCAGATGGGGTTTCGATCAGGAAAGAGATTATGAATGTAATCATCCTCTTGATATCCTAAAGGTAAGATGTTTGGGACGTCCCTAACTTGCTTTTCTTGCATAAGAAAATGCCACAAGATGGGATGGTTGTTATTGAATCTACGAAGGTATTGGTCTTCCCTCTCTATTAGAGGGATAACTTGAGTGCAATATTCATCTAAGCTTGGATCATTGATTGGCGCTATACCATAGTCCTCTTCATCATCACTCGTCCACTCGCCAGGAGGACCTGGATCCTCCTGTTCACTTTTTGATTCCAGGGTGTGTGAGCTTTCTCTTATTTCATAGGATTGAGCCATGTCACTGGAAAACCCCTGGTCTCTTAAGTTTTGGGGAAAGGAATCCCCTAAAGAGTGAAGGTGATGTGAGTTGGCGTATGGGTCATGTGCAAGCTCATATTTTGCATTGATGCACATACGCTCCATTCCTTCTACTAAGAATTCAATAGAAACCCATGTGTTGACCCCCAACCCAGATTTATCGTATGGCATTTGATACTATGGCTGACAAGGTACGTGAGTGCCTTGCTCAGAAATTCCTAGTCCATAACCATGCCAATTGCATTTGTCCAAATACTTTAGGGCATAGTCAGGATTTGAAAGATATGATATACTTTCTGAGAAAGGTTCGTCATCCTCTTCCTCCTGAGAAAGAGGTGTGATTGCTCCAAACTCTAGGCCCCCATATACAAAATTTGTTTGGGTAGGGGCTTTACCTAAAGTAACAATGTTGCCTATAGGAAGACGAGGTCTTCCCATGTCTTGTACTGACTCGATTGCTGGGAGAGTTGTGACATTTTTGACAATGTACTCCCCCATGCCAGTGTTTTCCATATGCACTGTCACTTGCGAAGAAGAATATGGAAGGGATGAAGTGGAGGCTTGAGCATGCTCAATAGGAACCTCCTATGGGCTTTCCTCATTTAGAAAGTGAGGATTTACATCCTCATTTTCTGAAGAGGTAATCTCATCCGATGAGATGGTCGAGACTATGGGTGGGGTCTCATCAATAGGCCTCTTCGACATATTCCTCTCAAGAGGACTCGACGACGTCGATGGAATGTCAGATTTGGCCTCTAATGAGGATGGAGTGGATGATGATGGAAATGGAGAATGGAGTGGACTCTGTACTGATGGATTCAGTTTGAAGTCCACTAGAGTCGAAGGTAATGTCGACTCTGGCATTTGTTGCAACATGTTGCAGTACTTGAAGGGCTCCTGATCAGCATCCACTACATGGACTTTCCCTTCATAGGTGTATTTTAAGCATTGATGCATGATGGAAGGAACACACTTCATGTCCCAAATCCATGGCCTACCTAGCAAGATGTTATAGGCCATTTCTCCCTCTAGCACATGGCAAAGGGTAGATATAACCTTTTGTCCTACCTGGATAGGTAAGACAATAGTGCCGATAGTAGAGCAGATAGTATCATTGAATGCTCTCAATGTGTATGTCGATGCTACAACATGCGATGCTGGTAATTTAAGGTGCTTTAAAGCATGGGTCGTAATGATGTTACTTGAGGACCCAGTGTCTATTAGCACTCTCTTGAATGGTAGACTATTGATACTTGCAATAACATGCAATGGAGGGTCTACCGAGTCACCTCTAACTGGTTTGAGCTCATGCTCATAGAACGAGATGACTGGCTCTTTGCACTATTGCACATGCCCCACAAAGTCTACAAAGGAGTTTGTCTCTTGGGGTTGCAACTCGATCGACTTTAGGATGTCCATTAATGCCTCCCTATGTGGAGCAGATTGTTGGATTAATTCATATATGGACAATCTTGCAGAAGTCATCCGCAAGCTTTGTGCTAGCTTGTTTTTTATGGTTAATATGGGCCTAGATGGAAGGCCTTGTACCACCATTGGATTGGATTGTGATGTTGAAGGTCCCTCCTTCATAGCTATAGGTGGTGAGACTGGATTAGGGTATCTCTTATTGTGAGTCACAATGCTAATCATTCCCACATAACCCTGCAGAGGGGGTGTGGTCTTCACCTCATTTATAGGCTTAGCAGGCATAGCCTGGCCATCATGAGATGGTAGTGGGTCCTTGTATATCCCCATATTTTGGTTGTTAGGTGCTAGAGGAGCATCCACTTTGAGCTCATGCCTATCAATCATGTCTTGAACAAGGTGTTTGAAAGCATAACACCCAGAGATATTGTGACCATTCTGCCTATGGTATTTACATTGTTGATCTAAGAATCTACCCATAGGCTTGGGCTTTCCCATGTCTGGCTCATTTGGTCTGAGTTTTGGAAGACCCATCACTCGCACCACCATCAAGCGATCAAATAGGGAATCTAAAGACTCAGAGAAAGGCGTGAATACTCGATTCTTTCACTCTTGCTTTCTCTATTTTGCTATTGCTGCATCGTTATTGTCATAACTAGTAGGAGGAGGTTGGGCCTTATAATTTGCCTTCTGAGGAGGCATTTCCTGAATAGGCCCAGGGATGTTTATGGCCACTTGATTGACCGTAGCTAGATTTTGGGCAGTCGAGCTATTTTTTGGATTTCTAGTCCACTCCTTTTTGGGTTTTTCTAGTTCCCCCTCTTGTATCTTTATCTCCTCGACATTCCTAGCCTGAACTAGGGCATCTTCTAAAGTGAGGAACTACTGGAGCTATAGTACAACAATGACTGGTCTCAAGAAGCTTTTGGAAAACATGCGAGAGAGTTCACTTTCTAGGATTAGGTAAGGTAGCTTGGCAAGAAGCGTTCACCACCTATTCCCATAATCAGTTATGGATTCATTGTCATACTGCCTCAACCCCGTGAGGTCGGTCAATGTTGCTTTCCTTTTGGTATTGAAAGCAAATCACTCCAGGAATGCATCCGCTAGCTGTTCAAAGCTATGGACACTATGCTTAGGTAACTGGTTGAACCATTCATTGGTTGGCCCTGATAGGGTGCTTAAAAAGGTTTGCAAGAGCAATGCATCATTGTCATGAATGCTAAAACATAGATTAAGAAATCATGTCACGTGCTCTTGAGCATCTTCCTCTCCTTTAAACCGATCCAACTTGGGCATCTTGAAATGCTCAGGGTATACGAGAGAAGGAATAGATGGGTGTAACGGTTGGCACTTAAGCTGGTGAACTATGGGCTTTTGAGTCCTAGTTGCCACTATCTTTGTCTCGACCTATTTGAGGTGTTCTAACAAAGCTTGATATGCAGGCGAGGATTTGATCTCCTCTTCTTTGTTTCGAACCCTGACAGGTGCCTGAGGTACTCTATGTGGGTGTGGGGGTGGTCGATATGCATCTTCCACTTGCTCATATGGTGCATCCACATAGTCCTCATTGTCCTCTAAGTCATCATAGACCCCGATAGGTGTATCAGGCAGTGGTCTACATGGAGGAACTAACGCCTCTTGAAGGTGCTCTAGATTAGGCCTATGATGTACTCTTTCTTCTGGCCTATTTGGTCTAGGAGGCAGTGGAGGATTGGGCCTATGAGGCCTACCTTGGTGCACCTACCTCGGTCTATTCTCTTCCCTATGCATTTTGGGAGCTTGAGCCCCTTGATGCAAGGTTTCTTTGATTTGATTCTCTAGCCTCTCTCTTTCTAGTTTTTGTCTCTTATCTAAGAGATCGAGGCATTGCTTGTCAGAGCGAAGTTGATTAAACTTAGCTTGACATCTAGCATACCATTCTACCATATCATTGATCTGTATTGTGGTAGAAGGTCTTTGTACCCTCTCTTTTGGGTATCTACCATACGCTAAGGTTTCTTCGAAATCAGGTGTGAGGTTCTCCTCATGGAGGGTATTCGCATTGACTCTCTATTGCCTTTCACGTTGGTAGTCAGCATAAACTATAGGCACAAAATTGCATCTTGCCTATGTGGAATGAGATAAGGGAGAGGGAATCTGATCCCTCTCATCTCCTCCCTCATAGATGAGGAAGGGTAAAGTAGAATTCGCCCTACTACTAGGGTGAGTGGTGAACTCCTCCCTTGGTGGTGGTCTAGGGGTAGGATTAGGCCTACCACTAGGGTGAGTCTCAAACTCATCCCTTGGTGGTGGCCTAGGAGTAGGATGGTTCGACAACCTAAGATGATCATTCAGTCCTACTCTGGGTGGTGGGGATTGCTCCCTCACTATAGACTATGGAGCTGATCTCATTGGCACATGAATGCATGGGATCGCTCTATCTATGGGTGCATCATGGCATGCCCTCTCTCCAAAAGAGGAGGCATGTATGTGATCTCTATTAGGGAGATAACTCCCTGACTCTGAGCCTTCACCAGTTGGGGTACCCCATATAGAGGTCCCTCATTGGTTAGGCCTATGTCTATGCCTAGTCTCAGTAGGACTAACCATCCAGTCATCAACCAATCGATGATTGTGGATGGGGTTCCCTATGTTGGGACTTTCACCTGTAGGGTTGCCCCTATGAGGGGTCCCTTGTGGACTAGGTCCCAAACTACTCACTAGAGGATGACTAGGATGAGTAGATGGTCTTCGAGGAGGAATGAGCATCTCCTCAGGGCCATACCGAAGATGTTGAATGTCTTCCTATCTACTCCTCATAACTTCCACCCATGAATGGGCTTGGCTACGGGTGATGACCATATCTAAAACTCTATCAACTATGTGATTATGTTCTTTTACAATTTTTATGAATTAGAAACAAACAAACAATAGGAACACACAACAAGAAGATGATTATTTGAATTACAAGTTTTATGTGAATCCTAAACTATTTTGTGAGTTTCAAGATGTGTTGTATTTGTAAGAGAACTCTTATCATGTTTTTGATAGTTGATGTAATACTCAAAGTTTAAGAGGCTTTCACCAGTATACCCATAGCTCGACAACCGGTAGTGAAATTCTGGTCACGTAAATCCCCTGTATGTGGCAATGAAAGTCCACACACAGACAAGGGGCACTGGTCCTGCTAGTCCCTCACCCATTTTCCCCCAGTCAGCATCATACCTCCCCGAAGGGAGAGTATATGCAAATTTTTTGGGGTACAAAAGGATCTCGGGCCTGACGGTCTATGTAACCAAGGTTCGAGGGGATTTGAGTCAATGGATGGAGATGAAACCCACCATCATTGAACTCTATCAGTGGTTGGGGATGAATTCCAACTCACCAACATTTCTTACACTAAGTGGTGTGTGTTGTTCTTTTTATAACTTTGAAATATAAGCAAAGAAGCAAGCACATGATCTTTCACTAATGCATGTAAAAATATTTTATGTTCAGAAAGAGGTTAGTAGCATAAAATATAATCAAATTTATACTAGCCCTAAATGAATTCGACCTCTTGGAGGTGAATTATGCAACTTTTCTTCAATCAGCCATGAAAGAGCAAGAAAGGAAGGACTGCATTTGTTTTTCCAAATTTAGAAATTGTGATTTTAATTACATTTTGGAAAGCAACTAACCTTTCTAGGCACTCAGGAAGATGAAAAAAAACTTTCAAACTTGCTGGAATTTGACAGAAAATTTGTAGAAATTGATAGAAAATAGAAAATTGAATAGACCTGGACCTGTTGGTTCTCTATTTTTTCTGTAGAACCTCCTAGTTTTGAGGTCATCCCAGGAAGGGATGGTCATAGACCAGTCAATTTGGGGGCCATCCCAGGCAGGGACGGTCACAATCAGGGGTCATTTTCAGTAGGAACGACTCTGACCTGCAACACAAAAATGGCAAAAGTGAGTTAAACCTTTGCAAAAAGTGAAAACAACAAGGAATATAAGGTTCCTACCATCGTGATCACCACTGTAGAAGTGGAAAATCAATGGATACACCTCTACTTATGTTTGTATGGCCTTCAAACAGGCAGATTTAAGCTAAGGGCCTTATAGGCCAAAAAGAGTGCATATAATGAAACTAAGCTAGAAAGCAACAAAAGATGAATATGATAACCAAATGAAATGCAATAAGATGTCTTTTATTAATTTTATTTTCAGAACTTTGATTACAAGATGCACTCCATTAATGGAGGCTTAAAACTGGTGATACATCAACCATACAAACAATGAAAATGATGGTACTAAGGGATCCTATCCCTCGGTGGTAAATTGATGTTGGTGCATCCAATGGTTGACTCCTCTTCCCATGAAGAAGCTATGTTGAGGTTGATTCCTATACCTCTAGCTCCTGGTTTGTTCAATCCTACAATCTACACACATGGGAGCTTGAAAGGGGGTTAATAGCATAGATATTATAATGGAAAACAACATACATCCATCGAAATAAAATAAAACGAAAGCAATATAAGCTATAAAAACATATAAAAATGCATACAATAGATATATCTATGTTCTAAAATTACTCTAGCCAAGTTTTAGATCATTTTGAGGTCATTTAGGCACCAAACCAGGTGAAATATGGTGGAGGCCTTAATGCTGGTCCACCTCACCCTACGACGTTCAAACGGTCGGTTACCCTACCAAATCAACTCCAAATCAGCTCAAATTTGGATAGGGGTTAGGGGAGGACCTATTGAAGACTCCTATGGTGGAATCTAGGGCAAAATACCTACATATTTTATGGCCATCATAGTTAGGGATGGTCATGACTATTGACCGCTCCTACCCGGGATGGTCAGCAGGTCCGCTTCAAAAATGGCCACCAATCCCTATTGGATCAGTTCTAGAGCTCACTAATTAGGTTTTTAGGCAAATGGGGTCTGTATCTATGCTAGAGTAGACTAGTTTTGTAATCAGGTTGGTAGGTTTTGTAATCCTTCAAATCGCCTTCATGAGGGAAGAGGGATTCAAAGGCAAAGGGGCACAAAGTTTGCAAAAAGGGGTGAGGTAAGTAACACCGGTTCTCTCCCAATTCCAGTAGCACTTCATTGCTCCAAACCTGCATTCCATTCTCCTCATTTTTTTGGTTGAGGGAAGGCTCCAATTTATAGGCAATTGGAACCCTAATGCCCAAAATGGCATGTTGCCCATCCAGGGCAACCCTTGCCACTTGTCCAAGGTTGCCCTGGATGGGTTTGGGAAGGTTGCCCCATTTGGGCAACCCATTAGGCAGCCCAAATTGTGCCAGGCCACTCCCAATCAGCATGGGCACTAATTGGGGTCGATATTGGCAAGATTTGATTGCCAATATCGATCCCACCTACTTTTTGGTAGGTGGGTTTGGGGGTCGTCCCTTCCTGGGATGGTCATATGTGACCATCCCAGGTAGGAGCGGCCACAAATCCTAACCCTAATCATGACCATCCCTGGTAGGGATGGTCACAAACCAGGGCCTCTAAGGCTCCCAAAACTGGTGGAGACCTTCCCAAAACTATCCTAGGATGCCTTCTGACCCTAGAAACTGCCCCTGGTGAGGTCATATGATGTCGATAGGATGATGCATTTGGTGCACTGGTAGTCCTATCCGATTTACCTAATTTTGGTGTCTACAAGATGTATTGATTGATCTTATCAATGGAGGGATTATAGTGGCAAGATGGTATCGAGGTGGTGTGCTTGGCATTAGGCACACTTGGTTTATAACCTTGATCAGTAACATGTTGCTACCTAACTCTTCAAGAGCTAATTTCCCATGGAACCTAATAGAGCTAGTTTTTACTCTGGTGGATTGCATGGAGGATGAGCCCATAGTTATGGCTTAGGGTCCTCCTTTATTGGTAAAACTATATGATGAGTTGTATTAGATCCAATCTCATGGGCATAAGGGTTTAGGTTGCATCTTCCTACTACAGGCTTGGGCTTGGCAGCATATTGCAGTGGAGACACCACAGGGACTACCATGGACCTCTCGAGTAGAGCTACTAGATAGTGATATTGGCTATGGGAAGCTATGGAAGAGGTCATGTGAGTCAGGGCATAGCTAATGATATTATAGGGAGGTAGAGCACTATGTAGAGGCTTTTGCATAGCTTAATGCAATAGACATCAAGTGGAGATCCTATAGGTATTATCCTGACTAGAGGGAGGTTGAGACACATCTACACCAAGTTAGGCAAGGAAAATGGTTGATAGGATGACATGGCATAGAGTGAGAGTACTTCCCTTATGATCGTGTGCTATGATGGTTCAGGCTATTCCAGGGGTTGCCCAGGGAGCCGATGGTCTACCATAATCATAGGTATGAGAGGACTCTAGTATGGCCTATGGTAGAGAACTTGGGCGATGAATCAGATCTTGATGTGGTAGTTTCTAATTTAGATGATGTAGGAACTACAGAGGAGTATGATGCATGGTGGGTCATATGGTAGTGGTAAGGGGAGGGACCACTAGGAGTGGATGCAGCTGCCAGGGTAGCGGATGCAGCTAGGGGTGCTCTGAATGTAGAGGGCATTGGTGAGTCATCTAATAATGAGGATATAGACACAGGTGAGTGATACATGCATCATTATGTGTCATTAGATAGGGTGGAGTTGATAGATGTATAGGATCCAATGGGCCTTATTGAGGGAGACTTGGGGGATCAAGGTATGTAGGCACAACTAGCAGCATAAGATGCTATGATTACAAAGTTGCAGAGTGATCAGGCATTACTACAAGCATAGGTGTAGAGTGTACAGGTTGAGATGGAGAGGTAGGTTATAGTGATAGCTATGCTTTAGGTATAGGTCAATGGATAGGGCCCTAGCCATGGGTAGTCCAATAGTGGTGATCTAGCCAGGATGCAAGAGGAGATAGTACATCTCTAGGGTTTAGTGGTGACCTATCAGGCTAGGTGTCAAGAGGAGAAAACCTATATGGATATGATGGAGGATGAGATAGTGCACTATAAGGGGTGCATACCAGATCGGACATTAGCCATTGGATCACAATGTAGCCAAGGGAGCAAGACAGGACACTCATCGACTTGGATGAGGGTTCTGAGCACTTATCGAAGGATGGAGGTATTTGGAGGTAGTAGATAAGGGGGTAGCAGGTCTGGGATCTCATGACAGACTCATACTAAGAGCAGAGGAGAGATTCAAGGTACTGGTCCTACGTGACCATGGTCAGCATACTGTAATGGTTCTTTTTAGACTTTTTGGGTTTCAAAGTTAGATGACTCACTTTTATTGTAGCCTATAGGAATTTTATGTACTATGATGTAGCTTTTTGGCTTTTACACACACACACACACACACACACACACACACATATATATATATATATGTATGACTTTGCTTTTATCAGTATGTCATCTTTTACTACTTTATGATATGAATGCAATGCTTATATTTGCTTTATGATCTTATGATGGACATCTTAACATGGATGCATGTATTTATCCTATGATGTGATTTGATGATATGTAGATGTGGATGCTTTATTTATATGCTTTTGTAAATTAAAATATATGCATAAAATAGTCTATGGTCATCTAAATATTATTGCTAATATTTAAATAGTATCTATCCTAGCTTATGAACATCACTTAATGTATAAAAGTGTAAATATATATGATTGGAAGTAATGATTAATTAGATTTAATTTTGTATGATGGTTTAGACACCTAAAATGTGTCATGTTTAGGGGAGCTACTCACATAGACACATTCATAATATCAGATGACATAATCTTGGACTTTCCAAGCATCAACAATGGTTCTCACCACTCATTTGGGGCCTTTTCAAGCCATCCAAGCCTAGCCACTCAAGCCTAGAGTTATGAAATCTTATCTGATCAAGCCTATAGTGGCCAAACCTCAGCCACTACAGATGACAGTGGCCAAATATTAGTCTATGAAGACAATAGTGGCGAAACCATAAAAGCAATTTTGCCAACAAACAAGCCTAATCACGGGCATAAGTGGTAGTCTGCATGCAATAAATGTGAGTGGGAGTAACTTTGCATTCCTTTTCATAACCAATTCACATAAGATACTTGATTTTGCATTTAGAATTTATTTAACTAGCCTCCAAACATAGACAAAGGATGAAAGCTTCTCATGCTAACAATCAGTTTGCATAGGAGACTCAAGTTGGCAGTTAGATTTCAGTTAACTGGCCTCCAAACATAGAAAAGACAAAAATATTCTCATGCTAACTCTCACTACACATGATAAATTCATTCTTATGGCTTGGACATAGACCTAGGGTTTCACATTATAAAAGGTGTAAGCCTAAGAGCACCAAGGGGGAATCTTTTATCTATTGATCTTTCATATTTTGGAGACCTTTATCCAAATAATTTATCCTAAATTTATTAGGACAGGTCATTGAGGAGAGCTTTCAAGACTTGGAGATTTTCCTTGGATATCACATGTACGACGAAGCCTTGATCCATAGCAACCATTATTTCAACATCAAATACAAGCTTTGATCCATAGCTTTGGAGCAAAGAGGATGAGAGTCACTTTAGTGGCCAATATTTTGGATAGTGGTCTACAAGCTTAGATTAGGGTTTTAGACATTAGATTCATTATGTTTATCATAACATCATTTAATTTGTTTGCATTCATAGCATTAGTCTAATTTGCACTTGCTTTCATTTGTTATATTCATTACTAACAACCTTATTCGGGGAGACAATCTCAAAAATCTAAGTGTGTGTTGTTGTTTCATTGCTTACAGGGCCATAGGTTCATCGAACGAAATCTGTAACATATGAGAGAAAAAGGGATACCTCTAATAAATAGGCCTAGAGAAGGAGGTATTTATAATCCCTTATAAATTTTCATGTGTCGAATTGGGAAGATTTTGAAAGTGCATCACCTCTTTGTGAAAGGGGAACTCTTTACCTATTTGTAACCTTATTGTATCGAAATGGGTATCCCTAAGAGGGACCGACATGTAACCAGGTTTTAGTACAAATAAAGAGATCCATCTTTGTTATTTCTATTTTATATGATTTTCATTGTCTTCCATTTAATTTTGGGGTTTTAATACATTGCAAGTAGCATAAAAATAGCAGTGCGTGTGTCCTGGGGTCGCTACAGATGGTGATCACGGTGGGACCTCCATTATTTTTCACTTTTTACCTAATACTAACTTATTTTTGTGCACATGTCTAGCCGCTCTGAGCTACAGTGGCTAGAAATTAGCTTCTTTGAGCTACAGTGGCCAATAGAGCCTTAGCTGCTCCCACTAATAGCGGCCAAGAACTAGTCGCTTTGGTCAACAATGGCCAGAACTAGAGAGTAGCAAAGGATATAAACAAGGTTTTCTAAGCTAGATTAGAGGTTGGTATAGCCTCTGATATTTTACAGCTTTCTATTTTCTTATATGTGTCTAAAATAGAGAACTTAAAGCACATTTATGTTTAGAAATTGAAAGAATAAAGGGAGAAAGAATTAAGCATTTTGCATATCTTAGATCTTCTTTTAAATTTCCACTAGGCATTGCTAGGAATAGTTACTTATGCCTTAAAAGTTCACCCTAGAATCCAACATGCTAGACATTGTATGTTGTTTACTTGCTTTGAGGCCCTACTAGAGGCCATAGCTACATGAAATAAAGTGTGCTCATACAAATCATAGTAGTTCATGCATATTTCTTAATATTGAAATGTATTTTTGCACTTAGGCATATAGGTGTATCGCTCCAAATTTTTCGCATCCCTACCTTCAGGCTATAGGATCCGTGCCCGGAAGGAGGATGGGAAAAGGATGGCATGGTACCTCGGACTGAGAGGACTTTGCGAAGGTCCCGCCTCTCAAGGGAGGTGCATTTTGATGATTTTTCGACGGATGGTGGGTTCACCAGGAAACATTTAGCGGCAGTTTCCACGCCTAGGTTTTGGAATGTGTTTGATGAGTTCGTTTTAACCTTAAGCATTCATCCTAGGTTTGGCCGAATGAAACTAGATTAATCTATATGAAAATGCAAGTTCAATGAATACAAAAAATAGATTTAAAAGCAAAAAATAGAGAATTTACAGGATGCAAATGAAGAATACCTGATCCGGATGTCTAAAGAAGATTCTGACGTTTGAAGCAGTCTGGATCGTCTGGAATTCGATGGAATCGCCTCGCAATCCGACAGTAATCATCTCGACATTCGATAGAATTCATCGGAGACCCGCAAGACCGAAAACAGATGCAAAATACAAGAAGTCCTACTGTGCAAACAGAGGCAAATTATACCAAATAGTAGTATGAATACTCGAACAATATTTAAGAACAGAAATTCAAGCAAATTACTGTACTTTAATGGCAAAATATGATCTTAGTATGCAATCTAGGCTAAATGGGTGAACTCCAAATGCAAAATAATATAAAAACCGAATAAATGATCTAATTTGTAGCATAAAATGACAGGGAAAAAGATGAGAAAAGCAAACTTCAGGCACTGATTGCCTCGATGTGGACTAGCAATCGAGATCGTCTCGCATCGTACGAAATCGCCTCGAATTTGACAGGATCGCCTCTGATCTGGACAGGTTCGTCGACGACGATGGGTGCTGGCTCCGGTTGAAAAATAATGATGTACCTGCAACAAAATTAGTATGGGACTAATGCAAATGCAAGATCGGGATGTTTTAACGCAGAGGGAGTCAATTTATAGATAATTTCAGCCAGGGGTTGGGGAGGGAAAATCCTAGAGATTAAATAGGCTTAGGGGAGTTGTTGGGAGGTTGGAGATCATCCCAATTTGGGAGATCTCCAACGGGGGGAGGGTCCCAACGGCGCGGACACGCTTCTCGCCCGGATTGGAGACCCGTTGGAACAGATTCCAACTTTGCAAATTCAGTTTTGCGACAAGATCGTCTGGACGTCCTAGTCCAGACGAAATCGTCCAATATGGGGCGATATCGTCTGATCGGCGACGATATCGTCAAACGGTCAAAACAACCTCTAAAATTGGCATGGAAAAAGGGGAAACGGAATACCCGGTGGTTAACGGGCGGTTTGGGAGGTTAAATTTGAATTTGAAATTATTTACTAAGGTGAATATAATTTTTATAATTTTACTGCGCCAATTTTAGGGTGCTACATTTTGCCCCCTCTTTAGCGAATTTTCCGAAGAAAATGCGTTAAAGATGAGTTCTTCTCGATCTACGAGAAAGCAAAAAATTATACCCATTTTTAGGCGACGATTCTTGGTCGAATCGTACGACAACTTACTATGGTGCCCCTTCGTGTTTTTACCCAAATCGAACGTTTGAGGTAAAAACGCGGAAAAGCAAAATTATTTTTGAATTATTTTGAATAAAATTAAGAAAAATAGGGTAAAACCCTAATTCATTGTTACTGTTCATTTTTACTATTTTTAGAGCTCTGAAGCAAAAAAAATGGTGGAGACGACGCACAGATCGACAGAGGTCCGACGTGGTCTACGGGTAAGGGTCTAGACTCAACTTAGACTGATTTAATTTGAATTTACATGCTTTGTAGGTAGATTTTTAGGTGAATTTTGAGCATCGCGGCCGTTTTTGGCCGTCGACGTCATCGGGACGAAATCGTCCCGATTTCGACGAAATCGTCTCAATTTCGTCAATTTCGCCCAAGGGCGAAATCGACGAAAGGGGGACGATTTCGTCAATTTAGAGACGATTTCGACAGGCGAAATCGGAGACGATTATGCTCAAATTTGGGACGATATCGTCCAATAGTGGGCGATATCATCAATTACATGAAATTGATCTTTAAGTTGCATTATTAATTACTGGAATTGTTATTAATGATTGTTTATTGTTTTGTTGTTTATGTTGCAGAGAGGTTTGCTAAAGAGCAGAGAATGGAAGTATGGAGGATTAAGAGATGACTTGGCCGCTCTGACACAGGCAGAGCGAGATCTGCTGGCACAGGCCGGCTTGCAGCATGTGGCGGAGATGCCACAAGTGTCCACAGATATGGGGCTTCTAACAGCCCTAGCAGAGAGATGGTATCCGGGGTCTTCCTATTTTCGGCTACCGACAGGGGAGATGGCTCCCACACTAGAGGATGTATGGAGGATTCTGAGAATCCCCATACAAGGGCGGATGATCACTCCTACGGCCAATCAGGGCCACGCTATGGGACGGCTGTGCGGTGACCCGAGCTTCACCCTGGAGAAGGGCGGAGTTAATATCGAGGCACTACGCCAGATGCCTGGGGCATCTAGACTCACACGGGTGCTAGCTGGAGTGGTTGGTGGACTTCTGCTGTGCCACCAAAGCGGGTGCAGGGTGCCATGGATGCTCGTAGATGTGATCTACGATATGCGGGATCATGGGTATAGGTTTTGCTGGGGCAGTTTTGTGCTATGCCGATTGTACAGGATCCTGTATGGGGTCGTGTACAAGGGCGGCCGATGTCTGGTGATGACATCGCTCCTACAGGTTTGGTGCTGGGAGCACATTGCAGTGCGGAGGCCGGTAGGGCTTCCACTGACAGGGATAGACGGGGAGAGGCCCCGAGTCTTCTACTGGTGGCTCCGGAGAGGGTCACAATGGCGGATCGACCTACCGATGTCCCGGAGGCTACTGGATGACTTGGTCCTGGACCAGATCACCTGGAGACCATGGAGAGGGCACCCAGGGTGGGCCGAGGATGGACAGGAGCTGGCTCGCATCAGGCGAGTCTGTTGGCTATGGATGGAGAGAGGAGAGGTGGAGCTCCACCGCTATGACCGAGTTTTGAGACAGTTTGGTCTACAGCAGGGGATCCCATCTCTGAGGGATTACGAGTTTTCCTGGACTGTCCGGGATAACACCACGGTTAGCGGGGCTCCCGACATGCAGCGGTTCTGGAGCCAGGACGCGGACGATGCCCCCATCCAGCCAGTGGATGGGGACGACGTAGGGGTAGCCGATGGCTACGATGCCTGGTACGCAGGCATCCGCCCTCCTCGGATGACGAGGGCACAGGGTCCGATCCACGCGGTTGTGCGTCGGATAGGGAGGCGGTGCCAGGAAGCGATAGAGGCGGCCCAGGGTCACGACGGGAGGGAGCAGAGGAGGCCACAGGCACAGGAGAGGCCACGACAGTGGGAGAGGAGGGAGGAGAGACCCCCATCTCCATAGAGAGAGAGACCACCATCGCCCGATAAGGGCAAGGGCGTGGACACTAGGGAGAGCAGCGAGACAGTGACTCTTCGAGCTGAGGTTGCCCGCTTGCGGGCTCAGGTGCAGACACTATAGGAGGAGGCTACACGGCTCAGAGCTCGGGGTGGAGGAGCGAGCACTCGAGATTTAGCACGTGCTATCACCCAGATCACTTTCTATCAGGCTCTATACTACCAGGCGGTGCCAGCGGAGCAGAGGGTGCCATTACCAACACACATTGCAGAGCCTGTCATGATGGGGTCATCTAGGACATCATCACGATCTGCATCCCGGACTCACGGCACCACACGGACTGCGATGGGGCCACCTCCTCCACCTCAGGGGGGAGGAGATGAGGCTGAGAGCTCGAGGGGCTCTCGAGACACTACACAGAGGGTATTTGATTGAGTATGCCAAGATATAGATTGTGGCATACCAGTCTAGCTGATGTGATGTACATATATTTGTGATATATATAGGAGATATTTTTGATCATATGACTTATGTTTTGAGTATGTTTATGATGCTTTTATGTTTGATTGATTGATTTGATAATTCATGTAATTATGTCATTAAAAATATTATAATTGGAATGTCATGCTATAAAATTTTAAATGAAATAATCTGATGTAACAAATTGATTGTTTGTGATGAGATGAAATAAAAGATAAAAGAGACTTCTAACAAAATTTCAAAGGACATTGTCGCTATTATAGACCATTTCATGGAGTCGCTGCTCACTCGGTCGTCAAGCTAATCCCATTTATAGAAATATTGTTAAAAGTAAAAGAGTGCTTAAGAGACTGTCTTAAGACTTTGGTGCAATAGTGCAACTGGTGATGATGATGGTTGGTTTGTTTTCAGATTTTCATGAAAAATATTTGTGCATGAAATAATGTTTAAAATGATTTTTACTAGGCATAAATTCCTAAGTGTGATAAGATTTTTGAATAATTCCTTAGGAATTATACCATCATTGCAAAGTTGAAGGTTGACATAATGACAGAAAATAGTGAAAAAATGGGTTTGCTTTTGAAAAGGCATAATTTGTGTAACATAAAATGAAGTCATATGGTTTTTATGATTTTTTGATAAATGGGGAATAAAAATTGTTACAATGGTTTGCGCTAGGCATAGAATATGTAGGTATAGACTTATACCATCATCGCGAAAATCCAAAAAAGATAGTTTTATTGCAAGGTTGATTTTTGATGAACAGAAAATATGAAAAGGAGGGCTTGCGCTAGGCATTCAATTCCAATTTTGGTTTTGAAACTATACCATCGTCGCGAAAGTCAATCAGATATATATGTATATGTTTTGATTGTATAGTTTGAAAGAAATTTTTGATTTTTTTGTTATATAGTTGTCTTTGTGATAAACAATTGTACTTGATTTATTCCAAACAAGTTGCAAAAATAATATTTCAAATTATTTTAAAGACAAAAGTTAGATTTATAAGGAATCCCATGTGCATATGTGAATTCAGTTCCGATCTTGATTTATCATAATGATACACAAAATCTCTCAAATACAAATGTGTGTGCAATTGCTATGTTCATTTACCAGTTTTGAGCAAGATACTATGATACAAGTGATTTGAAGAAACCAAATAAGTGTTCATTAACCATGATGTAGATGCATATAACCATATTAGACTACTATGTAGGTCGGATTATCAAGAGCTAGCTAATCCATAAGCAGACATAGGTCTGTACAAAAGAAGGTCGCTAATGTGACAGACATATCGCCACGCTAGGAGTTACCCAAGGCCAAGCAGGTTGGGCACAAACCACCTGTTATGGGGCTTACCTCACAGTTTTCGAATAATTGAGAATTCCAGGGATTCAAGCTCATCAACCCTTCTTTTCTTTTCAAAGGGTAGGGAAAGGGATTTTATTGCTTTTGCTTTCTGCTTTCTTTTGCTTTTCTTCTGAACTTTGCTTCTTTTTCTTTTTGTATTTTTTTCTTGATTTTTGAGATAATGCTTGAAATATTGTTGTGATGATTCAAAATAACATTTTTATTTTTCTCTTTTTCTTGAACTTTGCTTTTGTTTTTTTTTGTTCTATACTAGGGATACTTGCTCAGATTAGTTGTAGAGCAAGGGATTTTTATTCTGGGTAGGGGTGAGCTTGTCCTTTTGCCAATTCTCAAAGATTCTAGACCATGTGCATGATAGGATAGCAGGGGAAACTTTTCACTCAAGAAATCACTTCTACTATGTAGCAAAACATGGAAATTACAAATATAATCATTTTATTGTGAAAGATGTGCTTGGTTTAAGTAAATAACAAGATCAATTCTCTATGCTCAAACTTTATTTAATTTGAATTTTGTGGACTTTGATATAAGAGAGATTAGTAATCATGCCAAATAAAATCAAGATATTTATTTTTGTGAGTGTGCAAGTGAGGGATTCCAAATAAATGCTAATTTATCCAGAATAATTTGAAACATATAACTGCAATAATTGTAAGAAAATATATAAGAAATTTTTGAGAAGTTTTTGAGAATGTTTGACTCTCTCTTTCTTCATTATTTTGTTTTGGGTTTCGAAAGAGTCAAGCATATTGCTGTTTTTATCATTATTTTTGTTTTGATTTTTGTTTGTGAAAAACAAAAGCTAACAAGTGCCATAAATAAATGCAACAAATAGTTTTGAAAATTTTGGTGATTATGAATGTTTTTGATGTTTTTGGATTTTTATATTTTATAAATTTAAAAGAAAACAAGATAATGGTTTTGAAATATGCAAAATAAATATGTATGTACAAGAATGAAATAATCACATTTTATGCATAGTAACGTTTAAGATGTAAAATATTCATGGGTTCTTTAAGTTCTTTACCATCTAAGGTAGACAATTTGTATGCCCCTGATTCAAATTTAGCAGTAATGATGTATGGTCCGAGCCAGTTGGGCTCAAACTTACCTTTAAGGTCCTTAGTTGCATTTGTATTTTTTTTATTTTCTTTTAAAACAAGGTCGCCGATCTCAAAGGATCGATGACGAACTTTCTTGGCATATGATCTTTTTAGCTTGTTTTGGTAGGCACGGAGATGCTCCAAAGCATTGATGCATTTTTCATCTAGGAGTTCCAGCTGACTGAGTCTGCCAGCACGATATTCATCTCCTACTTCGGTATCTTGAAGTAGCAGAGCCAAAGAAGGAACTTCTAATTCAAATGGAAAAACTGCTTCAGCACCGTAAACCAAAACAAATGGTGAAGTTCCAGTGGGAGTTCGAACACTAGTTCGATAAGCCCACAAGGCTGGATATAACTGGATGTGCCAGTCACGGCCAGTTTTATTGACTAATATTTTGAGGATTTTGATTAAAGTTTTGTTAGAAGCTTCTGCTTGACCGTTACCCTGAGGATAATAGGGGGTGGACCAGCGATGTTGAATCTTGTATTTTTGGCATAATTTTTTAACATCTTTATTTTTGAAACATGTTCCATTGTCAGAGATGAGATTGGCAGGAATTCCGAACCTGCAAATGATTTGATTAAAAATGAATTTAGAGACCTGTGAACCAGTGCAGGAAGCTAAAGGCATAGCTTCAACCCACTTCGTAAAATACTCCGTGGCGGTTATGATGAACTTGTGTCCATCAGATGACACAGGGTTGATTTTGCCAATAATGTCTAAGCCCCATTTAGAAAAGGGCCAAGGAGATGAAATAGCCTGCAACTCTTGTGCAGGTGCATGGACAAGGTCAGCATGCTTTTGACACTTGTCGCAATGGCGCACATACTCATGTGCATCAGTTTCCATGGTAGGCCAAAAATATCCTATCCGAAGGAGCTTTTTAGCAATGACGCTACCACTAAAGTGTCCTCCACAAGATCCATCGTGGACTTCACTCAAGGCTAGTTTAGACTCTTCTAAGTTTAGACATCTTAATAGGATACCTTCAAAAGATCTCCTATACAAAGTATTACCAATTATTACAAATCGACTTGCTCGTCGCCGTAATAACCGACGCTGGTTTCTATCAGAATTGTCAGGGAAAGTCCCATTTTGGAGAAAATCAAATATGTCTGTGTACCAAGGTGCAGGAGTAGTTTCATTGATTAGAAACACATCCAAAGGCTCTAAGCAGGACTTATTTGAAGCGGGCTCCTGGAGTCGACGAATAATGATAGTCGCATATTCGTCATCTAACTCCAAGGGCAGGAGAGATGCAGCGGCGGCCATAGCATCAGCTGCACGGTTGCTAGTTCGAGGAATAGCTTCCAAGGTGACTTGATCAAACAAGGACATTAGTTGTAAAACATATGCCTTATATGGGCGAATTTTATCATCTCTGGTCTGATAAACTTCATTAATTTGGTTTATAACCAATTGGGAATCCCCAAAAACTAAGAGGTTTTTAATTTTTAGTGCTAAAGCAGCTCGTAATCCAAGGATTAGAGCTTCATACTCAGCAGTATTGTTGGTGCAAGCAAAGGTCAGTTTGAAGGACAGAGGAATAAGATGTTTTTGCGGAGATATTAAAATAATACCCGCACCAGCCCCACTCATGCATCGGGCTCCATCAAAGTATAAGGACCATTGTTCAACAAGGTCTGCCTCTAATTGAAGGCATTCATCAAGAAACTCGATAATGAGGGGATGAGTAGACTCTAAGGGTGCAAGCAGCTAATTGATCTGCTATGATTTGACCCTTAACAGACTTTTGTCCTATGAATGTGAGATCAAACTCGCTTAGAGCAAGAACCCACTTGGCTGTGCGACCCGATAAATAAGGTCGACTCATGAGATATCTTAAGGGATCATATTTAGCAATGACATACGTTTTTTGGCTAAGCATGTAATGTCATAATTTTTGCGTAGCAAACACGACTGCTAGACATAGCTTCTCTAACGTTGTATAGCGGGTTTCATAGCTGACGAAGGTTCGGCTAATGTAATAATTAGCACGTTCTCATTTTTCATCATCGAGTTGAGCTAACATAGCTCCTAAGGCAGAATCTGAAGCAGAAATATATAGAAGAAATGGGCGATCAGATTTAGGCGGTGAAAGCACCGGTGGGTTAAGGAGGTATTGTTTGAGAAGTTCAAAAGCTTCTCTACATTCTGTGTCCCAATTGAAAGGGACATCCTTCTTAAGAAGTTTAAGAAAGGGGCCAGTTTTGTCCGCCAGCTTATCAATGAAGCGACGGATAGCTTGAAGTTTACCTTGTAAACTTCGTAATTCAGATATATTAGTAGGTGCGGGCATATCAGTGATAGCCGCAATCTTGAGAGGGTCGATTTCGATACCACGTAAAGAAACTAAAACCCCTAATAGTTTGCCGGATTTGACTTCGAATATACATTTTGCTGGATTTAATCGAATGAGATATTCTCGTAATCGATTAAAAACCTTTCTCAAATCATCTAAATGATTATTTTCAATAATAGAGCGAGCTATAATATCGTCTACATAATCATGTAGGATATTATGCATCATATCATGAAAAATGTAGGTCATAGCGCGTTGGTAAGTTGCACCGGCGTTCTTTAAGCCAAATGGCATCACTTTCCAGCAAAAGGTACCCCAAGGGGTAATAAAGGTTGTTTTAGCCTGATCTTCAGGAGCTATCCTGATCTGATTATAGCCGGAGAATCCATCCATTAAGGACATCATCCCACTCTCGACAGTAAAGTCAATGATTTGATCCATATTTGGAAGAGGAAAGTCATCTTTAGGGCATGCAGCGTTAATATCTCTAAAATCGGTGCAAACCCTAACTTTGGTAGCTTCTTTCTTGGTGACTGGAACTACATTTGAGATCCATTCAACATAATCAATAGCCTTGTATGAAGATAACATTCGAGAGTTTTTCTAACTCCCCTTTGACTAGCAGAGCCACTTTGGGATGCATTTTTCTAAGTTTTTGTTTAACCGGTTTAGCATCCGGATGGACCACTAGATGATGCATGACTACAGAAGGGTCTAGACACGGCATATCTTCATATGTCCAAGCGAAGACATCTTCATACTCTTTAAGGAATGCAATGTATTGTTCCTGTTTGTCTGGGCTTAATTCTGATCCAATATTGATTATGTGAGGATTGTCCTCAGTTCCAATATTAATTTTAATGACATTTTCTACCTCCATGTGTAGATCTCTTTCAAAGTTAGGTGGGGCGGGTGAAACACCCAGTTCTTGTAATTCTTGTAAGGTTAATTTAGATAATTCATCTTGAGGGTTAGTGGTCTCAAGCTGAGCTATAGTTGGTATAGAACCATCAAAATAAAACCCATTGTGCAACATCTCTTCAACAGAGACATCATGGAAGATATCTCCTTCCAACTCTTCATCGGGGTCAGCAATCATTTCAGGGTAGGCTATGGATAGCATGTTGCATGAAAATGACTGATTTTGGAGAGGCAAATCAACATGTCTATCCAAATAATCTTGATAGCATATGAGGTGATCATCCTCTTCAAAAGGAAAGGGTTGTCCCTTACTAGGAAATAGGCCCACACCACAGCGGGCAGGCCACGGTTCTACCTCGAAAGGTTCTTTCATGCCATTTTGGAAAGGTCCTAAACCTTTCCCTTCATATCCCATTTTAAGCATCATGGGTTTAGCTTTAATATAATCATTGGTAAAATAGCACCGAGCGTATCCTTCATGGTGAGTTTTGATATTTCGAGGGATTCTTCCCCAGTCATATCCTTTGTAAATGAAGGCGCAACTCCCGACTTGGTAGGTGCTTCCCATAGGTTGTGGGAGGCCCAAAGTACGAGGAGATGGCGGCAATTTATTTAAGAGGTTTGAATCTCGCATGAAATCATTCATTTTTTCTGATATGAAGGTTGTAGATAGATCTGGTAAGAGTTCATCAGAAAGGGCATAAGATGTAGAAGGCTTATTACCTATATTTTGAGATGTGGAAGGTATGATGGATGTGTCTATAGGTTTTGAATTTATAGGAATAGAACTTGAAGGATTGGTTGTAGTTTTAAAATCTTTTTGAGGTTCTAAAGTAATTTGTTTAGAGGGTTGTTGATCTATATAGGAGGATGAAGTTAATGGAGGGGAAATAGGTGAAGTTATGGGTTTATGTTTCACAGTTTTAGATGAAAAAGAAGAACTAGAATGTGTGGATGACAGAGCAGGGCAAAATTGCACTCCAACTGGTTCTGCCAAAGAACACATATCAAAAGGTCTAGGGTCACCATGAATAGTGACCAACTGATTTTTAAACTCAAATTTAACACATTGGTGTAAAGTTGATGGCACCGCTCGCATGGCATTGATCCAAGGGCGACCCAAAAGTATGTTGTACGATGCTGGACAATGTACAATAAACACAGTTGTCTCAAGGGTTCTAGGACCAACTTGCAATGGGAGGGTGATAACTCCACATGTTTCTTGTGTTTCATCATTAAAGGCTTTGATAATCATATCAGTTTTCTTCATTTCATCACTTCTAAAACCAAATCGTTGGTAGAAGTCAAAGGTGCAAATGTTTAGAGATGAGCCATTATCAATCAGGACTCGTTTGACAGCTACATCTCCAATTAAAGCAGTAATATACAAGGGATTATCCTTGTGTAAACTGTGTTGTGGGATATCTCTATCCCGAAAGTCAATACAATCAATCTCTCGAGTGATGATAGTATTGGCCATAGCTTCAGGTTGGATGTTTTGAGGTACCATCATTTGGCTCAATGTAAGCATCAACTCATCCCTATGGGTGGGAGAGGATCGTAATAAATCTAAAAGGGAAATTTTGGCCGTGGTATTGGACAATTGCTCGTTAATACTGTAAGGGGGTTTAGGTTGAGCATTAGAAGCAAGATTCCCTTTATTGGGATTTTTTAGAACAAATGGAGCTGATCCATCGTTCTGGTTTGGTTCTTGTTGGGAATTTTGAGCTTGTTGTCGGGTGACGACTCCGATGGTACCGACAATGTTATAGTGACGACGTTGAAACGGCCTCGGTTGAGAATTTATGGCTTGTTCATAAGGAAGGACTGTATTAGAAGAAGGTCGAGTAGTGACTCTTCTAGGAAATGGTTCTTCTGGAACCATAGCATCTGTGACGGGTTGAATAGGATCTGATTCATTTTCAGAACTATTCGATTGGTTGGAAGTAATGTCTACTTCACTTTCACTATCTGACTCTATATCACTAGAATCAGAAGTTTGAAAATTATGTAAGGGCCTGGTTGTAACCAGGGATAAGGTTGTGTCAAATATTTGAGAATCCTGAACAGGTAATTGTCCGCTAATGGTTCCTACATATCGGGTAGGAGGGGGAACATTATGATGTTCGATTTGATTGGCTACCTCTTTACCATGTCGTGGTAAAGGGTGTTGAAATATGTCTAAAGTTTGATTGGCATTTTGATTTTGATTTTGGGGAACAGTATTTTGAGTATTATTAGGAGGGTTTTGTTTAGGTTGGAAGGCTTGCACTTCCATTTCATTATTGTCAATCAAATCTTGTATTTTATGTTTCAATATTTTACAAGCGTTGGTAGAATGTCCAGGTCCTCTATGGAACTCACAATGTAAGTCAGCTCTATATCCGGGTATAGTTGGATCAGGTTCCCGGATAGCTGGCAGTTGGATTAAACCTCTTTCAAGTAATTGAGGTAAAATAGTTGATAAGGGTTGGTTTAATCTGGTGAATTCTCGGGGAGGTTTATCAGGAGGTTTCAATATAAATTTTTTTGTTGTCTTTGTTGCATTGACATTAGCAACATTTCTGCTGTCAGTGACTCCGTCACCGACAACCTGTTTGTTTTTATATTGATTTCTAGATGTTTTCTCATCATCCTTCTTCCTAAGTTGGCCTCTCCTAATGAGGGCATCTTCTACTCTTCGAGCTAAGTCTATAGCTTGATCGAAGGTAGTCAAAGTAGTTGTTGATAGCTCATAAGAAAGTTGTTCTTGTAAATTGTTGATGAAAATGTCTAACATTTCCCTATAAGGTAGCACAAAGTGCAGTTTTCCTGTCAATTGTCTCCATCTAGCTAAGAAATCAGCAAAACACTCATCTTTATCTTGTTTTAAATTGTATAGGTCTTTAATAGTTACATGCCTCTCGATGTAGGCACTAAATTGATGAACAAATGATTCAGCTGTTTCTTCAAAGTTTCTTAAGGAGTGAGTGGGCAATTGATAGTACCACTCTAACGCCATTCCACCTAAACTTTTTGGGAACATTTTTAGTAATAGCAAGTCATCATGCGATATGTCATGACATGCTATCCTAAACATGCGAAGATGCTCTATGGGATCTTCGGTTCCTTTATATATAGGCAAGATGGGCATGGGAAAATGCTTAGGGTATGGTTGAGCTACAACTATGGGATCCAAAGGTTGACTACAGATCTCTCGATAATTATACGAGGGACGGTAGGGATCTATCTGGTCCATACGTGAAGCCAATTGTTTCACCATAGCTTCCAGATTACTAGTTTGCCCCCCATATTGATTCGGTAGGGCATTGACATGGGTTTTATGGGCATATGATGGAGGAACATGCAGATTAGATGCCATGTTACTATTGTGTAAAGTATTGGTAGGAAAAATATTATGGAGGAATTTTGAAGTTGGATTATGTTGTATTTCGGATTGTTGAAAATTTATATTTGGCTTTGTTTTAGGTTTTTGTTTACTTGAAGCATATTGCTCAATGGTTTGGCGAAATAAAGTAGTGAAGGAAGGTTTCTTTTGTGTGGGAGTGATTTTAGGTTGAATAACAGGTCCCTTAGGAGGTTGGGTGACCTGTTGTTTTGACATCTTTTGGGCCATAGTGACCAAATCTGTATTGGATGGCCCAGCCTTATCACTTTCTTGATCAACGAAAGATAAAGGATTAGTGTGTATATCAAACGCCCGTTCTATAGCTGCTTGAGCGTCACTAATTTCCCCTCTATCAATACGAACTGCCACATTAAGGATGTCAATATTTTCATTGAGAAATTTTTGAAAATGTTCTGCGTTGTCAAAAGCAATGGCTCCATTTGGAGCTACTCTAGGGGATGAGGATTCATCCTCTTTAACACTTCCTTCTTGTTCCTTATCTTCACCTAAGTCTTCGTCTGACTGACCTAGAGTTTCTCCTTCCGGATTTGTATCTCCAAGAAGGACATTTGGGTTTTCAGTTGTATCTTGTAACCAATCTTCTCCTTCTCCTAAAGTTTCTTTACCATTCCTAAGTTTAGGCATGGTGCTAAGTTTTGATTTCAGCAAAAAAAAATATATATATATATATATATATATATATATATATATATATATGCAACAAATTAAAAGGTATATATTTATTATATACCTAATGCAATATTGGAAATGAAATTTTTAAGTTTTTGCTATGTTTTTTTTTTTTTTTTAGTTTTTGAAATAATATAATAAAGACAGCAAATGAAACAATAAATGCACGCAATAATAAGACTGAAAGTAAATGAGCTAGTCTTCTAAGAACAATTTATAAACATCATTAATAGGCTCTAGTTCTTCAGGGGTCATGAAATGTTCTTCTTCAAATTGAAAGTTTTCTTTTAAGAATTTGACAAAAAGGGCTATGGTGATACCATGTGTTTCAGATGCTGGTTGATAAAAGTAAAGCTCATGGCAATACTCTCGATATAGCATAGCCCACGGAACTCTATTCCATCTTTCCCTATCTATAAGAACAACCTCTTGGTCTTCTACAAGGCCTAGGAATCGGTGTACAATGTTTGCATTCTCGAGGTATTCCTCGAAGCTGAATAATTTTGAAGATACTAAAGCTCTCCTATAGGCTAACCATCTATGGCAGGCTCTCTGAAGTTCATGATAAAAAACTAATTGATGAGGATCCAGGATTCTATCCAGGACTAGCCTCTTGATCTGCTTAAGTTGTGTGGACCTAGATGAGATGAGACTAAGTCTCCTGTCAAGTTCGTTCCACAAGAATTGATTTCTACTTGTTTCAGGCACACTAAGGACAGAATTAACTTCTATAGCTGCCAATTGGTTTTCTACGTTTATAGTAACTGCTAACCTCTTTTTAGGAGCTACCATCTAAACATGACTCTAAACCTTAAATGTTTTAAAATGCATCTAAGTTTTAGTTGTTCTAATTTTTTTGTTTTTTTTTTTTGTTTTTGTTTTCAAAAGGTTATGATGCATTCACGTCGGGTTCACCAAAATGTATCGCTCCAAATTTTTCGCATCCCTACCTTCAGGCTATAGGATCCGTGCCCGGAAGGAGGATGGGAAAAGGATGGCGTGGTACCTCGGACTGAGAGGACTTTGCGAAGGTCCCGCCTCTCAAGGGAGGTGCATTTTGATGATTTTTCGACGGATGGTGGGTTCACCAGGAAACATTTAGCGGCAGTTTCCACGCCTAGGTTTTGGAATGTGTTTGATGAGTTCGTTTTAACCTTAAGCATTCATCCTAGGTTTGGCCGAATGAAACTAGATTAATCTATATGAAAATGCAAGTTCAATGAATACAGAAAATAGATTTAAAAGCAGAAAATAGAGAATTTACAGGATGCAAATGAAGAATACCTGATCCGGATGTCTGAAGAAGATTCTGACGTTTGAAGCAGTCTGGATCGTCTGGAATTCGACGGAATCGCCTGCAATCTGACAGAATCGTCTGATACTGACAGAATCGTCTGAAATCTGACGAATTCGTCAGACAAATTCGTTAGAGACCTGCAAGACAGAAAATAGATGCAAAATACAAGAAGTCCTACTGTGCAAACAGAGGCAAATTATACCAAATAGTAGTACGAATATTGAACAATATTTAAGAACAAAAATTCAAGCAAATTACTGTACTTTAATGGCAAAATATGATCTTAGTATGCAATCTAGGCTAAATGGGTGAACTCCAAATGCAAAATAATATAAAAACCGAATAAATGATCTAATTTGTAGCATAAAATGACAGGGAAAAAGATGAGAAAAGCAAACTTCAGGCACTGATTGCCTCGATGTGGACTGCAGTCGAGATCGTCTCGCATCAGTACGAAATCGCCTCGAATTTGACAGGATCGCCTCCGATCTGGACAGGTTCGTCGACGACGATGGGTGCTGGCTCCGGTTGAAAAATAATGATGTACCTACAACAAAATTAGTATGGGACTAATGCAAATGCAAGATCAGGATGTTTTAACGCAGAGGGAGTCAATTTACAGATAATTTCAGCCAGGGGTTGGGGAGGGAAAATCCTAGAGATTAAATAGGCTTAGGGGAGTTGTTGGGAGGTTGGAGATCATCCCAATTTGGGAGATCTCCAACGGGGGAGGGTCCCAATGATGCAGACACGCTTCTGCCCAGATTGGAGACCCGTTGGAACAGATTCCAACTTTGCAAATTTAGTTTTGCGACAAGATCGTCTGGACGTCCTAGTCCAAACGAAATCGTCCAATATGGGGCGATATCGTCTGATCGGCGACGATATCGTCAAACGGTCAAAACAACCTCTAAAATTGGCACAGAAAAAGGGGAAACGGAATACCCGACGGTTAACGGGCGGTTTGGGAGGTTAAATTTGAATTTGAAATTATTTACTAAGGTGAATATAATTTTTATAATTTTATTGCGCCAATTTTAGGGTGCTACAATAGGAAAGACTCATTTTTGCTATATGATGCACTTTATGTTACACAAGCTTAAAATAAAAAACACACACACGTATCATTTAAAAATTGGAGAGTTGGATTTCATCACCAACCCTTAATTCATTCTACTTTCATTGGAATTCATACCCTTCCACTGGTTTACCCCTAGATCTTCCTAGAAATGGGTTGAGAAAATTACTTATAGTGATACTAAGTTACTTGTGCTCAAAATATCTCCCATTTTTGGAACAATCATTGGTTTAGAGTGGAAGAGTTAGGCGAACCCCCCATTGGGTCTTCAATGGTGTCCCCTAGCTTCTTTTGAGAAAATCATGTTTGGCATGGGTGTACTTGATTGTCACTATAGATGAGTCTTCTCATTCTTAATCCGAGAACCAAAAGTAAGAAATCAAAAGAACAACACATAAAAACACACCAAACAGTTTAGGGCACACTTAAATTGATAATCAAGATAAACATTTGTTTGGTATTGTGTGGCTATTCCTAAATTGCAACTCAAAAGGTTAATTCATAGACAACATGGTCAAAATAAGAAGTAAACACCCTCGGTATGATATCGAGGGAGAGACTGAAGCAAATCATACCCATAGGTGGACTTGTAGTAACATTGAATGACCTACCCATAATACCATGGGATGTAGCTCCACGAGCCTAAGGGATGATAACTCAACCCTTGGGAAAACTCCTCAAGAAACCCCAAGTAGGGAACCACATCATGGAACAACATCACATAGACAAAAAGAGGCTTCACAGCCATCCTTATCAAGGATACATGAGGATACCTCAAGGGAATCCTCTAAACACACAAAAACATCTCAAATATGTGAGGAAGCTTCAAGGGCTTGTTCCTCACATGGACATAAAGAAGGTTCTAAAACTCATTCTTCACGTAGGGATGACGAGACTACTACATCTCCATACAAATGGAGAAAACATGTCACCACAAAGCCCTCTTCATAAAGAAGGCAAGCAAGAGTTGTAGCCATGGTAAAAAAGACAGCTAGATGGGTTGGATCGATTTCCTACACGACCAACTCAAAGAACTATAGCTACTGAGGACTCTGCATTTGGAAGATCATGAACTATGACTTCTAAACACATCTCTTAGTCTGGGGGTACCTTATAGTGACCTCATAGTAGATGTATAGATTTTGATTGTAGAAATACTCAATAGTACACTAAACAAGTCACATTAGCTAGCAAGAGTACAGGTATAGCAGAAACCTCCTTGAGGAATCTGTGAGTCAAGACAACAAGAATAGAGTCAGATAAACATGAGTCTTCTATGACAGTGAAAATTGACCATGTGAGGTGGTTAGAAAATGCATTACGTAAGGAGCGAGAGCTAGTGGAAGCTCTCGAATAGGATAAACAAAGAGAAAGACTCTTGCACCAACATGAGCAGTGCTTAAGAGAGCAAGCTGAGCGGCTAGCTCTTAGAAATTTATAGACAAATGATGATAACCACCAAATAACTAGACATGCTGACTCACCTAAGGAGAGGCACACTAGACAAGATAGCCCACAATGAAATCACTCACCAAACCATGAACGAAATCCAACTAGTGGGGAAAGGGCAAACATAACAAACCAGGATCACAATCCCGAGTCCCCTCATAGGAGGGAGGAAAATAGAACAAATAAAATGGATAGAGAGTTACCTCCATTGCCACTATGAGTAGGCCTACAAGAGGAGGAAATTTGTGCATCAAAGGCATTTCAAGAAATTTTTGAAAAGATAAAAGCCTTTGAGAAACAAGAGGTAGTTGGGAACTCACCAACATTGAGCAAAATACACAACCAACCATTGTGCCCATCAATCCCTAGCCCTCCATATCCTAAGCACTTTGAGATGCCTAGGTTAGAAAAATTTAAGGGTGAAGAGGATGCACAAGAGCACGTCACAAATTTTATCAACACATATTTTCATCTTGAAGACAATGATGCTCTCATGCTAAGAACATTCATAATGACATTTTTAGGTGCTGCCACTCAATGGTTCAACCAACTACCTAAGCATAGCATAACCAACTTTGAACAACTAGTAAACGCATTCCTAAAGCATTTCTCCTTTGGTGCTAAGAAGAAGGTGAACCTTTCAGACCTGGCCAACTTGAAATAGTATGATGATGAGCCAGTAATGGATTATGGGAATAGATGGAGAAAAGTCATGGTAAAGTTATCATTCTCCATTCCCACAGAAGAGATCATTCACATGTTCACCAAAAGTTGTTCTAAACACATCTCCCTCTTGCTACAACTTTAGTAGTATCCTTCATTTGAGGAAGCTTTGGCATAGGCCAAACTCATCGAAGACATAAAAGTAGATGAGGGAACCATTAAAATTTGAAACAAAAAGGAGTGGAACAAGAATGGTAAGAATGACAAGTACAAGCAGAAGTAGGGCAACCCTGCTCTAGTCAATCAAGTCGTATTGGCTACACCCAAGGATGGGGGTGCACAACAACCCCAAAACTATCAAGCACATCCCCCTCCAACCAATTACGACCAAAGGAACAATCAGGGGTGAAACAGAGAATGCAAGCCACCTCACTATTTCACGCCTCTGACAGAATCAATGCAATCAATATTTAATCAGCTGAGCGAGGCTAGGAGGATCAGATTTCTTGATATACCTCTTATAGATCCCAACCATCCTAAGCCAAAAGGATATAGGGAAGATCAATTTTGCCCTTATCATAGGATATCGGGGCATGACATTGAGGCTTGCATTGGTTTTAAGCATCAAGTGCAAAACATGATTGAGGCGGGAGAACTCAAAGTTGACAACCCACTGGCTCCCGATAATAGAGACATGGGCATATACAAAAACCCATTGCCCAATCATGAGGTCCCTAGAGAGCAAGGGGCCCAAGTCAATCAGGTTCGAGCTGATATACCTACCCACAGATGCATTGGGATGGTTGAGATTATTAACATAGCAACAAGGACTAGGTGGTATGGTCAACCGCAACCTCCTGTAGCTCCCATGAATGTCCCAGCCGCACCTAGGTAGAGGTAAGACAACCTTCCAGGTCCACCAACATGACCTGTGGTAACTATCCGGAGTAGATTGGAGCAAAACCTACAGACGACTCCAGCTAAGTTATCCATCTATGAGCTCATACAATAGTCCCCAAAGCATAGGGAGACTCTAATGGAAATTTTAAGGACAATTGAGCTCCAACCACAAGATGTGAATGCATTCACTCACTTTGTGGGACAAGTACAAGAATGCCAAGAACCTGTAATTCGATTCTATGATTATGAGATTAAGACAATACCTACTGCCTTACCAGACCCTCCGCTAAACATTGTGGTGGCAATCAATGACTTACCTTTCAAGAGGGTCTTGGTCGATACAGGTTCATCAATAAACATCATTACAACAACAACAATAGAGCACCTCAAGATCCCCAAGTCCAATATCATTCCAGGAGCTTACACATTGAGAGCTTTTAATGATGCTTTATGCAATACTGTGGGAACGATAGTCCTACCCATCAAGGTGGGGCACAAGACCATCCCTGTGATGTGTCATGTCTTGGAAGGAGCTATGCAGTACAACATCCTCCTAGGGCATCCTTGGATAAGGGCCATGAAGTGTGTTCCTTCGATCTTGCACCAGTGTGTCAAGTATGTGCACGAAAACAAAGTCTATGTGGTTCTGGCCGATGAAGAGCCTTTTAAATACGTCCATCAGGTGGACATTCTAGGAGAATTTGTAATTCCTTCTACCCACCTGTACGTAGCGCCTTCATCTCCAACCACACAAATGGATAACAAAGACAAAAGGGTAAGAAAAGACCCATGCACATCAACACCTCCTGGTGCACTCAAAATAGTCAATGCTTCTAAAGTACCATCAACATCAAAACCAAAAGACAATCAGAAGCTAAAGGTACCCTTAGTCAAGGAAGAAAGGCCCAAGGAAGTGCCAACTATAGCCATTGCTGAAATGCCAAGTCCTATGGAAGAAGAAGATCTTCAAGATCAAGATGAAGATAGTGATTACCATCCCGCTTCACTAGTATCATCCGTAGGGTCATCCACGTCGCATGCATCAATACACTTGGCAAGCATAGGCATAGGGGAGTACCTTGTGTAGAACATTACCTTTATGCCTATCATTGAGTCTGCACAAGACATGGGAAGACCTAAGGACTTGAGACCACTAGTGGGAACAGTGGTTCCACTTGGAATCCCTCCCAACCAAACCAATTTTGTCTATGTCGACCTGGACTGTGCCCATAAGTCTTCAGACGTAGAAGAGGATTATGATGAATTATTCATGGTCAATTTTCATTACCTCTCTAATCCCAAGTTTTCTCTAAGCTACTTTGAGCATTGCCATTGGCATGGCTATGGCCTTGGTATATATGAGCAGGGGTGCAGGCGGCCATACGAGCCACAATATCAGCTTCCCTCCGATAGGTTTGGGTTAGGCTATTATATTGGAGGTCGAGATGACTCTCTTGTAGTAGCATTGGATAGATTAAGCTTAGGGTTAGGAGAAGACATCGATTTCATTCCTTATCACCCCCTAAGAACAAGAAATTTGAGCAACAGACAAGTGGCCACGGTGAACGTACCGCCACCAAAAATTTATCATCCAAACATCTCAATTGATTCCACCCCAATAGGATACAACTCATGGGATGAGGAGAATGGATATGAAGCAAGTGATGATGAGGTGCAACTTGGCTTAGCCTACCATGGGCCTCACTATTTACAAATATTCACATGGTCCATCCACAATGAGAGTGGGTACATATCGGATGAAAGTGACTATGAATCAGAAGACTCAACAGAAAGAGCCTACTTAGGCCTGAGCCATCAACCCCTAACTTTGGGGCAAGAGACAAATGCAAATGGATTCTTCATAAGTGACGAAGAATATGAAGATGAAACGAAGATGGCCTACTTGGGGCCAAGGCATGAGCCCTCTGTTCTAGGGCCGCATACCAATGCTAACGGTTTTTGGATAAGTGATGATGACTTTGAGGATGAGACCGAGATGGCTTATCTTGGGCCTCACCACTTGCGACAAGTCGACATGTTGGTAGAGAGAGAGGCGGCACTCCATGCCATAGACCCTCATCTACAATTTTTGGGGAGACCTATTGACCTAGCTGCCATTCACCGGATGGTCAATCCCCCTCCACCTACATTCAGAGAGCGATTAGAGCCCAATGATCCTATTATCCACCCTGCTCATGGGCCAGATCCAGAAATTCCCATTCCTCCAGAGCCTCATCGTAAGTATGGAAGGGAAACCCCTGAGATAATATTGCACCCATGTGGTCCTAGAGATTTCATCCCATCCATCAACATGATCTCCATTGATTTGACCACTCCACTTCATAATCCAGTAGATCCTACCAAATCATTGCATCTTGATATAGAGGCTATTGATTGGGATCATGCTAATTCACCCATAGAGCCTAAAGACCTCTTCCCCAATGAAGAGATGTTACAACCATTCCATTTTGCACCAGGCTATGCGTATGACATCTTCCATGTTGGTTTGGAACCTGAGTCAGTAGGTCCTATAAATCCCATCGATGACATTCATTTGATACCCATGCCTCATCAACTAGAGGATGGGTCACATATGGCTATAGAAGCGACTTTCAAGGTGGACATCAGTGATGATCCTACCCAACCAAGAAAATTCAAGTTCGAAGAAATTCTATCTCCAGAGGAACAAGCCATCCTAATTCCTCTCCTCAAAGAGAGGCCAAATATTTTTGCTTGGACTTACAAAGACATGCCAGGGATAGATCCAAAGTTAGTCATTCACAACCTTTCATTGGATCCCATGAAGAAGCCAATCAAGAAAAAGCTGAGGAAAATGCATCCAACCATCGCTTTGATGGTGAAGAACGAATTGCAAAAACTACTGGATGCAGTATTCATAGTTCCTATAGACTACCCTGAGTGGGTGTCGAACATGGTACCCATGGGGAAACCCGATGGAAGAGTCCGTATCTGCACAGACTTCAGAGATTTAAATAGGGCAACACCAAAGGATTCATTCCCATTGCCAAACATAGATGCTCTTGTAGACGCAACCGTAGGTCATGAGATGCTCTCCCTAATGGATGGTTTTTTTGGATACAACCAGATCTGGATTAAGCCCGAAGATCAACATAAAATTGCTTTCATTACTCCATGGGGAACATTCTATTACAAAGTGATGCCATTTGGTCTCAAAAATGTTGGTGCCACATATCAGTGGGCCATGACATACATATTCCATGACTATATGCATAAGATCTTAGAGGATTACATGGATGACTTACTGGCCAAGTCCCTATTGTGGCAAGAGCACGCTGAAGTCCTTAGACAAGTCTTTGATCACCTCATAGAACACAATGTCCGATTGAATCCTAAGAAGTGCATATTTGGCATAACTTCTGGCAAGCTTTTGGGATTCATCGTATCCAAGAGAGGCATTGAAGTCGATCCTGCAAAGGTAAAGGCTATATTGGAAATGGCCGCCCCTACCAACATTAGGGAGCTGAGGAGCCTACAAGGCAAGATAGCATCCATCAAAAGATTCATCATGCAATTATCATACAAATGTCGACCTATGAATTGGTTGCTACGCAAGGAGGTCCCCTTTCATTGGGATGAAGAATGCCATCAAGCCTTTGCAGAGATCAAAACTTATCTGGCAACACCACCAGTATTGGCTCCACCAAGGCCAGACATACCATTTTTACTATATATATCGGCTATTGATTTTGCATTGGGCACCATGTTAGCCCAAAATAATGCACAAGATAAAGAGCAAGCCATATATTACATTAGTCGCACCTTGGTGAGTTATGAGCTAGGATATGCGTATGTCAAAAAGTTGTGTTTAGCAGTGGTCTTTGCAACTCGAAAGTTGTGACACTACATGTTGAGCCATACGACCTACGTCATATCAAAACAAAATCCTTTGTAGTACATGATGAGCAAGACATATCACAATACACGTACCACAAAGTGGATCATGCTATTGACAAAATTTGATCTAGAGTTCATAAGCCAAAATTCCATCAAGGGACAAGTCATAGCAGATCAATTAGCAGAGGCGCCTCTTCAGGATAACAAGCCTCTCACCATAGAATTGCCTGATGATGCGGTCTTTGCATTATCAGATCCACCAGAACTCGAAGAACCTAAGAGAGAAAGAGACATGTCATTGTTCTTTGATGGTTCGAAGTGTGAACAAGGGGGCGGAGCAGGGATTGTCTTTATCACACCGTAGGGTGCTCCATTACCCTTATCATTCAAACTAGACTTCCCATGCACAAACAACAACACAGAATATGAGGCATTGATCTTGGGACTCCAAACAGCCATAGCAATGGGCATTAAAATATTGAATATCTTTGGTGACTCCTTGCTCATAGTAAACCAAGTCAAAGGACTATTTCAATGTAGGTGCCCACTCTTGAAGACTTACAAGGAACTTGTTGACACCTACCTAGCCCGGCTAGAATGGTATGACATCGAGGCAATCCCTCATACATCAAATAGATTTGTAGACACCATGGCCTCTTTGGGATCCTTAATCCCTCAGAATCCATCTACTGATTTTACAACCATTCATGTGAAAGTGCTTTCACACTCAACAATACATCGTGAAGCTTTTGACAATCAAGAATCAGTCAACATGATCAACATCGAACCAAATCAGGATTGGTCCTTCACAGCTAGAGATTTCTTGCAAATGGCACCTTGGGGGTCTTTGATCTCCCAAGGACCTGTGGAGTGTGGTGCAACCATACACCATAGAGTTGTTCCTCAATCCATGTTCACCAGCTCGGGAATGCAGGAAAAGCAAGCCATCTTTTCTATAGAAGTCATGGCTTATCAGGATTGGCTTTCCCAACTACGGGACTTCCTAAAACTTGGAATAGTACCTCAAGGTTTGTCGCATACTGAAAGGTGAACATTCAAATAGAAAGCAACAAGATACATATTTCTAGGATAAATCCTCTATAGAAGAGGATATGATGGAGTATTACTCCATTGTCTTGAGCCCCAGGAAGCATCCTGGGCAATTTTACAAGCTCACGATGACACATGTGGAGGGCATTTCAGTGGCATGGCCATCATTAAGTGCATCTTGAGAATGGGTTACTATTGGCCCACCATGGAAAAGGACTACTATGAGTATGTCAAGAAATGCATTAAGTGCCAGCATCATGCAAATCTAACGCACTTACCATCGCAAGCCTTGCAACCCATCCAGGAAGCATGGCCATTCTCATAGTGGGGACTAGACTTGATTGGGAAGATCTCACCCCCATCCTCAGGCCGACACACATTCATCATAATGAGCCACAGAATACTTCACTAAATGGGTTGAAGCGATCCCCTTAACATCAACAACTGGACCAAGGATTGCGGAGTTTATACTCCACAATATCATAAGTCATTTTGGGGTCCCTTCGAAGATAATATCGGATAATGGGCCATATTTCAAGAACAAAAATATGTGTGCTTTAATGAACAAATACCATATTCAGCATAGTTTTTCAATGCCTTATTATCCACAAGCAAATGGGCAAGCAGAAGCCTCGAACAAGATAATAGTCTCCATCTTGAGGAAGATGGTGCAAGACAATCACAAGGATTGGCACATGCAGTTGCCTCTTGCACTATGGGCATACAAGACTAGTATACGGACGCCCACTAGGGCAACACCATTTTCACTAGTGTATGGCACTAAGGCCATCATGCCACTAGAGTTGGAAATTCCAACTCTACGCATAGCATTAAAGGACTTCATAGATGATGATGTCGCATGACAAGGCCGCCTTGATCAATTGATGCTTCTTGATGAACGTCGAGTCAATGCTTTAGAGCATCTTTGCATTTACCAAGATCACCTTGCATGAGCTTACAATAGTAAAGTCCACTTAAGGGAATTCAAGGTTGGAGATCTAGTGCTCAAAGAAAACCAATAGAATTTGAATCTGCCATTGCATCTGTGAGACAAGTTCATGGTAAACTGGATAGGCCCATACATGATTTCACAGAGAGTTGGGCCTGGAGCATATCACCTTATATCATTAGATGGTGTTGAGGAGCCTGAACCTCTCAATATCATTCACTTAAAGGTATTCTACACATAAAATACAAAAACATTCAAATATGTCAAAAATACAAAAACATTCAAATATGTCAAAAATACAAACAAATCATAAAAACATAAAAATTCAAAATACAATCAAAGGCTCCAAGGACATTCAATTTCAAAATCAACAAAATCAAACAATTCAAAATCAAAAAAGGCTCCAAGGACATTCAAGCCGCTTGGTCAAAATCAATTCAAAATGCTCCAAGGGTATACAAACCGCTTGGTCAAAATCAATTCAAAATGCTCCAAGGGTATACAAACCGCTTGGTCAACTCCAATCAAAAATGCTCCAAGGGTATTCAAACCATTTGGTCAACTACAATAAAAAAGCTCCAAGGGTAATTCATCCCACTTGGTCGAAATCAAAAATCTCCAAGGGTACTTCATGCTACTTGGTCAAAAACCAAAAATCCCCAAAGGCACAATAAGCCCTTTGGTCAAATCAAACAAAAATACAAAAACAACATAAAAATAAAAAATACAAAAACAATTGCATCTCACATCTTGCATCCACATAATTGCATTGCATTTTCAAAACAATTACAATTGCATATGTCATGAGAGCCTTAAAAGTGATACCAAAGTTTGTCACACAAATCATTCAAATCCATACCTCCATCAACACATGTGTGTAATTGTGTTTTTCAACACAACCATTATTTGTTGCTATACATAATATACTAAGGTTTTTCGGTTAATCAACCACACCTAGTGATCTTATCAACTTTTGTGGAAAACAATCTTGGTTAGTAGAAGGTAAGGTCTAGCCGTGATAATGCCTTGGATATTCAAGATCCCGTCACTAATTGAAACACTAAAATCCTAGCTGGTACAAGGAAAAGATGAAAGTTGCAAAGCGGTCTAGGTTACCTTAAGCGAAAAGGATCTTCCTTGCTTATCCCCCTATGCAACCGGTTTAAAGGTGCTGAGAATTGGCAAAAGGACAAGCTTTGCCCTATCCAAATCCCTTGCTTAAATCAAAATAAGCAAAAACCCGAAGCAAAGTACATATTCAAAAAGCCAAGCATACATTCCAGATTTCAAAGCAATGATCCGATACACAAATCAGAGATTCCAAGAAACCTCGCTCAAAGAAAAATCAATAAAAAATAAACAGTGATTTTCATCACTACATATGAGAAAAATAAACAGTGATTATCATCACTACAAGAATCCTCGCTCAAAGAAAAATCAATAAAAAATAAACAGTGATTTTCATCACTACATATGAGCAAATATCCAAAGCCAAAAGGAAGAAAAGAAGGGAATGAAGCTTGAATCCCTGGAATTCTCAGCATTGTACAAAATCGGAAGGAGAGATCCTTACGCATGATGATATGTCTACCACAATTGCTTCATGCATTTGTGTAGACCAATGTTTGAATGTGGATGAGCTAGCTTAGGTAACCCAATATTGCCTAGTGGTATAGTCCAACTAAGTCCAACATTAGGACGAGATGAACACTTGAGAATCCCTGATCTTAGCAATGGGCTGAAAGAATCCCGCCTGACATCAGAGGAAATGCTTGAGTTCTATCTCAAAATATACAATCACTTGCACACACAGAGATCATGAATATCCAGGTCCATGGTAAAAGCCTTACTTTTCAAAAGTCTAGAGTGGTCAGTAGACAGTTGTTGATAGGGTAACTAGAGTGTTTGAATCTCCGGAAAGCCCCAAAAATTCTTACATAGCAACAAATCATATCATAATTCACACCATCACTTTCTTTATAAGATTCTATAAATTAGGGGGTATCAACATAGTAGGACAGATACCGCATATATATTAGAAATAGTATATAGACGACCACTGACTACTTTATATATTTTAATTTACAGAAACTTATCAAGAAAATACATTACACACCATTACATCTCATATATGAATACTTAATCAATTCTTATGATAAGAGTGATTATTTAAATTCATGATTATTTTTTTACTTTTTGTGGTATCACCCATTAAGATTGTCAATGTCATATGCATTCCTTATGTTTTAAGTGATTAGAGCATACAAGTTCATTTATACCATCCCATCACATAAGTTAGATGCATACAATTAAAGCAAAATTAAACATGCATTTAACAATAACATCGCATCCACAAACACAAGTCATTAATCATCCATCATCACATCATAAAGCACATCATAAAACATATAGGCAATATCCATTTGCATACAATCATGAATTCATCATTCATCATCAAAATACATCACATCATATCATCAAATCATATAAGCATCTACACATCCATATAAGCATCTACAATATCATCTATCATCTAACATATACATCAAATCATCATAATGCCATCATCACATCACATCATAAAACAAAATAACAACAAAAATATGAGCAATAAACGATACACATAATGAGTCATAATGCAAAGATATCATAAAAGTATGTGTGTCAATGGATATACAAAAATGCCCATGGGCTATAGTCATATAGGTCAGTCGACCTCAAAAATGAATCAAAACCAAGTGAACCATCAATCAAATATTGGGCCTGCACCCCCTACAACACCACCCCCTATGGATGGATCTCTAGGAGAATGGTGCGAGCTGGACCCTACTGGTCTCTCAGTATGAGTCTGGGCCCCATGACCAGGCCGGATGGAAGACTACCCTGTGGTAGAACTCCTGCTGACCTGTGACCCACCTGTGGCTCCTCTCTCCCTAGGGATGGCTCCTAGCCTCCTGATCTGCCTCGAGAGAGTGGCAATATGGGTTACATCCTCAGCAATCTATACATCACTCTCATCCAAAAAACCCTATAGATGACTGATCTCATCCTCGAGAGCTACCCTCGAAGGACCCTCAAGAGCAGGAGGAGCAACAACAACCTACATCCAGGAAGCTCCTCCCATAGCGGCCTGCAAAGCTTGTATCTGGTCTGATAATTGTGCTATAGTAGTATCCCTATGAGCTATGATGGCATCACACTACTATACCTATATCTTGGTCGACTGGAGCTCGACCTCCACATCATGTAGTTGTGCCCTAAGAGGAGAATCTCTCTCCTCAGGCTCCATCTCCTCCTCTACCTCCTCAGGAGCCTCCTGCTCCTCCACTATCACCTGCTCTACCTACTAGCCCTCCACCATAGTCCTAGCATAAACCCTACACCCCGATGGATCTACCCCATCTCCACCATCATCCTCTCAGCCCAGACTGCCCTCACCATGCCACATCAAGTCACCCCACCACCATGCAAATGCATCTATAACTCCACCAGCTACTCTAAGATCAACAATTGGGGCATCCTCCTCATCAGCTAGCTCTGTAACCTATCGAGGAGGGAGGTCTCTCTCTACTTCGATGCACCTATACAGAAATGGTACTAATGGCACATCCTACTGCAACCCATACTGATGAAGAACCCGAGAGTAGAAGAAGTACTCCCGGATGTTGATCTTACGGCTGATGAGCCATCGCTCATACCATATCCTAGTAGTAAAGCTATTAGGGTCATCCCAAGTGGGACACTCATGATACGAGCACCATATGACATCTCCAGCTTGAATTCTAGTGAAAGTATCAGTATAATGAGGCAACTCCCCTACAAAAGTGTAGCTCTTGTACTCCTCACTCCCTCTAGCCCATCTAGCACCATAGCACTGCATCCACCTATCCATAACTATGATCTTAACAGGAAGCCCCTTAGGGTGATCTACCCTAATGTGCTCCCATCCCCAGATCTACAAGAGCCAACTATAGGCGATGCTAACATGACCCCTCTAGTGGATGTGGTACAACTCATCATAACATTGAGCCAATAGAGACCTACCCCACACATAGATGATGGGTGCCTCACTATCCATCAGGTCCTAAACCATCGCAAGGAGGTTCCAAGGGAACCTCAAGCCTAAATAGTCTAGGATAAGGACATTGTTGATGACCATCAGCAACACCGCATGCCTCACTATGAAAACATGCTCTCGATACCAGTGGATGATAGACACTCCCCCAGACTTGGTGTCCTTGAGAGCATCCTCAGAGCTCCCTCCAAACACCTGAGTGAAGACAGCCACCTAATCATTAGTGGCTGAAGAAATAATCGCCACCCCATCAAAAGGGATCTAAAATATCCTGTACACATCCTCCAACATAATGGTCATCTCACCGATCGAGAGGTGGAAGGTATTAGTCCGAGGGTCCCAGTGATGGGCCAAAGATGTAAGGTAAGCTTGGTCCGACATAATATGAGGTAGTCTAGTAACATACTAGAGCCCATGAGCCTTAAGCCACCTCCAATCCATGTCATCCAGAAGAGGTAGAAGGTCATTCATGAGCCTTGGGTCCTGAGCCCAAGCAGTAAGGATCTAAGAAAAGCAAAAGAAATATGAAACATAACTACAGTGCATCTAAGGCATAAATCCTAATAAAACATAAAAAAATATGACACTCTCCTAAATCTGAGCAAAGAGGGGGGGATAAATGCACCTAGGCATGCAACACATGCTAAAGAGTAGTTCAAAATTCCAAAAAAAATTATTAAACTATCTCAGAAAATCCAATAAAAAGCAAAAATTTGTGCAAAATTGGCTAAGGGGTTTAGCCGTTATCGCCTACAATGGCCAGAATCTAGCCATTGGAGACAGTAGTGACCAAATCCCAATGGTCAAATTTTTGATCATTGGGGTTCAAACTTAGCCACTCTGAGCGATAGTGGCCAAATTTTTACCACTCTGAGCGACAGCGATTGAAAGGTAACATGACAAACCCGTGAACCCTAGGCCGTAAAATTCAAAAAAAATTGGAAAAAACAAAAATGGGGACCAACCCACCACTTAAAAACCTAAACTAAGCCTAACTACGGATTATGTTCGTTACCAATAGGTTTAGTGGGGTTCATTTGCCATTTACTTAGTGAGGTTCAGTTTTACCCAAGAGCAAAAAAGAGGGTAGGGTTTGAAAGAATACCCGAGAAGCTCCGGCTCCTCCAACAGCTGATGCCTCACCCTGTGCAGCCATGTCCTCGACGTAGGTAACTTCAAAAATCGCAACTGTCGCTATCTCACTAGAGCTCTAAAAAGTGAATTGATAGCAAATGAAAGTGACAGGTCAAAACCCTAAAAATGCATTTTATATGTTTTCAAATTATGCCTTGGCCGCTGTTGATGATAGTAGCCCAAACTTCATGGCCGCTCAAGGTGACAACGGCCATAGGTAGAGACTCAGAGGCCACTGGACCTAACAATGGCCTGCTCCACAAATAAAAACAAGAAAATTCCTTCCATAGGGGATAACAAAAACATTAAATAAATGCATTTTGATGAATTGAAGTCATCTTAATGACCAAAATAACAAAAAAATTACATATAAGCATAATCTCAAGCAGGCCTCGTAACCAGTTACTTACTCTATCCACTCGACGATTGCAACGATTCACACTCCATGCATTTTTATGAGATGAGTAGGCTACCATAAGGCCACTTGGGGCAAAAGCATTTCATTTTGGAATTACGATGTGCCACCCTTCAATCCCGAAGAAGACCAAGATGGTCGGACTGCTCCATGGGTGCGAAAGGATCATCCTAATTCCCCTATGATACCAAAAACATTAAGCCAAAGTGATACAATATGAACATAAATAGAATCACTCATCCTAACTCCCTAAGAAGGCTATTGATAGCTGGACCACTCCTCGGGATAGGGATGGATGATTATCATAAACAATTGGAATCACACTTGGATGTGGGATTGCCCATTAAAAGCAACAAATGCTAGAAAGGAACCAGATTAGTCATATTGGTCAAGCGACTTGTCGCTTCATTCATTGTCATTTCTTCACCAATCCATTGTGTGAGGAAGTAGTTCAAAACTTCAACATAATCATAATCAAATCAACAAAATATCACTCGATCATAACAAAATCATGTTCATCCTATGAATCATTGCATACAACAATCACAAATTTCCCTTGTTTGCTGGGAACGTAAGCAGACATGACATATTCAATTGTAGCTCTCCTATCGATCAGAACTATTGTAGCAGCTGAAGCTACCCGATTGAGTTTGAGGAATGAGTGCAATTTAACATGCCCAAGCCACTGAGCTAAGTCCTCCGAACATTGAGGCAATGATTCAAAGGATGTGCACCATCTTGCATGATTGGGCCATCCAGCGTTGATCAGACCATTGATCACCATACACCCTACAAACAGATCAATCTACGTTTTTGCTCAGCGTTGTGTTTTCCACATAGCGCATCACAAAAAGGGGCATCTATAGACACCTAAAATATGTCATGCTTAGGGGAGCTACTCACATAGACACATTCATAAGATCAGATGACATAATATTGGACTTTCCAAGCATCAACAATGGTTCTCACCACTCATTTGGGGCCTTTTCAAGCCATCCAAGCCTAGCCACTCAAGCCAAGAGTGACCAGATCTTAGCCGCTCAAGCCTAGAGCGGCCAGACCTTAGCCACTATAGATGACAACGGCCAGATATTAGTCACTGCAGATGACAGCGACTAAACCATAAAAGCAGTTTTTGTCAACAAACAGGCCTAATCACGGGTGGAAGTGGCAGTCTGCATGCAATAAAGGTGAGCGGGAGTAACTTTGCATTCCTTTTCATGACCAGTTCACATAGGAGACTTGAGTTTGCATTTAGACTTTAGTTAACTGGCCTCCAAACATAGACAAAGGACAAAAGATTCTCATGCTAACGACCAATTTGCATAGGAGACTCAAGTTGGCAGTTAGATTTCAGTTAACTGGCCTCCAAACATAGAAAAGACAAAAATATTCTCATGCTAACTCTCACTACGCATGAGAAATTCATTCCTAGGGCTTGGACATAGACCTAGGGTTTCACATTATAAAAGGTGCAAGCCTAAGAGCACCAAAGGGGAATATTTTATCTATCGATATTTTATCTAGAGATCTTTATCTAGACAATTTATCCTAAATTTATCAGGATAGGTCATTGAGGAGAGCTTTCGAGACTTGGAGAGTTCCCTTGGAGATCACGTGTACGGTGAAGCCCTGACAAATTGGAGAGCATAGCAACCATTATTTCAACATCGGATACAAGCTTTGATCCATAGCTTTGGAGCAAAGAGGACGAGAGTCACTTTAGCGGCCGTTGTCTTGGACAGTGGCTCGTGGGCTTAGCTTAGGGTTTTAGACATTAGATTCATTATTTTAGCATATCATTAGCATAGCATCATTTCATTCATTCACATTCATAGCATTAGTCTAATTTGCACTTGCTTTCATTTGTTATATTCATTGCTAACAACCTCATCCGAGGAGGTATTCTTGGACATCTAAGCGTGTGTTGTTGTTTCATTGCTTACAGGGCCACAGGTTCATCGAACATAATCTACAACATACGAGAGCAAAAGGGATCCCTCTAGGAAATAAGCCTGGAGAAGGAGGCATCTGTAAGCCCTCATACATTTCCATGTGCGAAACCGAGAAGCTTTTTGAAAGTGCACCACCTCTTTGCGAAAGGGGCACTCTTTGCCTATTTGTAACCTTATTGTATCGAAATGGGTATCCCTAAGAGGGACCGACATGTAACCGGGTTTCAATACAAATAAAGAGATCCATATTTGTTATTTCCATGTTATATGCTTTTCATTGTCTTCCATTTCATTTTTGGATTTTAATACATTGCAAGTAGCATAAAAAGAGCGGTGCGTGCATCTCGGGGTTGCTACGAGATGGATTTGTGATGACTATTTTGATGCATTATATGCTAGCACCATAGACTGTACAAAATGTATCTTTGTTATTTTCATGTTATTATAACACTTTATTTAATGGACTTTGTAATTTTGACAAACATGTGACAACATGATGTAAAATGAAATGGATAATGTAATGTGATATGATATTATTTGATAGTTTTGAAGAGACTCAAACACTCTAGTTACCTAATCAAAAGTCATATACTAACTATACAAGATCTTTTGACAAGGTATGCACCTATTAAGATAACCAAGATAATCAATATCCCTATGTGTGCACGTGAGTTCATTACCATGATAACACATAAGATTACCCTAGTGCAAATGGGATTTATTCAGCCCATCGACACTAGAGATCATTCTGCGAGTCTCATTATCCTGAGTTTTGTACTTAGTTGGATTAGACCACTATATAACCTAGGTTACAACAAGCTAGCTCATCCACATTCAAATATTGGTCTATACCTAAACAAGTTGCTTAAGTGATAGACATATCATCATGTGGGAGGCTACCACCATTGACAAGTAGGCTATCCACCAAACCTGTAATGAGGATCACCTTATGGTTCTCTAATGCTGAGAATTCTAGGGATTCAAGTTCAAGACTCCCTTATTTTATTTTAACTTTGACTTTCTCAAGGGAGTTGCTCATTTTGATTTGATGAGCAAGGGATTTTAGTAGTGGTGAGAACCACTATTTCTTTTTGCTTTTCCTAGTGATAATAATCATTGTTTCTTTATACATATTTTGAAGTGATGATAATCACTATTTCTTGTTGGAGTACTTTGAAGGGATAATAATCACTATTGATTTTTCTCTTTGGGATACTTGCCCCAGTGTAGGGCAAGGGATTTATGGGTAAGGAGGAACTTGTCCTTTTGTCAATTCTCAGCATCTTTGAACCATTCGCACAGGGGGATGAGCAAGATAACCTTTTCACTTGAAAGTAACCTAGACTACTTTACAGTTTTCATCTTTCCTTGTGCTAGACTTGGATATATTAATGTGAAAATGTGTTGGGATTTTGATGTATACCAAGCATTATCCAAATAGGATTCTACCTTCTAAATATCATGATAGCTTTCTACAAAATCTGAGAAGACAACTAGATATGGCTGAGTGACCAAAAACTTTAACTATGCTTTACTAACAATGGCTAAGTGATGGGAAGCAAACATATAATGTAAATGTAAATGGTATATGTAATGTAAACAGGTGGTAATATTGACTCATAATAACAATGATTTTAATAGATGCCTAGTGTACAGACCTGGTGCTAGACATGTATGATCAATTTGGAATGATGCATAATGCAATGATGAGAATGCCTAATGCAATTTATATGAAGTGCAATGAAGCAATATTTTTGTATTTTGATGATTTTAATGATGTTTTTGAAATTTTTGATATATATGTATATACATGTTGACCAATGGGCTTAATGAATGCCATTGGGGCTTTTGGGTGACCAAAGGGCTTATAGACGCCTTTGGAGCATTTCGGGATGACCTAGGCAATCGTAGACTGCCTAGGAACGTTTTAGTTTGACCTAGATGGTTATAGACCACCTAGGGATGTTTTATGGGGACCAAAGGGCTTATAGATGCCTTTGGGGCTTTTTGGATTGACCTAGATGATCGTAGATAGTCTAGGAGCATTTTTATTTGACCTAGATGGTCATTGACTGCTAGGAGCATTTTGGGGTGACCTAGATGGTCAGTGACACTTAGAAAGTTTCTACGACTACCTAGGGGTATTTTATTGTGACCAAAGGGCTTATAGATGCCTTTGGAGATTTTAAGGTTGACCTAGATGATCATAGATAGTCTAGGAGATTTTTATTTGACCTAGATGGTCAAAGACCACTAGGAGCCTTTTAGGTGACCTAGATGGTCAATGACACTTAGAAAGTGTCTACGATTACCTAGGGGAATTTGGTTGTGACCAAAGGGCTTATAGATGCCTTTGGAGATTTTAAGGTTGACCTAGATGATCATAGATAGTCTAGGGGATTTTTTATTTGACCTAGATGGTTAAATACCACTAGGAGCCTTTTAGGTGACCTAGACGTATGTAACACTTAGAAAGTGTCCTAGACTGCCTAGGGGATTTGATTGTGACCAAAGGGCTTATAGATGCCTTTGGAGATTTTAAGGTTGACCTAGATGATCGTAGATAGTCTAGGGATTTTTTATTTGACCTAGATGGTCAAAGACCGCTAGGAGCCTTTTAGGTGACCTAGACGGTCAATGACACTTAGAAAGTGTCTACGACTGCCTAGGGGTATTTTGTTGGTCAAGGCTTATATACCTTTGGACTTTAAGGTTGACTAGATGATCGTAGTTGGTATCTAAAGGTAGACAATATTCATGGGTTTAGGCTCTTCACTTCCTTCGATGGATGCTAAGTGATAAGTTCCAGGTCCAATATGGCTTGTGATGATGAATGGACCTAACCAGTTTGCTGCAAATTTGTCTCGCAAATTGGAGGGCAAATTTGAGTTTTGTTGGTTCTATTTTAGAACTAAATCACCTACTTGAAAGTCTCTTTGATGTACTTTCAAGTTGTAAGCTCTCTTAAGACGTTCCTGATAAACACGTAGATGCTCGAGGGCATTTACACGTCGTTCATCAAGCAACGTTAACTGATCTAAATGAGCTTGTCTAGTTGTATCATCGTCGATGAATTCCTGCATGGAAATGTGCAACGATGGAATCTCTAACTCCAGAGGCATGATGGCTTCAGCACCATACACTAGTGAAAATGGAGTTGCCCCAGTGGGTGTCCGAATGCTAGTGTGATAAGCCCAAAGGGCAAGAGGTAATTGATTATGCCAATATTTATGATTTTCCTTGATGGTTTTCTTCAAGATGGCTACTACTATCTTATTTGATGCCTCTGCTTGCCCGTTGGCTTGTGGATAATAGGGCATGGAAAAGCTATGCTTTATGTTATACTTTGTTGTTAATGCACGCACATCCTTATTTTTAAAGGGTGTTCCATTATCCGATATTATTTTGGATGGAATACCAAAATGACATATGATATTATGTAGCATGAACTCCGCAATGCGAGGTCCAGTCATTGTGGTAAGGGGAATTGCTTCCACCCATTTTGTGAAGTACTCGGTTGCCGTTATGATAAACGTGTGATGGCCCGATGAGGTAGGTGAGATTTTCCCAATTAAATCAAACCCCCATTGTGCAAATGGCCAGACCGATTGAATTGGTTGTAAGGCCTATGAAGGTACATGTGTCAAATTTGCATGATGTTGACACTTCATGCACTTCTTAACATAAGCACAACAATATTGCTCTAAATTTGGCCAATAATAGCCCATGCGAAGAATGCGTTTATGATGGCCATGCCGCTAAAGTGGCCACCACATGTACCATCGTGTGCTTGGGTGATGGCCCAAGTTGACTCTTGTGAGTCTAAGAAACGAAGGAGGATACCTTCATAACTCCGACGATACATTATGTCTCCTAATAAGACATATTTTTCCACCTTTTGTTTGAATGCTCGCTTTGTGGCATGCGACAATCCAGGTGGAATATTACCCAGCTTAAGATAATATTTAATCTAGATGGCCCAATATTGCTTTGAAGAAGCCTCAATATTATGAATCATGCTATCCTTTTGATGTTTGTCTCATGTGAATGCTGATTGAGAGTGAACTTGGAGATATAGCATTGTGCTAGTATCAAAAGGAGTATGAGGGAACAAAGCCCCCTAGTTAGCATTATTCAAATATTGGTGTAGTTGAGAGAACCTTTCATGGGAAGGCTCAATCTGAATCATGTGAACAACTGGTATAGCATTATGCTCTTCATGCTCAGTCGTAGATTGTGCTAGCATTTTTACTTGGATAGTTGTGATATCATCTGAAGGGTCATGCGGGATTAGTGACCCTAAGGAAGCCATTGTATCCACAAAATGATTAGATGAGCGAGGGAGTGCCTCTATATCATACCATTCAAATTTGACCAGGATTTTGTCCACTAGGGCTTTGTAGGCTTGCAAGATAGGACACCTACATTGGAATATCCCTTTAACCTGATTTACTATGAGCAAGGAATCACCAAAAATGTTCAACTTTGTTATGTTCATGGCGATTGTCGTTTGAAGTCCTATGATGAGAGCTTCATACTCGACATTGTTGTTAGTACAAGGAAAATCGAGTTTAAACAAAAGAGGTATGGGAGCCCCTTGCGGTGTGAAAAACATGATACCTGCACCACCACCTTGCTCGCATTTAGAACCATCGAAGAATAGAGTTATGTCCGCCTGTGACTCAGGCTCGACAGAATCAGGTGATTCTGAGATATGAAATACTCCATCATTGGGAAGTTCTATATTTAGAGGCTGATCATCCTGTAGAGGAGCCTCTGCTAGTTGATCGGCTATGACCTATCCTTTGATAGATTTTTGTCCAATGAACTCTAGGTCAAATTCCATCAACAACATTATCCATTTTGCCATGCGACTATTATGATATGTTCGACTCATCATGTAGCGCAATGGATTTTCTTTAGATACAACATACATGGTATGATTAAGCATATAATGGCATAGATTTTTGGTGGCAAAGACCACTGCTAAGCATAGCTTCTCAATGTATGCATATCTAATTTCATAGCTGACCAATGTGCGGCTAATGTAATAAGTAGCCTGTTCTTTGTGGAATTCATTCTTTTGGGACAACATGGTGCCCAAAGCCAACTCAATAGTTGAGATGTATAAATAGAATGACACTCCTGGTCATGGTGGAGCCAATATAGGTGGTGAAGCCAGGTATTGTTTAATTTCATCAAAGGCATTTTGACATTCTTCATCCCAATGAAATGAGACCCCCTTGTGTAGCAACCTATTCATGGGTCGACACTTATCCGATAATTGTGCTATAAAGCATTTTATGGATGCGACCTTTCCTTGCAAACTATGTAGTTGCTTAATGGTTGTGGGGGGAGGCATTTCTAATATTGCCTTGACCTTGTTTGGATCTACCTCTATGCCTCGCTTGGAGACTATGAATCCCAAAATTTTACCAGATGTGACACCGAAGACACACTTTTTGGGATTAAGTCTAACATTGTGCTCTATGAGGCGATCTAGGATCTTACACAATACATCGAGATGTTCATGGCGTAATAAATATTTTGCCAATAAATCATCCATGTAATCTTCCAAAATCTTGTGCATGTAGTCATGGAAGATATATGTCATGGCTCGTTGGTAGGTAGCACCAGCGTTCTTAAGGCCAAAAGGCATGACCTTGTAACAGAATGTCCCCCAAGGCGTTGTGAATGCCATTTTGATTTGGTCTTCTGGATTAATATGAATCTGATTATATCCAGAAAATCCATCCATTAGGGATAGCATTTCATGTCCTATTGTTGCATCTACCAACGCATCGATGTTAGGTAAGGGAAATTCATCCTTAGGACTCACTTTGTTAAGATCTCGAAAGTCGATGCAAATGTGAATCCTCCCATCAAGATTTTTTATGGGAACCATGTTTGAAACCCATGGCAGATAATCTACTGAGATGATGATATCAACATCCAACAACTTTTGTAATTCATCTTTCACCATTAAGGCTACTGTTGGGTGCATTTTTCATAACTTTTGCTTAACAGGTTTGATCTTGGGGTCTAATGTAAGATTATGCATGACTATATTTGGGTCTAGTCCTGGCATATCTTTATATGACCAAGAAAAAGCTTTAATCCTTGCTTTCAATGTAGTTGTGAAATCATCTTGTTCACTTAGGGAGAGACCTTCCCCTAATTTAATGGTATGGGGATTATCGGGATCTATACCGATATCCTTGTCAATTGTTGGCTCAATTGACATGTGAGACCCATCCTCCAACTGATGTGGGGTGGGAATTAAGTGAATGTCATCAACTAGGTTTGCTTCTTCCATAGGAAATTCAGGGTCAACCTCAACTTGAAAAACATCCTGAGTAGTTCTTGAAGAAAAGTTAAATGGTTGTAACATTTCCTCACAAGGCCAATACTCTGAGGGTGATGGAGAAGAATCTCCCTGATCAAAGTCAATTGCCTCTAAATCAAGATGCAATAGCTTGGATGGGTTATTCGGATTCACCAATGGTGTCATTAAATATATGGAAATCATGTTGATGGATACATGATCTCCTGCTCTAGGGTGAGTGGGTCTAGAGACCTGATGTTGTCTCATAACTCATGGGTGTGGCTTGGGTGGAAGTGGAATAACTGGTGGTGGCCTATGCGGAAGAGGGTGAGCCTGCTCTTCATGAGGCAACAACTGGTGTCAGATGGGTCCTTGGATGGGGAATAACATACGAAGATAATACTCATCCTCATCATCCAAGGGGAACATGCACTCGTATTCATCATCTAAGCTATGGCAGTTAATGGGTGCGATGCCATAATCATCTTCATCATCACTCATCCATTCATGAGGAGGACCTTGGTCTTGTTCCTCACTATCAGATTGCAAGGTGTGTGAGCTCTCCCCCACTTCATGGGGTTGGGTGACATCACTGGAAAGACCTTGATCTATCATTTCTATGGGGAAATTATCTCCCAAGGAATGAACATGATTCAGATTAGCATATGGGTCATGGGTGAGCTTAGCCTGATAACCTAGGCATAGGTGTTTGAGACTCTCGGTGAGGACATCCAATGGTACTGGTTTATTGTGTCCCAACCTAGATCTATCATACGAAAGTTGATATTGGGGTTGACATGGAACATGGTTACCCTACTCATATAAGTCGAGACCAAACCCATGCCAATTATAGTGATCTAAGTACCGCAATGCATAGTCTGGATTCGAAAAATAGTTTACATCCTCAGAAAAGGGTTCATCATCATCTTCCTTCTGAGGAATGGGTAGAGATCCATACTCTAAACCTCCATATATGAAATTCATTTGATTAGGAGGTAGACCAAGAGGTACAATGCTACCTATGGGAAGACGAGGTCTCCCCATATCTTGCACTATCTCCAACGATGGAACTATCATGACATTTCTCACCAGATATTCTCCTATCCCTGTACTAGACATCTGGACTATGACCTAGGATGGTGAAGATGGATGAGATGGAATGGAGGTTTGAGGTGATTCAATGCTCACCTCTAGAGGTAATTCCTCATTAATGACACAAGGAACCTCCTCCATGGATATGGTGGAAACTAATGGCGGGCTCTCATCAATAGGCCTCTTCGACGTGTTCCTCGATGGAGGGTTTGACGATGTCGAAGCCTTCTCTAAAGGTGGCGATGATGAGGATGGAGTGGATGATGATGAAGGTGGTGGAATGGGTAGACTCTGAATAGGTGTATTCAATTGGAAGTCTACATGAGTCGAAGGTAATGTCGACTCTGGCATCTGTTGCAACATGTTGTAGTATTTGAAGGGCTCTAGATCGGTAGAAACTACGTGCACTTGCCCTTCATGAGTGTATTTAAGACATTGATGCGCTATGGAGGGGACACACTTCATATCCCATATCCAAGGTCTACCTAGCAAAATGTTATAGGCCATCTCACCTTCTAGCACATGGCACAATGTCGATATAGTCTTTTGCCCCACCTGAATGGGTAGAACTATGGTACCGATAGTAGAGCATATTGTGTCATTAAAAGCGTGAAGAGTGTAAGTTGATGCCACAACATGAGATGTTGGCAACTTAAGGTGCTTTAGTGCTTTAGTTGTTATGATATTACTTGAGGAACCAGTGTCTATGAGCACTCTCTTGTATGGTATCTCATTTATACATGCAATGATGTGTAAAGGAGGATCTACCATATCATTAGCTATTTCCTTAAGCTCATGCTCATGAAATTGTATGATTGGTTCCTTGCACTATTGCACATGACCCACAAAATCTATGAAGGAGTTGGACTCCTGTGGTTGCAACTCTATTGATTTTAGAATGTCCATCAAGGCATCCCGATGTGGAGGTGATTGTTGGATCAACTCATAGATGGACAATCATGTTGATGTGGTCCTCAAGCTTTGTGCAAGCTTGCTCTTAATTGTCACTATTGGCCTAGAAGGAAGGCCCTGTACTATAGGTGGTGTAGTTTATGACGTAGTTGGAACATCATTCGAAGTTGCAGGTTGTGCAACTTGACTTGGATATTTCTTGTTCCTAGTCACAATACTCACCATCCCAACATACCCTTGCATAGGGTGTTGTTGCTTCACCTCATTCATCGGTTTAGCAGGCATTGCCTGTACCTCATGAGTTGGTAAAGGGTCTTTGTATATACCCATATGCTGATTGGTAGGAGCTAATGGAGCATCCACTTGAAGCTCATTCATCTCAATCATGTCTTGTACTACATGTTTAAAACCATAGCATGATTGTAAATCATGGCCACCTTGTCGATGAAACTTACAATATTGATCCTCTCGATATCCCATAGGCTTGGGTTTGCCTATTTTTGGATCGTTGGGTTTAAGATCTGGTAAATTAACCATCTTTGCAGCCCATAATCGATCGAAAAGAGAATCCATAGATTCAATGATGGGAGTAAATTGTCATTGAGGGTGACATTGTTTTTGTCCCTAGTTCATTGTACCATTATTGTTATAACTCGCAGGAGGAGGTTGAGCCTGATAGTTCACCTTTTGGGGAGGCATAACTTGAGGAGGCGTAGGGACATTTATGGCCACTTGATTGACCATAGCTGGCTTTGTAGGTGTCGAGCTATTCTTAGGATTCTTTGTCCACTCCTTCTTATGAGGTTTTGTTATTTCTCCCTCTTGGATTTTGATTTCCTCTATGTTTCTAGCCTATGCTAGAGCTTCTTCCAAGGTAGGGTATTGCTGTAATTGCAATGTCAAAGAGATGGGTTTCAAGAAACTCTTTGAAAACAAATGAGTTAATTCAATCACTGGCAATAGATAGGGTAGCTTAGCCAAAAGCATTTACCACCTATTTCCATAGTCAGTAATCGACTCATCCTCAGTTTGTTTCATCCCTGTGAGGTCGGTTAATGTCACCTTCCTTTTGGTGTTGAAGGTGAAACATTCCAAAAATGCATCAATGAATTGTTCAAATGTGTAGATGCTATGTTTTGGAAGTTGGTTGAACCACTCAATGGCTAGACCAACGAGGGTACTCAGGAAAGTTCTTAGGAGCAATGCATCATTGTCCTGTATGTTGAAGCACATATTTAGAAATCTAGTGACGTGCTCTTGAGCATCTTCTTCACCCTTGAATCTATCAAATTTGGGCATTTTGAAATGCTCAAGATAGACCGGGGAAGGAATGGATGGATGTAACGGTTGGTTCTTTAGCTGATGCAAGGTAGGCTTTTGAAGCCCATTGCCAGTTGTCTTACCTTCTATAGTTTCTAAGCATGCAAGCAAAGCTTGATACACATCTGAGGATTTGATCTCCTCTTCCTTACTTTGAACTCATAGAGGTGGACGAGGAATATTAAGCCTAGGTTGGGGTGGTTGATTGACATCAGCCACGCCTCCATAAGGTGCTTCTACATAATCCTCATTCTATTCCAAATCATCGTAAGCCCCATAAGGTGTTTCAGGTATGGGCCTACAAGGAGGAACAAATGCCTATTGAAGGTGATCTATGTTTGGCCTATCATATGCATTATGTTCAGGCCTACGAGGTCTAGGAGGCAACACAAGATTAGGTCTAGGAGACCTATCTTGTTGGAAATTTGGTTGCCTCGGGTGAGCCTCTTGTCTACGCGTGCTTGGAGTTACAGCTCCATGACGCAAAGTTTCTTGAATTTGTCATTCAAGATTTTCTTTCTCTATTTGCTACCATTGCTCTAAGAGATCTAAGTGATGTTTATCCGACCTAAGTCGATTAAACTTGGCCTAGAAGTCAACATATCTTTGGACCAAATTATTAATTTGATCCATTGTATTAGGTCTAAGTGCCTTAGCATTATTGCCTTGTTGTCTATCATGTTTAGGAGGATCTGTGAGATCAATTACATGCTTCCCTCGATCGAGGGTAGTCGCATTGACTTGAGGTTCTCTCCTAAACAAGTCTTTCTGAGAGACTACTAGCGTAGAGGCACAACGTGCTTGCATTGACACATTTTCATGAGGATAATCTGGATGTTCCTCAGGTCTTCCCTCATAAACAAGGTAAGGTAAGGTGGAATAAGGTCACCTAATTTGATGAGTATCATACTCATTGTGATTTTGATACCTTGGAGTAGGGTGACTTGAAATCTTGAGATGATCATTCAACCCTACTCGAGGTGTGAGCTCTTGCTCCTATGTATGAATAGGAGTAGAGGATCGAGCAGGCATGCGAACGCGTGGTATTGATCTATGTGGAGGTGCCTCATTATGCGGTGACTCTTCTCGAAAGAAGGTGTTTGTAGCATATGAATTAGGGAGATATTTTCCCAAACTAGGACTATGACCTATAGGAGTACCCTACGAAGGAGTCCCCTGTAAGCTAGACCTTCTAGTTGACTCTCTAGGAGTAACCATCCACTCATCAGTCGGTCTACGACTAGGGAGAGTAGCTGATTTCTAGGGAGGAATGATCCTATCCCTAGGCTCAACATGAGGACGTTCTATATCCTCTTCTCTATTACCCATAGCTTCTACCCCTGAATGGGCTTGGCTACGGGTACGTACCATAGCTATGTACTCTAACTACTATGTGTTTATCTTCTTTACAATTTCTATGAATTTGAAACAAACAAACAATAGAGACACGCAAGCATAGAAGTGATTATCTCATTTTAAATATTTTAAGTGTGAATCCTAAACTGTTTGATGTGTTTCAAGATGTGTTGCTTTGTAAAGAAAATACTTTTCTCATGTTTGATATTTCGTTGGATGATATACTTAAATGTTTAAAGGATTTCACCTATATACTCGCACAAGTCAAATATGGGGATGAAATCCATATCCAACGAGGTAGCATAGGTACTACCAACCCTCACCCAACACCCCGTGCATAGTGATACACTCCTCCGAAGAGGAATGCATGCTATTTTGCATGGTTAGGATAGATCTTGGGTCGGCCTTGGCCACAGATGGGTCCCGATAATACTCTTTCTCATGAGCCAATCGAGTGGTAATTACATCCACTATTGGTCTCGATCAATGGGTTGGATGTGAGAGCCCAATGCCATTGATGTTAAAATGAAACATGGTGTGTGTGGGTTCCTTTTAAATATTTGAAAGAAAACAAAATAGCACTCAATGATTATTCACTAAATGCATGTAATGACATTTTTCTTTCAGAAGCATTAGTAGCATAAAAGGAAAGCCAAAAAATGCAAAACCTATATGACCTTAACCTTCGTGGGCAAGGTTCCAACAGGCAAACCAGAAAAAAATAGTGACTTCTACTATATTTTCCTCTATTTTTCTGAACTAATTAATGCATGATTTTGGAAAGAGAAATTCTAACCTTTCTATGCAAAGAATAAGCAAGAAAAACATGAAATTGAGCAATTTTTAACAGTAAAAAGTCAAATTTTTAGTGCAGAAAGGTGTAAAATGGAACCTTAAAGTTGTTGTTTCTGCAAATTTTTGTAGAAACCCTCTAGTTTTGTGGCCATCCCTATCAGGGATGGTGGCATATTGGGGGCCATCCCACCCAGTGCCATGTAGCTGGCCATCTCACCCAGTGCCACCTAGCAGCAAAGGGGTCATTTTTGCTCAGAACGGTCAGTACCTGCAACAAATAAAACCAGAAATAAAGGTCCAAATTAGCACAATCCAAGGGGAGATTTGAAATAAACTTAGATACCATGATCACCACTGAAGAAGTGAAATTCACGATATCGCCTTAAGGGCATTTACTTGCAATGTATAGTAGTTATAAAGCATTCAAAAGGGAAGATGGCATAAGCATGTAATCTACTGAAATGAAGCAAAATAGGCAATAAAAATGATCAAAATTATCTCTCTATTCATTTATAAATAGCTTCAAAACCAGATTACAAGACATCCCCTTGAGGGCTTCACAAATGTGATACATTTCCATTACAATTTTCCAAGGGATCTAGTCCCTTGGAAGGAGGCCTTTAAGGCGATAAATAATAGTGTTGTGAATTCCTACTTCCCACACTCGAGAGCTATTGTTGGGCTGATAAGATTGTGCCTCCTTAGCTCCTCCTCTTGCCTAGAATTCTTGTTCCTGAAGACAAGGGATTGAAAGGGGATTAAAAGCATCTGCGTTATAGAATAAAGCCATTAAACCATGAAAAAGGAGCATATTCTACAACCATAAAAAGTGATCTACATGCATGAAAACTGATCTACATTAAGCATAAACATATTTTAAGCTATTCTAAATGCAAACAAGGAAATTTGGAAGCAATATCAAAGGTGAAACAATGCAGAAATGGTGACCATTCCTGGGTGAGCCAGATAAACCTGCAATCTTGGGGACCTCAAATCCTGCATCAAAACTCCTCCAAATTACCTCAAATTTGGACCAGAGGTTCCTCTAGACATTCCCAAGGGGTCTATGGAGGAATTTATCTAAAATTCCAATCTATTTGGTGACCGTCCCTAGGTGTGACATACACAGACTACTCACCATCCCCAGGTGGGACGGTTACAAAACTGCCTTAGTTTTGTCACCTATGCCTATGGAAATTGGTCCAAAACTTGGGTAGGGGTGTTGTCGATAGATGGGGCCAAAGAATACTTCAATTTGGCTGGTTTGGGATTAATGGATCGAGCCTATTTCCCCTAAAATCACCTTCGGATGAAGAGGGTTTCAAGGCTAAGGAAAGGGCGAGTTTTGGTTTGCAAATAGTGAGGGTTGATTTGTGCAGCACTTCATTGCATAAATCATCAAAGTCTCCTCTTTTGAAATGAGGGTTTGGACCTCATTTTATAGCCCAAAAGGGCATCTAGGGAAAAATGGCATGTTTGGCCATGCGAGGCAGGTGGTGCCATGTGTCCTAATCTCGTCATTGATTGATGAGGGGAAGGTTACCCCTTTGGGGCTCCCAATATACTACCTCACTATCCATTTGTAGGTCCCCAATCAATTTGGGGTGATTGGATGCGTTAATGGTAGTATTTGATTGCCATTTAGTGCATCCTTTGACTTTTTCAAGGGTCCAGTTAGGGGTCGTCCCACCCAGGGACGGTTATGGATGGCCATCCCTGGGTGGGACGGTCACCAACTGTGACCGTCCCTTGGTGGGACGGTCACTAGGAGGTGCCCCAAAACTACCCTAAACTGCTAGGAACCCTCCAAACTGAGTTTTGGAGCCTTTTGGAAGCCTTTTTCTAGCCTAGAGGGGTGCCCAATAGGGCCATATGTTGTCGATAAGAGGGCATATGTGATGCACTGATAGTCTTATCTGATTTACGTGATTTAGGTGTCTACACATTACACAAGGAATGGGTTCAATTTCAGTGAAGATGAATATGAATATGCTCTTGAAGACCTAGGAGAGGAAAGTCTTCTTATGGAAATAGAAGAAGGAAATACTTCTAGTGGAAAAAAAAATGAATATGATCTTGATAAAAAATGGTAGAGGAAGAATCAAAAAATGAAGAGGAACGAGAAGTTGATCTTGAAGGTGAGCTTATATCTACTCTTAATAAATTAAGAAAGGTAAGAAAGTAGAACTCAAAACTCAAGCTTCAATTTCAAGAATATGATGAAGGGAAAGGAAAGCTTATAGAATATATAACCAACTCAATAGCTAAGACAAGGAAATTTAAATAAAAGTTAAAGGCAAAGGTCTAATAATGTGAAATATTAGACCATGAGTTAGCTTCATTAAGGAAGGAAGTGAAAGAGTCTAGAGATAAGCTACATAGGTTTAGGAGAATATTAAATAACTTGGATAAGATTATCAAGGTACAAAGATCTTCATCAAACAAAACAAGACTTCATTTTTAAGAAGAATATAGAGGACGAGGAGAGGATTCAATCTCAATCTCTAAAGAAGAAGAATCTTTAGAAGAAGAGAGTGAAATAAAAAGTGAGACTTCTAAGGATATGTTGGAAAATATAAAGTTCAACAATAAAAGAAACAATACACAAATAAGGAACATATGGAATAGGAAACATCGTAGGGAATAAGAGACTAAGATACCAATGGGTTCAAAGCAAGGTTCCTTCAATGGACATTGCTTCTCATGTCACAGGATTGGTCACAAGGCTACACATGAAAGATAGGTATATGGTTTCACCAATAGAAATTTCATAAATGGGCATCTCTTTCAAGGGTATTGCTACTCTTGTAATCAATTTAGTCATAAGGCAGTTAATTGTAGAATTTAAGATAGGAATGGATATGGCTTCACTAGGAGGAACTATAAAATATTTGCACCTTCAAGGAATCACAACATTAAGTGTTATAAGTGCAATAATGTTGGGTATATACCAAAGTGGTGTAGAGAAGAATTTCCAGAGACAAGCAAGAACAGGAATATTTAGAGAAATCAAAAGGATCAGTTGAGGAAGAAGGTGGAAAAAGGAAAATAGTAGTGTATGCTGGAAATAGAGATACTCCCACCCAAAAAATTAACCACATCAAGAAGAGAAGGTTGGGAGGGAGCTGAGCTAAGAATATTATATTTAGCCCCAAGCCCCATAGGTGGCCCTTTGCCATTGATGACAAATGAGGAGAGATTTGAGTTAGGGGGAGAGCATTTAGTCAGGGGGAGTAGTTTTTGAAGACAATAGTGAAAGAGAAAGTGAGACTTCTAAGGATAAGTTAGAAAATATAAAGTTCAACAATAAAAGAAAAAATGCACAAATGAGGAACATATAGAATAGGAAAAATCAAAGGGAAGAAGAGACTAAGATACCAATGGGGTCAAAGCAAGGTTTATTCAATGGACATTGCTTCTTATGTCACAGGATTGGTCACAAGGCTAAAAAGTGCAAGAAACATGAAAGATAGGGTTATGGTTTCACCAATAGAAATTTCATAAATGGGCATCTATTTCAAGGGTATTTCTACTTTTGTAATCAGTTTGGTCATAAGGCAGTTAATTGTAGGGTTCATGATAGGAATGGATATGGCTTCACCAGGAGGAACTACAAAATATTTGCACCTTCAAGGAATAACAATGTTAAGTGTTATAAGTGCAATAATGTTGGGCATATACCAAAGTGGTGTAGAGCAGAATCCAGGGACAAGTAGGAACAAGAATATTTAGAGGAATCAGAAGGATCGGTTGAGGAAGAAGGTGGACAAAGGAAAAGAGTAGTGTATGCTAGGAATAGATATACTCCCACCCCAAAATTAACCACCTCAAGAAGAGGAGGTGGGGAGGGGTTTGAGCTAAGAATATTATATTTAGCCCCAAGCCCCATAGGTGGCCCTTTTCCATTGATGACAAAGGGGGAGATATTTGAGTTAGGGGGAGCGCATTCAATCAGGGGGAGTAGTTTTGGAAAACGGAAAAATGAATGGTTATAGAAAAAGGGTTGCCATCAGTGAAAAAGGGGGAGATTTTTGGAAATTTTGAGTAGTTGTGTTGTCATTGATGTCAAGAATTAGTTTCAGTGATCAATGCAAGATTTAGTGAAAGGAGGGTTAAAATATTTATATTTTAAGCCCAAGAGATTTGGTTTAAGAGCTTCACATGATTGGTCAAAAGTATGGTTAAATACCCTAAATGAAAGGGATACCTAGGCCTAAAAGAAATAATATTATAATATTTATTATTATAATATTAAAGAAGGTCATATAAGGTCTAAGGGTGCAAGAGAAAAATACCTAGGCCCAAACGAAATAATATTATAATATTTATTATTATAATATTAAATGTCTAAAGAAATAAAAAGCCTAAGGTCATTTATAAATTATTTATAATATTTATATTATAAATTAATTTATAAAATAATATTATTTAACCCTAAGTTAGGGTCAGGCACAAATTTATTTAGTAATTTCTTCCTCCCCTCCAACGTTTGAAGGTGATTGGCATATGGTATAAATACCATAAGACTTGCCAACTAAATGCAAGTCTTTGAATTATTGCATGTGTGAAAGGGCAAAGGTTTTTTGATTGTGAAATTCATGAGCATAAGACAAGAGGATATTATTTTTTTAAGGCAACCAAAAATCATGACGGATATGTTGACCAAGCTTTAAAACCTTGTCACCAACCAACTGGTTGGTCGATGTGTAAGATGCAGGTAGAGCGGAGGTTCTGCATTTGAGTCACGGTGGCTACATAGGGGCAAAGCTTTTTTATTTTTTATTTTGGTGCCAAATCAAAGGTACAAAGTGCATGAGACACTTTTACCTCCCAAGTGAGCACTTATCTCACATGACGGTTAAGCTATGATTAGGATGTTGGTGGCAATGAGATTGAGGATGAAATCCCATCGAGGCATGCACAAAGGTACTTTGAATTTTAGTTTTTATGTTGAGTGTGTGGTCTAAGGTAAGAGGTTGCATAGTGAGTGCCTAGGGAGATATAAGGGTTAAGGTAAATTTTATTTTTACCTTAGATAAAGGTGATTAAGGTAAAATTTATTTTTACCTTAGGTAAAAGTGGTGAATGTTTTAAAATTGATTTGAAAGTGTTAAAAGGTGAATTGCATTATTTTTGGAGTGTGATGTTAATTATTTTTTAAATACATTTTTGAGTAGGGAGATGTAAGAGAGTTATTTTTAGTATTTTATGCATTACAATTTTGAAGTGAATTATTGTAAAAGTGATTTAATTTAACCTTTGCTAGTTATATTTTGAAAATTTTGGATATTATAAGGTGTACTTGAGACTTGTTATTTTTGTATGGTGAAATAAATATTGAGGAGAATTTTGAGTGGAGATTTTGAGATAGATTGTTGCTACCTAACATTGAAATTGGTAAAGGTTTTATTGTGATTGAGATCATTTTTAAAGACATATCTCCATCAAAACAAAAGGTATGGGTACATCTTCCTTATGAGTGAAATATTGTGAAATACAAAGTTCGAGTGAAAAGGATTGTTTGATAAGCATTGTTGGAAATATTTGAGTGAGTTTTCATGTGCATAAATTATGGATGTTGAAATACCATGACTATCATTGTTATGTGATATTGTGAACTATATTGAACTACGATTTGTGAAATATTATGAGTATCATTGTTATGTGAGATTGTGAAATATATTGAACTAGGGTTTCTAGACCAAATGATAATATTTAGTGTAAATTTGAGATAGAGATTAAGTAGAGTTGAGAGCAAGCTTTGGAGGTGATAAAGCAAAGGATAGTAGTCTAAAATGGATAGAGATCCATTAGCCAAGGTAGTGAGGATAGAGGTCTTCTGAGCGAGGACAGAGGTCTTATATGGAGAGAGATCCACAAGCCAAGCAGTGGAGGTAGTAGTCTTCTAAAATATCACCAGCTAGAATAGAGGAGAAGGATTTCTCCTATGGATAGAGATCCATGAATCAAAAAAGGTAAAAGAGTTCTCCTATGGATAGAGATCTATGCACTTGATTAGGATATTGGTGTCTCCTCTGGATAGAGGTCCATAAAAATTGTAATAGGGAAGGATTTCCAAGAGATTTTTTGAGAAAATTTTAGTAAAAAATTTTCTCCATGGAGTAGCACACATTGGGTGAACCACGTTAAATTGGTGTTGTAGTGACCTCGGGGCACACACACCGCTCTTACTCTACTTGCAATGTGTTAAACCCAAAATGAAATGAAAGACCATGAAAAAGCATATAACATGAAAGTAACAAATATGTATCTCTTTATTTGTATTAAAACTCGGTTACATGTTGGTCCCTCTTAGGGATACCCATTTCGATACAATAATGTTACAAGTCGGTAACATGTCCCCTCACAAAGGGGTGGTGCGCTATCATAAGCTTCCCAAATATACACATGGAAATGTACGAGGACTTATAGATGCCTCCTTCTCCATATTTGTTTTCTATAGGGATACCTTTTTCTCTCGTATGTTATAGATTTCGTTCGATGAACCTGTGGCCCTGAAAGAAATGAAACAACAACACATGCTTAGATGTCTGAGAATGCATCCCTTGATGAGGTTGTTAGTAATGAGTATGTCAAATGAAAGCAAGTGCAAATTAAACCAATGCTATGAATATGAATGAATGAAATGATGTTATGCTAATGATATGCTAAACAAAATAATGAAACTAATGTCTAAAATCCTAAGCTAGGCCTGTAGGCCACTGTCCAATGACAGCGGCCACCAAAATAAATATCGTTCTCTTTGCTCTAAAGATATGAATAAAAGCACATATCCGATGTTCTAAAATGGTGATTGCTTTACTCTCCAATTTGTCAGGGCTTCTCCGTAAATGTGATCTCCAAGGGAAGCTCTCCAAGTCTCAAAAGCTCTCCTTAATGATCTAATGTGTTCCTATAATAATTATGATCTTCATGTACCATTCTCCTCAAATTTGGACTCATTCAGATCCTTTGGTGCTCTAGGCTTGCACCTTTTAAAGTGTGTGAAACCCTAAAGTCTATGCTCAAAACCCTAGGATTGAATCCCTCATGCATAGTGAATGTTAGCATGAGAAGCTTTTTGTCTTTTCTATGTTTAAAGACCAGTTAACTAAAGCCTAAATGCAAATTCAAGTCTCCTATGTAAACTGGCCATGAAAGGAAATGCAAAGTTACTCTCACTTACCTTTATTGCATAGAAAATGCCACTTCTACCCATGATTGGGCATATCTATTGGAAAAATGCTTTTTATGGCTTAGTCATTGTTTTCTATAGTGGCTAAGATCTAGTCGATGTCATCTATAGTAGCTAAGGTATGGCCACTCTAGGCTTGAGCGGGTAAGGTCTGGCCACTCTAGGCTTGAGTGGCTAGGATTGTATGGGCTTAAAGTGCCCCATATGAGTGGTGAGAACCACTTTTGATTCTTGGAAAGTCCAATATTATGTCATATGATCTTATGAATGTGCCTATGTGAGTAGCTCCCCCAAACATGTCATGTTTTAGGTGTTTATAGATGCCCCTTTTTGTGATACACTATGTGGAAAACACAATGCTAAGAAAAACGTAGACTGATCTATTTGTAGGGTGTATGGTGATCAGTGGTCTGATCAATGTTGGATGGCCCAATCATGCAATGTGGTGTGCACCCCTCAAATAATTACCTCAATGTTCAAAGGACTTAGCTAGTGGCTTGGACATTTTAAATTGCACTCATTCCTCAAACTCAATTGGGTAGCTTCAACTACTACAATAGTTCTGATTGGTAGGAGAGCTACAATTGAAGATGTCATGTCTGCTTACGTTCCCATAAAATAAGAGAAATTATGTGATTGTTGTATGCAATGATTCATAGGACGAACATAATTTAATTATGATCGAATGATCTTTTGTTGATTTTTATTATGATTATTTTGAATATTTGAACTACCTCTTCACTCAACGAATTGGTGAAGAAATGACAATGAATGAAGTGACAAATCGCTTGACCATTATGACTAATATGGTTCCTTTCTAGCATTTGTTCCTTCAATGGGTGAACCCACATCCAAGTGTGATTACAATTGTTTATGATAACCATCCATTTCTATCTTAAGGAGTGGTCCAACCATCAGTAGCTTTCTTAGGGAGTTAGGATGAGTGATTCTATTTATGCTCATATTGCATCACTTAAGCTTAGTGTTTTTGATGTCACAAGAGAATGAGGATGATCTTATCACACCCATGGAGTAGTTCGACCATCTTGGTCTTTTTCAGGTTTGAAATGATGCATCATGATTCCAAAATGGATTTTTTTGCCCCAAGTAGCCTTATGGTGACTTACTCATCTTACCAAATTACATGGAGTGCAAGTCGTTGCAATTGCTAAGTTGATAGAGTAAGTGACTGGATACGAGGCTTACTCGAGAATTTATTTTTATATGATTTTTATGTTATTTTGGTCATTATGATGACTAGAAGTCTTCAAAATGTGCTTATTTGAATGTTTTTGTTCCTTCTCATGGAGGGGTTGTGGTCGTTTCTATCTAGGATATCGACCACTCTCAGGTCTAGTGGCCACCAAAGGCCTAGCCCTGGTCACTCTAGTCTTGAGTAGCCAAGTGATGCAGGCCATTGATGTCAACAGCGGTCAAGGCAATATAAAAGTCAACCTAGGGTTTTGTATTTTCACTTTGCCAGTTGTCAATTTGCTTTCTTGAGATTTGAGGTGAAAGTGACTTTTGTGATTTGGAGCATTTCTTTGATTTGTAAGATCATGACTACATGGGGTGAAGCATCTTTGGGTGGATGAGCCAAAGCTTCTCGAGTACTCCCTTAAACCTTAACTCTACTTGTTTATTTTTATTTCGGGTAAAACTAAACCACATTAAGTAATCAATAATTGAACCTCATTAAGCTTGTTGGCAAAGAATCAAAACCCATAGCTAGGCTTAGTTTAGGTTTTTATGTGGTGGGCTTGTCCTCATTTTGTCTTGTTGTTTTTGTTATATTATTTTGGTATTTTTTGGCCTAGGGTCGACGCATCTTCCTTGCTACCCGTTGGCTGCTATCGATCAAAGTGGCTATGAAGGCCTGCAACTTGGCCCTTGATGCTAGCAATGGCTGATTTGAATCCCAACAGTTAGAAAATTGACTATTGGGGCTTGGACATTGTCAGCTTCAGTGTCCAATTTTTGGCCATTGTAGGCAATAGCGACCAAGAACACTTAGTGAATTTTTTGATTTTTTTTTTAAATTTTTATTTGTTTGATTAGGTGCAACTTTGTTCATTATTTGCACTATTTTCATGTTTATTGTGAGTTATGCCTTAGATGCATTGTAGTTATGATTCATTTTCTTTTATTTTTCTTAGATTCTTACTGCTCAAGCTCAGGACCTGAAGCTCATGAATACACTTCTACCCCTCTCAGATGGTGATGACTAGGCTTGGATCAAAGCTCATGGGATACAATATGTCACTAGACTGCCCACCATTATCGTATATCATGCCTACCTAACGACTTTGGTCCATCAATGGGACCCTCGGATGAATACCTTCCACTTTCCTACCGGCGAGATGACCATCATGCCGGAAGATGTGTATAGGATCTTTTGGATCCCCTTTGATGGAGTGGCCATTGTCTCTTCGACCACTAATGATCAGGTTGCTATTTTCACTCAAGTGTTTAGAGGGTGCTCTATAGAGGCTCTCAAGGGCACCAAATCTAGGGGAGTGTCCATATCACAGTGTTATGAGGAGGATGTCTTCTCTACAAGGCATGCAGTGTTGTTGATGGTCATAAAGAATATCTTAACTCTAGATTGCTCAGGTTTAGGACTTTTTGGATAGTGAGGAGCCTATCATCTATGCATGGGGTAGGTCTTTTTTGGCTTAGTGCTATGATTATTTGTACCACATCCACTGGTGAGGTCATGTTGGCATTGATTGCAGCTTGCTTCTATAGATTTTGGGATGGGAGCACATCAAGGTAGATCACCCTAGAGGGCTTCCTCTTGTGATTACATCTATGGAGGAGAAGATGCAGTGTTATCCCACTATATGGGCTTGAGAGCATGAGCTACACAAGAGTCATCCTCATGTGGGGGATCTTCCCCATTGTACTACTACTTTCAGTGGGTCGTAGGTTAGGGATGTTATATGGCACCCATATCATAAGTGCCCAATGTGGGATGATCCGACTAGTTTTACTGCTAAGAAATGATGTGAGTGGTGGTTCCTTGGCTACAAGGTTGGCATCTAGGAGCATTTCTTCTACTCTCAGGTTCTTTGTCAGTACGGGCTATAGTAGGACGTGCCTCTTATTCTATTTTTGTACAGGCACCTCATGACAGAGAAGGAACTACCCCCATGGTAGATTATAGAGCTTTGATATGAGGAGGATGCCCCAGTAGTTGACCTAGGAGTCACTGGGGGTATTATAGAGGCATACACTCAATGGTGGGGAAATCATATGTGATGTGGTACCAGTAGCCTAGGTCACGACGATGATGGCATGGGTGATGGTACAGATCCGATAGGGCATAAAGTCCTAGATAGGACTAAGGTATAGGACCATCTAGTAGAGAAGGTGGTATTAGAGGAGCAGGATGCTCTTGAGGAGGATGAGGAGGATCTGGATCCTGAGGAGATAGATTCTCCTCTGAGAGCACAATTGCATGAGGTCGAGGCTGAGCTCCAGTCAACCAAGATCTAGGTGGAGCAGTGAGATGCTACCATAGCATAGTGGAATGCCACAATAGAGCATATCATGGTGAAGATACAAGATCTATAGGCTACTATTAGGGGTAGTACTTCTAGGATGTAGTTTTTTGTCCCTCCTACACCACAGGGGGATCCAGAGATAGATTTAGGGGTAGAGGTTCTATGCCTACAATTACTATTGGATGAGTATGAGGGGCAGATTTAGGAGCATGTTGGTCACATTATCACCCTTTAGATGTAGCTTAGGAGGCATGGGATTGTCCCTAGCGAGGCACCAGGTGCAGGCGGTTCACAGGTCATCGGATGCTCTACTTCAGGGTAGTATTCTACCCATCCTAGTCAGAGGACCTAGACTCGGATAGAGAGACCAACAGGTTCACACCATTCGACCCGTGACACTACCACAAGGGGTAGTGGCATTGGGGGAGGTGATGTCAGGGGTTCAGTACCTATATTTTATTGATGGTGTTCTTTTGATTTGTTTTTGAGGTCGGCTTGACCTACCTGACTATAACCCATGGGTGTTTTTGTACCTTTATGGACCTGATACACATATTTATATGATATATTTGCTTTATGAATCATTATGTGTATCATTTATTGCTTATGTTTTTTGTTTTATTTTGGTTTATGATGCGATGGATGATGTTATTATGATGAATTGATATATGTAGGTTTTAGGTGATAGATGATATTTATGATAATGTGGATTTGAAATAGATGCTAATGTGTGTATATCTGTAGATGTTCATATGATATGATGTGATGTATTATGAGTTGATCTAATTATGGATTTATGGTTATATGCAAATTGATATTGCTTATATGTTTTATGATGTGCTTTATGATGTAATGATGGATGATTGATGACTTATGTATTTATGGATGCAATGTTATTTTTAAATGCATGTTTAATTTTTCTTTAATTGTATGCATCCAGCTTATGTGATGGTATGATATGAATGAACCTATATGCTTTAATCACTTAAAATCATAAGGAATGCATATGATATTAACAATCTTAATGGGTGATACCACAAAAAGTAAAAAATAATAATCATGAATTTATATAATCGCTCCTATCATAAGAACTGATTAAGTATTCATATGTGAGATGCAATGGTGTGAAATGTATGTATTTTCTTGATAAGTTTATGTAAATTAAAAGATATAAAGTAGTCTATGGCTGTCTATATATTATTTCTAATATATATGCGGTATCTATATTACTATGTTGATACCCCCTAATATATAGAATCTTATAAATAAAATGTTGGTATGATTGATGCTATGATTTGTTGCTATATATGAATTTTTGGGGCTTTTCTTGAGATTCAAAAATTCTAGTTACCCTATCAATATTACCCTATCAATATTTGTGTACTGACCATACTAGACTTTTGAAGAAGCAAGGCTTTCATCATGGACCTATGGATTCATTTTCCTTGTGTGTGCAAATGAATATATTTAGATAGAACTCAATATTTTCCTCCGATGTCAGGCGGGATTATTTTAGCCCATTGCTAAGATCGGGGAACCTCAATTGTTCATATTATCCTATGTTGGACTCAGTTGGACTATACCACTAGGTGACCTTGGGTTACCTAAAGCTAGCTCATCCACATTCAAACATTGGTCTACACAAATGCATAATGTATTTGTATTAGACATATCGTCATGCTTTTGGTTCGGTTGTGCTGAGAATTCTAGGGATTCAAGTTCCATTCCCTTATTTTCTTCATTTTGATTCGAGATACTTGCTCATGTCTAGTGATGAAAATCACTGTTTAGTTTAACTGATTTTTTTATTTTCTTTTGAGTAATGGATTCTTGTAGTGATGATAATCACTGTTTATTTTGCTTTTTTTCTTTTTATATTTTGAACTATGAATTTGGGCATTGATGTTCGACTTTTGAATTTTTTTAACTTTTGATTTAGAGATTTGAATTTGGCTTTTGTTCGAGGGTTTTGCTTATTTTTATGAAAGCAAGGGATATATGCAGTGATGATAATCACTCATTTTTGGGTAGGGCAGAACTTGTCATTTTTCTAATTCTCAGCACCTTTGAACCAGTTGCACAAGGTGATAATCAAGGATGCCCCTTTTTTCTTAAGGTAACTTAGAACCCTATATGCAACTTTCATCTTCCCTTGTCTAGCTAGGATTTATGTTTTTATAATAAGTAATGGGATTCTAAATATCTGAGGTTTTCATGACTATTCCTCATTCTCTACTAATCAATATGGCTTCTCAAAAAAATTGATAAGACCACTAGATATGGTTGAATAACTAGAAAATATTAGCATGTTCCTTATAGAAACTTTGATATGGTTGTGTTTAGAAACACAACTACACACATGAATGAATGGATGATGGTGGATTTTTCTTTGATTTATGATACAAACATTGGAATTTACTTGTAATACTATGATCATACCATATGCGAATGTAATGGAAATGTCAATGTAATGCAACTATGTGGATGCAAGATGTGAGATGCACTTGTTTTTGCTTTTTTGATTTTATGTTGTTTTTGTATTTTTGATTAATGTGAACAAAGGGCTTATTGTGCCTTTGGGGCTTTTGATTTTTGATGAAGTAGCATGAAATACCCTTGGAGCATTTTGATTGGAATTTGACCAAGCATCTTGGATACCCTTGGAGCATTTTGATTTGAATTTGACCAAATGGATTGGATACCCTTGGAGCTTTTTTATTGGAATTTGACCAAGCGGCTTGGATACCCTTGGAGCATTTTGATTTGAATTTGACCAAATGGCTTGGATACCCTTGGAGCATTTTATTTGGAATTTGACCAAGCGGCTTGGATACCCTTGTAGAATTTTTATTGGATTGAGTTTTTTTATTTATTTTTGTTTTTTTTGTTTTTTGATTTGTTTACAATATTTTTGTGTTTTTGACATATTTGATTTTTTTTGTGTTTTTTGTTTTATGTGTAGAATGCCTTCAAGTGAATGATATTGAGAGGTTTAGGCTATTCAACAACATATAATGATATAATATGATATGCTTCAAGCCCAAATATTTCTAAAACCATGTAAGGGCCTATCCAATTTACCATGAATTTATCTCGTAGGTGCGGTGGTAAATTAGAATTATATTGGTTCTCTTTGAGCACAAGATCCCCAATTTTGAAATCTCTTAAGCAAACTTTACTATTGTAAGTTTGTGCTAGGCGATATTGGTAAACGTGAAGATGCTCTAAAGCATTGAATCATCATTCATTAAGAAGCATCAACTAATCAAGGCGGCCTTGTCATGTGGTATCATCATCTATGAAGTCCTCCAATGTTATGTGTAGAGTTGAAATTTCCAACTCTAGTGGCATGATGGCCTTAGTGCCACATACAAGTGAAAACAGTGTTGCACCAGTGGGCATCCGTACACTAGTCCTGTATGCCCATAGTGCTAGATGCAACTATATATGCCAATCCTTGTGATTTTCTTACACCATCTTCCTCAAGATAGAGACTATTGTTTTGTTTGAAGCTTCTTCTTATCCATTTGCTTGTAGATAATAAGGTGTTGAAAAATTGTGCTAAATATGATATTTGTTCATTAAAACACACACATTTTTTTTCTTGAAATATGGCCCATTATCCGATATTATCTTTGAAGGGACCCCAAAATGACTTATGATATTGTGGAGTATAAACTCCGCAATCCTTGGTCCAGTTGTCAATATTAGGGGGATCACTTCAACCCATTTAGTGAAGTACTCAGTAGCCATTATGATAAATGTGTGTCAGCCTAAGGATGGGGGTGAGATCTTCCCAATCAAGTCTAGTCCCCACTGTGAGAATGGCCATGCTGCCTAGATGGGTTGCAAGGCTTGTGATGACAAGTGCATGAGATTTGCATGATGTTGGCACTTAATGCATTTCTTGACATATTCACAGTAGTCATTTTCCATGGTGGGCCAATAGTAACCCATTATCAAGATGCACTTAATGATGGCCATGCCACTAAAATGTCCTCCACATGTACCATCATGAGCTTGTGAAATTTCCTAGGATACTTCATGGGGCTCAAGACAATGGAGTAGTACTCCATCATATCCTTGTTTATAGATGATTTCTCCTAGAAATATGTATCTTGTTTATTTCTATTTGAATGTTCATATTTTGGTATGTGATAGACCTTGAGGTACTATTCTAAGATTTAGGAAGTATCATGGCTAGGAAAGCCAATCCTGATAAGCCATGGCATCTATGGAAAATATGACTCGCTTCCCTTGAATTCCCAAGCTGGTGAATATGGATTGAGGAACAACTTTATGGTGTATGGTTGTACCACACTTCGTATGTCCTTGGGAGATCCAATATTCCCAAGGTACCATTTGTAAGAAGTCTCTAGTTGTGAGGGACCAATATTGATTTAGTTCGATGTTGATCATGTTGACTGATTCTTGATTGTCTAAATCCTCATGTTGTATTGCTGAGTGTGCAAGCACTTTCACATGAACGGTTGTAAAATTAGTAGATGGATTTTGAGCTATTAAGGATCCTAAATAATCCATGGTTTCTACAAATCTATTTGATGTATGAGGAATTTCTTCGATGTCATACCATTCCAGAAAGGCTAGGTAAGTATCAACAAGTTCCTTGTAAGTCTTCAAGAGTGGGCACCTACATTGGAATAGTATTTTGACTTGGTTTACTATGAGCAAGGAGTCACAAAAGATATTCAATATTTTAATGCCCATTTCTATGGCTTCTTAGAGTCCCAAGATCAATGCCTCATATTTTATGTTGTTGTTTATGCAATGGAAGTCTAGTTTGAATGATAAGGGCAATGGAGCACCCTACAATGTGATAAAGACAATCCCTGCTCTGCCCCCTTGTTCACACTTTGAACCATAAAAGAACAATGACATGTCTCTTTCCTTCTTAGGTTCTTCAAGTTATGGAAGATCTAATAATGTGAAGACTCCATCATTAGGCAATTCTATAGTGAGAGGCTTTCTATCTTGAAGAGGCACCTTTACCAATTGATCTGCTATGAATTATCCCTTGATGGAAATTTGGCTTATGAACTCTAGATCAAATTTTGTCAATAGCATTATCCACTTTGTGGTATGTGTATTGTAATGTCTTACTGATCACGTACTACATAGGATTTTGTTTTGATATAACATAGGTCATATGGCTCAACATGTAGTTTCATAATTTTTTAGTTTCAAATACCACTACTAAACACAACTTTTCAACATACGCATACCCTAGCTCATAACTCACCAATGTGTGACTAATGTAATATATGGCTTGCTCTTTGTTTTGCATATTCTTTTGGGCCAACATGGTGCCCAAAGTGAAATCAGTAGCTGATATATATAATAATAATAGTATTTCTGGCCTTGGTGGAGCCAACACTGGTGGCATTGCTAGATAATTTTTGATCTCTATGAAGGCTTGTTAGAACTCTCCATCCTAATGAAATGGGATATCCTTGCATAGAAACTGGTTCATGGGTCGAAACTTATATGATAATTATGCAATGAACCTTTTTATGGATGCTATTTTGCCTTGCAAGCTTCTTAATTCCCTAATATTGGTAGGGGCAGCCATTTCTAGTATAGACTTTACCTTTGTGGGATCGACTTCAATGCCTCTCTTAGAAACTATGAATCCTAAAATCTTTCCAGAAGTTACGTCGAAAATGTATTTCTTAGGATTCAATATGACATTGTTCTTAATGAGGTGATTAAAGACTTTTCTAAGAACTTCAACATGCTCTTGCCGCAACAAGGACTTGGCAAGTAAGCCATCCATGTAATATTCTAAGATCTTATGCATGTATTCATGGAATATGTATGTCATGGCCCATTGATATGTGGCATCAAAATTTTTGAGACCAAATGGCATCACTTTGTAACAAAATTTTCCCCATGGAGTAATGAAAGTAGTTTTATGTTGATCCTCATGTTTAATCTAGAATATGTTGTATCTAGAAAAACCATCCATTAGGGAGAGCATTTCATGACCTACGGTTGCATCCACAAGAGCATCTATTTTTGGAAATGGGAACAAATCCTTTGGAGTTGCCCTATTTAAGTCTCTAAATTTTGTGCAGATACGAACTCTTCTATCAAATTTCCCCATGGGCACCATGTTTGATACCCACTCAGGGTAGTCGATAGGAACTATGAAAACAGCATCCAATATTTTTTGTAATTCATTCTTTACCATCAAAGTGATTGTGGGATGCATTTTTCTCAATTTTTGTTTGACTAGTTTCTTCATGGGGTCCAATGAAAGGTTATGAATGATTAAATTTTGATCTATCCCAAGCATATACTTGTAAGTCCAAGCAAATAGATTTGGCCTCTCTTTTAGGAGAGAAATTATGATGGCTTGTTCTTTTGGAAATAGACTTTATCCAAACTTGAATTTCTTTGGTTGAGTAGGATCATTACTAATGTCCACTTTGAAAGTCTCTTCTATAGCCATATGTGACCCATCCTCCAACTGGTGAGGCATGGGTACCAAGTGAATGTCATCGATGGGATTTACAGGTCCTACTGCTTAGGATCCAAACCAACATGGAATACGTCATGGGCACAACCTGGTGTGAAATGGAACAGTTGTAACATCAATTTATTAGAGAAAAGATCTTCAGGCTCTATGGGTGAATCAACGTGATCCCAATAAATCATCTATGTGTCAAGACACAAAGGTTTATTCGGATTGGTTGGGTTATGAAGTGGATTGGTCAAATTAATGGAGATTGTGTTGATGGATGGAATGAAATATCTAGGGCCACATGGGTGAAATATTATCTCTGAGGTTTCCCCTTCATTCTCATGATGAGGCTCTAGAGGAATGGGAATCTTTAGATCTAGCCCATTATTTGTGCTGACAATAGGATCATTAGGTTCTAAGAGTTCCCTGAATGTTTGTAGAGGGAGATTGACCATGTGATGAATGACAGCTAAGTCAATAGGTTTCTCCAAAAATTGCAAGCCAGGGTCTATGGTGTAAAGTTTTGCTTCTCTTTCCACCAATATATTGACTTGTCATAAATGGCGAGGCCCAATATAGGCCATCTCAGTCTCATCATAACTTATCCATAAGCCATTAGAATTAGTGTGTGGCCCTAAGATGAGGAGCTCATGTCTTGGCTCTAAGTAAGCCATCTCTATTTCATCCTCATATTCTTCATCACTTATGAAGAATCCATTTGCAATAGTATACTGCCCCAAGTCATGGGTCCATTGCCTTACCCCTAAGTAGGATCTCTCTATTGAGTCCTCTGAATCATAGTCACTTTCATCCGATATGTATCCACTCTCGTTGTGGATGGACCAAGTAAGTATTCGTAAGTAGCGAGGCCCATGATAGGCCAATCCCTCTTGTGCTTCATCATCACTTGGAACATATCAATTTTCTTCTTGCTCATCATCCCATGAGTTGTAACCCATTGGGGTGGCATCAGTTGTGAATCTTGGATGATAAGTCTCAAGTGATGGTATTCTTACTGTGGCCACTTGTCTATTGTACATAAGTCTTGAACTTAGTGGGTGAAAAGGAATAAAATTTATGTATTCTCCTAAACCCAAGCTCAAACTATCTAAGGTGGCTACTAGAGATTCATATCGACCTATGATGTGATAGCCTACCCCAAACCTATCAGTGGGAAGTTGGTATTGCGGCTCGAATGGACACCTTCACACTTGCTCATATATACCAATACCGTAACCATACCAATGGTAGATTTCAAAGTACTTAAATTGAACTCAAGATTAGAGAGGTAATGAACATTAATAGTGAACAATTCATCATTATCCTTTTCTTATTTCATAGAATTATGGGTGTAGTATATTCCAATGTAGATGAAATTTTTTTGGTTGGGAGGGATTCCAAGTGGAACCACCATTCCTACTGGTGGCCTTGTATCCTTTAGAAATCCCATATCTTGTGTAGACTCTATTATAGGTGTAAAGGTTATGTTCTACACAATATACTCTCCTATCCCTATGCTTTCCAAGTGTATAGTAGTATGTGAGGTGGATGACCCCACGGATGACACTGGTGAAGCGGGGTGGTAGTCATCGTCTTCGACTTGGTCTTGATGATCTTCTTCCATGGGACTTGGAACTTTCTCAATGGCTATGACTAGTGCTTCCTTGAGCTTCCTTTCTTCGCCCATGGGTACCTTTAGCTTTTGATCATTTTTTGTTTTAGGCATTGATGGTTGATTAGAAGCATTGGCCACTTTATGCGTAGGATGAGGTGTTGATGCAGATGGGTCTTTTCATACCCTTTTTTTTATTACTCAGTTGTGTGGTTGGAGATAAAGGTTATACATACAAGTGGGAAAAACAAATCACAAATTCTCCTAGATAATCCACTTGATGAAATACTTGAATGGCTCCTCATCAGCCAACACCATGTAGACTTTTTTATCATGCACATACTTGACACATTGGTGTAAAATTGAAGGAACACATTTCATGTCCCTTATCCAAGGTCTCCCTAGGAGGATGTTGTATTGCATGGCCCATTACAAGACATGACACATCATGGGGATGGTCTTATGCCCCACCTTGATAGGTAGGACTATCATTCCCTAGTATTGCATAAAGCATCATTGAAAGATTTTAATGTATAGGCTCCCATAATGATATTGGACTTGGGGATCTTAAGGTATTCTATTTACATTATTGTGATGATGTTGATTAATGAACCTGTATCGATAAAGACCTGCTTAAAAGGTAAATCATTGATTGACACCATAATATTCAGTAGAGAGTCTGGTAAGGTAGTAGGTAGTGTCTTAATCTCATAATCGTAGAATCAAATTATAGGTTCCTGGAATTCTTGTACTTGTCCCACAAAATGGATGAATGCATTTAGATCTTGCGGTTGGATATCAATTGATCTTAAAATCTCCATCAAGGTCTCCTTGTGCTTTGGGGACTATTGTATGAGCTCATAAATGGATAGCTTAGCTGGAGTCATTTGTAAGTTTTGCTCAAGTATACTTTAGATAGTTACCACAAGTCGAGTTGGTGAACCTGGAAATTTTTTTTACCCCCGCCTCTTCCTAGGTGCAGTAGGGACATTTATGGGAGTTGTAGGAGGTTGTGGTTGACCATAATGTCTACTTTTGGTTGCTATATTGACAATTTCAATGATCCCAACACACCCATGGGTAGGCATATCAATTCAGACCTGATTGACTTGAGCACCTTGCCATTTAGGGACCTCATGGTTTGGTAGTGGTTTTTGGTAGATTCCCATATCTCTGTTGTTAGGTTCCAGTGGGTTGTCCACTTTTAGTTCTCCCACCTCAATCATGTTTTGCACCTAATTTTTGAAACCAAAACAAACTTTGATATTATTCCCTAATATCATGTGATACAGGTAGAATTGATCTTACCTATATCCTTTTATCTTAGGATGATTGGGATCTATAAGAGGTATATCAGAGAATCTAATCTTTCTCGCCTTGCTAAATTTAAAAGATGTATTGCATTGATTCTGTCAATGGTATAAAATAACGAGGGGGTTTACGTTCTTTGTTTCCAACCTGATTGTTCTTTTGATCATAGTTGTCTAGTTGGGGCTATGCTTGATAATTATGGGGTTTTTGCATAGCCCCATCCTTAGGCATAGCCAATACCACTTGATTAACTAGGGTAGGGTTTGCCTGCTTTTGCTTATATTTGTCATTCTTGTCATTTTTGCTCCACTCCTTGGTTCAAATTTTTATGGTTCCCTCATCTACTTTTATGTCCTAAATGAGTTTTTCTTGTGCCAAAGCTTCCTCAAATGAGGGGTATTTTTGTATTTGTAGCAAGAGGTAAATGTTTTTGGAACAACTCTTGGTAAACATTCGGATGATTTCTTCTATAGGAATGGAGAATGATAATTTTACCATGACTTTTCTCCATCTATTCCTGTAATCCATTACTAGATCATCATCATAATGTCTTAAATTAGCTTGGTTCAAGAGATTTACTTTCCTCTTAGCACCAAAGGATAAATGCTTCAGAAAAGCATTCACTAGTTGTTCAAAGTTGGATATGCTATGCTTGGGCAATTGGTTAAACCATTGGGTGGTTGTGCCTAAAAATGTCATGATGAATATCCTTAGCATAAGAGCATCATTGTCATTGAGATGAAAACATGTATTGATGAAATTGGTGACATGCTCTTGTGCATCTTCTTCACCTTTAAACTTCTCTAGTCTAGGCATCTCAAAGTGCTTAGGATAGGGAGGGCTAGGAACTTATGGACACAATGGTTGGTTGTGTATTTTGCTCAATGTTGGTTGGCTCCCATAGGCCTCTTGTTTCTCAAATGCTTTCATATTTTAAATAAGCTCTCAAAATTTCTTTGAAGCAAGGAGTTATTCCTCTTGAAAACCCTCCCATGGTGATGGTGGAGGTAGCACTCTATCCATTTGATTTTCTTTATTTTCTTCCCTCCTTCGAGGGAATCCAGGATACGCCTAATCTTGATTTATTAAATCTACCATTTCCTCCTTAGTTGGATTCTGATCATGATTAGGAGGGTGATTTTAGTGTGGGTTACTTTCTTGTCTAGTGCACCCATTCTATTGTGAGACAGCACGTTGATCTCTATTTGCTTATTGGTTGCTATGAGCTAGCTTCTTAGCTTACCCTCTTAAGTGTTTCTCATGTTTTTGTAACAACCATTCTCTTTGTTTATCATGTTCAAGAGATTCTACAAGCTCTTGATCATTATGCAAGGCACTTTATAACCATCACACATGGTTGACTTGCATGGTTCCATAAGACTTGTGCTTATCTAACTTTGTTATTGTAGCTCTAATTCATAAATTCCTTGAAGAGGTTTTTGCTATCTCTTTGCTCTAGCTAGCTAGTGTGACTTGTTTAGTATATTGTTGGGCATCTCTATGGTCATACTCTATATGTTTACTAGATGGTCATACTCTATATGTTTACTATGGGTTCACCCTGAGGTACCACCATTTTGAGAAGTGGGATTAGAAGTCATAGTTCATGAACTTTCAGATGTATAGTTCTCTGTGGCTATAGTCTTGGGTGGTGCCCTCATGTGCAACCAATCCAACTCATCCAACTATCTTGTTTTCCATGGCTTATCCTGTGGGGTGCCATTCACTCCAATGAAGTCATAGTATAATGGAATTATTCCTCTTGTTTGAATAATATCTTTTGTTTGATTTCTATGACTGGATGTGTTCCTAGTTTCCTACACCTTAGTGGGCTGATTTGTTCTAAGTATTACATGTGAATGTTGAGATGTTTTGACTCCTATGTGTCTTTGCGGTGATGAGGTTTTTGTGGCCCTATCTACCCTCCATGAGGATGGATATGGGGAAACCTCATCGTCTCTATGTGAAGAACAAGGTCTGGAACCCTCTTTATGTCTATGTGAGGAGGAAGCTCTTGAAGCATCCTCATGTCCCTAAGAATTTTCTATGCATTTAGAGGAAGCCCTTGAGCTTTTCTCATGTCTCCTTGATGATGATGGCTATGAGGCCTCTTTATGTTTATGAGATGTAGTTTCATGTTGTGGTTCCCTATTTGGGGTTTCTCAATGAGATCCCCCAAGGGTTTAATTATCACCTCAGACTCGTAGAACTACGTCTCACGGTCTTTCGAGTAGATCTTTCAACATTACTATGGCTTCGCCTAAGGGTATGAGTTGCCTAAAATTCCCCTTTGGTGATAGACCGAGGGTGTTTACTTTTTGTTTTGACCATTTTTTTTGGAATATTTAGCTTTTGTGTTGTGCAAACAATATCAAGCAAATGTTTATCTTGCTTACAATTTTAAGTGTGCCCTAAACTATTTGTTGTATTTTGATGTTTTGTTGTTTCTTGTTTCTTGCTTTAGATTTGCAATGAGATGTAGTTTCATGTTGTGGTTCCCTATTTGGGGTTTCTTGAGGAGATCCCCCAAGGGTTTAATTATCACCTCTTAGCCTCGTAGAACTACGTCTCATGGTCTTCTGAGTAGATCTTTCAACGTTACTACGGCTTTGCCTAAGGGTATGAGTTGCCTCAAATTCCCCTTTGGTGATAGATTGAGGGTGCTTACTTTTTTTTTTGACCATTTATTTTGGAAGCTTTAGCTTTTGTGTTGTGCAAACAATATCAAGCAAATTTTTATCTTGCTTACGATTTTAAGTGTGCCCTAAACTATTTGTTGTATTTTGATGTTTTGTTGTTTCTTGTTTCTTGTCAATGACCGTCTAGGTCACCCAAAACATTCATAGAGGTCAATGACCATCTAGGTCAAATAAAAAATTCCCTAGACAATCTACAATCATATAGGTCAATCTTAAATTATCCAAATGTATCCATAAGCCATTTTCTCACAACCAAATACCCCTAGGCAGTCATAGACACTTTCTAAGTGTCATTGACCGTCTAGATCACCTAAAAGGCTCCTAGCAGTCTTTGATCGTCTAGGTCAAATAAAAAAACCCCTAGACTATCTATGATCATCTAGGTCAACCTCAAATTCCCTAAACACATCCATAAGCCCTTTTGTCACAACCAAATTCCCCTAGGTAGTCATAGACACTTTCTAAGTGTCACGGACGTCTAGGTCACCTAAAAGGCTCCTAATGGTCTTTAACTATTTAGGTCAAATAAAAAATCCCCTAGACTATCTATGATCATCTAGGTCAACCTAAAATTCTCTAAAGGCATCCATAAGCCCTTTGGTCATGACCAAATACCCCTAGGAAGTCGTAGACACTTTCTAAGTGTCACTGACCGTCTAGGTCACCTAAAATACTCCTAGCGGTCTTTGATCATCTAGGTCAAATAAAAAATCCCCTAGACTATATATGATCATCTAGGTCAACCTTAAAATATCCAAATGCATCTATAAGCCCTTTTATCACAACCAAATACCCCTAGGTAGTCTATGGAATTTCCTTAGTGCCAACGATCGTCTAGGTCACCCAAAATGCTCCTATTAGTCAATGACCATCTAGGTCAAATAAAAATGCTCCTAGAATATATAATATTTTAATCCAAAAATCTCCAAAGGCATCTATAAGCCCTTTGGTCCCCATAAAACATCCCTAGGTGGTCTATAACCATCTAGGTCAAACTAAAATGTCCCTAGGCAGTCTACAATTGTCTAGATCATCCTGAAATGCTCCAAAGGTGTCTATAAGTCCTTTGGTCACCGAAAATCCCTAGTGGCATTCATTAATACCATTGGTCAACATGTATATGCATATATATCAAAAATTTCAAAAAAATCATTAAAATCATCAAAATACAAAAATATTGCTTCATTGCACTTCATATAAATTGCATTAGGCATTCTCATCATTGCATTATGCATCATTCCAAATTGATCATACATGTCTAACACTAGGTCTATACACTAGGCATTCATTAAAATCATTGTTATTATGAGTCAATATTACCACCTGTTTATATTACATATACCATTTATTTTTATATTATATGTTTGTTTCCCGTCACTTAGCCATTGTTTGTAAAGCATAGTTAAAGTTTTTGGTCACTCAGCCATATCTAGTTGTCTTCTCAAATTTTGTAGAAAGATATCATGATATTTATAAGGTAGAATCCTATTTGGATAATGCTTGGTATACATGAAAATCCCAACATATTTTTGCATTAATATATCCAAGTCTAGCACAAGGAAATATGAAAACTATAAATTAGTCTAGGTTACTTTCAAGAAAAAAGGTTATCTAGCTCACCCCCCTATGTGAATGGTTCAAAGATGCTGAGAATTGACAAAATGACAAGTTCCTCCTTACCAATAAATCCCTTGCCCTACACTGGGGCAAGTATCCCAAGGAGAAAATTCAATAGTTATTATCATCCCTCCAAAGTACTCCAACAAGAAATAATGATTATTATCACTTCAAAAGATGCAAAAAGAAATAGTGATTATTATCACTAGGAAAAGCAAAAAGAAACAATGGTTCTCACCACTACTAAAATCCCTTGCTCATCAAATCAAAACAAGCAAATCCCTTGAGAAATTCAAAGTTAAAAGAAAAGAAGAATGTCTTGAACTTGAATCCCTAGAATTCTTAGCATTAGAGAACCATAAGGTGATCCTCATTACGGGTTTGGTGGATAGCCTACTTGTCAATGGTGATAGCCTCCCACATGATGATATGTCTATGACTTAAGCAACTTATTTAGGTATAGACCAATATTTGAAAGTGGATGAGCTAGATTTTTATAACCTAGGTTATATGTTGTTCTCTACACTCAATGCTAGGGGGAAGGGTTCACCAAGAATGGTTTTAGGACTTGCTCCAAGTCCTTAGAATTTTTGGGATAGTTTTATGTATTCAGTTAAAAGCAATCACCTAAGTTTGGCCTTTCTAGATCTATGCTATAAAATATAAAGGACAATGCAAGAATACAAGAGCTGACCTAATATGATTATTTATTTTGAATGCTTTCTAACCTAGGGTTTTATCCATAAAATATTTAAAGCAAGGATACAAGATAAATGTACAATATTAACCCTAGATGCACACTATATGCTTTTTCACTTTTAGATGCCTAAGAACCAATACTCAGATCAGATCTTCAACCAATAATTAGAACACTTATCTTGATTTGTGGTTGACTTAGCTTTTCTGCCTCTTGTCCAATGATATCAAAAATACTTTTTTATACAAGATAACTTATGAAACACTTAAAAATGGGTTTAGAATTAGGGTTCCTACTTATGCCACTGTACAACAATGGTTGGAGGTGCAATAGTCAAGCCCCCTAGGGCCTTTTAGATGACCTTTGAAAAAAAAAGTGGAAATTGACCTTTGGATAACTAATAATAAAACAACAATGCAATAGGAGAGAACTAGAAAACAAATTATGTTATCATGCCCTAAATGTAGTTTAGAAACTACTCATGCAATCAAAATCTAATAAATACCCCTAGTTTAGTCCTGGGAAAAATCATACCTCGTATATGGCAGGTGTGATAATGCTACATAGAAAATTTGCACTCTATAAGAACAATGTGTGATCTCACTTATATGAGTGAAAACCCTAAATTAGGATTAGCTAATTCATGCCTCATCGGGATAAGGCATGATTTTGCTTCAAATACAAAAAATAAAAAATAAATGTAGAGCATAAATAAATGCCAAAAAAAGTGTGTACAACCTGATGGTTGATGCATAAGTAGGAAGAAGAGATCGATGTATCCAAATAGGTACTATCTTTCTTTTCAAACTACATGAATCCACCAAACCACACAATAATATAAATCAATGTAGAAAAATATCAAATATGAAATTTACACTTTGGGGTTAGCTTGTAAAAGAAATAGGAAGCAAAGCAAAAGTAATAATGTGAGCACTAAATAATCATAAGAATTTTGAGGTTAATTAATTTTCAAGATTGAGCACTTGTATATCAAAATCATCGTGATCCAAAAAATGAGATTGATCCCTCTTTTTATAGACAAAAATCGGGGTGAAAGAAGTAGGAAAAAAAACATAATCCAATGCCAAACATGCTAAAAGGTTAAACCCAAGTTTTAATAATTTAAAACCCTAAAAATCATGAATTCGTGCCCCGTGTCGATGGGGTGAGATATCACTTTTGTGAAGTTGTGTCCCATAGTAACCAAGCACAATTTCACTAAAAGACTAAAGAAAAACAAGGTAGGGGGAAAAGAGGCTTACCCTTGCCTAGGTCAAGGGTTAGGGACCTTTTAGGGGCTCTAAGGAAGATTTCCCACTAAAATTGGGTCAATTTTCCGTGTCCACACCTTCTTATATTGTGTCTAATACTTAAGATAAACTAGAAGATTATTTTATCCTTTTCACTTTCTATACAATTTATAAATGACAGATAATAAAGAATAGAAGTAGATAATTTTTTTAAGGAAATTTATCCAAAATAGCTAAGGAAATTACCTTAACTGATGGTTGCCATGATTTTGCACTTTGTAGCTCCTGAATTTAAATTCAATTTTGTTCCATAGAAATATCGACCATGAATATGTAAAACCTACAAAAATAAAAAATTCAAAAGGATATAATTAATGTCCGGGGGTCTACTATTGCTAAAGGGGAGGCTTATAGATTCAGCAATCAAACCCTTTAGGGCCTTTTATATGATTGATATAAAAGCATGGAAAAATAATGACCTTGGATTTGTAGGGAAAATTCATGCTCTGTAAATAGAGAGTATGAAATTGTATAGAATATGGAATAATTAAATAATATATTATTAGTTTTGAAAGGAGAAATTTGTGATTAAATATATTCTATAGCCTAAAAGGACCAATCACAAAATTACTTTAGATGAAATATGGATAGAAAAAGAGGTTAAATTTTGTATTTTAGGTAAGAAAAAGGTTTTTAATAGGATGTTTGATCAAGGGATAGGCTGAAGGAATGATAGTCCTAACTATAAGCTTCTAGTAAAGATGTTATAGGATTTCATGGCCAATAAGGGTAAACAATAAAATAATTTTATTAGGGTTAAGGCAAGAATAGAAGGAAGCAATAGGCATTAAAGCAAGGTCAAATGGGGAATAAATATGAAAAATAATGAGATAAGCATAAATGAGGGGCCAAAAATCATAGGAAATATGAAACTCACCCCTTACCTTGTGATGAGGCCTAGAAATGCCTCAATCATAGCATGTTTTGAACATTGAAACTACCTAAAAACTCTTGTGTTTAATCTGATATGCTAGTTAAGTTGATTTAATATGTTGTGTATTAACTGTTTGCATGATCAATGTGTTAGAAATACTATATTCTGATTTTTACAATTTTTGCATAGTTTTATGTTACTTTGTCATGACTTGCTAAATGAGAAGTATGCTTAGGTTGATAGCAACACTTCACTAGTTTTGTTTTGATGTGTTTCAAGCATTTATTTATCTAAATCTAGCAAATAGTGTAAGCAAATTGTTACTATGCAGCAAAAATTGGTTTTCCAATGTAAATTCCAGCCAGCTGCCAATGAATGGCAAGGCATGGAATTCACACATGGAGAGAGATGAAGGCTATTGCAATCTGATCCTGAGAGCTAACCCACTTGAGAAATGCAGATGAAATCACTTGAAGAGCACACATTTGTTCATTCCAAATATCTTCAAAATGAGCAGACATCTTTGGAATGAGAAATACAGTCTCTTTGGAATGAGCGGACATCTTCGAAATGAGAAATACAGTCTCTTCGAAATGAGCCACTTATCTTCGGAATGAGAACATAAAGCATTTTTTGACTTGTTGACTGATTTTTGACAATGGAAAAAGGGAAAGAAGGTTGAAAAGGTTAAAGGAAAATATCTCCCATCTGACTTTGCCGTCCTTGCCATCCAAAGCCACCATTCATGGAAAAGATCAATTTTGATCCTCTTCTAGGATAAACCCAGGAAATGTTGCAGCATAATAGGAATAGATCTGTAAGATAGGAATGAGATATTCTCAGTTTGTAAATATATTTTAGGATATCTATAAATATATATCTCCCGTATAGGTTGAGCTAGGTAGGGGAAAATAAGCAAGAAGTATAATAATAAGAAAATAGTAGAAAAGTGACTATTACAGTCCTGTAATAAGGTTTTTAGTAGCAATACTATAATTATGTTCTTGAATCAATAAATTGCACTAATTTTTCTATTCATGTTGTTATGAATGAGTGTGAGTAAGATCTAGAGAGGGAAAGACTCATACGTTCTTCTGGAAAAGGAGGCTGGCCACTTCTAGACCTAGGAGAAGGACTAACAATAGGTTTTTATTTTGATTTTGTTGCAGTAGAATAAGTTGTAAAACTTGTCATTTCATTTCCTTGTAAATAGCTAACAGTATTTGCAATCTTAGTTTATTTCATGATTAGGATGATCTTGTGATTAATGATAGGTTTGGTTGTAATCTCCATTTTTAGCAAGCTTTCAAATTACTGCAGATTGTCATTTCTAGAATTTACTATTTTTTGCAATTTATTGCATTTTGTGTTTTTTTGTCAACCCTTGCATAGAAGATTGACAACCTTCTATTACAGAGCATTGACATGACTTAATTTCCATGTTATAATCAGGTTTCCATTACTGCAAAAGTAAATAGACTTCCTTTCTGCAATCATAATTAGATTTCTAATTCTACAACTGTAACTAGGGAGTTATTTTTGCAACATAATTAGATTTCATTATGTAATTGTAACTAGGATTTCATTTCTGTAGTTAGTAATTAGTTTCCATTCCTAAAATTATATTAAAGTTCAATTTATGCAATTTAGAGATAAAAATGTCCTAAATCCCCCACACAATCGGTTTCACCAATAAGACCTGTTGCTCCCAAATGACCTAAGTTATAGCCCTATTCACTCCTTCCGCAAATAGCCTTGTACACTACCCTGGATTGACAAATTCATTGAGAATTAATGATGTGCATAATGACAACGCATCATTTTGGCATCGTTATCGGGGAATAGTGTTGCTAGAAGGTGACAATAGTCCAATAGTTGTTAATTAGATTGAGCTATGAAAATTTAGGATAAAATCTGAATATAACAGCTGGTTAAAGTAACAACTATTGACCTATAATTTATGTCATTCAAGAGTAAACATGAATGAGTAAGCCTAGGGATGAAAAAGGTAGAATTACTCAAAAGGATCCCTGGCTTGTTCCATTAAGAAGATCTTCATGCCTAAGGGGTGAATCACCTGTGTTTGAACTACCAAAAAAATTGAAACAAAAATCACCAACTTCATCATCATTAGAACATCCTAAGAAAGAAAAATCATCAGACTCATCATCAACAGAGGATTCTGGACCTCTTAAGAGTGAAATTTGGATAGGTTTAACTATTCCCAAGGAATAGGAAACTATGGTAGAGAGAGGCAATCTAGATGGGGATGGCCAACATGGCTGTGTCCATAATGAAGGAAATGATCAGGATATGCCCCAACCTTCTAGAACATTTGAATATCCTATCCATTTGAATCCAACACAAAACTCCCCCATGAAAACCATTTCACCTTCAATACTTCCAAACTTTCGAGGTGTTGTATCTGAAGATCCTGATCAGTTTTTGTTTGAATTCAAAGTAGTGTGTCAAACCTATGACTATGTAAATGACAATAAAAAACTTAAGGTTTTTCCCTCAACACTCAAGGACTCAGCATTACGCTGGTTCATGAGCTTAGAGCCAAATTCCATCCGAACCTGGGATCAAATGGAAACTGTGTTTTTAGAAAAATATCAAGAGTATTGTCGTGTAAGGAACAAGAAAGATGAGTTATTTAGGATTAAGCATGAAGATGATGAAACATTAGAAGACTATCTTGATAGGTTCTCCTTTGTTCAAAGGAGATGTGGACTTGTAGAACCTGAGTTATGCAAAACCATCTTTTTGAGAGGATTACAAGATGAATCCAGAGAAGTATTGGATTTGATGGGAAAAGGGGATGTAAATACTCTCAATAATGAGGAAATTATGGATATTTGTAGGAATTACTCTCACACTAAGCAAGGAAGAAGAAAAAAGAGTACAAATGGCACTGATGTGAAGGACCTAATAGAGGAACTTGCAAATTTTAAAATTGATATTTTGGTGCAATTGAACACAACTTTGGGAGAAATGTCTACAAAAGCAAAAACCACAGAACCTTTGGTAATTTATTTCCCAAGATGTAGAAATAAATATGCTTTGTAGGAGTGCCCTTTGAATAAAATGTCTATCTCAACCATTTGTAGTATCTGTTCGAAGAAGCATTTGACTGATAAATGCCACCTGCTACCACAACTCAAAATTTATGTTAGAGTCAGATTGAGGAAATCAACTATGTTGGACAAAAATAGGGGGAAATTTCTCTTAGTACCAAAATCCCCCTTGTTTTCCTACAAATTGGGGGCATAATCCTTGGACTATGCCTTGGGGACAATCAGAACCACCCCAACATCCTTGGAATTATTCTCAATGGACAAATTCCCAAGAATGGCCACAAACAAGTTGGAGTAATCTATCCTGGAATTAGAATTAGAATAACCCATCATGGAATCAAAACAACCCACCCTAGAATTAGAATCAGACTAATCCACATTGGATGCAAAATCAACCATAGTGGAGTCAGCAATACTAGTCCTATCCAAGGCAACAAAGAAATCAAGGTCAAACTCAGCATTTGCTGCCTGCACCTAATCAAAATTTTCAAGAAAAATAGAACCAACCACAACAAACACAACAGGCTAACAACCTCAAATTCTAGCTCAACCAGTCACTAATCCAAACAACATGAGACAGGCATCCCTTGTCTATGTGGCTGAAGCTAAAGAAAATGCTGAAATAAATGTTCTTGATTATAGTAACATCCAACTTCGTTCAGGAAAAGTTGTACCTAAACCTATTTCAACTAAAATCAAGGAAAATTAAAAGCAAGAACTTTTGGAACTAGTTAGAGTTAAACCAACAACAAAGAAAGAAGAAGAAAAAATAGAACCACAGGTAGAACAATTACCTTCATCAAGGATAATTCCATATCCTGAAAGATTCAATACCATAGCAAAAAATTTTGAGTCAGACCTGGTCAAGGAACTTAGAAAGTTAACTATATCATTGCCCTTATTGCAAGCCATTAAGGATATACTAGTGATTAAAAGTACTATTCGAGATTTGTGCATTAGAAGAGTAGGAAGAAAAAGAAAGCATTTCCCAAGACTATTCAGGTTGAAGGAAAGATAGTTGATATCTTGTCCAAAAAACTAGTACCTCCAAAGTATAGTGACCTAGGGAGTCCAGTTATCATAGTTACCATAGGCTCAGTACCAATATCAAATGTCTTAGTAGATCTAGGAGCTACAATAAATGTCATGACCAAGGATATAATGGAACAATTATAGCTCAAACATCTCAGTCCCACATTTATAGTTTTAGAAATGGTTGATAGGTCAGTTGCAAAACCTAAAGGTATCATTGAAGATGTCCCTATAGAAGTCTCTTCTTGGGAATTCCCTACAGATTTTTTGGTTTTACAGCCAAGAAATTTAGCACATGGATATCCCATCATTCTAGGAAGACCTTGGCTTGCAACTGCAGCAGCCTTCATAGACTACAGATCTAGAAAAATGACCATTTCAAATGGTATTGATCTAAAATAGATCTCTCTGTATCCTCCTACAAGACCCTCCAACAATTTTTTAGGTCAGTTATGGTTTCTTGACTCAGATGAAGAACCAGAAGAGGTTATTTCCACACTAGCCACCTTGGTAGTAAGGGAACACACAGAAGACCTCCATGACACAAAAACTTTAGAGAATGAAACTATCCTAATGAATGTTCTGCATGAACAAGGGTTAGAAGAGGAAGTAGTAAATATCCATCAGTTGTTAGGGAATGAGGAGAACCAAAATTTTGAAGGTGAGCCATCTATACTATCATAGGAAATATCTATTTCACTACCACATGGGTGGCACCATCACCTGATTTTCCCTTCTCACTGTTCCATACATGATATGCTTCCATTAGAAATCAATGAAACAGAAACTTCTTATTTCCTCCCATCTCATCATTGCCCTCTTAACTCCCTAATCACCAAGTATGAAGAAGTGAATTCAGTCCTTCCAAATACAAAACAAATAGAAGTCCAACCAGGAAAATTTTTGAACATTAATAGCTGGCTTACTAGGGAAGAGGAAGAAAAATTGATAACTATTTTGTAGAAGCATGTTCATGCTTTTGCTTGGGACTACAAAGATATGTCAGGGATTCACCCTGATATATGCACCCATAGGATTTATACTAAAGAAGTCAAGCCAGTAAGACAACCCCAAAGAAGACTGAATCCTACCTTGAGGGATATTGTAAAGGAAGAAATTGAAAAAATTCTGGAGGTAGGATTCATTTACCCAATTTCTGATAGCTAGTGGGTCTCTCCATTGGTTATAGTTCCTAAGAAAAATGGAAAAATGAGAGTATGTGTAGACTATAGAGAGCTGAACAAAGTGACATACAAAGACCATTTTCCATTACCTTTCATAGATCAGGTGTTAGATACCCTTGCTGGAAAGAAATACTTTTGTTTTCTTGATGGATTTAGTGGGTATAATCAAATTTAGGTTGCACCTGAAGATCAAGAGAAAACAACCTTTACCTGTCCATGGGGAACATTTGCCTATAGGGTTTTACCTTTTGGTTTTTGTAATGCCCCAATAACATTTCATCGAGCGGTCTTAGCAATTTTTTTTGATCTGACTACCAAAAGTGTTGAGATATACATGGATGATTTCACAGTATGTGGACAGACTTTTGACTTTACATTAGAAAACCTTGATAGAGTTTTAACTCACTGTGAAACATACCAATTATCCTTGAATCTAGAAAAATATTTTATGATGATGGAGGAAGGAATAGTTCTTGGTCATCACATCTCTCTTCAAGGGATCCAGGTTGATCCAAAGAAGGTGGAAATTATCAAGAATCTTCTTCCTCCTAAAACTCATATTGATGTCAGAAGCTTCCTAGGACACATTGGTTTTTACCGTAGGTTTATTCCTAGCTTTAGCACAATAGCCAATCCCATGTTTGCCCTATTGACTAAAGATTTTGAATTCTCCTAGACTGCAAGGTGTCAAGAATCATTTGAAGCTCTAAAAGAGAAATTAGTAACTCCACCTATGTTAAGAGGACCTAATTGGACATTACCATTTCACATACAGGCTGATGCTTCCAATACTGCAATTGGAGCAGCATTAGGACAAATTGACAATGGTGAACACTATGCCATCTACTACATTAGCAAGAATTTGACAGGAGCTGAGAAAAATTATACCACAACTGAGAAGGAATTCTTGGCAGTAATTTATGCCATCAACAAATTTAGGCATTACATCATAGGTTATCAAATATTCATTCACATAGATCACACAACCATTAAGTATTTGATGAATAAGCCTATGGTAAGTGCAAGAATTATTCTTTGGTTACTTTTGTTGCAAGAATTTGATATCACAATAATCAACAAACCAAGAAAAGCTAATGTTGTAGTAGATTTCTTGTCTAGGTTGTAGAACACAAAGGAAGGGGAATTAGTTGAGGACACTTTTCCTGATGAAAAATTATTTGCTATATCTTTCCAATCACCTTGGTTTGCAGATATAGCCAATTATTTGGTCATAGGGAAAGTTCCTCCACATTTCACTTCAAAACAGAAAAAACAATTGATCAAATAGAGTTCTTCCTTTGAGTGGATTAAGGGTATACTTTTTAAGTGCAGTCCTGACCATGTGTTACGTAGGTGCATCCAAAAGTATGAGGTATATGATATCCTTAGGGATTTTCATGATGAACCCTCAAGTGGACACTATTATGTAAAAAGCACAATTAGAAAAATTTTAGGGACAGGATATTATTGGCCATCTCTTCACAAGGATGTGAAAAAGTACATCAGGCATTGTGATGCATGCCAAAGAATTGGGAAACCCACTCATACAAATGAAATTCCACTACAACCTCAATTGGTTTTAGAGCCATTTGAGAGGTGGGGGCTTGATTTTGTAGGACCTATTGATCCACCTTCTAAAGGAAATGTGCATATTCTAGTATGCACTGATTACCTGACAAAGTGGGTAGAGGTGCATGCTTTCAAACATGCTCATGAAGAGAAGGTCACCAATTTCTTGTATACTCAGATTTTTCAGAGATTTGGAGCTCCACGGTCTATCACCACAGACCAAGGACCCCAATTTGCATCTAAAGTCATTGAGGCTTTTACAAAATTATATGAAATCAAACATAGGAAATCATCACCTTACCACCCACAAGCAAATGGCCAAGTTGAGGTAACAAACATGGAACTAGAATGAATCTTGACAAAAATAGTAGCTTTTCATAGGAGAAACTGGCTAGATAAATTACCTGAAGCAGTTTGGGCTTACAATACTACTTGGAAATCCACTATTGGATTCACACCTTATGAACTAGTTTTTGGTAAAAATCCCCTCCTACCTATTGAATTTGAGCTACTAACATTGTGCACAACATTGGAAATTGGGATTGAATTGTCACAGGCACAGATAGACAAGATTCTACAGCTGAATGCATTGGATGAATTTTGGTTGGATGCTCTGCACCAAACTAAAGTAATTCAGGAGCAGAGGAAGTTGTGGCATGACAGTCACATTCAACAAAGGAAATTTTAGCAAGGATATTGGGCTTTGTTGTTTGATTATCGCTATGAGGACTTCCATGGAAATCTGAGAACTAGATGGCTTGGACCTTACCAGATTGAAGAGGTATTTGATAATGGAGCAGCTCGTCTATCTCCTATTGATGGGTCATAGAGAAATTTGGTAGTGAATGGACATCGCCTTAGGGTGTACCATACACCTCTAACTAAAGAGGAATTCTTACAGTAGATTGATAATTTGGATGCACAATAGGTGGAAGAGATTCCCTCTTCCACTTCAATAAAATCAACATGATCATGGATTTCAAGAAAAGCAAAAAAATAAAAAAATAAAAAAAAAGTAGAAAATAAAAAGATGAATAAATTCTGATTGTGAATTCCTTCATGGGCATGATTTCAGGGAAATCATGAATTCCTTCACGGGCATAATCAGAATAAAAAAAAAAATAGAGAGAAAAGGAGAGGTAAAAAAAAAAAAACAAGAAAAAAAGAGAGAGAAAAATGAATAGCTCAGTAGTGAAAACCTTTCCTAAGGCACTACTGAGTTGGTATGCATGAAAACCAATTTTTTTCCATGCATAACCTTGAAAATTTCTGAATCATCATTGTAAAAATTCACCAACTGCACTTGTTTTGAAATATTGCAGAAAATCTTAGCAGAACATCAATAGAAGTAGTCATTCTTCAAAACTTGCATTAACTTGTTTTAATCAGGTATATATTTCTTACATTTCTTCATTGTAAATGATTGGTATGTAGTATATAACAATTAACCATTAGCATAAAAGGTATCCATAATATTTGGCATACTTAAAACATGTTTTGAGAAGGATAATATTGGTTTCTACCTAATCTTCGGAATAAGAATGGCAAAAATAGTACATGTTATCTTCTTCGAAATGACTGTTGTATTGTCTTCGAATTGAAGTTTTCTTCAGATTAACTATTGTATTGTCTTCAAAATGACAGAGAATGAATGTTGCACTTTGTATTCGGAATGAAGCTTTGTCTTCAAAATGAGGAATTGTCTTCAAAATGAAGCTTTGTCTTCGAAATGAGGAATTGTCTTCACAATGAAGCATGATCTTCGGAATGAGGACTTGTCTTTGAAATGAAACTTTATATTCAGAATGAGGAATTGTTTTCGCAATGAATCATAGTCTTCGGAATGAGCATTCAACATGATATTTCCATGTGGCATCCAAGGAGGGGGAAAATATATTATCAGTAAAATTCTTTGACTACATATGATAAATGACACGTGTCAGTTGAGATGTGATTTGTCTTATCCTGCACCTATTAAGGAAGTACCAAAATTATGGGGAAATGACCAACAACATGCCACCATTGTTCGATGCTAACCAACAACATGCCACCATTGTTCAATGCCAACAAAATGACCAATAACATGTAAAGGGCAATATGTACTTTTATCAGGGCATCATTTCAAAATTTTGAACCACCTAAGACATGGTAGGCAACAGCCAGAAGTTAGGGTAAATATTCCCCTATATCTGCACCAAGAGTTGAAAAATATGGCAAAATGATATCAAGAAGGAAAATGGAGCCCTCGCCACCATGGTCTTATTAAATTAGTTTGCCAACATCATTTTAGAGGAAACCCTAGAAGCTTTGATAGGTTTTATTCTACTCTGAATGATGTAGTTTTTGGAAGAGAGGATGAGGAGGAAGAAGAAATAGATGCTACCACATAGTTGTTGCATAGGAGGAAACACACCCAGTAGAAGCAATAGAGCACATTTCTCTAGAACCTTCAACCTCACAAGAAAGAAACAAAAGAAGAGAGGGCCTGGAACCGGTAGTTGAAAATAAAAATAGAAGAAAGTTTGTTTTTTTGAAGATGTTGCTGATCTGTCAGAACAGGGGAGTGAAGTGCCTAGAAAAATAGGGGAAGATACAACAAGGGAAATAGAAGCACTCCCACCATAATCTGAAACTATCCCCATAGCCCCTGTTGTCACCAAAAAATAGGGCAAGAAGAAAAAATTTGCATCAGGAACTAGGAGGTCTACAAGACTCCACTTGAGAGAAATAGAAGAACAGGTGATAGAAGAAGAAGGTGGACAAGGTAGTCTGGATGTTATAGAAGTGCAACCAGCCCCTAAAGATTTTTCAAAATTCCCTGAACAAATGATTGAGGAAGAGACTGGGCAAGATATTTTTGAAGTTGCTACAGTTCAACAAGCCACAAAAGATGTGGATGCAATCATAGATAGTTTCATGGAACCTCCTGAACAAGAGCAGATAGCTAAAGTAGAATATGAGATAATTTTTGAGAAACCAACTGTAGATGATTTTTCTACATCAGATTCTAAATCAAAAACAAAGGAGGTGGACATCACAGAATAGCTAAGAGCAGCAAAAAGTGTTATCAAAACACAAACTAAATGGATTGAAGAAAAATAAAATATCATTGAAATACAGGAAAAGAAGATTGTAGAATTACAACATGAAGTGGAAGAATTGAGGAAGAGGTTGTCATAGTCTAAAGAACATCCAACTGTATCTATTGATGAGGATAATTTGGTTTAGTTACTTATGGGATTATCTAGGGCAGATGACTCTTTTACTTTGATTGAGGCGTCTAAAACTTTGACTAAAGACATAGGTGCTCATTCTGAAGTAGCACCCTTTCATTATGAAGAAGTGCCCTTCCATTCTGAAGCATTGCCTTCTCATTCCGAAGATGCTCCAGAATTGATAAAAAACATAGAAAAGAATATTGGAGATGAGTCACAACAGGAAACACCAGCACAAAAGCAGTTTAAACAACATGTAATTGTTCAAGTAAGTACTTCAAATGAGATTTATGTATTTAAAACTGTTATACCTTTAATACAAGTAGAGGATAAGGGGGTAGAAGTAGATTTTTTTTCTGATGACCAACCAGTGGAAATAGCAGAAAAAGGGATACAAGTAGAATTATTATCAGATGACCAACCAATGGAAGTAGAAGAAAAAGGGGTTAAAGTAGATCTGTTACCCATATTTCCACTTGTAGTTAGACCACCCAATACTGTATCCCTAGAGCAATATAATATAGACATAGCTAGTTGGGTGATCAGATATGAAAAACTTGCCACTAAAGTTGAAAATTTTAAATTGGAAGGTAAATAGTTAGAAGCAAAAGAAACAAAAATCAAGGCATTGAATGAAAAAGTGACTGATTTATGTCATATTGCTGAGTTTTTGGTCCAATTCAGATGGCTGGCCAGATTTTACAGTCTCATTCTGAAGGAGAAATATCTCAGATGGCAAGTCATGAGGATTAGCTCAGGTCTCCCATACAAATTGGACACAACTGCAGATTTCTTAGAAGTCTATTTTGATAGCCCTGTAGAACAGAAAAATCTCTTATGTGAATTATTTTTACACAACTTCTTTATTCCAGAAGAGGTAGATTTTCACCCTCAAATTTACATAGGAGATGTTCAACTGAGAGCATTCATGTCCACTTTACAAAATTAGTTTTACTGGGACTAGGAGAAAAGACAAAATAAAGAAATTGAATTAAGAGTTGAATTGTTAGTCAGAGTAGTTCAACCAAATCATCCACTTATCACCAGACAGCATTTCACCATGATGAATAGGGAAGATGTAAAAAGGATGTACTTGAGCAATTTGAGGGACTGTGTGACCAAATTCCAAAATTTTTTAATGACAATTTTGTTCCAGCATTATCATTTTGCAGAAACAGATGGGCAGAACTTTCCATTTCTTTACAGAAAAGGGAACCTATCTCCCCCATTAACCTAGAATGGTCTAGAAGAAGGGTAGAAGGAGTGATACAACTGATTGAAATCATGCAACATCACTGGATAGGTCTCAGATTTAGGCCTCCAACCATCATTTCTCCAGTTCCCTTCTATTTTGAAGAAGATTCTCAACCTGATGATCAGTTTGAAGAATGGCTCAGAAACCTTCAGGAGAATAGGGGATATTATATAGGCACCAAATTGTTCTATAGATCATGGAATTTGAATATGGATATATGTGATTCTATAGCCCAACAAAATGCATGAGGACATGCATTAATATAAGTTGGGGGAAATGATGAGGCCTGGAAATGCCTCAATCATAGCATGTTTTGAACATTGAAACTACCTAAAAACTCTTGTGTTTAATATGATATGCTAGTTAAGTTGATTTAATATGTTGTGTATTAACTATTTGCATGATCAATGTGTTAGAAATACTATATTCTGATTTTTATAGTTTTTGCATAGTTTTATGTTACTTTGTCATGACTTGCTAAATGAGAAGTATGCTTAGGTTGATAGCAACACTTCACTAGTTTTGTTTTGATGTGTTTCAAGTATTTATTTATCTAAATCTAGTAAATAGTGCAAGCAAACTGTTATTATGCAGCAGAAACTAGTTTTCCAATGTAAATTCTAGCTAGTTGCCAATGAATGGCAAGGCATGGAATTCACACATGGAGAGAGATGAAGGCTATTGCAATCTGATCTTGAGAGCTAACCCACCTAAGAAATGCAGATGAAATCACTTGAAGAGCACACAGTTGTTCATTCCAAAGATCTTCAAAATGAGCAGACATCTTCAAAATGAGAAATACAGTCCCTTCGGAATGAGCGGACATCTTCGGAATGAGAAATATAGTCTCTTTGGAATGAGCCACTTATCTTTGAAATGAGAACAGAAAGTGCTTTTTGACTTGTTGACTGATTTTTGATGATGGAAAAAGGGAAAGAAGGTTGAAAAGGTTAAAGGAAAATATCTCCCATCTGACTTTTTCGTCCTTGTCGTCCAAAGCCACCATTCATGGAAAAGATCAATTTTGATCCTCTTCTAGGATAAACCCAGGAAATGCTACAACATAATAGGAATAGATATGTAAGATAGGAATGAGATATTCTTAGTTTGTAAATATATTTTAGGATATCTATAAATAGATAGCTCTCCATCTAGTTTGATCTAGGTAGGGGAAAATAAGCAAGAAGTATAATAATAAGAAAATAGCAAAAAAGTGACTGTTACAGTCCTGTAATAGGGTTTTTAGCAGCAATACTATAATTATGTTCTTGAATCAATAAATTACACTACTTTTTCTATTCATGTTGTTGTGAATGAGTGTGAGTAAGATATAAAGAGAGAGAAAGACTCATACCTTCTTCTGGACAAGGAGGCTAGCCACTTCCAGACCTAGGAGAAGGACTAACAGTAGATTTTTATTCTAATTTTGCTACAATAGAATAAGTTGTAAAACTTGTCATTTCATTTCCTTGTAAAAAACTAACAGTCTTTGCAATCTTAGTTTATTTCATGATTAGGATGATCTTGTGATTAATGATAGATTTGGTTGTAATCTCCATTTTTAGCAAGCTTTCAAATTACTGTAGATTGTCATTTCCAAAATTTACTATTTTTTGCAATTTATTGCATTTTATGTTTTGTTGTCAAACCCTGCACAGAAGATTGATAACATTCTATTACAGAGCATTGAAAAGACTTAATTTCTATGTTATAATCAGGTTTCCATTACTGCAAAAGTAAATAGACTTCCTTTCTGCAATCATAATTAGATTTCTAATTCTGCAACTGTAACTAGGGAGTTATTTTTGCAACATAATTAGATTTCATTCTGTAATTGTAACTAGGATTTCATTTCTATAGTTAGTAATTAGTTTCCATTCTTGTAATTATATTAAAGTTCAATTTATGCAATTTAGAGATAAAAATGTCTTAAATCCCCCACACAATTGGTTTCACCAATAAGACCTGTTGCTCCCAAATGACCTAAGTTATAGCCTTGTACACTCCTTCTGCAAATAGCCTTGTACACTACCATGGATTGACAAATTCATTGATAATTAATGATGTGCATAATGACAACGCATCACCTTGCATCTATAGAAAATCCATGCCGGATAAGGACAAAGTGCAAAATTACTCTACTAAGGATTATTGTAGAGAAAAAGAGCAGAAAGGGTTTTAAGATAAATTTAACTATCAAGAAAGAGAAAAAGTAGCATTTAAAATGGTAAGATGAATTCATGAGTCACAGGTACGCCACAACACTTTCTCACACTCTTTTCCAAAGTAAATTCACATTCTATAAGGGTGGACCGTGAAATCACCTTGCTAAAGCTTAAAGTAAAAATAGAGGCTAAATAGGGAGTTAAAATAGTTTTATAGCTAATGACAAGGGAGAAGCAATATAGAATAAATTACAAAAGGTTTAGGAAAGTTGGTAGCAAGATGAAACTTACCCCCAACCTTGTTTAACAAGTTCATGGTTGATAATGATAGACCATTAAATCACTCTATACACAAAGTTGAGGTAAAATTTTACCAAAAGGAGGATTCCTAAGGTTTCAAAAGCAAAGACATGTCAATCCATGCCTATCCTATAGTTGTAAAATGATTTTAAAAAAAAGTTAAAGCAAGAAATATAAAAATTAAATCTTGAAAAAAATAATCACAACTAGAATTATACTCTAAAAATTAAAATCAAAAGGAAAACATAGAAGGAGAAAGTTACAACCAAAAGAGGAGCTATTTCTCTTGAGTTTAACCAAGTATATCCCCTCCAAGAGCTTCCCAAAAAGCAACTGTACTTGTTAGCTTAACACTTTGAGCCACCAATTTTCTAGAGTTTTATTACTATGAGAGAACATTGAGTGAATGAAAGCCCAATGGCTCAATTTATAGAATTTTTGGGTATGGAAGAAGAGAGGGAAGAGAATTTATGGCAAAGAGAAAGAGGTGGGTGAATTTGAAATTCATAAAATCTAATGGGGAGGCACCTAGGAGTCAACAATAGGGTGTTTTAATAATAATTTTATAAATTATAACAATATAGCAGTCAACAATTTTGTGAGTTTTAATAATTTGCTTTTCAAATTAACAAAAACAAATTTTACAAAATTTGTGTATTCAATCTTGTTATATGTGTTCAATCTAATTGCATAGATGACTAGTTGCATATAAGGAGTAAATTTTTACCATAGATATATCATGCAAATTTCTTCTATATTAGTTGTAGAAAGTGACTAATAAATGGTATAAGTTGCATACAAAGAGTAAATAAATTGTTACCATAGATATTATCGAATGAATAAGTAGAAAGTGAATAAAAAATGGATGTAACATCATGGTTTTATAGCTCTAAACAATAACAATGCAATAACAAGGCTTAAATATAAAATATAAAATTTTAAGAACATATACAAATAATCCAATAACAGGCTATGATATAAAACATAATATTTTCTGAATATAGATAATCCAATAACAATGTGAATTTTCTAAATAGATAATCCAATAGTAGGGCAATGATATAAAATGTAAATTTTATATTTTTAGTAAACTAAAAATCCAATTTTCAAAATCCAGTGAACAACTAATAACAAATATTGTGAAATATATCAAACTTTTTGAATCAACAAAATATTACAATTGAGGTAGCTAAAACAAACATTTGCTCAGATTGTCCAAATTCATCTATACACATAACTGATCTTTGTGTCTCTACAATATGATTACTGCATGTATCATTATCCTCATTATCATGAGTATTAGTGATATATCTTATGTCTTCTAGAGATTTCCAAAATACTAGAGCTCTATCATAAGGATATTTTTCTAGCTCATAAGGTGACACATATATTCTCAAATAGTTTTCCAAATTTTTATCCAACCTGTTATGAACTTTAGATTTCACAAAAGATAATGCACTAAAAACCCTTTCATCTTCCACATATTTCAATATCATCATTTGACATAATTCATATAAATGAAAATATTCACTGATGGTATCTTGTAAGACACTACTATGATACAATTTATTACACAAATATGTAATAGAACCTGGATCATGAGGGTTAGTTGATCATGAAATTTTATCAACCATTGCTAGTCCAAAATGGCCTTATTATTTTTTCAAAATTTATTTATTGAGAATACCATTGACTTCAATACCATTTACTTCCACATATTTAGTAAATTTTTTAACAAGTGTACCCATGTATTTGATAAGAAAATCACTTGTATTATTATAGTTGGTACAAATATCTTGAAACATGGGATTAACAAAACCCATGGCCTCAAGGAATTCATCTCTTTAGAAATGATCTCTTATTTCTCTTGATATTATTTTTGCTATTTTTCTCAATATAATCTTTGTATTTCATAGAACTACATCAAATTTATTGTATGTTATTGAAACGTACAAAAGAAATGCATTTGATCTAATAATTTGCTAAAACATAGATTATATAGAATTGCTGATTTTATTCATGATTGAAGTGCTTTTGTGTTACAAATGGGGGAATTCCCCTTTCTTTCTTTCATAAATTTACAATAAATCTGATGCTTTCTCTTGGGCTCCTCAATGTAGGTGGGCTTCATGCATAATGTGTGCCACCGCTGGTTGTATTTGCTATTGTTTTCCTCTTTGCATCTATGCTAGACCTACAAAATGGAGTTAGTATGTTTGGGGGCTTGCCTCAGTCAGGCCCCATGGTAAAAAGGACAAATCAACTCAAAATATATAATGAAAACTGAAATAAATTGCATAGAACCTCATAAAAACATCAAATGGAGCTTACCTGATAGATTTGGAGTGAAATGAGTCCTGTAGACCCAACTCGTAGGTCGAGGGGTGAATTGGTGTCGGATTCGTAGGTCGAGGGGTGAATTGAACTGTAAGCACTTTCTGCTAGAAATCCTTGCACAGATGGGCTCCTCAGGTGCTGCAATATTGTTGGTACAGATTAGATGTCCTTGTTTGCATTTTTAGTTGCATTTTGATAGAGTTTATGTACTTCAACTAAAAGGGGAGAGAGAGGTAGAATGAGGGATTAGGTCCACTATTTATAGATAAACCTAAGGTGTAGGGGGTGTGGTTAGGAGAACTAAACCCTAAGGTCAGGTTCTATGGTGGTTAGGTTAGGGTTTGTGAGGTGTCATCCCCACATTCCCTAAGGAAATATCTCATCCTCACACATGTGTGAGGAGAGATTAGGGTTAACTAGGATTAGTCAACTCTAAGGTTAGATTAGGGTTTCCTAAGAAATATCCTAACTAACTTGGTGCACACACATGTGGGAGGGAATAATTAGGACTAATTAGGGTTTAGGAACCTAATTAACCTTTTTAATCCAAAAAGTGCACTTTAAGTGAAGTCACTTTAAAATTAGAATTAGAATTAACTTTAATTAAGACTTTTTAGGAACTAATAGTCCCGTGGGGTCCTAATTAGGTCTAGGAAGGGCTTAAGTGGCCTTAGGTGATTGATAAGTGGTCCTTTGATGGATGAAAGGTGGTTATGATATGGATTGAGTAGTTTAATAGGGTTTTGTACCTATAAACTAGTGGGGTGGTCTATGTAAGTCTACGATATGCTACGCTAATCTAGAGTGATCTACGCTAGTCTACGCATGTCTATAGTAGTCTATGCATGTCTACGATAGTCTACGTAGGTCTAGAGGGATCTAAAATAGTCTACACTAGTCTACAATAGCCTAGAGGTGTCTAGGATGGCCTATGTAAACCTACAAGTGTCCAAAAGGATCTACAAGTACGTAGAGGTAGCTATGTGCGACTTTTGGGTGTCTACATTTTGCCCCTTTTTGTACTATACTATGTGAAACATAGTTTAATACAAAAATATGAAGGGATGTGTAGGGGATAAGGGAAATAAGGATAATGGAATCCAACCAAAGGTATGTAGCCACTCAAAGCGTGACCATACAACATTGATTAGGAATCCAGGGGAAGAAGAGAAAAGAATGGAATCTAATCAAAGGTATGTAGCCACTCGAAGCATGACCATACAACATTGATCGAGATCCAAGGAGAGAAGAGAAAATAATGTAATATAATCAAAGGTATGTAGCCACTCGAAACATGACCATACAACATTGAATAGGAATCTAAGGAGAGAAGAGAAGAAGAGAAGAAGAAGAGGGGAAAGAAGAGAGAAAGAAAGAAAAGAAAATGAAAAACAATGCGAGTGAATGGAAATGGATGATTGTGGATGCAACGTGATGATTTTGTTGAGTCTGTATGACATTTCTTGATGTCATACTAGTTGCTTGTGGGGGAAAATTTTGACTGCTTTGCTTTTGCGACCAATGCAAGATGGTCCAAAGTACGAATAGAACAAATACCTATTCAAATTTTTGTTGTTGATTGATTGATGAGTGCATGGTGACAAGTGTCAAACCATTTGAGCTAGTTAACATATGGATTATTCAAACGTGTCATTCATTATGTATCATGAATTCCAGAGTGACATCTCCAATGTTGTGCATGGGTTATTCAAATGTGTCATTCATTATGTATCATGAATTCCAGAGTGACATCTCCATTGTTGTGCACAACTCTCATGATCTAACAAATATCTGGTTGGGATTTGAGATTATTATCATAAGATAATATTCAGCAAAAAATTTGTAGATAGATGTGATATCCATGATTTGGATGTTTGGTTGTTTGGTTGCATGCAAAGCTGACTTTTGGATATGAATACCCCCTCAAATGAGGAATCAACAATGAGGTGAATGAAATGTGGTGATGTGATGATGGATTGATTGATAGAAGAAAAATGCATGATAGTATTGATGAAAAATCAGATGGGCAGGAAGAGGGGCAGATTTCCTAGGGTTTGGAATCAAATTTGGGTGATTTTGGGGCTTCTAGGCTCAATTCGTAGGGTAGGGGGTGAATTGGATCTGGATTCATAGGTTGAGGGGTGAATTGGTCTAATTCATAGGCTAGGGGGTGAATTGGGTCTAATTCATAGGCTAGGGGGTGAATTGGACCTAATTAGGGTTTTTAGGTATATTTAAACCTTTTTGGAAGCATGGGGGGTCATTTTGATGGTGGCAAACTTGGAGAGTGAGGAGTGAGTGACGGTTGGTGATACAAAGTGCTTGTAGTTGACCGGTTTGAGCAGTAGGATGGTGAGAGGATGTATTGGCACTAGCGCCCGATGTGGAGACCCATCGGTAAGTGCTCTTTATTTTATTTGTTTTCCAATTTTATTTTTGGAAAAGCATGAAATAGGGGGGGAGGTTTTCATGTTATTTTTAAAATTTAGGTAAATTTTAATTGAAATTGGAACACAAAGTGTTAAACAGGCTAAATGGGTACCCAAAAGTGTGATCACTTTTTAGGTTTGACCAATTTTTGTTGTAGTTTGACTGGGTGATGGGTAGGATAGTCTCGTAGTTTGAATTTCCATTTTTGGAGTGATGGTGCACTGTTTTTGAAATGTGGTTGAATTTTATCCGTAAAAGTAGGAAATGGGTATCTGATTGTGTGACTATGTTTTTGTTTTATCTTCATTTGGCATGTTATCTGAATGTGAGCCATTAGGATGTAAATTAAGAAACTTTGACTATTAAGTTTTCCACTATGGGTATACTATTTTTGAAAACCATTGACACTTTCACCATAGAAGGGTGAAATGGGTATTCAAAAATGTGATTTATTTTGGTGTGTGATTGCATTTGGTATATGTTTGAATTACGTGCCATGATGTAGATAGGGTTGAATTTAAAATTGGTTGTTGGGAGCCCGATATGTACTATTTTTTATTTTTATTTGAACTTTCACCATGAAGTGGTCAAATGGGTGTCCAGAAATGCGACTGTGTTTTTGATGTGGTGTGATTTGGCATGTGCACTATTTTGATGAGGTTGTGTTGACTTTAACCTCAAACTTTGTGCATATTTGTATACTATTTTTGAAACTTGTCGACACTTTCACCATGAAGTGGCAAAATGGGTGTTCAAAAATATATTTTGTTTTTGTATGTCTGATGGATTGATGTGGTTTTGAATTTCGTGCCATAATGAGTATGTGGATAATTTTAAATTTGGTTGTTGGAAGCCAAATATATACTATTTTTCACATCTGTTTGAACTTTTACCATGAAATGGCAAAATGGGTATCCAAATATGTGATTATGTTTTTGATTTGTTGTGATATGTGGATTGTGCATGTTTTATGTCTCGAAGTGCATGATAAATTAAATAAATTAATTTATGTGTGAAATGTGTTTAAGAAAATTGAATTTTGTTTAATTGGAGGATTGTGTATTGAACTAATGTGAATTTTGTTGTTGTTGTTTGTGTATGAACAGGTGAAGAAGATCGAGCCACGTCATCATGTTCATACGATGAAGGGTGAGTTGGATAAGCTCATGAAGAATAAGGATGATGAGGTGTGGTTGGATGTAGTGTGGTTTAGAGGTGTGTGGGAGTGCAAGAGCATTCATGCCAATAGGGCATACATATCTACTTTGTGTGAGTGATGGGATGCAGATCGTAACACTTTTCATTTTTTGATGGGTGAGATGACTATCACCCTGGAGGATGTTTATAGGATATATAAGTTGCCTATCGAGGGTGTGCCAGTGAGGGCAACACCAGATGATAGTAAGGAAGTTGTGATGGAGTGGTTCTTTGGAGATAAGTGGGAGGAGGTGGATATAAAGAAGATGGATTATGAGCTTCTGTGGAATAATAAGATGATATCTAAGTGCTAGTGTGTGGCGATGATGATGATCTCTACTTATGCTTTACCTGACACTTCTAGGGTATTATTTACCTAGAATATGTTGGATGTGGTGAGTGATATGGTGGAGCACAATATTGTGTTTGCATGGGCACCTACATTGTTGGCCAGGTATACAGGGAGTTGCACGATGTGGTGCATGTTGGGCGAAAGGGGTTGAGTTGGACTCCTTTGTTACAGGTATGGGCATGGGAGCACATAGCCATTGAGAGGCCATCATTATTGCCCTATAATGCGCATGTTGAGGGATAGACACATTTACCCTATGCTCTGAGATGGAGGACCAATGAGGAGAAGGGCATTAAGAGGCCACATGAGGGTGATCCTCTATTTTGGAGGGTGGAGTTTGGGAAGTTGGTACCTGATGTGATTATATGGAGGCCTTGGAGGGGTGGGGTGGTATGGGAGCATGATGATGAGTAGTTGGGTGCCATTCATTAGGGGAGGTGGTTGGTGGGATGATATACTTGATAGGCTGAGTTATTTTAGTTTAGTCGAGTCATGCGATAGTTTGGGTTATGATAGGATATTCTAGAGGTGCCTATTGTATACTATAGGTGATGGGGTGATAGGGAGAGCAGCCTATAGTCTTACCATGGATTGGTGAGAGGGACCCACCTATGGTGATCCCAGATATGGATAATGTAGGGATGACACCAGAGTTTGATGCCTAGTGGGTGATGTAGAGTTGGGAGCCAGGTGTTGGAGTAGTTGATCGATGGGTACCACCTAGTGGTGGGGTACCTACAACAAGGGGGAGGGTAGCGAGAGGTACTCAAGCTAGGTCATAGGATAGATCTAGTAGTGAGATAGAGGTACCTCTTTAATGATCCAGGTGATGATTGGGTGGTACCTCGAGTTCATCTATAGAGAGAGTGGAGGAGGTTCCTACGAGTAGTGAGGCACAACCTGTGGAGGAGGGAGTGACCATGGAGGAGATAGGTGGGGGTATGGCTATGGGTGGATTTGATGACACCATGGAGATGGGTTTATTTTATGGGATGGAGGAGATTCCCATTGAGGAGTAGGAGATATAGGATGTAGAGGAGGAGGTATTATTATTATGAGATCGAGTACGATAGTTAGAGGGAGAGCTCCATGAGAGTGAGAGAGGTCAGGTGATAGATGTGACCGATTTGGAGGAGAGGATGATAGCTTTGGAGACTACTAGTGATATTGATCGAAAGGCCTTTGAGGCTAGATATGCTAAGATGGTAGAGGAGATAGAGTAGTTGAGGGTAGAGGTGCAGAGGGAGAGATCTATAGTGGAGGCCCATGATGTAGAGATTGTAGAGCTATGTGTAGAGATGATGAGGTAGTAGCAGGACCAAGAGGAGGTTGAGGGAGCCTAGGTGGAGGTAGGTTGTAGCTGATGTGGGTGCTCTAAGGATGGAGGTAGAGTAGCTATGGAGGGGTAGTGAGAGGGTACGAGGGTTATTGGCTATGGAGGTAGTAAAGTGGGCAACTTGTGAGTTTTCTCTAGTGATGCATGGGATCCCACTCCTTGATTATGACTAGGTGGTGTCATAGTCTGGGACATAATCATGAGTATAGACATAGTCTCAATAGAGTCATCAGAGTGTAGCTTTAGTGGGTCAGAGAGGCACGAGGGCTGAGGTACGAGATGTGGTATAGGGTGGAGATGTGGCTACTAGTTTAGGGATGGTGTTATCTCCTATAAGGGCTCAGGGATCAGGAGAGAGGGTAGAGTCTAGTAGGGCTATAGTGGCATGTGGGATAGCGTAGGGAGGGCTAGCCATGAGGGGAGTGGAGAGGCTCCTAGTGGTAGTTAGGGTTGATTATCATTGTAGCCTATGGGTAGTTTTGGATGATGTATGGTGGGTATGGTCCTAGGTTGTAGCCTACAAGTATTTTTGATGGACTACATATATATATACCTTTTGGTTTTAGCTATTATATATACATGTGTTATGATGTTGATTTGCATGTGTTTGAATTGTGTTTGCATAGATAGCATAGTATAATTTATGAGTATGTACAATGAATGAATATACATATGTGGTAGGGTGTAGATATATGATCATACTATAGTATAGATATACTATAGAATGATATGAAGGATTGTATTTTGAATGCAATGCAATGTGATGTGATTGTGAATGAAATTTGTAGTAGATGCATGTAACATAGATGTGATGATGCAATGTGAGAGAATGCATGTAAGATAAATGTATTGATGTAATGTTTTATGACTCTATGTAACATAGATGCAAAGATGTATGTATGAGGGGACTAAAATGCGCAAAGGAAGCACTTGTATCATTGCATGTACCTATGTGAATGTGATCCATTCCATAATCTCAGGGATGTAGGATGGTATAAGGTATATGTAATGGCTTTGACAAACATAGTTGTGGTAATCAAATCTCAGACCAAAAACTATGCAAGTGTTGGTGACAACTCATAACTAATCTGACTGGTTCAAAGTCTATCATGGACCTATGTGTGTAAATGAGTGAGGTTCATTTATCCATTTTGAGGGAGGTAGGATTAACCCATTGTAGACATGGCCGAACTAGCTAGCTCATCCATAAGCGAACAATGATCTGTACAAAATAAGGTCGCTAATGTGATAGATATGTCACCACTTGTAAGACTATTCCACTGGTAGGCAGGCTCTTGGAGCCTATTGCTAGCGATGGAAATCATCCCATGGTGTTATGTTAAACCTAAGGACCAAAGGCGATGAAGCATAACAATGGTGATATCTGGAGGCTTTTCCTTTTGTTTTCTACCCCTCGTTTATTGCTTGTATTTATTTTGTGGTGCTCTTTTTCTTTATTTTCTCTTTTTTTTTTGTATGGGCATTGGATTTTATTTTTTACTCATTTGTCTTTTTTGATTTTTTCTTATGCTTATCCCTTTATTTATCCCTAGGTCATATGTTGACCATGCAAGTGATAGGATGAGCAGGGGAAACCATTTACTAGATGGTGATATCTACGCAAGGTGTTATCTTCCCTAGACTCAAAACTTGTTTAATGTGTAACCTGTGTGAATGGTCCATGAGAGAAGTTGAACCAGCCTAAAGAACTATAAGGAGTGTGTAAAACCTATCAACTAGAGGTGACATTTGATTGACTGAACTAGTGAGTGGTCAAAGCTTAACAAGACACCTATGTATACCCTAATACTGAAAATGGGGAATGGACATCCAAGTGGTGATGCTAACAAGTGCATATGTTACTCCTATTGAAGGTGCATTTTTGGGGGAAGAATATACAAACTTGAAATGAAATTATAATGAAAAACATATGGATATATGCAATGGGTGTAATGTAAATGATGCAAGTGGGGGAATGCAATATCTACAAGAGGAAGCTCATGAAGTGTAGAGGGAGAAGTTTGAAAAACTTATCTACAGATGAGTATGGTGTATCATAATGACAAAAGTGAGATGATGTGATAATGGTTGCCCTAGCATGTGGGGTGTGTGTGTAATAGGTAAATAAACTATGACCTATGGGAATGCATGTGATAATCACAAAAAGAGGAAGGATGTGAAGGTGGGATTTACAGATGGAAGAAATGAGAAGAAATAAGTATTGGTAACCAACAAGATGAGGGGATTACCAAAGACAAAGGAAGATAGAAGAAATAAAGTAGATCAACGTAGGTATGTAGCCGCTCGAAGCGTGACCATACAACTACGTGAGGAAGTAAGAAGAAGAAGTAGAGGAAGAGGTAAGAAGGAAGATGAAGAGAAACTACTGATGGGTGAAGTGACATGGGTCAGGTCATGAGTGAGGAGGTGAAGTGACGATGCTGCTTGGGCTTTGATGGTTTGTGTAGTTGGACATATGGTGAATGTAGTGGGATGGTACTATCAGAGATTCACATGATGGCAAAGTGTGAGGGACAATGTGATGTGGGGGACTTTGGAGTTGGGTGGATGGGAAGGAATATTTTGGTGAGGGAATGTGATCACCATTCAATATGTTGTCTACCAGGTTTTTGAATATTCTACATGTGTCAATGTCATGACCTAGTTGGTGATGATATATACAAAACTAGTTCTCATGGTAGTTTCATGGTTTGGGATGTGATGGATCAATAGGCTAGATTTTAGGTAATGCAAGGAGGCCTTGGTGCATGAGGTGATAAAACATTTTAGATAGAGGGGTAGATGGAAGTGGCATAGGGTAAATGTAGGGATCCATATGAGGTGAGTGGGAAGTAGATGGAGTAAGGTCAAATGGTGGAGGAATGGGTCAAGAATTTGATGTGGATAAAATCTAAGGATGAGGAATGGACCTTGAGGGAGGTGAAGATGTACGAATGAGTGTGGATTAGTGAGAGGAAGCATGGCAATGACAATGGCTCAAATGTAGCTTGAGAGCCTCGAGTCAAGCTAAGATGTGTTGGATATCATAGTGTGGAGGTGATGGGATTGGAGAAGGTGGAGAGTGAGACTCCAATGGATAAGGAGTAGTGTGGTATGTATGGGATGAGGAATAGTTTATGAGTGATGATGGGGGTGAGTGGAATAAATTTATAGATTATGAGGTTGGCTGAAATGGTAAGCCTCAAAGTGGTGAAGGTGGCATCTGGAGGATGGGTGGCATAGGAGATAGTTATGGATAACGATATGTGTGAGATGGAGGTATGCATGTAGAAGTAGCTTGGGAAGCATGTGACTGAAGGGCTTGAGCATATGGAGACATCCCACTCAAAAGTGGGGGAGGTAGGCATGAAGGACATGTAGGATGAGGTGTGTATCCTCGATTGGGAGGGTGATAAGTTCCTAAAGGATGGTGAGGGGAAGAGGATGGTGAGTAGGGGTTCCTTGCATCCTTAGGTGGAGGTGGAGGAGACCCTTAGGTGTGAATATGGGAGCTTTCCTCCTTTTCATAAAAGGAGGATAGGGAGACCTGACTATCTCCTAAATGAGGTGAATAAGATGAACCTCTAAGGTGAGGTGAAGGCATCAGGGTGGAGTGTGATGGTCTAAATGGGAGGAAGGTGAAGATTATCTAGTATGAAGAGTAATAGGTGGCCTAGCTAGGTCAATCAATGTAATCGATACTGGAGGTGGTGTTGGATGGTCCTGCATGGTGGGATGTTGGGATGCTAGTAGCAAGTGTGTATGATCATGTATCTCTACTGATGGTATAGTGGTAGATGATGTGAATCTTACAAAAATAAATAGATACCAACAACATATAAATGATATAAAAAGCAAAAGTACATGTATAATGCAACTATAAAATAAAAGGTATGCATGTATCATGATGTGCATAGTGGGTGATGTGTTTGTGAATAGCAATGTGTACTATTTGTGATAGTGAATGCCTATGTGGGCTAGGCATTGAATGCACGAAGGTGAAGGATATTAATAGGTTTAGGTTTAGTGAGACCTTCGAGATTAGCCAAGTGGTAGGCACCTAAACCAAATTTATGTGTGATTATGAAGGGGCCCAACCAGTTTGGGGTAAACTTGTCTCATTGTTGGTGAGGTTGACTTGTGATTTGTTGGTTCTCTTTGAGAACTAGATCACCAATTTGGAATTTGTATTGATGTACCTTACTATTGTAGGCATGATGAAGGTGATCTTGGTAGACATATGTGTGCTCGATGGCATGAATACGATGCTCATCAAGGAGTGTTAGTTGATCGAGGTGGGCTTGATGAGCGATGTCATCATCAATGAATTCTTTCATAGATACCCATAAGGAAGGTATCTCGAGTTCTAAGGGCATGATGGCTTCAATACCATAGACCAGTGAGAAAGGGGTTTCCCTAGTGGGAGTACGTATGCTCATATGGTAAGCCCACAAAGCTAAGGGTATTTGATTATGCTAATCATGATGAGATTCTGCTACTATTTTGTGAAGTATGGAACATATTGTTTTGTTTGTAGCTTCTGCCTAACCATTACCTTGTGGGTAGTATGGGGTAGAGAAACTATGATGGATGTTGAATTTGGCACAAAGGGCATGGAAAATTTTATTCTTGAAGGATTTCCCATTATCAGAGATGATTTGGGAAGGAATTCCAAAGTGACATATGATATGGTCTATGATAAATATCATGATCTTAGCTCCTATGGTTTGGACAAGTGGGATGGCTTTGACCCACTTTGTAAAATATTATATGGCTATAATGATGAATTTGTGATTGCTTGATGAAGTAGGTGTGATTTGTCCAATAAGGTCGAGGTCCCATTGAGAGAAAGGCCACATGGACTGGATAGGTTGGAGCGCTTGAGATGGAAGGTGTGTGAGGTTTGCATGTTGTTGGCACTTGATACAATGCCTCACGTATTCACAACAATCATGTTCCATATTTGGCTAGTAATATCCCATGTGAAGGATGCATTTTGTGATTGCCATGCCACTGAAGTGGCCATCGCAAGTACCATCATGGGTTTCTTGTACAACCCACTGAGATTCATGGGGTTCTAGGCAATGCAAGAGGATGCCATCATAGCTGCGATGATAGAGGATGTCCCCAACAATGTATAGTGAATCACTCATTGTTTGAATGCTCGATGATGAGCATGTGGTAGGTCGCATGGTAGGAATCCTAACTTGATATAATATTTTATCTATGCAAACCAAGGGTCATGTGGTTTGGTATCGACCATATGAATACCACCATCATCTATAGGAGATGTAGGTGATATGGCAGATTGGGTGAGTGTGTGAATGGATACAGATGTGGTGTCTGATGATGGGTTTTGTGGTATTAATGATCCTAAGGAGGCCATTGTATCAAAAAAATGGTTTGATGATCATGGAGTGGCTTCGATATCATACCACTCAAATAAGGAAAGAAGTTGTGCAATCTATTTGTATTGTTGGAGAACTGGACAATGACATTGCCAGATCTCTTGCACTTGGTTCACTATCAAGAGGGAATCACCTATGATGTGGAGGCATTTGATATGCATGGCATGGGCCTATTTTAATCCGAGGATTAAGGCTTCATATTCTGCATTATTTTTTGTACAAGGGAAGTCCAATTTAAATGAGAAGGGGAGTGGTTCCCCTTTAGGTGTGAAGAAAATAATGCCTGCACCCCCAGCATGAGTGCATCGAGAGCCATCAAAGAATAGGGTTAGGTCAGTTGGTGTCTCTAGCTTGACATACTCTTCAAATTCTATTATGTGGAAGATGGAATCATTAGGAAGCTGAATGAGGAGAGGTTGATCATCAAGCAAGGGAGCTTCTACAAGTTGGTCTGCGATGACCTATCCTTTAATGGATTTTTGGGAAATGAACTCTAGGTCAAATTTAGTTAGAAGCATGATCCATTTTGTTATGTGAGAGTTGTGATAACTTTTTTTCATCATGTACCGAAGGGGATTGTCTCGAGCGATGACAAAGGTTGTGTGATTTAACATATAATGGTAAAGTTTTTGGGTGGCAAAGACTACAGCTAGGCATAGCTTTTCCATGTACCCATATCTAACTTCATAGCTGACTAGCATATGACTTATGTAATATATGGCTTCTTTTTCGAGCACATTATTTTGAGCTAGCAATGTACCTAGCATAAAATCTATGGCTGAGATGTACAAAATTAGTGGTAGCTATGGGTGTGGGGGAGACATAACTGGTGGGGAAGTGAGGTAAGTTTTGATAGCATCAAAGGCTTATTGGTAGTTATCATCCCATTTAAAATTGACTCCCTTTTGCAAGATATGATTGAAGGGTTTGCACTTGTCTGATAGTTGTGCTATGAATCGATGAATGGAGGTTATCTTGCCTTGGAGGCTGCGCAGTTGTTTTAAGGTGGTAGGTGGGGGCATCTCGATGATGGCCTTTACTTTGCTAGGGTCTACCTCAATGCCTCATTGGGTGACAATGAACCCTAGGATCTTGCCTGAAGTAACACCAAAGACACACTTCTTTGGGTTAAGGTAGACATTATGCTCTAATAAATGGTCAAAGATCTGGTGAAGATCATCTAGGTGTTGTGAGCATTTCTTGGACTTTATGATGAGGTCATCTACATAATCTTCCATGATTTTATGCATGTAATCATGGAATATATAAGTCATTGCATGTTGGTAGGTTGCCCCAATATTTTTAAGGCCAAAAGGCATGACCTTGTAGAAAAATGTCCCCCAAGGGGTTGTGAATGATGTCTTATGTTGATCAATAAGGTTGATCTTGATTTGGTTGTAACCAGAGAATCCATCCATAAGGGAGATCATCTCATGGCCTACGATAGAATCGATGAGTGAGTCGATGTTAGGTAATGGGAAGTTGTCTTTGGGATAAGATTTATTTAAATCATGAAAGTCAATGTAGACATGAACTTCATCAGATGATTTTGGTACTAGAACCATGTTGGAGACCCATTCAGGATAATCTATGGGTACTATAAAATCTACATCTAAGAGCTTTTGTAGCTCAGATTTGACTAGTAATGCAACTATTGGGTGCATGCATCATAGTTTTTGTCTTACAGGTTTGGCATCTTTGTCTAGCATGAGGTTGTGGACTACAAGGGTAGGATCGAGGCCTAGCATATCCTTGTAGGACCATGCGAAGACTCTGATATACTTTCAAAGGAAAGTAGTGAACAAAATGTACTCTTTAGATGAAAGGCTTATAGCTAGTTTAACGATGTGGGGATTTTTAGGGTCATCATCGATATCTACATCGATGGTTTCTTCTATGAGCATGTGAGAACCATCATACAATTATTCTAGAACTGGAATGAGGTGGAGGTCATCAATGGCCTCGATAATGTCATACTCATCATCTAGATAGATGTCTATGTGGTGCACCTATAGGATGTGAGGTGGTGTAGAGGGTGAAGGAGCATTTGTAGCATGCAAGACATGAGGTGAAAGTAGGAAATCTTGGGGTATCGATATGGGTGAGATGTGTATGAGATCGATGAAATTGGGGTTTGGTGTGTCATCATAGGTTGGATGGTGTGTGTATCAAAGTGGGGAGAAGATATCCACATCAACCATATTAACTAATAATATGGGGGATGTGGGTGGTGAAGAGTCTGATGATGATGACTCAATAATCTATGAGCATCCTAAGAGGCTCAATGGAGGGCGCAAGATAACCGATGGAGAATGTGGTCGAGTAAACGAGTGATGGAGTTGTCGATGGATAGGTGGGAATGTGGCTAAATATGTTGGTGATGGTGGTGGAGATGTCATGTCATGCTCTAGGTAATGAGCATTTAAGGACAGGGTAGCAAATTGGCTTATCAATTCATCGACACAACATGATGATGTGGTGTCGAAACAAGGGGTTTCTTGGAAGAAATCACATGGAACTATGATGGTAGAGTGAGGTGATGGGTTGTCCTCTAGGATATCCATATCAATATATTCTTCCAAGGTGTGTGTTGGAAGTGGGGAAGGATGTAGGGAGAGATCCTATAGCTCATCCTCAAGTGTGTGGATGATAGTGGGGTGATAACCTAAGCTAGATTTATCCATAGGTAATTGTACATGGGGGTTAATGGGTGTACGCAACCCTTGTTCATAGTGGCCTAATCCAAATCTATGCCAATGGAAGTATCAAAGATAGTATAAGGTGAAATGGGGATTGGCCATATGGTCTAATGTACCATAAAAGCTAGATTATGGTGGTGGAGGGACTACAGGTGGGAGTGAAGAATCAACTCTTGCATAGATAAAGTTGGTGTGATTTTTAGGGGATCCTAATTGTATAATAGTTTTGATGGTCAAAACTAAGGTTGAGGGATGATCAAAGTCATGCATGGACTAGATGATAGGTGGATGTACATGGGCATCATGCACATTGTAATCCCCTAGGCCTAAATTTGTCATAAAGATGGAAATGCATGGTGATGTATGTGATGGTGAATGAGGTGGTGAATCTAAATCAAAAGATGATGGTGCAATCTGAGATTCTCTTATAGTGGTAGTAGAAGGGTGTAATAATTGGTCATCAAGGTGAGAAGCTCACTACTCCCACTCATGGCATTCAACTATGGTAGCTGGGATAGGATGGTTTACCTATGGGAATTATGAAGGAGGAGGAGAGGGTACCAATGTTAGACTACATGAGGAGGTGAATGACCTAGGTCATGGATGAAAGGGAAGGGGAGGTGTTTGTGGTGTAGGGAGAATAGGGGTTTTTATAGGGGAATATGAGTGAGGTGGAGCGATAGGGTGCAAGGGATATGACAATGATGGTTGTGGTATCATGGGTGGAATTGTGGAATATGATGGCTAAGATGGTGGTGGTGGCCATAAGGATGATGGTGAGAAAGGTATGGTAGTAGGGTTAGGTGCTATAGAAGGTGGTGCTAATGGTGCTGACATCGAGGTGTGTGTCCTTGATGAGGATTGTGGTAGTGAAGTGGATGTTGGGGAAGATGTTGATGCTCCAATAGATTGATGGGAAGAGATGAGAAAGAGTTGTATGGAAGAAGAGGAAGGTGTAGGTGGGAGGTCTATGATGTTGTAGAATTTGAAGGGATCCCCATCGGTAGGAATGCAATGGATAAGTCCATCATGGACATATTTAATGTAATGATGTAGTGTGGAAGGGATGCACTACATGTCCCTAATCCATGGGTGACCAAGGAGGATATTATATTGCATCTCACCTTGGATGATGTGGAAAAGGATGGAGATGGTATGGATACCTACTCGGATGGGTAAGATGATGGATCCTACCATGGGTCTCATGGAACCATCAAATGCATGAAGGTCGAGAGATGGAGTGGAAAAATGGGTTGGTGGGATATGCAAGTGATGTAATGCCATTATGGAGATAATACTAATGGAGGAACCAGTATCAATGAGGACACGCTTGTAGGTGATGTCATTGATGGTTGCTTGGATATGGAGAGGAGGATCCACTCCTTCTCCTACCAGTTCTATGATCTCATGATCATGGAAACTAATGGAGGGTTGAAGGCATCATGGGATGTTCCCTACAAAGTTTATGAAGGCATTCATGTCATGTGTCTCCAGATCGATGGAATGTAGGATGTCATTCAATGCCTCATGATGGGGTTGATATTGTTGTAAGAGGTCAAAAATGGATAGCCAAGTGGGGGCATTACGTAATTGGTGGGTAAGGCTACCATGGATTGTAATGATATTTTGTGGTAGAGGTGGTATGGTGCTAGGAGTCATGGAGGACTATGGTGATGTGAATTGGATTAATGGGGAAACAATAGGTGTTGTTTGGTATGATGGGTATCATTGGTTTTGAGTGGTAAGGTTGATCATACCCACTATATTGCATGATGGGGGATCATGTTGGACATTGTTTACTTACCTAGGTGGCCCTAGAGGATTGAATGGTGGTCTTTGGGGGTTAGTTCCCCTGTGGTAGGTAAGGGGTTCTAGAAGATCCCTAGGTTTTGATTTTGTGGGGCGAGGGGGTTTGAAACCTGGATGGTACCCCTATCAATTAGGTCTTGGACTTGACCATGAAAAGAGTGACAAGAATCGATATCATGGTCACGTTATCGATGGTATTGGTAGAAGGCTTGCTCATTGTATCCATGAGGCTTAGGTAGGTTTGGATCCAATGGTTAGATCTTAGGTAATAGGATGTGACCTCCCTCATATAACCTCTAGAAGAGGGCTAGTAATGGTTTAAAAAGTGGTGTGAGATTGCATTATTGGGCCTATGGGTGCATGCCATGAGATTGCTAAGGCCTAGGAGTGGGAGGTGCATTGGTTTGAAAGATTTGTCATTGAGGAAGAGGGGGTTGTGGAACTGGTGTAGGTGCTAAGGTAGTAGCTACCACTTGATTGGCTTGTGGTGGTCGAGGGAAGGGTTGGTTGGGAGTATTTATATTAAAATAGAAGTTAGAATTGTAGTTGGGCTTCTATCTTAACTTGATTTTGCCTGATTGGACCTTGATGTCCTCAATTACTTTGGCTTGGGCAATGGCTTCTTCAAAGGTATAACTTTGATGAAGTTGTAGGGAGGTGGAAATGTGTTTGTGGCAACTCTTGGAGAAGAGTGTCACTAGCTCAGTGGTAGGGAGGCTATGGGTGAGGTCATGGATGATCGATCTCCATATCGACACAAATTTGATGATGGGTTCATCATCAGCCTATCGTAAGGCATAGACATCTGAGAAGTTAGTCTTATTTTTAATATTTATGGAGAAGTGTTCTAAAAAGGAGTTGGCCAATTATTCGAAGGTATACAGGCTATGGCATGGGAGCATGTTATACCAGTCTAAGGCTTGTCCCACAAGTGAGAGGGAGAAGGTACGTAACATAAGGGGGTTGCTACTATGAAGCTGGTAGCAAGTTGAGTGATAGTTACTAATGTGTTCTCTAGGATATTCCTTACCTTTGTACTTATCAAAATTTGGGATCTCAAAGTGATAGGGGTAAGGTGGGATAGGAACTGATGGATGAACTAGCTCACTGTAGAGTTCATCATATATTGGTTTTTGTGGTCCATAACTGGTCATGCATAGGTTTAACATCTTGACTTCATCTCGTAGGAGCTGAAGCTTAGGTGTTAAGGGTATGGAGGACTATGCTAAGGTGGGTTGAGCTTAGGAATGTGGTGGGTATTGGAGTTGTTATTCTTCCTAGTATTAAGGGGGAAGTGTGGCAACTAGTCCTAGTAAGATTACTATTGGATGATGTATGATGTCAGTGGACGACTAGGTGGCACTAGGCTATGGAATAGATATTTGTTGGGGATAGTAGTATTGTGATTGTGGGATGTGTTGTTGTGGCATGGGTACCTACTAGGTAGGAGCCTACTATAATGGTTGGGTCATAGGTGATGATGACCACAAAGGGGGAGGTATAAAGAATGTAGATCTAGTAGGTAATGGTGGAGGTATCAAGGCTACCGATGCTAGGGGTGGTCAAGATAAGGTGTCAAAGGATGGGACCTATCTCTATCCTGAAGGATGGGAGGTGGTAAAACTAAACTATGTAGAGTAGCCTAGAGAGGTAGGAGTGTAGGTTATGGGTCTTGATCCATAGGTGGGAAGAAGACTAGTAATTGGGGCCTAAAAAGGAGGAGGAGGTAACCTAAATGTCGATGTAGATGAAGGTTGAGCAAAGGATTGGGTAGGGTACATTCCAAACACCTGAGATGGAGGTAAGAATGATGAGGAGGAAGGAGGGTAAGCTTCTAGGGTAGGATCTTGGGAAGATGGAGTGAGGAATGTGTCCACTCTAGATTGGGTGTGAGTTGTTGGTTGTTGTTGTTGATATTGTATGGTTTGGGTTTGAAGATGTGGTTATGATAGGTCCTCAAATATTGGGAAGAAATGTGATTGGGATGATGATGGTTGAGACTCTTGAGAAGAGTATGGGTGTGATGTTTGAAGGGGTGCTTGTTGCTCCTATAAGGAGGGTTGTTATTGTGTGGTTTGGAATGATGGCATCTAGGTACCTATGGTAGAGGAGGAAGGGTCTGAGATCATTCCTATAGTAGGGGTAAATGATGCAACCTTGGGGTGAGTGTGGTTCAATAGGGAGGAGTCATTCTCAAAGAGGGATTGAGATAAACTCTGGAAGAAAGGGTGTGCAAAGGTGGGGGACGTAGGTGGAGTCTCCTCATCTATGGTGAAGAATGGGTTAGGTTGTCCTAGAGTAGTGTAGATCACATGATCATAGAATGTGGTGGGTGGATTAGGTGATGATACAGGGAAAAGGAGTGGATAATATTCTATGAGTGAAGTGGTGAGGGCTTCACTCGAAGTGGATGTCTCACCATGAGCCATCGTGTGTGTATAGCATGGATCAAACTCTATGAGTGGATCAGGTGTGTATGTGGACTTCCCCTTCATGATCGAAGGAGGAGGGATGGCCTGACTAGAAGGGGTGCTAGGTGCCTCCTCTATAGGGTATACTTGCTCATGCACATGACTATGGGTAACAATAGGCATGATGATGTGTGTCATGTCATGAAGTTTTAGAATCACACAAAAACTAGAATTTATGGTTCTGTATGTGATGTGTAAAGGGGTTTGGAAGCAACCCTATGAAGTGTGGACTCAATATCTAATATAAAATTAAAGTAGTGATAAACTTGTGTGTAAATGAAAAACAAAGTGCTAAGTGGTGTGATGTGCTGAAACCAATTTGTGATCATGCAAACAACATAAAACTAGAATCAATTCTAAATGCAAAAAATAAAGTGTTTTGTTCATTTTAGTGTGTTTTGATGTTGATACTTCCTAGGTAAAATCATAGGTAGTGGAGTGAATACTCTAGAATATCAAGAGTGTCATCGATACAGAACCTCCTACAACACCCAAATATGCACATAATAGAACAATATCATGACGTGTGAATGGTGACCTGTATGGAAGGTGTAGTAAAATGATAACCTAAAGGGAGGGAACTCAATATGCTAAAATGAGCTCACTATATCCTCTCACAAGAAGAGGTGGCACTATCTAAGACCTACTAGGCATGGTCAACAACCCCATGCTTTCACTTCACCCTTGGGTGGGCTTAGTCAATAATGATAGTTACCATGTCCACGAATTATGTGAGCCTTATGGACAAAGGTATCTAATCCTATCCCACTCTAAAGGTAACTTCTGGTGATGAAATCTAGAAGCCCAATCTCAAAAGTGGGGGGTTTTTGATGATGAAGTCTAGAAAACCACTCCTATGGGGCTACTAGGTGTCTAAGGAGGTGAGATGGTGGAGGGTACAACTCTTGCCACACCAATCTCGAGCGATGGATTGGGGATGAAATCCAATCTCACCACTTATTTTGAACCACATGTGTGTGTGGGTTTAAGTTTTCTAACGATGATGTATAAAGCAATAAATCTAACTAAATGCTCTTTTGAAATGAAATTCTAGCCCTAGATGCACTTTTTGGAAGCAAAAGGCTAAAGTAAGATGCATTTTGTAAAATAAATCTAGTCCTATGTGCCTTTTTGGAAAGGAAACTAAGACCTATTCTATAAAAGCGTGTAAACAAACAATGTGACACATGTGAGAAGAGGGGTTTATGGAACCCTAATTTTAGAACATGAAAGAAATGTAAGAAATATTTATACAAAGATAAATAGACAATCTTAAACTAAAGATGTAGAAAGAAATATGACAATTGTGATTTACCCAGGGGATTTATGAAAGAGATGGGAAATCCTAATTAAAAAAAGGAAAGGATCTAAAATTTGTATTTGCAAAAAGGAATCTGAAATATGCAAAAAGAAATTTGGAAAATCCTAATTCTTAAATGCATGAAAGAAATTTGACTTTGATTTTTGTACAACAAAGAAATTTGAAATTGCTTCAAGAGAAATGTGCAAAAGGGATTTGCAAAACTCTAATTCTAAATCTGACTATTAGAATTAAAATATGAAATGCTTTTAAAGGGAATTGATGTGAAAGGACAAGAAATAAATGCAAAACTTATGCAACATGTGATTTGCAAAAAGAAATAAAAAATTTCTCAAAAATAAATGAAATCAAACTTTCTGGTTTTGTGTAGGTTTCTGCAACTAAAGTAAACATTTCTAGCATGATGGATGCGTAAGAAAAAGGAAATTTACCAAATGTATCGATGCATTTACTAGTAAATATTTCTTCGCACATAAATGTCAGAACAAAGAAATTTTTGGGGAATACCTGGTTTTTGATGCTACAGGTGGTCTGCTTTGCTTCTCTACTGCTCACCCCTGCAAGTTTGAGGGTTTTTGAGGCTTGTAGGACCAATTCATAGGTCAAGGGGTGAATTGGATCTAGATTCATAGGTCGGGGGTGAATCAGATCTAGGGGCCTAAAATCCCTATTCTAAGGGTCTGAGGGGGTTGTCAGGGCTTCAAGGGTCTCTGAGATGTCTAGATTTGGTACCTACAACAAACAAAAATAATAGATTGAGTTAGATTCATGATAAAACTATTCTAACACAATCCTTTGTGGGGGTCCCACCAGGCATGCTAGAATGAAATGTACAAAAGAAATGCATTTGATCTAATAATTTGCTAAAACATAAATTATACAAAATTGCTAATTTTATTCATGATTGAAGTATTTTTGTGTTACAAATGGTGGAATTCCCCTTTCTTTATTTCATAAATTTACAATAAATTTGATGCTTTCTCTTGGGCTCCTCAATGTAGGTGGGCTTCATGCATAATGTGTGCCACCATTGGTTGTATTTGCTGTTGTTTTCCTCTTTGCATCTATGCTAGACCTAAAAAATGGAGTTAGTATGTTTGGGGGCTTGCCTTAGTTAGGCCCCATGGTAAAAAGGACAAATCAACTCAAAATATGTAATGAAAACTGAAATAAATTGCATAGAACCTCATAAAAACATCAAATGGAGCTTACCTGACAGATTTGGAGTGAAATGAGTCCTGTAGACCCAACTCGTAGGCTAGGGGGTGAATTGGTGTCGGATTCATAGGCCGGGGGGTGAATTGAACTGTAAGTACTTTCTACTGGAAATCCTTGCACGGATGGGCTCCTCAGGTGTTGTAATGTTGCTGGTATGGATCAGATGTCCTTGTTTGCATTTTTGGTTGCATTTTGATAGAGTTTCTGTACTTCAACTAAAAGGGAGAGAGAGGTAGAATGAGGGATTAGGTCCACTATTTATAGATAAACCTAAGGTGTAGGGGGTGTGGTTAGGGGAACTAAACCCTAAGGTCAGGTTCTATGGTGGTTAGGTTAGGGTTTGTGAGGTGTCATCCCCACATTCCCTAAGGAAATATCTCATCCTCACACATGTGTGAGGAGAGATTAGGGTTAACTAGGATTAGTCAACTCTAAGGTTAGATTAGGGTTAGGTTAGGGTTTCCTAAGAAATATCCTAACTAACTTGGTGCACACACATGTGGGAGGGAATAATTAGGACTAATTAGGGTTTAGGAACCTAATTAACCTTTTTAATCCAAAAAGTGCACTTTAAGTGAAGTCACTTTAAAATTAGAATTTGAATTAACTTTAATTAAGACTTTTTGGGAACTAATAGTCCCATGGGGTCCTAATTAGGTCTAGGAAGGGCTTAAGTGGCCTTAGGTGATTGATAAGTGGTCCTTTGATGGATGAAAGGTGGTTATGATGTGGATTGAGTAGTTTAATAGGGTTTTGTACCTATAAACTAGTGGAGTGGTCTATGTAAGTCTACGATATGCTACGCTAATCTAGAGTGATCTACGCTAGTCTACGCATGTCTACAATAGTCTACGCATGTCTACAATAGTCTACGTAGGTCTAGAGGGATCTACAATAGTCTACACCAATATACAATTGAGAAAATATGCTCATTAGATTCATAATCATAAGAACATACAATGCTTTTATAGCACTCCAATTAGATTAAAATCTCTACTATTATGGAGATCTTACTTGCTCCTACTATGTTTAGAAACACTCTAAACAATTCCCTATATGATCTCACAACAAAACTAATTTTATTTCAAATAGTAAAGTTGGTGCAACTATATTTAAATGAATTTTAAATATTTAGAACCTATATACTTTAGGGAAGATACTCTAAAGTATGCTTTAGAGTCCAACATTCTCCCCCTTAAAGTTAATAGGACTGACTAGATAGTCTCTCAGCTTTATATATTAAAATTTCGTAACTCCTTTGGTGAAGATGTCCGCTATTTTGTCCAAAGTGTTGCAATGTTGTAGCTCAATAACCTTTTTCTACACCATGTCTCGAATTAAGTGATACTTCATATCAAAGTTCTTTGACCTATTGTGGTGGATAGGATTGTGTGCCAATTGGATGACACTCATATTGTCATAGTACAATTTTGTAGGACCACTTTTTTGCTCTCCAATTTCTTCAATGACTTTTCTCAACCATAAAGCTTGAGTATAGCATTTGTGATTGCTATATACTCAGTATTAGTAGATGACAATGCTACAACAGTCTACTTTTTGGAACTCCATGTAATTAGTCATGACCCAAGACTAAAACAATTCCATGAAGTAGATTTTCTATCATCTATATTGCTGCCCCAATAACTATCACTAAAGCCAACTAATTTTATAGAATTACATTTGTGGTAATGGATCCCAAAACCCAATGTACCATTTACATATCTCAAAATTCTCTTAGTTGCTTGAAAATGAAGTTCAAATGGATCAACCATATACCTTGAAACAAGAGAAACATCATACTGAATATCCAACCTTATGTTGGTGAGGAAAATTAGACTCCCAACCATGCTCCTATAAGTGGTCATGTCAACTTTTGGTGCTCCATCATCTTTTCTCAATTGGATCCCATGACCCGTTGGAGTTGCAACAGGCTTGCATTACTCCATAGAAAATTTCTTGATCATATATTGAGCATATTTGTGTTGACATATGAAGATCCCTTTATCTATTTGATGTACCTCCATGCCTAGGAAGTAATGCATTAAACCTAGATCTTTCATTTCAAATTATTTCATCATGGAGTGTTTGAACTCTACATTCATCTTAGCACTACTACCCATGAATATTAGATCATCCACATATAAGCATACAATGAGAATTTCTTTACCTTGTTTCATGTAGTAGAGGGTAGATTTAATTTTGCTCCTATTGAATCCATACCTTTGAAACTATCCATCAATGCATGAGTACCATGCTCTTGGTGCTTGCTTGAGGCCATACAATACTTTATTTAGTTTTTAGACAAGGTGCTCCTTACCTTGTTCTTAAAATACTTGAAAAAACCTCTTCATTCAAGTACCCATTGAGAAAGGAACTCTTTACATACATGTGCTGAATTTTCCACCCTTTGTGGGCAGCCAAATAAAGTATTGATTTGATTGTCTCCTATCTAGCAATAGGAGCAAAAGTCTCCTCATAGTCAATCCCATACTTCTGAGTGAACCCTTTTGCAACTAGTATTTATTTGTGTCTTTCAATGCTTCCATAAACATTGAATTTGGTCTTTTAGACCCATTTGCATCCAACACAGTTCTTTCCCTTAGGAAGCTTCACTAGCTCCCAAGTATCATTTTTAAAGGAAAGATAAAATCTACCTTAAAATCCTCAAGATAAAAAGAACTAAGGAACTACATCATGGTCATATGAGGTCCAATTCACATTTAATTTCATTTTGGTTTCATGAACAATAATTAAAGTAGCATGGTAAAATAAACCAACACATGCCCCGTGTTTACAGTTACTTGCAATCACTAAGGTGTTCCTAGCATTGAATTGATATATTTTTAATACACATATACAAATGCTAATATAGCGGAGACCTTGGATAAGTTGTTTGTTTAACTTCTTTACAAGAGAGGGTTTTGGGTTCCAAAACTTAAGGGAGAGTGTAATTTCACAATTGGGTAAAATTAACACCCAATATTTTGGTGCTAGAAGGAGGGCCTGAATTGGTTTACTTTATTTTATTTATGTTAAGCAATTCATGCATAGGTTTTCATTGATCTAACGCTTTTGGATTGTTCATACATGAATGATGTGATTTGGTGTAACTTTGAGAGTTTTAATTGCTAAATATTTCAAGTTCATTTGATTAGCATCTTTGGTAATATTTTAGCACTCAACACTTTTGGAGCTGAGGGTTTGAGTTGATTTATTCTATTGTTATGTAGATGCTAAATTGTTCATGTTACTTAAAATATTTATCTAAAGAAATTGATCTTGACTAATGATATTTTGTTGATCACTTTCATTGATGCTAACTTTTTCTATTTTGATGATGTGTTAATACTAACCTTTTGGTAAATTTGAGAATGTTCTTTCTTGTCATGGTTTAATTGATGCATATATTTTGAATGATACTAATATGATGATCTTTGTGGTTTACTCATTTGAAAATTGTTAGTCATTTTATGTTTCTTGGCAAGACATTTTTATTTGACTAACAAATTTGGTTATGAATTTATTCTTTGAGCTTCACTAATGGCGACAATTGATGAACTAAGAGCAGAAATGGTGTCTCTAAAAGTAGCAATGGTATCCTCATTAGGGGACTATTATGGTCTTTTAAAAATACCTGGAGTACCCCATCAAATTCCTAAAATTGTATTGGAGTTTCTACGATAGTTTAGTCAAAATAAGACTTTAGGATACATACAAAAATTGCATATCTACAAGAGCATATTATTTCAATGGTAAATTCACCATGAGGATGTTGCTTGTAGGTTATTCTCTTACATATTGGAGGACAAAGCAATGGGTTGGTATGGCCAATTACCTTTTGAGGTTAAGGTTTCTTGGGCTCAACTAGAAGCAACATTTCTTGACCATTTTGGAAAACATGCTGACCTAAAAAATTAGTTTGACTTTATTTGCAAAGAGCCTAATGAATCCATGAGTCAATTTAATGATAGGTTCTATGAGTTGTACACTCAAGCATGGGAGTATCATGACATAATAGAATAGGAAGCTATTCAAGTATACATGGGAGCCATACCTCTTATATTTGCTACATTATTGAGGGAAAATCTTGATGACCCATATTTAGCTACAATCTATGAGATAGTAGAACAATGGCAAGTCGAGACACAACATATTCCCATAAGATATTGTTATTCTAAAGTTATTGATGCAAACCTACATAAACCATCTAATATAACATCCTCCACTCCAATGATACCTAAGGTGAATGATCAAGGGGATGAATTGGAATATCCAAATGTTACAACCACCTTAGATGTAGTTCAAGAGGAGGTACAAGTTGCCAAGCCAACATCCACCAATGAGCATTGTGTAGATATGGTTCCTAAATTAAACTATATTTGAGACATGTGATAGGACATAACCTACCTTAGAATTGAATGAAGTGGTTGAAATTCAAATTGGAAGAGAATCAACAAATGAATTTGAAGATATGATAGAATTTCACCACTTGTTCTTGGAAGACACTCTTGATGAGATGCTTGAAACTAATGATCAAGAAATTCTTCACCCTCCAAATTGTGATAAAATTGAATCATGGGTTACAAATTTGGACTATGATAGACTTACATATTTGAATTCAAAAAATAACCTACTTTTGGAAATCATTGAATCATCTAAGGAAGGTGAAGGTGAATTTGATGAAAAATAAGTTAATAAATTGGAATATGTTGAATAAATGGTTGAGCATCACAACTTGATTTTAGAAGATGATCACTATGATACTTGGAAGAAATTGGATGAATATGCTCACTTTAAACCTTATAATGAACCCTTTGTGTCAATTGATATGTAGGATAACACAATCATGTTATCATAGGAAGATATTACAACTCATATACAATTTGAGAATATTTTGGAAGAAGGGTTGGAATCTCATCAAATTTTGGAAGATGATAATGATCCTACTACCAAGGACAAAGAAGAAAATGAATTGATAGATGAATCAAAATATCAGGTCACAAATACCATAGATTTTGATCCCATGAACTTGGACGATAATTTCTACAATGGTTGGGGAGATATGAAGATGTGTTATTTTCTCACACCCCTATTGATGAAACTTCTATTCCTCTTGATATGTAGGATGTTGAAACTTCTACTTCACATGAAGATATTGCATTTACAAGAATAGAGAAGATTACAAAATTTGATCATGTTGAACATGAATTCATTGAAAATTTTGTTGAAATAGAAAGGGAAGAAATGGTTAATGTTTCTTATGACTCATCTATTTTGGATGAGGAAGATGTAAAATCTACTCTTTCATTTCAGGCTATTGAAAATTCGGATACTATTTTGCATGATTTTTTTGAGGATTCAAATGAAGAGATACCATGGATAGTGAACAAGGAATTGGAACCAAATGACAAAGAGGTTGATCTATTATAAGCAACTCAAATGATTGACCATCAAGATGGGTTATTTGACACACACCTTGACCAACAAGATTTAAGGTTTGAAAAGGATGGACATATTTTTAATTGGGTGAATAATTTTGGTATGTTTTATGAGTAGGTAATCAATGAAGAAGATAAATACCATGAGGTAAAAGAAATCACAATGACTCACCAAGCTTTGGTAAATGAAAATGTGCAAAAAGTAAAATCCAACCTTTTGTGTCCAAACATCCAAGTTTTAGGTGAGTATTTGTATGATCAGTCATTGGATTTAAATGTTATTTATGATGAAATGCCATTGGAGATGAATGAAGAACTTGAATTTATTTCTACTCACACATCTAATAAGAATTCTTTATTGAATGAAAAATAGGTTGATGCACTTGAATTGTTAAATAAAATTCATCAACAATTGATAATAGAATCTAGGATAAAAGCTTATAATGATTCTCATTTAGTAGATATCCTACATTCTTGCAAGTGGTTGCATAAATTTTATTGGCTTTAAAACATGGAAAATGAATTGAATTTGAAATTTTTAGAAATAGGCTCTTGTTTGCAAAATATCATATTTGAAAAAGAAAGCCTAATTCTAAATCATGAAATGAGTTGTGAAATTGACATCTTAAAGAATAGACAAGAATCAATTGAAAATCAAATGTTGTTTAATCAATTTAATGATTTGAATCTCACCTATGGGATTGTTAATGGAACTAAATCAAATTGATGGGGTGAGAGAGGTAAGTTGAATTTCATTGCATTGTTTGGCTTAATATTGTTTTTGTTGGATTCCTATAACATTTGGCATTCTTATCATGTATTATGCATTTTAAAATGTGCTAATAATGTTTGGGATCCTGGGAAGTGATAGTTTAATATTTGGCTCCATCATGTACCATATTGTATATTTATATATAGTTTTGGTTTGTGTTTTGAGTTTTGTGTTTTGGGTTGTTCCCTTGTTTTGAGGTAATATTTTGTGGTCACTAATTTATGGTCTCTAGATCGCTTTTGAAGCTCCTTTATTTAACAAGTTGGAGTACCTGATCTAAAAGCTGATGAACTCGAGAAAAGGGGGATGAGTTATTTGGTGATCATGCTCAGATTTTGGGGACCAAAATGGTGGAAAGTGGAACAATGAAAAATTAGCCAAAGCTCCACATGGGACTCACACACACATTAAATGGTGTTTCTAAAATTAATAAGGATGAAGCCATATTGATTATGCAACTCTAGGCAAAAATCTAAAACACTCTACTTTGCCTTTCTAACCTAGTGAGACTTAATTATTTTGCAAGAGTTCATTAGTACAAGAGATGTAATAGATATCTTCATATATATCATCTAGTTAAGGAAAAATCCATCGGGGCTATAGACGTCTAACTAGTTGTGGAGCCCTGGCTAGGCAAAGTTTGATACTTAGAAAGAGAAAAAAAAGAGATAAAAAAGAGAGAAAAAAATAGAAAAAAAAAGAGAGATAGTGAGTATTGGAAGTCTAGACACACCTAGGATAGATGGGCTTTACAAAGCATTAAGTGAACACACGAGTGAGTTAGATAAACCTCACCAGGGCTATAGATGTGGGGCTTTTTTTTGTAAAAGTCTTTACTTCAGGAGCTATACTTCATAGCCTAATGCAGAAAGGGATGATGGAATCTAGAGGATTTTCAAAAATGCGAGAATGAATCACTTTTGCACACATTGAGCAAAGGCATATGGATTAGTTGTTTTCATGCTAAAATTGTTTACCCCCACCTTCTTGAGACTTTGCTAAATTATTATGTCCCACTAATTTTGTATGTCTTCATTTCAGGTTGGGTTCTTATCGAAATGCTCAAGAGCATTTCCCAGTAGAGTCACCATTTGTTGTGGCTGCTCCAAAACTAGCCCCAAAAGTTTGGGAACCCACCTTTTTGTTTTGGTATTTGGATGTTTATGATTTTTTTTAAGTGCCTAGTGGTTTTTCTTTATGTTGGGTTTGCAGTTATCATTAAGTTCTTGTTGACAATATTTTCTTGTCGATGACTTTTTGTCGTCAATTTCTTGTCGATGACTTTTTTGTCAATGACTTTTTGTCATCAATTTATTGTCGATGACTTTTTGTCATCAATTTATTGTCGATGACTTTTTGTCATCAATTTTTTGTCAATGACTTTTGTTGTTATTTTGTTGTTGACGATTTTTATCGTCAATTTTGTGTTAGTAATTTTATTGTTAAAATTTTGTTGTTAGTTTGATTGTTCCAATTTTATTTTTATTTCAGTAGTGTGTTTCAAGCGTAATTCTAAAATTTTAAATATATATATTTAATTTAAAAAATTAAAAAAAATTAATAAAAATAAAATTATTATATATATGGGAAAAAAATATAAAATAAAATGATATATATATTATTATTTATTATATATATAATCATAATATATATTAAAAACATAATAAATAAAGTTACTTATATATAAGTTAGCAAAATATAATCATATCTACTTATATATATAAGTAATCCATGAAGTGCAAAGTCTACTTTCATTTCATGTGAGTTCTAGAAGATAAAGTTGTTATTTTATTATTCATGAACCTAATGGAGTGTGGTCCTTGGGTTTTGCAAAGTTTCAGGCGTGTGCATTTTTGGTCCCATTGAAGTGGACCCCATGATAGACGATGTGGACATCCACACGACAACCACAGGGTAAATCACAACATACTTGGATAGCACGTATACAACACCACAAATTACGTGGAGGCTCGATGCACGGAGGAGATATTTTAAGTAACCCAGGAGCAGAGTGGAGCGTGGCTAGTCTTTGATGTCATTACATCTGTAGACAATGAGTGGATACCGAGAAACATTCGGCAAATGACATTTAGCCATGGTTTAATGGTCAATTCAACATCAATGTGAGTAGGATGAATTATGTGGAGGTCAACATTGACAGCTCATGCAGGCTGAGAGAGTCAGATATACACCAACAAGATGCAGGCCACTAAAGGACATGAACCGAGACATCCATGGAAATGTAGAGAATGATCAGGGTGTAGAGAAATTAGCAGTATACGATAGCAGGTTTAGCGAGATATGGGTCAGATTATGTGTAGACGTAATGGTAAATTCCCACATGGAGGCATCATCTAATTCGGCAATGACTTGGCATAATAAGCAGTAGATAGTGGGTAACAATATAGCCATCAAATGTGGACGTATTTGTAGTGCTTCCCCACTGATGGTGGCATGTTTTAGAAAACTAAAATTGAGCAGAGATTCAAGTCTATTACAATATGAAGAAATATTTTGATCATGGAGAATGCAGGCGAAAAGAGGAAGACTGACTCATACAAACCCCATATGATGGTAGAACAGTAGCAGTGACAGAAATGATAACGACATCAGAGGAAGGATAAAAGTGGTTATAGTATGGACAAATACTCCATAGGGGATGTTGAAAATTCATGGAAAATGATGTTTGTTGGTTCTTCCTTGTTTGAAATGCAGGGGGGTTGGATGTGGTCTATAGTTGTTGAGACCCTGTACAACGTAACAACACTTGATGCTGGATAATGAAGACTGATTGCGAAAGAGTTATAAAAGTGGATGAGCATCGGGATGGTGTAGTTGTTCATACGATAAGGTCAAAGTCCTTTGGCATTGTAGGGGTAATGTTTTGTAGCAGGATTAACTTCATGGCAGACATAAATTACCGCATGATAAAGGCCAAACTATGTATGATCGAGCTCTACTTGTGGATGTGGCAAGAATATGAGGATATGTAGGTAATCCATATAGCCACGTAGACACCCAGAGACTGATCGACGAAGTCACATTTTAGCTACATGGAATACAGATGGGTGGCATCACTCATTTGTATGCTCGGGAAAGAAGATAAAATATGATGATTTATTCGGATGAAGACATGGCCAGGTTGACATGTTCAAAAAAATAACGTCAATACTACACACTATGAAGGAGTATAAGGATGATTAGATGAAGTTTTCGTAGATGACTTGGAAAGGACATTACGACCCGAGCTGGCATATCCTCATGATTCACAAAAATTGCTATGGAGGTTAAGTTACACTGCAAACATTTTCATCAGGTAAGGATCTGCACAAATAAGTCCTGATGAAAATGTTTGCAGTGTAACTTGACTTATTTCAACAAAATGGTGAAATCGACACGAAGGAGATAATGTCAGGTTTTTGTTGATAAAGGGTTACCAAATGAAGTGTGTGGCCAATATACACAGACTTTATTGAAGATAATAAAGTTTAACATAAGCTTAAACCCACATTATTATTAAATTAAAACATGGTAAACATTACACGCGAGAGGGGGCGTTATATAATAAAGAAGAAGTGTTAATAAAGCCAAGTGGCACTATGGTGAGTGAACGACCACGAGGACGTTGGAAATAGATGTGGAATGGTTGAAAAGATTCTAGAACAAAAGGTGCCAAATGGCACTAGGTTAGTACATGCATGAAGGAAATAGTGCCATCATGCTTTTGGCTATTTTGTAGCCAAAGAAATGGGAATATTTTGGAAAACCAAGTAAAATAACACGAAAACGAACATCCAAATGGAACAAAGATGTTTCAAACAGAGACAAAAGAAAATGAAATGAAGGGTTTTCATGGAAGAGGAAATGGAAACAAAGAGTTTTTTTTGTCATGTTAAATATAGCATTTCAAAAAAGAGAAAGGTGTTGGAATTTTTGGCAAGGCCAAGTGCTGCAAAAATGATTGTGTAAAACATGAAACACTTTTTAATGCCAAATATTTTGTTCAAAAATTTTAGGCTAGCAAGAAAGAAGGATATTTATTTTGCATTCTCGGTTAATTGCTTTATTTTTCCCTTTTCAAATTCTGAATTTATAGATCAAGTTTATACATTTATGGTTACTTCATGTGAATGTTCGAAATCTAAACTTTATTTATGAACCCTATGAGCTAGCACTTAGTTTATTTTGGTTGTGCAAACGTAGGTCGAATAGGCTAGGTTACATGTAAAAAATTCTCATATCTTTGGTTTTGCATGATGGGGTGCTATCAAACTGATGAAGCTTTGTATTTCTGCATTTTTAGCTTTTGATTTGTTGCAGATTCTTTTTTTTTTTAGTTTTCAAACTTTTATTTCCAATTTTTTTTTAATTTTTAGGCATTAAAATAAAAAATTTAAAAAAATCAAAATCTAAAAATAATTGCATGGCTACCTAGAATGATCATAAATATTCAATATGCAATAGATTCAGGCTCATTCCGATGTCATTTTGATTTTATATTAATTTTTGAAAACTGTTGTTTTTCAAGGGTTTTATAATTTTGGAAATTCATTTTTTTTTGTTTTGGAGGTAAATCAGATTTCTAAATTCTGCATGTTCATTCATAAGCCTATGATGACATTTCCTTCAATAAAATTTTAATTTCATTGAAGGGTTTATGTTTATGACATTTCATAAGTTACCATATTTGGAGCAATAAATGCACCTTTCTTCATGAAAATTCCGATTTCATTGAAGGGGGTAATTTTACATGTTTTATTAAAAGGTTGTTATTTTAAAGCATTAAATTATTTGTATTTATGAAAATTATTTCATGAAAGAGGGATAACTAAATGGCATTTTAAAGCCCTTATTTTAAGGCCATAAATTGTTATCTCTTTGTGAAAATTAATTTCACTAAAGAGAACTAATTTATTATTCATATCAAAAGCTATCTTTATCTTCATGATAAGAAGCTACATTCAATGAGCCTATTCATCATTTCGGATTTACATTCATGGATAGATTTAATATTTACTTTCATGTTTAAAGTAGGATTTAATGCAAGATAAAACTTTATTAAAATCCACTTAAAAAGGAAAGATAAAATCTACCTTAAAACCCTCAAGATAAAAAGAACTAATGCACTACATCGTGGTCATATGAGTGTCAATTTCATTTACTTTAATTTTGGTTTCATGAACAATAATTAAAGTAGCATGGTAAAATAAACCAACACATGCCCCTTTTTTATAGTTACTTGCAATCACTAAGGTGTTCTTGAATTGATATATTTTAATACACATGCAAATGCTAATATAGTGGAGACCTTGGAGAAGTTGTTTGTTTAACTTCTTTGCAAGAGACAGTTTTGGGATCCAAACCCTAAGGGAGAATGTAATTTCATAATTGGGTAAAATTAACACCCAACAATGTTCTCCTTATATTTATTTATTTATCAAATTAGCAGTTATAATACATCCCCTCGAGGACTTTTCAATGTGATACATTTCAATTTACAAAACTTGAGGGATCAAATCCCTCCATGAGCTTAATGGTGCGCTTCCAGTGTTCTTCTCGCACTCACAATATAGAGTTATCTTTGGGCTACATTTATTCAACTCCTTATTTTCTCCTTCATGCATAGAATACTTGTACCTACACACAAGATATTGAAAGATGTTAATAGCATGTGTGTTTTGTAATAAAAACCATGAAAAGTATGCATCGATGAATATAAAAATTATTTTTGACTAATATAAACTACTCCAAATGACTTGCAAACTTAATATGATGTTTATTATGTGATTTAGTAATTATCTGTGTAGAAATCAAAGTGATATTGTGAGTATAACTTGTGGTCATTCCTAGGAGGGACAACTAGGAATGTAATCACAAAAACATTAATTGACCTATCAAAACTACTCAAAACTTCACTGAATTTGGATATGATGTTAATCTAATGCTATAGAATTGAACTAAACAAAAATCAGATCAGAATTGTGGGCCAATTCATGTCCATCTATGGTATTTCCAACTAAACCTGCTAACCATACCAAGGGGGTACAACCATAAAATAGGGTGGTTTTTGCCAACAGTTCCACTTGGATATAGTCAATAATCCTCCTAGGGGTATTTTCATTGAACTTGGTAAACTAAATCTCTGAATTTATGGGTTTTGGAATAAATTAATGTGTCCTAGAATACCTTGAAAACACCTTCGATTAAAGAGGTCTCCAAGGCAAATAGGTGGGCAAAGGTTGAGGGCAAATATTGGTAGCACTTCATGGTCAATATTTGCAAAACATATCTTTTTTGAATTGGGTGAAAACACCTCAATTTATAGCCCAAGGGGGCATAGGGAGAAAAGGGAAACATTTGGGAATGCAAGGCAAGTACCACAATCTAGATATGTTTTTGCCATGCATAGGATGGAAGAGGCTTCCTATTTGGACCTCCAATTTGTAGACCCTAATGACCATGAAAACCTCCCAATTTGTCATAATTGATTAGGTGGGATAAATGGCAGAAATTGATTTCCATTTATCCCACCCTTTGGATTTTTAGGGTTCTAGTTCATGGCTGTCCCACCCAAGGATGGTTGCATGTGGACGTCCCTGGGTGGGATAGTTATGAATTGTGACCATCCTGAGGTAGGATGGTCATGGCTACATGCCCCAAAACCTTCCAAAAGTGGGATAAACCTTCCCAAAAGTGGTTTGGATCCATAATTAACCCTTTAGGGTTTCCCAATGGGGCCATATGATGTCGATAAGAGTCGTGCATTAGCAGTATTATCTGATTTACATGATTTTAGTGTCTATAGATGTTCCTTTTTGAGATGTGTTGTGTGCAACAGAGTGTTGAGTAAAAATAGATGACTAAATCATTAAATGATTAAGGTTATTCAGTAACCTAACCAAATTTATATGCCTCCATTGTGGAAAGAGCATACATTCTTGGAATCCTTGCTTTTGACATAGTTGAAGGATTGCTTTTGGTATACCTTTTAGCCACATTGTAATGATAGTTGTATGGGCTTAGGGTATACTTGGTCTTGGTTCCTTGTTTTCTTGTAAGCCTTTGTCTTGGGTAAATTCATGAGGCTTCAAGGAGTCTAAGACTTTGTTTTTTTGTATTTTATTATTGTTTGTCCCAACGTAGGCATGAAAATTTATCTTTGGCAAATATTCTTTTGAATGTATGCAAGTTACACTTTTGAGTGTTTAAGTGTTGATTTTTACTATGAAATAATTATTATGACTACCCTCAAGAAACAATTCTATAAGAGCATGACCAATGATAAAGTGATGAGTCACTTTACCCATATGACTTAATTGGGATAATCGTAAGTTTTACCCATTATATGATGTATCAATTCTGTGAAGGTTTTGATCGTTTTGATGATATTTCGTGAAGGCAAAGACTAAATAACTTAATACCATGGAGTGGTATAGCCATAATGGCCTTATTTGGGAGTGAATTAAATACTTTTTAGATCATCCATTAATCCTTTGATTTCAATCTTGATCCTTTGTTAATTTTGTCAAATTTTACTTGGTTTTGGTGAGTTTTAGGCCCATTTTATGAACTTTTTTAGCTATATTTGTAAGATTTTTTGGTGGCCATCCCTAGGTGGGATGGCTACATAGTTTATATTTTTCCCAAGGTGGGATGATCAGCCAATTTTCCAATCGTCCCACCTAGGGATGACCATGCTTATTGTAGTGCTATATAAGCCCAAAATTGGGCAAATGGCCTCATTTTTTCATTCCTAACTTGGAAAACTTGAGAGGTGAAGAGGAGGAGGCTGCTTTTATAAAATAGAGTGCTTCTAAAAATATCCCTCAATCACCATGATCCAGCCATAGGACTCGACAATTGGCAGAGCCGATGCAAGATGGGTAAGGGCAACATTTTCTCTTATTCTTTATTGAATGTGAAATTGTAATTAGTTGCATGTTTTCCCATTACATACACTAAATATTGGTTAAATAACCTTATTAGTGGTTATATGAAGGATTTTTAGCTTTATTTGTGTTTCAAATGCATTGTTTTTCCATTTTTTTATTGTTTTCTTGCTTTTTTAGAGCTATTTTAGAGGTCAAAATGACCCATTTTTAAGCGATTTTTGGGGTCATCCCTGGGTGGAATGGCAACTGGTGGCCATCCTGGGTGGTATGGCTTCCAAATTGGGGGCCATTCCTGGGTGGTACAGTCACAAAAATAGGGAAAAGGGACCATTTTTTAGTTATTTTTTGGTATTTTTGGACATTTTTATGCATTTTTAGTGCATTTTGGTTAACTTGCTTAACTATATCAGGTGGTTAAGAGTCAGTATTTATGTTCAAATATATTTTAGAACACTAGGTATCTATTGATAGAGGAGGATTGGAAATAGCTTGATGCCATAGGTCTTAAGCATGTTATATGGTTGGAGCCCATGGTGGGCAACCAAGCTTATTTTATCATCTTGATAGACTTATGGGATCCTCGTACCAAAACCTTCCATCTACCTACAAGGGATATGATGGTGACTCTAGAGGATGTCTATTAGATATTGTGCATTCTGATAGAGGATCAACCTATTGTATCCACTCACTAATATCGAAGAGATACAGTTATGCAAAGATACTTTGATCGGGACTAGGAGGAGGCAGTACGTGACCTACTTAGTAGAGGTATACTAGTGGAGTTATGGTATGAGGCCAATGTAATAACTACTAGGAATGCTCTATTTATGAATTTGATCTCTAAAATTTTTCTACCAGAATAATCCAACACTAGGTTCCCCTAGAACCTGTTGGTAAAAATGACCACATCCAGGGGAGTAAGGAGTAGTCTTCTTAAAAATTTCACTAAGTATAGAAAACAATTGTGATAGCACAACATTTTGAAGGTAAAGGTAGATCTAAGGGCCAAAAGTTGTGATAGCATGGCATTTATAAGGCCAAGTATAGAGCTAATATAAATTGTCATGATAGCACGACATTTTGAAGACCAAGGGTCAAGCCATGACCAAAAGTTATGACATCACATTTTGAAGATAAAGGTTGAGTTAAGGGCCAAAAGTCATGATAGTGTGACATTTTGAAGGCCAAGGGTAGAGCTAAGGTAAATGTTCATGACAACATGATATTTTGAAGACCAAGGATCAAGCCATGACCAAAATTTATGACAATGCAATATTTTGAAGATAAAGGTAGAGCTAAGGGCCAAAAGTCATGGCAACATGAGATTTTGAAGAGCAAGGTTAAATCCATGACCAAAATTCATGACAACATAACAGTTTAAAGGCCAAGGGCAGAGCTAAGGCAAATGGTTGCAATATCATGATAATTTAAATACCAAGGGTCAATCCATGACCAAAAGTTGTGATAATGCAACATTTTTAAGTCCAAGGGCAAAGCTAAGACAAATGGTCATGAAAACATGAAATTTTGAATACTAAGGTTCAAGCCATGACCAAAAGTCATAAAAATGTGATATTTTTAAGGTCAAGGGTAAAACTAAGACAAATGGTCGTGACAACATAATATTTTGAAGGACAAGGTGGAAATGAAGACCAAAAGTCATGATGACATGATATTTTTGTTAGTCTTACAATGGCACTGAGAGGGGGGGGGGTGAATCAGTGTAGTTCTTTAACTTGAATTTAAAGCTCTTAAAACTGAAATAATGAAACCTTAAAACCAGATAAAGAAAGCATCACAAAAGAACATATCCCACAACACAAGATTTTAACAAGGTTCATCAATTTGGCTACTCCTCAAGAATGACTGCTTGGACTACCATCCAAATCTAGCCTTTGCAAAGCACCAAATTTACAAAAAATTTACCAGCATCCACTGGAAGGAGCACCAACCCCTGATTTATCTGTACCAATAAAAAGGAGCACCAACCCCTGATTTATCAGCACCTACTGGAAGAAGCACCAACCCTTGATGCCAAGCTGCAACCTAGACTTTAATTTTGAATGTATAAGTTTGATGATAAAATACCTTTGCTTTTGCATGACCCTAACTGGTCTTATTCACCTTTGTGTTCTCTGCACACTCCGCTCTATCTGTGCAAACACTTTACACACTCTGCTTCGTTGTAATCCAACTTCATGATCGTCTTCTCCATTTTGCGCACTATGCTCCTTCTGCTTTATTTGTGCAATCATAGATGCACTTAGGAAAAATCGACATGAATTCTTTTCTCACTTTGCGTACTTCGCCATCATCTCACCACTTCTATGCTTTATGCGCTCTTACGGCCACATTTCACACTTTGACACATATTCGACGACACATCCATCGATCCTCCAAATATCCAAACAACCCTCCTTTTATAACAACATTTTCATGATCAAAACCCTAATCTTAGTCGGTTGTAAACCCTAATCTTAGTCGGCTGCAAACCCTAATTTTAGTCGACTGCAAACCCTAATCTTAGTTGGATGTCATAGGTCTTCGTCGACTTCAAATCAACCACAAAAAAACAACATGTTGCAATATCACGAAACTTTTGCTTACTCTCTCTTTCTCCTTGCTTTGGTCCCCCAAAATACAACATGTCGTGATATCGCAACACTTTTGTTCTCTCTCTCTCTTTCTCCTTACTTTGGACCACAAAAATACAACTTGTAGTGATATCGCGACACTTCCACCTCTTTGCTTCTCTTCTTGGCTTGTACCCACAAAAACTCAGCATGTCGTGAAATCATGACACTTTCACCTCCTTGCCTATTTTCTTGGCTTGTACCAGTGAAAACATAGCATGTCACAAAATCATGACACTTTTGCCTCTGTACTCTTCCTCTTTACTTTTGTTGTGATATCATGATACTTCTACCTTATTACTTTCTCTTTCCTTATTTAGTCATGAAAATGCGACATGTCGTGATATCGCGACACTTTTTCTCCTTTGCTCTTTCTCTTGCCTTTGGGTCGCAAAAATGCGACATGTCACGATATCGTGACACTTTTTCTCCTTTGCTCTTTCTCTTGCCTTCGGGTCATGAAAACCCGACATGTCGCGATATCGCTACACTTTTTCTCCTTTGCTCTTTCTCTTGCCTTCGGGTCGCAAAAACCTGACATGTTGCGATATCGCGACACTTTTTCTTCTTTAATCTTTCTCTTGCCTTCGGGTCATGAAAACCCGACATGTCGTGATATCATGACACTTTTTCTTTCGAACTCTCTCTCCTACAATATGTCATGAAATCATGACACTTTTTCTTCCGTAATATCTCTCTTGCAATATGTCACGAAATCGTGACACTTTTTCTTTCGGACTCTCTCTCCTGTAATATGTCACAAAATCGTGACACTTTTTCTTCTGTACTATCTCTCTTGCAATATGTCGTGAAATCGTGACACTTTTTCTTTCGGACTCTCTCTCCTGCAATATGTCGTGAAATCATGACACTTTTTCTTCCGTACTATCTCTCTTGCAATATGTCGCAAAATCGTGACACTTTTTCTTTTGGACTCTCTCTCCTGCAATATGTCGTGAAATCATGACATTTTTTCTTCCGTACAATATCTCTTGCAATATGTCACGAAATCGTGACACTTTTCTTACTTGTTGTTTTTCTTTTGAACTTGTCGCGAAATTGTGACACTTCTTCCTACTTTCTCTTTTTCTTCCAACATGTCGCAAAATCGCGACCGTTTTTCCACTTGCTTTTATTTCTTCCAACATGTCACAAAAAAGCGACAGTTTTGCTTGCTTGTGCTTTCTCTCCGAACATGTCACGAAATCACGATAGTTTTGCTTGCTTGTGCTTTCTCTCTGAACATGTCATGAAATCATGATAGTTTTTCTTGCTTGTGCTTTCTCTCCGAACATGTCACGAAATCATGATAGTTTTTCTTTCTTGCGCTTTCTCTCCTAACATGTTGCAAAATCATGATAGTTTTGCTTGCTTGCGCTTTCTCTCCAAACATGTCACGATATCACGATAGTTTTTCTTTCTTCTCAACATGTCGTGATATCGTGATAGTTTTTCTTTCTTGCTCAACATGTCACGATATCACGACAATTTTCTTCCTTGTGATTTTCTTTTGATTTTTAGCATATGGGCCACTTTGATCTTTTGGAAAGTCACTGTACATACTCTGAAGAACCTCTTAACTCCTATCCACTACATCAACTGATCTATCTTGTACATACTCTAAAGAACCTCTTAACTCCTATCCACTGCATCAACTGATCTGTCTGACTATGTTGACAACAATGACAATACTGTTGTTGCACCTTGCTCAACAATCTCCCCCTTTGGAATTGTTGGCAACACACATGCAATTGTCTGTAATTTTTCTCCCCCTTTGACAATAATACCAAATGGCTATTGCAAACTCCCCCTAAGTCCATGCACAACATTCTCAAGCACACGTTATGATAGTTAGCAAAAATTACAAATATGAACAAAAAGATAATCAAATATATAAATGCTCCCCCTGAGAATTTGATCCCTGTAGCTAGTCAATTCTTGGGAAATGTGACTACTCCACAATCTGCTGTTGGAATAAAAATCCAACTTAACCTTACTTTTTGTAACTTTCTCCTACGTACAACACATTGTCGCTGTAATATATTATGCTTCTGCTGTCATCTACACATCCTGCCCAATCTACATCTTTTGGATACCATAACCCATACTCCATAGTACCCTTGTGATATTATAGAAGACTCTGTCTCTCTGTTGCATTGATTCGTGGACCTCTTCTTCACTTGAAGAATCCTCACTCAGATCTATCTTCAACTGTGTTGGCTGCTAGATTTCTATCCATTGAGACTCTGTCCTCTATACTTTGTCACCTCCAAAGCTTAGTCAATAGGCTCACTAAGAACCTGCTCAATAGGCTCACATAGAACTTGTCCAATGTTGAATAACAAGCTCATACAAAACTTGTCCAAATCTGCTCCAGCCAGCTCACTAAGAACTTGTTCAAATCTCTCTAGCAATCTCACCAAGAACTTTCCCAAATCTGCTCTAGAAATCTGTCCCAGCATTGTCCTCAAATATTTCCCAAAGGACTTCTCAAAGGCTCAATCAATCATGCTCAAGTAGTACTCAAAATGAACTCAACAATGAATGGCGATCTCAAATCAGATCCACTTCATAGAACTTTAAAAATCACTTCACACATAACTTGACTAGGCTCAATCAAATCAACTCAACCAATCATCACAAGGGACAACTCTTTCTCACACAACCCTAGTCCAAGTATGTACCAACAAACTCAAATAATTCCAACAATGTTCAACCACAAATATCACATAACAATGATACTCATGTTCTTTTCTAACTCAAGTTATTTCACAACCAATGGGCTTAAACCACTATGCTTATAACACAAGGTTTAAACACAACTCTCAAATTAGAAAAATTTGATGCATTCAACCAACCACTTTCGACAAGCTTTTTTGAGTGAGATAGTTGTCTAGCCTTGCATATCATGCTTTGGATGACTATTTCAAGCCATATATCTTCAACTTTCAAACCAATTTGGGATCATCACCAAGCTGGAAACCATCTGGCTACTCAATATAAACCTCTTCTTCAAGCTTCCCATTCAAAAACGCTGATTTCACAACTGTCAACAAAATTTGACAAGTGGCTCACACTTGTACCAACTTTTGTCCAACACTATACCAACACTGCAATTTTACTGCCAACTTTGTGCAAGCATCAAAAACTGTACCACAACACAACCAAATACCTTTTTATATTTTCAAATTTGTCTATGTTTTCTATAGTCACCACTAGTCACATCTTACTTTCAACTGTTCGAATCAGGAGACAATATTTTGTTAAACACTTTACGGCCAATTATAGTGCACCTTACTCAAACTCATACTTCTGGACCTCGGATAGGTATGATTCAAAAAGCAAAGTTGCTCATCTTGATGGGTTAAACATGATTCAATGATCAGACTTCAAAAATTTTCACCACAGCGTCATAATAGATCTAACAATCTTCACGTCAATGTGTAGTTCAAATACACACTACTTTTTATCGAAACACATATATGCGGCTAGGGCAACATTATTTATCTAACCAAATTATCTAAACTTTTATAATCCTTAAATTTGGATAGTGGTAGTAAGAACCATCACTAGTACAATAATGACATATAACAATACTGCCAATAATGACAACTCTCAATTTAATAACCATCCTTCATGGCACTTCCACAAACTACATGAACTAAAAACACACTTTGGAAACTATACAACAACTTCCCTGACTACTTGCCTTTCACCCTCAGGTAATCAAATAAATACATAGGAGCATTAAAATGAAACTTCAAAATTGCTCCCCTTGAGGATGTGCTACCTGGAGTTGCTTAGTGCAATATCGGAGTAGTCTCCTTCAGTCCAAGGAGACATGATTTCCTTTCTTCTATATTTCTCCAAACTTTCTTGAACTTGGGCTTGGATTTTTCAACTACATCCCTATTTTGCACCTTTTTGTGAACTCAAACATTTCTCTTGTGTGGTTGTCTCTTGTGCATCCATGATGAATGATTATTTTCCTTTTTATGTACCTGATTTATTCCCTGTTTGTGTTGCATTATTTGTGTCTGATGAAATCTACTATTTTGCCTTAGATTATATGCAAAAATGCTTGGACAAAACATTGCTATGTGCCGATGACCATTACATTGAAAACATTGTACATATTGTTCACTCAAAAACACAAAATTATTTCTACCAGTATAACTCTTTGATTTATTATTCAATCCATAATAAATTGCCTTGTGACCATACTGGTTGCATCTGAAACAATAGCCATTAAAAGTATTATTATTATGAATAGAGTGAGAGTGATAGAACCTCTTTTGTTGTGGTTGCTTTGTTGTATATCTCCTTTGATATTTTCTTCCTTTTGAAAATTCAGCTTCAAAATTTTCTTGCTTTGGTCCTTCAACAGTGAACTTCTTCTTCTCTATAGAGTTGGAAGATGAAGGTTGCTCAACTTCATATCCAAGACCATGCCTATCCGTGGAGCTTATTTGTTGGCTTATCATTTTATCTAGCAACTCTATGCTTTTCTCAAATTTTAGATTTGTATTGGCCTCTTCTAGTTGTTTCTTCAATAAAACAATCTCTTTCTCTTGTTTGCAACAACCAATCTCTTTCTCATTGAACTGTGATCTGAGAGTTTCTTCAATCCTTTTGAATTCTTCTACTTGTTCTTTCAAACTGGTTATTATTTTATTTGCATCCTCAAGATTTCTTGAGATTTCTTTATTCTTTTTTCTTTCTATCTTCAATTCATCCAGAGCTGTAATTAGTTCCTCTTTCAAATTTATTTCTGCATCAATTTCTTCTTCATCACATTCCTGTTCTTTTTCTGTTTCTTCTTCGAGTGTTAAGAAAAGACCTCCATCGGTTTCATTTTTAGAATCATCCTCTAGGGCTTCATTAACTCTCAACATATATGCTTTTATGTTCTCATCGTCTCCTTCATGAATACTCTTTAGTTTGTTCCATATTTCTTTTGTTGTTTTACAACTCATGATCTTTACCAGTTCACTTTCTACTAATCCACACCTGATAGCATCCTTTGCTTTTGAGTCATTCTCAAATAGATTCTTATCGACAGCATCGATTTGAGGAGTGATGGGTATTATTTTTTCACTGTCTATTGAATCCCAGATGTCGTATCCCAAGACACAAAGATATGTCTGCATCCTGATTATCTAGACCGTGTAATTAGTTCCATCAAACAAAGGTACTTTGTTTGATGAGAAGTCTTCAACATTTTTTGGTTCAATTTTCTCTTCCACAGGAACTGAAACTGACTAAGATGCCCTTTTGGAGGAGGATCTATTCTTCTTACCCATTGCATACTAATCCAAGATCAACCCTGCCTGATTTAGCCTTAGAATGGAACCTTGCTCTAATACCAATTGTTAGTCTTACAATGGCACTAAGAGGGGGGGTGAATCAGTGTAGTTCTTTAACTTGATTTTATAGCTCTTAAAACTAAAATAATGAAACCTTAAAACCAGATAAAGCAAGCATCACAAAAGAACATATCACACAACACAAGATTTTAACGAGGTTCACCAATTTTGCTACTCCTCAAGAATGACTGCTTGGACTACCATCCAAATCTAGCCTTTGCAAAGCACCAACTTTACAAACAGTTTACCAGCATCCACTAGAAGGAGCATCAACCCCTGATTTATCTATACCAATAGAAAGGAGCACCAACCCTTGATTTACCAGCACCTACTGGAAGGAGCACCAACCCTTGATGCCAAGCTGCAACCTGGACTTCAATTTTGAATGTATAAGTTTGATGATAAAATACCTTTGCTTTTGCATGACCCTAACTGGTCTTCTTCACATTTGCATTCTCTGCGCACTCTGCTCTTTCTGCACAAACACTTTGCACACTCTACTTTGTTGCAATCCAACTTCATGATCGTCTTCTCCCTTTTGCGCACTCTGCTCCTACTTTCTCTATGCAATCACAGATGCACTTAGGACAACTTGACATAACTTCTTTGCTCACTTTGCATACTTTGCCATCATATCACCGCTTCTATGCTTTTTGCACTCTTACGGTCACATTTCACACTTTGACACATATTCGATGACACATCCATCGATCCTCCAAATCTCCAAACAACCCTCCTTTTATAACAACATTTTCATGTTCAAAAACCTAATCTTAGTCGGTTGTAAACCCTGATCTTAGTTGACTGCAAACCCTAATTTTAGTCGGTTGCAAACCCTAATCTTAGTCGGCTGTCATAGGTCTTCATCGGCTTTAACTCAATCGCAAAAAAGTAACATGTCCCGATATCATGGCACTTTTGCTTACTCTCTCTTTCTCCTTTCTTTGGTCCTCAAAAATACATGTCGCGATATCGCAACACTTTTGTTCTCTCTCTCTTTCTCCTTGCTTTGGACCGTAAAAATACATGTAGCGATATCGTGACACTTTCACCTCTTTGCTTCTCTTCTTGGCTTGTACCCACAAAAACTCAGCATGTCACAAAATCGTGACACTTTCGCCTCCTTGCCTCTTTTCTTGGCTTGTACCAGCGAAAACATAGCATGTCACGAAACGCGACACTTTTGCCTCTGTACTCTTCCTCTTTACTTTTATTACAATATCGTGACACTTCTGCCTTCTTACTTTATCTCTCCTTATTTAGTCACAAAAATGTGAAATGTCATGATATCACGACACTTTTTCTCCTTTGCTCTTTCTCTTGCCTTTGGGTCGCAAAAACCCTACATGTCGCGATATCGCGACACTTTTTCTCCTTTGCTCTTTCTCTTGCCTTCGGGTCACAAAAACCTGTCATGTCACGATATCATGACTCTTTTTCTCCTTTGCTCTTTCTCTTGCCTTCGGGTCGCAAAAACTTGACATGTCGCGATATCACGACACTTTTTCTCCTTTGCTCTTTCTCTTGCCTTTGGGTCATGAAAACCCGACATGTCGTGATATCACGAAACTTTTTCTTTCAAACTCTCTCTCTTGCAATATGTCATGAAATCATGACACTTTTTCTTCCGTACAATCTCTCTTGCAATATATCGTGAAATCGTGACACTTTTTCTTTCGGACTCTCTCCTGCAATATGTCATGAAATTGTGACACTTTTTCTTTCGTACTATCTCTCTTGCAATATGTTATGAAATTGTGACACTTTTTCTTTTAGACTCTCTCTCCTGCAATATGTCATGAAATCATGACACTTTTTCTTCCGTACTATCTCTCTTGCAATATGTCGTGAAATCATGACACTTTTTCTTTCAGACTCTCTCCTACAATATGTCACAAAATCATGACATTTTTTCTTCTGTACAATCTCTCTTGCAATATGTTGCAAAATCACAATACTTTTCTTACTTGTTCTTTTTCTTTCGAACTTGTCGCGAAATCGTGACACTTCTTCCTACTTTCTCTTTTTCTTCCAACATGTCACAAAATCGCAACCGTTTTTCCACTTGCCTTTATTTCTTCCAACATGTCATGAAATCGTGATAGTTTTTCTTGCTTGTGCTTTCTCTCCGAACATGTCGTGAAATCACGAAAATTTTGCTTGCTTGCACTTTCTCTTCGAACATGTCATGAAATCGTGACAGTTTTTCTTGCTTGCGCTTTCTCTCCAAACATGTCATGAAATCGTGATAGTTTTGCTTGCTTGCGCTTTCTCTCCGAACATGTCACGAAATCATGACAATTTTGCTTGCTTGCACTTTCTCTCCAAACATGTCACGATATCACGACAGTTTTTCATTCTTCTCAACATGTCGTGATATCACGACAGTTTTTATTTCTTGCTTAACATGTTGCGATATCGCGATAGTTTTCTTCCTTGTGATTTTCTTTTGATTTTTAGCATATGGGCCACTTCGATATTTTGGAAAGTCACTGTACATACTTTGAAGAACCTCTTAACTCCTGTCCATTACATCAACCGATCTGTCTTGTACATACTCTGAAGAACCTCTTAACTCCTGTCCACTGCATCAACCAATCTGTTTGACTGTGTTGACAACAATGACAATACTGTTGCTGCACCTTGCTCAACAATTTTGAGTAAAATACAGCTAGACCACAATACCTTTAAAGAGATCAAGGAGGATCATTGCAACAAGAATATCTTAACCATTTTTATTTGAAGACTCCATGCTCTTCTAACTGCCTCTTTACTAGGGTGAGCCTATGGGCATAATGTTGCAACAACTTTCAATTTTTCTATTATGTAAAACTATTATATATAATATGAGTGACCAAAACAAATAATCAAATATTAGGTGTTTACAAGGTGATGTATACAGACTTATGAAAGCTAATAAAATATCATTCATTCTAGTTTCTAGCTCATTGGTGTTCTTGATCAAGTATGTATGGATTATTGATTGCTATATAAGGTTAGGTTGAATGTAACTTGCTTTAATTCTTACTCTAAATTTTTGCAACAAATTTCTACTAACTTTGAAATTAACTTTACAAATAAACTTACATATTGAATATATTTTCACTAGAATCTTAGTTTCTCTATTTTGATGGTTCTAATAGATGCTTCTCTACAAAATGTTATTTAAATTATTTTGTTGTTATCTAATATGTATCACTTAAAACTTCTAGAAATAGATATATTTCCCTCTATTTATGCATTTATCTCTCTCTCCCTTTTCCTAAAGAAGTAAAGAACCATCCTCCTCTATAGATTGAACTGATTGAACTCTATTTTTACCCAATATTTCAATGTTGTCAAAGTCTTGGGTGCAAATGTAACCAAATGTAGATTTTGCACCAATAGTTTTTGGCACGCTCGGTGGGAACCAATACCACATAGCATATAGATAAAATCTCTAATGAATAGCTTTGCCCTATCAATTATTTTTTAAATCACATGGCAACTCCACCCTAGAAAGAAACCCTATAAAATCCTTTACCAACTATTTGATTATGTACCATATTTTATGATAACCAGATCTAAAACAAAAAATTTAGAAGAACCTATCAATTTTTTTGAACTACACCTTGGTAGCCTTAGAGATAATATTGTTTTATTTGTTAAAAATTCTTCCTCATATACTGCTAACACAGGATATGCAAATATCTCCCCTACAACCTTTGCTAGTACTATTGCTAGTGGAACTTTAACTCCAACTACCCATATACCCATAAGACCTAGCAGGACCATAACCACAATGGTTGCAAACTATCCAATTTTGCCTTACCATTTATGGAACCATATAGCCCCCCTAAATATGGTAGCTCAAAATTTGATTCCAATAGTGGCCTTGAAAGCTCTACCCTAGTATGATGGTACTAGAAATATGGCTTATGAACATTGTCAAGACGTAGTTGCACTAGCCCCGATACATAACATCACTGAAGAAGATGTTATGATAAGATTTTTGGTCATTTAATTGAATGGGAAAATTCTCTATTCGTACAGAGCACTTGATAACCAAAAGATATCTACTTAGACCCAGATCACTAGTAAACTAGTGGAGGAATTAAATGAGCACACAGACCCATTTTCTCTCCTGAATTATTTTACTATTATCTAGAAACATCCTCAATATGGGATTGACAAATTTAACATCAGATTCAGTCAAATTTGGTAGAGAGTACCTAACATGTTACGACCAACTAATGAGTAGTCAATATATTATTATCTAAGATAATTCAACTCAGATATAAGCATGGCCATCAGACATCCCCACGTGTCTGCATTCCCTAAGATTTACTAGGAAACATAGAAAGAAGATAGAGATCTAATCGCTATTGGAAGGTTCTCAACAAAGGTGATAATGCCCATTTTACCAGATCTACCTCAAGCATCGAGTACCACTTTTCCAAATACTGATTTAGCTTCCAATACTAGTCTCCCAAAATGGACTAGACAACCTAACATCCCAGTAATATAGGCACCCTCCACTCCTCTAATGCTTCCTCCCATTCCTACACTACCTATAGCGATAGTTTTGTCAACTCTAGATCCTCAATTCTCAACTCTACAGGATCTTCAAGCATCTCTAAAAATTTTTATAAATAAAATGACATCAATGGAAAGGAGGGAAGCAAAAATAAAATTTCAACCCAAGAGGTTTTTGTAAGTAATAAAATATCAACCCTTCACGAGTGATAGAAACTATGATAAGCCTAATGTGGCTTATGCAAATTAAGGTAGTGATACCACTAACACTTTGATATAGTTGAACTTCTAGTGTTCCACATGTAATTATGCACATGGTCAAACTTCTTAAATGATTCACCAACATCATGTTTAGATGGTAGCTATTGAAAAGGCTAAAAGAACCCTCAAGGGTTAGGTTAATATGATCAGAGAAGAGAATCATAATTTCATAATACCTTCTACTGAAAAAGTAGTTATCCTAACCATATATTGGAAGAAACCCCTATAGGTTGATCCCAAAGAGTGTAACCCTTTGAAGGCGCCTTCACCTATAAGAGATCCTATTAATAAAAGACCCTCCTTCAAGAAAGCTCCCCAAAATTTAGGTCAAAAGGGAGCAAAATCTCATAAATAAGCACATCAACAAAAGGAAATAGAGATGTAAGAACAAGCTAGAGATAAATTGAGATACCCCTCATTGACTAAGCATCAAATAATTGATGCTACTCAAGGGTACAAGAATAAATATTACACAAGTGTAAAAGTGAAAATTGTCAATCCCCTCCCATTCAACATAGTTGAGAAAATGAAGAAAACACCTTTGAAAGCAACTATGTACGAATCTTTGTAGATACCAGGGTAGATAAACTTTTTGTAGGAATCCTTGAGATCTATGAAGAATAATATCTCAAATTAGTTAGATTCTACACAATCTAGTTGGACATCCACTTCGAGAAAAAATAGACCTATTTTCTATCTATCTCTCCAGATGGAAGGGTGGGTAGTTCACAACTATATGATAGATTCTGGAGCTACAACCACTATGATGCCCAAGGTAGTATGTGACATCATGGGAATGGAATATACAAGGACCAGTCCTAGTGTCTTGCAATTGGATGGAACCCCTATCAAAATTTTAGGGGTAATTAAAGATATTTTAATACTTCTTCACAATATACTTTAGCTCATAGTTATACAAGAGGTAATAGTAGTATATTTAGATCCCTATTTTGGTATGTGTCTCTCCAAGGAGTTCACTACCAAAATAGGAGGATATTTATCATTAGATTTATCACACCTAGAGATCCCATTCAAGGGAAAAAGAGTGAAAATATTTAATGAGAAACCTTTGAAAATCTTGGAGAAGAGGGTAAATCAACCACTATAGTAAACATGATGATAGAAGAACTGGGAGATTTGAACTTGAAGGAAGAAGCTCTAAATATCTTGTAAGAAGAAGACCAGTTCTCTCTCCAATACTTCAAGGCCATGATCGAGATTGACATAAGGAGCTACACAATTTTAAAACTTGACAAAAATAGCCCCAATCCTCTTCCTCAGGTTGATCAACCAAACAATTAACTGTGGAAACTTTTTTTTTGTGGTGCTAGATGTAAAAATAGAACTAAAGCAGGTATTTTTCTAATATCTCCAATAGGCAAAGAGAAATTTTTCTCTTAGTGATTAACATGGAGTTGTACTAACAATGCAATAGAGTATGAAGCACTCTGCTTAGGCCTCAAGAAGGCTAAAAATATGGGTATCAAGTAATTACAAATATTTGGGGACTCCAAATTTATAGTGAATTAGTTAATTTATAAATTTTTAATAAAGCAAAATTACCTCAAGGATTACATGAATAATATTTTGGACTTGCTATAATCCTTCTAATCTTTGAATCTCAAAGCAATCCCAAGGGAAAAGAACATTCACGTAGATTTTTTGGCTTCGATAGGGGAAATTTTTTACCCTATCAGCAATGTCATCCAGAAGTTCAAAATAGTTAGGATAATCTATAGGCCCTCTATACCAGATAAGGATACCTTTTGGCAAGTTTTAAAGAATGAAAAATATATAGTGGAATTCCTAATTCATGAGATGAACTGCTCAAGTAACAAAATGACCGAAGATGAAGAAGACACAGGCATGATCCAGTTAAACAACAATAACATCCCAAAAGGGTTTATCACACTTGAAAGATTATTTAATAACAATGATAGGTAAACTGGCCATAAAATAAAATTTGAAAAAAACAAATACAGAGAAGCTCAAATGGGACCTAATAAATCAATCAAGGTGGGAGTAAACACCATAGAAGAAGAACTGGACTAAATTAGGAAATTATGCAAAGAATACCTAGACATCATAGCCTGGACTTAGATGATATCAAATTCTACTCCAAAGAAACAATTCAACATACAATTGAACTTGAAGAATGTGTGAATCCATTCTAATAGAAGAAATGATAAATGAACCCAAATATTGAAGCCTTGATGAAGCAAGAGCTGCTAAAAATGCTTGAAGCCAAGATTGTTTACATGATCAAGCATTCAAATTAGGTAGCCAACCTACTCCCAATTAGAAAAAAGAATGGAGATATCTGGTTGTGTGTTGACTTATAAAACTTGAATAAGGCTTCATTGAAAACCATTAACCTCTCCCACAGTTAGACCAGATCTTGCACATAGTAGTAGGAGCAAAAAGGTTCTCGCTCCTAGATAGTTTCTCTAGGTATAATCAGGTCTAGGTTAAAGATAAATATCAATTCAAGACTACATTCACAACCAAGTGGTAGACATTTTCCTATCAGAGGATGCCCTTTGGATTATCTAATACTGAGTGACTTTTCAAAGAGTCATGGATGTGGATTTTAGAGAACTTGTCAACAAGATAATAGTGATATATCTAGATGATATGATAGTGTTCTCCCATCAAAAAGAGAATCACATCAGACATATTAGGAGCATCCTTGAAAAATATAGAGAGTTTGACATCTCTCTAAATCCTAAGAAATTCATCTTCGTTGTATAAGAAGGAATCTTACTTTACCATGTCATTTCTAATATTGGGCTAGCTATAGACCCTAATAGGGTGAAAGCACTGTTAGAACTCCCTGTATCCTCTAACAAAAAGGTCTTACAGTCCTTCTTCAGCCAATTAAACTTCATGCACAAATTCATAGAATATTTTGCATAAATTATCAAATCCATGACCGATTTGTTGAAGAAAGATGTTGAGTTCAAGTGGATAGATACAAAGAAATAGAATTTCTAGTAGAACAAGGAGCAAATAGCTCAAGCCCCTATCTTGGTAAACCTGGACTAGTCTAGGGGTTTCATGTTATACATTATAGGCAAAAAAGAGAGCTACACTATAGTGCTCATGCAGAAAGGACCAGACAACGAAGAAAGGCCCATAGCTTTTTTGAGTCAAAATATGCAAGAACATGAAGAGAATTATAACTTCATTGAGAAAAAAATCTATGTAATAATGAATTCTTGAAAAATTTTAGGTATTTTATTTCATAGAGTAGGACTATACTTTATGTAGTTCACCCTAACATCAAAAAATTCATCATACAAGGGAAAATTGATGATAAAAGAGTTGGTTGGGTATCAAAGATACAAGAATACAATGTGGAAATACATCCAACCAAGCTGGTAAGAGGTAGATCAATTTACCAAGATCTCACCAAGCTAGCTTCACCATAATACATAGCTTTCCAAACTGAAGAAGCAACCTCAAATGATGATCAACCTTCAGAGTAGCTCAACTGGGCCAATGAATTAATTAGGTACTTCCAAATTGGAAAGTGCCATATAGGTATGAATTCTTCACAGAGAAGAAGATACAGGATCTAGGTCTTGAAGTATACTTTGCTACCTGAGGGGTTGTACAAAAAAAATTTGGATGAAGTGTTACTTTGATGCATAAAGGAACATTAGAAATAGAATATCTTGTAGGAATTACATAGGGGTTCATTAGGAGGACACTACTCAGGAAGGACCACTACCTTAAATATCATTAAGACTAGATGATACTGGCCAAATATCTTTGTAGACACTTTCAGAGTAACAAGAAACTACAAGGAATGCCAGAGATACATTAGGAGAAACAGAAAGGCTTTAATACCTCTAAAATCCATTCAAGTTGAAGAACCTTTTCAACGATGGGGATTGGATTTCATTGGAATAATAGAGCCTAAATCATCCACTGGGAATAAATACATCATGATAGCTACTGACTATTTTACTAAGTGGGTAGAAGCAATACCCACTAAAAAAGCAGACCAGGTGGTTGTGATGGAATTCATGGAAAGTTTAATCATGACATTTAGCATTCTAGATGCATTGGTCATGGAAAAAAACTCATATTTCATAGGTTTATGATGAATCAATTTACATATAAATATGGTATTTAATTGAAAACATCCTCAAACTATTATCAGTAGGGAAATGGATTAGTTGAATCAAAGAATAAAAACTTGCTCAATATCTTGAAGCAGAATCTAAAGGATAATAAGAGAAGTTGACACTCTCTTATAAAACAAACACTATGGGCTAATATAATAACCATCAATAAGTCTATCAACACATATCCCTACTCTTTATTCTATGGCAAAGAAGCAATTCTTCCAATACACATAGAAATACCATCTTTAAAACTGCTCAATCAAACTGGCACCGAGGAGGTAGAACCAATGGATAATTGGTTGATCCAAATTCTACAATTAGATGAACAAAATGAGAAGGCCTACGAACACTATAAAAAACATATGGTCGCCATAAAAAAATGGTTCAATAAAAATACCACTCTAAGAAATTTTAAGGTGGGAGACTTGGTCTTGAGATGGAATGAAAAGAAGGTGAAACCCATAAATTATGACAAATTCAACATGTTTTGGGAATTCCCCTTCAAATTAATTGAAGAAAAATAGCAAAACTCTTTCCATATAAGAAAAAATAGGGTCAAGTTCAACCCATTCCCATCAATGGCTTCCATCTGAAGCTTTACTATAAGTAAAAGGTTCCCCTTGCCTTGTATGTATTTTATGTAAATATTTATTTTCCTTCAAAAAATCTAGAATTTTTTTTTGTGATGGCACAACATTTAGGTGTCGAAAGACCTCCTCAATGAAATCATCATGATTTCATGATATTTTGGTGGCCTATGGTCTCTCCATGGAATTGTTTTGTCATGGCATGATATTTTGGCACCCAAAGGCCTCCTCAATGAAAATTGTCATGATTTCATAATTTTTGGTAGCAAATGACCACTCTAGGGAATTTTATTGTGATGGCATGATATTTAGGTGTCCAAAGGCCTTCTCAATGGAAATTATCATGATTTAGTGACATTTTGGTATCCCATGGCCACTCTAGGTATTTTTATCATGATGGCACAATATCTCAGTGTCCAAATTCCTCAAGAAATTTTGCCATGATGGCATGGCATTTCGGTGATCAATGGCCACATCAATAAAATTTGTCATGATGGCATGGCATTTCGGTGATCAATGGCCACATCAATAAAATTTGTCATGATGACATGACATCTCAACATCCAAAGGTCTCCTTAAGGAATTTTATCATGATGGCATGAAATTTCAGTGATCGATGGCTACCTCAATAAAATTTTTCATGATGGCACGACATCTCGAGCCCAAATGCCACCTCAAAGTGACCGAGCCTTTTGGTGGTAAAGATAAGATAGTTTTCTCAAAATTTTAAAACCTTGATTTTTAAGGTACTATTGTACTTGCTTATTGGCATAGAGCATAGGTGATACAAATTTATTTGCGTAGGATAGTAGCGAAGCAACGCTATTGGCCCTAGCAAAATGGTAATGCATGGTAGTTAGTTTCTTGATGGTGGCACACAAATTGAAGCATATGGTAACATTCAAAATATAGAGTGGGGTGTGTACCACCAACCATAGTTATTGCATGTCATATTAGCATGTGCATTCCCATAAACTCATATCATAGAAGCTTATTTTCTTTAAGCACTTCTTCATCTTGTACATTATTTTCCTTCCACTCACTACACTCTTTGCTTTCTCAAAAAATCATGCAAAATCTCTGCTAAAACATGTCCCAATTTTAATTTATGTCAAGGTCATAGCAAACAACCATGACAACTTCTCCACCAATAACAAAATGGAAATACAAGTCCTCTAAGAATAAGAGTGGTTTTATGGATCCATATATCCACATCACTAATGCCAGAATGATATGGAAATACCTAGAGCAAATTCAAAAGGACGTAGTAGCCAAGGTTACCAAGAATATCATGCCATCGTCCCCAAGCATGTTTTCCTACCATGCCCTACTATCTTGGAAAATTTGCACCTAGGTTCACCCCTACCCCAAACTGGTTAAAGCTATGATATAATTCTATGATTTCAAGCATAGAATTGTGAAATATTCCAAGGGAAGAGTCATATTTACACTCAATGTTGACATAATTAGGGTTGCCTTCAATTGTGGTTGAAAGACTATAGTAAATCCCATCCCTTTTGACCCCATTAATTTGATGAATTTTTATACCAACACGAAGAACATTAGATTATTCCTATAAGAACATTTGTCAAACCCTCTCTATAACAACAACCCAAGTTACTACCACTTGGTTGTCCATTCTCCCAAAGTCACTACCATGTGTGAGTCAAAAAATTTCTTTTATTTTTATTAACATTTTTCTTTTTCTAGTGTGAGCATGTTAATATCATTTTCATGAGTGCCATTCTACTGTAGCCAGAATACTCATGAGATTGAGATTGACCATATCTTGTATAGTTGCCTTTTGGACTTCCATCTCCTCCTAAGGTCCTAAGTACAGGAAATGGGTTTATTTTATCCTCTAGGGCCCATATCACCTAGAGGTGTGACACATACCTTCCTACGTCTTATAGGATTATCCAATATTTAGGTTTATTTCCTTGTAAGAATTATCGCCTACATGCTCAAGCTAGACGATCAACCACTTACCCTGGAGCATCGTCTAAGGTCTTACCACTACCTTGGTAAGCACCCAACGTTATGTGTTGATTAACCAACATGATTTCCCATACCATCATGTTGTCAGTATTACCTAGTCAACACATTTCACCACTTAGTCACTAGCAGAGATAACCTAGAAGGAATGCCCATACAACCCTTTGTTACCTCCCATTCTAACTTTTTTTGTTATAATACGGTTAGAGCCCTGGTTCATGATGGTTACCTACTCGCAACATTATTACTTTTATGATGATGACCTACCCGTAACATCATTATTTTTATGATGATGGCATACCCAAAACATCATTATTTTTATTTTGATGATGATTGCCTACCCGCAACCCCATCATGATGATTGCCTATCTACAACTATTATTTTTAATTTGACGATGATTTCCTACATGTAACCCCATCATCATGATTGCCTACCTGCAACCCCATCATGATGATTGCCTACCCGCAGCTATTATTTTTACTTTGACGATGATTTCCTACCTGTAGGCCCAACATCATGATTGCCTACCCACAACCATTAAAGTCAAGATTGTCTTCCCATAATCTCTAGTTTTATCCCTAGAGGATTAGCAAGGTTTGTCTAAGGTTAAAGGGATTGGTACTCGTCAAGATGTCTACTAAGGTATGCTCTGGTATTCTTAGGATTTATCATCTTACAAAATATTTTATTATACCCTTTAAAAGCCATGATATAAAGTATTTCATGACAATATTTCCACCTTATAAAAATAATTTTCCCCATTTTCTATTTAATCTTATAGTCAAATGACTTTTATTAATTCGAAACATAAAGATAAATTCTTCCCATCTCTTAAAAACATAAATAACATTTTCTACCAAAACTTCCCTTCATCTAAAAGATAATAATCCTAACTTCATTAACATTTTCTATTATTTAAAAGAAACATAAAGTTTATTGAATCTTTATATGAAATTAGAACATAAAATAAAATAATAACTTTTCAATAAACAACAATCGTTTATCTTTTTCCTTTTTAAATTAAAAATCATAAAAATAACATAAGTCTAGAATAATATAACTTTTCTCTTCCATTAAAGAATATCCAATTTATTCTCATGAATATTTTTTCCTAAACATGAATCCCATTTTGTTTTTAGGGTAGAAGACAAAAATGATTTGAAGACACATCCTCTTTAATTCTCAAGGCATAAAATTGAATAATGTTTTCTATTTGAATTTTAAACATATTCCTTAAAACAAATTCCCCATATCTTTGAAAAACAAGGTCTCATGTAATTTCTCATTTTATTAAATATAAATTCAATTAAAGCCATATAAAAATTCGAAGCATGAAGACAAACAACATATTTCCTTCATCTCTGACAACATAAAGACAAATGAGATTTCCCTTTTATTTTTCCAACCACGATTTCAATGATTTCTCTTATATTTAACACAAGATGCCAAACAAAGTATTTAATCTTTAATTTCCAAATCAGCATGGGAAGATCAATTTAAATCATGCACTATGATTTCAAATGAGGAAACTATAATTTAACTTTTTGTATACCAATTTGTTTAGTTTCCCTAGGAAAAATAACAACACATGTCATCTCCAAATTCAAGAAAAATATGATTATGAATTTAAGCTAAGTGTTAGTTCATAATTATCTAGGGAATTATGAGATGTCCAATCTCATAAAAACTCATGGTCAGGTTGGACATGACATGCCTAAGGTCATGAATTTAATTTTGAGATTGAGCACCCACTTTTGGATGATGATTCCATTGATTAGCCATGATATACAAGACATTCCACATAATTCGGTAGTAATGCATTTCAATGACCTACAGTGACACCTTGGTTTATTCCCAAATTGAGGTTACACAAGAAAATACTACACCTTGGGAATACTTAGGAAATCAATTGGTACACAGCCCTACTAAAAATGCTTTCAATCAGTGTGAACTCACAAGGAATGATTTGGGTGGCTACTGTAATAGAAATAATTGCCAAGGGGTTTGGATCATAACCAATTAATATGTAAGTATCAGAGTTCCAAACATATACAATATACCATGCATGCATTCCTCGAAAGTCAATTAAAACATAATACTAATTTAACCTATAGGTTTTAATGAGTAGCCTCAAGTGTTACCAAGCCAACATGATACATCAAGAGTCTCAAAGAAGGCTTCATCACTTTAATCAAATATGACTTCATCAACTGACTCTCGAAAATTAAACTTAAATCTTTAAATAGTAATATTTTGCATACTTTTGGTCGAATTCAATCACAGAATCATTCCAATTTGAATACCATATTATCCCAAGGCATCAACCTATATATTTTTAGAGAGTCAATCTTATCACTATGGACAGAATCAGGGAGATAATTTTTTTTTATAGCCAATTGCTTTTCAATGCTAAACTTCATGTTTTACAATTTGAACAAAAGTACAGACAATGTTCAATATTATAATCTAACAAGAGTGAGGCCAAATTTATAACCTAAAAAATGATGCTACAGGTTGAGAAAAAATAAAGGTAATGTCACCATACACCTGGTACTCCATTTACTAAGAACCAAGAAGCATACAATTCAACATCATATAGTATAGACTATATAACAATGTAACCATATACAAAGTGTATAGCTCCTATGTGTACATAAGAAAATATTAGATAGAGTGTATAGTTCCTAAGTGTACACAACCATATACAGAGTGTATAGCTCCTAAGTGTACATAACCAAATATTAAACAAACTTCTTATTTCAATTATAATATAACAAAATTGCTCAATGACAACTATACATCAGTTATGCATGAATACATCCCAAATGGTCCTTAAATTACATAATTGGAAATCATATTATCATAATAAACTAACATATTTTGCTTGTAACTAAGCCTCCAATGGTTATTTAAAATAACAACCAAAATAATTTAGAACACAACCATTCATATGTTGGCCTTAATAAAATTTTGAAAAACATTATTTTCCCAATCACATCTGGCACATAACTGGGTGGGTATCCTGAGCTTAATGGCCCTACGACATTACTGTTGAGCACCTGCTTCTGCTATTAGGGTCCACTTCCATTAGCAAGAGCTAGGATTTTGTGGAATAATATTTAAACCAAGGGATCGGAGTGATCGACTACCTTGAATGCAGACTACCCCATATGTATACACACCCAAGTATTCCAAGAAAAATAAGATGCATATGGAGGCCACATCAAAATTTTACCATCAACACTTTTTAATAGAATAAGGGAATTAATACCAAAGTTTTCCAATTTCCTATTTCATCGCTTAGTGCCACTCACACCCATGGCACCCATAAATTACCAACAAAAATGTAAATAACAGTCATAAGTCATGTAGGAGGTAACCCTTGATTAAAAATGCACCCACATCCATATAAAGAACTCACATAGCTATGCAATTACTAGGTGTAGAAGAATAAATGGAAGCCAAGTAAACTTATGGTAGAAGTGCCACACATAAACTTACACAATTATACAATTAGCAGGTACAACAAAGTAAATGGAAGCCAAGAAAACTTATGGTAGAAGTGCCACACATAGGTATACCATCAACAAATGTAGCAGAGTAATGGAAGCCAAGCAAACTTATGGTAGAAGTGCCACACACAACTATACCATCAACAAATGTAGCAGAGAAAATGGAAGCCAAGCAAACTTATGGTATAAGAATTAGGGTTTTAGTAAAACACAAACATAGCTGGATAAATTTTCTTTATTGGCCAAAAAAACCCATGCATTCACTCAAAATTTTTGTCATAGTATTATTACCAGTAAAATTATAATCAATTACAAAAGAATTCCTTAAACCATTTTCAAGCTTCGTTCCAATTAAAATCTCCATTTTTTTTAATTGTAGTGTCCAATTAAATTCCCTTATGTTATATTTTAAAGTTGCTTATAGAAAGATTCGACCAGACCTGAATTCGGTGCCTGCCTTATTCTTCCAATTTCCTATCAGTCTTGTGCCTTCAATTTCCCTTCTCTCCCACACTCTTCATAACAAAAAATTACCTTTATTTATATAAAACATGGATGTTATTAAGGGGAATGCCACTTGTAAAATGCACTCCTCTCCCCCACTAGCTAGGTGTAACGATTCTATTTTGTCCGCCCACTTAGAGTATAGATTAGTCTCATATTTCCTAGGCTTATTTTTCATATGATGCCCTTCTACTTTCTTATATATGTATTATAAATTATAATTATAATTTATTATTATTATGATTATTTTTATTGAATATATATATTTTTTTGGTAATTATTATAGTAGATTAAAAAAGGGTTTTTATAGAGGATCCCAAAACCTTATGTACAAAATCAGCCTTGCATCATGCCTCCTGGCTTTATGTATAAGCCTATTACAAAATCGTAACCCCTAAAAAAACACTGATTACATAAGCAATGGGCCTAGGGCATCAATCCCTTGAAGCCGAACACCAAAACGAAATCCCGCCCGACGATAACGAGTAAGCATGAAACAATCCCTCTTAGCGGGAAACAAACAAATAAGAAAGAAAGTATTTTTGGAGATCCCGTCCAGCGGGGAGTAGCCAAAAACCACCATCGAGAAGATCCCGCCTAGCAGGAAGCAAAGAAAAACTGTTACAATAAAATCCTGCCTCACGAGAAGCAGTCAAAACCACCACAAACAGTCCCGCATAGCGGGAAGCAACAAGGAAATCCTGCCATCCAAGAAACCAGCAAAAAAGAAAGGATCTCGCCTCATGGGAAAACTGGCAGATTTGGTGGATCCCGCCCTGTGGAGAAACCATCCCGCCCATCGGGAAAACATTCCATTCAGCGAGAGCCATCCTGCAGGAAGCCGACAACCAGCACAGAGAGGATCCATCCCATCAGGAAGTGACCAGAGAGTTGCACCACAAGGAACCCGCCCTGGGAAAACAGAAGAGGATCCCAGAAGCAGGGACCAAGAATCTCGTCCAAGCATAGAGCCCGTCGAGGATTCACAAGAAAAATGGGGAAGCTGTCCAAACCCTAAACTGTCACCTCCATCGCACCGAGAAACGCAGGGGACCAGATCCACGCGAATAACCTACAAAAAACCCTAGGGGGAAGCCTGAGGGGAAAAGGGAAGGGATCCCCAACCAAACAGGGATCCCTGGGAAGCACCGGTCTAAAAAAACAACCAAGGAAACCCTAGCCGGCCGAGAGGGCCACAGATAGTGGAGAAGGATCTCCCCCTAGGAGATCATCTGCAAAAAACCACTCCCCGAGAGGGATGACCTGGGTTGAGCCAGGGACTGGGCAGGAACCAGGAGCCATGGGAGGGGGAGCATGGGAGGGACCAGAGCCCTCCCCTCTCTACTTTCTTCCCTCACCATCCCCCTACAATGACCATTATTGAATATATTTTTATTATTCTTTCTTATTTTTTATTATTATTAATATTGTGGTCCCCTATATGCATCTTTATATTTTTATTTTGAACCATTTAAACATAATGGAAATTTTGCAATCAAACACAAAATCTTAATATATGAATATTTATATTTTATTTTTGCACCATGATAAAATTTTGCAATCAAACACAAAATCCTAGAATGTAGCTACGTGGATGCAATCTACATGGACCACTGGCAGAAGGTTTGGTAATAGGGATTTGATGGCCTAATATAGGTGAAAATTCTTCCAATCATCATATCCCAAACTTACCTTTCCTCGGATACTCGTTGTTCGTATATCGAGGAAGATACCAATGCTTTTGTGATTCTCCCTACCAGCAGGTGCCTTCGTTCCTGCATCCGTAAATTAATTAGCAGCACCATGTTCTTGTAGAAAAATATATAAAGACAAGAGACATATTTAGGAAGGTTGTCACATCCTACCCCTATAAGATTAAACACAGTCCTTGTATTTTCAAATGCATACCAGAATAAGCAGAAGTAAATCATACTATAAATAATAGCATCGTAATCATATAGTCACATTCAATCATGATTATTGAAAAGAAAGCATATCTTCATTACCATCCCAAAGAAATATTTAAACCAAAATTTTACATCATAAACACAAAAAGGTCATCATCATATATATATACATATATCTCAAAAAAATTTATTTAAGTTATAGTTCAAACAAAAATAGAAATTGTCTTTTCATGATAGCCACATCTTCCCATGTGGCATTGTTTTCATAATATTGGTCCCATTGGACCTTACACTGCTCAATATTTCATTTCCTTGTTGGAAATTTGAGTGATTTTATGTTTTCATTGATGCCACATGGATCACATTGAGTTTTTGTGGCCAAAGCATTTCATAAATAAGCATTTGTGATATTTTGGAGAGCATGGATATATACAGGGTTTTTGTGAAAACCAAGATAGAAAAAATAAAATATTTTATTTAAAACCATGGATGGTATATTTGAAATGGGTTTTTCTTAAAACCTAGGTTGGATTTTCGTTTCATCAAAAAATGTGCCCCGATGATGGAGATATTTAATTTTAAATATTTAAGTTTAAATTTTAAATTATTTAAAATTTAAATTTAAAATTAAAATTAAAATTAAAATTTAATTTATAATGTCGACGTCAAAGAAAGGAAAATGCATAAAACTAATATTTAAATTATAGTGCCGATGTCAAAGGAAATGAGGAGGACATATATATATATATATATATATATGCCCAAAGTCTCGATTTATTTTCCTAAGCACTCAATTTGATATTTGGATTCGAATGGTAAAAGAGCTTGTGCATCGTGTGTCGAAGTGTGTGTGAAAAGGGTTTTAAAAGGCTTACAATTTTCACATTCATTGAAGAGACTATTGTGGAGTAAATCCAAATGTATAGGCCTCCTTGGCCTAGTGGTTCGTATGTTGTGTGATAATAAGGAGTTCTTGCATTCGATTCTTGCCGGAGGTATTTTACTGTGTTGAAATGCATGAAGCACGTTTTGTTTTTGAAGGGCACATAAATTTGTGGCATAAGGTTTTGTTGTGTGCTCCTTTTGAGCACATGAGGGCGTGTGTCCCAATGACAGGTTGGTTGTGTTTAAGGCACTGAGCAAGGAAGGTCACGAGATCGAATCCCATCAGCGATAGAGGAAAGTTAATAATTTTTAATATATTTTATTTTTCTAAAGTTGCCCTTGGAGGAATAAGGGTTGTGATGCATGTTTAGAAAAGGAGAGATTTTTGATGATTTATTTTTTGAAAATATATCATATTATATATCATTGGAAAGCTTATTCCGAGGGCTATTTGATTAACTTGCTTAGAGGGAGAAATAAGGTGTGTGTAAAAAAAAAATTCTGATTTTGTAAAGAAGTTCAAAAGTGAAGGTTGCTTTGTTCTTTTTCAAAAGAGATTAATTCATTTATGAAGTGACATGGTGTATGTTGTTGAGTAGGAGTAATAAGGTGTTCTTTGGATGTTATTATTGTGTTATTAATCAAGATCTCTAACCCTTGTTAGTTGAAAAAGAAAGTATGTTGAGTGAGACAGATTTTATGGACAACAAAAAGGCTTCATCATCTTCATAAAAGGTATGGGCACATTCTCCTATTGATTGTTTATGGTGGTTGATTTATGAAATATCATTGGAGATAAAAGGATTAATTGTGGTTTCCTTTTTTAAAGTAGTTGGTTGAATGCTTCAAGGTTTTTTGGGTTGAGAGTTTCTATTAAACCTTGTTTTATAAGCATTGTTGTTGAAGCCATTAGTAGTGTGAAAAACCTAAGATAGATTTTGAGAAGAACACTAGTATCATTGTTATGTCAAGAATGTTTTCTTAGCATTGTTGTTGAAGCCCATTGGTTATGCAAAAAACTTGAACTTGAAAAGAACATGAGTATTATTGTTATGTGAGATTTGTGGTTGAGTATTGTTGGAAACAATTGAGTTGGTTGATACATGCTTGGACTAGGGTTTGTAAGAAAGAGTTGTTCCTTGTGGTAGTTGGTTGAGAAGAGTTGTTTGAGCCTAGTCAAGTGATTGTGTGAAGTGGTTGTTCAAGTTCCATGAAATAAACTATTCTATATTATGGATTTGAGTTGAGATTGAGATTTGAGGATAGAACATATTGAGTCTCTAACAATTATATTTATGCTTCTATAATATTGATTTGAGTTGAGATTGAGATTTGAAGATAGAACATATTGAGTCTCTAAAAATTCTCTTTATGCTTATATAAGATTTATTTGAGTTGATATTGGATTTGAGTATAGAACATATTGAGTCTCTAATAATTCTCTTTATGCTTCTATGATATTGAATTATTGAGCAAGTTCTTGGTGAGCTTGCTAGTGCAGATTTGGGCAAGTTCTTGGTGAGCTTGCTAGTGCAGATTTCAAAAAGTTCTTGGTGAGCTTGCTAGAGCATATTTGGGCAAGTTCTTAATGAGCTTGCTAGTGAAAATTTGGGCAAGTTCTTGGTGATATTGCTAGTGCATATTTGGGCAAGTTCTTGGTGAGCTTGCTAGTGCAGATTTGAGCAAGTTCTTGGTGAGCTTGCTAGAGAATATTTGGACAAGTTCTGTGTGAGCTTGTTGAGCATATTTGGACAAGTTTTGTGTGAGATTGTTGAGCATATTTGGACAAGTTTTGTGTGAGCTTGTTGATCAGATTTGGACAAGTTTTGTGTGAGCTTGTTGAGCAGGTTCTGAGTGAGCCTATTGAGCAGGTTTTGAGTGAGCCTATTTATAGAGATTTGGAAGTGACATCATATAGAGGACAAAGTCTCAATGGATAGAGATCCATCAACCAACACAATTGAGGACAAATCTGAGTGAGGAGTCTTCAAGTGGAGAGAGATCCACTAGTCAGTGTAGCAAAGATATAGAGTCTTCTAGAAGATCACTAGCTAGAGTAGAAGGGGGAATATTTCTCCTATGGAAGATATCCATGAACTTGAGATTAGGGGATCAACATATCCTCTAGATAGAGATCCATAAACATTGTAATTAGGAAGGATTCCCAAAGAAATTGATTGAGAAAGTTTTAGTAAAATATTTTCTCCATGGAGTAGCCCACATTGGGTGAACCACGTAAACTATGGTGTCTCTATTGTGTATGGTGTTTTATGCATTTCTTGATTACTGCTATTGATATTTTTGTCTATACACTGCATAATATTGAATTGGAAAAAAAAGTAAAAGTGGTCTTATACTGTTCACCCCCCCTCTCAGTATAAGCTTGTGTTCTTCATTCCTTAGTTTCTTGGTTTGAAAACCAAATACTCTAATAAGTTGGAATTCAATGCATAGGGGGTCAGTCATCTACAAGTGATCAACATTACAGACATGGAAAGGGTAAGAAATATATTTATTGATGAAGGACACATGGAAAGTATCATGGATTTTTGATAAGTTGGGTGGCAAGGCCAACTTATAGGTGACTGGGCTGATTTTGGCAAGAATGGAAAAAGGTACTACAAATATTGGATATAGTTTAGAGGATTTTATAGAGCTCTTGGTTGTCTTAACCCTTAGGAATACACTGTCTCCCACAAAGAATTCTCTTGGAGTCCTTTTTAGGTTGGCATAACTTTTTTTCCTATCTGAGGCTTCCTTGAGCCTTTGGAAAATTTGGTTGAGCTCCTTCTCCATTTATTTAACCATATCCATATTGATAATTACCCTATCCTCTATATTGATCCATGATAATGACATTCTACACCTTTTCTTGTATAGTGCAACTTGAGCTAGATGATGTAGTCAGCAAAAATCTCCAATCTACTGTAAGGACACCGATCCTTGGCCATCCTCCATACTAAATCTAGCATCTGATTATTTTTAAAAGCCTCTTACATCACATCCTCAAAATCATCACTATTGTGGGTGACTACCAGAAGGGCCAATTTACCAGTAACCTCTCTTTTGTGGTGGTCATCTGGGTTGTAAGCTCTCCAAGCGACTTTGGGAAAGCAATAAGTATCCATATTCCAGATGGCTCGCAATGGAGCAAAGTGACCAAGATAGGTGTAATGCCCCATTGCATAGGGAATGGTAAACCACTTCACTAGCCCATTCTTCCTCAAATGTCTAATATTCACCTCCTCGGCCATTTGTCGAGTAATCTCCAAGATGGTGATGGAAGTCAGATAATGAAAAGGTAGTGCCTTTGGGGGTAATTTTGACCTATAAATTCTTATGTAAGAGAATTACTCTACGTAAAAATAGTCTCCTCCTTTATCCTAGTGCAAGAATTCTCTCACCCCTACCATGATTATATTGAGGAAATTCCCACATAGTAGGAAATGCACTACAGGGAGAACCTTCTCAAATAAGGTAGCATAGCTGGAACAACCCTCCTGGATGCACAACAACCTATCCTATATAGTGAGTGCATTTACATATCCTATTTGGGCTATCAAGGTCTTATCCAGCAATGCAATGAATAGATGGATGAGGAAAGAGTAGTATGAGAAAGGAGGTATCTCCCTCCTATTGGCCATCATAGCCTCTTGCAACAGTCATAATTCTTCATCCATTTTATTTCTAATGACATCCTCCCACTGGTAAAGAGGGTTCTTGTCTGTTCGATTACATTGGAGGATTAAAAAAATTACCTCCTTAGTGATAGGCTCCAAGTCTTTCACTCCCAGGGTAAGATTGATCATGTTAGCATAATATTGCACCCAAGGATGGAGCATGAATTTCCCGATGGGAAAATTTGCTAGCCTTATCTTTTGCCTCTTTAATAGGTTCTAAGGGGATGTCGTGTTCATCATGTAATTGGCCTGAAGGGCCAATACCTTTAATTCCACCACCCTGGAGGTGACCTCCAAGAAAAAAACCTGCTAAATCCTATCGATAAAAAATTGAGCCACTACCAAACCCTTGAATTCATGGATGGTGCATACCCTAGAATCATAAGAAATCATGAGACACACTAGCATATCAGAGGAGTGGTATACATTTGGACAAGTCAGCTGGTTGAGTTTTGTATTCCATTTTATTTTAGACAGGAGCAGGACTATTACTATCATGATAAGCCCACGTGTAGAGATCCCTTAGAAGCATTGAGTGGTTTTGGTTGTCCTCCTTCATGGGATTAGATGAGTATATGGTGACTCCCTCCACCTCCTTTTGTTGTTCCTCGATGATGTCCCTACTGGAGTCGGGTAGATTTTCAAACGCCTTGGGGTTCTGGGTTCTCTCCAACCTCTTGTCAATTGGCCATGCATCGGTAATTCTACTGATCCTCTTCTAGACTATCGACACCTCAGGGACCGAGGAGCTAGTAGATGCCATTGTGCTCAACTTTTGTGATTTTTTTTTCCCACCTTGGTTATGATTTTTTTGTGCTCTCTCTGCTCAAGCTCGTCGATAGACAGTTTACGAGCATGGATGGTGCAAAAATGTGGTTGCCACCTTCTTTTATAATGGGTGCATTAAATATTGTAGGTTGTGCCTATGCATTTTCCTTTTCATAAGTTGTTATTGGTTGAACATGCCACATTGACCATCACTTTCTTCACTGGAATGAACAAATTGCGGCTATCTAAAAAATGTGGGACATATGATGGTTTTATACTATTTGGGGTAGTACATAGGTAAGTAGGTGCTTGCTTAAGGTGCATAAGGTTTAATTCATGCATGCACCCCACTTTTTGGAGTTGAGTGCACAAATTTCAAGGTAATGCATAGGGTTATGTGCCTGCACGACCTTCTAGGGAGCAAAGCACACTTACCTCTATGGAGCACACATACTATGCACCCAATTTTGACCTTGTGTGCTCTACCATAGTGGAGTGCACAACCCAGAGGTGGGCATGTGACTTTGCACACCCATATAGAACACTAGCGCACTCCACTTAAGAGTGGAGCACAATCGGCTAGGTGGAATGCACAACCTTATGTGCTCCAGCTAAGATGGCATGCTCCACTTGAGAGTGGAGCACAATCATCTAGGTGGAATGCATAGCCTTGTGCACTTAGTTTGAGGTGGTGCATTCCATTTGAGAGTGGAGCACAGTCATTTGGGTGGAGCACACACCCTTGTGCACTCTGGCTGAGGTGGTGTGCTCTACTTGAGAGTGGAGCATAATCGGTTGGGTGGAGCGCATAACCTTGCGTGCTCCAGTTGAGGTGGTGCGCTCCACTTGAGAGTGGAGTGCAGTTGATTGGGTGGAGCACATAGCCTTGTGAACTTTTGCTGAGGTGGTGCACTCCACTTGAGAGTGGAGCATAGTCAACTGGGTGGAGTGCAAAACCTTGTACGCTCTGGTTGAGGTAGTGCGCTACATGGTGGGGCATACATCGAACTTTAGGGTGCACAACCTTGTGTGCCCCAAGGGAACATAATGTGCTCTACCTCCCCATAGAGCACATGGACTATTGATAGAGTGCACGGCCTTGTACGCCCACCCAAGGGGATTTGTGCTCCATTGGGGTGGAGCACGCTAGTTTGTATTAGGGTGCACAACTAGTGCACCTGGGTGACCTAGAGTTCTCCCCATGAGAATAGGGTGCATAGTGCAAATGTGGACTTGGACCCAAAAAGGTGGCTAACCCTTTTTAGGGTCAACACCAGCTGTAACTGGGACAAGGTGACGGATGAAGTATGATGGCTTGAGGAATCCAGACTCTCTGGGTAGACTGACATAGGACTAACACACTTCTCTTTTTTTTTGGTAAAATCTAGGACCAAATGCCTTTAGATGCTGCTCATTCACTGGTATGGGCAATTCCATTCCTTCCATATCTTCCAACTTGTAAGTATGCTACCCCTCTACTTTTGCAATTTGATAGGGGCCCAACCATTTGGGCTCAAACTTCTCTTTCTCTCCTTGCTTGTCATTTTTTGGGTCCCAATATAATACCACATCACCCACAATGAAAGTATGGCCTCTTGCTTTCTTATTGAATAGTTCCACTATCTTGCTCATTTGGCTGATCATTCGTGTAATAGCCTCCCTCCTCTCTTCCTCCAATTTCACCAATTGGTCCATTCTCCTTTTTAATTCATCAGGTTGTTCATGATCCTGTAGTAGCAAGGAAATGGTAACTTTCTCCAGTTGTGGTGGCAACAATACCTTTTCCCCATACACCAGCTCGTATGGTGACATGTCGGTAGCCCTTTTAACTAATAACCTATCTTCCCATAGAGCATATTTTAGTTCACCATCCCATCCTCTCTTGTTATTTCCCAAGGATCTCTTAATTTTTGTTAGGATGTTCTTATTTGAAGATTCATCCAGTTCGTTACCCTATGGGTAGTAATTAGCAGAGTGAGCTAGCTCAATGTTGTACTGATTGTAGAAATCCACCATCTCATATGAAGTAAAGTACTTGGTGTTATCTGTTACCAATTTTTTAGGGACTCCAAATCTGGTTAGTATCATTTCTTCCAAGAAGTTGATGAATTTTGTGATTATTGATATTCTGAGGGGGGCTACCTCTACTCACTTTGTCAGGTAGTCAGTGGTAGTAATAATCCATTTGTGTCCCCCTAATGAATTGGGGTTGATCTCCCTGATTAAATCAATCCCCCACTAAGAAAATGGAGTTTAAATAATGATAGGTTATAGGGGCATGGTAGGAAAGTTATTTTTACCAGCAAAGACTTAACAATTGTAACAAATTCGGAATGCCTGGTAGACATATTTGAAAAGGGACGACCAATAGTATTATGCCCTCATGATCTGGTTAGCTATTTCTTTTGAAGAAAAATGACCACCATATAAACCTGTATGAAATTATCTGATAACTTTAGGGGCCTCATCTTGAGTCACATACAACAACAATACCCCACTTGGATGCCACCAGTATAACCTGATTCCCTAGAGATGATACTTCTGAGACTGTTGTTTGATGCTTCTTATTCTGCTAGTAGTTTTTCTAGGAAAGAAGGACAACTCTTTTATATAGAGCAGGATGCCCTTGTACCAATCCGAGTTCTCATGTTCTAACTGTGGTTCCTATTGCACTCCTTGGGTTAAGGTAGCATTGTTCGTCCACTGTTCTTCTTTGAAGGCCATATATTTCACCAATCCCTAACATTTAATCATTTTTATGGATTTGAATTCAATGTCATATTGTAGTAATTTAACCATCCATCTTGTTGAACTACCTATCAATTTGGGTTGGGTAAGAATATCCTTGGCAGTGATATAGGGGACACGGGCAATTACTTTAGAAGCTCCAAAAATGCTCTTGAAATGTTCCAAGGTCTGTATGAGGGCATAGGCCTATTTCTCAATCGGCTTGTATCTTAGTTGCATCTCCTTCATTCCTAAACTCATGAATTCTATGGGATGTTCATTTGCCTCTTCATCCTTCTAAGATAATACTACTGCTATGGTGTGATTTGAGGCAAAAGAGTACAAATTGAAATCCTTGGAATGATTTGGACTGGTCAATGAGAAACAATGGTGAAATTGTTCTATTGATCAACAATGCATTACATAGTTTTATAGTTCTTGAAAGAACTAAAAATAGACATGGTGGTTGAGCGAAATCCTCTTAAACTTATTACAACAAACTAACTTAAAGATAGGTCTTATCCTAACAACATGCTAATCTTGGACTATGGTCAAACATTAATTAACCAAGCCAAAACCTCAATGTATGCTAATAAAATTAACTAGAAATATGTAAATCAAAACATTAAACTAAAACTAAATACTAGGACTTAATACTTAGGACTAAGGAGGCAATGTTGAAAATATTCCAACATTCTCCCCCTTGATGCTAAAGATACTCATGCAAGAGTTCTTTAAGCATCACAGAGTTGGAAGAAAATTTTTCTCTTACATTTCCTCCAATCTTGAATCAAGAAATCAGAATTTACAAAATACTTATGGTGGCACTCCTTCCACTCTTTATGTGGGATTTCCTGCAAATTCTTGAGTGCCTTATTTTGTTGATTAGCTCCCCCTTCAACAAAAGTATCTCCTCTTGTGGTTTTCAACAACCACTCTCTTACATCTTTATCATTATGGTCTTTAAACCATGCTCTCACATTTTGATATTCTTTTACATATTCAACACTAAATAATACTCCACATGAGTATTTACAATTAATCATCTCACATAGATGATTATACCATACAACTCTTTCACATATTTTCACACAAAAAATAACAACAAATATGGCCATATAATGACCAACTACATATGCAACATAAAGTTTCTCCTCACACAAATATTCTCTCACAACAATGACTTTACAAGAATCCTTCTCCCAAGGAATTTTGAACACATCATTTTGATCCATGTGACCCAAGTTCTCCATCACTGTATTCTCTCCAAAAATATTCTTCATCAAAGTTGTCTCAATGAGACAATCACATTTCTTTTCATTCCTGCTCACAAAAAACAAATTATTAATCATAAAAACATTACCTTTAGTATGAGTAGATTTGGTGCTTCCCATAAAGCTATTTTGTGGCAGTTCTCATTCATTGTATGGTGCTTCAAGATCAACCATCAACTCTTCAATAATATCTCTCCTCATTTGTTCAATCCATGTTGGTGTGTTGAAACACCATTCATTCAAGCAATCATACATAGTTGCATTTTCAATACAACTCTCTTTCTGCAATGTAGTCACTCCAAGTGAGTGATCTTCATCCATGAGTGAAGTTTCCTTTGCCATTACGATAAGAAAATCAGTAATCTCATTTCCATTTTCTGTTTCTATCTCATTTTTCACATTCTTCTCCCCTTTTAGAGGAACTCTAACAATTTTATCTTCTCCTTGTAGGAGATCTTCATTTTCTCTGTCAAGGGAGCATACATCCATTCCAAGTGAATGGTCTTCAAGACAATGGTATTCCATAAACATTGCTTCTCCATCAACATGCCAACAATTTTGGTTGATCCTATTATCATCTTTATTCTCTCCCATGAGAATTTTAGGTGCAGTATCCATAATACACTCTTCATTTATCTCCTCCATGAGATATTTTTTATCACTTTTTCTTCTATAAACAACAAATCCTCTTCTTCCTCCTCGTCCTCTTGAGGAATACACACCTCTTCTTATCTTTTCATCACAAAATTCAGCAACATATGCTTCCTCCATGAAGCATTCTTCATCTTGTTGGTTTTCTACATACAGGCCTTCCTCTGCAAGAAATAATTCTCCATTATAAAGCATGACTTCATATGAGTCTTTACAAGACTCTTCAAAAACTCCTTCAAAAGGATCTAATTCAGAAACATCTTCAAGGAAGCAAGGCTCCTCCTTGCTTAAACAATATTCATGATTGTCACTCATGGCTTTATGGGTATCCTCATCAAACCCATAAGCATCCTTTAACACTTGCCATGCCATTGTAGCTGATCTACAATTGGCTATGAGAGGAAAAACATTCTTTTCCATTCCTCTCCTCAAATCCATAAGAGCTAAGCAATTTGCATATTGCTGCTCCTTCTTCTCTTTTCTCTCCTCACCTTGTAGCTTATTCCAAGAGGGTTACTCATAGCCTTCTTGAACTATATCCCATAAGTCTTGAGCCTTCAATAAGGTCTTCATCATTATGATCCAAATAGCATAATTATCTCCATCAAATTTTGGTACAACCAAGTCTGCATACATGGCTTCCTTTTATTTACCAAAGTCTCAAGCACCCAATTTATCATAAATCAACCAATACTAATTGAAACAAACTAAATTTTTTTTGTAGACTTCTGATATACTTATCTGGAAATCCACTAAATTTCAGATCCAAATTCACACAAATGAGAAATATGTGATCAATTTACTTTTGCCCTTTCTAGATCTTAGAGTGTTTTTGAGACAACCTCAATGTTCTTCACATAAATAAATCCATACAACTCCAAAATTTCTAAAAATTAAACTATGTATTCTTGAGACAATAATATGAAAACCCTCTAAATTTTAGAATAAAAAACACAAAGGTGAAAAATATGTGATCATTTACTTTTTCCCTTTTTATCACAATTCTGGATCTAGGATTGTTGAAGGAAAAATAAATATTCACATAAATCAATAAATACAGATCCCAATGATCTGAATTTTTTTTTGGATTATTATTTTATCGAAATAATATTTCTCCCAAAATTTGAGAAGCAAATACCCTGTATTCCACCTTATACAACCATTTTATTAAAAAACTAAAAATGCTAATAAAATCATAAAATTAGCTCCAAATCACATGAAATTTTTACTTAATCCTCTTGATACAATTACCTAACAACCCTCAAAATTTCATAATCAAATACCTTAGGATTCATGATATATTAATGATTTACTCGAGCTCTTCCTTGCAAATCTGCTGAGTGTTGGCCACTTGAGTTTCTTTGACAAAGTGTGTGCTTCAGATCTCTTCACACCACTCTCCACAGGTTTTGATCCGTTTGAGAAAACCTGATCTGATACCAAATAAGAAACAATGGTGAAATTGTTCTATTGATCAACAATGCATTACATAGTTTTATAGTTCTTGAAAGAACTAAAAATAGACATGGTGGTTGAGAGAAATCCTCTTAAACTTATTACAACAAACTAACTTAAAGATAGCTCTTATCCTAACAACATGCTAATCTTGGACTATGGTCAAACATTAATTAACCAAGCCAAAACCTCAATGTATGCTAATAAAATTAACTAGAAATATGTAAATCAAAACATTAAACTAAAACTAAATACTAGGACTTAATACTTAGGACTAAGGAGGCAATGTTGAAAATATTCCAACAGATCAAGACAAGGGCAGCAGTAATAACATCCTTAATCTGTTGGAAGGCTTTAAGGTTATCCTCCTCCCATTTAATTTTAATATCCTTCTTTATCATGTCATTAATGGGTTTAGCAATCTCAAAAAAATTAGGCATGAATCTCCTAACAAAATTAATTTTTCTGAAGAAGGATTTGACTCCCTTGAGACTTTTGGGGGGTGGTATTTGTGCAATTGACCTAGTTATCTCAGGATAGATGCTGACTCCTTATTTTGAAAATACATGCCCTAGTAACTTATCATGGGAGGCACCAAATAATCACTTCTTTGGATTTAATGAAATTTTGTATTCCTTGCATATTTGAAACACTTGGGATAGGTGAGAAAAGTGGTTTGCAGGGTTCTTAGAAAATACAGTAATGTCATCTAAGTAAACCACCACTATTTTAAATATTAGCCCTTTGAAGGTGAAATCCATGGCCCTTTGGAAAGTATCCCTGACATTCATCAACCCGAATGGCATCCTCTGGTATTCGAAGGTACCCCAAGGTGTAGTGAAGGCAGTTTTAAAACAATTCTCAAGATTTACTAGGATATGGTTATATCTTGAGAAACCATATAGAAGATATATCCATGAAGATCCCACTACTACTTGTAATAGTTGTTCCATATTGGGAAGAGGGTAATTATCCTTGAGGAAAATTTTGTTCAAATTTTAGAAATCTACACACAACCTTATCTCTTCGTTCTTCTTCCAGACTGGGACCTATAGGCCCAAAATGGCCACATACTTAGTTAAATTTGGTATAATTTTGACTAAGTCATAAATTTGTCATTCCACTATGAAATCAGGTTAATAATATGATTCTGCTCGATAGTTAATTAATTTTGAAATGTTTGAAGTGATTTCGGGTAATTGCATTTTGGTCCTGGAATGATGACAGATCTCAAATCTGCAAAAGTTCTTGAGAGATGATGATGTCAGCAATGGAAAAGTGTGGAATAGCCTCCTTGCATATATCCAATTCCAAAAAAGTCTTTTGTTTCTTGCTCTAGATTGGCGCTATCTTCAAATCCACAAAAGTCTCAAGGAAATGATGACATCAATGGCGGAAAAGTGTGGAATGGCGATCCGAGGAATGGATAATTATTTTCTTTTTGGAATGAATATAAAGAAGAATTATTGAATAATGATGAGGTGGAAGATAAAATCCTAGAGTAGATTCATGGTTTAGATACTCTAGATATGGATATGAGATTCTGCTACTAAGAGAGACAATTTCATAAGCAAAATAGAATTTAGCTTGTGCTGGATTGAATCTGAATTGTGTGATGAAGAAGATCGATGGTGGAGGATTAGTATTCTAGGTTTGGGTTGTTTAAAATATGTTTCTGCATCATAACTATAATAGTCAACCAAAATATGAAGTGTCAAATATTTCCAAGAAGATCAGACTAGATGTAGTTATATATCGACGATGGCAATCTATTCCCAAGAAGGATCGACAAAAATGTATGATCTAGAATTTTCTGAACTGTAGTTCTACTAAGAAACCAACAAGTTGCAGAGACCCCGTGCTATCATGACAGACTCCCTTATAGAGGATTTCTCAGAGGACGAACCAATGAGATAATTCTAGCTAAACTCTTTGTTGAGTTGTTGTAACAAGATTATGTGTATTGTTTCTTGATTATTGTAATATGAAAAACTATAAGTAGAGGTTGAACCCTCATTTTAAATGGTCGGCTCTAGCGTGTTTACCTATGAATTGTAAATATTATTGAAGAGATGAATGAAAGAAGTAATACATTAATATTTGACTCAAGTTTGCGTTCTCTTGCTTGATGTCAGAGGTTCAGATTTCATAGTTGCATTTTTGTAAATACTTAGATGGTTAGTTTGTGCCTGTTTTGGATTACTAGTTGTTGTGAGTAATTGAAATCTACTTTGAATTCATTTTGTGTTATTTAAAAGTAAATTTTTGTAATATCTAAGTGTTTGGTGAATTTTTTTATTTGTATTATCATTATTTGAGTATTAAAATTGCTTGCTATAATATTTCTTTGTTATGCTTTAAATACATGAAACGATCTATTATGAGATAATTGTTGATCTGAGTGTATGTCCTTAATCTAGTTTTTTGGGAGATTTTTATGATGGTGCAATGTTTTTAACCTATTTGTCCATTGTTATTTACATCTCTCTAATCCTAACCTTATCTTACCCTAAACTCCAAACCCTAAGTGAGCATAATTGTGTCAAAAACCTGCTAAGTTGACAAGGAACCAGCCTACTCTGGAGGTTGGATCAGAAACTCCTATTTTGGTCCATCCAATTTTGAGTGCTGAGCTGCAGCTATCGGGTGCAAGCCTGGACAAAAAATAGGAAGATAGATAGTTGCAATACTAAGTGAAAACTTGGTGCAATTTAGTGCCCAACAATTTTTTGCATGCCCGATGGGACCAGTTCACAAGGAACATGAAACCCATCAAAAGAGTTATTGTTATCTCAACCTAAAGGAATCAAGATTGGGTGAATTGTCTTAACCTTGTAAGTGGAGAAAATAAAATTCACCCGGTGACTCCCTAGTTATAAGACCCTAAAAAAGTATCATAGACTAGTACCCTTTCAAGTATACTAGGTCTTTCAAGAGGAACAACCCTGATTCTTTCTTTCATTTTGAGTTACCTCAGAGAGGGGTTGTTGTTATCAAAATTTTAGATCAAGATTTTATTGAAGAAGAAGAGCTTTTGGAAGAAAACCCAACAGTTCCCCCAAGAAGACCTATAGCAATAAACATGGCACATAATGTGGCTCCTAATCAGCCACTTCATAAGTACCCTAATTGGGATTCAACTGGGCCCCTTATATTAGCACAAATGGATGCCATTCCTCAAGATGTATCTAAGGCAATCCACACATATGATGGATTTGGGAAAACAACTTATGAACACTGCCAAGATCTCCTAAATCTGACAACAATCCACAACATAAAAGAAGAAAATTATTATTGTTAGAATTCTAGCCCTGTCCTTTCATGGAAATATATTACATTGGTTCAAAATTTTGGAAGATAATTTTATCACTTCATGGAAATATTTGGTTGAGCCATTCATAAAAGAATTTAATGAATCTTTTGATCCTTTTTCCCTATTGAATCAGTTTATAGCCATGCAAAAAACCCAGCAAGAAACTGTCTCAAACTTCAATTTGAGATTTATTAGAACATGGAAGAGAATTCCTCCTACTACTAGAACAGCTGCATATTTAGCTTATATGTATTATATGCATGCCCTGGGATCAGAACTAGGTCTGCAGACATAATAGTCTAGAGTAGAAACCTTTCCCCAAGTTTATAATGTAGTTGTCCATGCTAAAAATATCCTAATCAACATAGGAAGGATTCCCCCCAAAACCGTGTTACCCTATAACTCAGAAACCAATAGTGGCCATGAAAAATCCATAAATTCCTCCTACATGGAACCCCTTGCTTTACCATCCCCATCTCCACAAATAAATCTGATTCCTTGGTCTAAATCGGTAGCCTCTACACCTCCTTTTCCTCCCCTTCCTTCCCAACCTTCTCAAGAATTGTCTACTATTTTTTATATACAATATACCATGAAAATTTTGAGTAACAAAATGAATTCAATGGGAAAAAGATATCAAGAAAGGTCACAATAGAGGATATTCCCATATGCGAACAAAGATCAAATGCCTGGTCCTAGCAATAGTACAGGGGTTAGGGTTAATGCAAAATATGAGGAGCCAAAATGTTCTATAGATACCACTCTTGCAAATGTTTGGTGTGTTGGCAATTTTGGGTACTTTGAGTACTTTGCATTTGCTCAAGTGAATAAGTTGTCATTGATGTCAAAGAGCTTTTGAAAGAATTTGATTTGATGTAAAATAATGTGTTTTTGATGAAGGTTCGGCTTGACAGGTTCGAAATCAGTAAGTTGGAAAAATGTCGCGATATCGCGACATGTCGCATTTTCGCGACTCAGGTAGGAGAGAGAAAGCTTTTTGAAAAAGTGTCGCGATATCGCGACATGTCGCATTTTCATGACTTAGGTAGGAGAGAGAAAGCTTTTTGAAAAAGTGTCGCGATTTCGTGACATGTTGGCAGAGAAAGAAAGCAAGGTGGAAAGTGTCACGATTTCGTGACATGTCGGGTTTTCGTGACCCGAAGAAAAGAAAAGCGCTAAGGAGGAAAAGTGTCACGATTTCGCGACATGCTACAGAAGTTGAATTAAGAAGCATCACGATTTTGCGACATGCTAAAAAGCTCGAAGTGAGAACTGTCATGATTTCGTGACATGCAGCAAAGGGAAGAGTCTAAAATGAGAAGTTTTAGCCTGTCAATGCTATCATTGAGTTGGAGAAAGTGTCATGATTTCATGACAGAAATAGTAAGCAAGTCTTCAATAGAAGAAGCGTCATGATTTCATGACGAATTGAAGAAGGAAGAGCTCGAAGGTGAAAGCGTCACGATTTCATGACATGTTCCGTTTTCGCGTAAGAGAAAAGCTTAAGGCAGCGAAAGTGTCACGATTTCGTGACATGTTCCATTTTCGCTAGTGCAAGCCTAGAAGAAGGCCATGAAGACAGAAGGGTCACGATTTCGTGACATAAGTGAAGATGACGTCAGCAAAGGTAGGAGTGTCACGATTTCATGACAAAAGCAGAGAAGAAGGCAATGAAGACTAAAGTGTCACGATTTCACGACAGGAGTGAAGATGACGTCAGCAAAAGTTAGAAGTGTCACGATTTCGTGACAAGGACGTAGTCAAGGCAGACAAAGGCAAAAAGTGTCACGATATCGCGACAATAGCCAAAGAAAGTGTACGGTTGCAAAAGTGTCACGATATCACGACATGTTGTAGTTTCGCGATAGAAGCTACAGGTGAGTTCCAGAGGCGGTTGAAGGACAGAGTTAACTTTGAGCCGACAAAGTTAAATCTGGGCCGACGTAAATTAGGGCATGCAGCCGACGGAGTTAGGGTTTGCATTTGCATAACAACCGACTAAGATCAAAGTTTTGATCTTAAAAGTATTGCTATAAAAGGAGGGTTGTTTGAAGAGTTTGATCATCGATCGAAGTGTGCGTTCGAAGTGCGACTTTCGTAGAAGCAGAGTGCGGGGAGAAGTTCGATCATCGAGGAGCAGAGTGTGCGAAGATAGTGCTGCTGTGTTTGCATAGAGGTGCATAAGTGGATGTTTGATCGAGTGCTGTAATTGCGCAGAGGTGCAAATTTCGAGGACATTAGTGCCAGACCGAAGGACTGTGTTTGGTGCAGATAAGAGGACCAGCTTTGGAGGTGAAAGAGTTGAGGACAGAGGTCTCCAGCCAGAGCAGGGAAGACAGGTGTCTTCTATGGATAGAGTTCCACTTGCTAAGGGCAGTAGAGACAGAGGTCTTCTAGAGGATCACCAGTTAGAGCAGAGCTAGGGGAAGGTATCTCCTTTGGGTTGGTGCCCATAAACTTTGTAATCGGGAAAGGTTTCCCAGAATTAGAGGTGATAAAATTTAGTGAAAAATTTTATCCGTGGAGTAGCCCGCGTTGGGTGAACCACGTAAATTGTTGTGTCTCTATTGTGGATGATATTCTGTGCATTGCTTTGATTTCTATTTTTGATACTGTTATCTATTCGCTGCATAATATTAATTTGAAAGATCGAAGGAAAAAGTAAAAAGCGGTCTTATACTGTTCACCCCCCCTCTCAGTATAAGCTTGTGTTCTTCAATTGGTATCAGAGCAGGTCTCTCCAGAAAAAGCCTAACAGCTTGGAGAAGGATCTATCAAAAGAACATACAGATTCAGAAAAGGATGAAGAGGTTAAGTTCGATCTCAAAAGTGAATTCTTCTGGACTTTAAGAAATTTTAGGGAAGAGAGTTCTATTCTCAAGCATCATGACAGGAAGAAGAGACAACAAGATCAATCTTCATCCTGAAGAACGATGGATTCCAGTTGGTCACAAGAAGAACAATCATCCAAGGCATCAAAACAGGTTACATAATACTTTCCATGGCTACTATTTTTCTTGCAAGAAATTTGGTCACAAAGCTATGCATTGCAATAAATCCGTGAATAGCCATAGTAAGGAAAATGTTAACTCTTTTGCACCTCTTATGGATAAAAATGTCATGTGTTACAAGTGCAAGAATTTTGGGCATATAGCAAGGATGTGCAGTTTGGATAGATCTAGGCTTGAGTTCACTAGAAAGAGAAATGAGATCAAATCTAAGTCAATGATAGTTCAAACTGCTTTTCATGCTCAAGACAAAGTAGAGAAATGGTATCTTGATAGTGGTTGTTCAAAACATATGACTGGTGAAAAGGAAAAGTTTTTGGTCTTAAAAAACACAAACAAAGGAACAGTTAGTTTTGGAGATAACAGGTCAGCTAAAATCTGTGGTAAAGGGACTCTTAGTTTGGATGGAAAATCCAAAATAGAAAATGTGCTTTATGTAGAAGGCCTAAGACATAACCTTCTAAGTGTGAGTCAACTTTGTGATCAAGGACACATAGTATCTTTCTTTTCAGATAGATGTGAGATACGTAAAGAAAAAAATGGAAAACTCATTGCTAGTGCTACAAGGACTCCAAACAATCTTTACATGCTAAGTGAGATAAAAAGGGAAAAGTGTTTTCTAACCCAAGAAGATGAGAGTTGGTTATGGCATAAAATATTGGGGCATTTGAGCTTTGATAATCTTGTCAATATTAGTAACAAGGAAGCGATTAGAGACTTGCCCAAAATAAAAAGGCCCCATAACACCATTTGCGGTCCTTGTCAACATGGAAAACGAGACCAGAACCAGTTTTAAATCAAAAGGGTATACTTCTTCAAAACCATTAGATCTTATTCATACTGATTTATGTGGCCCCACCAGAACTCAGAGCATTCAAGGAGAAAGCTACTTCATGTTGTTTATAGATGATTATTCCAGAATGACTTGGGTTACTTTTCTCAAAGAAAAATCTGAAGCTTTTGAAAAATTTAAAGCGTTCAAAGAAATGATTGAAAATGAGACTGACAAGAGAATCAAATGCTTAAGATCGGACAGAGGAGGAGAGTTCACGTCTAATGAATTTGTGGAATACTATGAGCAACAAGGAATCAAAAGAGAATATTCAGCAGCAAGGACTCCTCAACAAAATGGAGTAGTTGAAAGAAAAAATAGAACTATTGAAAATATGGCTAGAGCTATGTTAAATGAGTCAAAACTTTTAGATGGTTTCTGGAAAGAAGCAGTCAGTACAGCAGTCTACATTATCACCAGGGCCCAACTTAGAGTCAACCATCATAAAACTCCTTATGAGTTGTGGAAAGGAAGACCAGCTACAGTAAAACATTTCAAAGTGTTTGGGAGTAAGTGTTTCATCAGAAGGGAAGATCAGAATTTGGGTAAGTTTGATCCTAGGTGTGATGAGGGAATTTTTCTTGGTTATTCCAACAGAAGCAAGGCTTACAGATGCTTCAACAAAAGAACGCATACTGTCATAGAGAGCATAAATGTAACAGTTGATGAAAAGACAGGGATGAGAGAACTTGTCAAGGAAATCAGTGATGAAATTTGTCAAGAAGAATTCAGAGAGGTTTCGGATGAAGAAGAGGAAAGACAACAACTACTTCCCAAAACTCCTTCACGATATGTTCAGAAATATCATCCCAAATATTTGATCATTGGTGATCCAAACAACAGGCAAACTAGAAGAAGAGTCATTCCTTCACACGATTCTACAAATATTTCATTACTATCTCAGATTGAGCCAAAAGATTTCAGTGAAGCCTGTGCAGATAAATTTTGGGTAAAAGCAATGGATGAAGAGCTAAATCAAATAGAGAAAAGTGAAACCTGGGATTTGGTTCCAAGACCTAAGGACAAGAATGTCATTGGCACAAAATGGATATTCAGAAATAAACTCAATGAGGATGGAAATATTGTCAGAAACAAAGCTAGGTTGGTTTGCAAAGGGTATGCTCAAGTAGAAGGTGTGGATTTCGAAGAGACGTTCGCTCCTGTTGCTCGTCTCGAAGCTATCAGAATGTTTTTGGCTCTTTCAAGCTTCAAAGCATTCAAGGTGTATCAAATGGATGTAAAGTCAGCTTTTTTAAATGGAGTGTTGGATGAAGAAGTCTACACAGAACAGCCAGAAGGCGTGTCTCTCTCAGATCAATCAGACTATGTGTGTAAACTAAAAAAGGCCTTGTATGGGTTAAAGCAAGCTCCTAGGGCTTGGTACTCAAGACTTGACAGGTACCTTCATGAGCAAGGCTTCAAGAAAGGTGTGGTAGATAGCAATCTGTATATTAAGGATGAAGGTGATGATATGCTGATTGTAGTTGTCTATGTTGATGATATCATTTTTGGGGGAAATAATACTCAGTTGTGCAAAGACTTTGCTAACACCATGCAGAAGGAATTTGAGATGTCTATGATTGGAGAGCTGTCATTCTTTTTAGGTCTTCAGATTGCTCAATCAAAAGATGGTATATTTCTCTCTCAAGGAAAGTATATCAAAGAAATGTTAAAAAAATTTGGGATGATGGACAACAAACCTGTATGTACTCCAATGACTACGGGGTGCAAGATGAGTAAAGATGATGAATCTGCAGTGGCAGATCAGAGGTTGTACAGATCAATGATTGGCAGTTTATTATATGTTACAGCTACCAGACCAGATATCATGCAGGCTGTTGGGTTAGTAGCCAGATTTTAGGCAGCTCCTAAAGATTCTCATGTTACAGCAGTTAAAAGGATTTTCAGATATCTGAAGGGCACTATGGACTTTGGGCTTTGGTATCCCAAAGGTGATGATTTCACTCTCACAGCCTATACAGATGCAGATTGGGCAGGCAGTAATGATGACAAGAAAAGCACCAGTGGTGGAGCATTCTTTCTGGGAAAGAGTCTGGTCTCTTGGCTAAGTAAGAAACAACCTTCAGTTTCCTTATCTACGATAGAGGCTGAATACATAGCAACAGTGGCGGGGTGTACACAGGTTTTATGGATGAAAACCACCTTGGAGGATTTCAAAGTCAAGCATGAACAACCCATCTCCATATTTTGTGATAATACAAGTGCCATAAGTATTTCCAAAAATCCGGTAATGCACTCAAGGACAAAGCATATTTCCATCAAGTATCACTTTCTAAGGGAGAAAGTGCAAGACAAACAGGTCAAGGTAGAATATGTGTCTACTAAAGAGCAGATTGCAGATATCTTCACAAAACCTCTTCCAAGAGATACGTTTGAGTATCTAAGGGAGAAATTGGGAGTTGTACTCCCACCCCAGAATTAATCACCTCATCAGGAGGTGGGGGAGGGACTAAGCTAAGAAGCTCATTCTTAGTCCCGAGCCCCAAAGGTGACCCTTTGCCATTGATGACAAAGGGGGAGAGATTTGAGTAAGGGGGAGAGATATGAGTAAGGGGGAGAGCTTCAATGTGAAGAGGAAAGCTTCAAGTCAGGGGGAGCAAAAACTTCAAAGGCAGAGTCTCAGTTATGCAGTTTCTCAGCTGTTAACTCGGTTGGTTTCAGTTTTGGCTCTTAAGACGTGTTTTTAGTAAAGGGTTGCCATCAATGACAAAGGGGGAGATTGTTGGCAATTTTGGGTACTTTGAGTACATTGCATTTGCTCAAGTGAATAAGTTGTCATTGATGTCAAAGAGCTTTTGAAAGAATTTGATTTGATGTAAAATAATGTGTTTTTGATGAAGGTTCGGCTTGACAGGTTCGAAATCAGTAAGTTGGAAAAATGTCACGATATCACGACATGTCACATTTTCATGACTCAAGCAGGAGAGAGAAAGATTTTTGAAAAAGTGTCACGATATCGCGACATGTCGCATTTTCATGACTTAGGAAGGAGAGAGAAAGCTTTTTGAAAAACTGTCACGATTTCGTGACATGTTGGCAGAGAAAGAAAGCAAGGTGGAAAGTGTCACGATTTCGTGACATGTCAGGTTTTCATGACCTGAAGAAAAGAAAAGCGCTAAGGAGGAAAAGTGTCACGATTTTACGACATGCTTCAAAAGTTGAATTAAGAAGCGTCATGATTTTGTGACATGCTGAAAAGCTCGAAGTGAGAACTGTCATGATTTCGTGACATGCAACAAAGGGAAGAGTCTAAAATGAGAAGCGTCATGATTTCATGATAGGCTACAAAGAAGTTGTACGGATGCGAGAAGTGTCACGATTTCAGAAGTTGAAGAGAAAGCTTGCAAATGAGAAAGTGTCACAATTTCATGACAAGTTGAGATGGCAGCATTGAGTTGGAGAAAGTGTCATGATTTCATGACAGAAATAGTAAGCAAGTCTTCAACAGAAGAAGCGTCACGATTTCACGACGAATTGAAGAAGGAAGAGCTCGAAGGCGAAAGCGTCACGTGAGAAAGAGAAGAAGGCCATGAAGACAAAAGGGTCACGATTTCACGACATAAGTGAAGATGACGTCAGCAAAGGTAGGAGTGTCACGATTTCATGACAAAAGCGGAGAAGAAGGCAATGAAGACTAAAGTGTCACGATTTCACGACAGGAGTGAAGATGACGTCAGCAAAAGTTAGAAGTGTCACGATTTCGCGACAAGGACGTTGTCAAGGCAGACAAAAGCAAAAGTGTCACGATATCGCGACAATAGCCAAACGAAAGTGTACGGCTGCAAAAATGTCGCGATATCGTGACATGTTGTAGTTTCACGATAGAAGCTACAGGTGAGTTCCAGAGGCGGTTGAAGGACAGAGTTAACTTTGAGCCGACAAAGTTAAATCTGGGCCGACGTAAATTAGGGCATGCAACCGACGGAGTTAGGGTTTGCATTTGCATAACAGCCGACTAAGATCAAAGTTTTGATCTTAAAAGTATTGCTATAAAAGGAGGGCTGTTTGAAGAGTTTGATCATCGATCGAAGTGTGCGTTCGAAGTGCGACTTTCATAGAAGCAGAGTGCGGGGAGAAGTTCGATCGTCGAGGAGCAGAGTGTGCGAAGACAGTGCTGTTGTGTTTGCATAGAGGTGCATAAGTGGATGTTTGATCGAGTGTTGTAATTGCGCAGAGGTGCAAATTTCGAGGACATTAGTGCCAGACCGAAGGACTGTGTTTGGTGTAGATAAGAGGACCAGCTTTGGAGGTGAAAGAGTTGAGGACAGAGGTCTCCAACCAGAGCAGGGAAGACAGGTGTCTTCTGTGGATAGAGTTCCACTTGCTAAGGGCAGCAGAGACAGAGGTCTTCTAGAGGATCACCAGTTAGAGCAGAGCTAGGGGAAGGTATCTCCTTTGGGTTGGTGCCCATAAACTTTGTAATCGGGAAAGGTTTCCCAGAATTTGAGGTGATAAAATTTAGTGAAAAATTTTATCCGTGGAGTAGCCCGCGTTGGGTGAACCACGTAAATTGTTGTGTCTCTATTGTGGATGATATTTTGTGCATTGCTTTGATTTCTATTTTTGATACTGTTATCTATTCACTGCATAATATTAATTTGAAAGATCGAAGGAAAAAGTAAAAAGCGGTCTTATACTGTTCACCCCCCTCTCAGTATAAGCTTGTGTTCTTCATGGTGTTTGTTATGTAATGATCTCCAAGACTCACAATCTTGTGTGATGTATCAACACCATGTTCAACAATCTATGGATCAAGCTAAAAGAAATCAGAAAGGGAGGGTTAATATGTTATGGAACCCTGATCAAATCATGGCCAGAAAAGAGTTGGATGAAGAAAGCCCAATTGATGTGATGACAAGATCTGGAAAGAAAGCTTTACAAGTAGACTCCCAAAATATGGGATAATTCTAGGTCCCTTCTCAAAAGAAAGCTGACTCTCCCATTCAAAGTAATGACACTTTTCCTATTTCTCAAGCTATAGGGAAGGAGAAGACAGATAGTCTCCCTGAAAATCTCGAAAGAGAAACAAAATTAGATAGAATGAGATCCAAGGGTGAGGATCAATAAAGGCTTAGGTTCCCCTCTATCACCAAAATACAAATATTAGAGGTAACCCAACAATACAAAAAGAAATATGGTGAGCCAGACAGAGGCCTGGAAGGACTATCCTTAACCAAGTATGAGTATAACATTATTGAGGAGATGAAAAGGATTCCATCAAAAGCTAGTCTATATGATACTCTTTTCATATTGGGCCAGATTTACCTGCTTAAAGCTTCCCTCAACAAAAATCCCTAGAACAAACCAACCACCACCATCCTCAGTATACCACCAGAAAAGAGAGAAATGACACCTACTATTCTAAAAAAAAAACCTCCCCTTTTCTACATATCCTTAAGAATGGAAGGATGGGTAGTCCAAAATTGTATGATTTATTCAGGAGCATCAACCATATTTATGCCTAAGGCAGTCTATGAAGATATGGGTATGTAATATACCTAGTCTTGTCCCATAGTGTTGTAATTATATGGGACACCTGTAAAAATGGTTGGGGTTATTAAAGATGTACTAATGAGGTTGCACAAATCTCCCGAGGTAACATTAGTGCAAGAAATAGTGGTGGTTGACTTGGAACCTTATTTTAGGTTATGCCTCTCAAGAGAATTTACTACAAAATTAGGATGATGTATGTACATGGATTATTATAGCATGGTAATACCTTTCAAAGGAAAAATAATAAGGATAACACCAGAGAAACTAGTTGCTTATCATATTGAAAAAATTGAAGAGGATTTGTGCAATATTAATCTTGTGGAGGAATTTGAGCTAGCGGAAAATATTGAGGAGCTAGACATTGAATATGAGTTGCCTTTCAAAGAAGACTATAGTCAATTTGGAATTGGTATGGGTACATACAGTATCACAACTGAACTATAAAATAAATTTCTTACTATTTTTAATCAATCCCTAAGAAAAAAAGAAACATGGGTTATGCATTTTGATGGTGCTAAATTTAGAAATGGTGCAGGGGCTAGTGTGGTTCTACAATCACAGTCTGAAGGGATAAAAAAAATTTCTTATAGAATGACATGGTCATGTACCAAAAATGTCATAGAATACAAAGCTTTGTGCCTCAGATTGATGCAAGTAGAAAGTATGGACATCAAAAATTTTAACATATATGATGATTCTAAGATAAAATTCCATCAGGTAAGGAATAAGTATAGTAGTAAGCACCATTACTTGAAAGCTTACAGAAATAGTGTATGGGACCTAATGGATTCATTTGATGCCCTGAACCTAATTTTTGTACCTAGAAAAGATAATCACCTAGTAGATTCTTTGGCAACAAAGGGGGCTAATTTCAATCCTCCTGTAGATTTTGGAACTAAGAAGACCAAAAGCATTAAAATGGTTTTCAGACTTGTAGTACCAGACAAGCAGATATTCTCACAGGTTTTTGAAAGTGATGAACAAATTTTGGATTTCATGATAAGAGAAGCATGCTTCTCGACTATCCAAGAGGAAGACTTGGAATAAATAGATTAGCAAGACTTTATCCAACTAATAAACAATCATATCCCAATGGTATTGATCACCCTTGAAAGTCTATTTTATAATGAATATAAAAAGAAGGTTGGAGCTATGAAGGTCAGTAAAAATATCTATAAAGAAGTAGAGGTTGGAATATGAAAGAAGATCAATGTTGGGATCCAATGTTCACCTGAAGAAGCAGAAGAGATTAAAGCTTTATGATTAAAATACCAAGACGTTGTGGCTTGGTCATATGAAGAACTTAAGGTATATGACAAAAATATTATCTAGCATACTATCTATTTATAACCCGATGCTAAACCATTCTAGAAAAAATAGAGGCCTGTTAATCCAAGGATAGAAGCCATTATGAGGGAGGAACTCTTAAATCTACTAAAGGCTAGGATAATATATCCAATAAAAAATTCCACTTGGGTGGCCAATTTGGTACCCATAAGAAAGAAGAATTGGGATATACACCTATGTGTAGATTTTATAAATCTAAATCAAGCATCTCTCAAGGATCACTATCCTCTCCCTCAGATTGACCAGATCTTCCAAGTGGTAGCTGGAGCAGAAATATTCTCACTTTTGGATGGTTACTTTGGATATAATAAGATTTGGGTAAAATATCAAGACCAATACAAGATAACATTTACTACAAAATGGGGTACATTTGCCTATCAGAGAATGCCCTTTGGGTTGTCCAATGCTGGAGCTACATTTTAGAGGGCCATGGACTATGCCTTTGGTATATTTATAAATAAAGTTATTCTAATTTACTTGGATGACATGATGGTATTTTCTCATGATAAAAATGATCATCTATCTCATTTGGAACAGGTTTTTCAAAAATGTAAATAATTTAGTATCTCACTTAATCCTAAGAAGTTATTCTTTGTAGTACATGAGGGTAAACTGTTAGGCCATGTGGTCTCAAAGAAAGGTATGTCCATAGATCTAGAAAGAATTGGTGCAATTCTAGCTATTCCTTTGCCTACTAATCAAAAGACCTTGCAGTAATTCTTAGGTCAAATCAATTTCGTTAGGAAGTTCATTTCTGATTTAGCACAAAAAGTGAGGCCTATATCTAAACTACTCAAGAAAAAGACAGAGTTCAAGTAGACCGAGGTTAGGAAGTAAGCTTTCGAGGTCATCAAGCAATCCATTGCAATAGCCCTAATCTTGATAAATCCTAATTTCACTAAGGATTTTATCCTCTATGCTTATGGAGCTAAAGAAAGTTATGCCTTGGTACTCACCCAAAAATATAGTCAAGGGGATGAGCACCCTATGTTATTTTAGAGTTAGAATCTACATGATTATCAGGTAAAATACAACTTTATTGAGACAAATGTTTGCTATAATGAATTTTCTAAAGAATTTTAGACAATATCTGGTACAGAGCAAAACCCTGGTATATGTGGTTCATCCAGATGTAAGGAGTTTTATTTTACAAGGTGAATTTGGATATAAAAGGGTTGGTTGGATTACTAAGATCTAGGAATATGATGTAGAGATACATCCCACCAAATTGGTAAGAGGTAGATCCTTGTACCAAGGATTGACAAATGCTTCAGCATTGGTTGAAATAACAGCTTGTCATATGATAGAAGAGGATCAGATGGAGATTGTTCACACTCTGGATTTTGATTGGATTGAGAAAATTACCAGGTATTTCCAAATTGGGATCTGCCCACCTGATATGAATTCTTCTCAAAAAAGGAGGTATAGAATTCATGCTCTAAAATATGTATTACTACCTGAAGGGTTGTTCAAAAGAAACTTGGATGGTATTCTCCTAGAATGTTTGGAGGAAAAACAAAAAAGAGTAATTGAAGAATTTCATGGAGGCTCAGCAGGAGGTCATAGCTCTAGTAGAACTATATATTTGAATATAATAAGAGCAGGTTATTATTGGCCTACCATGTTCAATTATGCTTTTAAAATTTTCCAGGATTGTGATAAGTTTCAGAGGTACATTGGAAGAACAAGAAATGTTGTGTCTTCCCTAAAGCCTATTCAAGTCGAAGAGCCTTTCCAACAATGGGGATTAGATTTTATAGGAGTTATAAATCCTAATTCTTTAGCAGAGCACAATTTTATCTTGACAGCTACATATTATCTTACCATATGGGTAGAGGCCATTCCTACAAAGAAGGTGGACCAAGAATTTGTGATCAACTTTGTGGAGATTTTGATTTCCATATTTGGAGTTCTGAAATTTTTGATGAGTGATAATGGCCCTGCTTTCATAGGAGCTAAGTACATTGAGTTTCCCATAAAGTATGGCATCACCTTTAAAAATACTTAAAACTATTACCCATAAGGTAATGGACTTGCAGAATCTACCAATAAAAACCTATTAAGGATTTTGAAAAAATCTTTGGAAGGTAACAAAAGGAGTTGGCACCTGTTGCTCAACCATGCTCTATGGGTAGACAGGATTACTATTAAAAAGTCCATCAAAACTTCGTCTTATTCACTAGTATAAGTAAAAGAGACAATATTACCAATTCACTTAGATATTCCAACACTTAATCTTGTTAGTATAGAAGAAGAATTAGAATATGATCCAGTTAAAACCATATTGACACACTTGCTATGATTGGAAGAGAGCAAGACTCAAGCATATGATAATTTTCAAAAGCACTCATCATAAATTAAAGCATGGTTTGATAAAAATTCCGGGTTCAAGAAACTTCAAGTTGGAGATTTAGTTCTCAGGTGGAATGTTGATAGGGCAAAACTAGGTAAACATGAAAATTTTGATTCCTTTTGGGATGGTCCTTTCAAAATTGTGGAAGCTAAAGAGTCTAATATATTTTAGTTGAAGGATCCAGAGGGAAACATACAACCAATTTCGGTGAATGGTTTCCACCTTAAGCTTTACTATATGTAAGAAATAAGCTCATTATAACATATGTATATACATTGTACAAATATTTCCCCTTCCTTTCTACAATTTCTATTTTGTTTTCTTTTTGCACTTTGTAATTAATTCCTTTTTCAAAGAAATGCTAAAAAAAGAAGAGAGAAAGAAGAATTTTTGTAAGAAATGACTAAGTGTTGGCAAAATTCATGGTAATGTTCCATTTCGTACATTGTGCTGTGCTAAACTCCTTGGAGTGGCATTTCACCCTCAAGATCGCATGGTTAAATCCGGATTGGCAATTCCGTAGAGTGGTCTATATTTTTCTATCCCGCATAAGGAAGGACAAGAATGGCACCAATCTAGGAACCTCTCAAATATAGAGATAGCCGGAGCGGAATCAGGGTAAAGTGACATGTGTGTAGGCTTAGTGGACTTGAAAAGTTCTTAAAGACTTTGGAGTAGAATCAGGACAAATCCAAACAACAAGTTTCAATTTGACACGTTGAGGCTAAATATTGCTCATGCATTCAATTCTAACAAAATAGTGCATGAACCAAAGAATAGCCAAAGGGATGTAATGAGTTGGTGGTGCAATTTCAAAATTCGACCAATAAGGAAATAGGGCACCACCTTTGAGCCACCAAAGTAAATAATGAAAAATATTGGAAAGTGTGCCAACAAAGATATTGTGTAGCAACTACATTAATGGTGAAAAATACACAGGCTCTAAAGAAAAGAAGCAATGAGAAGAATATACAAAACCCATTTGGATGCCCCTTGTGTTTACAGGAAGGTAGATAAAATACATCCATACCTTGGAGAATTTACTACAAAGCGAGACGATGAATTTTGCTACTATCAAAATGGCACCCAAAAATTCATCCACTAAATCATCAAAGGTAGCAACAAGATTAGAGGTTCATGTACATCGGACCAGTCGGGTTGCAAATACAATGATGACGAGGGTAGGAAGGACCCACCTCATAATAGATTTTGAATTTCCATATTTTGAAGGAAATCCAATGCGACGACAAGGTATGATAGCCATAAAATCCTTTTTGTTCTCTTATATCTATGATTTTGTGCATCACTACCCAAAACTAGTCTCTACTATGATTCAATTCTATGATTCTAAAAATAGAATAGTTAGAACCCCTACGGGAACTCCCCAATTTTCAATCACAAGGGAGACTTGATATGGGTTATTTGTCATAGGGGTAGGTCCATCCTCAAAGCTCAGATCATTTAACATAGCAAAGCTTGACAAATCTTACGCTGAGATGATGGCCTCAGAGGAAAAAATGGAGGCACTAGAAAAATGGCTTCATTTTAATTTTAGAAGGATAAGGAATCAAGAAGAAATGCCTGAATTCCCAATTCACATTGATGAATTTACAAACCTAAAATTATTTTCTATGTTGGCTTGTATGGAGGGTTTGGAATCTGACAGGATGGTTCATGGTTGGCAAATTTTTGTGACATATTGTATTTCTAATGAAAGGATGTACAAAAGAGACATGAGAGAGAGAGGTACCAAAGTAATTTACTTTTACTGGCCAACTTTTCTTTCTCAAAGGATCCATGAGAAAATGGTAAACATGAAGAAGGTGTTTGTGCTCTCAGTTTCAGACATTGTTCGAGTCTCGTATGGATGTTCTATGCAACCATCAAAAGCAGAATGTCATGGATCCCAGCTAAGGATAAAACCAGTGATGGAGAACCATTGTTGATCTATTATTGAATGGATTGTTTGAAGAGCAGTGAGTCCTATTACAGATTTAACTTGGAAATCTTGGAACCTACCCTAAAAATAATGTACAATGAGTGCCCTAGGTTGCCCTCCTTAGCTAAGTATATTTTGAGGAAAGAATACACTGAGGAAGGAGATTGGTATCTACTAACAAAGGGCACAATAATCAGGTTATATGGTTTCATAGGTAAACCTTTTATCCTAACTCACTTTGTCATAGAAAGGCTATTCACCCTGGAGTATCTAAGGCAAGTGGTACACATTGACGCAAGCTACGATTCGAGAGGGAAGAAGAAGTATCTAATTACTTACTGCACTAAAAGTAGTATTATTGTATCTGAGTGGCAGATCCAACAAATTGACCAATACCTTGATAGGTTAGGTTTATTCTATATTCCCCAAAGATGGAGTTATGATCCCGATGGTGTTTCATTATGAGAAATAAAACCCTAAATGGAGACAAGGCCTATAAATTTAAAATAAATCCTAGGGTTAATTTCAAACAGGGAAGGAATAATGATGAAACTACTATTTTGGAGTGGAACATCTCAAATATGAATTAGTTACCTCCATGGTTGGATTTCTATTAATAGGTGGTGGATTTTGATCCATAACATGAGCTCAGTCATCGGCTTACAAAAGATACAATTAATAAGGTAAGAGTTTGATCTACCAATATGAAGGACAATCCTTTTGAAGAAGATGTAGCAGAGAGAGGAAAACCGAAGGAGAAAGGACCATGGAAAATGACAAATATTGCTTATTGGTGGCGTATGAGGGTTGAAATTGGAATTTTTTTTCCAAAATCGAAGGTTTGGAATGAAATTTGATAAGGAATTTTTAGAAATTTATAATAAGAATGTTGAAATCTGGAGACCAAAGGATATCAGAAATATAGTATTAATAAGTGAAAAATCCCATAATGTTTCTGAACCACTACTTCATCTTGCACATCAGAGGATTCATACAGAGATGCAAGAAGTTCCTTTGATCACAGCTGAAGTACTCAAAATATCTAGTCCTACTTCTAAGCAGGTAGATAATTTTTCCAAGGAGGTTAAATTGGTGAATGAAATGCGATTCCTTGAGGAAAGAACTGTCAATATTCTGCTAATTGAAATAAGATCTCCACCTTTTTTTTTCATCTCTACAACATCAGTTAAGCTATTGACCATATTTGAGAAACCTCTATTTTCAAGAGTAGTTCAAGAAGATGAAGAGAAAGAAAATTTTGAAGGAGAAATGGCTATTTTTCGATTAGTTTATATAAGGACTAATAGAAACCCATAAATAGAGGAGGAAGAGGCTTCCAAAATGCAGAAGATGACTATGGAGGAAATTACAAAAGAGGTATCTACTTTTAATACAGAAGGGTTAGTTGAACAAGAAAAAAATCTTGAAACAGAAGTTGGGCAAGAACACCCTACATCTGTAGGTGAAGGTATGATTTCTAATCCCTCTTCTCCTTATCATCTCTAGGAATCCCTAAAAGGATTTTTCTCCCTTTTTGGTCAAGAAAATATGGTGAATTTGCCTCCTTCCCCTCATAGTCCTCCCCTCATCCCATTAATAGCTATGGAGGCATCAGTAAGTTCTACTATATCACAACCTCCTTCAAATCCACCTTCCACTTCTGAGGCATCCAATTCAGTATCCACCATCATTGTGCCCTCATATCTTTTACCACCATCCATGGGACAATGCATTACAAGTTCATCTATCCTCTCTATTATCAGTTATGTTCCCATTTCCCTAAATTTACATATACCAACAACAACAATAGTCACAAAATCTACCATTGTAATAGAGGTTGTTATCAATGTGTCTCCATTCCCAACAACAACAAGTCAGTCTGCCCTTATGTTTTTGATGCCATTATCTCCTTTGACTGCTAATATTTCAAAGTCTATTGTTGTATCCAAAGAGTAGGTAGCTACTCAGAGCATAAATTATTATTAGGCAGAGAAGCTTACCAAGCCTTCTAGTCAGATGGTTATGACAAGATAAAGTATGTATGTTAATCCCATCACTAAGCAAAGGGTTTCAAGGTCTTTGATTTCGTAGGTGAGCAAGCCTGAAAATGAGATGACTACTCAGGATTATAGAGCAGAATAAATAATAGAATATATTGACAAACTTCCTACAGAATATGAGTTAGGGATGGCCAAGGCTCACTTGGATACCTTTTATGTAAAGACTAATATAGCAAAGGATAAGGTTGAAATGTTGAAGCAACAAATTGAAAAGCTTAAGAAGAGTATCCATGATCAAAGAGAAGTAGATAAGGTTCTGAGGAAGGAGGATAAGAGTTGGCAAAAAATATTTTAGAAGGCTAATGAGTTGAAAGACCAGCTAGAAGATTAAAATAAGTTGAATGAGGATAAGGAAAAAGAGATTCAAAGTTTGAAATATTAGCTTTAGATTGAGAAGGACAAGTCCTTAGGCTTTTCCAAATATAATTTGAATAAGATAAAGTAGGAGTTGTTTTTTGAAGTTCAATATAAATGTTCAGGTCTTCAACTCATAATTGACTACTTGAAGAATGCCAGCCAATTATTATCTACCATTCAAAAGGATTTAGATCAAATCATTGGAGAGTTATAGCCTATGGTGATTCTGGTAGAACAAATGTACAGGTTGGTTGGTAGTAGGCTCAGTGATGCTTCTAAACCAATTTCTAATAAAGAATGGAATCTAACCGAGGTAGCCTCAAAAATAGAGGTGAAAAAACACAGGGCGTTTTAGAGAGTCTGGTTGTTGTTTAATAGGATGGACAAGGGAATTAAATATATTATTGAAATAATTGAGGAGATGGTTCATGTTGGTTTCAAAGGGCTACGGAAGGAGGATCACAACTTGTTATCTGTGGAAGAAGCCTAGAAAAGCATCAAGGAGAATCTACAGGATGAAGCTGAAATTGATTTATTAGAAGAGCCACTTTCCCAAGAACAAGCTACTAAGCTAAATATGGGTTACATCCACCTAATATATCTCATGGAAGATCTGGTGATTAGAGGGAATGCTACTAATTATGAAGATGTTGGAGAATTAAAATGCATTTATAAGCAACTTAAAGATACATCAAATCCCTTTGAGTAAGCCTAGAATAGGCTCTTCAATATTTAGAAACAATGGTTCAGGTGTTTGGGGATACTTCACGTAATTATGAGCAAGGAATATAGACTCCTGGAGAATATGAAGAGGAAGAGGTTGTAGAATAATAAGAGTAATATTGAGCAATTACAGGCCCAGGAGGGGTTCATGCTTAAACCATTATTTTTTCTATTTATATATGCATAAGTTTTGTATTCCTATACATCAATTTTGTATTTTTTTTTTACTCTAACAGTTGTCAGAAATAAGCAATAAAGACATGAGGCCTACATACAACATTTTTGTGTGAAGGAATTTTGAAAGGAAGCCTTATAAAGGAGGAGAGTTGTGTATATTTTCTGAAGGCAGTAGTAATACCTATATTATAGACACAATCTCTAGTTGAACAAATGAGTTCTATGATGTTTTTGGTATAGTTTTGATATGATCCTCTGCCCTCTAGGCAGAATTAAGTTTTTAGAGGGTAGGATTTGTATGGAAATCATTACTTAAAACATGTATTCAAGAATAAGTATTATTTTTACTCCTAAGGCCCAATGGATAAGACTCTAAATTCGATTGGATTTACAAGCAAATCCACCCAGGAGGCACCATAATGTAGGCCCAAAATGGCCACATACTTAGTTAAATTTGGTATAATTTTGAATAAGTCATAAAGCTATCATTCTCTCCAGAATTAGGTTGATAATATGAGTTCACTCGATAGTTATTCAATTTTTAAATGTTTGAAGCAATTTTGGGTAACTACATTTCACTTTTGGGTTCGAAAGTGAAATGTCATTTAGCTTGTGCCAGATTGAATCTAGATCGTGTGATGAAGAAGATCGATGGGGGAGGATTAGTCTTCTAGGTTTGGGTTGTTTAAAATATGTTTTTGCTTCAGAATTATAACAGTCGATTGAAAGATGAAGCATCGAATATTTTCAAGAAGATCATACTAGATGCAATAACATATCTATGGTGGTAATCTATTCCCAAGAAGGATCAATGGAAATGTATGATCTAGAATTTTCTGAACTGCAATTCTACTAAGCGACTAGCAAGTTGTAGAGACCCCGTGTTGTCATGGTAGACTCCCTTCCAGTGGATTTCCCTGAGGATGAACCAATGAGCTAATGCTAGCTAAAATCTTTGTTGAGCTATCGTAACAAGATTTTGTGTATTGTTTATTAATTATTGTAATATAAAAAACTATAAGTAGAGGTCCAACCCTCATTTTAAAGGGTCGGCTCTAGCATGTTTACCTGTGCTATTATACATATTCCTAAATATTTGAATGAAAGGAGCAATCCATTGATATTTGCCTCAAGTCCACGTTCTCTTGCTTGATGTCAGAGGTTTGGATTTCATAGTTGCATTTTTATAAATACTTAGATGGTTAGTTTGTGCATATTTTGGATTAGTAGTTGTTGTGAGTAATTGAAATCTGCTTTGAATTCATTCTGTGTTATTTGAAAGTACATTTCTATAGGATCAAAGTGTATGGTGAATTCTATTATTTGGATTATCGTTCCCTAGGTATTAAAATTTTTTGCTATAACATTTCTTTGTTATGCTTTAAATACATGAAACAATCTATTATGATATTATTATTGATCTGAGTCTATGTCCTTAATCTAGTTTTTTGGGAGCTTTTTACGATGGTGCAATGCTATTAACCTATTCATCCATTGTTATCCACATATATCTAACCCTAACCTTCTCTTACCCTAAACTCCAAACCCTAAGTGAGCATAATTGTGTCAACAACCTGCTAAGTTGACAAGGAACCAACCTACTCTGGAGGTTGGATCAGAAACTCCTATTTTGGTCCGTCCAATGTTGAGTACTAAGCTATAGCTATCGGATGTAAGCCTGGAAAAAAAATAGGAAGATAGAAAACTTTAGTACTGAGTGAAAACTTGGTGCAATTCAGTGCCCAACAGGACCAAGTTTGCTATCCAGGAGGAGAACCTCACTTTTTTGATGATCTTGGCATCCAACAACTTTTGCACTTCTTTTTGCATCATGGGGTGAAGTGTGGGGTTGAACTTCCTCTACTTATGTCTGAAGGGTTTGGACTCTTCTTTTAGGGGAATAATGTGTGTCATAATTTCAGTGTTGAATGTCCTTAGATCGTCATACCCCCATGTAAAACTATCCCTATTTTTCCTTAGATATTCCCTGTACTGCTTCTTTTCTTTTGTTGGTAGTGATGTATCAATTCTTACCCTCTTAGGGTCACTAACCATCCCAATATTAATTTCCTCCCCTTCTGAATCACTAGGTGCTGCTCTATGGGCTTTATCAAAATCATCGAACAAGGATTCTAGAGCCACTAACCCCCTAGGTATCTTATTAGTTTTTAACTGAATAACCTCGACGGGAGTGCCTATAATATGTTGTAGCCTTTCCTCATCTTGTTCATCACATATTACCCCTACAAACTAATTCTGTACTATCATGAAATCTCTTATGTCTGCATCATCCTAAAAAACCTGTAGGTATACTACATTATCCAGGATAGAGGGGTGATAAACTAAAATGGTGGGGAATCTGTCCATAAATTTAGTGTCGATTTTAGGATCATCTGCTCCAGAGGCGTTCACTGCCAGCATATTAGCCACATGATTTTTTTCCCTAGGAATATGTGAGATATTGAATGCCAGGAATTTATTGATTTCATCTAGAACAACCTGTTTATACTATTTCAATCTGGGATGTTTAGTTTGATATTTCCCCTTTATCTACTGGATAATTAATTTTGCATCTCCATGCACTGTTAGAAAGTTGATTCCAAGTTCTTTTGCCTTCCTTAACCCAAGGAGCAGGGCCTCGTATTCTGCTACATTATTGGTGCAAGGGAACTCTAGTCTATAAGGTATCCCCAGGTAGTTACCTTTAATGTTAGTTAAATTGATTCCAGCTCTAACACCGGTTTGTGACTTTGCCCCATCAAATGTTAAAGTCCATATCTCGGTGGTGAGAACCCTGTCCGATTCGGCATCCACCACCACCTTGAGTATAGGATCCAACCCTTCAACATCAGGTACCTTTTTAAGAAAAGGGGTGTGCCAAATGGAATAGACCCCTAATTATTTTTCTTCTATAGAGCTTACTAAATTTACCATGGTGTTATCAGGCTTCATCAGCTCTACTGATATTTTGTTGAAGGGTTCTCTTCTTAATGTGGCTTGTTCCTTGGAAGAGAGGGGAATAGTAGCAAATGACCAATCCAACTGAATTGACCCTCCCAAATTCTCTGCCCAATGTCTTGACAACAACAGGGAGAAAAATGGGTCCACGTCTACAACTGCTATGTCCATGACAATCCCCTTCTTTGGATATTGATCTAAGAAAACTAGGAGGCCTGTGATTATCCCTACACATGGGACTTGCCTATTATCCATGATAGAAATAGGGGGGAATATTTGGTGCACATCAATCCCAACTGGTCAGCCACTTGCTTCGACATTACGTTATGAGATGCCCCACTATCTAACATGCAGTTGTGTATTACATATCTATCCCCAAAATTGGATGTATACCTGAGAGAGATATAAAAAGGCCTAACGAAAGTGGGAGTTTTGTTTGATGGGTTTGATCCTGAGGCAGCCAAAACATGACTATCTCCTTGGTCAGCCAGCCCTAAGGCCTTACATATCTGCTCCTGATATTTTGGGATGGTCATTAATTCCCCAAAGGTGATATTGATCTTTTGTCTTGCCAGTTCCATCCCTATGTCAAATTTTGTCCCTCTAGGCCCGATAGCGGTACTAACTAGTTCTATCTTATCATGGGGAAATGGAGATTTAACCTCTTGGTATCCCTTCATATTGTCAGGTTCCCCTTCATTTTTCTTGTCAGCTCTATCAGGGATAGTCCTATTGCGTAACCGGGTGGCATGGACTCTTTCCAAGGTCTCAACTTCCTCAGTTGTGGGTGTCAGTTTACCTCTTCTGATTTGTTCAAATCGATCATTTGAGGGTCTTTTCAGGATTTTCACATCATCATTAGCAAAGGCAGTGGGATGACTATGGGGATGCGATGACTGATTTGTAGTTTTTGGGATTGGGGGACTGTCTGCAGTTTCCTCCCACGTCCAATAGGCATTTATTCTGATCTCTTCATTGGAGTCCTCTTCCAAGTTAACCTTTGAATGAAGGCTATGGAAAATGCCACAATCGGTGGGGTTATGAGGGGCATCACAAGAAGGACAAAAAAATGGGAAGTCGAAAGCTACATTGATAGAGGCCATGGGGTTGGGAACAACATCAAGATCTTTCTGATTTTCTTTCCTTTTCCAGTTGTTACCTGAATTTCTAGTCCCTTCATTACCCCAGTTTATGTTGAAGTTTATTCTTAAGGGAGGTCTATCACTGTCCTAAGGCTGAGGGAGTTCCCCATTGTCATTTTTATCTCTCTCCATTTTGGATAGTCTATTGTTTATTGACAAAAACATTTTAGTAACCTGGGAGGACAATTTCTCAATAGGATCAGCTTCCATATTTTTTAATATACCAAACCCCACCTTCTTGCTTCTCTTATCTGGCTGGCTAGGACTGGGATCCATGGAGATGGACTTCATTTTGCCACTATCTATCATATCTCTTTCTATTACGTTGGCCCATTCCATACAGACATCGATAGTAAGTGTGGGATGTTGCCTCAGCTCATAGTTGAAATCCCCAAAAAAGCGTTCTTGTAAAAGCAAATGGATTGATGGTCGTTGGGTCTAAGAGCAGCAGGGATTTGATTTTTGAGCTTAGTGAAGCACCTGTTGAAATCGTCAATAGTCTCATTTTCCTTTTTCTTCATAGTGGCCAGCTCAGTTAATAGGGACTGCTCATTTTTATTCTCCCCATATTTTCTTAGGAAGGCCTCTTCAAGATCGTGGAAGGTTCCGATGGTGTTGGCTTGAAGGTTGTTAAACCATTCCCTAGCATCTTTCTCTAGGGTCTATAAAAATAATCGGAGGACAACGTCCTCATGTTCCACCTCAAGGCTATCCATGGCATAAAGAAAATCCTTCATGTGATCTTCCCCCGTCATAGTGTTGTTGCCTAGGAATTTAGGCAGATATTTATGAGCCTTAGGGGGCAATGGGTTTAGAGCCTAGGGTAAGATAAAAGGCCTATACCTATTTAAATACCAATTATTCAGGGGCGGGTTGGCCATTGGTAGAACTGGACTTCTCGGAATAGTAGAAATAACAAGGGGAGTACTATTTTGAGGATTTTGAGGAACGTGTGGGAGACTGCTACTACTCTAAAAATATGAAGGAACAAAAATTAAAGAGTGCTTTTGCTTTTTTTTTATTTGGAAAAGTACCTGTGGGTCCGATAGTTTGGGGTAGAGCTCTTCGTTGCTTTTTTGTGTAGCTACCAGATCAGCTTCCTTGTTTTCAGAGTCGCCAGCACCAGGTGCAAAATGGAACACTTTCTCTGGCTAAGATTGCTCAACCTAAAAACATACAACCTCACAGGGGGACAAAAATCTATGTCACAAGGGGAGTAATATGACAAACAAAAATTATAAAGGCCCTCCCTAGAAATGGTGCCAAAAACTATTGTGGAGTTTTCTCGCTTACCCTCAAAATATTTGTCACGTCACGGGAAACTCTTAGAATCACAACCAACACTGTGGATTCTGGTAGATCCACCTCATTAACCTAGGAATAGACTACCTTTGATAGCTCTAAACCGACTAGGTTGGGTAAGGAAACCCCAAGCAGTGGGTCCTTTCACTAATGCTTCATAATGCACATGCCCACTATGCCAGAAAAAATGTTGTTACGTTGTTGTTTTGATATTTTTAGTGACCGAACCTATTCATATTAAAACCCTTAAAACCTAGACCGGTGCCTTATCCATTACAGATTCGTAGCAAATTTATACATGGATTTAGACAGATTAAAGCAAGAAGAACCAGTTCATTTTATCCTAGTCAAATAATGTAAAGTAAACAAAATGATTAAACTAGAGAGATAGAAAGCATCATCCATAGGTTTTGATTGCAAGAACACATGAATGAGCATCACACAAACCATAAACATAGAAGATGAACCAGGAATGAGTTGGATTTTGTATTAATATAAAGATTTTTACATAAAGTAGGCCCAACAGAGTGCTCGGGTCCTATATGCCAATGATTTACAATAAAACCCCTCGTTCGAATAATGTAACAAAGGGGCTACTCCTCTCCATCCTGATTGTAGTGATGTAAGAGTCTCCAACTCAACACGTTCAACAGGAAATGATCATAGTGAACAACGCTCCCTGGTAATCCCTGGATATGGTAGAAGGAAGGGCGATAAGAAACAGACACAATGAAACACAAAGGAAAATACGACTCAAATAGACAAGGCTATACCTAGATTTTCTCTCTTAGAGGTTCGATAAAAAAATTTGATGCTGTAGTGGTCTCCTTTATATAGCATGCGATCAAGGCTACAACTGCTTACTCCAGCTGGATCGATCTCATTCCTTTCAAAATCAAGATGTAATAAAAAATGGGCACGTCGCCCATGCCTTCTACCTATGCAGGTGGTGGCTGTGTATCTCCCCTTGTACTACGTTGGGTTGGCGGTTGTGGCTCCTCTGGTGCATGTGTCGGGGTGATGGTGGGCCCCACTCCTACTCGATGGTTTTGGATGGCTTGGTCAATAAACTCCCAAGCCTCGTCATGAAAATTCAGAGAGAAGAGGAGCAGGTTCAAATCTTGGGTGGCCTCCACTACCCGATCCTTAGCCCATAGTATATTGTTGTTGGAAAACTCACATAGGCGATCCACCATTTCTACCAAAGTCATAAGGCATTTAGATGGCTTATCATCAGATTCTAAGTCAAAATTTTGAATCTTCTAAAAAAAAAATCTTTTATGACTAGCGCTCGCCCAAAATCCTTGATGGAGAAGCTACAATCGACCAGCTCATCATTGATCTCATATTTTGATTGTGCCACTTCCTGGCCCCACTGGTGCCAATTTTTCTCATTCTACAAGAATAGGGAGACCTTGATATATTCTTCCATGAAGAAGCATAGGGACTCATCTTCCAGAACAGTTGACAGCCCAAAAATGGGTACGTAGTCCTCCTGGAACCTTTTATAAATTGGCATGATTGCATCTATCCTTTGCCTTCCACGCTGTAAGTTATCCTGGATGAGGCCCACTACTCATATTACAGCATAGATATCCATTAGGATGGACTCTAGATCCCCCATTTTAACTTGGACTTTCTCCTTCATTTCTTGTTTGAACTCTTCTGTCGACCCGAGTGGGACGCTAGCCTGTGTAGTGCTAGGAGCAGGCATCTTTAGTCTATCAACTTTGGCCTGAAGTTGCTTGATTTTGAATTGTAGAGGCTCAACTTCGATAGCCTTGGCTTTCCATCCTTCCATTTCCTTTTCTACTACTTCAACCACCTGTGCTTGGGTGGCTACCTGTGATTTCATCATTTGGATGGGTGCAGCAGATGCTCGGATGATGCCTTTGCTGGTATCTATGGTGGCCTCCCTCATGCTAGGTGGCAAGGGGATCTCAAAAGTGGTGATAGGTGTATCGATGGTTTCTTGTCCAGCTACTCCCCCATGCCTGACTATCCCCTTACTTGGAGATATTTGTTCTTCTATATCCTGGATTTGATCTTCTTCATCAGCTATGAATTGGCAAGTGTCAGTGACCCTAGCCATCATAAAATTTTCCACTCCTTGATTTGAGGATTTAGTCCTGGCATTTTTTTGGGTAGGATACCACGTGGGGCTTTGCACTTCGTAGCCTCTCAAAATATTTGATAAGCCTCCCACTTGCACTATTTTCTTCATCACCCTAGGCTTAATTTGATGCTCCTCTTGGTTTATCACTAGGGTGGTGGAATACAATGAGGGTTGACTTTCTATCAATTGTCCTTGCTCACGTGGACTTATTAAAGCTAACACTGATGGGGCAGTAGTTTTCTTGGAGGAGCCAATGGCCAACTCCTTCCCTTTTGAAGTGGCAATGAGGGAACTAGAAGAGGAGGGGAGCTTGGCCTATTCGTCGATGATCTTCATCATGACCTCAAAAAGGTCAAAATATTGTTGAGCTATCTGGAGGGTGGGATCCTCAAACTCTTCAAGAGGAGCTACCAGAACTAGTGGGGCCATCTTGTCCACCAGCAACCCCCGATGCAACTTGAGTTGGGTGCTGTAGTCACCAACAGTCTCTAGTCTACTGTAAGGATGCTGATCCTTGGGCATCCTCCATACTAAATCTAGCATTCGGTTATTTTTGAAAGCCTCCTGCATCGCATCCTCAAAATCATCACTATTGTGGGTGACTGCCAGGAGGGCCAATTTTTTGGTAACCTCTCTCCTGTGGTGGTCATCTGGGTCGTAAGCTCTCCAAGCGACTTCGGGGAAGCAGTAAGTATCCATATTCTAGATGGCCCGCAATGGAGCAAAGTGACCAAGATAGGTGTAATGCCCCATTACACAGGGAATGGGCAACCACTTCACTGGTCCCTTCTTCCTCAAGTGTCTAATCTTCACCTCCTCGACCATTTGTTGAGTAATCTCTAGGATGGTGATGGAAGTCAGACAGTGAAAAGGTAGTGCCTTTGGGGGTAATTTTGACCCATAAATTCTTATGTAGGAGAATTCCTCTACATAAAAATAGTCTCCTGCTTTCTCCTAGCATAGGAATTCTCTCACCCCCACCCCGATTCTATCAAGGAAATTCCCACACAACCAAAAATGCACTACAGGGAGAACCTTCTCGAAGAAGGTAGCATAGCTGGAACAACCCTCCTAGATGCATAACAGCCTATCTTGTACAGTGGGCATGTTTACCCCTCCCATTTGGGCTATCAAGGTCTTATCCATCTATGCAATGAATAGATGGATGAGGAAAGAGTAGTATGAGAAAGGAGGCATCTCCCTCTTATTGGCCATCATGGCCTCCTACAACAGTCGTAATTCTTCATCCATTTTGTCGCTGATGACATCCTCCCACTAGTAAAGAGGGGTCTTGTCTATCCAATTACACTGGAGGATTAAAAACATCACCTCCTTAGTGATAGGCTCCAAGTATTTCACTCCCAGGGCAAGATTGATCATGTCAGCATAATATTGCACCCAGGGACGGAGCATGAATTTCTCGATGGGGAAATCTACTGGCCTTATCTTTCCCCTCTTTAACAGGTTCTGAGGGAATGTCATGTTCATCATGTAATTGGCCTGAAGGGCCAATACCTTGAAGTCCACCACCCTGGAGGCGACCTCCAAGCCAAAAACCTATTGAATCCTATCGATCAAAATTTGGGCCACTACCTGGCCCTTGAAGTCATGAATGGTGCATGCCCTAGAATCATAAGAAACCATGAGCCATGCTAGCATATCGGAGGAGTGGTACACCTTTGGATAGGTTAGTCGGCCGAGGTTTGTATTCCATTTATTACAGATAGGAGTAGGTATGTTTCTGTTGCGATGGTCCCATGCATAGATATCCCTTAGAAGCATCGGGTGGCACTGGTTGTCCTCCTCCGTGGGATCGAATGAGTATATGGTGACTCCCTCCACCTCCTTTTGTTGTTCCTCGATGATGTCCCTGCTGGAGTCGGGCATATTTTCAAATACCTTGGGGTTTTGGGCTCTCCCTGGCCTCTTGTCAATCGGCCATGCATCGGTAATTCTACTGATCCTCTTTTGGACTAGCGATGCCTCAAGGACCAGGGAGCTGGTAGACGCCATTGCGCTCAACTATCATGAATTTTTTACCCACCTTGGCTATAATTTTTTTTGTGCCCTCTCTACTTGAGCTCGTCGATAGGCAGTTTATGAGCATGGATGGTGCAAAAATGTGGTCACTGTTGACAATTTTGTCACATTACACAAGGGGTAGAAAAAAATCAAAAAATTTCCTTTTGTAAAGTGTTTCTTTTTGTTGCTTCAAAAGCATTTGTAAGTGTTGTAGCAATTTTGGCTTTCCATGCCACTCCCTTGTATACAGAATGAAGAAGAAAAAGCTTCACTGCCAAACAAGCCAAAGAAGATAGCTCCACCAAAAGAAGAGAAAAGTGTCACGATATCACGACATGTCACGATATCATGACATGTCACGTTTTCGTGGCTCAAATAAAGAAGGCAGAGCAAGCAGGAAAAGTGTCGCGATATCGTGACATGTTGCATTATCGCGGCCGACAACAAGGAGGCAGAGCCAAAAGGAAAAGGTGTCACGATATCATGACATGTCACAAAATCATGGCCAAAAGTGAGGAGAAATCCAAAGGAGGAAAACTGTCACGATATCACGACATGTTGCAAGGAAAGGGCTAAGAATGAAAAAGTGTCATGATATTGCGACATGTCGCATTTTCGTGACCGAAAGCATGAAGGAATATCAAAAGATAAAAGTTTTTGCGATATTGCGACATGTCACGTTTTCGTGGCTCAGAGCGACAAAAAAGTGCCAGAAGAAAAAACTATTGCGATATCGTGACATGTCGCATTTTTGTAGCCAAAGTCAAGGAGAAATTGCCAGGAGAGAAAAACATCGCGATATCGCGACATGTCGCATTCTCGTGACCGAAGCAAGAAGAAAGGGCAAGAAGGATGAGAGGTGTCACGATATTGTGACATGTCACATTTTTGTGACTTAAAGCAACAAAAGAAGACAAAGACATAGACATGTCGCGATATCGCGACATGTCATATTTTTGCGATGCAACAAGAAGAACCAAGCGGAAGGCAAGGAAATGTCGCGATATCACGACATGTTGCTTTTTCACGATGGGCACCCACTTCAAGCCAAGTATTTTCTTGAGACAATCAAGTGCCTCATAAATGCATTCTTTCTTGCCCAATAAGCTCGATATTCTTTTTTGGCAATTGGAAGCGAAGTGTCAGTCCCTGAAGGAGAAGTTCGACGAGCATGGCAACCACTCGAGCATTGCACCAAGGATACTCAGGCGGTCATCAATGCATATTTCCATGGTTGACCCGGTCATAGTTGCCCATTCTGGTAATGGATTAGAAATCTCAGTCTCAAGGGCCACGAGAAGCTGACTTCTCAGATCTCAAGAATATACTTCACCATTCTATGTAATAATGATTCAGAGGCCCAGGTCCTCTATAAAAACCTAGGCATTGTAAGGAAAAAGGGGGGGGAACTATCTGCTAGACATCTGCTGTAACTTGATGTCTTATGATTAATACTAAGAGACTTTGAGCTCAATTCTTCTCTTTTATGCTGCCTTCTATGCTTGATTCTTCTATCTCTCCTCGTTTGTATGTTGGATGTTGAACTCTGCATCCGGTGTGTGATTGGGGACAGTGTCCTAAAACTCATTCTGAAGGATACATAGGAGTAGAAAAGTGTTGTATTGGCTTTCTTTTATGCTGCCTGCCTTGCTTGATTCTTCTATCTCTCCTTGTTTGTATGTTGGATGCTGAACTCTACGTCCGATGTGCGATTGGGGACAGTGTCCTGAAACTCGTTCGAAAGGATACATAGGAAGGTTGATACTACGTTTCTTTTGTTTCACTCTTGGTGTTCCTTGCTGCTATTCAAGTTATCTATTAGCGATCGTGCTTCCTATTCTCTCCCACCTTAAATCAACAATATCTCTTCCCTTACCCCTTTATTTATTTATTTCTCTAACCCTTATCCCTTTTATCTCTTTCCTACACTCTTGTCTTCAAACACCCAAGTAGTTTAGCATAGGAGTCTACCTTTCTCCGAATATTGGCACGAGGGGCATATCTTCCCTTCAGCATTTCAATGTTGGTCTAGGTCTAGGGCACATTCATCTACTCAAAATCCTTACCTAGGTATATTTGATGACCAACAGTTTCTGGCACGCCCGGTGGGACCGACTATGTCTGTCTCAGTGAGATCCTTAACCAGTCAAGGTCCCATATTTTAAACACAAACCCATCTTCACTAGGTCCAATAGTTCTAACTAGTTCCCGATGTGACCCGGTCAGTCTCACCTGACTAGTGGTAGTGAGGATCGATGCCCTCATTACTGAAATACTTTTAGCATCTGGCGACTCTGTTTACCCGAAAATATCTAAGTCATAAAGATCAGTATCCAAATCTGTGCCTTCATGGCAAAAACCCCCATGTTTTAAGGAAGCTTGAGTTGGTGAATCTCTGGATTACCTCCATCTAGTAAAATCACCTGATGACTCTAACTAAGCTGAAGATCTAGATTTCTTGATCATAGGCACCTTTTTAAATCTGAAAGAAGACATCCTAGAGGAGTTAAGGTTCGGTGAGCAGCCTTGACCTCACAAGCGGAGAAGAATGTTCACCTGGTGACTCCGACTTAGTGGCAAGGACCGTGATATCTACAGGCCACTACTATAATGGAGAGGGTATGTTATCCTAGCTGGGATGTTTATAACCCTTTGAATCTTCAAAGTTACCATGAAATTCCCAAAGGCGTCTTGAAAAACATGCCAAAATACGATGGCGCTAAGGGAATGGCCCTAGAGCACCTTGAATATCTTGTTGATTTAGGGCCCATCTATGACATATTCCATGAAGATGTCATGGTCAGGCTCCTGGTCCTATCTCTAAAGGAAAGGCACTACAGTGGTATAGACTACTTGGGCATAAAAGCATCTGCTCATGGTATGACTTAGCCAAAGCACTACTCGAAGCATTCGATGGCTCTCAGGACCCCTTCCAACTATCAAGCATGCCTCATCAGGAGGTGGGCTGAGGAGAAGAACAGACTCAAGTGGCAGAACTTGAGAACAAAGAGGGCACATTTTTGCACCCTTTTTGTATCCTAGTGGATGACACGCAAGCATTTAGCCAGAATCCGTTAAGCATGCCTCATCAAGAAGCTGAACCTGAGGAGACCTTAGAAGATTACTCTTTGTTGGAGGAGCCCTATTACTCCATCAAGAAGATGGAAGAACCTGTACCCAACCCGCAGTTAGTAGATTCTTCAGTATGCTGGTATTGGTTCCAGCCCCTACCACAACTAGTACCCCAAGAGGCCCCTCATTCTGTGAAATTCTTTGCCACATATTTCATCAGCAATATGGGTACTGGTAGGAGTGACAACATACTACATTGCTCCTTGTTTGCAATGTGGACAACTTTGGGAAGAGGCCAGCCAGATTTCAAAGATCAACTAAAGTTCAATCTGATCTGGTTCGAACATTGCAGGTTCACTGGATAGGCACCCAAAGCTGGGTTTGTGGTGGCGGTATGCATGTCATGCCGTAAATTTTTGTGTAAATACTGAACATAGCCCAGCTAGTAAATAAGATCCGAAATCACTAAGGTTGCTTAAAAGCTTAGGCACAAATAAAAAAAATATATATATATATATATGCTGTTAGGGGATGGTCAGAGAAGAAGACAATGAGAATGAATCTGTTGCCCAATGGGTAAAGGCCTGGGATCTCTACATTCAGACAAGCTAAATGCCCCACGAGCCACCAAGAATGTTGACAATTTTGTCACATTACACAAGGGGTAGAAAAAAATAAAAAAATTTCCTTTTGTAAAGTGTTTCTTTTTGTTGCTTCAAAAGCATTTGTAAGTGTTGCAGCAATTTTGGCTTTCCATGCCACTCCCTTGTATATAGAATGAAGAAGAAAAAGCTTCATTGCCAAACAAGCCAAAGAAGATAGCTTCAACAAAAGAAGATAAAAGTATCACGATATCATGACATGTCGTGATATCGTGACATGTCACATTTTCGCGGCTCAAAGCAAGAAGGCAGAGCAAGCAAAAAAAGTATCGCGATATCGCGACATGTTGCATTATCATGGCTGACAGCAAGGAGGTAGAGCCAAAAGGAAAAGGTGTTGCGATATCACAACATGTCGCAAAATCATAGCCGAAAGTGAGGAGAAATCCAAAGGAGGAAAACTGTCGCGATATCGTGACATGTCGCAAGGAAAGGGCTAAGAATGAAAAAGTGTCACAATATTGCGACATGTCGCATTTTCGTGACTAAAAGCATGAAGGAAGATCAAAAGAGAAAATTTGTCACGATATCGTGACATGTTGCATTTTCATGGCTCAGAGCGACAAAAAAGTGCCAGAAGAAAAAATCGTCACGATATCACATGTGGCATTTTCGTGGCCAAAGTCAAGGAGAAAGCACCAGGAGAGAAAAATGTCACGATATCGCGACATGTCGCATTATCATGACCGAAGCAAAAATAAAGGGAAAGAAGGATGAGAGGTGTCGCGATATCACGACATGTCACATTTTCATGACTTAAAGCAACAAAAGAAGACAAAGACATAGACATGTCGCGATATCGCGACATGTCATATTTTTGCGATGCAACAAGAAGAACCAAGCTGAAGGTAAGGAAATGTCGCGATATCGTGACATGTTGCTTTTTCATGATGGGCATGCACTTCAAGCCGGGTATTTTCTTGAGACAATCAAGTGCCTCGTAAATGCATTCTTTCTTGCCCAATAAGCTTGTTGTTCTTTTTTGGCAATTGGAAGCGAAGTGTCAGTCCCTGAAGGAGAAGTTCGATGAGCATGGCGGCCACTCGAGCATTGCACCAAGGATACTCAAGTGGTTCATCAATGCATATTTCCATAGTTGACCCAGTCATAGTTGCCCATTTTGGTAATGGATTAGAAAGCTCAGTCTCGAGGGCCGTGAGAAGTCGACTTCTTAGATCTCAAGAATATACTTCACCATTCTGTGTAATAATGATTCAGAGGCCTAGGTCCTCTATAAAAACCCAGGCATTGTAAGGAAAAATGGGGGGAACTATCTGCTAGAAACCTACTGTAACTTGATGTTTTAAGATTAATACTAAGAGAATTTGAGCTCAATTCTTCTCTTTTATGCTACCTTCTATGCTTGATTCTTTTATCTCTCCTCGTTTGTATGCTGGATGCTGAACTCTACGTCCGGTGTGTGATTGGGGAAAATGTCCTGAAACTCATTCTGAAGGATACATAGGAGTAGAAAAGTGTTGTATTGGCTTTCTTTTATGCTATCTGCCTTGCTTGATTCTTCTTTCTCTCCTCATTTGTATGCTGGATGCTGAACTTTGCGTTCGATGTGCGATCGGGGACAGTGTCTTGAAACTCGTTTGAAAGGATACATAGGAAGGTTGATACTCATTTGACTCTTGGTGTTCCTTGCTGCTATTCAAGTTATCTGTTAGCGATCATGCTTTTTGTTCTCTCCCACATTTAATCAACAATATCTCTTCCCTTACCCCTTTTTTTATTTATTTCTCTAACCCTTACCCCTTTTATCTCTTTCCTGCACTCTTGTCTTCAAACACCCAAGTAGTTTAGCATAGGAGCCGACCTTTCTCCAGAGATTGGCATGAGGGGCATCTCTTCCCTTTGGCCTTTCAATGTTGGTCTAGATCTAGGGTGCATTCATCTACTCAAAATCCTTACCTAGGCAGATTTGATGACCAACAGTCACCACCTTATTTTATAATGGGCATATTAAATATGGTAAGCGGTGCCTATGCCTTTTTCCTCATCATGAGCTATTGGTATTGGTTGGGCGCTCCACATCGATCGTCACTTCCTTCGCTAGAATGAAAAAATTATTGCTATTTGAAAAAGGTGGGACACATGACATTTTTTTATTTGTAGGGGCAGGACGTAGGTAGGTAGGTGTTTGCTTGAGGTGCATAAGGTTTAATTTGCATGTGCACTCTACTTTGGGGAGTGGAGCACATGAATTTCAAGGTGATGCATAAGTTTATGTGCCTGCACGACCTTCAAGGGAGAAAAGCACACTCACCTCTATGGGGCATACACACTGTGCACCCAATTTAATCTTGTGCACTCCACCATAGTGGAGTGCACAACCTAGATGTGGGCATGTGACTTTGCACGCCCGTCTAGGACACTAGCATGCTCCACTTGAGAGTGGAGTGCAATCAGCTAGGTGGAGCGCACAACTTTGTGCACTCTAGCTAAGATGACATACTCCACTTGAGAGTGGAGCGTAGTCAGCTGGATGGAGCACACAACTTTGTGAACTCTGGTTGAGGTGGCACACTCCAATTGAGAGTGGAGCGTAGTCAGCTGGGTGGAGCACACAACCTTGTGCACTCTGACTGAGATGGTGTGCTCCACTTGAGATTGGAGAATAGTTAGCTAGGTGGGGCACATAGCCTTGTGTGCTTTGGCTAAGGTGGCGTGCTCCACTTGAGATTGGAGCATATTTTGTTGGGTGGAGTGCACAGCCTTGTGCGCTCTAGATGAGGTAGTGTGCTCCATGGAGAGGCATACCCTGAACTTAGGGATGCACAACCTTGTGGGCCCCAAGGGACCATCATGCACTTGACCTCCCTATAGAGTGCATGGATTGTTTATGGAGCACACGACCTTGTGGGATCCATGCTCCATTGGGGTGGAGCACGTGGGTTTGGCTCGGGATGCACAACTAGTGCACCTGGGTGAGCTAGAGTGCACCCCACAGAATAGGGTGCATAGTGCAAATGTGTACTTAGCCCCAAAAAGGTGGCTAGCCCTTTTTAAGGTCAACAGTTATCAATACCCAAAAGCCTATAGAATACCCCATATTAAGTTTCTAAAGTATACCATCATGAGTGAATCCATAAGCATCCTCTACCATTTTTCAGTAGCTCCCCAAACAATGGATGGCATAAAAAACTAGGCAAACCCTCCTCTGGATTTTAATTGGTGTACCCTAATTTTTTTTGAGGTCTCTAAATTGGTATTTGTGCTTCTTATTTCATCCTTTGTTGATCTCCCTCTTCTATTAATTATTTTCTAAATCATGGCTACTACAAATCTACTAAGTGGTATCACTAAGAAGCTTGAAGGAGATCACACTTTTGCAAATCAAAAGTATGAAATTGAATCTATATTAATTATGAATGACATGTGGGATTTTGTGAAAGATTGTAAATTTGATGAAGACCCACTCACAACACCTCAATACCCTAAATAAAAATCACAATTTGAAAAGAATTCCAATATAGCTTTAAGTCTCATTAAACTAGCTATAGGAATTCAATGCAGAGAAACTATAAGGACTGCAAAAACACCTAAAAAAAGCATGGTATGCTCTCATAATATTGTTTTATAGGCCAATTCAAGACAATATTTTGTATCTCAAACACAAATTGCACATCTATGTATGAAAGGCTCACTTCCTAATTATCTTATGGAAGTAAAGTCTATTAGGAATGATTTCTTAGTTGTTGGTAAAACTCTTGAAGATAATGAGTTGATTCATATGATGTTGTATGGCCTTACTTCAAAATTTCACTCCTATGCTACCATGTTATATATAAGTGGTAAAACAATGAATTCCACACTTGAGGAGATTGATATTCTACTTAAGAAACATGAGCAAGCCCTAATCAAATATGAAGAAATTGAAGCCTCATCAACATATTTTACCACCAAGGCATCCTTACAGCCTAAAAAAAACAAGGGTCCAAATCAAAAAAATCAAAATCAAAGAGGTAGACAACATCAAAGATACTCACGCTAGCCATGTTAGTAGTACCAAAAATAAACAAATTAGTAGTACCAGCAGTAGCCACATAAACAACAACCATAGTAGTATAATCAACAAAAAAATCATCGGCCAATATGGCAAAAAAGACCTCCTCAAGGGGATCAACCAAATAGAGGGCCTCAAAACAAAAATCAACAAGGGTGTGAATATTGTGGCAAATGGAATCATAATGTCACTAATTGTTATCAAAGGAAAAGAGATCAAAGAGATCCACAAAATAATAATCTCAACACATTGTATGCAACAAACCAAGTTAATGTTAAAAATAAATATTTTTGGTATATTTATTCAAGAGTAGCAAAGCACATGATAGGAAGACAAGATTGGTTAACCAAGGTTCAACCTACTTCTAATCAATTCATTGCTTTTGGTGATGAAAGTGCCCTTCCTATTAAAGGTGTTGGGGAGGCACCACTTGCTTTGCATGATGGGAATAATGTTCCTACAAAAGATGTTTTGTATGTGCTTGGTATTAAAAGGAGCCCTCTTTCTATTGGGAAGCTTATAGATAAGGGCTATACTATCTATTTTGAAAAAAAAAATGCTACATTTAGGAACCAAATGGCAATTTCAAAGCCATGGGATTCAAAAAGGATGGTGTTTACTACCTCCTTACCAAATATGTAACACAAACATCTTTGCATGCAACTACTACTTTTTCTTTGGAGTACATGTGGCATGAAAGAATGGGGCACTTAAATTTTCAAAATCTTCAAATGATGGCAAGGAAAGGTTTGGTAAAAGGACTTCCAAATATTAAGGAGTCAAAATATTTTTATGAGCCATGTGTTATAGCAAAACATCATAGATAGCCATTTGAGTCAGGAAAGGCTTGGAGAGACAATAGACCATTGTAATTGGTTCATTCAAACATTTATGGACCAATGTTTGTTCAATATTATACTTGGGAAAAATACTACATCACATTCATTGATTATTACAGCAAAAAGGTATGGATCTACCTAATTCAGTACAAATGGAAATCCCTTGGTAAGTTCAAGGAAATCATGGCACTTGTTGAGAGAGAAAGTGGTTATCAAATCTCCACCTTAAGATTAGATAATGGTGGAGAATATGTGTCCAATGAATTCTTCAATTTTTGTAAGTACCATGGGATAAGGAGGTAGTTCCCAAATCCTTATACCCCAAAAAAATGGAGTAGTTGAGAGTATGAATAAAACAATCACAAATAGGGCAAAATCAATGTTACATGCTTCTACATTGCCTAACTCATTTTTGGGAGAAGTTGTTCTTACTATTGCATACTTGACTAATAGGTCCTACACAAAGGCATTACATGAAAGAACACTAGAAGAAGGATGGAGTGGAAGGATGCCCTACGTGGGCCATTTTAAAGTCTTTGTATGTGATTCCTATTCTCATATTCCTCATAATAAAAGTAAGAAGTTTGAAAATAAGATCCAAAAATGCATCTTTGTTGGCTATAGTGATAGTGCCAATGCATATAAGTTGTATGAGCCTATTTCCAAGAGGATAATTCTATCTAGGGATGTTACCTTTCATGAGTATCCCCCATATAATCCTCATCCTATGGCCCCCACTTTGAAATTAACTAATAAAATAGTTGCTCCCTTGATACATACAATATCATCTAGTCCTTCCTCTTCACTCATAAATTAAGAAATTCCTCCACATGAAGAACTTCCCATAAATAATCCATTTCCTCCATATCCTCCTCCATATAATGATCAAGCCACATCATCCAATCCTTTACCTAAGTGGGTTCATGCAACCATATACGAATCTCAAATTCATTTACCCATTTATACAGGTGAAAGGCCTTCAGCCCTAAGGTACCAAGTGAATTTTACCCTCATGGCCAAAGTCCTTAGCCAATCTAAACCTTCTAATGTCAAAGAAGCACTTGATGATCCTAAATGGGTTCTTGCCATGGATCAATAATTGAATTCCATTTAAAGGAGTCACACTTGGGAGTTAGTTGATTTACCCTAAGGCAAATATACAATTGGTACAAAAGGGTGTACAAGGCAAAGTATAAAGTAGATGTCTCACTAGATCACTATAAGGCTTGCCTAGTAGCTCAAGGCTATAAGCAACAAGAGGTAATTAATTATGAGGAGAATTTTGCTCCTGTGGAAAATATGACTACAATCAGGATAGTTATTGCTTTGGTAGCTCAAAAGCATTGGCTTATATATTATATGGATGTCAAAAGTGCATTTCTCAATGGTAACTTGAAGGAGGAAGTGTATGTGAACAAACCACCAGGGTACAAAGTTGAAGGTAAAGAAAACAAAGTCCTTATATTGAAGAAAGCACTATATGGATTGAAGAAAGTACCCTGATTTTGGTATGCAAATATTGAATCCTATTTTTAAAAGCTGAATGCAGAGTGACAACATAACAGATATGATGCAAACAAAATAGATATGGTATAGATGCTAAGTCCTACGAATGCAATGAATAAATGCATGAAGCAAATGATGAAGAATTATATGTAAGAAAAACAAAGCAGGACCTCTTTTATTAATGTTGCTTTTAATCTGGTTATAATACGCCCACCCTATAGGTCTCAAAACGTTTGATACAGTTCGTTACATCAACGGATGGTACACTTCCAGTGTCTTCTGCATGCCCACATTCGAAATGGGTGGTCCAAAGGTTGCCGCTACTTGTGTTCATGTATTTTTCATTCCTTGATTCTCCTCTGGTGTTCCGGTAGTGAGATCCTACACTCAAAAAAATATCAAATAGTTAATAGCATATGCAGATCTAGGAAAACATGCAATCCCCAAAGCCTTTGGCTAGTTAATATATAAAAGAATGAAACAATGGTCAAAACATGTCATAATGAATTCAAACTTTGACAAAGGCATGGAGACATCATCAAGGACACATTGCAAAAAGAATAGTCAGGAAATCATGCACATATTTCTAATCGCTTTGGGGTGGGACGCTAGGGACTATCATAAAATGTGCAAAAGAGACCTTGCAAATTTCCTACCTAGAGGCCTCCAAAACTCCTAAAAACTTGAGGTTAGACTAAAAAGGGCATTTTGAGATGACCCAGAAGGTAAAATTTTGAAGATTCTACCCAGATTGTCCTATATTTGAAGGCACTCCCTGTAGGTTAGTAAATGTATAAAATGATAAAAACAAGGTCAAATCAGGTCAAAAAGCAGTGACATTAGATACAAAATAATGCAAAAATAATAGTAAAGAAATAATTTATAGATTTCTAATCACTATGATGTGGGACGATTAGGACTACAGCAGTGCGGGGGGCTCCCGGGGCAGGACGCCCACTATTTGGGGTCTAGTTTTGGCACCAATCCAAGTGGGATGGGTCCAAAACCTCCTAGGGTGTTGTGTTGACAAGTTTGGTGTGGGATTATGGCTGATTGCTTGGGTTTTGGATGTAGATTGCGTTACTAGTTTTCACTCAATAACCTCTCTTCCAAAAGAGAAATTAGGGATGTAGGAAGCACAAAGAGGAATGGGGGTATAATTCGACAGCACTCCATTGCTTCAAATGCTCCAACTCTGTTCTCCTTTTGGGGTAAGGAGGCTCACCTTTTTATAAACCTCAGGGTCTCCTTTGCATTTGCATGCAAGGGTGCCACTTGGCTCACTATGCCTAGTTGGGGGAGAGAAGATTCATCCCTGATTTAGGGCCTCCATGATCAGGGCATGCTTGACTGAAGTCCCTCTCTCTAATTTGAAACCATTCCTCGCAATTGCATGTCTTGAAGGTGAAGTTGGGTGGTGGATCTGGGCTGCCATTTTTCAAGGCTTGAATTTTTTCCAATAAAACCTACTACTCATACCACCCTAGAGCGATTGTTGCTAATCGTCCCGGGGTGGGGCGAATAGGATTCTAATTATCCTAAGGTGGGACGAATAGAGAGCAAAGTGCTTAAAATTTGCCAAATTGACCTCTATCATTCCAAAACTTATTTGGGAGTGGTTAGGACCACTATTAAACCTTTAGAGGCTGCCCTAAGGGGTATGTATGTCGATTCGGTTAGTTATTGTAGTTACATAATCAGATTGGTGTTGTTTTGGTGTCTATAGATGCCCATTTTTGGGATGTGCTGTGCGTGGCACAGTGCTAAGCAAAAATAGATGACCAAAGAACTTAATTATTAGGGCTTCTTAGTAACCTAACCAAATTTTGATGCCCCAAGTATGGAAATGGCACGCATTCTTGAATCCTTGCTTCTGACGAACTAAGGAGCTTAACTCAAGTGTAACCTTTTCAGTGAGATGTACTTGATCTTGGACATTTTTCAGTCATGAATAGGCAAAGGGTGCAACCTTTTATTTAGGGAACCTTGTATTCATGCTTCTAGAATTCCAAGTGTTTGTTTATCTTGTGATTATTGCTTGTTTTCTATCCCAAGTAGGAGCGTGATTGTCTTTGTCAATGGTTCTTTGAATTCATGTCATTTCCTTGATTGGGTGTGTATTTGTTGATTTGGTGACTAAGTGTGCCTACCCCCTCAAGCGACGAATTGATGAGGGAATGATCAAACTGAGAAAAGTGACAAGTCACTTGAACCAATATGGCATTTTTAAGGGTGCCTTCAGTTGTTTTCATTGAACACGCTTTGCAGTTTTCCAACGATCGGGCCTATTTTTGGTGGGTTTTAACCCTTTTTTGTGATGCCGATTGGGGTAGAAATTATCAAAAATCCTCCTTCCCGTGGAGTGGTCTGGCTATGCTAGAATTATTAGGGAGTATGATAGTGAGTATTTGTGACCCCGACAAAGGTTTTTCATGCCATGAATGTTAGGTGCAATGGCACCTTTGCTCGGCAGATTTATTGTTATTTTTGGTGTATTTTTTGGATGCAATTTTTATTGCTTTATTTCTTGCTCTGTAATCATCCTAGGGTGGGATGAATACCAATTTGGTAATCATCCTAGGGTGGTACAAGCACCAACTAGAGTGCTCATCCTAGGGTGGAATGAGTATAGGCCTAAGAGCCTATATAAGGACAAAAACTAGGTTTTGGGCTCATTTGCAAAAAAATTTCTTGGCAATTTGGAGCAGTGAGGAGGAGGAGTGTGAGTGTGTGTAACGGAGCGTTGATAAAATTTCATGGACATCATGAGTGTGAGAACCAGATCTTCAAGTGGAGGAGCCGAGGTGAGACCGATATGATGTTCCTTCTCCCTGCATGTTATTCGTTTTTGTTTTATTTTGTGACTGTTCGTAGATTAAGGTCAAAACCCTAATACGCAACTGTTATTTGTACTTTGTTTGTGATTGTGTTTAGGTTTAAAACCCAACACATTGTCATTTTATTTTGTAGTTTTTGTTCATGTTAAGGTCAAAACCCTAGTATGATTTTTTTGGTTTTGTTTTGTTTTTGTTTTTGTACAGTTATTTTTATGTCTGTTGTCGTTGCTATATATATATATATATTTTAATGTTTTTGTACTTTTGTTGTACTTTGTTTTTCTATACTTTTTATGTTGTACTTTTGTTGTACAATTGTTTTCCTATACTTTGTTGTTCTTTTGTATAGTTTTATTGTAATGTTTTTGTTTATATTAAGTATGTACTTAATATATTTTGCTTTTTATTATTTTTCAGGTTGTGAAGAGTCGGTATCGCCAGACGACTATTTTCTTTGATGCTTGGGATGCCTTGACATTTGGGGATTAGGAGTGGCTTGATGCCCTTGGGCTCAAGAAGGTGACGTGTTTGGAGCTTGTGGTGGAGGATCGAGCATATTTTATTGCCCTGGTCAATCTGTGGGATCCCCTCACCAACACCTTTCATCTTCCAATAGGGGAGATGACTATGACTCTAGAGGATGTGTATCAAATTCTACAAATTTTGATAGATGGGATTCCTATCCAGATGATCCATGAGGACCAGTAGATAGCAGTATTGACAAGTGTTTTTGTTAGATGGATGAGAGGGGGGTGGAGAGGTCTATGGAGAGGGCAGAGTATGACTGCCAGATAGGTGTTATTCTGGTGTGGTGGTGGTTGGAGAAGGGCGTATTAGGGGTGAGGCATGCTTTGCTCATGGTCCTCATTTCCAATATGCTACTTTCTAACTCCTCAGGTGCAAGGTTCCCGTGGAACCTACTTGAGTTGGTTTTCATATTGGTGGAGTGTCCTACATCAAATCAAATTATTATGATATGGGATCAGACATTACTGGAACAACTATATGATGAGTTGTACGAGGTCTGCTATCTGAAGCAGAAAGGGATCGGGTGCAACTATCTCTTGCAATGCTGGGGGTGGTAGCACATAGCTATAGAGCAGCTATAGGGTTTGCCTTGGACCACCCAAGGTGAGATGGTGGATTAGGATATTGGATATGCCAATTTATGGCGGTGGTCAGAGGAGCATGGACAGAGCCAATGATGGGCAGGTGACGTAGGTCACTATACTAATTCCTTCTCTCTTCTAATGCCAGGGTAGGTGTTTTGGTGACTGTACTGGGACTTTCTAGCCTATCCTAAGGTTGGAGAGTGGCTCCAATGTGTGCGTAGGGGTAGGTGGTTGATTGGGTGGCACGAGATAGAGTAGGAGTACTTCTCGTATGTCTAGGTGATGCGGTAGTTTGGGGTGCACTAGGTATTACCCGGTGATCCCTTGATCTATCAACATCGTGATGATGAGAGGACCCTATTCTAGCCTATCATTGAGCCATTGGGCAAGGGGTCTGATATAGTTATTGATGTACCCTATGTGGACAATGTTAGGGTAACTACAGAGTATGATCGATGGTGGACTATGCAGCGATGGCGGGGTGAGGGGCCTATAGGAGGCACGGATATGGTAGCAATAAGAGGTGGGGGTGTAGAGGCACCGGTGGAGGGTTGGGGGGCTCTGCTTGATGATTTGGACATGGTGGAGGTCAATGACTCACTATCGATGGAGAAAATTTGGGCATTCCAGAGCAACCGAATGTATAGGATGTCCCGAAGCAGTAGGTGCCAGAGCAGCAGGTCGTCTCAGAGGGGATGTGGAGGCTAGATTTTGTGCTAATATAGAGTGATTGGAGGGTCTCTTACAGAGATGGGAAGAGGAGTGTAGAGACATTTTGTAGGAGAGGGATCTCTTACAAATTATTTGGCACAGTGGGACAACGCATTTGCTATGTATCATCGACGAGATGTGGAGTGGGGGCAGTACCAGGTAGAGTTAGAAAAAGAGGTTGTCTGCCTCGGTGAACAATTACCTAAGCTCAATGGAGGTGGTTTGGCATGCCATACAAGATGCAGTGAGACTAATTAGTCTACATCCTCTCATTGCAGGTGGTTGAATGAGGGTAGTGTTGGTGGGCAGGGTGCATGGGCTAGTAGCAGCCGCCTTGAGAGGTCCCATTGGACCCATACTACTGGGGATAGTTCCAGTCGCATCGATCCTATGTGATCATGGTGGCCGACTCCCTAGGATTTATGGATTTTGAGTTTTTGTTTTTTTGTGAGGTTAGAGGACCTTCTTATTGTAGCCTGAGGGAATTTTTACTTGATATATATACATGACTCATTTTTGGTTTGATGATATGCTTGTCATGGTTTATTGTTCTTTATGCACATTTATTTTTGTTTATGTATGCATATGTTATTATGACTATGGATGATGTTAGCTATATCATATAGATGTATGCATATGGAATGGATGGAATGATTTGTTGGTATACAAGCAGTGGCACCATAGACTGTATAGGATTTACTAGATTTTTGTACTATGTGATTGCTTTATGGAATAAAATTGCATTTGTAATTTTTGTTTTGTATTTTCTGATGGTGATGTAAGTAATGAAATGTACAACAATTATTTTAGAATGTAGTTAAGGTTTTTTTGAGACTCAAATGCTTTAACTAACTAGTCAATATTGTACAATATCTTATGAGACTTTTGAACAAGGTACAAATCAGACTTAAGTTTGACCAAGTTATTTCACATCCCTATGTGTGCGATTGAGTTCATTTATGTGGTATTTGTAAGGATACCGCTAGTGCCAGGTAGGCTGTCCACCAAACCTGTACTGAGTATCACCTAATTAGCTCCACTAACTCCTTTGTTGTATTTAGTAAGATTAATCTACGATGTAGTCTAGGATACCATAAGCTAGCTCATCCACATGCAAACATTTGTCTATACACACGCAAAGCTAATGTGATAGACATATCATCATGCGTTTAGGATACCGCTATTGCTAGGTAGGCTATCCACCAAACCCATAATGAAGATCACCTAAATGGTTTTTTGAATGCTGAGAATTCCAGGGATTCAAGCTCAGGCATCTTTTAGTTTTTTAATTTGTTGAGATACTTGCCCTCATACATAGGGATGAAAATCAATGTTTATTTTTCTCTTTTTTTTTTCTTGAGCAAGGGGTTTGAGTAGTGGTGATAATCACTGTTATTTTTTATTGTTGCCTTTTGAGGATTTAGTTTTTGAATTTTGATTTCAAAGTTGAGCTCGTGGTTTTTTGGCTTGTGAATGGCATTGATCCTTTTGGCCTTGGGGATGACTACCCATCCTTCTCAGGGATGTGTAGTATGAATCCTTACGACTTTGGGGATCAAAGGTGGTTGGGAATTTTTATTTGGAATGGAATTGATCTTTTAGGCCTTGGGGATGACTACCCATCCTTCTCATGGGTGTGTAGTATGAATCCTTATGACTTTGGGGATCAAAGGTGTTTGGGATTTTTGATAGTGAACTTTTGGGATTTTGCTTCGTGAATGGCATTGATCCTTTAGGCCTTGGGGATGACTACCCATCCTTCTTAGGGACATGTAGTACAAATCCTTATGACTTTGGGGATCAAAGGTGTTTGGGATTTTTTATAGTGGTGAAAACCACTATTTATTATGGGGAATTGGATGGGGAAGAGCTTGTACTTTTGTCAATTCTTAGCATTCTTGAACCATTTGCATAGGGGATGAGTAGAATAATGTTTCACCTATGGTACCTTGGACCGCTTTGTAGGTTTCATCTTTTGTTCACACAACTTGGGAATTTTTATGTGTTTTAAGCTTGTGTTGGGATGCTATGTAACAAGGTGTAATCCAAGTAAAACTCTTCCTTGTAAAAATTGAATTTGTACAACATTTGACTAGAAATCTAAAGACAGCTAAATGACAAAAACCCTAAAGACTTTAGCAGACAACTGACTATGATATGGCAAAAAATGCAAAGGGTGTTATTCTTGATGGATATTTTATAAAATGGACTGAATGTGGAAAATAGTGGAATTTTTGAGTAATTACAGTCTATGGTGCGTTTGACATGTATGACCAGCAAATATGCAATGTATGTATGTGATGCCTAATGTAGCTTTTCTTTTTTTTTTGTGTTTTTATTTTTAAGAACATGCATGAAAGTGAGATGCAATTTTTTTGTTATTTTTGATTATCTTGTTGTTTTTAAATATTTTTTATGGATGGTTTAACTCAAATGGGTGGGGACCAAGTGATTCTTATGGATCCTTGGAGGTTTTTACCAAAGGGATTATAGATACCTTTGGGGCATTTTGGGTGACTAAGCGATTGTAAGAACCCTTGGAGATTTTGGTTTGGCCAAAGGGGTTATGGATACCTTTGGGGCATTTTTGGTTGACCAAGTGATTATGGGAACCCTTGGAGATTTTGGTTTGACCAAAGGGATTATGGATACCTTTGGGGCATTTGGTTGACCAAGTGATTACGGGAATCCTTGGGGATTTTGGTTTGACCAAATGGATTATGGATACCTTTGGGGCATTTTTGGTGACCAAGCGATTGTGGGAACCCTTGGAACTTTTGGTTTGACCAAAGGGGTTATGGATACCTTTGGGGTGTTCTAGGTTGACCAAGCGATTTCTAGAATCCTTGGAGATTTTTGTTTGACCAAAGGGATTATGGATAACTTAGGGGAATTTGGTTGACCAAGTGATTGCAGGAATCCTTGGGGCTTTTGGTTTGACCAAATGGATTATGGATACCTTTGGGGCATTTTTGTTGACCAAGCGATTGTGGGAACCCTTGGAGATTTTGGTTTGACCAAAGGGGTTATGGATACCTTTGGGGTATTTTAGGTTGACCAAGTAATTTCTGGAATCCTTGGAGCTTTTGGTTTGACCAAAGGGGTTATGGATACCTTTGAGGCATTTTTGGTGACCAAGCAATTGTGGGAACACTTGGAGCTTTTGGGGTGAGCTATGGCTCTCTAAATGTTGAATGGCCTCAAATGACTGATGTTCAAGGGTTCTAGTTCCTTGATTCCTTCAATATATGCAAGCCGGTATGTTCCAGGTCCTATTTTATTATCAATTACATAAGGACCTAACCAATTTGCCACAAACTTGTCCCTTAAATGGGGTAGCAAGTTAGAATTTTTTTGGTTCTCTTTTAAGACTAGGTTACCAACCTAAAAGCCTCTCAGGTGAACTTTCATGTTGTATGCTTTCTTAAGTCACTCTTGATAGATATATAAATGCTCAAGAACATTGACACATCATTCGTCAAGTAACGTAAGCTAGTTTAACTAGGCCTACCATGCAGTGTCATCATCAATGAACTCTTTAATTGATATGCACAGGGAGGGTATTTCCAATTCAAGAAGCATGACTGCCTTGGAGCCATACACTAGCGAAAATGGAGTTGCCCTAGTGGGCATTTGAATGCTAGTGCGATAAGCCCATAGGGCAAGTGGTATTTGGATGTGCCAATCCTTATGATTATCTATGACCATCTTTTTAAGGATGGCAACTAGCATTTTATTTGATGCCTCTACTTGCCCATTTGCCTATGGATAATAGGGTGTCAAAAAACTATGTTGAATTTTGTACTTTGTTGTCAAAGCATGCACATATTTGTTTTGAATGAAGTCCCATTATCCGAGATGATCTTGGATGGAATACCAAAATGACATGATGTTATGTAAAATAAACTCTGCAATGTGGGGCCCAGTCATAGAGGTAAGCGGAGTTTCTTCCACCCACTTAGTGAAGTACTCTATGGCTGTTATGATAAATGTGTGATGACCTTACAATGCAAGGGAGATATTTTCGATGAGATCTAAGCCCCACTATGAAAATGGCCAAGCTGATTGGATCGACTATAAGGCTTGAGAAGGTATGTGTGTCAAGTTAGCATGGTGTTGACACTTTATGCACTTCCACACATATGCGCAACAATCTCGCTCTAAATATGGCGAATAACAGCCCATGTGAAGAATGTGCTTGGCAATGGCCATCCCACTGAAGTGTCCACCACACGTACCATTGTGCACTTGATTTATCACCCAAGTGGACTCCTACTGGTCCAAGAAATGGAGGAGGATCCCTTCGTAACTCCAATGGTACAAAATGTCTCCTAGTAAGACATGTTTTTTTGCTTTCTATTTGAATGATATTTTCATGATGTGCAACAATCCAAGTGGGAGGATACCCAACTTGAGATAGTCTCTGATGGGTGTGTACCAATCCTACTGATCATAAACCTCAACGACGTGAACGGTAGATCCCTCTTCAAGTTCATCCCTACCAAAAGCTAAGCGGGAAAGAACTTGTAAAAATAGTGTTATGTTGCTATTAAGAGGGGTTGGGGGGAACAAAGACCCCCAGTTGGCACGATTCATACTATTATGGATTTGAGAGAACCTCTCCTGAGGGTTCAATCTATATTAGGTGGATTTTTTGTGTTATGTTAGAGCTTGCATGCTCCATCATGGATTGCGATAACATTTTGACTTGAATGGTTGTTATTCCACTGGAAGGGTCTTGCAGGATTAGTGACCCCAAAGAGGCCATAGTGTCTGCAAAATGATTCAAATATCGAGGGAGTGCCTCAATGTTGTACCATTCAAGATTTTCTAGGAATTTATCCACAAGGGCTTTTTAGGCCTATATAACTAGGCATTTGCATTGAAATACCCCTTTCACTTGGTTGACAATTAACAGTGAATCATGAAAGATATTCAAGCATTTGATGTTCATGGTGATGGTTGTTTGAAGACCTATGAGCAAGGCTTCATATTCAACATTGTTATTGGTGCATGGGAAATCAAGTTTAAATGATAAAGGCATTGGAGCCCCTTGCGATGTGAAAAACACAATTCTCGTGCCACCCCCTTGCTCACATTTAGAACCATAAAAAAATAAGGTTATGTTGGCCTATGACTCAGGCTCATTAGAATCTGGTGATTCTGAGACATGGAAGACCCCATCATCGGGTAACTCTATGGTCAGATGCTGATCATCTTCGAGAGGAGCCTCTGCTAGTTGATCGGTGATGACTTGACCTTTGATGGACTTTTTTCCAATGAATTTGATGTCAAACTCCATCAACAACATGATCCATTTCACCGTGCGACTACTATGATAAGTATGACTCATCATGTACTGCAATGGATTCTCCTTAGACACAACATACATCGTATTGCTCAACATGTAATGGCATAGCTTTTTGGTGGCAAATACCATCGCCAAGCATAGCTTCTCAACGTATGCATAGTTAAGTTCATAACTGACTAGGGTGCAGCTAAGATAATAATTAGCCTGTTCTTTATGTAATTCATTTTTCTGGGCTAGCATGGCACCCAGTGCCACCTTAGTAGCTAAGATGTATAAGTAGAATGACACTCTTGGTCTAGGTGGTTCCAATATTGGTGGCAAAGCCAAGTATTTTTTGATGTCGTCGAAGGCTGACTGGCACTCGTCATCCCAATGAAATGCTACCCCCTTGTGTAATAATTTATTCATGGGTCGACACTTGTTAGATAACTATGCTATGAAGTGCTTGATCGATGCGACCTTACCCTACAATCTTATGAGCTGCATGATGGTGGTTGGGGGAAGCATTTCAAGTATTGCCTTGACTTTATTTCAATCTACCTCGATGCCTTGTTTTGAGACTATGAAACCCAAGATTTTTCCAGATGTGACACAAAATACACACTTCTTGGGGTTTAGCCTAACCTTGTGTTCGATGAGGTGATCAAGGATCTTACGTAAGTCATCAAGATGATTTTGGTGCAAAATATATTTGGCCAACAAATCATCCATATAATCTTCCAAAGTTTTATGTATTTGATCATGTAAGATGTATGTCATAGCACATTGGTAAGTGGCGTTAGCATTTTTAAGGCCAAAGGGCATGACCTTATATCAAAATGTCCCCCAAGGCATCGTGAACATCATTTTTAGTTGATCATTAGGATTGATATGAATCTGGTTGTATCTCGATAAACCATCCATGAGGGAAAGCATTTTGTGGCCTACTATAGCATCTACCAATGCATCAATGCTAGGCAAGGGGAAATCGTCCTTGGGACTCACTTTGTTTAAATATAAAAAATCGATGCATATGCGAATCCTCCCATCAAGATTTTTGATGGGTTCCATGTTGGAAAACCATGGTGGGTAATCCATGCAGATGACAAACTATGCATTAAATAGCTTTTGTAGCTCATATTTGACCATTAAGGCCATTTTTTGGTGCATCTTACATAGCTTTTGCTTGATTGGATTGACTATCATATCAAGTGTTAGATTATGCGTGACTAGCTGTGGGTCTAGCCCCAGCATGTCTTTTTAGGTCCATGAAAAAACCTCCTTCTCTTTGAGAAGGGCAATGTAATCGGCTTGATCTTCAGGGGATAGACTTACCCCCAGCTTGATGATTTGCAAATTCATTGGATCAGAACTGATGTCTACGTCAATCATTTCTTCAACTGACATGTGGGATCTGTCCTTAAATTGGTGTGGAGTTGAGATCAGGTGGATATCATTCATTGAATTTAGATCTATGTTGGGAACGTCGGGTTCCTCTTCAACATGAAAGATATCTTGAGTCTGTCTTGGGGTGAAATGGAACATCTTGCTACAAAGCCAATACTATGATGGGGATGGTGGTGAGTCAACATGATCCTAGTCTATGGAATCTAGGTCTAGATACAATGGTCTTGTTGGATCAACTGGATTGTGGATGGGGGTGGTTAAATCAATGGATATCATTTTGATGGAATGAATTTGGTCCCCATTACCATGTGGGTGTTGATTCAGACATTCTTGGTGATCCTTGTGCCCCGGATCTGGCTCTATGGGTACTGGCACAAAAGGATCAGCCCTATGTGTGGATAGAAGGATAGGGTCTGCCCTAGGCACTGATGGCACTATAGGGTATCTAGGTGGGGGGTGCTCCCTATATGCCAAAAGTGGTGGATGAAGCACTTGGTTTAAATGCCACCTATGCCTTGGTCCCATATTTAAATGTTCAAATATATCATTGATGTCTATGGGATATTCATGTTGCCCCATATTATTGAGATATTCCATCTTAGTCTCATCCTCATAGTCACTATCAAATATCCATAGGCCTTCATTGGCTCCAAAAACTATGTGCTCTTCTAGCTGGTATAGGCCTCCACTAGGTGTTTCTTGATATGCTTCCTCTGGTGGATCACTTGGCCTTATGCACAGAATGGGAGGCTCATTTTGTTCAAGAATTTTGATTTGGTCCCTTCTGGGTTGTTCTGATCTTTGTGGAAGGGCTAGATTCTCTGGAGGTGGCAATTGCCCAATTGGAACATTAAAGGGGAACATTTCCATGAAGCCTTCCTGATAGTCGTTAATGGGCGTCACCTGTGAGTGATTGCTATTAGACTCAAAAGGGTCCCAAGGTACTACCTCATAATTTGACTCATATTTAGAAGACCCCCCTTGATCTTGTCCATATCCCTTTGGAGCTTACTTCTTGAACTTTCTCCTTCCTCGATCAAAGGGGTGGGGTTGTTGAGGTCAACGAGGTTTGTTGTCAACAATGGGAAATAACTCCCCAATGTGTATGTAGTGTTGGGACTGGCATATGAATCTTGTGACAACCCATCCCTATTGCCTAGACCTAAGCCTTGCATGGTTTCTACCAATATTTTGAGGATCAAAGGATGGTTGAACCCTACTCTTGATTTATCATATGGCATCTGGTATCTCGGTTGACAAAGAATGCGCATTACTTGTTCGTATCTACCCAATCCATATCCATGCCAATTACATTGGTCTAAGTATTTCAAGGTGAAGTCTGGGTTGGACAGATAGTCAATATTCTCAGCAAATGTCTCTTTGTCCTCTTCCTCTTATAGGTAGGTTTCAATGCTGTTCTCAAGGCCTCCATACACAAAATTGGTCTAATTTGGCGGGTAACCTAAAGGGACGATAGTGTCGATGGGGAGGTGAGGTCACCCCATGTCTTGCATGGATTTGAGCATGGGTTTTGCCATAATTTTTTGCACTAGGTACTCCCCCAGGCCCGTATTGGCCATATCTATGGTAATCATTGATGGTTGAGGGGGAGGGAATGGGAGTTCTTCCTGAGTCCACTACATGTTGGGTGAACCAAGTGTCTCAACTTCCATTTGATTGGGAACCTCTTTGGTAGAGATGGTTGAGACTAATGGTGGTGCCTCCTCTAGGGGCTCCTTCCCATTTTCCTTCGGTGTGGCCACCATAGGTGGCATTATTGGTGAAGGAACATACGATGAAGATGGGCTAGGTTGGTGAGTTGAGGGACTTAAAAATGGGGATGTAGGCAAAATAGGACCCTGTGTGGATTGATTTAATTGAAAGTACAAATGTATCGATGGGAGGGTCGATTGTGGCATCAGTTGCATCGCATTGCAAAACTTAAAGGGTTCTAATTCCATTGGGACTACATGTACTTGCCCTTCATATGTGTATTTGAGGCATTGATGGGCTATCGAAGGGACACACTTCATGTCCTTGATCCAAGGCTAGCCTAGCAAGATATTGTAGGCCATCTCACCCTCAAGGATGTGACACAATGTAGGAATGGTCTTTTGTCCTACTTGGATGGGCAGGAGAATTATGCCAACCATTGAAAATAACACTTCATTGAATGCTCAAAGAGTGTAGGTGGACGCTACAATGTGGGATGCTGGCAACTTAAGATGTTTTAATGCCATTGTCATCATTATGTTGCTAGACGAGCCAGTATCCACCAACAACCTCTTGAATGGAATCCTATTGACCCGTGTGATGACGTGCAATGGTGGATCCACCATATCACCAGTCATTGAATTCAGTTCATCTTCCCTGAAGGTTATGACTGGTTCTATGTATTGTCTCACATGTCCCACAAATTTGTTGAAAGAATTGGGTTCATGGGGCTATAGCTCAAATGGCTTTGAGTATCTCCATTAGAGCCTCCTGATGGGGCGGTGATGGTTGTATGAGCTCATAAATAGAGAGCCTAGACAACATGGTTCTCAAAATTTGAGTAAGCTTAGTCTGAATTGTGGCCACTAGTCTAGGCGAGGGAGGTTGTATAGGGTGTTTTGGAGGTTGTGATATTGATAGAACATATCCTGTAGCTACAATGGGTGCAATCGTGTTCAGGTATCTTTTGTTCCACGTCATGATGCTTATCATCCCTACGTATCCTTGCATGGGGCAGTTTTGTGTTACCTCATTCACTTGTAAAGTCTTTTCTTGTGCATCATGGGTAGGTAGGGGGTCTTTTAAGACTTCCATCTATTGGTTGCTCAACACTACGAGATTATCTATCATGAGCATTTTGTTGTCTATCAAGTCCTAGACTAAGTTTTTGAATTTCCAACAAGTGAAGATGTCGTGTCCTTTTTGCCAGTGGAATCTACAATATAAGTCTTCCCTATAGCCCTTGGGTTTTGGAACATTGGGGTCTTGTTGGAACAAAATTTGCCTTCGGTTAATAGTGTTGCACCTTAGACTTTGCCAACATTGAATAGACAGATCTTGCTTGAGATCATCTGTCTAGTCTCCAGAGAAGGGTGGTTCCTTTGAGTTTTTTAGAGAAAAGGGGAACAAGAGATAAGGGAAATATAGCCTAAGCTAGAACTTTTATATGGTGCAGATTAGACAACATCAAAGACAGATTTACTTACTTCTATCCAAAGCATTTAAAACACATTTCCATGCAAAAATTATATAATTCCAGATATGATTTCTGATATTTCATTTAACATGCGTATATATTAGATTCTTATTCCAACAATATGATTTATGTATTGCGAAAGTTCAGATATAAGAACAGACTCAATTTACAATTCAATATTGTAAGCAGAAATAAAGAACATTAATACATACACTTGCACGATATGAACCAGAAGCCAATGGGAGATGCGATTTTATTGCTTGTATTCGAAGTACATACATTCAGTCTTGTAAACGTCCAAGAGCCGACCTTTTTTTTGGAGTCGCTCACCCCTATATATACCCTAAAAGAGTATATTTTTCTAAGTACATCTTACTTATTTTACAAGCAATCATCTACAGTTTCTAATAATACACAACGGATTTCCCGCAGATTGGATAGATTGGCAATCATCCAACGGACCTGCCAGGTTATAATCAACAGACCATTCTTCAGAAATCGACACATGATGTCAGTGCATGTCCCTAGTTGCCAAAAATATACTCTATTCCTTTACAGCTGGCGTGTCACGAAATCGTGACATTCTTTCCTTGCTTTGCTCTTTTGCCGCCTCCCATCGCGAAAATGAGACATGTCACGAAATCGTGACATTCTTTCCTCGCTTTGCTTTTCTACCGCTTCCAGCCATGAAAATGAGACATGTCACGAAATCATGACATTCTTTCCTTGCTTTGCTTTTCTTTCGCTTCTAGCCACGAAAATGAGACATGTCACAAAATCGTGACATTCGTCTCTTGCTTTGCTCTTCTGCCGCTTCCACCACGAAAATGAGACATGTCATGAAATCGCGACATTCTTTCTCTTGCTTTGCTCTTCTACTGCTTCCAGCCACGAAAATGAGACATGTCACGAAATCACGACATTCTTCTCTTGCTTTGCTCTTCTGTCGCTTCCAATCGCGAAAATGAGACATGTCGCGAAATCGTGACATTCGTCTCTTGCTTTGCTCTTCTGCCGCTTCCAGCCATGAAAATGAGACATGTCACAAAATCGCGACATTCATCTCTTGCTTTGCTCTTTTGCTGCCTCCCACCATGAAAATGAGACATGTCACGAAATCGTGACATTTGTCTCTTGCTTTGCTCTTCTGCCGCTTCCAGCCGTGAAAATGAGACATGTCACGAAATCGTGACATTTCTATGTCTTCAACTTGATTCTTCTTCGTGCATCGTGAAAATGTGACATGTCACGAAATCGTGACACTTCTGCCTCTTTGCTCCCTTTTGTTGCTCTTAGCCATGAAAATACAACATGTCGCGATATCGCGACACTTTTTCTCTTTTGGCCGCGACAAAGCAACATGTCGCGATATCGTGACACTTTTTCCCTTTTGGCCATGACAAAGCAACATGTCGCGATATCGCGACATTTTTCTCTTTTGGTAGCGACAATGCAACATGTCGCGATATCGCGACACTTTTTCTCTTTTGGCAGCGACAATGCAACATGTCGCGATATCGCGACACTTTTTCTCTTTTGACCGCGACAAAGCAACATGTCGCGATTATTCGCGACACTTTTTCCCTTTTGGCCACAACAATGCAACATGTCGTGATATCATGAGACTTTTTCCTCCTCGCTCTTTCTCTTCGCTTTGGACCACGAAAATGCAACATGTCGCGATATCGCGACACTTTTTCCCTTTTGGCCGCGACAAAGCAACATGTCGTGATATCGCGACACTTTTTCCCTTTTGGCCGCGACAAAGCAACATGTCGCGATATCGCGACACTTTTGCCCTTTTCTTTTTCTCTTTGCTTTGAACCGTGAAAATGCAACATGTCATGATATCGTGACACTTTTGCCCTTTTCTTTTTCTCTTTGCTTTGAACCGCAAAAATGCAACATGTCGCGATATCGCGACACTTTTTCCTCCTTGCGGTGTTTTGCATTTTCTTTGATCTTTAGCATATGGGCCACTTCGGTCTTCTTGGAAAATATGCAAAAAGGAGCATCAGATGTTTTTCTGTAGTTAGTCACTTTTTTGACTAACATTCTTGGTGCCTTCCGAGGGATTTTTTGCTTGCAAAAATTTTGAACCAGGCCTTTATCCATTGGGAAACGGAGTCAACAACGCAGTTGTAAAAAGAATCTTTCAGAGAAAGACAAAGAACACAGGAAAATGCACTTAGATCAAACGTGAACATTACCTCGCCAAAACTCCCTTTATACCTTAGTATCTCTACTAAAAAAAAATGTTGACTTTTGATTGGCTGCGACTGAAAATTTTTTTTGTTAAGGCCGAAAAATGGTAATATTTACAAACATTGTCTGAATATACTTATATTATACTATACATATAATTCCTTTTCTGCTTTCTCAATAGAAATATAACTTTAGGTGAAATGCATTCACCGTGATGGGAAGAGCCAATCCATCTTGATCTTTCAACTCGAAAGCATTGAACTGTTTCTCTGAAACAATTTCAAATGGTCCCTCCCAGAAAGCATCGAATTTATCATGGTTACCTGGCTTAGCTTTCTTTACATTCCATTTCAAAACCAAGTCTCCCACTCTAAATTTTTTGGCAGTTGTCTTTTTGTTGAACCATCCTTCAAGTATTCTGCCATATGCTTCTGATTGTGATTGTATGATTGCTCTCTTTGTTCTTCTAACTGTAAGAGTTGCATAACTCCTGCAACTGTGTGTAGCATTTGGTCAATCTGAGGTAGCGGGTAATGATCTTTGAGTGATGCTCTGTTCAGATTTCTAAAATCTACACACAATATGATATCTCCATTTTTCTTCCTGACTGGTACCAAGTTTGCCACCCAGGTGGAGTGTTTAACAGGGTATACTATTTTAGCTTGAAGGAGTTTTAGCAGTTCTTGTTTCATCAAAGATTCTATCTTCGGATTCACTGGTCTTTGCTTTTGCCTAAAAGGCTTAGCTCCCTTTTTACACAATTCTCTGATCTGGTTCACTTCCTCTTCATCCTGCAGATCCCGGTTAGCTGAGCAATTCATTTCAGGGATTAAGAAATCCAGTATCTGTTCATCATTTTCAAAAACTTGCCAAAAAATATTTTTATCAGGTACTGAAGGCCTGTATATAAGTCTAACAGTTTTAGACTTTTGAATAACATTACTTACAGGACAAAAATTAGCTCCCACTGAAGCTAACAAATCTGCATGGGTATTCTGTTCTCTAGGGATAAACTTTATATTTAGGGCCTCAAAGGCCTCTAAGAGATCCCACACTTTGTTCCTGTAAGCCTTCAAATAATCTTGTTTACTTATACCTTTTTTGGTGACTTGATTCACAATAAGTTCTGAATCTCCATAGATGAGTAACTGTTTGATTCTCAATTTCTCAGCCTTTCTTAACCCTAAGCACAGGGCCTCATATTTTGCTGCGTTATTAGAGCAACTCCAAGTCAACCTGTAAGAGAAAACCTTTTCCTCTTCGATGGGAGAAATCAAAACTATTTCGGAACCAGCTCCATTCTTGCACCTAGCCCCATCAAAGAAAAGCTTCCACAATTGATTCACAGAACCATCCTCTTCTAGGGAGGATACCAATTTTCTTTTTGGTTTCTCAATAGAATAGTTTCCTATTTCTGTTTCTATCATGGCATTAAAATTCTGTAGAGAAAACTCGTCTTCAGCTTGGAGCTCTTCTAATGTTTCTTCCATCAGATCTTCTTCTATTGTTTCTTCAGTCATCATATTTACACGGTCAGTTTCACCAATATTTTCTACATGAAACGTAGATGGTTTCTCATTAAAAATCTTGACCCTTCTACCTTTGAAAGGTATCTCCAAATGAGAATAATCTAAGGATAAGTATCCTCCTATCTTTGCTATGAATTCTCTGGATAGACACATGCCAAAATAGGGCTCCAAGTCTACGACTACTACCTCTTGTATGATTGTCATCTGAGGCATTTTATGCAGCCGTATGGGAATATCCTTTATCACTCCTACAATTTTTACTGGAGTACCATCTAACTGTAGGATGCCTGTGTTGCTCCTAGTGTACTCCATTCCCATAATATCACATATTGCTTTGGGTATCACAGTGGTAGCAGTGCCTGAATCTATCATGCAGTTGTGGACAACCCATCCTTCCATTTGAAGGGACAAATAAAAGGGTGGTGGCCTATTCCTACTAGTGGCAGACTTCAAGTTTGTTAGAACCATTTTTGAAGATGATACAGTCCCACCTCCATTTTTCATTGTTCTTAGGGATTCCTGTAGGAGATCGATTTGACCTGGGATTTGAAGAGCATCATACATACTTGCCTTAGAAGGAGTCTTTTTCATTTCCTCTACTATATTGAATGTAGGTGAATCAACTATTCTTTCTCTTTCTTTGGAAAAGATTTCATATTTATTTTTGTATCCCTGGGTAGCTTCAGTTCTTTGCCTTTTTGTCAACGAGGGGAAACTCAACCTTTCCCTAGCCTGTTCTTGGGTTTCATTTTCCCCCCGAGGAATAAATTCTTTGTGTGTTTCTTGCCCTTGAATTTTGGCTGGAAACTGATATTTTCTTTCCTGAGGGAGACTTCCCTTAGGAGTTTCTTTGGGAACTTCCTTGGGAGCAGGGGAAACATTCAATGGTTGAAGCTCTTTAGGGTCTACTTGCAGTGGTTTCTTACCTGATCTTGTCAAAACTGAAACCTGTTCTACTGTAGGCATCATGAAGTTGTGGTCCTCCTCTCTAATTATATTTACATGACCTTTCATTTTTTCTTTACTCTTTTCAACTCGCTATACTTTGTACATAATGCTGGTGTATCATACACGAACTTTCCCCATGTGGATCGTTACATGTAGTACACCAAAAGTTAGAATCAGTGGGAGGCTCTTCGGCCTCAACTGTCTCATTTGTATATACCGTGCTCGGTCTCTCCTGTACCCTTCCACTTGTCGAAGCACCTTCCTTTTGTATCTGTGGAAATCTTCTTGCTTGGATATTCCGTTCAACCTCTCTCTTTTTCATGGATGCCATTTCATTTGACAATGTCTTCATGGTATCAATTATGGTCATGTATTGATCACTGGGGGGAGCTGATGCAAGGGGTGTAGGAGGTGCAGCTATAGCTGGGAGGGCATGCGTTGATGGGAGTACAGGCAGTTTAGAAATTGATGCTTGGGAAAGCTCTGGTAAAATTGGCAATAGAGTTTTTGATGGATATCTTTTTGTAGCGATGAGATCAGCTTCGCCCTTTGCTTCCTCTACATAGATCCCAGGAAAAGTGGTTACACAGGATTTCCTTATTACCATACTGAGCTTTGAATCAAAAGACCTTAAATAATAGCATATAGCTTGTTCTTCCATGGGCTTTAGGCCTTGTGGTACTCTATCACGAGTTTTGGTAAACCTGATGTTGAAATCTTGGATTTCTTCTTGTGGATGCCTCTCAATGACAGTGAATTGATTCAACAATGTGAAAGGATCCGCATGTATATTAAATTCATCGACCAGACGGTCGACCAGTACTGCCCAAGAAGTAATGGATCCAGCGGGAAGTGCTTTGTACCAATAGAGCATCTTTCCTTTCAAAGATATAATCAACAATCTGACCATTACATCTTCTTGAGTGATGTTGTAAATAGATGCTAGCGCTGATACATCCAAATAGTGCTCATCTACTATTTTGCCTGTTCCATCAAAGGTCGGTAATGCTTTTAGTGCAGCTTGTGGAATTTGGTGATGTGTTCCCAAGTTCAAAGGGCCAGTTTGATTCCACACAAGATGCGCTGGGGTAGGGGTGGCTACCATGATTGCTAAAGGAGTTACAACCGCTATGGGATTGCTTGCAGATGCTCCTACAATGGGTGTTAAAGAGGTGCTAATGGTGTCGGGCGGATTTGATCGTGCGGCTAGCACAGGGTGTGCTTTTAGGCTTTCGAGATGTAGTTCAAAGAAGTCGATAGGTTCTTCAGAGTTTCTAGCTCGGGATCTGGTTATCATATGACTATATAACCAGAAGGTTTTTTAGACAAGGTCTTTCTTTTATGGTCTAAATTGCAACGGAGTCGCCAGGTGGTTTTTCTTGAGATTTTCAAAAAAAAGGGCTCTTAAGGTAAAACACCAAAACTTATACAATACTATGGGATTTCTGGTCCCACCGGGCATGCCAAAAACTATTGGAACAAAATATGCCTTCGGTTAATAGTGTTGCGCCTTAGACTTTGCCAACATTGAATAGACAGATCTTGCTTGAGATCATCTGTCTAGTCTCCAGAGAAGGTTGGTTCCTTTGAGTTTTTTAGAGAAAAGGGGAACAAGAGATAAGGGAAATATAGCCTAAGCTAGAACTTTTATATGGTGCAGATTAGACAACATCAAAGACAGATTTACTTACTTCTATCCAAAGCATTTAAAACACATTTCCATGCAAAAATTATATAATTCCAGATATGATTTCTGATATTTCGTTTAACATGCGTATATATTAGATTCTTATTCCAGCAATATGATTTATGTATTGCGAAAGTTCAGATATAAGAACAGACTCAATTTACAATTCAATATTGTAAGCAAAAATAAAGAACATTAATACATACACTTGCACGATATGAACCAGAAGCCAATGGGAGATGCGATTTTATTGCTTGTATTCGAAGTACGTACATTCAGTCTTGTAAACGTCCAAGAGCCGACCTTTTTTTTGGAGTCGCTCACCCCTATATATACCCTAAAAGAGTATCTTTTTCTAAGTACATCTTACTTATTTTACAAGCAATCATCTACAGTTTCTAATAATACACAATGAATTTCCCGTAGATTGGATAGATTGGCAATCATCCAACGGACCTGCCAGGTTATAATCAACAGACCATTCTTCAAAAATTGGCACTTGATGTCAGTGCATGTCCCTAGTTGCCAAAAATATACTCTATTCCTTTACAGCTGGCGTGTCACGAAATCATGACATTCTTTCCTTGCTTTGCTCTTTTGTCGCCTCCCATCGCGAAAATGAGACATGTCACGAAATCGTGACATTCGTCTCCTTGCTTTGCTTTTCTGCCAATTTTCAGCCATGAAAATGAGACATGTCACGAAATCATGACATTCTTTCCTTGCTTTGCTTTTCTGCCGCTTCTAGCCACGAAAATGAGACATGTCGCGAAATCGCGACATTCGTCTCTTGCTTTGCTCTTCTGCCGCTTCTAGCCATGAAAATGAGACATGTCACGAAATCGTGACATTCGTCTCTTGCTTTGCTCTTCTGTCGCTTCCAGCCGCGAAAATGAGACATGTCACGAAATCATGACATTCGTCTCTTGCTTTGCTCTTTTGCCGCTTCCAACCGTGAAAATGAGACATGTCACGAAATCGCGACATTCGTCTCTTGCTTTGCTCTTTTGCCGCTTCTAGCCGTGAAAATGAGACATGTCACGAAATCGCGACATTCATTTCCTTGCTTTGCTCTTCTGCCGCCTCCCATCGCAAAAATGAGACATGTCATGAAATCGTGACATTCTGTCTCTTGCTTTGCTTTTCTGTCGCTTCTAGCCGCGAAAATGAGACATCATGAAATCATGACATTTCTATGTCTTCAGCTTGATTCTTCTTCGTGCATCGCAAAAATGCGACATGTCATGAAATCGCGACACTTCTGCCTCTTTGCTCCCTTTTGTTGCTCTTAGCCATGAAAATACAACATGTCGCGATATCGCGACACTTTTTCTCTTTTGGCCATGACAAAGCAACATGTCGCGATATCGCGACACTTTTTCCCTTTTGGCCGTGACAAAGCAACATGTCGCGATATCACGACAATTTTTCTCTTTTGGTAGCGACAATGCAACATGTCGCGATATCGCGACACTTTTTCTCTTTTGGCAATGACAATGCAACATGTCGCGATATCATGACACTTTTTCTCTTTTGACCGCGACAAAGCAACATGTCGCGATATCGCGACAATTTTTCCCTTTTGGCCGCGACAATGCAACATGTCGCGATATCGTGACACTTTTTCCTCCTCGCTCTTTCTCTTCGCTTTGGACCACGAAAATGCAACATGTCGCGATATCGCCACTTTTTCCCTTTTGGCCGTGACAAAGCAACATGTCGCGATATCGCGACACTTTTTCCCTTTTGGCCGTGACAAAGCAACATGTCGCGATATCGCGACACTTTTTCCCTTTTCTTTTTCTCTTTGCTTTGAACCGCAAAAATGCAACATGTCGCGATATCGTGACACTTTTCCCTTTATCTTTCTCTTTGCTTTGAACCGCGAAAATGCAACATGTCGCGATATCGCGACACTTTTTCCTCCTTGCGGTGTTTTGCATTTTCTTTGATCTTTAGCATATGGGCCACTTCGGTCTTCTTGGAAAATATGCAAAAAGGAGCATCAGATGTTTTTCTGTAGTTAGTCACTTTTTTGACTAACAGGTCTATGGGTCGACTTTTCGACAAGTTTATCAGGTTTACCATGAACAAGCGATCAAATCAAGAGTCTCTAGACTCCGTGAATTATGTGAATTATCACTTAGGGTGACACTGCTAATTTTTCTCTTGTTTATAATTTTCCTTTTCATAGTTATCAAGAGGAACTACCTGATAATTGTCCTTTGGGGGTTGTGTCATTTGTGCAAGCTTTGGTATAGTTATGGCAACCTGATTGACCATGATGGGTTTCGGTTGTGTGGGCCTAGTTTTAGAATTTTTGGGCCACTCTTTCTTGCGTAGCTTAGCAATCTCATCGTCTTGTATTTTGATCTCCTCAATTATCCTGGCTTACGCTAGGGCTTCTTTGAGGGAATTGTTGCAGCTGCAATAGCACAAAGATCAACCTTATGCAACTCTTTGAAAACATTTGAGTCATGTCAACCATGGGAGGGAGGTAAGGTAGCTTTGAAAGCAATTTCCTCCATATATTCCCATAAGTGGCTATGATCTCATCATCATACTACTTAAGGCTAGCTAGGTCACTTAAGGATGCCTTCTTCTTGGTGTTGAAGGTAAAAAATTCAAGGAACGCGTCCACTAGCTAGTCTGGATTATTGATGTTATGCTTTGGCAACTAGGTAAACCAATACAAGGTAGGGCCTATGAACATGGTTATAAATTTTCTTAGAAGCAATGCATCATTGTCTTGAATGCCAAAGCATTGACTCAGGAACCTTATTACGTGCTCTTGGGCATCCTCATCCCCTCTAAAAATTGCCAATTGGGGCATTTTGAAGTGGTCAAGGTATGGGGGTGCCAAAACTAAAGGATGCATAGGGTGGCTACGGAGCTGGCGTAAGGTGGGCTTTTGGGGCCCTGAAGTCTTAGTCTCCACAGAATCTAAGAATTCTAACAGTGCTTTGTATGCATCAGAGGATTTTATTTCCTCTTCTTTGGTTTATTCTTGTTGTGAATTACGAGGAACTTGAGGCCTATGGAGGGGTAACTGGGTAGCACCCCCCTGCCTTGGTAGGGCATTTCAACCCGCTCTTCTTCTCACTCAAATGCTTCATAGGCTTCTTAAGGAGTTTTTAGGCATGACCTATAAACATGGATGGGTGCTCGAGGAAGATGCTCATCATTGGTTCTAGGAGTGGCCTCCTGCTCAGGTCTAGGAGGTCTTGGAGGGAATGCTTGATAAGGTCATGGAGACCTGTCTCGCACTAAGGGATTGTGCCTCTCATAAATTTTTTTCCTATGCATGTAAGGGGTTGGAATCCTCACATGCATAGTTTTTTTGAGCAACTCATTTGTCTGGCACTGAATGTGCTCTTTATTAATATGATATAGTTGTTCTAACTACTGTTGATCTTGCCTAAGCTGTGTGATTTGTGTTTGGTGGGCAGCTTGTTTTACAAATACCAAGTCGATTTGTTTTGCCATCATAGGTCTAGGAGGCCTAGATGCCTCCCCTATGGTGGTCTGAGATCTCTATGGGTCACTTTCCTCTATCAAGGTTAGCGACATTCACCTGAGTCTCTAGCCTCAATAGGTGATCTTGATAATTAGTAGGTGTGAAGGCGCATTGCTCTTGCACAATGTATTGGTCTTGAGGAATATACTGGTTTCCTCATGCTCCCTTTCATACATGTGAAAGGGGTGGGTAGAGTTAGCTCACCCTGTCTGAAGAGCCTTGTGCTCTATATTTGGACTATTAGTTCTAACAACAATGAGGGGTGGAGGGGAAATGATATAATCATGTGGGCCCTACTTATGGACCCTGTGTTGCTCTAGCTCTTCATCACGCAGTCACCACTCATAATGAGTGTATAGGGGAGACTTCCCATGTGTGTATTCCTCCTGAGAGGATATGTGTTGAATGGGAGTGCCCCTCAAAGGGGTGCCTCTATAGTCCTTTTCTATAGTGGCATAGTGTGGACTACATTATGGGTCAGGCTACCAAGGTGGTATAACCAAGTCCTTAGGGCTATAACGGAGGTGACTTGTGCCTCCTTGTATACTTTTTGTAGCTTTTGCCCATGATTGGGCTTGGCTACGGGTATACAACATGATGGTGGTTTTTCTAAAAAGATACATATATTTTTACCTCCTTTACAATTTTTATGCTATACCAAATAAAAGGAGACCACACAAACAAAGAAATGATTATCTTGTTTATAGATTAAATGTGTGTCCTAGAATTGTTTCAATGTATTTAATTTTTGTTATGTGAATCTTGTAAAGGAAACTTTTTTATACATGCATAATGAGGGATATTATATCTCCAAAATGGTCATCCCTTCAATATACCATTTCCAGGACGTTATACCGAACCTCTCAATATACCCACCCTTATGTGAGGGAAACTATTGGTACGCAAGAGCAGAACAGTATGTGGAACATAGGTGGTACGGAAGGGGGATCACCCTATTTTTGACACCTAATGCATTGTCATTATACACATCATTAATTCTCAATGAATTTGTCAATCCAGGGCTGTGTACAAGGCTATCTATGAAAGAAGGGGTAAACATGGTTATAACTTAGGTCAATCTAGAGCAACAGGTCTTATTGGTGAAACCGATTGTGTGGGGGGTTTTAGGACATTCCTATCTCTAAATTGCATGAATTAAACCTTAATCTAAGTTGCAGAATTGGAAACTAATCATTAACTACAGAAATGAAGTCCTAATTACAATTGCAGAATGAGACCTAATTATGTTGCAGAAATAACAGTTGCAGAATTGAAAGTCTGATTCTAATTGCAGAAAGGAAATCTATTTACTTTTGCAGCAATGAAAATCTACTTCTAACATGGAAATGAAACTGTCAAGGCTCTGTAATAGAAGGTTGTCAATCTTCTATGCAGGGGTTGACAACAAAACATAAAATGCAAGAAATTACAAAAAATAGTAAATTTTGGAAATGAAAGTCTGCAATAAATTGAAAGCTTTGCTGAAAGTGGGGATTACAACCAAATCATTAATCACAAAACATAAAATAAACTAAGATTGCAAATATCATTAGTTGTTTACAAAGGAATGAAAGGACAAGTTCTACAACTCATTCTGTCTATGACAAAATCAGAATAAAAACCTGTTGTTAGTCCTCCTCCTAGGTCTGGAAGTGGCCAGCCTCTTTGTCCAGAAGAAGGTATGAGTCTCTCTCTCTCTAGATCTTAATCACACTCATTTACAAGCAATATGAAATATAAACAGTATACTTTTATTGATTCAAAAACATGATTACAATAATGTTGCTGAAAACTATTACAGGACTGTAACAGTCACTTTCTGATTATCACCTATTATTGATTTCTCTATCTTCTATTCCCCTTACTCTCTACTACTTTATTTCTTCTACCTCCTACTAGCTCAACCTGAATGGGAGCCATATTTATAGATGTCCTAAGATTTACTAACAAGCTGAGAATATCTCAAAAAGATCTAATCCTATTATGCTGCAACAATTCCTGGTTTTATCCTAGAAGAAGATCATATTTTGATCTTTCCATAAATGGTGGCTTTGGTCGGCAAGGATGGCAAAGTCAGATCTGAGATATTTCCCTTTACCCTTTTCAATCTTTATTTCCCTTTTTCCAGCGTCAGAATTCGGTCAATAAGTCAAAAAGCACATTCTGTTTTCATTCCGAAGATAAGTGGCTCATTCCGAAGATACTGCAATTCTCATTTCGAAGATCCACTCATTCCGAAGATACTACAGTTCTCATTCCAAAGATCCACTCATTTTGAAGACACTACAGTTCTCATTTCGAAGATCCGCTCATTCCGAAGATACTACAGTTCTCATTTCGAAGATCCGCTCATTTCGAAGACACTATGTTTTCTCATTTCGAAGATATCTGTTCATTTCGAAGAGACTTCGGAATGAACAAATGTGGGCTCCTTAAATGATTTCCTCTACATTTCTCATGTGGGTTACTTCTCAGGATCAGATTCCAATGGTCTTCATCTCTTCCCACATGTGAATTCCATGCCTTGCCATTCATTGGCAGCTGGCTGGAATTTACATGGGAAAACCCAATTTTTGCTGCACAGTAACAGTTTTCTTGAACTGTTGCCAGATTTAGGTAAAATGAATGCTTGAGACATATCAAAACATGATTAGTGAAATGTTGTTATTAATCTAAGCATATCTCATTTTAGCAAGTCATAACAAAACAACATAAAACTTATACAAAAAGTTGTAAAAATCAGAATATAGTATTTCAGATACATTCATCATGCAAATAGTTAATACACAACATATTGAATCAACTTAACTAGCATATTAGATTAAACATAAGAGTTTATAGGCAATTTTAGTGTTCAAAACATGTTATGATTGAGGCATTTCCAGGCCTCATCATTTTCCCCCCAACTTATATTGATGCATGTCCTCATGCATTCTGTTGGGCTATGGAATCACATATGTCCATGGTCAAATTCCATGACCTGTAGAACAACTTCTTGCCTGTATAAAATCCCTTGTTCTTCTGAAGGTCCCTGAGCCATTCTTCAAATTGTTCATCAGGTTGGGCATCTTCTTCAAAGTAGAATGGGACTGGAGTGATGATGGTTGGAGGCCTAAATCTGAGACCTATCCAATTATGTTGCATGAGTTCAATCAACTGTATTACTCCTTCTGCCCTTCTTCTAGACCATTCTAAGTTGATGGGGGAAATGGGTTCTCTTTTCTGCAAAGACATGGAAAGTTCAGCCCACCTGTTTCTACAGACTGATAATGCTGGCACAAAATTGTCATTACAAAAATTGTGGAATCTGTTCACACAGTCCCTCAAGTTTGTCAAGTACATTCACTTCACATCATCCCTGTTCATCATGGTGAAGTGTTGTCTTGTGATAATGGGGTGATTTGGCTGAATTGCTCTGACTAACAATTCAGCTCTTGTTTCAATCTCCTTATTCTGCCTCTTTTCTTGGTCCCAATAAAACTGATTCTGCAAGGTGGACATGAATGCCCTCAATTGAACATCTCCAATGTAGATCTGTGGATGAAACTCTACTTCTTCTAGAATAAAGAAACTATGTAAAAATAGTTCACATAGGAGATTTTTCTGCTCAAAAGGGTTGTCAAAGTATGCTTCCAGGAAATCTGTAGTGGTGTCCAATTTATATGGAAGATCTGAACTAATCCTCATGACCTGCCATCTGAGGTATTTCTCCTTCAGAATAAGGCTGTAAAATCTAGCTGGCCATCTGAATTGGACTAAAAATTCAGCAATTTGACATAAATCAGACACCTTTTCTTTCAATGCCTGAATTTCTGTTTCCTTGGCTTCTAGTTGTTTTGCTTCTAATTTGAACTTTTTAGTCTTAGTGGCAAGCTTCTCATACCTAATCATCCAGCTAGCTATGTCTGCATTGTATTGTTCTAAGGACACAGTATTAGGTGGTCTGACTACAGGTGGAATTCTAGGTAGCAGATCTATCTGAACCCCTTTTTCTGCCACTTCCACTGGTTGTTCATCTATCAATAATTCTACTTGCACCCCCTTATCTGCTATTTCTATTGGGTTGTCATCAGATAGTAATTCTACTTGCACCCCCTTATCTGCTACTTCTACTGATGGTGTAACAGTTTGAAATACAGGGACATCAATAGGAGTACTTACTTGATCTATTTCATGCTACTGCTTGGACTGTTCCTGTGCTGGTGACTCATCTCCAATGTTTTCTGTTGTGCTTTTTGCCAATTCTGAAGCATCTTCAGAATGAAAGGGTGCTTTTGAATGAGAAGGCACATCTTCAGAATGAAAAGGTGCTTCTTCAGAATGAGCTCCTATGTCTGCCTCAGTAGAGTCATCTACCTTAGATAAATCCACAAGCAGTTGAGCCAAATCATCTTCATCATTGGATACAATTGGCTATTTTTCAGACTGTGATAACTTCTCTCTCAGTTCTGCCACTTCCTATTGTAACTCTGCAATTTTTCTTTCCTGCATCTCAATGATGTTTTCTTTCTCTGAAATCCATCTGGTTTGTGTCTTGACAACACTCCTTGCTGCTCTCAGCTGCTCTGTGATATCTTCCTCCTCTATTTTTGCTTCAAAATCAGATGCAGACAAGTCAGCTATAGCAGGCTGCTCAACAACTGGCTCTTCCTCTGCAACATCTATTTGCTCCTGTTTAGGAGGCTCTATGAAATTGTCTATAATTGCATCTACTATTTCTATAGCTTGTTGAACTGTAGCCACCTCCAGATTATCCTGCCCAACCTCTTCCTCAATTATCTGTTCAGGGAATTTTGGGAAGTTTTCAAGGGCTAGTTGTATCTCTGTGACATCTGGACTGCTTTGTCCATCTTCTTGTTCTATGACCTGGTCCGTCATTTCCCTCAAGTGGAGTCTTGTAGACCTCCGAGTTCCAGATGCAAACTTCTTCTTTTTGCTCTATTTTTTGGTGACAATAGGGGTTATGGGGTTAGTTTCAGATGCCTCTATTTCCCTTGTTGTTTCTTCCCCTATTGGGCTAGGTGCTTCATTTCTTTGTTTTGACAAATCAGTTGCAACTTCAAAAAAATGGACCTTCTTCTATTTTTTTATTCTGCTTCCAGTTCTAGATCCTCTTTTCTTTTGCCTTTTTGCTTGTGAAGTTGAAGGTTCTGGAGCAAGGTGTTCTATTGCTGCTGTTGGGTGTGTTTATTTCTCTGCAACAGCTTCTTACTCTTCTGTAGCATCTTCTGTAGCTTCTTCTACAGCAACATCAATAGTATCTGTTTCTTCCTCTTCATCCTCATCTCGAAAAATTACATCATTTAAGGTGGAGTAAAACCTCTCAAAGCTCCTAGGGTTTCCTCTAAAATGGTGCTGGCAAACTAGTTTGATAAGACCATGGTGGCGAAGACTCCCTTTTCCTTCCTGATATCTTTTTGCCATGTTTTTTAATTCTTGGTGCAAGTATAGGGGAAGATTTACCCTAACCTCTGGTTGTTGCCTACCATGTCTGAGATGATTTAAAATTTTTATGTGATGCCCTGACAATAGTACATACTGCCCTTCACAGGTTAGAAATTTGATTACCCATGTGGCTACTTCATCCCAGGGTTCCTACAGGCTGGCCCTTTTTACCCCCTTGCATGTGTTATTATGTGTTAAATACTCAGGTGCTCTATCATTTTCTTCCAGAAATTGATTGACTGTGTTTACCAATGTATTTTTGCCAGACCTAGAAATTGGAAGACCTTCTAATGGCAGCTCAAGAATTTGACTCAAAACTTCAGGGGTTACCTCAATAGTCATGTCGTTAACGTGTGCCCGGTTGTTTCTGAACGTGTGGGTGAACATGCCAGCCAAGTCTTCAGAGGATCCATTAAATTTATCCAAAAATGGCATAAGCCCTCCATCTTCAAAAATCTGCACCACTTCTGGATTTTCTCGGAGATGGGTGGTATCTGCTGGTTCCATTCTTGTTTTTCGCCCCATTTTCCTATCTTGGTTCATCACAAACTGCTCTCTTCTACCGCTATTCCTCTGTTGGATCTCTGGTTTTTGGTGTTTGCAACTTTGTAGGGTTTCTGTGTCATGTAGGGTTTTCAACTTCTCTATTTTTGTTCTTCGAAATGAACCGTAATCTGAGCACTGTACTTCGTAATAATTTTGCGTTAGCAAATATGTCTTCGAAAAGAAGAGTGGCACACGTTTCTATTTTTTCTTTGAACACATGTCCATCAACGGTTGCACAGATGTCCTTGCCGTCAGATCCACCTTACTCGCTTTTAGTTTTTCTATTTTTCCTATAGATTCTCACGTGCATGTTTATTAGCATCAAAAATTGGTGGCATACGGTTGGTCACGTCCTCCATGATTCTAGTATTTTCCAAATGGGTGCAAAAACAAACCATATGCTGACTGACACGTGTTCCTTTATCGTATGTTGTCAAAAGAATTTTCACTTGATTGTATTTCTTTCCTTCTTTGGATGCCACGTGGAGATATTACATTGAATGTTCTTTTCGAAGATTATAATTTATTGCAAAAACAAAACTTCATTCCAAAGATTATGACTTCATTCCGAATATTATGACTTCATTTCGAAGATTATGACTTCATTCCGAAGACGAGTCTTCATTTCGAAGATCATGCTTTTTTTGCGATGTCAAATCCTCATTCCGAAGATAAATCTTCTTTTCGAAGACAAATCCTCTTTTCAAAGATAAATCCTGCTGCATTCTGAAGACAAATCCTGCTTCATTTCGAAGACAAATCCTGCTGCATTCTGAAGACAAATCCTGCTTCATTCCAAAGACAAAGCTTCATTCCGAAGATAAGGCTTCATTTCGAAGACAAAGCTTCATTCCAAAGACAAAGCTTCATTTCGAAGACAAATCGTCATTCCGAAGACAAAGCTTCATTCCAAAGACAAATTGTCATTCCGAAGACAAAGCTTCATTCCAAAGACAAATTGTCATTTCGAAGATGAAGTGCAACAATCTGCTGTCATTTCGAAGACAATTTCAATCCGAAGACAACACAACAATTAGTCTGAAGAAGATAGCAGGCACTATTTTTGGCATTCTTGTTTCGAAGATTAGGCAAAAATCAATATTCCCATTCTCAAAACATGTTTTAAGTATGCCAACTCTTATGGATATCTTTTATGCTAATGGTTAATTGTTATATACTATATACCAATCATTTACAATGAAGAAATGTAAGAAATATATACCTGATTAAAACAAGTTAATGCAAGTTTTTGAAATATGACTGCTTCTGTTGATGTTCTGCTGAGAATTTCTGCAACATTTCAAAACAAGTGCAGTTGGTGAATTTGTACAATGATGGTTCAGAAATTTTCAAGGTTATGCATGCCAGAAAACTGGTTTTCATGCATACCAACCCAGTAGTGCCTTGAAAAAGGTTTTCACTGCTGAGTTATTCATTTTTCTCTTTTTTTTTTTACCTCTCCTTTTCTCTCTTTTTTTTTCTTTTTTCTTGATTCTGACTATGCCCATGAAGGAATTTCATGATTTCCCTGAAATCATGCCCATGAAGGAATTCATAATCAGAATTTATTCATCTTTTTGTTTTCTATTTTTTTTTTATTTTTTTTGTATTTTTCTATTTTTTCTTGAAATCCATGATCATGTTGATTGTTTTGAAGTGGAAGAGGAAATTTCTTCCACCTGTTGTGTATCCAAACTGTCAAGCTACTGCAAGAATTCCTCTTTAGTCAGAGGTGTATGGTATACCCTGAGGCGATGTCCATTCACTACCAACTTTCTCTATGACCCATCAATAGGAGATAAATGGACTGCTCCATTGTCAAATACCTCCTCAATCCGGTAAGGTCCAAGCCATCTAGTTCTCAACTTTTCAAGGAAGTCTTCATAGCGAGAATCAAATAGTAAAGCCCAATCTCCTTGTTGAAGTTTCCTCTGCTGAATGTGACTGTCATGCCATAATTTCCTCTGCTCCTGAATTACTTCAGTTTGGTGTAGAGCATCCAACCTAAGTTCATCCAATGCATTCAGCTACAGAATCCTGTCTGTCTGTGCCTATGACAATTCAATTCCAATTTCCAATGTTGTGCGTAGTGTTAGTAGCTCAAATTCAATAGGTAAGAGGGGCTTTTTACCAAAGACTAGTTCATAAGGTGTGAATCCAGTAGTGGATTTCCAAGTAGTATTGTAAGCCCATACTGCTTTAGGTAATTTATCTAGCCAGTTCTTCCTATGAAAAGCTACTATTTTTGTTAAAATTCGTTCTAGTTCCCTATTTGTTACCTCAACCTGGCCATTTGCTTGTGGGTGATAAGGTGATGATTTTCTATGTTTGATTTCATATAATTCTGTAAATGCCTCAATGACTTTAGATGCAAATTGGGGTCCTTGGTCTGTGGTGATAGACCGGGGAGCTCCAAATCTCTAAAAAATCTGAGTATACAAGAAATCAATGACCTTCTCTTCATGAGCATGTTTGAAAGCACGCACCTCTACCCACTTTGTCAAGTAATCAGTGCATACTAGAATATGCACCTTTCCTTGAGAAGGTGGATCAATAGGTCCTACAAAATCAAGCCCCCACCTCTCAAATGGTTCTAAAACCAATTGAGGCTGTCGTGGCATTTCATTTGTATGAGTGGGTTTCCCCATTCTTTGGCATGCATCACAATGCATGATGTACTTTTTCACATCCTTGTGAAGAGATGGCCAATAATATCCTGTCCCTAAGATTTTTCCTAATTGTGCTTTTTACAGAGTAGTGTCCACCTGAGGGTTCATCATGACAAGCCCTAAGGATATCATACACCTCATCCTTTCGGATGCACCTACGTAACACATGGTCAGGACTGCACTTAAAGAGTATACCCTTGATCCATTCAAAAGAAGAACTTTGTTTGATCAATTGTTTTTTCTATTTTGAAGTGAAATGTGGAGGAACTTTCCCTGTGACCAAGTAATTGGCTATATCTGCAAACCAAGGTGATTGGACTGATATAGCAAATAATTTTTCATCAGGAAAGGTATCTTCAACTAATTCCCCTTCATCTGTGTTCTGTAATCTGGACAAGAAATCTGCTACAACATTAGCTTTTCCTGGTTTGTTGATTATAGTGATATCAAATTCTTGTAGCAACAGTAACCAACGAATAATTCTTGCACTTACCATAGGCTTATTCATCAAATATTTAATGGTTGTGTGATCTGTGTGAATAAATATTTGATAACCTGTGATGTAATGCCTAAATTTGTTGATGGCATAAATTACCGCTAAGAATTCTTTTTCAGTTGTGGTATAATTTTTCTCAGCTCCTGTCAAATTCTTGCTAATGTAGTAGATGGCATAGTGTTCACCATTGTCAATTTGTCCTAATGTTGCTCCAATTGCAGTATTGGAAGCATCAGTCTGTATGTGAAATGGTAATGTCCAATTAGGGCCTCTTAACACAGGTGGAGTTACTAATTTTTCTTTCAGAGCTTCAAATGATTCCTGACATCTTGCAGTCCAGGAAAATTCAGAATCTTTAGTCAATAGGGCAAACATGGGATTGGCTATTGTGCTAAAGCTAGGAATAAACCTACGGTAAAAACCAATGTGTCCTAGGAAGCTTCTGACATTAGTCCGAGTTTTAGGAGGAAGAAGATTCTTGATAATTTCCACCTTCTTTGGATCAACTTGGATTCCCTTAGGAGAGATGTGATGACCAAGAACTATTCCTTCCTTCATCATCATAAAACATTTTTCTGGATTCAAGGATAACTGGTATGTTTCACAGTGAGCTAAAACTTTGTCAAGGTTTTCTAATGTAAAGTCAAAAGTCTGTCCGCATACTGTGAAATCATCCATGTATATCTCAACACTGTTGGTAGTCAGATCAGAAAATATTGCTAAAACTGCTCGTTGAAATGTTGTTGGGGCATTACACAAACCAAAAGGTAAAACCCTATAGGCAAATGTTCCCCATGGATAGGTAAAGGTTGTTTTCTCTTGATCTTCAGGTGCAATCTGAATTTGATTATATCCACTAAATCCATCAAGAAAACAAAAGTATCTTTTTCCAGCAAGGGTATCTAACACCTGATCTATGAAAGGTAATGGAAAATGGTCTTTGTATGTCACCTTATTCAGTTCTCTATAGTCTACACATATTCTCATTTTTCCATTCTTCTTAGGAACTATAACCAATGGAGAGACCCACTGGCTATCAAAAATTGGGTAAATGAATCCTACCTCCAGAAGTTTTTCAATTTCTTCCTTTACAATATCCCTTAGGGCAGGATTCAATCTTCTCTGGAGTTGTCTTACTGGCTTGACTTCTTCAGTATAAATTCTGTGGGTACATATATCAGGGTGAACTCCTGACATATCTTTATAGTCCCAAGCAAAAGCATGAACATGCTTCTGCAAGACAACTATCAATTTGTCTTCCTCTTCCCTAGTAAGCCAGCTGTAAATGTTTAAAAATTTTCCTGGCTGGACTTCTATTTGTTTTGTATTTGGAAGGACTGAACTCACTTCTTCATACCTGGTGGTTAGGGAGTTAAGAGGACACTACTGAGATGGGAGGAAATAAGAAATTTCTGTTTCATTATTTTTTGATGGAAGCATATCCTGTATGGAACAGTGAGAAGGAAAAATCAAGTGATGGTGCCACCCATGTGGTAGTGAAACAGAGTTTTCCTATGATAGTACAGATGGTTCACCTTCAGAATTTTGGTTCTCCTCATTCCTTAACAATTGTTGGATATTTACTGCTTCTTCTTCTAACCCTTGTTCATGCAGAACATTCATTAGGATAGTTTCATTTTCTGAGTTTTCTATGTCATGGAGGTCTTCTATGTGTTCCCTTACTACCAAGGTGGCTAGTGTGGAAATAACCTCCTCTGATTCTTCATCTGAATCAGGAAACCATAACTGACCTAAAAAATTGTTGGAGGGTCTTGCAGGAGGATACAGAGAGATCTATTTTAGATCAATACCATTTGAAATAGTCATTTTTCCAGATCTACAGTCTATGAAGGTCTGCTACAGTTGCAAGCCAAGGTCTTCCCAAAATGATGGGATATCCATGTGTTGAATTTCTTGGTTGTAAAACCAAAAAATCTGTAGGGAATTCCCAAGAAGAAACTTCTATAGGAACATCTTCAATGATACCTTCAGGTTTTGCAACTGACCTATCAACCATTTCTAAAACTGTAAATGTGGGGCTGAGATGTTTGAGCTGTAATTGTTTCATTATATCCTTGGTCATGACATTTATTGCAGCTCCTAGATCTACTAAGACATTTGATATTGGTACTGAACCTATAGTAACTATGATAACTGGACTTCCTGGGTCACTATACTTTGGAGGTAATAGTTTTCCAGATAAGAGATCAGCTATCTTTCCTTCAATCTGAACAGTCTTGGGAAATGCCTTCTTTTTCCTTCCTGCTCTTCTAATGCACAAATCTCGGATAGTACTTTTAATCACTGGTATATCCTTAATGGCTTGCAATAAGGGCAATGATATAGTTAACTTTTTAAGTTCCTTGACCAGGTCTGATTCAAAATTTTCTACTGTGGTATTGAATCTTTCAGGATATGGAATTATCCTTGATGAAGGTAATTGTTCTACCTGTGGTTCTATTTGTTCTTCTTCTTTCTCTATTGTTGGTTCAACTATAACTGGTTCCAAGGGTTCTTGCTCTTCATTTTCTTTGCTTTTATTGGAAATGGGTTCAGGTACAACTTTTCCTGAACGAAGTTGGATGTTACTACAATCAATAACATTGATTTCAATATTTTCTTCAGCTTCAGCCACATAGATAGGGGATGCCTGTCTCATGCTGTTTGGATTAGTGACTGATTGAGCTGGAAGTTGAGGTTGTTTCACCTATTGTGTTTGTTGTGGTTGGTTCTATTTTTCTTGAAAGTTTTGATTAGGTGCAGGCAGCAAATGCTGATTTTGACCTTGATTTCTTTGCTGCCTTGGATAGGACTGGTATTGTTGATTCCATTGTGGTTGATTTTGCATCCAATGTGGATTAGTCTGATTCTGATTCCAGGGTGGATTGTTTTGATTCCATGATGGGTTGTTTTGATTCCATGATGGGTTGTTTTGATTCTGATTCTAGGCTGAATTACTCCAATTTGTTTGTGGCCATTCTTGGGAATTTGTCCATTGAGGATAATTCCAAGGACGTTGGGGTGGTTCTGATTGTCCCCAAGGCATAGTACCAGGATTATGCCCCCAATTTGTAGGAAAATGAGGGGGATTTTGGTATTGAGAGAAATTTCCCCCTTGTTTTGGTCCAATATAGTTGAGTTCCTCAGTCTGACTTTCTAACACAGTTTTGAGTTGTGGTAGCAGGTGGCATTGATCAGTTGAATGCCTCTTTGAACAGATACTACAAATGGCTGAGATAGATGTTTTATTCAAAGGACATTCCTGCAAAGCATGTTTATTTCTACATCTTGGGCAATAAATTGCCAAAGGTTCTATGTTTTTTGCTTTTGCAGACATTTCCCCCAAAGTTGTGTTTAATTGCACTAGAATATCAGTTTTAAAATTTGCAAGTTCCTCTATTAGTTCCTTCACATCAGTGCCATTTGTATTTTTTTCTTCTTCCTTGCTTATTGCGAGAGTAATTCCTATAGAGATCCATAATTTCCTCATTACTGAGAGTATTTACATCTCCTCTTCCCATCAAATCCAATACGTCTCTGGATTCATCTTGCAATCCTCTCAAAAAGATGGTTTTGCATAACTCTGGTTCTACAAGTCCACATCTCCTTTGAACAAAGGAGAACCTATCAAGATAGTCTTCTAATGTTTCATCATCTTCCTGTTTAATCCTGAATAACTCATCTTTCCTGTTCCTTACACGGCAATACTCCTGATATTTGTCTAAAAACACAGTTTCCATTTGATCCCAAGTTCGGATGGAATTTGGCTCTAAACTCATGAACCAACGTAATGTTGAGTCCTTGAGTGTTGAGGGAAAAACCTTAAGTTTTTGATTGTCATTTACATAATCATAGGTTTGACACACTACCTTGAATTCAAATAAAAACTGATCAGGATCTTCAGATACAACACCTCGAAAGGTTGGAAGTACTGAAGGTGAAATAGTCTTCATGGGAGAGTTTTGTGTTGGATTCAAATGGATAGGATATTCAAATGTTCTGGAAGGTTGAGGAATATCCTGATCATCTCCTTCATCATGGACATAGCCATGTTGGCCATTGCCTCCCTCTGCCATAGTTTCTGGTTTCTTAGTTAAACTTATCCAAATTTCTCTCTCAAGAGGTCCAAGATCCTCTGTTGATAATGAGTCTGATGATTCTTCTTTCTCAGGATGTTCTAGTGATGGTGAAACTTGTGATTTTCCTTTCTCAGAATGTTCTAATGATGGTGAGACTGGTGATTTTTCTTTCAATATTTTTGGTAATTCAAACACGGGTGATTCACCCCTTAGGTGTGAAGATATTCTTAATGGAACAAGCCAGGGATCCTTTTGGGTAATTCTACCTTTTTCATCCCTAGACTTACTCATTCATGTTCACTCTAAATGACATAAATTATATGTCAATAGTTGTTATTTTAACCAGCTGTTCTATTCAGATTTTATCCTGAATCTTCATAGTTTAGTCTAACTAATAGCTATTGGACTATTGTTACCTTCTAGCAACACAATTCCCTAGAAATGGTGCCAAAATGATGCATTGTCATTATACACATCATTAATTCTCAATGAATTTGTCAATCCAGGGCTGTGTACAAGGCTATCTACGGAAGAAGGGGTAAACAGGGTTATAACTTAGGTCAATCTAGAGCAACAGGTCTTATTGGTGAAACCGATTGTGTGGGGGTTTTAGGACATTCCTATCTCTAAATTGCATGAATTAAACCTTAATCTAAGTTGCAGAATTGGAAACTAATCATTAACTGTAGAAATGAAGTCCTAATTACAATTGTAGAATGAGACCTAATTATGTTGCAGAAATAACAGTTACAGAATTGAAAGTCTGATTCTAATTGCAGAAAGGAAATCTATTTACTTTTGCAGCAATGAAAATCTACTTCTAACATGGAAATGAAACTGTCAAGGCTCTGTAATAGAAGGTTGTCAATCTTCTATGCAGGGGTTTGACAACAAAACATAAAATGCAAGAAATTACAGAAAATAGTAAATTCTGGAAATGAAAGTCTGCAATAAATTGAAAGCTTTGCTGAAAGTGGGGATTACAACCAAATCATTAATCACAAAACATAAAATAAACTAAGATTGCAAATATCATTAGTTGTTTACAAAGGAATGAAAGGACAAGTTCTACAACTCATTCTGTTGCAACAAAATCAGAATAAAAACCTGTTGTTAGTCCTCCTCCTAGGTCTGGAAGTGGCCAGCCTCTTTGTCTAGAAGAAGGTATGAGTCTCTCTCTCTCTAGATCTTAATCACACTCATTTACAAGCAATATGAAATATAAACAATATACTTTTATTGATTCAAAAACATGATTACAATAATGCTGCTGAAAACTATTACAGGACTGTAACAGTCACTTTCTGATTATCACCTATTATTCTCTGATTTCTCTATCTTCTATTCCCCTTACTCTCTACTACTTACTTTCTTCTACCTCCTACTAGCTCAACCTGAATGGGAGCCATATTTATAGATGTCCTAAGATTTACTAACAAGCTGAGAATATCTCAAAAAGATCTAATCCTATTATGCTGCAGCAATTCCTGGTTTTTATCCTAGAAGAAGATCATATTTTGATCTTTCCATAAATGGTGGCTTTGGTCGGCAAGGACGGCAAAGTCAGATCTGAGATATTTCCCTTTATCCTTTTCAATATTTATTTCCCTTTTTCCAGCGTCAAAATTCGGTCAATAAGTCAAAAAGCACATTCTGTTTTCATTCCGAAGATAAGTGGCTCATTCCGAAGATACTGCAATTCTCATTTCGAAGATACTACAGTTCTCATTCCGAAGATCCGCTCATTCCGAAGACACTACAGTTCTCATTTCGAAGATCCGCTCATTTCGAAGATACTACAGTTCTCATTTCGAAGATCCGCTCATTTCGAAGACACTATGTTTTCTCATTCCGAAGATATCTGTTCATTTCGAAGAGACTTCGGAATGAACAAATGTGGGCTCCTTAAATGATTTCCTCTGCATTTCTCATGTGGGTTACTTCTCAGGATCAGATTCCAATGGTCTTCATCTCTTCCCACATGTGAATTCCATGCCTTGCCATTCATTGGCAGCTGGCTGGAATTTACATGGGAAAACCTAGTTTTTGCTGCATAGTAATAGTTTTCTTGAACTATTGCCAGATTTAGGTAAAATGAATGCTTGAGACATATCAAAACATGATTAGTGAAATGTTGTTATTAATCTAAGCATATCTCATTTTAGCAAGTCATAACAAAACAACATAAAACTTATACAAAAAGCTGTAAAAATCAGAATATAGTATTTCGAATACATTCATCATGCAAATAGTTAATACACAACATATTGAATTAACTTAACTAGCATATTAGATTAAACATAAGAGTTTATAGGCAATTTCAGTGTTCAAAACATGTTATGATTGAGGCATTTCCAGGCCTCATCAACACCTACCATAGAAGACTTATGCTCATGCATGGGAAATCACCCCTGTTACACTTGGTCAGTTTTCATCAAGATTTACATCTAACAATAGTCGCGATCAGGGTATATGTATGCAAAATCCAAGCCAAGGTGGTGATGAAATCGATCGTTGGTCTTGATCAAGTGTTGGGGTATTAATACCAACTCCTTGCTATTAATTTTATTAGGTGGTGTGTGTGTGGTTCCTTTTAATCATGTAAAGAAATAAAACATACAGCAAAAGATGATTTTCACTAATGCATTACTTTAAAGTACGTTTTATCTTTCAGCAACAATTAGTAGCAAAAGGAAATCACCAATCCTAACTAGAACTAAAACCTATGATGAGGACTTGCCACTTGTGCAAGTATCATGCAAGCAAACCAGAGAAGAATGCATTCCTAATCAAGTTCCTTCCATTTAATTTTACTCTATGTTTTTTATTTTTATTGCAAGAAAGGAAAACAAACTACTTAACCTTTCTATGCAAGTGTCTAAAAATAAAGCAAAGAAAACAGAAATTTGCAGAAATAGAAAATAGAAAAACACAGAGGATGTTTAGAAGGCCTACCTCTTCTCTGTCCAAACCATATGCCTCTGAGTTTTTTTCTCAAAAAATGCACAGAGTTATAATCATCCCAGGGTGGGATGAATAACATGTCTGTATTCATCACAGGGTGAGATGAATACGTATTCGTCCCAAGGTGGCACGAGTAGAAGTCCAATGCCCAAATGCCTAACACTTGCAAAGAAGCCACAAAATTTGGATCAAAAACTTGATCCTAACAACAGGGGACAGGGTCCCACCATGATCACCACTGAAAGCCAAATGCAGAATGACAACATACCAGATATGATGCAAACAAAATAGATATGGTATAGATGCTAAGTCCTACGAATGCGATGAACAAATGCATGAAGGAAATGATGCAGAAATGAGATGTAAGCAAAAAAAATTGGGGCCTATTTTATTAATGTTGCTTTTAATTTGGTTGTAATACATCCCCCCTCTAGGGCTCAGAACGTTTGATATAGTTCGTTACATCAATGGATGGTATGCTTCTAGTGTCTTTCGCATGCCCATATTCAAAATGGGCAAGCCAAAGGTTGTCATTGCTTGTGTTCATTATTCCTTGCTGCCCCTATGGTGTTTCTTGTGGTGAGATCCTATGCTCAAAAAAATAGCAAATAGTTAATAGCATATGCGGATATAGGAAAGCATGCAATCCCCAAAGCCTCCGAATAGTTAATATATAAAAGAATGAAACAATGGTCAAAACATGTCATAATGAATTCAAACTTTGAAAAAGGTATGGAGACATCATCAAGGACACATTGCAAAAATAAAAATCAGGAAATCATGCACAAATTTCTAATCGCTTCGGGGTGGAATGCTGGGGACTGTCACAAAATGTGCAAAAGTGACCTTGCAATGTCCTTCCTAGAGGCCTCCAAAACTCTTGCAAACTTGGGGTTATACTAAAATGGGAATTTTGAAATGATCCAGAAGGTTAGATTTTGTAGATTCTGCCCATATTGTCCTGTATCTAAAGGCGCTCCCTGTAGGTTAGTAAATGCATAAAATGATAAAAAAAAGGTCAAATCATGTCAAAAAGCAGTGAAACTTGGACAGAAACATAAGTACATTAGATAAAACATAATGCAAAAATGATAGTAAAGAAATAATTTACAAATTTCTAATCACTTCAGGGTTGGGTGATTAGGACTATAGTAGTGCGGGGGGCGCCCGAGGGCAGGACGCCCACCATTTGGGGCCTAGTTTTGGCACCAATCCAAATGGGATGGGTCCAAAACCTCCTAAGGGGTTGTGTCAACAAGTTTGGTGTGGGATTGTGGTTGATTTCTCAGGTTTTGGTTCTGGATTGCATTCCTAGTGTTCACCCAATAACCTCTCTTCCAAAAGAGAAATTAGGGATGTAGGAAGCACAAAGATGAATGGGGGTATAATTCAACAGCACTCCATTGATCCAAATGCTCCAGCTCTATTCTCATTTTGGGGTGAGGAGGCTCACATTTTTGTAGGCCTTAGGGTCTCCTTTGCATGTGCATGCGAGGGCACCACTTGGATCACTATGCCCTTTTAGGGAGAGAGAAGATTCCTCCCTACTTTAGGGCCTCCATGATCAGGGCATGCTTGAATGAAGTCCCTCTCTTTGATTTGAAACCATTCCTCACAATTGCATGCCTTGAAGGTGAAGTTGGGTGGTGGATCTAGGCTGCCATTTTTCAAGGCTTGACTTTTTGCCAGTCAAACCTACTACTCATCCCACCCTGGAGCGATTGCTGCTAATCATCCCTAGGTGGGGTGAATAGGATTCTAATTGTCCCAGGGTGGGACGAATAGAGATAAAAGTGCTTAAAAGGTGCCAAATTTACCTCTGTCATTCCAAAACTGATTTGGGAGTGGTTAGGACCATTGTTTAACCTATGAAGGCTACCCTAGGGGGTATGTATGCCAATTCGGTCAGTTCTTGTAGTCACATAATCATATTGGTGTTGTTTTGGTGTCTACAATTTCATCAACCTAGGTTTCACTAGATCTACAATAGAATATACTCTCTATGTGAAACATTGGAAAAATTGCATCATTTTGGTTACATTGTATGTGGATGATCTTCTCATTATAGGTGATGACACAAAAGGAATAAGGTTGCTCAAGGAGGACTTATGCAAATTTTTTGAGATGACATACTTAGGCCTCCTTGACTATTGCTTAGGCATAGAGGTATGGCAACAACCTGGTAAGGTTTTTATCTCATAAGCTAAATACATTCAATCTATTTTGGAGAGGTTTCACATGGAGGAGTGTAAGCCCTCCCTCACTCCCATGGAAACTAGGTTAAAATTTGTTAATAGTGATGATGAAGAAGGGGTTGATGTCACCCTTTATAGGAAGCTAGTTTGAAGTTTGATCTACTTAACTTCAACTAGACCAGATATTTCCTATTCATTTGGTCTTATTTCTAGATTCATGCAGGATCCTAAGAAGAGTCATTGGATAGAAGCTAAGAGGATTTTAATATTCCTCAAGGCCACACATCATCATGGCCTTATGTATACACCATGTGATGATTTTTCATTGATTGGCTACATAGATTCAAATTGGGCTAGTTGTCTTGAAACTAGAAGATCCACACCAGATTATTGTTTTTAGTTGGGACAGGGCTCTATTTCATGGAGCACCAAGAAGTAGAACACAATTTCATTATCTTCAACAAAGGCTAAATATAGAGCAGCAGTTGAGGCAACTAAGGATGCTATTTGGTTGAGGCAATTATTTCACAACATTGGGCTATTCATATATGGTCCAACTTACATATATTGTGATAATAAATGTACCATAAAAATTACTAAGAATCCAGTTTTCCATGCTATAACAAAGCACATTGAGATCCATCATCACTTCATCATAGAAATGGTCTAATAAGACATTATACACATGGAGTATATACCAAATAAATATCAAGTGTTTGACATCTTCACCAAGTCACTTGGGAAAGAAGTTTTCTCAGTTTAGTAAGCTATATGTATGTAATAGAAGTCAACATTAAAGGGGAATGTTATCTAATATTGAATTTTTTTTTCTATAGCTAGGATAGTGCATATTAATGGGGAATGTTAGAATATTATAATGTGCACTATACCTCAATTTGATACTTGTCTTCTGCCACTTGTCTTATGTCCTCAATTTTAGTTGGAGTTATGTTTCTTCTGCATGACACTTCAAGTGGATATTATAACACTTCTCATATCTCCCTCATAGGCTTTATGCCTATATATTGTAATCATTTTGTAAATACGATGTAGCCTTTTGCTTATATCTCAAAAATTTTATGGATTCAAACACATAAAAATAGAAACACAAAATAATACAAATTATTATCTCTTTTAAATATTGTGTTCCTAAATTGTTTAGTGTGTTTTTAATTTGTTTCTTTTATAAATAATATCTTTCACATGTTTTGAATGTTTAGTTATGTAACTCTCAATTGTTAAAGGGATTTTACCTATACACTCATAGCTTGATAATAAGAAATTAAATTTCAATCACTTAAACCAACCAAAGTATGGAGAAGAAGCCCATACCTTATCATAGAGCATAGGTCCTATCACTCCTCACCCATATTGATCGTGGGCAGTGATACACCCTTTGAAGAGGAGTACGTGTAATTTTACATGGCTAATATGGTTCTTGGAGCCAACCTTTACCAAAAATAGGTTTTGTATAATTTGAGTCAATGGATGGAGATGAAACCCATCATCGTTGAACTCTATTAGTGGTTGGGGATAAATTCCAACTCACTAACTTTTAAAAGAGACGTGGTATGTGTGGTTCCTTTTATGATTACATGAAAGTAAACAAAATATAACTCAATGAATTTTCACTAAATGCATAAGGATAATTTTAATTTTAGAATTATATGCATAAATAAGTAAGGAACCTACAAAAATTTAGCCTATATGAAAACCTAACCCTTAGGTAGGTCACACACAAGAAAACCACTCAAATTGCATGTCTAAAATTATTCTTTTTTCCTATTTTTCTTTTGTTTTCTAATTAGGAATTTAGGAAGGATAAATTTAGCTTTAAATAAACTACAAAAGACATGAAAAAATTCAAATTACCCTTTTTTGAACAACCTAACTACAAATTGAGGGTTTAGGCAGTTACCTTACCTATTCTAGAAACTATTATTTCTAGAAATTTCTAGAGAAAACCCCTAGTTTTGTGGTCGTCCTTGGGTGGGATGGATAAAAATTTGGGGGCTATCCCTATATGGGATGGTTGCTATCGAAATCCTACCCAGAGTCACAATATAGAGCTTAATGGTGCACTTCCTCAGCAAAGTCACCACGTCCCTGGTAGTTCCAATTAGGAAGTCAAGGGTCGTTTCGGCTCATAATGGCCAAAACCTGCAACATATAAAGTGTAAAAACAAGGCAAAAATTAGCAAAAATTGAAAAAAAAATAGGACAAGGGACAATGGTCCCACCATGATCACCACTAAAGTAGCAATAAAAATGGTTTGCCTAACATATTGAATTGAAATGCATCTAATGTAATTACTGAATTAAAGCATGCAAACAAAAGATGATAAAGTAAGCAACTAAAATGACAAACATGTTTAAGTAAAATGAGGGGTTCTCCTTGTATTTATTTATTTATCAAATAAGTGGTTACAATACGTCCCCTTGAGAGTTCTTCAATTTGATACATTTCAATTTAAAAAACTTGAGGCATCAAATCCCTCCATGAGCTTAATGGCACACTTCCAATGTTCTTCTTGGACTCACAATATAGAGCTATATTTAGGCTGCATTTATTTAGATCCTTAGCTCCTCCCTCATGAATGGAATACATGTACCTACACACAAGAGATTAAAATATGTTAATAGCATATGCATTTTGTAATAAAAACCATGAAAAGTATGCATCTATGAATATAAAAAATATTTTGATACTAATCTAAACTACTCCAAATGACTTTAAAACTTAATATGATGTTTATAATGTGATTTGGTAAATATATAAGTAGAAATAAAAGTGAAATTGTGAGAAATACTTGTGGCAATTATTGGGAGGGACAACTAGGACTGTAATCACAAAAACATTAATTGACCTATCAAAACTACTCACAACTTCACCAAATTTGGATATGATGTTAATATAATGCTATAGAATTGAAATACATAGAAATCAAATCAGAATTGTGGTCCAATTCATGGCCATACTTATAATTTTTAACTATCGCAAGGGGGCGGCCACAAAACAATGTGGTTTTTTCCACCAATTCCACTTGGATCTGGTATCAATAATTCTCCTAGGGGTATTATCATCGAATTTGGTAAACTAAATCTCTTAATTTATGGGTTTTGGAACAAATGAATGTGTCCTATACCGCCCTAAAAACACCTTTGATTAAAGAGGTTTCCAAGGCAAATAGGTGGGCAAAGGTTGAGCGAAAATATTAGTATCACTTCATGGCTAATAATTGCAAAATATTCTTTTTTTTACTTGGGTGAAAACACCTCAATTTAAAACCCAAGGGTGCATAGGGAGCAAAGGGGCAAGTGTGGATATGCAATGCATGTGTCACCACTTGGAAATGCCTTTGCCATGCATAGGGTGGAAGAGGCTTCCCATTTGGACCTCTAATTTATATACCCTAATGACCATGATAGCCTCACAATCTATCATAATTTATTGGGCAAGATAAATAGCAAAAATTGATTACCATTTTTTTTGCCCTTTGAATTTTGAGGTTTCTGGGTCATTTTCATCCCACCTAGGGACAGTTACATGTGGTCATCCCTGGGTGGGACGGTCATGAACTGTGACCATCCTAGGGTGGGATGGTCATGGCTACATGCCCCAAAACCTTCCAAAAGTGGGGTAAACCTTCCCAAAAGTGGTTGGGAACCCTAATTAATCCCTTAGGGTTACCCAATGGGGCCATATGATGTTGATAAGAGTGGTGCATTAGCATTCTTATCTGATTTACATGATTTTAGTGTCTACACCACATTATTACAAAGGAGAGCTGACACTTATCTACTAATTGGGATATGAAATATCTAATGGCTTGAATTTTAGATTGCAAACTATGAAAATTAGTTAAATTGTATGGGGGAGGCATATCAATAATAACTGATATCTTTATGGGATCCACTCCAATGCTTCTTCTAGACACAATGAAACCTAAGTGTTTACTAGATGTGACTCCAAATACACACTTAGAAGGCTTAATTTGAACTTTATATTATTTTAATCATTCAAATATATGTCTTAGATCTTGTGCATTAGAACCTTGATGAATGGAACAATCAAGGATATTTTCCACATAATATTCTATAATGTCATACATTAAATCATGGAAAATATAAGACATAACCCTTTGATATATGGAACTTGTGTTCTTTGAGATAATATGCATAATATGATAGAAAAAGGTTACCCAAGGAATGATGGAAGAAGTTTTTACTTGGTATTCAAGAGAAATTTTAATTTTATTATATCCTAAAAATCCATACATTAAGGATAGCATTCCACACCTAGCTATGAAATCTATAATCATGCCTATATTGTGTAATGGAAAATCATCTTTGGGACATGCTAAGTTGATATATTGAAAGTCAATACATATTTTTATTATGCCATATTCCTAGGAAATAGGAAAAATATTAGATATCCAATATAAATAATTGATGGCTTTGATAAAACCAAGATCGAGAATCTTGTGTAGTTCTTTGACTAACAAGGTGATTTTAGGGTGTATTTTCCTTAATTTTCCTTTGATAGGTGTAGCATTTTTTGAACCACTAAATGATGCATGACCAAAAAAGTATCTAGTCCAAGCAAAGATATCTTGAATATCTCTTAATAAATTGGTTAATTTTTTCATTCTCTAATAGAGAGAGCTTGCCCTAACTTGAGAATATTAGGAGTTTCTAAAGTGCCAATTGTAGCAACCTTGGGAAGCAGAACACTGTCCACTACTCTATTTGCAATTATTATTTTATCTATTTATACTTAATCATGCATTAAATGAAATATGTGAAAGCAGATACAACTAAAATATGAAGAAATGAATGAATAATGCTCTTTATTTATTTTCCAAGATTTGGTTACATATGAATCCCTCTAAGGGATACCCTTCATTTGATACAAATTTTATAAAGTAGGGTAGCAGATGTATAATATCCCCTTGCAAGGGGTGATGCACTTTTGTAGGCTTCTCGGTGATGCACACGAAACTATATGAGGGCTTACAGATGCCTCCTTCTCTAGATCTAGTTCCTAGAGGGATCCTTGTGCTTTCATATGTTGATAACTTGTCTGATGAACTTGTAGTCCTGCAAGCATGAAAAAATAACAAGCACTTAGTTATCTGAGATTGCCTCCCTAAATGAGTTTGTTAGCAATAACCCTAATGATAAATAGAAATATGTTTAATAACAATAGAAACTAATGCCATGAATGCAAGTAAATGTGCTAATCTATGCTAATGGTGTGAAAACATGTAACAAGCTAAATAAAGGAAGCTAATGCTAAGAACCCTAGACTAAGCCTGTGGGCCATTGTCCAAGATAGTGGCTACTAATATGAAAACCTGTCTCTATTGCTCCAAGGCTATGGATCTAGGCTTTCTATTGATGTTGAAATGATTGTCGTTTATATTCTCTATGTTGAATATCTTGTAGATGATAGCCTCTTAGTCGGCTAGCACTTTGTTGCTTCTAAAAGGTGCTCCAATTCGCTCTACGTTCTGACAGGGCTTTGCTATAAAAAATGTTCTCCAAGAAAAGCTCTCCAAGTCTCCAAAAGCTCTCCTCATTTGTATCTCTACCAAAAAGGTCTCCAAAAGTTGTTTGAAGGTCCCTTGGTGCTCTTAGGTTTGCACCTTATAATGTGTTTGAAATCCTAGGTCAACTTACAAACCCTAGGACTAAATTATGCATGTGAATTTGATGTTAGCATGAGAAGTTTTGTCTTTTTATGTTCTTGAAGGCTATTTAAACTGATGTCTAAATTTGGACTTGAGTCTCTCATGTAGACTAGCTATGAGGAGGAATGCAAAGTTATCCCCGCTCAGCTTTATTGCATGCAAATTGCCACTTCTACCCGATATTAGGCTATTTTTATGGTAAATTTCTATTTATGACTTAGCCGCTATCATTTTTAGTGTCTAGGGTTGGCCACTTTGAGCTTCAGTTGCTAGAATCTAGTCGCTCTGGTTCATAGTATCCAGGCTTGGATGGGATAAGACTGCCCTAGATGAGTGGTGAAAACCACTTTTGGCACTTGGAAGGTCCCAAGGTTTAGTCACATAGTCTATTAATATGCACACATGAGTAGTTCTTATCGACATGACATGTTTTAGGTGTCTATAGATGCCCATTTTTGTGATGTGTTGTGTGGGAAAAACATAGCACAAAGAAAAAATATAGATCACCTATGGCCATATTGTGAGTTGACCAAAGGTTTGTGATACCTTTGGGGCCTTTTGTGAGTTGACCAAAGGGCTTATGCCCTTTGGGGCCTTTGTGAGTTGACCAAAGGGTTTATGTCCTTTGGGGCCTTTGTGAGTTGACCAAAGGGTTTATGTCCTTTGGGGCCTTTGTGAGTTGACCAAAGGGCTTATGTCCTTTGGGGCCTTTGTGAGTTGACCAAAGGGTTTATGTCCTTTGGGGCCTTTGTGAGTTGACCAAAGGGCTTATGTTCTTTGGTACCTTTGTGATTTGACCAAAGTGTTTATGCCCTTTGGGGCCTTTAGTGAGTTGACCAAAGAGCTCATGCTCTTTGGGGTCTTTTGTGAGTTGACCAAAGGGCTTATGTCCTTTGGGGCCTTTAGTGAGTTGGTTTATTAACTATTTTATTGTTTATTAGGGGAGGTATGATACCAACATGCCCCAATTGATGCTTGAAAATATTTTTGTTTTTATTTTATGTTATGGATGCCATGATGAATGCAATACCTAGATAATGATTTTATTATGCTATATGGATGCAATGTATTGATGATATGTACTAGCTAGATGATAGATGTTTGTTGAATGTTATGATCTAGATGTATAGATGCACTATGGTGATGTATGCATATATGGATGTAGTGTTTATGTTTATGATTAATGCATATGATATGTGATGGATGATGTATGCAAGATAAAATATATGGATGATTAATGCAGGATGGAATGTACTAATGATCATTTATAGTTTAGATCTTTGTTTTGACCATGTTTATCATTGTTGTTTAATCAAGGGCACCAAACTTGGTGGTTTATGGTGGATGAAATGACATGGATGCGTATATGGGAGAGGATATGGATGTTGATATGGAAAACAACCTATTTTGTAGAGACTCAAACATTTTAGTGTCATCAAAAAACACACTAAACTATCTAACCCTCTTAGGATCAAATGTGTGTGCAGTGAATTCATTTACCAAATCAGGAGCTCGATTGTGAACCACAATAATCCATAACCAATATGTGTGCAAGTGATTTCATTATCTCATCTTGAGAAAAATAATTAAACCTGTTATGGATGAAATACCAAGGCTAGCTTATCCATTTGAGCGGTCATAGGTCTCACTTTTAAATGAGACATGTCACCACGCATGAGCATACTCCACTACCAGTCAAGCATCTATAGCCTCGGTGGAGGTTAGTCCCATAGTCCATGATTTTGCTTTTGATTTATTAAATCTTGGGGATGACTACCAATCCGTCTGACTGGAAGGTAGTATGATCCTTACAACCCAATAGTTAGTGGTGTGTGATGCAAGAAGGTTCAAAGCTTTGGGGAATCATATTCTCAACCTAAGTGTGATGAGAATTTAGCCCTATCCTTACTACTCTAAATTTTCAATTTGAAGTACTATGATAGTGGTGAAAACCACTATTTTATGGACTATGTTGCATGATGGGACCCATAAGGATGACCCTTTTCACCTCATGGTTTCTCCCAAATATGGTTTTGGCCATTTTGACACAAGATGTTTTTAAGATGTGAAAATTGTGCTTGGTTCAAGAAAGTTTTGGCATCAACTGATTCCTTGAATATTTGGGATGAATACCGATCCATCTAACTAGAAAGATAGTACGATCCTTACAACTTAATAATCAGTGGTGTAGGATGTAAAAGGTTCAAATATTTGGGGAATCAGATTCTCAACTTAAGTATGATGAGAATTTTGACCCTATCCTTACTACTCTGTCTTTTGAATTTGAAGCATTTGTGATAGTGGTGAAAACCACTATTTTATGGATTTTTCCAAACTCCAGATTTTCTTAGTGTATATTGTGCAATGATCCCAAGAGAATTCAACATGTTTTTCAAAGGTTGCTTACAACACTAGAAGTGGTTGAGTGACCAAAAACATCTAGGAATTATGACAATGTAACGTGTACATGAAAGTTTTGACTTTGTGGAATTATGTGAATGCCATTTATGCAGGTGTCCCTGATTAAGGCGATATAATTTTTGATTGACCAATTAGGACCTTGAACTTTGATAAATAATATTTAGGTGGATTGTGGAATTTTAGGGTGATGTATGCAATGTTGTGAAATGTGACATATAGTGCGGGTGCATACATTGTTTTTGAACGTAGATGCAAGTGAAATGCAATGTTTATGCAACATGAAATGTATCATGCAATGAATGCTTTGTTTATGGAATGCAAATTAAATGCATCATTATGAATGAAATGTATGCAAGTGTGTTTGAAACTTTATTGCTTATTTGATTTTTGAGATTTTATATTATTTTTGGAATTTTTATTATTTCAAATGTTTTTGAGCTTTTTTTTTTATTTTGCATTGTTTTTGTGCTTTTGGTGTTTTATGATGTTTTTTATTTTTATTGATTTTCTATTGCTTTTGTGCTTTTTGTTTATTTTTGACCATAGGGCTTAATATGCCTTTGGGAATTTTTGTGGGTGTGACCAAGCAGCTTGGGGATGCCCTTGGAGCATTTATAATTAAGGTGACCAAGCGACATGAAGATGCCCTTGGAGTATTTTGATTAAATTTGACCAAGTGACATAAAGATACCCTTGGAGCATTTTGATTTTGAATTTGATAGAGTGACATAAAGATACCCTTGGAGCATTTTTTATTAAGGTGACCAAGCGGCATGAAGATGTCCTCGGAGAATTTTTGATTAAGGTGACCAAGTGGCATGAAGATGCCCCTGGAGCATTTTGGATTAATTTTGACCAAGCATAATGAAGATGCCCTTGGAGAATTTTTTATTAAGGTGACCAAGCAGCATGAAGATGCCCCTGGAGCATTTTTAATTTTAAAATTTTTAAGTTTTTTCAAGATTTGTTTGTATTTTTTATGCTTTATATTGTTTTTGTATTTTTGATATATTATGGGGGGGAAGGTGTGATACCTAAAATACCTCCAATGTGTGTGCCACTCAATGAAAGTGAGGAAGGTGTGATACCTTCGGTTACCTCACTTTGTCTCATTGAACTTGATGTGGATGATGGGGAAGGTATTTTACCTTTAATACCCCCAGTGTGCATGTTTTCCACTATAATGTAATCATGTTGCTTGGGAAGAGTGACATAAATCACCTCTCTTGATTGGGGTATGAACCTCTTTTGGGTGCCCCTATCTGGATGGGGAGGAATGAGTGAACCATCTGGACAGAGTTCATTTTGTTATAATAGCTCTTGGACCACCTTCTTAAATCCATGGCAATTTAAAATGTCATGGCCCTCTATTCGATGATATAGATAGTAATGGTCCTCCCTATAAATACTAGGTTTAGCTCTATTTGGGTCTATAGGTCTAATGTCTGGTAAGGTGATGACTCTAGCTTCCTATAGCTTTTGAAAAATATTAGACATAGAATCATTTAAAGGAGTCCAAATGCATTGCTGCTACTTTAATTTTTTAGCATGCTTTGGCTTGGTATGAGGACCAGGTTGAACCCTTGGTATGTCACTTGCTAGCTCAAGGGGCTCTTATTGCCTTTTCAATGCAAGTGATGGGTGGCTAACTAAGATCATCTATTGGTCAACCACCCAAAGTTTTTTTTTAAGCATGTTATATACTATGGCTCTGAAACCCCGACATGATTGAATATCATGACCATTTTGCCTATGATATAGAAAATATGACTCCTTATCATACCCTCAAGGTTTTGGATGATTTGGATCTAATAGTTGCACCTCAGGTATGGCAATAGCCTCTATGACATATAATCAATTGAAAAATGACACCACAAGCTCAGGCAATGGGGGATATTTGTTCAGCTTTTGAGGTTGTCAAATCAGTGTTTGCTCTAGTTGAGGCTTTTCTTGTGGTCGTACAAGAGGTAGCTTGGCCTCATATTAAGGTTGCTTCAGTAATTCCAAGATATCAATATGGTTCATAATAAAGTGCAATACCTCATTTTTTTCTCCATTTGTGCCTCTATATTATAGATGTGATTTTGCATATGCTCTAATACTGATAAGGCTCTCATGTGTATTTATAGCGATTGGTTTGAAATACCATTTTCTACTAAAGGAGGTGAAAGAGTGGGTGCTAAATATCCACCAAGTAACTATAAATTACCCATTTCCTTCATTTGAGTTGATGTGGATGCTTCATGATAATCTACTTTGATGGTGGTATCCACATACTCATGTTTATGACTTATTTCATGTTTCTATTTCACTTCATAGTATTGAATTGTGCCAACTTGAGTATCCCCAATTTGATGTGGGAGGGGAACTTGTTTTTTCTCTTGATGATGCAACATGAGAAGTGAATCAGGTGTTACTAATGCCAATGGTTTTGATCCCTTCAATGGGGAAGCAATATATGATTACACCACATCTTATTTTATCTGCTTTAGAGACACTTGGACCTCTGTCTTGTTGTTGACCATTGCCATAAACTCTTGAGAAGACACTTTTTCTTGTGTTTCATCAACCTTCTTGTAATACTTGAATGGCTCAGGATCACGGGGACCACATACACTTGTCTTTGATGTATGAATTTTAGGTATTGGTGCACTATGGAAGGTATGCATTCCATATCCCTCATCCATGGTCTGCCTAGCAATATGTTATACTGCCTATCACACCCCAAGATATGGCACAATATAGGTATCATATTTATCCCAACCTGTATAGGTAGGATTATTGTGCCAATTGTTGTAGAAGTAGTATCATTGAAGGCCCTCAATGTGAATGTTGAGTCCGTAATGCATGATGATGACAAATTTAAATACTTCAAGGCTACAGTTGAGATGATGTTGATAGATGACCCAGTGTCAATCAAGACTCTCTTGTATGGAATATGATTGATGCTTACTATGATGTGTAGTAGAGGATCGGTTTCATCCTCAAATATTGGCTTAATCTCCTATCTATGAAAGGTAATCATAGGGTCCTTTTGTAAGTGAGTTGAACTCATTGTTGGTATGTACTATGATATATTATCAGCTTTAGTTGACTTTTTTGGCATGTTGGGTTGATCAAAGCATATTTTGCTTCCTGTTGTAGTATTGATCATACTGATAAAACCCTCATCAGGAGGGGCTATATGCACCTCAATGATGTACTCAACTTGATTTTTGTTGTCTTCATGATTGGGAGGAACATTTTTTAATATGACAATGTTCTACAATTCATTCTTATCCAACATATTTTGCACTACATTCTTGAATGCAACACAATCCTGGATATCATGGCCATTTTATTGATGATAAACACAATAGAGATCTTCCCTATACCCCTTAGGTTTGGGGCAATTAGGATCCAAGATGTGCTCCTTAGGCAAGTTTAGAACCTTGGCATCACAAAGGTTGTTGAAAATTGATGCCAAATATTCAATAAATGGCATATAGTTTTGAGGGGGTTGTTTCTGTTTGCCCCTACCTTGATTTTTGTTCAACTAGTTGTAATGCACAGTAGGAGGTTGAGCCTGATAGTTTTATTTTTGTTGGATTTGTGCTACTTTTGGAATTTTTAACACAATCTGGTTGACATGCATAGGTTCAATCTATTTTGGTTGATGTTTCATGCTCTCATTCCATTATTTCTTTCTATGAATATTTAGGTATCCTTCTTCTAGCTTTATATCTTCAATAATATTGGATTGATCCAAGGCTTATTCGAATGTATCATATTGTTGTAGTTGTAATAATAACGAGATGTCCTTGGATTTTCGATTAGTATGGAAAATGATAACTTTGCCATGATTTTTCTCCATCTATCCCCATAATCCATCATTGGCTTGTCATCATACTGCTTTAGGTTGGCAAGGTCTAAGAGATTCACCTTCTTCTTACCACCAAAAGAGAAATATTTTAAGAATGCATTCACTAGTTGTTCAAAACTAGATATGTTGTGCTTGGGTAGTTGGTTGAACCATTGAGTGGTAGCACCCAAAAATGTCATAATGAAGGTTCTTAACATAAGAGCATCACTATCTTCAATATGAAAACATGCATTGATGAAGTTGGTAACATGTTGATGAGGCCTGAAAATGCCTCATTTTTACACTATGTTTGACATATAAAAATTGTCATATTATTAATTTAAATGCCAAATAGTTTATTAGAATATATATTTGTTAATTTTTTGCATGATTTTATGTTAGGAATACCATATCTTTGTTTTTAACTATTTTCAGCATTTTGTAACTGATTTTGCTTGATTAAGTAGCAAGTAAAAACATGCAATTTAATTAACCAAATGTGGTATGCTGATATCCATTAAATTCACAATGGTTTATGAATGGTTTCCTACCCTTAAAATTGTTTGAATTCCACATTGAAGCCAATTTATTATGACTGTCATAAATCTAAAAATCTGAAAAAAACAACCATATAAAAATCAGCAAGCTGTCACTTTATAGGAACACCTTGAAGTTGTCAAGCAAAGCATGAGGATATAGATGGAATGAGTTTAGAAGGACTACAGAAGACATCTGACCTATTTATAAGCATTTCCACATGGTCTAAATAGGCAACAATAGGGTATAACAGAGCAGGGACAATTGTGCAACATTATTGCACTATTTCAGCATGGTTACTTGGTGAATGAAGTGTATAAATTTAGTAGCAACTTGATGTACTCATTCATGTTGATATTTGAATAATTTTTCCATGTTATATTTTTTTTTAATTTGCAAGAAATACCAATATTTTACAACTGTGCAACAGAGTTGGAAAATGCAATAATTTACCATGTAAATTCCAGCAAGCTACCAATAAATGGCAAGGCATGGAATTCACACATGGAGAGAGATGAAGGCTATTGCAATATGATCCTAAGATCTAACCCACCTGAGAAATGCAAATGAAATCACTTGAATAGCACATAGTTTTTCATTTTGAAGATCTTCAGAATGAGTAGATATCTTCGAAATGAGAAATACAGTCTCTTCGAAATGAGCCACTTATCTTTGGAATGAGAATAGAAAGTGCTTTTTGACTTTTTGACTGATTTTTGATGATGGAAAAAGGGAAATAAGGTTGAAAAGGTTAAAGGAAAATATCTCCCATCTGAATTTGTTCTTCTTGCCATCCAAAGCCACCATTCATGGAAAAGATCAATTTTGATTCTCTTCTAGGATAAACCCAGAAAAACTATAGCATAATAGAAAGTTGTTTGCAAGATAGAAATGGCATATTCTAAAGTGGATAAAGATTTGTGAGACATTTCTAGACTCCTCCCATGTACTCCCACCACTGAAGATTCTTTCTAAGGGCCAATGACTACTACTGCAACACAAACTGTCCAGATTTGCATTTATTTTAGATCCAATATTATTGGTAAATCATTGTAAAGTAGCACATAGGCTTATTTGAGCATGGGATATGTTGTAAATATTTATATAAATAACACAAATCCCTCCTTGGTTGAGCCAGTTAGGAATTAGAATAGAGGAGAGTTTTCAATAGTAGTAATTAGGACTGTACAACAATTTTTTGTAACAGTTTTCAGCATGTTTTGTCATCAATAAAAGTGTGGTTATTTTATCATTTTATGTTTTGAGTGTTAATTAGTTAAGGAGTAATTTTTACCTCCTTCTAGATCAAGAAGTATGGGACCACTTTCAGATCTATAAGGAGGGATTTTATGGTAGGTTTTAATCTGTAATTTTGCTACAACAGAATTAATAGATTGCTTGCTAGATTTCATTTTCTTGTTTTTATTTTGTATTATGTGATTGATGTTTTCTATTATGTTTGTATACAATATTTATGTGTATGTCAGCTGACAAATTATATTAAACATTTATTTCTTGTTTCCTTTGCTTTCCATGTTCTATTATTTTTATGTTTTAGCAGCTTTCAATTTCTAACAAATTTCATTTTGCTTGTTGAACTTACAGTGACACTAAGAGGGGGGTGAATCAGTGTGATCTTTTAATATTTTAAACTTGCAATACTTAAAGCTGAAATAAAGCAAATTTAAACCAGATATAAGAAGAGAGCATCACACACAACATAGATTTAACGAGGTTCACCAATGTGGCTACTCCTCAAAAATGACTGCTTGGACTACCATCCAAATCCAGCCTTTGCAAAGCAACAACTTTACAACTTATTTACCAAAAACAACTGGAAGGAGCACCAACCCCTCTATTTTTTTGCACCAATAGAAAGGAGTACTAACCCCTAATTCACCAGCACCTACTGGAAGGAGCACCAACCCCTTATGCCAAGCTGCAACTTGGACTGTAATGAAAATAACAAAAAAATACCTTCAACCTTTTGCAAACTGTCTGCTGTTCTTGTACACTCTGCTTCTCCTATGTGCATCACCAGTTTGCTTCTACGCAATAGCCCCATGCACTTCGCTTCAACACAAACAACTGATCGCTTCTGCTCCTTTGCGCTTTCCTGCTCTCAGTTCGCTCTCACTTCGCACTTAGATCGACACGACTCAACCTCTGCAACCCACGCACTTAATTCACACAAATTTGATATGCACACTTCACATCAACAAACTCCAAAATAGCCCTCCTTAAATAAAAGAAATTTCAATAATAAATCTTGAACGTCGGCTGTAACCCTAAATTTCGTCGACCCAGATTCAACTTTGTCGATTTCAACCCTAAAGATTGTCGGCTGCAAAACCCTAAATTTGATCGACTGCAAACCCTAAAAATTATCGGCTTGCATCGGCCTTTGTCGGCCTGGACTGCCCTTGCAACTCTTCTATTGTTGTTGCCATGAAAACACAATGCGTTGCGATATCGCGACACTTCTCCCTTTAGAGACTTGCATTCTGTTCCTGTCATGATATCATGACACTTTTGTCTTTGACAGCCTCTACTTTGCTTTTGTCATGATATCGTGACACTTCTGTCTCTTTCTGCCCTTCTCACCTTTTACCTATGAAAATACAGCATGTCACAAAATCATGACATTCTCGGCCTCCTTGTTCACTTCTTCGCTTGCAACCGCGAAAATAGACATGTCACGAAATCATGACACATTCGCCCTCTCGCTACTCTACTTGGCTTACTCTAGCGAAAACAAACCATGTCACGAAATCGTGACATCTTTCACTGCCTTGTGTCTTTTCTGTCGTTCGCCTACGAAACCGGAACATGTCGCGAAATCGTGACATCTTCACTGCCTTGTCTCTTTTCTGTCTTTGGCCTACGAAAACTAAACATGTCACGAAATCGTGACACTTCTCTTCTTATTTAAAAAAAATGAAAAACACTTCTCTTGCCTTATGCCTTTTCTGTCTTTGCCCCGCGAAACCGGAACATGTCGCGAAATCGTGACATCTTCGCTACCTTGTCTCTTTTCTGTCTTTGGCCCATGAAATCGAAACATGTCACGAAATCGTGACACTTTTTCTACTTGGAACTTTTTCTTCGAACCTGTCATGAAATCGTGACACTTTTCATCCTTGGCGCTTCTTCTCCGAACATGTCGCGAAATCGTGACTGTTTTCTTCCTTAGCACTTTTTCTCCGAACATGTCGCGAAATCACGATAGTTTTCTTCCTTGGCACTTTTTCTCCAAACATGTCACGAAATCGTGACAGTTTTCTTCCTTAGCGCTTTTTCTCCAAACATGTCACGAAATCGCGACAATTTTCTTCCTTAGTACTTTTTCTCCAAACATGTCGCGAAATCGCGACAGTTTTCTTCCTTAGTGCTTTTTCTCCGAACATGTCGCGAAATCGCGACAGTTTTCTTCCTTAGTGCTTTTTCTCCGAACATGTCACGAAATCGCGATAGTTTTCTTCCTTAGCACTTTTTCTTCAGACATGTCATGAAATCATGACAGTTTTCTTACTTGCCTTCTCTGCTTCCAACATGTCACGAAATCGTGACAGTTTTCCTTGCGCCTTCTCTCTCCTCGGCCATGTCACGAAATCATGACAATTTTGCTTGCGCTTTCTCTCTCCTCTAACATGTCGCGAAATCGTGACAGTTTTTCTTGCCTGCTGAATATGTCGCGATATCGCGACACTTTTCTTACTTGTCTTTTTCTTTGATTTTTTGCAAATAGGCAACTAAGGTCTTCTTGGAAACTCACTGTCCATGCTCTGAATAACCTTTGAACTTCTGTCCTCTGCATCTGAATGACTTCTGAACTGCCTGTCCACTGCATCATTAGATCTAACTGCCTGTGTTGACAACAATGACAAAACTCTTGCAACACCTTGCTCAACAATCTCCCCCTTTGGAATTGTTGGCAACACCTGTGTAAATTCCTGTAACTCTTCTCCCCCTTTGTCAATAATACCAAAGGGCTACTGCAGACTCCCCCTGAGTCTATACACACAATTCTCAGGCATAATTTGTTGCATTTAGCACAAATTATGATCATGAGCAAAAGAATAGTCAAATACTCAAATGCTCCCCCTGAGAAAGTGATCCCTGTAGCTAGTCACTTCTTGGGAAGTGTGACTACTCCCAATTTGTTTTGAAGGTACTCAAACACTTCCTTGGGCAATGGTTTTGTAAAAATATCTGCTACTTGTTCTGTGGTTGGGACAAAATCCAATTTAACTTCTCCTTCTGCAACTTTCTCCTTCAAAAAATGATACCGGATGGCAATGTGCTTTGTGCGAGAATGCATAACTGGATTCTTGGAGATGTTAATTGCACTGGTGTTATCACATTTTACTGTTATTGGCTCACTGAAATTAATGCCAAGATCTTTCAGAGTTTGTTTCATCCACAAAACTTGTGTACAACATGTTGTTGCTGCAATATATTCTGCCTCAGTTGTTGATAAAGAAACTGACTCTTGCTTCTTACTGTGCCAAGCAACCAATCTGTCTCCCAGATAGAATGCGCCTCCACTGGTACTCTTTCTGTCATCTACACAACCAGCCCAATCTGCATCTGAATATGATATAAGAGTGAAGTCTTTACCTTTTGGATACCACAACCCATATTCCATGGTACCCTTGAGATACCGAAGAATCCTTTTTACTGTTGTCACATGAGTCTCTTTGGGACTGGCCTGAAATCTTGCTACCATGCAAACTGCCTGTAGAATATCAGGTCTGGTAGCTATTAAATATAGTAAACTTCCAATCATTGATCTGTACATGGTTTGATCTACAGGCGGAGATTTGTCATCTTTACTCAACTTGCAGCCTGTTACCATAGGAGTGCTAACTGGCTTACAGTCCTCCATTGTGAATATTTTTAGCATCTCTTTCACATATTTGACTTGGGAAATAAATATGCCTTTCTCATTTTGATTAACTTGTAACCCAAGAAAGTAAGACAGTTCACCAATCATAGACATTTCAAATTCTTTTTGCATTTTATTTGCTAAGTCTATGCATGATTCATCCTTGCTGCTGCCAAATATGATATCATCTACATAAACAACAAGAACAATGAGATGCCCATTTTCTATTTTGACATATAGATTACTGTCCACCATACCTTTCTTAAACCCCTGTTGAGAGAGATAGTTATCGAGCCGTGAATACCATGCTCGGGGTGCCTGTTTTAAGCCGTATAAAGCTTTCTTTAATTTGCAGACAAGATTGGGATCTTCACCAATTTGGAAACCATCTGGTTGTTCAATGTAAACTTCTTCTTCAAGTTTTCCATTTAAGAAAGCTGATTTAACATCCATCTGGTAAACTCTGAAATTCTTATGAACTGCTAAGGCTAGAAACATTTTGATTGCTTCTAATCTGGCCACAGGTGCAAAAGTCTCTTCAAAATCAATGCCTTCAACTTGTGCATACCCTTTACAGACCAATCTAGCTTTATTTCTAACTACCTGTCCGTCTTCATTCAATTTATTTCGAAATATCCATTTGGTGCCGATTACATTCTTATTTGCCGGTCTAGGAACTAATTCCCAAGTTCTATTCTTTTCAATCTGATCTAACTCTTCATTTATTGCCTTCATCCAGCTATCATCTTTGCTTGCTTCAGCTATATTTTTGGGCTCAATTTTGGATAAAAGAGAGTAGTTACTTACTACTTTCTTTCTTGTCTGAATACCAGCTATGGGATCTCCAATTATTTGATCTCTGGGATGATTCTTCTGCTAGCTGCCTATTTTGAATTTCTTGTTTTCTTCCACCTCTGAGTCATCAATTAAATCATCTGAGTTAAGAGTTGGTTTCTTTTCTATTTCATTTTCCTCATCTCCTTCAATGACTTCTTCATAAATTGGGTAGTTTTCTTCATAGTTAACTGTTCTTTCCCTTCCTTCATCAAATTTAACATCAGCACTGTCCACAATTTTCTTGAGTCTCTTGTTGTAGCATTTATAAGCTTTGATTTTTATCGAATACCCAACAAAGACACCTTCATCTGCTCGATTTTCAAATTTCCCAAGATTGTCTTCAATTTTTTTGATGTAACACTTATAGCCAAAAACTTTGAGGTGTTTTGTTGTTGCCTTTCTACCAAACCACAGCTCATAAGGAGTTTTGCTTTCATGAGTTCTCAGCATGTACCTATTTTGGATATATACTACAGTGTGGACTGCTTCTTTCCAAAATCTGTCTGCTATTTTGTTTTCAGCCAGCATAGTACGTGCCATTTCTTGTACTGTTATGTTCTTTCTTTCTACCATGCCATTCTGCTGGGGTGTTCTAGCTACTGAATATTGTCTCCTGATACCATGCCGTTCATAGTATTCTGTAAACTCATCTGAGATGAATTCTCCTCCTCTATCTGATCTCAAACATTTAATTCTTTTTCTTGTTTCATTCTCAACTAGATGTTTGAAAGATCTGAACATTCCAAAAGCTTTTGTTTTATTCTTTAAGAAGAATATCCATGTCATTCTGGAATAATCATCAATACACAACATAAAGTATTTGTCTCCATTTATGCTTTGAGTTCTCATGGGTCCACACAAGTCTGTATGTATAAGATCCAGAGGTTTGCTGGTGTGGTACTCTTTTGTTTTGAATGAGGTTTTGGTTTGCTTTCCCTTTTGACATGAAGCACAAATGTTGTTTGAAGGTTTTTTGATGGTTGGAATGTCTCTTACTGCCTGTTTCGAGCTGATTTTCACTAGATTATCAAAACTAATGTGTCCAAGCCTCTTGTGCCATAGCCAGTTTTCTTCTTCCTGTCCAATGAAACAATTACCTTCTAAAGTTTTTGAGAGTGTGTACAGGTTTCTAGAGGTCCTTGATCTAGTAGCTATCAATTTCCCACTGTTTGATTTCCTGACTTCACAGCCCTGCTTCTTGAAAACAACTTCATGACCTTTATCACAGATCTGACTGACACTCAACAGGTTATGTTTCAAACCATCCACAAACAAAACTTCTTCTGACTTGATCTTCCCATCACTAATTTTAACTGATCCTTTTCCGATTATCTTAGCTCCATCATTATTTCCAAATTTTATAGAACCACCCTCATATTTCTGTAATTTTTCAAATTTTTGTTTATCACCTGTCATATGACTTGAGCATCCACTGTCAAGTATCCATGGTACCCTTTTACTCTGTGCCTTGAAAGTTGTTTGAACTATTAGGGATTATTTTTCTTCCTGAGGTTGCTCTTTCTATTTCCACTCTGATTTGGTTACCGTATTGGGCTCTAGTTTGGACTTTCCTTTTCCAGTATCTTGAGTATATCTTTCAGAAGGATTTCTATTTTGTCTTGTCCTATTTGGTTGAAATTTTCTTTTCTGAGTTTGATTTGCAGCTGAAGGACTACGACAGTTTCTTGCAATATGTCCAAAGTTATGACAATTAAAACATTCTACTACATAATTTAATGGTGAAAAAGCATTTCTACTGAAAATATTTCTTGGTCCTACATTATACTTGCAATTTGCAATTTTATGCCCATAACCATTACACTTGAAACAGAAGCCAGAAAAGAAATGATTGAACCTGACAGATGGTTTTTGCCAGGTTGTTGTAGGAGCCATAGATCTTCTTCTCTTTTGATGAGTGACCTTGATAAATCCATCATTGTCAGTTCTCCTTTCGGGCCTGGCATTACTGCTTTCATTTGCCTGAGTTGTTTTTCTTTCATCAGTCTGTTTCTTCTCTTCATTCCTCATAGTTTCTACATTTCTGGCTTTTGGTCCATTTGACGATTCTCCTTCCATGAAGCCTAGACCAAACTTGATGCCAGCAGGTCTTTGATCACTTAAAATTTTATCCAACTTCATCGAACTTTCTTCACGCTTTTGATGGCAACTAATTTTTTGATCCAGTTCTTGCATCTGCATTCGTAGACTGACATTCTCTTCTTCTAGTTTACAGCAGTAATCTATCTTCATGGTTATCTAAACTTTGAGATCCTCAGACATTTTCTTGTATTCTTCTATCTGTATTTTTAAACTGGCTATGATGTCATTTGCATCCTCAAGCTTTCTTGAGAGTTTATAATTCTTTCTTTTCTTAGATTTCCATTCTACAAGAGTAGAGACCAGCTCACCTTCTAGATCTACTTCAGCCTCAGGATTTTTAGCAAAAACTTTAGAATTCATTACTTCCCTCTTTTCTGATTGTTCTACCTCTTCCAATTTTTTTGATTCAAATGCCATGAACAGAGCTTCACCTGTTTCTTCTTCTGAATCCTCACTGGAGTTGTCCTCTGAAGAATTTGCATTCCTGGAGATGAAGCTTTTCTTTTTGAAGTTGCCTTTCCTGAAGTTTGATTTCTTCTTCCAGTCACTTCTTTCTTGGTGCGAAGCTTCCTCACCCTGGTTCTTCTCATTGAGAGGACATTTTGTTGCAAAGTGCCCAATGCCTCCACAGTTAAAGCATTTGAATGGTAGCTTTCCTCTGTATTTTCCTTTTCCCTTTCTCAATTTTCTGACAAAATTTGCTTCCATTTCATCTGAAACATCCTCTTCTTCAGACTCTTGTTTTGTGTCTTTGCCTTTTAGGGCTTTAAAGGCTGCTTCTCTATCTATGGGATTAGACCTTCCTATTCTCATTTCAAAAGCAGTCAAAGAACCATGCATCTCATCCATACTAAAGCGATTTAGATCTTTAGCTTCTTCTATGGTTGAGACTTTAGAATCAAACCTTGGAGGGAGTGATCTTAATACCTTTTTCATGATCGTAGCATCATCCATATCTTCGTCGAGACCTCTGATTGAATTAGTGATTCCATTGACTCTTAGCATGAAAGCCTCTATGTTCTCATCATTGTCCATCTTTAAGGATTCAAATTGAGCTCGATGTGTTTGAAGCTTGGCCTCCTTGATCCTATCGTCTCCTTCATGAATGTTCTCTAGTTTATCCCATACATCTTTCGTTGATTCACAATTTATGATCTTGACTAGCTCACTGTCCACTAATCCACACATGATGGCATTTTTTGCTTTTGAATCATTTTCAAATGCCTTTTTACCGACAGTGTCTGTTGGAGCGATGGCGGGAGCTTTGTAACCATTAACTACTGCGCCCCAGATGTCAAAACCCAAAGCACGAAGATATGTCTGCATTCTTATTTTCCAAAAAGCATAATTAGTTCCATCAAACAATGGTGCTTTGTTTGAGGAGAAACCTTCACCACTTGCCATTGCGTCACTTCCAAGATCTCCCTAGCTGATTGAGCCTATTCAAGAACTTAGCTCTGATACCAATTGTTAGACTTACAGTGACACTGAGAGGGGGGTGAATCAGTGTGATCTTTTAATATTTTAAACTTGCAATACTTAAAGCTGAAATAAAGCAAATTTAAACCAGATATAAGAAGAGAGCATCACACACAACACAGATTTAACGAGGTTCACCAATGTGGCTACTCCTCAAAAATGACTGCTTGGACTACCATCCAAATCTAGCCTTTGCAAAGCAACAACTTTACAACTTATTTACTAGCAACAACTGGAAGGAGCACCAACCCCTCTATTTTTTTGCACCAACAGAAAGGAGTACTAACCCCTAATTCACCAGCACCTACTGGAAGGAGCACCAACCCCTTATGCCAAGCTGCAACTTGGACTTTAATGAAAATAACAAAAAAATACCTTCAACCTTTTGCAAACTATCTGTTGTTCCTGTACACTCTGCTTCTCCTACGTGCACCACCAGTTTGCTTCTGTGCAACAGCCCCATGCACTTCGCTTCAACACAAACAACTGATCGCTTCTGCTCCTTTGCGCTTTCCTGCTCTCAGTTCACTCTCACTTCGCACTTAGATCGACATGACTCAACCTCTGCAACCCGTGCACTTAATTCGCACAAATTCGATACGCACACTTCACATCGACAAACTCCAAAATAGCCCTCCTTAAATAAAAGAAATTTCAATAATAAATCTTGAACGTCGGCTGTAACCCTAAATTTTATCGGCCCAGATTCAACTTTGTCGGTTTCAACCCTAAAGATTGTCGATTGCAAAACCCTAAATTTGATCGGTTGCAAACCCTAAAAACTGTCGGCCTGCATCGGTCTTTGTCGGCCTCGACTGCCCCTGCAACTCTTCTATTGTTGTTGCCGTGAAAACACAACGTGTCGTGATATCGTGACACTTCTCCCTTTAGAGACTTGCATTCTGTTCCTGTCATGATATCGTGACACTTTTGTCTTTGATAGCCTCTGCTTTGCTTTTGTCGTGATATCGCGACACTTCTGTCTCTTTCTGCCCTTCTCGCCTTTTACCTATGAAAATACAGCATGTCACGAAATCATGACATTCTCGGCCTCCTTGTTCACTTCTTCGCTTGCAACCGTGAAAATAGACATGTCGCAAAATCATGACACATTCGCCCTCTCGCTACTCTACTTGGCTTGCTCTAGCGAAAACAAACCATGTCGCGAAATCGTGACATCTTTCTCTGCCTTGTGTCTTTTCTGTCGTTCGCCCATGAAATCGAAACATGTCACGAAATCACGACATCTTCACTGCCTTGTCTCTTTTCTGTCTTTGGCCCGTGAAAACTAAACATGTCACGAAATCGTGACACTTCTCTTGCCTTATGCCTTTTCTGTCTTTGCCCCGCAAAACTGGAACATGTCACAAAATCGTGACATCTTCTCTTGCCTTATGCCTTTTCTGTCTTTTCCCCGCAAAACCGAAACATGTCATGAAATCGTGACATCTTCCATGAAACCAGAACATGTCGTGAAATCGTGACACTTTTTCTACTTGGAACTTTTTCTTCGAACCTGTCACGAAATCGTGACACTTTTCATCCTTGGCGCTTCTTCTCCGAACATGTCGCGAAATCGCGACTGTTTTCTTCCTTAGCACTTTTTCTCCGAACATGTCGCGAAATCGTGATAGTTTTCTTCCTTGGCGCTTTTTCTCCAAACATGTCGTGAAATCGCGACAGTTTTCTTCCTTAGCGCTTTTTCTCCAAACATGTCACGAAATCGCGACAGTTTTCTTCCTTAGTGCTTTTTCTCCGAACATGTCACGAAATCGCGATAGTTTTCTTCCTTAGCGCTTTTTCTCCGAACATGTCACGAAATCGTGATAGTTTTCTTCCTTAGTGCTTTTTCTCCGAACATGTCGCGAAATCGCGACAGTTTTCTTCCTTAGCACTTTTTCTTCAAACATGTCACGAAATCGCGATAGTTTTCTTACTTGCCTTCTCTGCTTCCAACATGTCACGAAATCGCGATAGTTTTCCTTGTGCCTTCTCTCTCCTCGGCCATGTCGCGAAATCATGACAATTTTGCTTGCGCTTTCTCTCTCCTCTAACATGTCGCGAAATCGTGATAGTTTTTCTTGCCTGCTGAATATGTCGCGATATCGTGACACTTTTCTTACTTGTCTTTTTCTTTGATTTTTTGCAAATAGGCAACTAAGGTCTTCATGGAAACTCACTATCCATGCTCTGAATAACCTTTGAACTTCTATCCTCTGCATCTGAATGAATTCTGAACTTCTTGTCCACTGCATCATAAGATCTAACTGCCTGTGTTGACAACAATGACAAAACTCTTGCAACACCTTGCTCAACATTGCTATCAATTCCTATAGCAGAAGCTTGATGACCTTTTGTGGCAGGACATTGACAGGTGTTTTATTTCCAAGCATCACTTCCATTCTGCAAGAGTAAAATAGATTTCAATTTTGCAAGTGTAATTTAGGATTTCATTTCAGCAACATTTCAATTTAGCAATTTCAATTCTACAAAAGTAGATTAGATTTCAATTTAGCAATTTCAATTCATGCAATTGTAGTTAATTTTTAAATTCTACAATTTGGATTTAGTTTTCAATTCCTGTAATTTATTTTAGTTTCCATTCTGTAGACTAGGTTTAGTGTGACACCAAAAGGCTAAACCAAAATCTGCTTCACCAATAAATGCTTAAATTTTGAATGCCTGAATTGTACTCTACCCTAGCCTTCTATCATAGACAGCCTTGTACACCACCCTAGATTGATAAGATATTTAATATTTAATGATGTGCTTAATGACAATGCATCACATGCTCTTGTGCATCCTCTTCACCCTTAAATTTTTCTAACCTAGGTATCTCAAAGTACTTAGGATATGCAGGGCTAGGAATTGATGGGCACAATGGTTGGTTGTATATTTTACTCAGTGTTGGTTGGTTCTCAACCATATATTTCTTCTCAAAGGATTTCATATTTTTAGTGAGTGCCTAGAATGCTTTTGAGGTGAGGAATTCCTCTTATTTCAGGCCCACTCATGGTGGTAATGGAGGTAACCCTTTATCCACTTGACTTGTTCTATCATATTCCCTCTTATGAGGGAATTCAAGATGTTTTTGATCCTAATTTATCATGTTTACCCTTTTCCCACCAGTTTGATTTTGTTCATGATTTGAGTGGTGGTTTCGTCATGGGCTTTCTTCTTGCCTAATGCACCCTTCGTTTTGTGAGTCATCATGTTTATCTCTTTGGTGATCATTACCATTTTCTTGTAGGTTGATATGAGCTAGCTGCTTAGCTTGTTATCTTAATGTTGCTCATGTTGGTGCAAACACCTTTCTCTTTGTTTGTCATTCTTGATAGCTTACACTAGCTCTCGCTCTTTGTGCAATGCATTTTATAACCATCGCACGTGGTTATATTGTGCTATTAGATAAGGTTCATATCTATCTGATTCTATTTGTGTAGTTTTGATTCATAGGTCCCTCAAAGAGGTTTTCATTGTTTCTCTACTTTGGCTAGCTAGTATAATTTGCTCTATGTATTCTATATGTTGATAAGTGTACCAATAGTTAGATACTACATGAGACTTACAAGGTTGCTTTGAAGCATCCCCAGATTGAGTGGTGCATTTAGAAGTTATGCTTTGTGAGCTTCCAGATGTAGAATATTCTATGGCTATGGTTCTAGGAGTCAGCATCAAATAAATTCAAGCCAACTCCTCCAATTGATTTTGGTGCATTTGTTCTCTCTAAATTGCATGTGATCCATGTGAATAATTTGATCGGTTTGTTGTGTTGGGTCTATGACTCTGCAAATCTGTGTGAGGTTATTTTCTAATTTTAATTGCACAAAAAGGTTCGCAAATATCTTCCCTCTATATTGCCCCTCATTGGGCTGATTTGAACTCTTAGTGTAATGATATGTGGTGGGTCTGGAAGTATTCTCATTTAGGTCACGAGAAGATCTAGTGTCGGTTCTCCTGAGTAGGGTTTCTTGGTGAGATCCACTATAAGTGGTGTTGTCTCCTTTGATACTAATTTAATTTAGCTTAGGTATGTTTTGGGTAGGTGTGCTACCTCTAGGGTGGTCCAGGCCCTCTGGTGCATTTGATGCAACCTCAATCTTGGATCGAGGATTACCCCATGTATTGACCATAACCTTGTGAAATTTAAATTCCAAAAAATATTGGGGGTGTTATATACCAAAATTATTAGTGCGACAAGCTGATAGAAATGGGCTATAAATCCAAAAAGTGACTTTTGGGCCAAAATTTTGTATTTTTGTAATAACAGGGCAACCGGGGCCCGTGGGGAAATGCCCACTTTTAAGAATTTTTAGGAATTTTTCAACCATGAAGATTTAGGACTCAAAATTTTAGGGAGAGGTGCCCTAGGGGCTAAATAAGACAATAAAAAAAATTTGGTAGTTTTTGGAGCTATCTAGCCCACTTTATGACTATTTCAATGTAGTTTTTCCCTATTTTTAGCTTCAAAAATAGAGTAATCATAAAACCAAAATAATTTTTTCGTTATAGATCCGATTTACACGATTATCAATTCATTGGATGCAGAATAAAAAATTAGATTTTTAGAATTAGGGTTAGGATTAGGGTTTGGTCCCAAAAAACTTTTATTTTATTTTCAATAAATTTACCTAAAATTTAGGGTTAGGGTTTGGTCCCAAATAATAAAGAAACACACAAAGTAGATAAGATGATTATCTCTTTTATGGATTAAATGTGTCCTAAAACTACTTTCAATGTGTTTATATTTGTTTTTTCTCTTGCTTTGGACTTAGAATGAGGGAACTCAACCATAGTAGTGATTAGGAACACTGGTTCCAAACATAGTTTCTCAAAAGAGTCTATGGTACACCAATTAAATCCTAGTGGTGGGTTCGCCTAGCTCTTCCACTCTGAACCAATAATTTTTCCAACAGTGGGAGAAATTTTGAAAACAAGAGACCAGCACCTCATTGAAGGAGTTCCCTATTCTGTCTAAGGATATCTAGGGGTCAAGCCGATGGAAGGAGATAAATTTCAATGTTATCTGTCTGAATTGGGGGTTGGTGATGAAATAAAACCTTAACAATATTTATTATGATACGTGCAAGTGTGTGGGTTTCTTTTTATATTTAAAAATGGAAATCAATGCATCAAATAACATTCATGACTAGTTTCCTATAATGCCTAAAAAGAACATTTATTTTCAAACAAATGCATCTATAACTAGTCTATATAATTTTGATGCACCCTCCTACTTTGTGATGAAAATAGCCATTGATTGGGCCACATGCAAGCAAACCAAAATACAATGGCCTAGAACACTGGAGACTAGGGTGGACCTTACAGGTAGATTTATGTTGTTCATAACAGTGCCTAGAGGAAATTTAAAAGAAACCTAAGAAATGCAAAATGTAGTTTTCATTTCCCTTTCATTCTTTAACTTACCAATTTGAAATGTGTTTTAACGTTCATTATTTTTAAGAAACCAGATGCATACAAAAAATCAAAAAAATACAAAAAAGGGGTACCAACCTTGAATCCTACTTAGATGACATAAATTATGCCCTCTACTACACTTTTATTTCTAGCAATTATTGATCAGAGTGGCTAATTTATGGCCGCTATCAGTAGAAGTGGCTAATTCTATGGGCCGCTATGGACCAAAGTGGTCGAACCTACACACAAAAACCTGAATCAATAAATCAAAATAAAATAAAAACTTGGTGGGGGTCCCACTGTGATCGCCATCTGTAGTGACCTTGGGGAGCGATGCATCATCCACTACTCTATTTGCAATTATTATGTGATCTATTTATACTTAATCATGCATTAAATGAAAGATGTGAAAGCAGATACAACCAAAATACAAAAAAATAAATAAATAATGCTCTTTATTGCTTTTCCAAGATTCGGTTACATATGAATCCCTCTAAGGGATACCCTTCATTTGATATATATTTTACAAAGTAGGGTAGCATATGTATAATATCCCCTTACAAGGGGTGATGCACTTTTGCAGGCTTCCTGGTGATGCACATGAAACTGTATGAGGGCTTACAGATGACTCCTTCTCCATATCTAGTTCCTAGAGGTATCCTTGTGTTTTCATATGTTGAGTACCTATCCAATGAACATGTAGTCCTACAAGCATGAAAATAATAGCTAACACTCAGTTGTCTGAGATTGCATCCTCGAATGAGGTTGTTAGCAATAATCCTAATGATAAATAGAAATATGCTCAATGACAATAGAAACTAATGCTATGAATGCAAGTAAATTTGATAAATTAGATATATGCTAATGGCATGAAAACATGTAATAAGATAAATAAAGGAAAGTATTTCTAAGAACCCTATACTAGGCCTACAGGCCACTTTCCAAGACAATGGCCACTAAGATGAAAATTTGTCTCTATTGCTCCAAGGCTATGGATATATGCTTGCTATTGATGTTGAAATTATTATTTTTTATGTTTGATGTGTTGAATATCCTATAGATGATAGCCTCTCAGTTGGCTAGCACTTTGTTGCTCCTAAAAGGCACTCTAATTCACTCTCCGATCTGATAGGGCTTCGCTACAAAAAATGTTCTCCAATAAAAGCTCTCCAAGTCTCCAAAAGCTCTCCTCATTTGTATCTCTACCAAAAAGGTCTATAAAATCTCTCTGAAGGTCCCTTGGTGCTCTTATGTTTGCACATTATAATGTGTTTGAAGTCCTAGGTCAATATCCAAACCCTAGGACTAAATTTTGCATGTGAACTAGATGTTAGCATGATAAGTTTTTTCTTTTTCTATGCTTTAATGCTAGTTAAACTAATATCTAAATCTAGACTTGAGTCTCTCATGTAGACTAGATATGGGGAGAAATGCAAATTTATCCCCGCTCACCTTTATTGTAGAAAAACTGCCACTTCCACCCGATATTAAGCTAGTTTTCTATCAAGTTGCTATTTAGGACTTAGCCATTGTTGTCTGCAGTGGCTAGGGTTGGCTACTCTAAGATTCAACGACCATAATCTAGCCACTCTAGTTCATACCGGTTAGGCATCCAAGCTTGGATGGGCTAAGACTACCCCAAATAATGGTGAAAACCACTTTTGGCACTTGGAATGTCCCAAGGTTTAGTTACATGGTCTATGAAAGTGCCCACATGAGTAGTTATTCTCAACATGACATGTTTTAGGTGTCTACATCAATATTAATATCTATAGTTTCTTCAATGAAGATATAGGATTAATCCTCATTGTGAAGTGGGGTGGGAATAATTCCCAATTGCTCAAGGTCTTTGAGGGATAAATGATTTTAATCCTCTTGTTGATTTTTGACAAATTCAACATGACTGACACATGGGACTAACCCATCCAATAAAAAGCTATTTTAGAGAATGTCCTCATGATTCATGTCACAAAAGGTATATCCTTTGGTATATTCAACTTAGGTTATAATCAATTTAGGATGAATTATTATGATTAGATTACAAAATAGAATTGAATATGGGGAAGAAGACTCTTCATCTTGATCACTCCAATATAATCCATGATGGTCCACAAATTGTGCATAAGTCATAATTTGATAATCTTCAAAATATGTTGGTAAAGGTTAATTTTTACTAGGGATATAACCAATACCACATATTTGAGGCTAAGTTGCAACTTCTAAAGGTTCTTTGATCCACTATTGTTAAGGTCATAATACTTTTCCTTCATATCCCATATTTGTTGGGATTTTTTTAGGTAGGGGATAGTCTTTGGATAAATAACATGTTACAAATTATTTTTTAATGGGACATGGGTTACTACCATTAATATTTTCTTCATGAGAGGTTCCCATGTAATTAAATGTTCACATGCCAATGTGCACTACTTCAACTTTATTATGAGGTAATCCTAAGGTTCTTGGTGAATGTGGTAGTGTAGCGAGATCTATGAAGGGATCTTGGATGGTTTTATTTAATTGATCATTGGTGAGAGCAATTATTTGAAGTTTATTACCAATTTTTAAGCTCTTAAAATTTTTATTATTTATGGAGGACTAGAAGAAGAAGGAAATTCATTGAGAGATACATATGAATAAAAAATTGTCTTGGTTTGGTCTACCTCAACCATTGTGTAATACTAAAAGGGGTGAGGATTGCTAGGAATATTGATAAGTTGATTTTGGAATCATATTTAAGATATTGATAAAGGGTTTATGGGACAACCTTCAAGGAATGGATCCAAGGGTATTCAATAAGAATATTGAAAGAAGTTGGACAAGATACTACATAAAAGAGAGTGTTAAGAATTTTTGGTCCCACTTTGAGAGGAAGTGTGATGATCCCACAAGATTCTTGGGCTTCATTATTGAAGGCTCTTATAACTATATCTAATTTTTTGAAATCTTCTTATCCGATCTAAATTTTTGGGTAAACTAAAAATTATATATGTTTAGGTATGATCCATTGTCTACCAATATTATTTTGATAAAATTACCACCTATGTAGTCTATGATATAAAGGGTATAATCACCTTGTAAGGTTAGGGGAGGGAGATCATATTTATAAAATGTGACATGATTTATCCCAAGAGACCCAAAAACATTAGAAATATAATATGGTGGAAGGTCTTGAGAGACTACTTGTTTACTTAGCAATTTTATTAAAGCTTCTCTATGGGTAGAAGAAGTTTGTAGGAGCTCTAGAAGAGAGATTTTAGCAAGTGTGTTGGAAATTTTTTTTGTAAGATCAAAAGAGGTTTTTGGTTTAGGTTTAAGAACTAAAGGTGGTCTATCAACATTAGTGGTTTTTTATTATTATTTCCTATAAAAAATGGTGTTCTATAAGGTTGGTTGGAAGTTGAATTTTCTTGAGTCTAAGGTTGTTGAGATGGTTGATATTGAGATTGTGTCCTATGGTAACAAATATCATTCCAACTATATTATAATAGGGAAGTGGAACTACATGATAAAAAAATTTATTGATTGCTTTCTAATCATGACTAGATAGGGGATTTTGAAATATCCCCATACATTGATTGGTGGAAGGATCATGTTCAGAATCACCTAGGATAAGGTGGACTTCATCCACCAAATCTTGGATAACATGTTTAAGTATTTTGAATTGATATGTAAGATGTCCATCCACTCTATGATAGCCACAATATTGATTGGCATTATGAAAATTAGTAGTGGTGTTAGGTTATCTTATATTTTAAAGCTCATTCATCCTAGCATCCAAAATTTATTTAATTATTGATGATAAGAGTTGGTTGATTTTAGTGAAGTTTATTTATGGTTTTTGAGGTTTATTGAGAATCAAATTTTGCAAGGTGCTTGTGGTATTGACATCATTATTTTTTAATTTTTTTGGTTTTGCCATCACCTACCAAATGCTTGTTTTTATATTAGTATTTGGTAGATTTTTATTCTTCTTTCTTTGGTTTCAATTGTCCTCTTTTTATGAGAGCTTTATTATTGAGCAATATTACATTATTTGGTACATGATAATGTACCCCCATGGTATATTCATGGTACATTTATGGTTGTATTTATTTTAGAGTGTTATTTATATTTTCCATTTTATGTAAGTGTGAATGTGTATAAAATGCACAAGTGTCATGTAAAAGTGTAATGTGTAGGAAATGCACAAGTATCATGTAAAAGTGTAATGTGCAGGAAATGCACAAGTGTCATGTGAGTTAGAGTGCAAGTGTAGGTTGAGTAAATTTGCACAATTATCTTGTATTTAAGAGAACAAATATGTAATGTAAATATATGTGCAAGTATTTAGATTCAATTATTCATCAAGTATGCAAGTGGCAAGTTGATAAGCCAAGATTCATGAGACTTGGCATATAGAGAGAAATAGTCAAGTACTTTAAGAGTTCCATTACTATTTCTATATTGTGAATACAATCCTCCATATGAAATAAATTCAAGTAATTTAAGAATTTCAAGTATTCATAGTTGTAACACGAAGAGAAGGAATAAATTTTGAGCAATTTATATTGTAAGTTATTATTCATGCATAGTACATGAATGATTCAGACTATTTACATTCATATTTCAGTATATAAATGAATTTTATTTAATTTATTATAATCCTTTATATACATATTAATTTGTTCATATTTTTATCTTTATATTTTATATATTGTGGCTATTTTATTTTAACAACACACCAAATCGAACCAAGGGATATATAAAGAATAACTCATAAAGAAGACCCAATATTTTTTAGCAGTGTAAGGTATAACCACATTTTGAGTTAATTACCACTACAAACCACACTCAAGTGGATAGGAGTGGACAACTTCTTATACTTTTGGGGCTCACTTTTCTAAGCCTCACCATTTAGAAAAGATACCATTAGTGGTCTACCACTTTTCCTACACCCTCATCAATATAGGATAACTTGACCATGGCATAGGTATTATCCTTTAATGCCCATAAAACTTAAATAGAGACACATATTCCCCAACCTTACATAAATCCATATATGTAGGATTAATCTGGTGTGATGCCTTAGTGCTTAGTTACCTTCACATCTATGGGCTAACTAAATATATTATCACTCACTTAGTAATGATCATGGTCACTCTTACCTCACTACAAGGTGCCACCACTATACTATCTTGTGAATGATATGATGGAATGTCTCATACCAATCCATAATTTTTATTCCTAAGCCTCATCACTAGGAATATTTCTAAGCCTCACTACTAAAAACTTGTCCAAGCCTCATAACTAGGACTACTCAAAAGCCTCACCACTTTGGGCCACTTGAGCCTCATCATTTAGGGTGTATCATTCAAAAATACCTAGTTATTGCCTCACAAAAACTCAACTAGGATTGGGCATATTGACTTAGGGGTTTAATAATATAACTCTATTATCATGCCCAAATAACCTCCATATAAACCCAAGAGTTTTAAAATTTATAAATAATGCTCAAAGTAAATAAACATCTCTCCCCAAAGGAAATAAAGTGTTATTTTAAATCGTAGCTAAATTCAATATAACACATGGCTAAAGAATAAGAATTTTAAATACTTTCCAAATCATAATATTAGAATTTATCATGGAAGGATAAAATCAACATCTAAGGAAATCATAACCATAATCCATCCATAATATTCTATAAATATTTATTTACACATCCTTTCCATTTTACAATTAAATAAAAAGTTGCAAGAACTCAACTTAAGCGAATATAATTATTTAATATTTAATTCTTTGTGCAAATATCAAATAATATAACAAAAATATTTGAAAGGTCTACATAACATAATTTCCATACAAATACTTTCCAAGTTTCTCTCATTACATTTCAGCATAATTGATCCCTAGTTACATTCTCTTTTCCAAGGTGATGGATTGTATCCTACAAACTTGAATAGTAACTTAGGGATCAAGAAAACACTTATATGCATATGCAAGCCTAACATGCACTATGCAAGTAATATAATGCAACATGCCAAGAAAATACCATGCAAAAATATTTAGAAAATATCATACTTCTCTTGGTTATGCATTCCTTAGATACTTAAGCCCCATCCATTTTTCATAACAATATTAACTTTTTCTTTATAATTATTAGAATTAATTAAATGCATAGCTCCATTTTAAAATTATACCAATCATGGTAGCATACTTTAATTAAATCTCTCTTTTCTTTTCTAGAAAATAATATTTACTATAATACATTGAGCAACCAATATTAATGGAACAAAAAGTCCTAAATATTAATTAATAGATTCATGTCTTAATAAAACTATTAATCAACAAAAATTGATAAATAACAAGCACTAAAGCCAATAGTCTCCAATATTAACCAATTAATAAATTCCTTAACTAATATAAAAATTAGCAACCAAGTATTTGATATTCAATGTTTCCTTCATATAAATAACTATCAACAAGCCAATTAATAATTTATTCACACCATACTTAAAAATAAATAAATGTATTCAAAAAACATAATTCCATGCATGGATCAACATAGTACAAAATAGAGAGCACTAAAAGCAAAACCATGTAATCTTAAAAGAACAAGATTAAATATAATGTCTCAAAAACCACATTCCTCCTTGGTGATGAGCTCACAAAGATGCTAAAAGTTGTGAATTAAATGTCCCAACCACTACAATGGCTAGAGAATCACACCATCTACATGGCTACTAAGTTTACTAAAATAGAGGCCAAAAACATAAAACTACTTAAGGTATTCTCTCTTTAGAGACACACCTACAGATTACACAACCCCAAAAATATCTCAGTTTAATAGCAAGACAATATTATCCAACATATGATAGATCCATCTAATTTTACTAAGCTCAATAGGATTCTACTGATTAGTAAAACTTCTAGTTACTAGGAAATATTCTCAATATTCTTCAACTTTTAAAATCTACTAACATAGGCTAACCAAGCCAACCTTTACATCTAAATAGAAGACATACACACAATTTTCCTAAACAACAAGGATACACATAAAATACTTTTCCTAGGGAGTTCAATTCAAAGAAAGAATCACAATATTATACTCTAATAAGAAGATGCATTCTTAAATAGCAGATATTCATACAAATAGGATTCGACTCACCAACTATTCAAATTTTATCTAAGAACTTTACTCCCAAAGCTTTAGCAAGCTACAAAAATATTCAATTCCATACAATATGCACCATCCCTATTCCAAAGCTCACTAAAATACCCTCTAATTCACACCCCTCTTTCATTACCCTCTTTTCCCTCTTTCATCTTCCTTCCAAGGGAATCCAATAACATTTGTCAAGTGAGGGAGCTCAAGAGTCTCAATGACTTATTGAATTGCCAAGAATTACCAAGGACTCTAACGATCCCACCAATATAATATTCAAATATCAACAAAGAACTTCCACATGTATATATATATATATATATATATTGAAGAAGCAAAATTTATGGCATTGCCTTAATGGGTTTGTTATTGAAATGTAAATCATTAAGCAAGCATTAAAAATAAAAGTGCATAAAGATGTAATCTATTGAAATGATGAATAACATGTAGTAAAATATGGCATATTTCTCCTTGTATTTATTTATTTATGGATTCAAATGAGATTACAATACATCCCCCTCTGAGGGCTTTATAACTTGATACATTTCAACATTTATAAGATACAAGGGATCTAATCCCTTCAAAGGCTTGATGGCGTGCTATAACATTCCTTTCACATACCACACTTGAGAGCTAGTATTTGGCATATTCTCCTATACCTATTAGCTCCTCCATCATGTCTAGTATACCTACACATACACACAAGAGATTGAAAATTGTTAATAGCATATGTGTTTGTAGAGGGAAAACATAGAAAGCATGCATATAGAAACACCAAATATTATTTCTAGTAAACCAAAATGCTTCAAAAATGATTCCTAACTATATTATTGAATTAATAAAATGATTTTGTAAATATCTAAGCATGAATGAAATGAAAATTTTTAGCAAAAACTATGACTATCCCTGGGTGAGCCAGACAGATCTATAATCATAAAACTTATAATTACCCTATTAGAACAACTCCAAATTGCACAAAATTTTGACAGAGGGTTAATAAGACTATTCTAAAATTATCTATGGTGGAATTTCATCAAAATTACTCACTATTTCTTAACCATACCTAATAGGGATGATTAATACTGTTAACCATCCCCATGTGGGAAAGTTACAAATTTGCTTGGAATTGTCACCAATTCCTTAGGTATCTAGTCTAAAACTAATCTATATGGTGTGTCAAAAAGTTTGGTCAAACTACTCTCCAATTTGACAAGTTTTTAGAATTATTTCAATGGGTTTGGGATGTCCCTAAAATTTACTTCAAATGAAGAAGGTTTCAATAAATTGTGAGGGTGAATTCAATAGTAAAAGCAAGGATAGAATTGGGTAGCACTTAGTGGTAGAATGCTTCAACTCTTCTCCTTTCAAATTGGGTGAGCACACCTCAATTTATAGCCCAAATAGATAATCTAGGGCAAAGGGGCAAGTCTTGACATGCAAGGTAGGTGCTTCCACTTGTCAAAATCTTCACCATGATTGGGTGGAAGAGGTTGCCCATTTGGAGCCTCTAATTTGGAGTTCTTGGTCTCCATGATAGACTCCCAATAAATTTCTAATGATTGGGCAAAGAATATGGTAATAATTTATTGTCATTTCTCTGCCCCTTTGAATTTTGGGGTGTTTTTTTAGGGACTGTCCCACCCAAGGATGGTTTTGGATGGCCGTCCCTAGGTGGGATGGTCACCATCTATGATCGTCCCTTAGTGGGATGGTCATAAGGATATGCTCCAAAACCACCCAAAGTGGATGGGAAACTTCCTAAAAGTACTATGGAGCTCTAAATTACCCTAGATTTTTTTCCAATGGGGCCATATGATATCGATAAGAGTGGCATATGTGATGCATTTGCAATATTATCTGATTTATACAATTTTAGTGTCTATAGATGCCCCTTTTTGGGATGCGCTATGTGCAACAAAGAGCTGAGAAAAAATATATGAATAAATAACTAAATTATTAATATTTTTCATTAACCTAACCAAATTTAGATTCCTCCATTGTGGAAATAGCATACATTCTTGGAATCCTTGCTTTTGACACAGTCAAAGGATTAATTTTGGGTATACCTTAGCCGTGTTGTAGTAACAGTATTATGGGGCTTAGGGTATACTAGGTCTTAGTGCCTTATTTTCTTGTAAATATTTATATGGGTGGATTACCAAGGTTTCAAGTAGGTCAATCCATATTTTGTTGCTTATGTTGTTTTTATACCCTGGCATGGGCTTGGAAAATTATCTTTAGCAAAGATTCTTTTGAATGTATGAAACTTCACTTTTGAGTGCTTTAGTTGTTGATTTGATTTATGAAATAATTATTATGACTACCCCCTAAATAAATGATTCAATGAGGGCATGACAAATGATAAAGTTATGAGTTGCTTGACATATATGACTTAATTGGGATAGCTCTATGTTTTACCCATGGTACTATATACCTGTTTGGAGGGGATTTTAGATCATTTTGATGAGCATTTTTGGATGCAAAGGCTAAAAATATCATTCCCATGGAGTGGTACAACCATGGATGAATTCTTAGAGCATAAAATAAATTCTTTTAATGCATCCATAAATTTTGTGGGTTTAATTTTGATCCCTTCTAAATTTTAGACCATTTTGCCTTATTTTTAATGGGTTTTTTATCCTATTTTTGATGTTTTTGAGCTATTTTTGGCAATTTTTTGGTGAAAATACTAGGGGGGATGAGTAAAATTTTTATAACTATCCCAAGGTGGGACTTCTAGCCAATGGTGTGCTCATACCACCTAGGGGCGGTCAGCTTGTTTTGGAGCTATAAAAGCCCAAAATGGGGCATATGAGCTCATTTATGCATTGTTCTTCGAGAAGTTTGAGAGGAGAGAGGTAGGAAGGTGATTTTATGAATTGGAGTGCTGCAAAATATCTATCCAAAAACATGAGCTAGCCATCGGATGCAACTGGCGGTGGAGCTAGTGCGAAATGGGTATGGAACACATTTCCTTCTCTTCTCTATTTTATTGTGAAATTGTAATTTCTGCTATCATTTTCATATTACACACTAAATAATGGTTAAAAAAAACCTGAATAATAGCATAATGTATGAAATTTATCTCTTATTTTTATTTTTAAGTGGTTTAATTTAAGATGTATGCCAAAAAAAAATTGTGTTTTCTAGGCTTTTTTAGGGCTATTTTAGGGGTCAAAATGACCCTATTTTAGCCATTTTTAGGGACAGTCCCCATGGGGAAATGTCACTGGTGGCCATACCTGAGTGGGATGGTTACAAAATTTTGGGACATCCCTGGGTGGTATGGCCAAAAACTAGGCCAAAAAGGGCCCTTTATTAAGCATTTTTTTGATATTTTTAGAGTCTTTTTATGCATTTTTAGGGCATTTTTGACAAGTTGTTTACTTTATAAGATAGTGAAGAGTTGGTATAGTATTTTGACTCTATTTTAGGTCACTATATACTAGTTTACTACTATATACTAGTGATGGCTTTATGCCATTGGCCTAAAGTAGGTTACACGGTTAGACCCATGGTGAGCGATCGCACCTATTTGACTGCATTGATAGATTTATGGGACCCTCATGCTAATACTTTCCATATAGCTATAGGTGAGATGATAGTGACCTTAGAGGTTGTATATCAAATATTACGTATTCTAATAGAGGTATGTCCAATAGTATCTACTCCTATAGAGCGATGACAGGTCGTATTACGGAGGTATTTTGGGGTGCGTTGGGAGGAGGCAGTGGTTGATATTATTAGTGGAGGGATATTAGTGATATCATGGTTCCAGACTAATGTGCTTAAGATTAAGCATGCTCTATTGATTACTTTTATCAGAAAAATGCTACTACTCAACTCTTCAGGTGCTAGGTTCCCATGGAACCTTATAGAGCTAGTGTTCACTATTATGGAGTGTACAAAGGATGATCCTATAGTGATGGCTTGGGGTCCTACATTTCTAGCTCAACTATATGAGGAGATATATGAGATTCACTCTCATAGGTAGAATGGATTGGGTTGTAGATTTATGCTATAGGTTTTGGGTTGGAAGCATATTGTTGTGGAGCAAACGTGGGTACTACCATGGACTACTCCAGTAGAGCTACCAGATAGGGAGATTGGTTATGGGGTTCTATTATAGAGGTCACGTGAGATATCCCATAGTCATCAACATGCTAGGGAGGTTGAGCACTATGCATAGGCTTTTTCATGGCTTAGAGTGGTAGATATTTTTGGAGGCCCTATAGGAATTTTTCCACATGGAGGGGTGTTGAGGCACGGATACACCGAGTTTTGTGAGATAGGTGGTTGATAGGGTGACATGGGATAGAGTGAGAGTACTTCCCTTTTGATCGCATCCTATGATATTTAGGGCTATGCTAGGAGTTGCCTATGGAGCTAATGATCTATCATCATTACAAGGATGAGAGGACTCTAGCATGGCCTATTATAGAGGCACTAGATGAGGAGTCAGATATTGTGGTGGTAGTTTCTAATTTGGATGATGTTGGTATGAAAAAGGAGTATGACACTTGGTGGGTTATTTGGTAGTGGTGAGGGGAGGGACCACTAGGATGGGATGTAGCTACTAGAGTAGCATATATAGCTAGGGGGCTCTAAATGAGGAGGGTTAGGATGAGTATTTGATTGATGAGAAGGCATAAAAAGGTGAGTGGTTTGTGTGTTGCTGTGTGGCCATAGATAGGGTGGAGCTAATTGATGTATAGGATCCACTAGACTTTGATAGGGATGATATAAGAGAGCAAGACATGTAGGCACAATTAGCAGTATGAGAGGCTACGATTATAGAGCTATGGGATGATCTCAATAGGATGCAATAGGATTTTGTAGAGGAGAGAGCTCTACTATAGGTGTAGAGTGGATAGACTAATATGGAGAGGTAGGTATCTTTGATAGCTACTCTTCAGGCATGGGTTGGTGTACAAGGCCCTAGCCATGGGGATTCCAATAGTGACAAGATATCCATGATGCGATAGGAGATGGCACATCTCTAGGATTTAGTTGTGATCTATCAAAATTAGTGCAGAGATAATTGGACCTATATGGATATGATGGAGGATGATATAGTGTGCCTTAAGGGGTGCATACCAGATCGGGTATTGGACATTGGATCATAGCATAGCCAGAAGAGTGATACAATATAGTTGTCTACATGAATGAGGGCTCCTAGTTCTTCATGAAGGATGCATGCATATGGAGGAAGTAGGTCTAGGAGTAGCAGATCTAGAGGTAGCAGGTCTGGGAGCTCACAATGGAATCCTACTAAGGGCAGAGGAGAGTGTCGGTCCTGCATGACCATGGCTAGTAGACTTTGATGGTTATTTTTGGACTTTTTAGCTTTTTAGAGTGTGAAGTCTGAGGACTCATATTTATTGTAGCCTACGGGAAGCTTATGGACTATGATGTAGCTTTTAAATTTTACATATGAATATATATATATATATATATATATATATATATATATATATATATATATATATATATATATATGCATGACTTTGCTTTAATCATTATGTCATATTTTTTTGCTTTATGATACTTTTTATGAATGCCTATGATGAGGTGAATGTATTTGGAATGTGATATGGTTTGATGCTATGTAGATGTGTATATGCATGATGTAGTGGATGATTTATTTAATTTTGTATGATGGATTTGTGATGGCTATGTGACACATTATATGCTAGCACCATAGACTATACAAAATGTATCATTTATTAATTTCATGTTGCTATAACACTTATGTAATGAATGTTTTTATAAATACCCCTAGGTAGTCTATGATCATTTAGGTCAACCCAAAATGCTCATAGGTGGTCTATGACCATATAGGTCAAAATAAAATGCTCCTAGGCAGTTTACAATTGTCTAGGTCAATCCAAAAATCTTGAAAGACATCTATAAATCCTTTGGTCACCATAAAATACCCCTTGGTGATCTATGACCATCTAGGTCAACCCAAAATACCCCTAAGTGATCTATAACCATCTAGGTCAAAATAAAACACTCCTAGGTAGTCTATGATTATCTAGGTCAATCCAAAAATCCCCAAAGGCATCTATAAGCCCTTTGGTAACCATAAAATGCCTCTAGGTGGTCTATGATCATCTAGGTCAACCCAAAATTCCCCTAGGCGGTCTATTGTTAGTCTTACAATGACACTGAGAGGGGGGGTGAATCAGTGTAGCTCTTTAAACTTGAATTTACAGCTCTTAATATAGTAGCAATTAAAAGTAATTACTAGATACAACAAGTATAACACAAGAGCATCACACAACACAAGATTTAATGAGGTTCACAAATGTGGCTACTACTCAAAAATGACTGCTTGGACTACCATCCAAATCCAGCCTTGGCAAAGCACCAACTTTACAATCAATTTACTAGCACCCACTTGAAGGAGCACCAACCCCTTATTTATCTGCACCAATAGAAAGGAGAACCAACCCCTAATTTACCAACACCTACTGGAAGGAGCACCAACCCCTGATGCCAAGCTGCAACCTGGACTTCAATTTAGAAACTATAAGATTGACAAAAAGAAACCTTTGTTCTTGCAATATCCTAACTGGTCTTTCTCCACCTTTGCGCTCTCTATGCCCTCTGCTTTCTCTGCACAATCACTTCATACACTCTACTTCATGATCATCTTCTCCATTTTGTGCACTCTTCTCTCTTCACACTATGACAAAACTTCGCACATTTCAACACTCTTTCAAATCTCCAAACAGGCTTCCTTTTATAACAAAATTCTTGCGATGAAAACCCTAATCTTAGTCAGCTATAAAACCTAATCTTAGTCAGCTTTCATGACAACTGTAAACCCTAATTTTAGTTGGTTGTCATCGGTCTTCATTGACTTCAACTTAACCATGAAAATACATGTCGCGATATCATGACACTTTCACTTTCTCTCTATTTTTCCTTGCTTTGGCCCCAAAAATACATGTCATGATATCGTGAAACTTTTTATTTCTCTCTCTTTCTCCTTGCTTTGGACCGCAAAAATGCAACATGTCATGATATCGTGACACTTTTACCTCCATACACTTTCTCTATTATTTTGTCATGAAAATCTGACATTACGCGATATCGTAACACTTTTGTTATTTTGCCTGCCTACCCTTCTTGAGTCGCGAAAATGTGACATGTCGCGATATCATGACATTTTTATTTTTTTGCCTTCTTGTCCTTTTTGAGTCACAAAAATGTGACATGTTGCAAAATCGTGACACTTCTACTTCTGAAGTCTTGCTTTCTGCTTTTGTCATGAAATCATGACACGTCTACCTTCGAAGTCTTCTTCTCTACTTTTGTTATGAAATCGTGACACTTCTGCTTCCGTACTTCATTTCTTTGCTTTTGTCATGAAATCACGACACTTCTACCTTTGAAGTCTTCCTTTCTACTTTTGTTATGAAATCATGACACTTCTGCCTTTGAAGTCTTCTTCTCTGCTTTTGTCGTGAAATCGTGACACTTCTGCTTTCATACTTCACTTCTTTGCTTTTGTCACGAAATCACGACACTTTTGCCTTTGAAGTCTTCCTTTCTACTTTTGTCACAAAATCATGACACTTCTGCCTTTGAAGTCTTCTTCTCTACTTTTTTCATGAAATCGCGACACTTCTACTTCCATACTTCACTTCTTTGCTTTTGTCATGAAATCACTACACTTCTGCCTTTGAAGTCTTGCTTTCTATTTTTGTCATGAAATCATGACAGTTCTGCTTCTGTACGCTTCCTCTCTTTCTTTTTTCGTGACAATGCAACATGTCATGAAATCATGACACTTTTCAACCTTGCTTTCTCTCTCTTCGAACTTGTCATGAAATCGTGACACTTCTTGCTTTCTCTTTTTCTTCCAACATGTCATGAAATCGCGACACTTTTCAAACTTGCTTTCTCTCTCTTTGAACTTGTCGAGAAATCATGACACTTCTTCCTGCTTTCTCTTTTTCTTCCAACATGTCGTGAAACCGCGATAGTTTTTCCACTTGCCTCTTTCTCTTCCAACATGTCATGAAATCACGACAGTTTTTCCACTTGCCTTTTTCTCTTCCAATATGTCATGAAATCGCAACAGTTTTTCCACTTGCCTTTTTCTCTTCCAACATGTCATGAAATCATGAAAGTTTTTCCACTTGCCTTTTTCTCTTCCAACATGTCATGAAATCGTGACAATTTTTTTTGCTTTTTCTCTCTCTTCCAACATGTTGCGAAATCATGACAGTTTTTCTTGCCTACTGTATATGTCGTGATATCATGACACTTTTCTTACTTGTCTTTTTCTTTGATCTTTTGCATATGGGCCACTTCGGTCTTCTTGGAAAAACACTGTACATACTCTGAGTAACCTTTGAACTCCTATCTTCTGCATCTGAAAAGCTTTTGAACTTCTTTTCCACTGCATCAATAGATCTATCTGACTATGTTGACAACAATGACAATACTATTGCTGCACCTTGCTCAACAATCTCCCCCTTTGGAATTTTTGGCAACACGTGCAATTTCCTGTAAATCTTCTCCCCCTTTGACAATAATACCAAAGGGCTACTGCAGACTCCCCCTGAGTCCATGCACACCATTCTCAGGCACAATTTATCACACTTAGCAAAAATCATGAACATGAGCATAAAAATGATCAAATACTTAAATGCTCCCCCTGAGAATGTGACCCCTATAGCTAGTCAATTCTTGGGAAGTGTGACCACCCAATTTATTGTGAAGGTACTCAAAAAATTCCTTGGGCAATGGTTTTGTGAAGATATCTACTACTTGCTCTGTAGTTGGAACAAATTCCAACTTAACCTCACCTTCTGCAACTTTCTCTTTCAAAAAATGATACCTGATAGCAATGTTTTTTATGCATGAATCATAACTAGATTCTTGGAGATGTTAATGGCACTGGTGTTATCACACTTAACTGATATTGGCTCACTGAAGCTAATACCAAGATCCTTCAAGGTTTTTTTCATCCATAATACCTGTGTACAACATGTTGTCGTTGCAATATATTCTACCTCTACTATTGATAAGGAAACTGACTCTTGTTTCTTACTATGCCATGCGACCAACTTGTCTCCAAGATAGAATGCACCTCCACTGGTACTCTTTCTGTCATCAACACATCTTGCCCAATCTACATCTGAATACAAAATAAGGGTGAATTCTTTACCTTTTGGATACCATAACCCATATTCCATAGTACCCTTGAGGTATCGAAGAATCCTTTTCACTACTGTCACATGAGTCTCCTTAGGATTAGCCTGAAATTGTGCTACCATGCATACTGCCTATAAAATATTTGGTCTGGTAGCTGTCAGGTACAGTAAGCTTCCAATCATAGATCTGTACATGGTTTGATCAACTAGTGGAGATTTTTCATCCTTGTTCAACTTGCAACCTATCATCATTGGAGTGCTAACTGGCTTACAATCCTCCATTATGAATTTTTTTAGCATCTCTTTCACATATTTAAATTGAGAAATGAATATGCCCTTCTTATTTTGATTAACTTGCAACCCAAGGAAATACGAAAGTTCACCAATCATTAACATTTCAAATTATTTTTGCATCTTATTTGCTAAATCTTTACATGACTCATCTTTGTTGCTGCCAAATATGATATCATCTACGTATACAACAAGAACAATAAGATGCCCATTTTCTATTTTGACATATAGATTACTATCCACCATACCTTTCTTAAACCTTTGTTGGGTGAGATAGTTGTCTAGCCTTGCATACCATACTCGGGGTGCCTGTTTTAAGTCATATAATGCTTTATTCAACTTGCACACAAATTTGGGATTATCACCAAGTTGGAAACCATATGGTTGCTAAATATAAACCTCTTCTTCAAATTTCCCATTTAAAAACGCTGATTTCACATCCATTTGATAAACTTTGAAATTCTTATAGACTTCTAAAGCCAGAAATATTCTGATTGCCTCTATTCTAGCTACTGGTGCAAAGGTTTACTCAAATTCAATGCCTTCAACTTGTGCGTAACCCTTACATACCAATATTGCTTTATTTCTGACTACTTGTCCGTCTTCATTCAATTTGTTTTGAAAAATCCATTTAGACCCAATTATATTTTTATTTGCAGGTCTAGGTACTAACTCCCAAGTTTCATTTTTCTTGATCTAATCTAATTATTCATTTATTGCCTTCATCCAAATTTCATATTTGCTTGCGTCTGCAAAATTTTTAGGCTCAATGCTGGATAATAGAGAGTAGTTACTTACTACTCTTCTTCTTGTCTGAACACCAACTTTGGGGTCTCCAATTATTTGCTCTCTAGGATGATTTTTTTGCCAGTTGCATATTTTGAATTTCTTATTTTCTTCCACTTCTGAATCACAACTTAACTCATCTGAGTCAATTTTTTGTATCTTTTTGGTTTCATTTTCCTCATATCCTTCAATGGCCTCTTCATAAATAGGGTAGTTCATTTCATAGCTAATTGCTCATTCTCTACCTTCATCAAATTTAACATCGGTACTGTCCATAATTTTCTTTAGCTTCTTGTTGTAGCATTTGTAAGCTTTGCTTTTTGATGAATAACCAAAAAAAATACCTTCATCCGCTCTATCTTCAAACTTACCAAGATTATATTCAATTCTTTTGATGTAGCACTTGCTGCCAAAAACTTTGAGGTATTTTGTTGTTGCCCTTTTACCGAACCACAATTCATAAGGATTTTTTCTTTCATGTGTTCTCAGCATGTACCTATTTTGGATATACACCACAGTATGGACTGCTTCTTTCCAAAATTTGTCTGCTAGTCTACTTTTACCCAGCATAGTCTGTGCCATTTTTTGCACTATCTTGTTTTTTCTTTCTACTACTCCATTCTACTGAGGTGTCCTGGCTACTGAAAACTATCTCCTAATACCATATTTTTCATAGTACTCTGTAAAATTCTCTGAAATGAATTCTCCTCCTCTATCTGATCTTAAACATTTGATCCTCTTTCCTGTTTCATTCTCAACATGGTTTTTGAAAATCTTGAACATATCAAAAGCTTCTAATTTATGCTTCAAGAAAAATATCCATGTCATTCTAGAATATTCATCAATGCACAACATAAAATATTTGTCACCATTTATGCTTTGTGTTCTCATGGGTCCACATAAATCAGTGTGTATTGGTTCCAAAGGTTTTCTTATGTAGTACTCTTTTGTTTTGAATGTGACTCTAGTTTGCTTCCCCTTTTGGCATGAAGCACAAATGCTATTTGTAGGTTTGCTAATGGTGGGAATATCTTTCACTACGCTTTTTGAGGTGATTTTTACTAGATTATCAAAACTGATATGACCGAGTCTCTTGTGCCACAACCAATTTTCTTCTTCCTATCCAATAAAACAAGCTCCTTTTGAAGTTTCTGAGAGCTTGTACAGGTTGCTAGATGTTCTTGATCTAGTTGCTATCAATTTTCCACTATTTTTTTTTCTGACTTCACAACCCTGCTTCATAAAAAATACTTCATGACCTTTATCACAAATTTGACTTTCGCTCAACAAGTTATGTTTCAACCCATCCACAAACAAGACTTCTTCTGAATTAATTTTTCCATCACTAATTTTAACTGAACCTTTGCCAACTATCTTAGCTCCATTATTTCCAAACTTTATTGAAACACCTTCATATTTCTGTAGCTTCTAAAATTTTTGTTTGTCACCTGTCATATGACTGGAGCATCCACTATCAAGTATCCATGGTACATATTTATTTTGTGCTTTAAATGTTGTTTGTATGATTAAGGATTCCTTTTCTTTCTTAAGTCGCTCTTTTCCTTTCCACTCCATTTTGATAGTGATTTTGGGTTCTTGTTTTGCCTTTCCCTTATCAACAGCTTGTGCATGTTTTTCAAGAAGTTTTCTATTTTGTATCATCCTATTTGGTTGAAATTTTCTTCCCTAAAACTGATTTGATGCAAATGTACTTCTACAATTTCTTGCAATGTGCCCAAAATTATGACAGTTATAACATTCTACTGTATAATTCATCAAAGGAGAAAAAGCATTTCTACTGGTAAAATTCCTTGGTCTTACATTGTATTTGCAGTCTGATATTTTATGTCCATAGCCATTGCATTTAAAACAAAAACCAAAAAAGGGATAATTGAACCTGGATGATGGTCTTTGTCATGTTGCTGAAGGAGCCATAGGTCTTCTTCTTCTTTGATGTGTGACATTGGTGAGTCCATCATTGTCAATTCTCCTTTCATGTCTGGCATTATTGCTTTCTCTTGCATGAGATGTTTTTCCTTGATCAACCTATTTCTTATCTTTGTTCTTTATGGATTCTATGTTTTTGGCCTTTGATCCATTTGATGATTCTCCTTCGACAAAACCCAGACAAAATTTGATGTCTGCAAGCCTTTGGTCATTTATGATCTTATCCAGCTTCATAGAACTTACTTCACATTTGTGATAACAACTAATTTTCTTATTCATCTCTTCTATCTGCATTCTTAAACCAACAATCTCTTCTTCTAGCTTGCTACAATAATCTATTTTCATGGTTATTTGCACTTCGATATCTTCAAAGATTTTCTTGGATTCTTCTATCTGTACTTTCAAACTAGATATGATTTCATTTGCATCCTCAAGCCTTTTTGAAAGTTTCTTATTCTTTTTCTTCTCTATTTTCCACTCTTCAAGTGCAGAGATCAACTCACCTTCTAGATCTACTTCAGCCTTAGGGTTTTCACCACATACTTCAGAGTTCACTCCTTCTTCCTTTTCTGATATTACTTCTTCAAATGCCATGAAAAGAGCTTCACCTATTTCCTCTTCAAAAACCTCACCGGAGCTGTCTTCTGATGAACTGGCATTCCTGGAGATGAAGCTTTTCTTCTTGAAGTTGCCTTTTCTAAAATTTGTTTTCTTCGAGTCACTTCTTTCTTGGTGCGATCCTTCATCATTTTTGTTCTTCTCTTTAAGTGGACATTTAGTCGCAAAATGCCCAACCCCTCCATAATTGAAACATTTAAGCGATAGCTTTCCTCTGTATTTTCCTTTTCCCATTTTTAGTTTTCTAACAAATTTTGCTTCCATTTCATCTAATGTCTCTTCTTCCTTGGACTCTTATTTTGAATTTTTATCTTTAAGGGCTTTAAAGGCCGCTTCTCTGTCTGTGGGTTTAGATATTCTTATCCTCATCCCATATGTAGTGAAAGATCCATACATCTCATCTATACTAAAATAATTTAGATTCTTAGCTTCTTCTATCATTGAGACTTTAGAATCAAACCTTTGAGGAAGAGATCTTCATTCCTTTTTCACGATGGCAAAGTCTTTGATATCCTCACCGAGTCCTCTGATCGCATTAATGATTCCATTAACTCTTAACATATATGCCTCAATGTTTTCATTGTCATTCATATTTAATGCTTTGAACTGAGCTCGATGTGTCTCTAATTTTGCCTCCTTGATCTTATCATCTCCTTCATGAATACTCCTCAGTTTGTCCCATATCTCTTTTGTAGTTTTACAGCTCATGATATTTACTAGTTCACTGTCTGCTAATCCACACATGATAGCATTCTTTGCTTTTGAGTTACTTTCAAACAGTTTCTTTTTGTCAACCTCTTTTGGAGGAGTGATGGGTATTGTATATCCACTAACTACTAAATCCTATATGTCATATCCCAAAGCACAGAGATATGTCTACATCTTGATTCTACAGAACACGTAATTAAATCCATCAAATAATGGTGCTTTGTTTTATGAGAAACCTTCACCACCTGCCATTGTGTTACTTCCAAGATCACCCTAGCCGGTTAGGCTTGTACAGGAACTTAGTTTTGATACCAATTATTAGTATTACAATGACACTAAGAGGGGGGGTGAATCAGTGGAGCTCTTTAAACTTGAATCTACAACTCTTAATATAGTAGCAATTAAAACTAATTACTAGATATAGTAAGTATAACACAAGAGCATCACACAACACAAGATTTAATGAGGTTCACCAATGTGGCTACTCCTCAAAAATGACTACTTGGACTACCATCCAAATCCCGCCTTTGCAAAGCACCAACTTTACAATCAATTTACCAACACCCACTGGAAGGAGCACCAACCCCTTATTTATCTGCACCAACATAAAGGAGAACCAATCCTTGATTTACCAGCACCTACTGGAAGGAGCACCAACCCCTAATTCCAAGTTGCAACCTGGACTTCAATTTAGAAACTATAAGATTAACAGAAATATACCTTTGTTCTTGCAATATCTTGACTGGTCTTTCTTCGCCTTTGCGCTCTCTATGCACTCTGCTTTCTCTGCACAATCACTTCGCACACTTTGCTTCATGATCATCTTCTCCCTTTTGTGCACTCTGCTCTCTTCGCACTACGATTGAACTTTGCACATTTCAACACTCTTTCAAATCTCCAAACAACCCTCCTTTTATAACAAAATTCTTATGATGAAAACCCTAATCTTAGTCGACTGTAAACCCTAATATTAGTTGGCTTTCATGACAACTGTAAACCCTAATTTTAGTTTACTGTCATTTGTCTTCGTTGGCTTCAACTTAACCATGAAAATACAACATGTCGCGATATCATGACACTTTTGCTTTTTCTCTATTTTCCTTGCTTTGGCCTCGAAAATACATGTCACGATATCGTGACACTTTTTCTTTCTTTCTCTTTCTCCTTGCTTTGGACCACAAAAATGAAACATGTCGTGATATCATGACACTTTTACCTCCGTACACTTTCTATATTCTTTTGTCATGAAAATGCGACATTGCGCGATATCGTAACACTTTCGTTATTCTGCTTGCCTGCCCTTCTTGAGTCGCAAAAATGCGACATGTCAAGATATCATGACACTTTTGATTTTTTGCCTTCTTGTCCTTTTCAAGTCACAAAAATGTGACATGTCATGAAATCGTGACACTTCTTCTTTCAATGTCTTGCTTTCTGCTTTTGTCATGAAATCGTGACACTTCTACCTTCGAAGTCTTCTCTATTTTTGTCATGAAATCATGACACTTCTACTTTCGTACTTCACTTATTTGCTTTTGTTGTGAAATCATGACACTTCTGCCTTTGAATTTTTCCTTTCTTCTTTTTTCGTGAAATCGTGACACTTCTACCTTCGAAGTCTTCTTCTCTACTTTTGTCGTGAAATCGTGAAACTTTTGATTTCGCACTTCACTTCTTTGCTTTTGTCACAAAATTGTGAAACTTCTATATTTTAAGTCTTCCTTTCTACTTTTGTCATGAAATCATGACACTTCTACCTTTGAAGTCTTCTTATCTACTTTTGTCATGAAATTGTGACACTTCTGCTTCCATACTTCACTTCTTTGCTTTTGTCATGAAATAGCGACACTTCTGCCTTCGAAGTCTTGCTTTCTGCTTTTGTCATGAAATCATGAAATTTCTACTTCTGTACACTTCCTCTCTTTCTTTTGTCATGACAATGCGACATGTCATGAAATCGTGACACTTTTCAACCTTGCTTTCTCTCTCTTCGAACTTGTCGCGAAATCATGACACTTCTTCCTGCTTTCTCTTTTTCTTCCAACATGTCACAAAATCATGACACTTTTCAAACTTTCTTTCTCTCTCTTTGAACTTGTTGCAAAATCATGACACTTCTTCCTGCTTTCTCTTTTTCTTCCAACATGTCGTGAAATCGTGACAATTTTTCCACTTGCCTTTTTCTCTTCCAACATGTCATGAAATCGTGATAGTTTTTCCACTTGCATTTTTCTCTTCCAACATGTCGTGAAATCGTGATATTTTTTCCACTTGCCTTTTTCTCTTCCAACATGTCATGAAATCGTGACAATTTTTCCACTTGCATTTTTCTCTTCCAACATGTCACGAAATCGTAACAGTTTTTTCTACTTTTTCTCTCTCTTCCAACATGTCACGAAATCGTGACAGTTTTTCTTGCCTGTTGTATATGTCGCGATATCGTGACACTTTTCTTACTTGTCTTTTGCATATGGGCCACTTTGGTCTTCTTGGAAAAACACTATACATACTCTGAGTAACCTTTGAACTCTTGTATTCTACATCTAAAAAGCTTTTGAACTTCCTGTCCACTACATCAAAAGATCTATCTGACTGTGTTGACAATAATGACAATACTGTTGTTGCACCTTGCTCAACATCTATGACCATCTAGATCAAAATAAAAACACTCCTAGGTATTCTATGATTGTCTAGGTAAATCCAAAAATCCCCAAAGACATCTATAAGCTCTTTTATCACCATAAAATTCCCCTAGATAGTCTATGACCATCTAGGTCAACCCAAAATGCTCCTAGGTGGTCTATGACCATCTATGTCAAAAGAAAATTCTCCTAGGTAGTCTATTATTGTCTAGGTTAATCCAAAAAGCCCTAAAGGCATATATAAGCCCTTTGGTCACCATAAAATTCCCCTAGGTATTCTATGACCATCTAAGTCAATCCAAAATACCCCTAGGTAGTCTATGACCATCTAGGTCAAAATAAAATGCTCCTAGGTAGTCTATGATTATCTAGGTCAATCCAAAAATCCCCAAAGGCATCTATAAGCCCTTTGGTCACCATAAAATATCCCTAGGTGGTCTATGACCATCTAGGTCAACCCAAAATGCCCCTAGGCATTCTATGACCATCTAGGTCAAAAGAAAATGCTCCTAGGTAGTCTATAATTATCTAGGTCAATCCAAAAAGCCCCAAAGGCATCTATAAATCCTTTGGTCACCATAAAATACCCCTAGGTGGTCTATGACCATCTAGGTCAACCCAAAATACCCCTATACAGTCTATGACCATCTAGGTCAAAATAAAAATGCTCCTAGGTAGTCTATGATTGTCTAGGTTAATCCAAAAATCTCACCATAAAATGTCTCTAGGCAGTCTATGAACATCTAGGTCTACCCAAAATACCCCTAGGTGGTCTATGACCATCTAGGTCAAAATAAAATGCTTCTAGGTAGTCTACAATTATCTAGGTCAATCCAAAAATCCCCAAAGGTATCTATAAACTCTTTGGTCACCATAAAATACCCCTATGCAGTCTATGACTATCTAGGTCAACCCAACATGTCCCTAGGTGTTCTATGACCATTTAGGTCAAAATAAAATGCTCCTAGGCAATCTATGATTATATAGATCAATACAAAAAGCCCCAAAGGCATATATAAACCCTTTGGTCACCATAAAATGTCCCTAGGCGGTCTATGACCATCTAGATCAACCCAAAATGCCCCTAGGTGTTCTATGACCATCTAGGTAAAAATAAATGCTCCTAGATAGTCTATGATTATCTAGGTCAATCCAAAAAGTCCCAAAGGCATCTATAAGCCCTTTGGTTACCATAAAATGCTCCTAGGTGGTCTATGACCATCTAGGTCAACCCAAAATACCCCTATGCAGTCTATGACCATCTAGGTCAAAATAAAATGCTCCTAGGTAGTCTATGATTATCTAGGTCAATCCAAAAAGCCCTAAAGGCATCTATAAGCTCTTTGGTCACCATAAAATACCCCTAGGTGATCTATGACCATCTAGGTCAACCCAAAATTCCCCTAGGCAGTCTATGACCATCTAGGTCAAAATAAAATGCTCCTAGGTGTCCATGATTGTCTAGGTCAATCCAAAAAGGCCCAAAGGCATCTATAAGCCCTTTGGTCACCATAAAATACCCCTAGGTGGTCTATGATCATCTAGGTCAATCCAAAACATCCCTAGGTAGTTTATGACCATCTAGATCAAAAGAAAATATTCTTAGGCAGTATACAAATGCCTAGGTCAATCCAAAAAGCTCCAAAGGTGTCTATAAGCACTTTGGTCACCCTAAAACATTCCTAGGAAGTCTACAATTGTCTAGGTCATCCCAAAATGCCCCAAATGCATATATAATCCCTTTGGTCAACAAAAACACCTCAATGACATTCATTAATCCCATTGGTCAACTTGTATATATATCAAAAATACAAAAACATCATAAAAATCATCAAAAATATAAAAATATTGTTTCATTGTACTTCATATAAATTACATTAGGTATACTCATCATTGCATTATGCATCATTCAAAATTGATCATACATGTCTGGCACCAGGTGTATACATTGGGCATCTGTCAAAGTTAAAATTGTCAAAGTCAGTTATACCCCACATGTTTACATTACACATATTATTTCCATTTACCCTCCATATTATATGTTTTTTTCTCATCAATTAATAATTGTTTATAAGATATAGTTAAGGATTTTTGGTCACTCAACCATATCTAGTTGTCTTCTCAAATTTTTTAGAAAGCTATCATAAATTTTAGAAGGTAGAATCCTACTTAGATAATGCTTGGTATACATCAAAATTCCAATACATTGTCACATTAATAAATCCAAGTCTAGCATAAGGAAAGGTGAAATTACAAAGTGGTCTAGGTTACTTTAAGAAAAAAAGGTTATCTCGCTCACCCCCCTATGCGAATGGTTCAAAAATGCTAATAATTGACAAAACTACAAGTTCCTCATTACCCAAAATCCCTTGCCCTACACTGAGGCAAGTATCCCACAGATAAGAATCAAATAGTGATTATTATCACTTCAAAAATATGCAAAAAAAATAAACAATGATTATTATCACTTTAGAAATATGCAAAAAACAAATAGTGAGTATTATCACTTCAGAAAAAGCAAAAATAAAATAGTGGTTCTTAGCACTACCAAAAATCCCTTGCTCAAACAAATAAAAATGAGCAACTCCCTTTCACACTTCACATTTAAAATAAAATAAGGGACTCCTGAACTTGAATCCCTGGAATTCTCAGCATTAGGGAACCATAAGGTGATCCTCATTACAGGTTTTGTGGATAGCCTACTTGTCAATGGTGGTAGCCTTATGCATGATGATATGTCTGTCATATAAGAAACTTGCTTAAGTATATACCGATGTTTGAATGTGTATGAGCTAGCTTGTTGTAGCCTATATTACCTAGTGGTCTAATCCAACTAAGTACAAAACTCAAGATAATGAGACTCACAGACTGATCTCTGGTATAGATGGGATAAGTAAATCCTATTTTTACTAGAGCAATTTTATGCGTTATCATGGTAATGAACTCACATGCACACATAGGGATGTTTATTATCATGGTTATCTTAGTAGGTGCATACTTTGTCAAAATATCTTGCATAAGTTATTATACGACTTTTGATTAGGTAACTAGAGTGTTTGAGTCTCTTAAAACCCACCAAACATATCATATCACATTACATTATCCATTTCATTTTACATCATATTGTCACATGTTTGTCAAAATTCTGATATCCATTACATAGTGTTATAATAGCATGAAAATAATAAAGATACATTTTATACAGTCTATGGTGCTAGTATATAATGTGTCAAATAGTCATCATAAATCCATAATACAAAATTAAATCAAATAATCCATTCCATTATACATCTGCATTGCATATTATATCATTACACTATCACATCATAGGATAAATACATGCATTTCATGTTAGCCATTCATCAAAAGCATCATAAAGCATAGCATAACATACATATCATAAAGCAGTAAAAGATTACATGATAATCAAAGCAAACTAGTATATATATCCATATGTAAGAATTCCAAATCTACATCATATTCCAAAAACTTCCCATGGGCTGCAATCAATTGGGTCCTCAGAACTCATGCTTCTAAAATCATAAAATCAAAAATTCAAAAAACAACTAAAAAACCTCAAAAATAAGGTCAAAAACCCACCAAAAATAAGGCAAATTGGTCTAAAAATTAGCAAGGATCAAGATTGAACCTATAATATTTTTGGATGCATTAAAAGCATTTATTTTATTCCCAAAGAAGGCCTTCATGGCTGGACCACTCCACGGGATTGAGGTTTTTAGCCTTTTGCATCCATAAATGCTCAACAAAATAATCAAAAATCCCCTCCAAATAGGTATATAGTACCATGGATGAAAAAGAGAGTTATCCCAATGAATTCATATATGTCAAGTGACTCGTTGCTTTATTATTGGTCATGCCTAGACCTATCTTGTTGTAAATTAGGTTGCCTTGGGTGAGACTCCTCTCTACGTGTATTTGGAGTAGAAGCTCCATTACGCAAAGTTTCATGAATTTGTCGTTCAAGTATTTCTTTTTCTAATTGTTGCCACTACTCTAAGAGATCTAGGTGATTTTTATGATACCTAAGTTGATTAAACTTGGCTTGGTGGTTAGCATACTTATTGACCAACTAATTAATTTGATCAGCTATATTAGATCTAAGTGCCTTAGCACTGTTACCTTGATATATATTCTATTCATGGGGTTTCGTAAGATCTATTAGAGCTTTTCCTTGATTGAGGGAGGCTATGTTGACTTGAGGCTCACCCCTAAATAGATATTCCTAAGGAACTACTGGTGTAGAGGCACAACATGCTTGCATTGAAAAAAAATTCATGAGGATAATCTGGATGTTCCTTAGGTCTTCCCTCATAAATAAGGAAAGGTAAGGTGGAATTAGCTCACCTATGTTGATAAGTATCATACTCATCACCATTATAACACCTTGAGGAAGGGTGGTTTGAAATCATAATATGATCATTCAACCCTACTATAGGTGAAAATTCATGCTCCTATGTAGTAGTACGCAGAGTAGACCGAGTAGGCATGCAAATGCATGGGATTTCTCTATTGGGAAGCACTCCTTTGTGCGATGACTCTTCTCAAAAGAAGGCATTAGACACATATATATGAGAAAAATGATTCCCTAAATTAGGACTATTGCTTGTGGGGGTACCCCATATAGGAGTCCCTTTTTGGCTAGGTCCCTTCTAGCTACTCTAGAACTAACCATCCATTCATCTACCACTTGGCAAGTAGGGATATGGTTTCCTAAGTTGAGACCATCGCCTGTGGGGGTGCCCTGTGTAGGGGTATCTTATTGGCTAGGTATCCTTTTAGCCCCTCTAGGTCCTAGAAAGAGTAGGTTGTCTCCAAGGAGGTATGACCATGTCCTTGGTATCAAGGCAAAGATGTTGTATGTCTTCATCCCTACTCCTTGCAACATCCACCCTTAAATGGGCTTGGCTATGGGTATATACCATAGCTATGTACTCTAGACTTTCTATATGATTATCTCCTTTATAATTTTTATGAATTTGAAACAAATAAACAATAGAGACACATAAACAAAGAAGTGATTATATTTTTTTAATTTTTTTAATATGAATCCCTAAACTGTTTGTTGTTGTTTCAAGATGCGTTGCTTTTGTAAATAAAATAATTTTCACGTGTTTTATTTTGTTTATGTAATACTCAGAATTTTAAGTGGTTTTCATCTATACACTCACAACTCAATAATTGGTATGGTGATAAATTCCATATTATTATGGTCATGTGATCCAATCTAAAGTATGGTGATGAATTCCATACTCGATCATGGAGCATAGGTCTTTCTGATCCTCACCCAATACCCCATGCATAGTGATACACCCCTTAGAAGAGGGATGCATGCTATTTTGCATAGTTAGGATAGATCTTGGAGTTGGTATTGGCAAATAGAACAAGGTTCATTGGAATCAATGGTTGGGTATGAAGTCCAACTCACTAACATTTAAGAAGATCGTGATGTGTGTGTGTTCCTTTAAAATATTGAAATAAAATAATACATCACTCAATGATGGTTTACTAAATGCATGAAAGTACATTTTATATTCAGATTTGTTAGTAGCATAAAAGGAAACCACTGAAATTGATAGCCTATATGAACTTAACCTTATTTTTGGTAAGTGTCAAGCAGTCAAACCAAATAAAAAGCATACAAAATACTATTTTTTCCTATTTTTCTTGATTTGATTAATGCAAGAATGAGAAATATGACATCTATCCTTCACATGCATGAAGAAGACAAGAAATTTTGAAATTTGAGCTAATTTTAATAGTATATATGCAAATTGAAGGTTGGGAAAGGTTTATTTTTTGAATATAAAATAGAAAACCTATTTTTGCAATTTTTTGTAGAAAACCTCTGGTTTTGTAACCGTACCTAGTAGGGATTGAATAACATAGAATTATACTAAGAGGGGGGGTGAAAAATATAAGATGCAACCATTTAAAAAACTTTACTTTAGATAGTAGTGGCATCACCATAACATTAACCATCATAGAAAGCAACACACAAAGAAGAGCCATTTTAATGTGGTTCACCCAAGATGGGCTAAATCCAAAAAAATATTTTCACTAAAAGCTTTCTCAATCAAGTTCTTTGGGAAATCCTTTCCCTATTACAAATTTTATGAACTTCCTATCCAAAGGAGAATCCTTCCCCTCAACAAGTATTTATGAGCCTCCTGCCCAAAGGAGAATCCTTCCCCTCAACAAGTATTTATGAGCCTCCTACCCAAAGGAGATGTCCTATCCCCTCAACAAGTATTTATGAGCCTCCTACCCAAAGGAGATGTCCTATCCCCCAAAGCTCTAGAAATGATACTTCAGAATATCATTGCCTCTTCTACCGCTAGCAGGTGGAACTCCTTTCCATAGAAGACATCATGTCCTCCTTGCTCTGGCTCTAGAGACTTATGTCCTCACTGATCACCTCCATAGCTGCTCATAAAAACCTATACTAAACACAGTCAGTCGGTCCAACACAAGTCCTCTCAAACTCTATCACAAATCTACACCAAACTCAATCCTCTGGTCCAACACAAATCTGCTCTCAAATCTCTGTCAGATCTATCCCAAGCTTAAGCCAAAAGCTTGAACAAATCAATCACAACTACTCACAAGTCTTCACCAAGACTTCATCAAATCTGTCCACAAGTTCTTCAACAAGAACCTATCCAAATCAGTCCTAGCAAGCTCACCAAGAACTTGCCCAAATCAACTCAAGCAAGTTTACCAAGAAACTTGCCCAATGTGAACACACAAAGAGAATTTTTAGAGACCCAATGTGTTTCATCCAATCATATCAAATCAATCTCATAGAAGCATAAAGAGAATTGTTAGAAAAAAACAACTCAAACACCAAAAGCATAAAGAGAATTGTTAGAGACTCAATATGTTCTATCCTTCAACTCTCAACAACCAAACAACTCAATTAGGGTTTCAAAAACTTATAGCAATGGCATAAGCTTCTCACTCAAAAACCCTAAAGCAAAATTCAAATGCTTCCACTCTCATAAACCAGAATTATGTAATAACTCATAAAATCATCATGATCTCATAATGCATAATCAATACTTCCACTTTCATAAAATAAGATCCACTCCAAATAAGGAAACTTAATTTAATCCTTTTCACTCCAAACTTATTTTTAGAAAACCATCAATCAATAATAACCATGGAATAATATGCCCATACCTTTACTTTGATGAAGAAGGAGAACTCAAAATCTGTCACAACACTAACTCTCAATTTGCCACAAATTAGAGTTAGCAACAATGGAATAATGCACAATGATAAGAGTCCTAATAACACCTTATCACTCCAACTCATCAATAATCAAAACTCACAAATATACATATCAACAATATTCCTTTACACCTTATAACTCCTACTTAATATATCATAAAATAACTTCAACCTCAAAAATAATTACAAGAGAATATCCACTCAATAACTCCAAAGGCTTTCTAACCCCAATATGACATTAAGCACAATTATTCCTTAAACCCTTATAACTCCTAAAATATATTTACTTCTAAATGCATTTACCACATAAACATTAAGCATCAATAATAAAAATGTCAAAGAAATATTTCTATTTAACCTTATACCTCCATCCAATTACCAACAATAATTTGCCAAGTCAAATCAAATATTCCACATTATCAACAAAAGATCTACCTTGGCAAAAAATCAATTCTCCAACCTTAGGAGAAGTGTGGAGACACCAACATAAGTGCCAAAGCGCTTCCTCCTCCAAACTCGTGGCCCAAGGCAACTGATGTACCACGTGCACAATAATCCACGACCAAAAATGAAACATGCCCAATGTGAATCGATCTCGACACCTCTGCCTAGCGAGCACCTTCGCTCCACTGCCTCCGTCGTTGGAGCACAAGTGCCCAACAAAACTCTCAAGCACCACTCATCATTTTACCTTCCCTTTGCTCATAGAAATTAAAGACAAATAGATTTGTCTTCCTCATAGGCGTATGAAATCGAAACTTAAACATAGAGCAATACGAAACTCGAAAATCATAGAGCAATCCAAAATTGAAGGTCATAGAGCAATATGAAATTGAAGGTCACAGAGCAATACAAATTTAAAGGTAATCATGCAAATCAGAGGTGCTTAAAACCTTAGGAAATAATGCCCTTTAATAGTCTTTCATCCCATGCAAATTGACGTCGGTGCTCCTTTCAAACATTGTGTTTTTCATCCCATGCAAGTTGACATCGGCGAGGTAAGTATTTTACATGAGTGCCGCTAAGGGTTTAGAAACCCTTTCAATAATAATTATTAAATTAATAATTATTATTTTATTAATAATAAACTTAACTTAAAACCTTTTCAAAGTTTTGAGTTAATTTATTTATTAATAATCAAAATGGACTTTTAAGGTTTTTTCAAGGAGCAAAACCTTTTCATTAAGCCAAGATGGTTTTAATAAAAACCTTTAACCTTGTCACCATGGTTTTAATAAAAACCCTTAAACAAACATCATGGAACTTTCAAGATATTTTTGGCACCAAACTCTTTTTGACATCAGCACAAATTCCTTTTGACATCAACACAAACTCCTTTTGACATCAATGACAACTCACAAACATGAAGCTAGGCAACATACCCAAAATTGCCAACAATCTCCCCCTTTGTCATTGATGGCAAACCACTACTGAAACCACTACCAACTATCAAAACTAAAACCAACTGAAAACCATCCTCTGAAGCTTTGCTCCCCCTAACTCAAGGCTCTCCCCCTTACTCAAATCTCTCCCCCTTTGTCATCAATGGCAAAGGGTCACCTTTGGGGCTCAGGGCTAAGAATGAGCCTCTTAGCTTAGCCCCTCCCCCACCTCCTATTGAGGTGATTAATTCTGGGGTGGGAGTAAAACTACTCCCAAATTCTTCCTTAAATACTCAAAAGTCTCTCTTGGAAGAGGTTTGGTGAAAATGTCAGCAATTTTTTCCTTAGTAGGCACATATTCCAGCTTAACCTACTTGTCCTGAACCTTCTCTCTCAGAAAGTGATATTTTATGGGAATATGCTTTGTTCTTGAGTGCATTACTGGATTCTTGGAGATACTTATGGCACTTGTATTATCACACAATATGGAAATGGGTTGATCATGCTTTATTTTGAAATCCTCCAAGGTAGTCTTCATCCATAAAACTTGTGTACAACAAGCTACTGCTACTATGTATTCTGCCTCTACTATAGACAAGGAAACTGAAGGTTGTTTCTTGCTTAACCAAGCAACTAAATAATTCCCCAAAAAGAAAGCTCCACCACTGGTGCTTTTTCTGTCATCAATATTTTCGGCCCAATCTGCATCTATAAAAGCTGTGAGAGTGAACTTATCACTCTTGGGATACCAAAGCCCAAGATCCATAGTGCCTTTCATATACCTGAGAATCCTTTTTACTACCATAACATGAGTTTCTTTTGGTGCAGCCTAAAACCTTGCAACTAGTCCCACTGCCTGCATGATGTATGGTTTGGTAGTTGTAACATAAAGCAAACTGCCAATCATGGATCTGTACAACCTTTTATCTTCCTCTGGAGATTCATCATCCTTGCTCAACTTACACCCTGTAATCATTGGAGTACTAACAGGTTTGCTATCCTCCATACCAAACTTTTTCAGCATCTCTCTTATGTACTTGCCTTGTGAGAGAAATATTCCTTCTTCTGATTGGGCAATCTGAAGTCCTAAGAAGGAGGAAAATTCCCCAATCATGGACATCTCAAATTCACTCTGCATATTGTTAGCAAAATATTTACACATTTTGGTGTTATTACCTCCAAAAATGATATCATCAACATAAACAACCACAATTAAGATATTATTTCCATAATTTTTTATATACAAATTGCTATTTGCCATACCTTTTTTGAAACCTTGTTTCTAAAGATACCTGTCAAGCCTCGAATACCAAGCCCTAGGAGCTTGTTTCAAACCATACAATGCCTTTTTCAATCTACACACAAAATCTGAATTTTTTGAAAGTAAGAACCCTTCTAGTTTGTTCAATGTAGACTTCTTCTTCTAACACACCATTTAGAAAAGTTGATTTGACATCCATCTAATAGACCTTGAAGTTTTTAAAACTTGAAAAAGCCAAAAACATTCTGATAGCCTCAAGATGAGCAACTAGAGCAAAATTTTCTTCAAAATCAATTCCTTCTACTTGAGCATAACCTTTGCAAACTAACCTTGCTTTATTTCTTACTACCTGACCATCTTCATTTAGCTTATTTCTGAAGACCCACTTAGTGCCAATGACATTTTTATCTTTAGGTCTTGGAACAAGTTCCCAAGTCTCACTCTTCTCTATCTGTTCCAATTCTTCATTCATAGCATTTATCCAAAACTTATCTGCACAGGCTTCACTGAGATATTTTGGCTCAATCTGAGATAACAACGAAACATATGTATGGGAATTTGAAGATATGATTCTTCTCCTTGTCTATCTGACTTCTGGATTACCAATGATTTGATCCTTTGGATGGTGTTTCTGAACATATCTAGATGGATTTTTAGGAAGGATTTGTTGTCTTTCCTCTTCTTCTTTATCTAAATCCTCCTTGAATTCTTCTTGGCAATCTTCATCATCAATTTCCTGAACTGGTTCTCTTATCCCTATTTTCTCATCCACTGTAACATTTATGCTTTCCACAATAGTACAAGTTCTTTTGTTGTAGCATCTATAGGCTTTGCTCTTGTTGGAGTACCCAAGAAAAATGCCCTCATCACATCTAGGATCAAACTTCCCTAAATTTTGATCTTCCCTTTTGATGTAACATTTACTACCAAAAACTCTGAAATGTTTTACTATGGTTGGTCTTCCTTTCCATAGCTCATAGGGATTTTTGTGATGATTGACTCTTAACTGAGCTTTGGTGATAATATACACTGTTGTACTAACTGCCTCTTTCCAAAAACCATCAAGAAGATTTGACTCATTCAACATAGCTCTAGCCATATTTTCAATAGTTCTATTTTTTCTTTCAACTACTCCATTTTGTTGAGGAGTTCTTGCTGCTAAAAATTCCCTCTTAATCCCTTGTTGCTCACAATAATCCACAAATTCATTTGAAGTGAATTCTCCTCCTCTATATGATCTTAAGCATTTTATTCTTTTGTCTGTTTCATTCTCTATCATTTCTTTGAAGGCTTTAAACTTGTCAAGGGCTTCAAATTTTTCTTTCAGAAAGGTAACCCAAGTCATTCTAGAGAAATCATCTATGAAAAGCATGAAGTAACTCTCTCCTTGTATACTCTGAGTTCTGGTGGGACCACACAAATCAGTATGAATAAGATCTAAAGGTTTGGATGACATGTACCCTTTAGCCTTAAAGTTGGTTCTAGTTTGCTTTCCATGTTGACAAGGACCACAAATAGTATTTTGGGGTCTTTTCAATTTAGGTAAGTCTCTGACTACTTTCTTATGGCTAATGTTGATAAGATTATCAAAGCTCAAATGTCCCATTCTTTTATGCCATAGCCAACTTTCATCCTCTTGAGACAAAAAACACTTTTCCCTTTTTATCTCACTTAGCATGTAGAGGTTGTTAGGAGTTCGTCTTGCATTAGCAATGATTTTTCCATTCTCTACTTTCCTTATCTCACATCTATCAGAATAGAAAGTCACCATATGACCCTGATCACAAAGTTGGCTAACACTCAAAATATTATGTCTCAATCCTTCTACATAAAGCACATTTTTAGTTTTGGTTTTTCCATCTAAACTTAGAGAACCCTTTCCACAAATTTTAGCTGATCTATTATCTCCAAAGCTAATTGACCCTCTACTAGTTTCTTTGAGAACTATAAAATTTTATTTTTCTCCAGTCATGTGCCTAGAACATCCACTATCAAGGTACCATTTTTCTTCCTTATCTTGAGCATGAAGAGCAATTTGAACTATCATAGATCTAGTTTTATTTCCATTTGTTTTCCTAACATTCACTTCACTAGATCTTTCCAATTTACACATTCTAGCTATATGCCCAAAATTATTGCATTTGTAACACATAATACTATCATCCATGAGTGGTGCAAAAGAATTAACATTTTTCTTAACATTGTCATTCACAATCCTAGTACAATGGATAGCTCTATGACCATATTTATTGCAAGAAAAACAATAGCCATGGAAAGTATTATGTAACCTGTTTGGAAGCCTTTGATGAGTGTTCCTTATTTTGTGATCAACTCTTGTCCATTGCTCTCCTTTGTTTTCTTCTTTTCTAGTATCCTTTGGTTTTTGAAAGTTGACTTTATTTCTACTAGATGTTCCTGCTTCTTGGATATGGAGATCTTCTTCCCTTTGCTTTCCAAGAAAAATATTTTGTTTAAGACTCATCTGTTCAAGTCTAACTCTTAGAGAAACCACCTCTTCTTCAAGTCTCTCACATTCAACTTCCTTCCCTTTCAAAACCTCTGTCAAAACCTGCTCAACTTTCTTTCCTTCTTCAGCTAGGATCTTGAAGTCTGTGAGATTTTGAGATAGTTCTATTTTGGCCATCTCTTCTTCTTGATTTTGTTGTTTTAAAACAAAATTATCTTCCCTGACTTTTTCCAGATTTCTTAGGGCCAAAAAGAATTCCCCTTTCAAATAAAATTCAATCTCTTCATCACTTTCCATGCTCATATGATCTTTCGAGGGATCCTTCTCCAAGTTGTTAGGCTCTTCTTGGAGAGACCCGCTCTGATACCAATTGAAGAACATAGACTTATACTGAGAGGGGGGGTGAATAGTATAAGATGCAACCATTTAAAAAACTTTACTTTAGATAGCAGTGGCATCACCATAACATTAACCATCACATAAAGCAACACACAAAGAAGAGCCATTTTAACGTGGTTCACCCAAGATGGGCTACATCCACAGAAATATTTTCACTAAAAGCTTTCTCAATCAAGTTCTTTGGGAAATCCTTTCCCTATTACAAATTTTATGAAATTCCTATCCAAAGGAGAATCCTTCCCCTCAACAAGTATTTATGAGCCTCCTGCCCAAAGGAGAATCCTTCCCCTCAACAAGTATTTATGAGCCTCCTGCCCAAAGGAGATGTCCTATCCCCTCAACAAGTATTTATGAGCCTCCTACCCAAAGGATATGTCATATCCCCCAAAGCTCTGGAAATGATACTTTAGAATATCACTGCCTCTTCTACCGCTAGCAGGTGGAACTCCTTTCCATAGAAGACGTCCTATCCTCCTTGCTCTGGCTCTAGAGACTTCTGTCCTCACTGATCACCTCCACAGATGCTCATCAAAACCTATACTAAACACAGTCAGTCGGTCCAGCACAAGTCCTCTCAAACTCTATCACAAATCTACACCAAAATTAGTCCTCTGGTCCAACACAAATCTGCTCTCAAATATTTGCTAGATCTGTCCCAAGCTTAAGCCAAAAGCTTGAACAAATCAATCACAATTGCTCATAAGTCTTCACCAAGACTTCATCAAATCTGTCCACAAGTTCTTCAACAAGAACCTATCCAAATCAGTCCTAGCAAGCTCACCAAGAACTTGCCCAAATCAGCTCAAGCAAGTTTACCAAGAAACTTACCCAATGTGAACACACAAAGAGAATTTTTAGAGACCCAATGTGTTTCATCCAATCATATCAAATCAATCTCATAGAAGCATAAAGAGAATTTTTAGAGACTCAATATGTTCTATCCTTCAACTCTCAACAACCAAACAACTCAATTAGGGTTTCAACAACTTATAGCAATGGCATAAGCTTCTCACTCAAAAACCCTAAAGCAAACTTCAAATGCTTCCACTCTCATAAACCATAATTATGCAATAACTCATAAACTCATCATGATCTCATAATGCATAATCAATACTTCCACTTTCAGAAAATAAGATCCACTCCAAATAAGGAAACTTAATTTAATCCTTTTCACTCCAAACTTATTTTCAGAAAACCATCAATCAATAATAACCATGGAAGAATGTGCCCATACCTTTACTTTGATGAAGAAGGAGAACTCAAAATTTGTCACAACACTAACTCTCAATTTACCACAAATTAGAGTTAGCAACAATGGAATAATGCACAATGATAAGAGTCCTAATAACACCTTATCACTCCAACTCATCAATAATAAAAACTCACAAATATACATATCAACAATATTCCTTTACACCTTATAACTCCTACTTAATATATCACAAAATAACTTCAACCTCAAAAATAATTACAAGAGAATATCCACTCAATAACTCCAAAGGCTTTCTAACCCCAATATGACATTAAGCACAATTATTCCTTAAACCCTTATAACTCCTAAAATACATTTACTTCTAAATGCATTTACCACATAAACATTAAGCATCAATAATAACAATGTCAAAGCAATATTTCTATTTAACCTTATACCTCCATCCAATTACCAACAATAATTTTCCAAGTCAAATCAAATATTCCACATTATCAACAAAATATCTACCTTGGCCAAAAATCAATTCTCCAACCTTAGGAGAAGTGTGGAGACACCAACATAAGTGCCAAAGCGCTTCCTCCTCCAAACTCATGGCCCAAGGCAACTGCTGTACCACGTGCACAATAATCCATGACCAAAAATGAAACATACCCGATGTGAATCGATCTCGACACCTCTGCCTAGCGAGTGCCTTTGCTCCATTGCCTTTGCCTTTGGAGCACAAGTTCCCAACAAAACTCTCAAGTGCCACTCGTTGTTTTACCTTCCCTTTGCTCACATAAATTAAAGACAAACAAATTTGTCTTCCTCACAGGTGTACGAAATCAGAACTTAAACACAGAGCAATACGAAACTCAAAAATCATAGAGCAATCCAAAATCGAAGGTCATAGAGCAATACAAATTCAAAGGTCATAGAGCAATACGAATTGAAATGTCACAGAGCAATATGAATTTGAAGGTAATCATGCAAATCGAAGGTGCTTAAAACCTTAGGAAATAATGCCCTTTAATAGTCTTTCATCCCATGCAAATTGATGTTGGCGCTCCTTTCAAACATTGTATTTTTCATCCCATGCAAGTTGACGTCGACGAGGTAAGTCTTTTACATGAGCACCGCTAAGGGTTTAGAAACCCTTTCAATAATAATTATTAAATTAATAATTATTATTTTATTAATAATAAACTTAACTTAAAACCTTTTCAAAGGTTTGAGTTAATTTATTTATTAATAATCAAAATGGACTTTTAAGGTTTTTTCAAGGAGAAAAACCTTTTCATTAAGCCAAGATGGTTTTAATAAAAACCCTTAATGAGTCCAGATGGTTTTAAGAAAAACCTTTAACCTTGTCACCATGGTTTTAATAAAAACCCTTAAACAAACATCATGGAACTTTCAAGATCTTTTTGGCACAAAACTCTTTTTGACATCAGCACAAATTCCTTTTGACATCAACACAAACTCCTTTTGACATCAATGACAACTCACAAACATGAAGCTAGGCAACATACCCAAAATTGTCAATAGGGATGGTTAGCAGTTTGGAAGCCATCCCTAGTAGTGTCACCTAGCTGGTTGTCCCACCCTGTGTCACCTAGCAGAAAAGGGGTCGTTTATGCTCAGAACGATCAAAACCTGCAACATTCAAAATAGAAAATGGAGGTAAAAATTAACACATTTAAAGGGGATATATAAATAATCTCAAATAGCATTATTGCCACTGAAGAAGCAAAATTTATGGCATCACCTTAATGGGTTTGTTATTGAAATGTAAAGCATTAAGCAAGCATTACAAAGGAAAGTGCATAATGATGTAATCTATTGAAATGACAAATAATTTGTAATAAAATATGGTGGATTACTCCTTGTATTTATTCATTCATGGATTCAAATGAGATTACAATACATCCCCCTCTGAGGGCTTTATAACTGGATACATTTCAACATTTACAAGATACAAGGGATCTAATCCCTTCAAAGGCTTTATGGCATGCTACAATGTTCCTTTTGCATCCCACACTTGAGATCTATTATTTTGTCTAATATTATTTTCGTCTTAGCTCCTCTCTCATGTCTTGTATACCTACACCTACACACAAGAGATTGAAAATGGTTAATAGCATATGTGTTTGTAGAGGGAAAACATAGAAAGCATGCATATAGAAACACCAAAAATTATTTCTAATAAACCAAAATGCTTAAAAAATGATTCCTAAATATAGTATTGAATTAATAACATGATTTTATAAATATCTAAGCATGAATGAAAGGGAAATTGTTAGCAAAAATTGTGACCATCCTTGGGTGAGCCAGATAGACCTACAATCATAAAACTTCTAATTACCCTATCAAAACAACTCCAAATTGCACCAAATTTTGACAGAGGGTTAATAAGACTATTCTAAAATGATCTATGATAGAATTTCATAAAAATTCCTCTCTGTTTATTAACCATACCTAAGAGGGATAATTAGTATTGTTAACCGTCCCCAGGTGGGATGGTTACAAATCTGCTTGGAATTTATCACCAATTCCTTAGGGATCTGGTCTAAAACTAATCTAGATGTTGTGTCAGCAAGTTTGGTCAAAATAATCTCTAATTTGACTATTTTTTAGAAATATTTCAATGGGTTTGGGATGTCCCTAAAAGTTCCTTCAAATGAAGAGGGTTTCAAGGAATTGTGAGGGTGAATTCAATAGCATAAGCGAGGATAGAATTGGGAAGCACTTTGTGGTAGAATGATTCAACTATTCTATTTTCAAATTGGGTGATCACACCTCAATTTATAGCCCAAATAGGGCATCTAGGGCAAAGGGGCAAGTCTTCGAATGCAAGGCAAGTGTTACCACTTGTCAAAATCTTCACCATGATTAGGTGGAAGAGGTTGCCCATTTGGGACCCTTAATTTGGATTTTTTGGTCTCCATGATAGACTCCCAATCAATTTATAATTATTGGGTGGAGAATATGGTAGTAATTTATTGCAATTTATCCACCCCTTTAACTTTTGGGGTGTCTTTTTAGGGACCATCCCACCCAAGGATGGTTTTGTATGGTCATCCCTAGGTGGGACGGTCACCATATATGACCATCCCTTGGTGGGACTATCATAAGGATATGCCCCAAAACCACCCAAAATAGCTGGGAACATTCCCAAAAGTTCTATGGAGCTCTAAATTACCCTAGAGGGTTGTCCACTGGGGCAATATGATGTTGATAAGTGTGGCATATATGATGCATTGGTAGTCTTATCCGATTTACGTAATTTTAGTGTCTACACACACACACACACACACACACACACACACACACACACACACACATATATATATATATATACAAAAAGCAACACATGAACTAGAACTTCACTAAATCAATAACAATATTAACCTTAGTATTAGTATACTAACGTACTTAATAATATTTAATCAAACAAGTTCTTTTTCTTTTGAACTCAAATGCATAACCATATATATAATACCATAATTAGAATAATAATAATTAAATTAATTACTCACCTAATTAATTTAATTAATATTGAATGTTAATATTAATTATTAACATTGATATTTAATATTTTACTAACATTATTAACGCAAATAATCTCACACAGCACACAAGGGCTCTTGCTAAGTCATATTTTTCTAAGAACTCTACTCCCAAAGATGCTAAAAGTCGTGAATCAAATATCCCAACCACTATGCTGGCTGGAGAATCCCACCATCTACATGGCTACTAGGTTTACTAAAATAGAGACCAAAAATATAACACTACTTAAGTTATTATCTATTTAGAGACACACTTACGGATTACACAACCCCAACAACATCTCAGTTTAATAGAAAGACAATATTATCCAACATATGATCAGTCCAACTAATTTTACTAAGCTCAATAGGATTCTGCTGATTAGTAAAACTTCTAGTTACTAGGAAATAGTCTCAACATTCTTCAACTTTTAAAATATACTTAGACTAACCAGGCCAACCTTTAAATCTAAATAGAATACATACACACAAGTTTCCTAAACAACAAGGATACACATAAAACACTTTCATAGGGATTTCAATTCAAATAGAGAATCACAATATTATAATTTAATAATAATATGCATTCTTAGATAGCAGAGATTAATACAAATAGAATTTGACTCACCAATCATTAAATTTTTTTCTAAGAACCCTACTCCAAAATCTTTAGCAAGCTACAACAATATCCAAGTCTAGACAAGATGCATCATCCCCATTCCAAATCTCACCATAATACCCTCTACTTCACACCCCTCTTACATTACCCTCTCTTCCCTCTTTCATATTCCTTCCAATGGAATCCAATAACATTTGTCAAGTGAGGGAGCTTAAGAGTCTCAATGACTTCTTGCATATCCAAGCATTACCAAGGACTCTAACGATCCCACCAATATAATATTCAAATATCAACAAATAACTTCCACATGTGTGTATATATACTACAAGCAACACACAAACTAGAACTTCACTAAATCATACCAATATTGTTTTTCAATAACAATATTAACCTTAGTATTAGTATACTAACATCCTTACTCAATAAGCTTTAATTAAATAAGTTATTTTTCTTTTGAACTCAAATGCACAATCATATATATATATATATATACTACCAAAATTATAATAATAATAATTAAATTAATTACTCACCTAATTAATTTAATCAATATTGAATGTTAATATTAACCATTAACATTGATATTTAATAGTTTACTAACATTATTAACACAAATAATTCCACACAGCACACAAGGAATCTTGCTAAGCCATCTCTTTCTAACTAATATGTAATCAAAATATGAAAAAAATTTATTTTTCCTTAAGTAGGAGCCTTTACAATAACTATAATGTTATCACCTACCCACTGAGGATGGCTCTATTCCTCTAATAGCAACCTCCTTGCCCAAAGATGCATTTTTAATAAAACAAATAAATATGAAATGCATCTACATGAAGGATTTTTACTCTTGTGGCTATTAATGAGGATTCATCCATCATTTCCTTTTTTCTCTCAACTTTGGTGGTTGTCCCATACCAATCCAACCATGAGAAAACCTGGTCTTGCAACCACAAAATCCATCAATAGTTTCATATAGTAAAAATAGCATAATACAACTTACAAAACATAAAACACAACTATAAAATCATCTTGATAGAATAAAATAGGATTATGCATTTAATATCAACTCTTCAATACATAATGAAGAACACAAGCTTATACTGAGAGGGGGGGTGAACAGTATAAGACCACTTTTTCAATTTGCTTTAAAATCAACTTTCAAAACAGTATAATGCAGTGAATAGACAACAATAGTAATCAAAGCAAAGCACAACACACCATCCACAAAGTGACACAACAATTTACGTGGTTCACCCAAAGTGGGCTACTCCACGGATAAAACTTTTCTCTAAAAGTTATATCACAGTTCTTTGGGAAACCTTCCCAATTACAAATTTTATGGGCACCAACCCAAAGGAGACACCTTCCCCTAGCTCTGCTCTTAGTGGTGATCCTCTAGAAGACCTCTACCTCCTCTGCCCTTAGCAAGTGGAACTCTATCCACAGAAGACACCTATCTTCCCTGCTCTGGCTGGAGATCTCTGTCCTCAACTCTGTCACTGCAAAGTCGTTCCTCAAATTCGCACCAAACATAGTCCTTCGGTCTAGCACAAATCTGTCCTCTTCCTCTGTTTTTTTTTGTTATAGCCGCACTTGGTCGAAACCAACTTTTCACTGTCTGACGCAAACATAGCAGCACAGTCTTCGCACTCTGTGCAAACACAGCAGCATAATCTTTGCACTCTATGCAAACACAACAGTCGATCAGACTTCCACTTATGCACCTCTATGATCAAACTTCTCCCCGCACTCTATCTACGCAAATCGCACTTCGAACGCACACTTGATCGATTCGACTCGACTCGCTCTCTTGCGCACAACAGAATTTACTTGTGCAAATTTGACACACACATTCGATGATCAAACTCTCTGAATAGCCCTCCTTTTATACTGACAATCTCAAGATTAGATTCTTGATCTTAGTTGGCTGTATATCCCTAAAACAACGTCGGCTGCACAACCCTACACTTCGTCGGCTCAAGGTTAACTCTATCGGCTTCAACCGCCTCTATTGTTCTATAGCTTTTCTCGCGAAACTACAACATGTCACGATATCGTGACACTTTTACAGCCGTACACCTTCTATAGCCTGCTGTCGCAAAATCGTGACACCTTGGCCTTTGTTGACTTCCTTTGTGCTTCTATCGCGAAATCGTGACACCTTTGCCTCTTGCTGACGTCATCTCACTTTTGTCACGAAATCGTGACACTTTAGTCTTCATGGCCTTCCTCTCAGCTTTTGTCGCGAAATCGTGACACTTATGATTTTTGTTGATGTCATCTTCACTCTGTCGTGAAATCACGACGCTTTAGTCTACAAAGCCTTCTTCTCTACTTTTGTCATGAAATTGCAACACATCTGCTTCTGTTGACGTCATCTGCAACTCTGTCATGAAATCGCGACGCTTTCGCTGCCTTAAGCTCTTTTCTGCCATATGCCCGTGAAACTGGAACATGTCACGAAATCGCGACGCTTTCACCTTCGAGCTCTTCCTTCTTCAATTCGTCGTGAAATCATGACGCTTCTTCTATTTAAGACTTGCTAACTATTTTTGTCATGAAATCATGACACCTTCTCCAACTGCAAGCTGCCATCTCAACCTGTCATGAAATCATGACACTTTCTGCATCCGTACAACTTCTTTGTAGCCTATCGCGAAATCGTGACGCTTTCAGCTTCCAAAAGCTTTCCTTGCAACCTATCACAAAATCGTGACGCTTCTCCTTTCAGACTCTTCCCTTTTGCTGCATGTCACGAAATCATGATAGTTCTCACTTCGAGCTTTTTAGCATGTCACAAAATCGTGACAGTCCTCAACTTGACCTCTGGCAGCATGTCACGAAAATGCGACAGTCCTCACTTGGAACTTTGCATCATGTCATGAAATCGTGACCATTCACACTGTGGACTCTCTTTTCTACATTATGTCATGAAATCGTGACACCTTTTCGTCCGTACAACTTTCTTGGCAATGTGTCATGAAATCGTGACACTTTTCCTTCTCTGCCTTCTTGCACTTTTCGAGTCACGAAAATGCGACATGTCATGAAATCGTGACACTTTCCAACTTGCTCTATTTCTCTGCCAACATGTCACGAAATCATGACAGTTTTGCCAATGCTTTCTCTCTCCTCAAACATGTCACGAAATCGTGATAGTTTTTCCAGCCGCCTGCATACTTTTTCTTACTTGTCTTTTTCTTGATCTTTTGCAACTGGGCTACTCTGATCTACTTGGAAACTCACTGTCCAAACTGAAACCTTCATCAAAACACATTCTTTGACATCAAACCAAAAAGCTTCAAGACCTTCTTGACATCAATGACAACATCTACACTTAGAGCAAAGGCAATGTACCCAAGGTACCCAAAATTGCCAACAATCTCCCCCTTTGTCATTGATGGCAACCCTTAACTGAAAACATAACTCAAGAGCCAAAACTGAACCCTACTGATCCAACAACTGAGAATCTGCAATTGAAGTTTTTGCTCCCCCTAACTTGAAGCTTTCTTCTTCACTTGAAGCTCTCCCCCTTACTCATATCTCTCCCCCTTTGTCATCAATGGCAAAGGGTCACCTTTGGGGCTTGGGACTAAGAATGAGCTTCTTAGCTTAGTCCCTCCCCCACCTCCTGATGAGGTGATTTAAAACAAGGGTGGGAGTGAAACTCCCATTAGGCACTCATCATCATCGATGTCTTCAATTTCTTTGTCGGGCCTTCTCTTGAACTCTTTGTCAGTGTTTCTATTCTTGTCACTTTTCTTGTTCTTGTTCTCATCTCTTTTCTTGTCCATACCTTGATCCTTGGACCTGTTTATACCACTGTTCCTGTTCTTGTACCTTGGAAGATCAGCTCTGCACTGTCTGGCTATGTGACCTGCATTGTTGCACTTATAGCAAGTAACAATATTATTTCTTTCGGGCATAGCTGTTCTTTGAATCCGCTTGTTCTGACTAACCCAGTTCCTGTTATTTGCCTTGCAAAAAATTGCCTTGTGCCCGAACTGTTGACAAGAGTAGCAATACCCTTGAAAGAAACTAAAACTTCTGAAATTGTTGTTTACCCTTTTTATTTGATCTATGCACTGTGAAGCCGTGTGACCAAACCTGTGACACGCAAAACATCTACCATAAAATATTCTTTTAATCGACCTTTTGGGTCCCAAAAACTTCTTCTTCGCATTCAGAATTCTATTTTCTATTTCTGCGCATTTATCACTCATGGACTCTTTCTCTGAGATACTCTCTTCATCAGAACTCTCTTCTTTTTGAAATCTTTTACTAGATTCCCCAACCTGTTCCTTGTGTGGTTTAACAAAACCAAGACCTGTTTTATCTCGTTGTCTTTCTTTGTCCTTTGATAAGAGATTTAACCTTTTTGGAGCTTTCTTGAAACCCGTACAGCTTTATCCTTGTATTCTTTATTTTCCTCTTTCAAGGCAGCCATTTTCTGTTCTAATTCACTATACTCAAGCATCTTAGATTCTAACTCATTCTTGAGTTCTTGTGTCTTAGCCATAGAGATGTCAAGACTTTCTATGAGTTCATCTCTCTCCATACAACATTCATCTAATTTATCCTTGAGTCTAGCATTCTTCTTTCTTTCCTTTTTCAAAACACTAAGAGCATTAGTAAGTTCACATTCAAGATCCTCTATTTTATTGCATTTTGAATCATCAAGGCCTTTTTCAGATTTCTTATCACTAGAGGTGCTACCCTTTTCAAAAACCATACAAGCATCTTCCTTATCATTTTCTGAAGCATCCTCATACATACTAGCAACCAATTCATTATTTGTGCAATCATCCTCAAGGTGCCCAAAATTTCCACATCTAAAACATTTCATGACAATGAATTTATGTTTCGGTTCTTCCTCTTTTCCTGAAATGAACAACATCTCATTTTCATCATCACTAGAAGAACTTTCACTATCACTGCTAGAACACTTACTTGCTTTGTCTAGGTAGAAGCTCTTCTTATTCTTGTGTGAATGCCTCTTTCCTTGATTGTTGTGCTCATATTTGTTCTTTCTGTAATACCTGTGCTTTTCAGAATCCTTGCTCTTAACATCCTGTATATCTTCATCACTTTCATTCTTGGAAACAATATACGTCAGTAGCATAATGACCAAACTTTCCATAGTTGAAACATCTTATGTTTTTCTTGCTTTTGTGTTTTCTAGAGAACTTGCCTTTCTTGTTGTAATATGCCTCTTCATCACTAGAAGACTCATCACTCTCTTGAATCTGTTTGCCCTTTGATTTCTTGGTAGCTTTGAAAGCTGCCTCTTTCTTGACATCAACTTTCACTTGAGTTCTCAGCTCAAATGCTATAAGAATACTATGGAGCTCATCCTTTTTCAATTTATCTAAATCTTTAGCTTCCTCAATAGCAGAAATCTTTTCACTAAATCTATTAGGAAGAGATCTTAAAATCTTATCACACACATCATTTTCAGCAACCTCAAGACCTAGGTCTTTCATGGAGTTAACAACCTCATCCATACGAAGCATGTAGTCACTAATATTTTCATCATCATTCATTTTGAGTTGTTCAAACATACCTTTAAAATGTCTCAATTTGGCCTTTCGGACATTTGCATCACCTGTATGAACCACCTGCAATTGTTTCCACATTTCACTAGCTGTCTTGCAGTGAATAACTTTGGTGAGATCTCGCTTTCGTAAGCCTCTCAGGATTGCATTCATGGATTTTGAATTGTTGTGAAGCATGAGCCTATCTTCTTTGGTATAAGGACCATGTTCAGGAATAGTGTATTCGTCTTCAATCACTTCCCATACCTCATTACCAAGTGCCATTAGATAAACTCTCATTCTTGCACTCCACAGACCGAAATCTGATCCATCAAGAATAGGTGTTGCATTGCCACCTAAAAAATCCATTGTGTTCTTAACCAGTTCTTCCTTCCGGTTGTTAAACCTTTCCGAAGGAACTCGCTCTGATACCAATTGAAGAACACAAGCTTATACTGAGAGGGGGGGTGAACAGTATAAGACCACTTTTTCAATTTGCTTTAAAATCAACTTTCAAAATAGTATAATGCAGTGAATAGACAGCAGTAATCAAAGCAAAGCACAACACACCATCCACAAAGTGACACAACAATTTACGTGGTTCACCCAATGTGGGCTACTCCACGGATAAAACTTTTCTCTAAAATTTATATCATAGTTCTTTGGGAAACCTTCCCAATTACAAAGTTTATGGGCACCAACCCAAAGGAGACACCTTCCCCTAGCTCTGCTCTTAGTGGTGATCCTCTAGAAGACCTCTACCTCCTCTGCCCTTAGCAAGTGGAACTCTATCCACATAAGACACCTGTCTTCCCTACTCTGGCTGGAGATCTCTGTCCTCAACTCTGTCACTGCAAAGCCATTCCTCAAATTCACACCAAACACAGTCCTTCGGTCTAGCACAAATCTATCCTCTTCCTCTATTCTTTTTTGTTATAGCCGCACTTGGTCGAAACCAACTTTTCACTGTCTACACAAACATAGCAGCACAGTATTCACACTCTACGCAAACATAGTAGCACAGTCTTCACACTCTATGCAAACACAACAGTCGATCAGACTTCCACTTATGCACCTCTATGATCGAACTTCTCCTCGCACTCTATCTATGCAAATCGCACTTCGAACGCACACTTGATCGATTCGACTCGACTCGCTCTCTTGCGCATAGCAAAATTTACTTGCACAAATTCGACACACACATTCGATGATCAAACTCTCCGAATAGCCCTCCTTTTATACTGATAATCTCAAGATTAGATTCTTGATCTTAGTCGGCTGTATATCCCTAAAACAACATCGGTTGCACAACCCTACACTTCGTTGGCTCAAGGTTAACTCTGTCGGCTTCAACCGCCTCTGTTGTTCTATAGCTTTTCTCGTGAAACTACAACATGTCGTGATATCGTGACACTTTTATAGCCGTACACCTTCTATAGCCTACTGTCGCGAAATCGTGACACCTTGGCCTTTGTCGACTTCCTTTGTGCTTCTGTCATGAAATCGTGACACCTTTGCCTCTTGCTGACGTCATCTCACTTCTATCGTGAAATCATGACACTTTAGTCTTCATGGCCTTCCTCTCAGCTTTTGTCATGAAATCGTGACACTTATGATTTTTGCTGACGTCATCTTCACTCTGTCATGAAATCGTGACGCTTTAGTCTACAAAGCCTTCTTCTCTGCTTTTGTCACGAAATCGTGACACATCTGCTTCTGCTGATGTCATCTGCAACTCTGTCATGAAATCGTGATGCTTTCGCTGCCTTAAGCTCTTTTCTGCCATATGCCCGTGAAATTGGAACATGTCGCGAAATCACGACGCTTTCGCCTTCGAGCTCTTCCTTCTTCAATTCATCGCGAAATCGTGATGCTTCTTCTGTTTAAGACTTGCTAACTATTTTTGTCATGAAATCGTGACACCTTCTCCAACTGCAAGCTGCCATCTCAACCTATCATGAAATCATGACACTTTCTGCATCCGTACAACTTCTTTGTAGCCTGTCGCGAAATCGTGACGCTTTCAGCTTTCGAAAGCTTTCCTTGCAACCTGTCACGAAATCATGACGCTTCTCCTTTCAGACTCTTCCCTTTTGCTGCATGTCACGAAATCATGATAGTTCTCACTTCGAGCTTTTTAGCATGTCACAAAATCGTGATAGTCCTCAACTTGACCTCTGCAACATGTCGTGAAAACGTGACAGTCCTCACTTGTAACTTTGCATCATGTCGCAAAATCTTGACCATTCACACTACGGACTCTCTTTTCTACATTATGTCGTGAAATCACGACACCTTTTCATCCGTACAACTTTCCTGGCAATGTTTCACGAAATCGCGACACTTTTCCTTCTCTGCCTTCCTGCACTTTTCGAGTCGCGAAAATGCGACATGTCGCGAAATCGTGACACTTTCCAACTTGCTCTCTTTCTCTGCCAACATGTCGTGAAATCATGACAGTTTTTCCAGTGCTTTCTCTCTCCTAAAACATGTCACGAAATCACGACAGTTTTTCCAACCGCCTGCATACTTTTTCTTACTTGTCTTTTTCTTGATCTTTTGCAACTGGGCTACTCTGATCTACTTGGAAACTCACTTGTCCAAACTGAAACCTTCATCAAAACACATTCTTTGACATCAAACCAAAATGCTTCAAGACCTTCTTGACATCAATGACAACATCTACACTTAGAGCAAAGGCAATGTACCCAAGGTACCCAAAATTGCCAACACATAAATCAAGCAATAAGGGAAATTCGTACCAAGGAGGGTCATTACATACTCCCACCTTGTACTGAATATAGTCCCTTGTGTTTTCTAAAAGCAACATTATATATTTTATTCAAACAAGAATTTGAATTACTTTCTCATTTCTTCAACATCTTTCCAATTTGCACAAGTTTAGAATAATTATCCCACTAGATCTTACATTGATCTAGGGTTCATTTTTTGAAGTACTTATAATGAAACCCTAAAATTCATATCGATCACACCTCAATGGCTGAGGGATCTACCATCTATAACTTTGACACATTCCAAACACGAGAAGGATTAACAACATACTTCCTAATAAGGGATATGTGGAAATTATAATGGGTCTTTGATAGGTTAGGTGGTAAGGCAAGCCTATAGGCTACTGGACTAATCTTATAAATAATCTCAAAAGGCCCAACAAAATGAAAATCTAACTTAATTAACTTGATGGAACTTTTCATGGGTCTCACCCTCAATAAAAATTTGTCTCCTAAAAATAATTCTATTGGTGATCTTTTCAAATCATCTCAACTCTTCTGGTGGTTGATTACTTCCTTGAGCCTCTATCATATTCCTTTGATCTACTACTCTATCTATTTGATAGTGCCTAGTTTGATCACCACCCAATTTTCTAGATTATCCCAATATAGAGGTGTTTTTCACCCTCTTCAATACAAGGCCTCAAATGGAGTAATTCCCAAGAATGAATGGTATTCATTATTATATGAAAATGAAACTAGATACAAATAGTATTTTCACTTATAATTTTAATCTAAGCAATACATGTGAAGAATGTATTTAAAAACTTAGTTAACCCTCTCCATTTTCCCATCTATTTTTGGATGGTAAGAAAAACTTATATTCAATTTAGTATCCAATGTATGATGAAGATACTACCAAAATTCAAACGTAAATCTAGAATCTCTATTTGATATGATCACCTCAGGAAAATGATATAACTTGAATATTTCCTTGGAAAAAATATTTTCCACAACCAATGCATCATCCCTAACATTTCTTGGTATAAAATATGCAACTTTAGTTAACTTGTCTACACGATAAGTATTGCATCATGTTGGTACCTTGTTTTAGGCAAATCCATAATAAAATCCATGGATATAACTTACCACTTCTAAGTAGGTATATCATGTGGGTATAATATTCCTATTATATGTTTATGTTCTACATTTACCTTTTGGTATTCCAAACATCTAGCAATGGAATTATTAACATATTGTTTCATTCTAGGCCAATTTAAGGTATTTTTCATATTCTCTCTCATATTTGCACCTCTCAAATATGGAAAATATGGAGAGCTATGTACCTTTTGCATAATAATTATCCTTAAATTACTAATATTGGATACGACAACCTTATCCTTGAAATATAAAATTCTACATTTTATGTTAAAATTCCCATCTTCCTTAGGATTATCCTCAAATTTAGCCCAGTTATCAATGCAATATTGATATTAGCACTTCCCTAACTTTATCAATCAATTCAACATGAATCTAAGTTAATATTGCTATATACCTTCTCCTACTCAAGGCATCAACAACCTTATTTTCCTTTCTTTTGATATACTCTATACCAAAGTCATATTTAACTAGGAACTCTACCCACCTTCTTTGCCTTACATTCAACATTGGTTGATAAAGACTTACCATAGGCTTTGGTTATCTATCCTTAGCTTGATAGGTTTTCCAAATAAATAGTACCTCCAAACCTTAAGATAATGAACACTTGGTACTAGATCTTGGTCGTGTGTAGTATAATTCAACTCATGCTTCTTTATTTTCTTAGATTCATATGCTACTATAGCCTCATTTGGGATAACACCTCTCCCAAACCTTCTAAAGAAGCATCTATACATAATGTAATATTCCCATAAGGATTACGTATTCAGACAATTTGTGTTATAGTCATCTTATCCTTAGATTTTCAAATGTGGACTCACACTTATCCATCCATTTGAACTCTTATTTTTCTTTGAAATTTGGTAATAGAGTAGGAAATTCCTGAGTAGTCTTTCACAAATCATCTATGATAACCAATACTTCCCAGAAAGCTTCTAAATTTGAACACATTAGTAGTGTAGGCTAGTTTAATATGGCTTCAATTTTCTTGGGATCAACAACAATCCCCTTTGCAAATATAATATGCCCTAAATATTGAACTTGTGAAGCATAGAATTCACATTTTGACAAATTTTCATAAATTTTTTTCTTCCTCGGAACCTCTAAAACTAACTTAAAATGTTTATCATGTTATTATATGGTGTGATAATATATAAATATATCATCTAAACATATAAAAAATGATCCATATATTTCCTGAACACATTGTTCATCAAATTCATAAAGGTCATTGGTGCATTTATCAACCCAAATTCTAACACTGTGAACTCGTGTCCATATCTGGTATTGAAGGATGTTTTGTGAGTATCCTCCTCATAAATTCTCATTTGATGATATCTTGATCTCAATTCAATATTTGAAAAAATAGTGGTATCTGTAACATATAAAAAGGCTTACATCTAATATTGAAATTGCTAAAAATAACACAAATAGGCATACACAAATTGACAAGAATGAAAAGAAAGAAAATATGAGAGTCTTTTATTATCTTCAAATTAATTCAGGTCACAAAACCATCCCTCTTAGGGATACCCATTTGATACAATAATTACAATAGTGTCTAATCCCTTTCAAGGGTAGATGCATTCCAAATGCTTTTTAGGGTGACACGAATTGCTCCTAGGTGTCGATGACCTTCTTCTCCATGATTAGAGGCATTTGCTACCTTGCATGTCAAAATATTATTGATCCTACATGCAATAAAAAACAAGAAGAATCAATAATAAAGGATACCTCTCTTAATGAGGCTCTTTGAGGAAATTGTATGCAAAAGTGATATTACTAGCATATAATCAAGAAAATGCAAGAAAGCTAATAAACCTATGAAAAACATGAAAATATGCTATGAAACATGTAAAATAAAAGCACATGCATCTATATAATGGCCTAATTATGAATTTGAAATAATGGAAGCATGAAAAATATTCATTAGTATCCTAAGTGTAATATTGAAAGCAAGACAACTAAACAACTAGTTCTACTGATCAAAAATATCTAATAATGTAAATAAACCTAAATATGCTTAATCTAATACCATTAAACACATCCTACGACTAGAAAGCAAGGAAATTAGGGATAACACCCTGACCATAGCTCTGTGGAACGGTGAGCACTGTTAGTTGTGGCTAACAGCCACAACGGAGCCTAAAGTGTGCTTGTCCTCCAATTCAAGGGTTGAATCTCTGAATCCTCTTACCAAATTTATGGTCAAGGGTTGCATCTGTGTCCTCTAATATATTTGGTGGTTGAATTATTTTTATTGCATGTGAAATGGACATAATTGAGTTTCTTGGCTCTTCTAACCTCGTAGGACCTCCATGGCTATAATTTCCATTTCAATATCTCAATTGGGAGCAAGAAATGAATATCACAATGCAATTAGGTGAGTGTTGAATTAAATAGGGTTTCACTACTCAAATTCACATATGTATCTCTTCCCTTTCCCATTTTTTATGGGGGTCTTATAGCACCTTGAAGGGCTATGTCCTAGCTTCATGGAGAAGCCAAGATCAAGACTAGATAGTTGAAGTAGTTGGAGAGAAGCTTCTCGATGTTTTTGCACACAAACCACTCAGATCTACAACCAATTGGCCATTGGAAATGATTTTGGGTTGATCAATATCTAACTAATTTTTGAGGCTAGCCGCAGCTCTGAGGCATGGTCAGCACTGTTAACCATGGGTGTCAACCATAGTTAACACTGATTAGGCTAAACTGCCTAATTGAGTGGTTAAAACCACTGCTATACCTTGGAATCTATTCAAGGTCTTCCATATGGTATTCTAGCATGTCCATATGAGTAGTCACATTAACATGATGTGTTGTAGGTGTCCAAAGATGCCTATTTTGAGATGCATTGTGAGATCGAACAATGCTGAGAAAAAATATACCTCTTAAAATTATGTTAGAGGTTGGATGATGATAATTAGTCTGATCAATATTAGATGCCCAAGTCCTGCAAAGAGGATGCACATCCTAGAATCATTGCTTCCAATTGGATGGAAGGCTTAATTTTGAAAAATATTTGGCAATCTCCAACGATGACCAGGTAGCTCAGGGCTACTATAGGCTTCCACACCTTATAGTTTCGAAAGGAGGAGAGCTACTAACTTAACTGTAATATTTGCTTTTTGCCCCAACAAAGGGTAATCTTATGATAGTCTTTGGAAATAATTTGTAATATGAACACAATTTTGACAAGATCAAGGGATCTTCTATTGACTTTGATTATGATTACAATATTATGACTACCCCCTCAAGAAACGATTCAATGAGGGTAATGCTAATTAAATGAAGTGATGAATCGCTTGACCACTATGAATGATTTGAACAAATTAATATTTAGCATTTGATACTTGATTAGGCCTAATAAGCTATGATTGCAACTGTTAATAGTAATTACATATTTCTATCCCATGGAGCGATCAAGCCACGAAGGCCTTCTTAGGGAATTGAAATGATAGCAATACCAATTATGCTTGTGTTGAATCATATTATCGATGATATGCTAGAAATGTCATAGGGGAATTGACATAAATATCTCATTCCCATGGAGTAGTTCAGTCGTCTAGGCCTTCTTAGGGAGTGAAATGAAGCATAGCAATTCTACGATGATGAATTTACTACAAATTTTCTTATGGTAATTTACTCATCTTGTTGGATTGCATGGATTGCAAGTCGTTGCAACCACCAAGTATATAGGGTAAATAACTAGATAAAAGGTGCATTTGGTTTTTTGATTTATCTAATTTTGTTTTTATTTTTAATATTTTTGGCAATTCTGGTTAGGTGGGTATTTTTAATTTGGCATTTTACAACTCATCACGGTGGGCTTTTTGAGAATTTATTGCAAATTGCTAACCATGTTTGTCAAAAGTAGCTATATTTTCAAAATTTCCTAGCCACGAATGCTACCCATGGTTAGAAAACCCTAATTCTATGCTCGCAAGTGTCAACTACAATTAGGAGCAAAATAAGAAATATTTAAAAAAAAATCTATCATTTTCAAAGTCATTTTCAACTTGATAGCTTTGAAAACTTGAGTGCTCTGAGAGGTGTTTCAACAATTTTGATGTGAAATGTTGTTGCAATTTGACCTCACTACCACCTGGACTAATGGTAGCCCAACCTGGAGGAGCCAATGCAACTAAGGTAGAAGCACACAAAACCCTCAACCATTATTTAATTTACCAATTTAAAATTAACCTTATTTATTAATGGATTAAATAAATATTTTTAAACCATCAGTAATGAACCTCACCCTAGTTAGGTTTAGCTTAGGTTATATTAAGGGTAGGGGTTTAATTTATTTTTATTCTTTTTTTTTTATTTTTTTTAGGGAATTTCGGGATGAGGAATGACCTTGGAAAGGTCATCCCTCCTAGCCATGGTTGGTAGGCATGGTCCCCAATTGAAAAATTGGGGGCTATGAATGTTTACTGACAAATGTTTACTTTTGTTTTATGTTTTCAATATTGTTTTTTTTATGTTTATAATTAATTTTTTTATTTGTTTTCTTTCTATCAGAGCCTTATGCGAGGGTAAGGGAATTGGAGATCCTTCACAACCTGCATGTCACCCTTTATTAGGTGTATTAGGAATGGCTTGAGGATATGGGATTCAACTATATCTTATGCCTCCCCACCATCAGGGCTGACCAGACCTATATGACTACATTGGCCCAATGTTGGGATGCACAGACCAATACCTTTCACCTGGTGATAGGTGAGATGACTGTGACCTTGGAGGATGTCTACCGCATCTTTCGTGTCCTTATGAATGGTGAGACCATCACATATTTGCTAAGGTAAATAGGACTATTTTTTATCAAATATTTGGCGATCATAGTGAGGAGGCACACTGAAACTCATACCATGGAGGGGTCCACATCGAGCATTGATACACGTAATGGGTTTTCACTCGGTGAGCGGCCATCTTCATTGACTTGATTGTGCATATCATCCTACCTAATTCTTCTAGATAAATGTTCCCCTAGAACCTCCTATCTAGGATTTTAGATGTCCTCATGAGTCCTATTGATCATCCTTTGATCCTATACTAAGGGAGTGCCTTATTAGGGCAGCTCTATAATGAGTCATACCAGATTACATAGAGAAGCAAATTTTGTATTGGCTATAGTTTATTACTTTAGATCTGAGGGTGGAAAAACATCAATATTGAGCATCCCATTGGCATACCACTAGATATTAGCACCATTATGGGGGCACACTAGTGCTACACTGCATGCTAAACTCACGAGCAGAAGAGATTTTAGATTAGGTCTCACGTAGGGAATTTGGATCATTATATTGGATGGTTCTTAGGGCTATATGAATGTTAGATTGACTGGCACCCATACCTAGACTATCCTCCATGGATGGAGGTTGATGACTGGTTGTATCAGGCATGTAAAGACAAATGGCTCCTCAGATGCAAGTTCAAGGTATGAGAGTTCTTTTACTTCTCTCATGTCACCAGATAGTTCAACATCATGCAGGACATTCTAGAGGTGTCGACTATCTACCATCACCTCAACCTAGAGAGGGAATTGACCTGGCCTAGGGTGACTCCATTAGGTGATAAGGATGATGAATTCTAAGAGTTAGTACTGATATATGTAGGGACCACCACTAACTATGACACTTGGAGGACACTCTGGGTATGGTGGGGCTTTGAGGGCCTCTTGGGAAGGGTCCTAGATGATGTAGTAGAGAGTGCCGAGGGTGCAGAGGTAGATCCTATGGGGCACCAAGTATGTAAAAGGATTGAGGGTGTATGTGGTAAGGTAGTAGTAGAGGAGGAATCACTAGTTGATGAGGAGGGTGATGCTCTAGAGGAGGGTGAGGTACCACATAAAAATGAGATTAGGTATCTTAGGGCCTAAGTTGCTAGCCCACAGACTCATGTAGGTTCCCTACAGACACAACTACTACATTGGGATATTACCATTGCAACCTTGTAAGCAAAGCTTTGGGATATCCAATCTAGACTTACAATAGGTTAGGCCTAATGGCACAGCTATGAGAAGGAGAAGACTATCCTATAGGGTAAGGTCAACTCCACTGACACAAATATATAGATGCTTACAGGCAGCGCACTCTTCTGTAGTCTTAGGTAGACACTATGATATCATAGATTATTGCACTCAGATTTGGGAGTGGATGTCCCTCATCATCATAGGTTTCTCTAGCACCTCCAGCTACTCCAACAACTCTAGAAGTACTGGGTTTGGTAGTTTTTGACCTTATGGTATAGAATAGGAGACTATGGGGTCTTGTTTAGTAGCATATCTGAGACAGTGCATCAGATGCTACATATATCTCTACTTTGAGAGGGGAGATTATGCTACTTAGGGATGATGTTCTTGAGAGTTCCAGGGCTATAGGATCTCAGAGGAATTAGACCAGGGATTTAGGGTAGTCCTCAAATAGCTCTAGTCTTCGATCTCATAGGTCAAATAGGACCTTAGGTACCAACTTGAGGAGGACTCATCAGGAGGGTGGAGGCAATGGAGGAGCCTCTTAGACTGGGGGTGTAGTCCCTGTTTAGTATTGATATACTCAGATATGCTTTGTACCATTTTTGAGTGTAAGGTTGAGGACCTACACATATGTAGCCTGTAGATATTTTTGACCATGCTGATGTACTGTATATCATTATTTTTTTGTACACACACACACACACATATATATATATATGATATGACATTTATGAGACTCATTATACGTGTAGATTTTATATGTTTTATTGTTTATTTTTTATGAGATGCATATGGATACAATGCTTATATGTTATGTTTATTTTATGCTATATGATATGATGTATGGATGTATGATTTATATGTGATGATATATATGTCTATATGGACTACTTATGATGAATGTATATGAATGCAATTTTTTGTTGTTAAATGCATGTATACTTTGATTTACTTGTTGGCAATATTGGGTTTGAGATCCTAGCTTCTTGTCTATGAGTTGTCATTGATGTCAAAAGGAAATGGCATTAATGTTAAGAGGATGTGTTGGCTTAAAATGTGGAAGATTCCAAGAGAATATTTTTAATAGAATCCAGAGAGATTCCATTGGCAAGGGTTTTTCATTAAAACCAAACCGGTTTTATTTAAAACCAAGTTGGATAGGGTTTTTATTAAAACCAAGTTAAATGGTTTTTATTAAACCCTTTTTTAAAAGACTTTTGATTAATTTTGAAATGGTATTTATTTCCGTCGATGTCAAGGTGTCTTTAAAGAGACTATTTATTCTCCAACTCCTAAGGTTGGAAGGCTAATTAATTCGAAATTCCTCGAATGCAATTTATAGTGTTTGTGCTCTGTATTTGCTACGATCAAAGGAAGACTTAGAAGCATGTGTGGTTGAAAAGTCTTCGGGAGTTTTTTTTTAGGGTGAAGTGGAGGGAAGTTCACTTGTGAACTTCGTAGCCTGCGTGGGCTAGTGGCAGCGAAGGCTGCTATTGGGTGCTGCATTAGCATAGGTCGCTGCTTCGAGTCTCGCGGGGGTGCTTTGCTAGAGTAACACACGTTTTTATTAAAACATCTTTATGCCATGAAATTCGGAGTTTCTTGGAAAATAATTTATAAGGTGTGATTAAATTTTATGAGTTCTAGCTTTTGTAATTAGCATTGAATAAAATCTTAGGAGAAATAAGGGCATATTTCTTTGGATGTATTTTTAAGATTATTCTTTGCTATGCTAAAATTAAAAATGGAGGTATAAGGTGTGAGTCTGTGATTGTTGATTTATTGGCATGTTATGGTGGTTGTGTTTAAAGAAGTGGAGCTAAAAGGTGTAATAAAGGAATTTTATATTATTGCTCATTTCTTTTTATTCTAACCCTAACTTGGTTGGAAGTTTGAGAGTTGTGTGTGGTGACAACTTGAAGGTTCAATTATCTTCTACTCCAATAAGTTATGGGCACATTCTTCTTATGAGTATGATTGGTGTATGTTTTCTTAAATAAGGTTGGAGTGAAAAGGTATTCTACTAGGTATCCTTTGGCTAGGTGTAAATCCTATTTTCTGGTTTTTTGAAGACTACTTATGCATTGTTATCCTTAAGGAGAGTTTTTGGTGAATGCATAATTTCTGGTTTGAGATAGTGGAAGCTTTGTGCACTAGGGTTTATATTTGTGAGTCTAGCTACTTGCATTGAGTTGGTGGAACCCTTGGTTGGATATTATGAGTTTGATGGTTGAGTTGCTTCCATAGAGGTTGTTTGATCAAGTTATTGCTTTACTTGATTCATGATATTGGGCTTACTCCATTGAGTTGATTTGAGCAAGTTATTCTTTGCATTTGGTGATATTGTGTTGGTGGCTATTTTGTTCAAATATATTTGGAGAGAAAAGGAGTTCTACTTGTTTCCTTTTTGATGTTGATTGTGAAATGCTTCAAGGTTGTGTTTTGAGTTGAATGGTGTTGACTAAACCTTGTTTGATGAGCATTGTTGTTGAAACCCTAATTTATGGTGAAAAGAACATGAGTATCATTGTTATGTGATTCTTTGCATAGTTGGAAATTTTTGGGGTTTCATGTTCTTGAAAGAAAGCATTCTATCCTATCCATTTCAGATATTGAGTTGAGTTTTCAGATTTGAGATTGAGATTGAGCTGAGTTGATTTGATTTGAGTTTTGATATTGGGATTTGAGTATAGAACATATTGAGTCTCTAACAATTCTCTTTATGCTTCTATGATTTTGACAAATCACATTGGGTCTCTAAAAATTCACTTTGTGATTTCCTACTAAGAAAGTTTTTCTTGTGAGCAGTTTTTGGACAGGTTCCAATGGGGACTTGTGAGAAATTTTTGGACAGGTTTTGGTGGGGACTTGTGAGCATTTTTTGGACAGGTTCCGGTGGGGACTTGTGAGCAGATTTGGATAGGTCCTAGCAGAGGACTTATGAGCTAAGTTTGATAGTTCTATTAGATAACTTGAGGATAGAGGTACATTGGTTATATGAGAAGAACTTGAGGACTGATTTGGCAAGTCCTTGAGAAGGCTTGTATGTAGAGGATTAATTTGTTCAAGAGTTGGATAGATCTGACAGATAGAGGAAGACTTGTACTAGATTGACTGACTGTGTTTGGCATAGGTTTCTAAGCTACTGTGGACATGATCATAGAAGGCAGAGGTCTCTTAGGCTAAGCATTGAGGATAGGAGGTCTTCGGTGGAAAGGAGTTCCACGTGCTGGCAAGAGGTAGAGGTAGTTGATCTTCTGAGGGATCATTTCCAGAGTAGAGGGGAAGGTATCTCCTTTGGGCTGAGGCTCATAAACATTGTAATTGGGAAGGATTCCCAAAGAACTTTGAGATAACTTTTAGAGAAAAGTTTTTGTGGACATAGCCCAACCATTTTGGGTGAACCACGTTAAAAATGGGTCTTCAATGTGTGATGCTTTTTGTCTTGATTAATGTTGTGTTGATGCCACTACTATCTAAAGTTAAAATTATTAATTGGTTAAGTCTTATACTTGTTCACCCCCCTCTCGAGTATAAGTCCATGTTCTTCAATTGGTATCAGAGCTGGTCTCTCCAAAAAGAGCCTAACAGCTTGGAGAAGGATCTATCAGAGGAACATACAGATTTAGAAAGAGATGAAGAAGTTGAGTTCTATCTCAAAGGTGAATTCTTCTTGGCTTTAAGAAAGCTTGAGAAATTTAGGGAAAAGAATTTTGTTCTCAAGCATCAATGTTAGGAAGAATAGATAGCAAGATCAAAATTGTCTCAAAGTGTTATAGACTTCAAAATTCTAGCTGAATAAGGGAAGAAGGTTGAACAGGTTCTAACAGAGGCTCTCAAAGGCAAGGAAGCTAATTGCAAGAAACTAGAATAAGAGGTTATGTCTCTTAGAGTGAAGTTGGAACAATTGGCTCTCAAACAGAATACTTCGTGTGAAAAGAAAAAGAAGGATTGTATCACCATTCATGAAATAGGGTCTTCGAGCAAGATCAATCTTCATCCTGAAGAGCGGTGGATTCCAGTTGGTCACAAGAAGAACAATCATCCAAGGCATCAAAATAGGTTACATAATACTTTCCATGGCTATTATTTTTCTTGCAAGAAATTTGGTCACAAAGCTATGCATTGCAATAAGTCTTTGAATAGCCATAGTAAGGAAAATGTTAACTCTTTTGCACTTCTTATGAATAAAAATGTCATGTGTTACAAGTGCAAGAATTTTGGGCATATAGCAAGGATGTGTAGTTTGGATAGATCTAGCCTTGAGTTCACTAAAAAGAGAAATGAGATCAAATCTAAGTCAATGATAGTTCAAAATGCTTTTCATGCTCAAGACAAAGTAGAAAAATGGTATCTTGATAGTGGTTGTTCAAAACATATGACTAGTGAAAAGGAAAATTTTTTGGTCTTAAAAGAAAAAAACAGAGGAACAGTCAGTTTTAGAGATAACAGGTCAGCTAAAATCTATGGTAAAGGGACTCTTAGTTTGGGTGGGAAATCCAAAACAAAAAATGTACTTTATGTAGAAATCTTAAGACATAATATTCTAAGTGTGAGTCAACTTTGTTAAGATCAGATAGAGGAGGAGAGTTCACTTCATATGAATTTGTGGAATACTGTGAGCAACAAGGAATCAAAAGAGAATTTTCAGCAGTAAGAACTCCTCAACAAAATGGAGTAGTTGAAAGGAAAAATAGAATTATTAAAAATATGGCTAGAGCTATGTTAAATGAGTCAAAAATTTTAGATGGTTTTTGCAAAGAGGTAGTCAGTACGACAGTCTACATTATCACCAGGGCCCAACTTAGAGTCAATCATCATAAAACTCCTTATGAGTTGTGGAAAGGAAGGCCAGCTACAGTAAAATACTTCAAAGTGTTTGGGAGTAAGTGCTTCATCAGAAGGGAAGATTAGAATTTGGGTAAGTTTGATCCTAGTTGTGATGAGGGAATCTTTCTTGGATATTCCAGCAAAAGCAAGGCCTACAGATGCTTCAAAAAAAGAACTCATAAGGTTGTAGAGAGCATAAATGTAATAGTTGATGAAAATACGGGGATAAAAGAACCAGTCAAGGAACTCAGTGATGAAATTTGTCAAGAAGAATTCAAAAAAGTTTCAAATGAAGAAGAGGAAATACAACAACTGCTTCCCAAAACTCCTTCATGATATGTTCAGAAACATCATCCCAAAGATTTGATCATTGGTGATCCAAATAGTAGGCAAACAAGAAGAAGAGTCATTCCTTCACATGATTCTACAAATGTTTCATTATTATCTCATATTGAGCCAAAATATTTCAGTGAAGCATGTGTAGATAAGTTTTGGGTAAAAGCAATGGATGAAGAGCTAAATCAAATAGAGAAAAGTGAAACTTGGGAATTGGTTCCAAGACCTAAGGACAAGAATGTCATTGGAAAAAAATGGATATTCAAAAATAAACTCAATGAGGATGGAAAGATTGTTAGAAACAAAGCTAGGTTAGTCTGCAAAGGTTATGCTCAAGTAGAAGGTGTTGATTTCGAAGAGACGTTTGCTCTTGTTGCTCATCTTGAAGCTATCAGAATATTTTTTGCCCTTTCAAGCTTCAAATAATTCAAGGTATATCAAATGGATGTAAAGTTAGCTTTTCTAAATGAGGTGTTGGTAGAAGAAGTCTACAGAGAATATCCAAAAGGAGTGTCTCTCTCGGAACAGTCAGACTATGTGTGTAAACTGAAAAAGGCCTTGTATGGGTTAAAGCAAGCACCTAGGGCTTGGTACTCAAGACTTGACAGGTATCTTCATGAGCAAGGCTTCAAGAAAGGCATGGCAGATAGTAATTTGTATATTAAGAATGAAAATGATGATATGTTGATTATGGTTGTCTATGTTGATGATATTATTTTTGGGGGAAATAATACTCAGATGTGCAAAGTTTTTGTTAACACCATGCAGAAGGAATTTGAGATGTCTATGATTGGAGAGTTGTCATTCTTTTTAGGTCTTCAGATTGCTCAATCAAAGGATGGTATAATTATCTCTCAAGGAAAGTATATCAAATAAATGTTGAAGAAATTTGGGATGATGGACAGCAAACTAGTGTGTACTCCAATGATTATAGGGTGCAATATGAGTAAAGATGATGAATCTCTAGCGGCAGATCAAAGGTTGTACAGATCTATGATTGGCAATTTATTATATATTATAGCTACCAGACCAGATATCATACAGGTAGTTGGGTTAGTAGCAAGATTTCAGGTAGCTCCAAAATATTCTCATGTTATAGCAGTTAAGAGGATATTTAGATATCTGAAGGGCACTATGGAATTTGGGCTTTGGTATCCCAAAGGTGATGATTTCACCCTCACAACTTATATAGATGCAGATTGGGCAGGCAGTATTGATGATAGGAAAAGCACTAGTGGTGGAGCATTCTTTCTGGGAAAGAGTTTGGTTTCTTGGCTAAGTAAGAAACAACCTTCAGTTTCCTTATCTACAAGCAGAGGCTGAATGCATAGCGAGCAGTGGTTGGGTGTACACAAGTTTTATGGATGAAAACCACCTTGGAGGATTTCAAAGTCAAGCATGAACAACCCATCTCCATACTTTGTGATAATACAAGTGCCATAAGTATTTCCAAAAATCTGGTAATGCACTCAAGGACAAAGCATATTTCCATCAAGTATCACTTTCTAAGGGAGAAAGTGCAAGACAAGTAGGTCAAGGTAGAGTATGTGTCTACTAAAGAGTAGATTGCAGATATCTTCACCAAACCTCTTCCAAGAGATACGTTTGAGTATCTAAGGGAGAAATTAGGAGTTGTACTCCCACCCCAGAATTAATCACCTCATCAAGGAGGTGGGGGAGGGACTAAGCTAAGAGGCTCATTCTTAGTCTCGAGCCCCAAAGGTGACCCTTTGCCATTGATGACAAAGGGGGAGAGATATGAGTAAGGGGGAGAGCTTCAAAGTGAAGAGGAAAGCCTCAAGACAGGGGGAGTTGTTTATGTTGAGTTTCTATGTTGTTGAGAAGCATGGTTTGCCATCAATGACAAAGGGGGAGATTGTTGGAAATTTTGGGTTTGAGATACTAGCTTCTTGTCTATGAGTTGTCATTGATGTCAAAAGGAAATGGCATTAATGTTAAGAGGATGTGTTGGCTTCAAAGGTGGAAGATTCCAAGAGAATATTTTTAAGATAATCCAAAGAGATTCCACTGGCAAGGGTTTTTCATTAAAACCAAACCGGTTTTTATTAAAACCAAGTTGGATAGGGTTTTTATTAAAACCAAGTTAAATGGTTTTTATTAAACCCTTTTTGAAAAGACTTTTGATTAATTTCGAAATGGTCTTTATTTTCGCCGACATCAAGGTGTCTTCGAAGAGACTATTTATTCTCCAACTCCTAATGTTGGAAGGCTAATTAATTTGAAATTCCTCGAATGCAATTTACGGTGTTTGTGCTCTGTATTTGCTGCGATCGAAGGAAGACTTAGAAGAACGTGCGGTTGAAAAGTCTTCAAGAGTTTTTTTTTAGGGTGAAGTAGAGGGAAGTTCACTTGTGAACTTCGTAGCACGTGTGGGCTAGTGGCAGCGAAGGCTGCTGTTGGGTGCTGCATTAGCAGAGGTCATCGCTTCGAATATTGCAAGGGTGCTTTGCTAGAGTAACACACATTTTTTATTAAAACGTATTTATGCCATGAAATTCGGAGTTTCTTGGACAACGATTTATAAGGTGTGATTAAATTTTATGAGTTTTGGCTTTTGTGATTAGCATTGAATAAAAGCTTAGGAGAAATAAGGGCATATTTCTTTGGATGTATTTTTAAGATTATTCTTTGCTATGCTAAAATTAAAAATGGAGGTATAAGGTGTGAGTCTGTGATTGTTGATTTATTGGCATGTTATGGTGGTTGTGTTTAAACAAGTGGAGCTAAAAGGTGTAATAAAGGAAGTTTATATTATTGCTCATTTCTTTTTATTCTAACCCTAACTTGGTTGGAAGTTTGAGAGTTGTGTGTGGTGATAGCTTGAAGGTTCAATTATCTTCTACTCCAATAAGGTATGGGCACATTCTTCTTATGAGTATGATTGGTGTATATTTTCTTAAATAAGGTTGGAGTGAAAAGGTATTCTACTAGGTATCCTTTGGCTAGGTGTAAATCCTATTTTCTGGGTTTGTTGAAGACTACTTATGCATTGTTATCCTTAAGGAGAGTTTTTGGTGAATGCATAATTTCTGGTTTGAGATAGTGGAAGCTTTGTGCACTAGGGTTTATATTTGTGAGTCTAGCTACTTGCATTGAGTTGGTGGAACCCTTGGTTGGATATTATGAGTTTGATGGTTGAGTTGCTTCCATAGAGGTTGTTTGATCAAGTTATTGCTTTACTTGATTCATGATATTGGGCTTACTCCATTGAGTTGATTTGAGCAAGTTATTCTTTGCATTTGGTGATATTGTGTTGGTGGCTATTTTGTTCAAATATATTTGGAGAGAAAAGGAGTTCTACTTGTTTCCTTTTTGATGTTGATTGTGAAATGCTTCAAGGTTGTGTTTTGAGTTGAATGGTGTTGACTAAACCTTGTTTGATGAGCATTGTTGTTGAAACCCTAATTGATGGTGAAAAGAACATGAGTATCATTGTTATGTGATTCTTTGCATAGTTGGAAATTGTTGGGGTTTCATGTTCTTGAAAGAAAGCATTCTATCCTATCCATTTCAGATATTGAGTTGAGTTTTCAGATTTGAGATTGAGATTGAGCTGAGTTGATTTGATTTGAGTTTTGAGATTGGGATTTGAGTATAGAACATATTGAGTCTAAAAATTCTCTTTATGCTTCTATGAGTTTGAAAAATCACATTGGGTCTCTAAAAATTCACTTTGTGATTTCCTACTAAGAAAGTTTTTCTTGTGAGCAGTTTTTGGACAGGTTCCAGTGGGGACTTGTGAGCAATTTTTGGACAGGTTCCGGTGGGGACTTGTGAGCAATTTTTGGACAGGTTCTAGTGGGAACTTGTGAGCAGATTTGGATAGGTCCTAGAAGAGGACTTGTGAGTTGAGTTTGATAGTTCTATCAAATAACTTGAGGATAGAGGTGCATTAGTTCTATGAGAAGAACCTGAGGACAGATTTGGCAAGTCCTTGAGAAGGCTTGTATGCAGAGGATTGATTTGTTCAAGAGTTGGACAGATCTGATAGATAGAGGAAGACTTGTACTAGACTAACTAACTGTATTTGGTACAGGTTGCTGAGCTGTTGTGGATGTGATCATAGAAGGCAGAGGTCTCTTAGGCTAAGCATTGAGGATAGGAGGTCTTCGGTGGAAAGGATTTCCACGTGCTGGCAAGAGGTAGAGGCAGTTGATCTTTTGAGGGATCATTTCTAGAGCAGAGGGGAAGGTATCTCCTTTGGGTCGAGGCTCATAAACATTGTAATTGGGAAGGATTACCAAAGAACTTTGAGATAATTTTTAGAGAAAAGTTTTTGTGGACGTAGCCCAACCATTTTGGGTGAACCACGTTAAAAATGGGTCTTCAATATGTGATGCTTTCTGTCTTGATTAATATTGTGTTGATGCCACTACTATCTAAAGTTAAAATTATTAATCGGTTAAGTCTTATACTGTTCACCCCCCCTCTCAGTATAAGTCCATGTTCTTCATTACTTGTATGCATTTAATTTATGATGTTATGACATAACTTATGCCATGTATGTATTGCATAATATTTTTATGATGATGCTTTAATGTAAATGAACATGTATGCTTTAATCACTTAAAACATAATGTATGAATGTGGTATGAATTATAACAATCTAATGGATGACACCATAGAATGTATAACAATCATGAATTGTAATTGCTATATCCTTGTATAAATTTTGATAAATTGTACACCCCTATGTGATATGCAATGATATATTGTTTTTATTCATAAGTTTTTGTAAAATAGAAGAATATGGATAACATAATCAGTGGTCATTTAAATATCATTTATGAAATCCATCCGGTATCTAACATATATTACAACTCATTATAATAAACAAACTCTCATAAAATAAATTTTGATATATGATAATTGCATGAAAATTGGTTGTTTCTATTTGGGAATTTTTGAGGTTTTCCATGAGACTCAAACACCCTAATTGACTCATCAAAATTTATGTACTAACTAAGTAGGCTTTTTAAAACAAAGCTTTCACTCCAAATGACCAAGCTATTCATTACCCTTATGTGTGCAAATTAATATATTATATAAGGCATAAGCATACCCCAGTGCCAGGTAGGATTCATTCGACCCATTTTTGTATTGGGGATCCTCAAATGTTTATCCAATCTTAGGTTTGAACTTAGTTAGACTAGACCACTAATCAATCTAGACCACCAAAAGCTAGCACATTTGTAAATTTCTTAGACCTACCCAAATGCTAGGTGGGATTCATTCAGCCCATTGTTGTATTGGGGATCACCCTATGGCTTTCAAGTAATTATCATTCCATGGATTCGAGCTCCCCCCATTCTTTTCTTCATTTTATTGGGATACTTGCTCATGTATAGTGATAAAAATCACTGTTTATTTTTTTGTATTAGTGATAATAATCACTATTTATTTGGTATATTTTTCTCTTTTGAGAAAGGCATTTTAATTTTGCTTTTGAACTTGAATTTGGGATGGATTTGATTTGAATTTATATTATTTTGAATTTTAGGATTTTTCTCCTTCATTTGTAAGCAAGGGATTTGTTCAAGTAGGGGGAAATGCTTGTGCTTTTGCCAATGACCACTACTATAGACCATTGCTCCTCACAAAATAAGTAAGTAACAAAATATTTCACTCAATATGACTTGGATAACTTCACAATGTTCATCCTTCCTCACCCTAAGTAGGATTGTTAAATATGTTTGATTAGTGATAGGATCCTGATATGCTAAGTACTATCAAAACTAGACATCATATACATAAGCAAAGTAATATTTCTATCAAACTCTTGAGAATACCACTAGGTATGGTTGAATGACCAAAAAACCCTAGTATATTCTTCATAACAATAAAATAGGTTGTGTTGAAAAACAAATTTACTCACAAGGGTGATGCATGATGATAATTCAAAGATGCATGATTAAAACACAAATGTGGTGTCATTTGTAAGATTTCAAACACAACCTATCTTAATGCAATGTGTGATGGATGGAAATTTCTAATGAAATGTAATTAAATGAATGGATGTAAAATGAAATGCCCTATGCAAATGAAATGCAATGTTACTTTTGAAATTAAATACAATTTTTTTGAATTTTATGTCTTGTAATATTTTTGGATTTTAGTGCTTTTTAGTTTTTTTGAATTTTTGAAATTTTGGTTTGACAAAAGGGTTTATGGGTGCTTTTGGATCCTTTTTACTGGGATTACCAAAGGTCTTACAAATACCTTTGGTTCCTTTTGACTGGGATGACCAAAGGGCTTACAGATGCCTTTGGGGCATTTTGACTGGAATGACCAAAGGGCTTACAGATACCTTTGGGACCTTTTGACTGGAATGACCAAAGGACTTATAGATGCCTTTGGGACCTTTCTAAAATTGACCAAAAGGCTTATAGATGTATTTGAAGCCTTTTTATGGTTTTAGGCATAAAACACTTTAAGATGAAGGATGTTGAGAGGTTTAGGCTCTTCAATTCCTTCCAACGATGTTAAGCGATATGTCCCAGGTCCAATATTCTTAGAGATAATATAAGGACCCAACCAATTAACCATGAATTTGTCTCATAGCTATGGCAAACAATTTGAGTTATGTTGGTTCTCTTTCAATACAAGATAACCAACCTCAAAGTCTCTTAGAAGGAATTTTTTATTGTAAGCTCATTTTAAGAACTCCTTATAAACACAGAGGTGCTCAAGGGTATTCATGTGACATTCATCAAGTAGTGTCAATTGATCTAGGTGAGTTTGCCATATGGTGTTGTCATCCATAAACTATGTCAATGCGACATGCAATGTTGGAATTTCCAACTCTAATGGCATAATGGCCTCAGCGCCATATATTATTGAAAATGGATTTTCCCTAGTGGGTGTATGAATGCTAGTCCTATAAGCCCATAATGCAAGGGGCAGTTGGGTGTGCCAATATTTGTGGTGCTCTTGTACCATATTTTTCATGATAGATACCATTATCTAATTTGAAGGTTCAGTTTACCCATTTTTTTATGGATAATATGGAGTCACAAAACTATATTTAATCTTATATTTTGATGTTAAAGTCCTCAAAATTTTGTTCTTAAATGACATTCCATTATTCAAAACTATTTTGGATGGTATCCTAAAATAACTTATGATATTGGTTAGTATGAACTCCACAATATGCACTCCATTTGTCATTGTTAAGGGAATGGCTTCCACCCATTTAGTAAAGCACTCAACATCCATAATAATAAATGTATGTTAGATCAATGATGGAGGAGAGATCTTATCGATGAGATCAAATCCTCATTGAGCAAATGGCCAAGCTACTTGAATGGTCTGTAAGTCCTATGATGGAAAGTGCACAAGATTAGCATGATGCTAGTATTTAATGCATTTCCTGACATACACATTGTAATACTTATCCATAGTGGGCCAATAGTAGCCCATGTGAAGGATGTGCTTGATGATAGCCATGCCATTAAAATGGCCATCACACGTACCATCATGAGCTTGCAAAATTTCCCAAGATGACTCTTGTAGATCAATACAATGAAGTAGAACTCCATCATAGATTCTATGGTACATAATATCTGCTAACAAGACATATTTTATCACTTTCTATTTAAATGTGCATTTTGTGGTACATGAAAATCCTTGAGGGATTACACCAAGTCTAAGGAAGTCATGTATTTGTGACATCTAGTTATGATAAGATTTAGCCTTCACTAACAAGACAACATGTTCTTCCTATGGTTCCACATTTGCAAATGCATATTGGAAAATGACCTTGTGGTGAATGGTCATGCCACTCCCCATCAGATCTTGTGAGATCAAAGACCCCTAGGATGCTCTCTTGAGAAATTATTTGGATCTATAGAACCATTCATGGTTTGGTTCTACATGAATCATGTTAATTTACTCTTTGTTATCTAATTCTTCACACTACATAGTAGAATGTGACGACATTTTTATGTAGATGGCAGTAAAATTGGCAGACAGATTCTGAGGGATTGAAGTTACCAAAGATGTCATTATGTCTATGAATTTATTAGATGAATGAGGGATTGCCTTGATGTCATACCATTCCATTTGAGCTAGATAAATGTCAACAAGATCCTTGTAAGCTTTCAATACTAGACATCAACATTGAAATAGTCCCTTAACTTGGTTGATAATAAGAAGGGAATCACCAAAGATATTTAGCATTTTGATCTTCATGGTGATATCTATTTGGAGATCCAAAATTAAAGCTTCGTATTCAACATTATTTTTGGTGCAAGGAAAATCCAATTTGTATGACAAGGGCATTGGAGCTCTTGTGGTATGAACAACACTATTCATACACCACCCCCTTGCTCACACTTCAAACTATCAAATAACAAGGTCATACTAGCTTTTTTATCTGATTCCTCATGTTTGGGTGCTTTTGATAAGGCAAATACAGCATCAGTAGGAAAATTTATGGTCAGGGGTCTACTATTTTTGAGAGATGCCTTAACTAGTTGATTTGCTATGACTTGTCCCTTAATGGACTTATAGCTAATGAATTCTAAATCAAATTATATCAATAGCATGATCCACTTTGTAGTGCGTGTATTATGATATGTCTTGCTCATCATATATTGCAAAGTATTTTATTTTGATATGACATACATCATATGACTTAACATATAGTGTTGCAATTTATTTGTAATGAACATTATTGCTAAACACAACTTTTCCACGTAGGCATATCCTAGCTCGTAACTCACCAAGGTTTGGATAATGTAATATATGGATTGCTCTTTATCTTGTACATTCTTTTGGGCTAACATAGTTCCAAATGCGAAGCCGGTTTTTGATATATATAACAAGAATGGTACATTTGGTCTTGGTGGAGATAGCACTGATAGTGTTTATAGGTATTGCTTAATCTCAACAAATGCTACTTGATAGTCCTTGTCCCAATTGAATGGAACCCCCTTGTGTAGAATTCGATTCATGGGTCGACATTTATCTGATAATTGTGTGATAAATTACTTTATAGATGCTAATTTACCCTATAGGCTTATTAATTCCTTGATGTTTGTGGGAGGATGCATTTCTAAAATAGCCTTGACCTTTGCTGGGTCAACTTTGATGCCTCATTTTGAAACGATGAATCCAAAAAGCTATCTTGAATTTATGCCAAATATGCACTTATTAGGATTCAACCTAACATTATGCTCTATCAAGATATCAAAGACTTTTCTCAAGACCTCTGCATGCTCTGAATACATAAATGACTTTGATAATAAGTCATCGATATAATCTTCTAATATCTTGTGCATGTAGTCATGAAAGATATATGACATAGCCCACTAATATGTAGCACCAGCATTATTCAATCCGAATAGCATAACCTTGTAATAGAATGTCCCCCATGGTGTTATGAATGTGGTTTTATGCTAGTATTTGGGCTTAATTAAAATTTGGTTATAACCAAAAAAACCATCCATTAAGGAGAGCATCTCATGACCCACAGTTGCATCTATGATAGAATCTATGTTTGGCAATGGAAATGAATACTTTTTTTTTGCCCTATTTAGGTCTCTGAAATCTATACAGATACAGATCCTTCTATCAGGTTTTCCTACAGGAACCATGTTTGATACCCATTCCAAATAGTTGATGGAAATGAAAAATTCTATATCCAATAGCTTTTGCAATTCATATTTAACCATTAAGGATACTTTTGGATGCATTTTCCTAAGTTTTTGCTTGACCAAATTTTTTGATAGATCTAGTGAAAGGTTATGAGTAACCAATTTCGTATCTAGACCCGACATATCCTTATAAGTCCAAGAAAAGAGATTAGGTATCTCTTTTAGTATAGGTATGAGGTTGTCATACTCATAAAGAGTCAAACTCTCTCTAAATTTAACCTTCTTAGGATTCATGGGATAATTATTGATATCCATTTCAAAGGTTTCCTCTATTGACATATGGGATCCCTCCTTAAGCTGATGAGGTGTAGGGATCAAGTGGATGTCATATACTAGATTTATGGGTTCCTCATTGGAAGCATCCTCAACATGATAAACATCATGTGCACAACCTGGCACAAAATGGAAAGGTTGCAATATTTCCTCATTAGGGAAGAAATATTCAAGCTCTAAGGGTGAATCAACATGATCATAATTAATAGCATTTACATTAAGACACAATGGTATGGAAGGATAATTTAGATTGTGGAGTGGAGTGGTCAAATCAATGGAGATAATATTGATAGAATGGATCATGTCTCCAGGACCACGTGCACATGACTTGATATTAGTAAAACTTGCATCCCTGAGATGTGGTTCTTGGGGTATGGGGATCTCTAAATATGATCCATGAACAGACTATCATATGGGATCATTGGGCTCAAGGAACTCCATATATTTTGTTAGATCAGGAAAAACCATATGATAAATCATATTGAGATTCAGTGGTCTTCCCATAAGGTGAGGGTGGAGATTGATATCTTTGTACATATCCTTGGTAGTATATCGTGCATTACAATGACGTAAGTAGGGGGGTCCTAAATAGGCTCTATCTATTTCATCTTCATTGTCACTGTCATAATAATAATCCTTGCTACTACCTAATGGAATTAGGTGATGCTCCAAATGAGGCCCCATGTAGGCTATTTCTTGATAGCCATCATCATCATCGAGGGGCTCTTCACTCGTACTTATTGATTCCAAAGGTAATAGATGATGTAAGTTGAGAGGGCCTAGATAAGCCAACTCAACTTCATCCTCATGATTGCTATCTTACATAAATCTCTTGATCCTACCCACTGGAATTAGGAGATTAGAAAGATGATTCTTGAGGTAGGCTCGCTCTATTTCATACTCATAATCACTCTCAACTATGAAGTGCTCTTCGATCTCACCCATTTTTTACATGGGTAGTAGATTACGTAAGAGTGAGGCAAACTCAGTTTCATCCTCATATAGCTCATTGTTTAAGGATAACTCAATGTCATATGTTCTAAAATTGTAGTCTGGTCCATTGCTTTCAGTGATGGATACTGCATGCACATCCTCAGAAGTAAATTCTAATTTGGTGTCTCTTGCTATATCTAGAGTCTAGATATGTATACCAATATCATCGATAGCTTAATGGCTTTGATTTTCCAATTTAACTCTTGGAATGTGCTCTAGGAAGGTCCCCACCTAGATATTTTTGTGGTATCTCTTAGGTGGTTCTACAATGACATTGAACACTAGTTGGTTATCCCTTAAAAAGGTAGAGGGATTAGGGTGATAAATATTGAATTCAAATTCACCCCCTAGACTAAGGTATATACGGTCTAAATATACCATGAATATTTCATCTTGTCCTCAAATATAGTACCATAACCCAAACCTATCAGTCGATAATTGATATTGTGGTTCATGTGACCTCTTATGCCCTTGCTCGAATAATCTAAGACCATAACCATGCCAATGTTAATGCTCGAAGTATCGCTTGGTGTATTCTTATTTAGAGAGATAATGAACATTCATAGTGAATGGTTCATCATCATCCTCATCTATGGATGTGCAAGATGCAAGCTAGTTGAACCCTCCATAGATAAAGTTAATTTGGTTAGGCGACACCCCTAGTGGTACCACCATCCCTATGGGAAGGTGATGAGCTTGTGGTTGGCCCATGTCCTATGCAATCTTGATGATCAGTGTAAATATCACATTTTATATGATGTATTCCCCTAATATAGGATTAACCAAATGGATGGTCACCTACGGTGGAGATGACCCTGTTGAAGATGCAGGTTAAGTAGGCTGAGGCACCTCTTTGAATTCTCCTTGATTTTACTCTACTTCCATGGGAGTAGGGACCTCAATGACAACTGGCTTGGGCATTTGCTTTATCTTTTTTCACCCCTCTTTGCTTTTAGCTTCCTATAATCTCAATGTATTATGGATGCAAACAGTCTAGTAGAAGCAACTATCATGTGCTATGATCATTGAGATGTAGATGTTTTAGGATTAAAACAAACTTATTTGATTTTACCTCCTTGCCCTTTGATCGGTGACACTGACTGTATGTCTAGGTGCATCAAGGGGAGCATGAATTTCCTTGGAAAATTTGCTAGATTCATGTATTTGAAGATTTCTTCATCTAAAGGCACCAAGTGAACCTGTCCCTCATGAATGCATTTGATACATTGATGCAGAATGGAATGGATGCAATGCATTTATCTTATCCAAGGCCTCCCTAGACGTATATTTTATTGAATAGCACCTTCAATTACATGACACATCACATGGATGGTCTTCAGTCCTACCTGAATAGATACAACTATAGTATCGATAGTTGAGCATAGTGCATCATTGAAAGCTCTCAACGTGAAGGCTGAAGGTATGATATGCATCTTTGGCAACTTAAAGTAAGTCAATACCTTGGTCATGATGATATTTATTAATGATTCTATATCAATAAAAATCTACTTGAAAGGTATGTGACTCACACACACAATGATATGGAGTGGTGGGTCCTTTGTGATAGTGGAAACCATCCTAATTTCATGATCATAAAATTGTATGATTGGTTCTTGACACTATTGCACGTGTCCCATAAAGTGTGTGAATTATTTAGGATCTTGGGAATGCACTTATATGGACCTTAAGATATCCATAAAAATATCCCTATTACTGGGAGACTGTTGAATCAACTCATAAATTGACAACTTCATTGGAGTCATCTATAGTTTTTGAACTAACTTACTCCTGATTGTCACCAACAATCTTGTTGGTGGGCCTGGCACATTTTGGGCTGGCCTTGGAGGATGCATAGATTGGACTTTAATAGGATCTTGAGGTCAATTTGGTATTTCATACCCTGCATGTCTTGTGACAATATTGACCATTCTGACAAACCCATGGGTTGGTGGTTCAATGTGTACTTGATTGACTTAGCCAAAATTATTCCTTAGCACCTCATGGTTGGGTAGAGAATTTTTTTAAATCCCCATATTTTTATTCTCAGGTGTTTGTGGATTGTCAAAAAGAAACATACCTCTTTTGATCATATTTTGCACTAGATGTTTGAAAGACCAACATACCTCAATGTCATGGCCTTTTGCGTGATGAAATATGCAATATTGATCATCCTTGTAGCCCTTAGGATTGGGTTTATTAGGGTCCATTAACTTGACCTCGAGTAATTTTATAGCATTTACCTTGCATAACTAATGGAAAATCAAAGCCAACAACTTTGATAACTGATAGAATATGCAAGGAGGGCATATTTTGTTATCCTTATCCCTCTAGTTGTTGTTGTGCTACTCATATTGTGTGGGAGGAGGTTGGTCTTGATAGTTTCATTATTGTTGCCCCTTATCCCCTTTTTGAAGGTTTAACACCACCTAATTGATGTGGGCTAGCTTGACCTATTTCTTCTTAGTGCTTTTCTTGTTCCACTTCTTATTTTTGAGCTTCAGGTTACCCTCCTATAACTTGATATCCTCAATCACCTTGGCTTGTGCCAAAGCCTCTTTGAATATTTGATATTGCTACAACTACAACAGTAACAAAATGTGCTTGGTGCAAATCTTCATGAACATTTGGGTTAATTCAGAGGATAGTATGGAGAATGGTAGCTTTGCCATCATCTTCCTCCATCATTTTTTGTAATATATAACTGCCTCATCATAGTGTTGCATTAAAGTAGTCAGTTCGAATAGGTTTAACTTTTTCTTAACATCGAAGGAGAAGTGTTCAAGAAATGCATCAACTAGTTGCTCAAAAATAGTGATGTTGTGCCTCTTAAGTTGGTTAAACCACTCCTGAGCTAGGCCTGATATGGTTGTAATGAAGGTGCATAGGATCAAAGCATCATTGCTTTCTATATGAAAGTACATGTCTAAAAAAATCATCACGTGCTCTTGAGCATCGTCCTCTCCTTGAAAATTCTCCAACCTATGCATCTCAAAATGCTCAAGATAGGCCGAAATAGGCACTGATAGGCATAGAGACTCATTATGAATCTTTTTCAAGGTAGGCTTTTCATAAGCCATTCCTTTCTTCTCGATAGCTTTGAAATTTTATGCCAAGGCCTTATAGGCCTGAAAAGATAGGATCTCCTCTTCTCTAGATTTCCTTGTAGGCACATTCATAGGTATATTTTTCTTCTATCAAGGTGGGGGAATAGTCTCATCCTCCTCCTAAAATTAGGATATTTCAAGATATTATTGATCTAGTTCCTCTCCCACTTCTTCCTCATACTTCCTATGCCCATGATGTTCGGATGTTAGATGTTGATCTCTGTGTTGGGTTGTATGGTGAGTATGTGTGTCTATGTACTCAGGGTACAACTTGGGCTATGAAGCTACTCATCTATCGACATGCTCCCTGGTCTCACTATAAGGAGGTAAATTGGAATTGGCCAATTGATCCCCTCTCTCAAAATTATCCATCTAATCAAGGATGTATTTCTCATGCATGTGTTGTTCATATAAGTGTTGTCTTATGAACCTTTTACTCTGAGTGTTCTTATTTTTAGGTGTTCTCACTCTACATAAACATCCTCCAATTGGTCTTGGATAATTTGACATCTTTGCTCTAACACCAGATATGAGATCTATCTATGTGGTCAGTTGTATGAGGACTCTAGTATGTGTGCTCTATTCGAGCAACTTTATGGGTATGTCCTCCAATGGATTGATTTTCCATACTCTTGCCCTTGTCTATAAAGATGGCATTCATATCAATCTATCTCCTATACTATGTGCCTACATGGGATCCAGGAGCATGTATATCACGAGAACAATTGGAGCACTCTTTAGGTTATTTTACAATATTAATGGTGCTTCTACTACACTCACTCGTAGATCAAGAATACGTAGGTGTATGCTTACAATATAGCTATCCTAGGACTCTATCTAGACCATATAAGTAACTACTATGCCATGGATCATGAGGTGGCATGCCTCTAGCTCCTAATTTATACATGTCTACAATGAAATTACAAGGTTCACCTCTATAGGGAGTCTGCATGGGCCTATGCTCAAAAGTATCCCCATCTACTTAACCTTGAATGGGTGGATCTCAAGCCTGTCTATACTTGGATGGTAGAGGTCATAAGCCTCCCTTAGCTATAGGTCAAATGGGTACCAATATGGATCTCTCTATGACATACTCTTCAGTAGAACCTATGGATGCATGAGTATGGTCATGGTAAATTCCACCATGTGTAGGACCCCATTCTAGGAAGTCCCATGCTTTGATATATGTCTCAAGGAGTGTCTAGAACTTCCTCTAATCGGGGTATTCTCAATGGAATCCCCTCGTGTAGAATTATCCCCTCTAATACTCATTGAATGACATCTAGGAGGATTCTATGATCGAGGACCTTCTACATTATGTTGTGCATTAGGTGGAGCTTTGACTTCAATCTCAGGTCTATGCTTGGATCAACCTCTCTGTGTTTGCACCATTGTATTATCTTTTTTGTAAATTTTAAGGCAAGCAAAGTAAATAATGATGATTATATTATTTTAAGTTTTACTTGTGAACCCTAAACTATTTGATGTGTTTTTCAAGTTTGTTGTATCAGTAACTCTCATCATGTTTTCAAAATGTTGATGACATACTCGATTGTTTAAGGGATTTCACTTGTATACTCGTAGCTTGATAACCTAGCTATGAACTCTAGGTTACATAACCCTCCTAAAATGTGGTGATGAGGTCGACACCTGGGCAAGGAGCATAGACCCTATTGATTCTCACTCTGATACCCCATGCACAGTGATACACCCCTTTGAAGAGGAATGAATGTTATTTTGCATGGTTAGGATGGATCTTGGAGTTGGCATTGGTATAGTAACAAAAGGTTCAAGGGAGTTGGGCCAATGGATGGAAATCACTACCACCATTGTTGAAACCCTACTAGTGGTTGGATGTGACTTCCAACTCACTAGCGTTTAAATGTGTCATGGTGTGTGTGGGTTCCTTTTATTTTACATGAAAGTAAATGCATAAAATAACATCCATGATTCTTATATATGCTATGAAAATTAAAAAGAACGTTTAAATTTTAGAACTATGCATGATTAACTCTATGTATTTTATAAAATGCATACTAATGATAATGACAAAATGGCCACTATATGGGCCTCATGCAATAAAACCAACATACAAGAAGAGCCTAGATCACTGAAGACTAGGGTGTACTGCACTCAGAGGTCTATTGTTCCTAGCGGACTAATTATGCTAGTATTTTTTATTTTCTAGAAAAACATAGACAGAGAATAGGAAAAATTAGAGAAAAATGGGTCCTAACTTAGATACTAATTTGATTAAGCTTTTTCTCCCTATTGTATGGCATATTAGATGTTGATCATGGCTCTGTGGCATGGTTGTCACTATTGCCCATGGGTATGTGCCTTGGTGACAACTTTTAATTATGGTTGTAAACATCGGCTAGCACCTATCATCATAAAACATAAAAGTTAGTGATATGTGGCATTTGATGCAGAATTCCCACCATGATTGCCTTCTTTAACATCCAAAAAGGCTTGCATCTAATATTGAAATTTCTAAAAGTAACACAAATAGGCATACACAAATTGATTAGAATGAAAAGAAACAAAATATGAGAGTCTTTTATTATCTTCAAATCAATTCAGGTTACAAATCCATCCCTCTTAGGGATACCCATTTGATACAATAATTACAATAGTGTCTAATCCCTCTCAAGGGTAGATGCATTCCAAATACCTTTTAGGGTGACACGAACTGCTCCAAGGTGTTGATGACCTTCTTATCCATGATTAGAGGTATTTCTACCTTGCATTTCAAAACCCTATTGATCCTACATGCAATAAAAAACAAGAAGCATCAATACTAAAGGATGACTCTCTTAATGAGGCTCTTTGAGGAAATTATATGCAAAAGTGATATTACTAGACTATAATAAAGAAAATGCAAGAAAGCTAATAAACCTATGAAAAACATTAAAATATGCTATGAAAAATGTAAAAGAAAAGCACATGCATCTATCTAATGGCCTAATTATCAATCTGAAAGCATGGAAGCATGAAAAATATTCATTAGTATCCTAAGTGTAATATTGAAAGCAAGACAACTAAACAACTAGTTCTACCAGTAAAAAATCTCTAATAATGCAAATAAACCTAAATATGCTTAATATAATACCATAAAACACATCCTAAAACTATAAATCAAGTAAATTAGGGATAATACCCTAACCAAAGCTATATGGCACAGTGAGCACTGTTAGTCATGGCTAACAACCATGGTGGAGCCTAAAGTGTGCTTGTCCTCCCATTTAAGGGTTGAATCTTTGAATCCTCTTGCAAAATTGATGGTCAATGGTCACCTCTATGTCCTCTAATATATTTTGTGGTTGAATTGTTTTGATTGCATGTGAATTAGATGTAATTAAGTTTCTTGGCTCTCCTAACCTCCTAGGACCTCCATGGCTAGAATTGCCATTTCAATCTCTCAATTGGGAGCAAGAAATGAATATCATAATGCAATTAGGTGAGTGATGAATTCAATGGTGATTTTCTACTAAAATTCACCTATGCATATCTCCCCTTTCCCATTTTGGATGGGGTTCTTATAGGACCTTGAAGGGCTATGTCCTAGCTTCATGGAGAATCCAAGATCAATACTAGAAATTTGGAGCAGTTGGAGGAAAGCTTCTTGATATTTCCACCTACAAATAGCTCAGATCTACAACCAAACAACCATTGGAACTAATTTTGGGTTGATCAAGTTCCAACTAATTTTTGAGGCTAGCTGCGACTCTGAGGTGTGGTCAACACTGCTAACCACAGGTGTCAATCATGGTTAATATTGATTAGGCCAAACTACTTAATTGAGTGTTTAAAACCACTGCTATACATTGTAATCTATCCAAGGTCTTCCATATGGTCTTCTAGCATGTCCCATATGAGTAGTTGTCTCGACATGACATATTTTAGGTATCTACAGTATACTTTAGTTGATCAAAAATATCATCAATCCTTGGAAAATGATATCTATTCTTGATGGTTATCTTATTCAACATTATGGATTCAATACACATATTTCTTCTTCATAAATAACACTAGAGTACCCTAATGTGACACACTAGGTTTAATCAAACCATTATACAACAAATATTAAAGTTACTGTTGACACTTTTTGTCACATTATACAAGGGGTAGAAGAATAGTAGAATTTTGTATAATATTTCTTTGTTGAAAGTTTTTCTTTTATTTTAAGTTACAGCAATTTTGACCCTATCGCCCCTTTTATAAAATGAAGAAGAAAGAGCTTCGCTACCAAAAAATCCAAGGAAAATGGCTTCGTCGAAAGAAAAGAAGGAGAATGTGGAAAGAACTTTTAGCCCGAAACACTTCAAATCACTACTTCGAGCGAAAACCTTGCGATGTAATTTTGCCGAAGAAAGTACAAAGATAACGCTTTGCACCCGAAGCATTTTTAGCAACCGCTTTGGGTGGAAGTTTTGTGAAGCAGCATCCAAATGACTTTGCCAAAGGAGGAGAGCATAATCTAAAATTAGTTAAGGTAAGGAAACTACTTCAGGCCCAAAGTATTTCCAACACCTACTTCAACCAGTTTTCACCCGAAGTAGTGGTGCCCGAAGCAAAATGACAATGTGTCGAAAATAGAAGAGTGCTTCGGGAGGATATTCCCCGAACCATAGTTTTGAGAAGGAGTTGGGCCGAAACATTTTTCATCCAAAGCAGTTTTGCCAGCAAAGGACAAATAACCCCATTTCAAAGATGGAGCCCGCTCGGCACTCGACATCCCCGAAGTAGTTTCTACGAAGCATTATTTTGCAAAGAACAAATCAAGGAAGATCTACTTCGGCCCAAGGCTTCGACAAGGTAAAGATGTAGTGAAGCACTTTTTGGGCCCACGTTCCAAGGTGGGTAGCTTCCCAAGGTGATCGAAGGCCCCTTATAAATACCTCCTTTCTTTCCCGATAAGCCCGCTGACCATTTTTGGCAAACAAAAGGGACGTAATAGTCCTCGAAGTAAAACATGATGGGCATAATGATCACTCAAGCACAGCATCCAAAAGCTAGGGACACTCGAGCGATGCATTAAATGAACATTTCCATGGTTGACCCAATTGCAATTGCAAATTTCGGCAACCTATTTGAAAGCTCAGTCGCAGCAGCAGTGAGGCACCGATTTCTCAGAGCCCGAGGGTGTACTCTGCCATTTTTGTAATAATGACTTAGAGGGTTGGGTCCTCTATAAAAACCTAGGCATGTAATGTAAAAAGTGGGGGGAAATTTCTGCTAGAAAGCTTCTATAACTTGATGTCCTGCGTTTAATACTAAAGATCTTTTGTGCTCTATTTCTCTATTTTATGCTGCCTTATGTGCTTAATTCTTTTGTCTTTTCTTGTTCACATACTGAGACTCTGAACCCTAAATCCAGTGTGTGATTGGGGACTAAACCCCTAAAATTTGCCCTGAAGGATACATAGGAGAGGAAAAATGTCTTGTCGCTTTCCTTTATGCTACTTGGTGGATCAAGATTTTTGTTATTCCATTATCTCAATCACTGTTACTCTAAACCCTGAATTCCAGCAAGAGAGAAATGAAAACCCTGCGAACCCATCCAGAGGATACATAGGAAGTTTGGAATTTCATTTCTTTTATATTGTTCTTGGTATTTCTTGCTGCTATTCAATTTTTTAGCGAGTAATCATGCTTCCTATTCTCTCCCACCTTAAATCATCATCTCTAACCCTTACCCATTTTTATTTCTTTTCCTAACCCTTACTCTGTTTATTTCTTTCCTGCACTCTTGTCTTAAACCCCAAAAGTAGATTAGTATAGGATCCGGCCTTTCTCTAGAGATCGGCACGAGGGGCATCTCTTCCCCTCGGCATTTCAATGTTGGTCGTAGGTCTAGGGTGCACAAACCCACCGAAAGTCATTTCCTATGTGGATTTGATAACCAAAAATTTCTAGCATGCTCGGTGGGACCCAAGGTCCCATATTTGAGAAAATTTCTAGCCCGTCTTCACTAGAGCCAGTAGTTCTAACAAATTCTCGATGAGATCCGGTCAGTCTCATCTTTTGAGTAGTAGTGAGAATCGATGCCCTCATTACCGAAAGACTCTTAGCATCTGGTGACTATTTTAACTAAGAATCTCTAAAGTTGTGGAGACCAATACCTAAACCTAGTTTTCATAACTAGGAGCCCCCATGTTTTGAGAAGGTCCGAGTTCGATGAATCTCTGGCCTGTCTTCATCTAATAAAATCACCTGACGACTCGATTGAGCTGAAGATCCAGATCTCCTGGTTGTAGGCATCTTTCAAATCTAAAAGAAGATATTTTGGAGAAACCAAGGTTCAATGAGCATCCTTAACCTCATAAGCAAAGAAAGAATGTCCACCTAACAACTCCGACTCAGCGACGACAACCACGATTTCAACAGACTACTATCATAATGGCTGGAAGAAGCTTTCCTAGCTGGAATGATCTAGGCCCCGTGAATATCCAAAGCTATCACAAGATTCCCAAAAGTGCCTTGAAATCATTGACAAAATACAGCGGCACCACGGGAATGGCTCGAGAACACCTTGAATATGTTGCCAATTTAGCGACCCTCCATGACATTATCCATGAAGATGTCATGATCAGACTTCTTGTTCTATCTCTGGAAGGAAGGACGCTACAGTGGTACAGATTGCTCAGGCCTAAAATTATTTGTTCATGGGATGACTTAGCGGGGGCATTGATCGAGATGTTCGATGGCTCTCAAGACCCCTTACATCTATTCGCATACCTCTCCACTATCAAGAGAGCACCTTTAGAGGGTATCACGGACTTCAATGTCTGATTCTACAGAAGTTGGAAGAGAATCCCATTGGAGATCCAACCGATGCTCGCCCAAGCCCATATCTTCTATGTTCAGGACTTCCAACCAGAGTAAGCCTCATTCTATTGCAATCAAAGGAACGAAGGTTCCCTCAAATATTTGAGGAGGCAATATGAGCGAAATAGCTTCTGCTCCTATCGGGAAAGTGGCAGTGGAAAGAAACTCCTTCGCTTCCTCCGATAATTACTACTCCTATCCGGCCAACGCAGTACTCATCATGGGGCATTCATCACACTGATCTGAGGCCTGAGATGCAATCATCTAGAGCTCAGGAAGTAGACATCATACTAGCTCAACAATGGAAGTACGCAAGCATGGTCCACCCAATGAACAACATGGTTGCTTGCGATATCCATCAAGAGGTGAACCGAGAAGAGGAGCAGATTCGAGTGGTAGAACCCAAGAACAAAGAGGGCACATTTTTGCACCCTTTTTGTGTCCAAAGAGATGGCATGCAAGAGTTTAGCCAAAGCTCATCAAACCCATCCGATTCAGAGGATGAGCCTGAAGAGCTCCTGGAGGACTACTCTTCGTCGGAGGAACCTTGTTACCATATTGGTAGGATGGAAGAACCTATACCTGGCATTCATTTGGAAGAATTTGCAAAATTATAGCATTGGGTCTAGTACTAGTTCTGGATATCCCTAAGACCGATGCCCCAAGAAGGCTTTCGAGTGGCGAAATTCTTCACCAACAATCTGGGCACTGGCGAAAATAAAAATCGATTGCGTTGCTTCCTGTTTGCAGCATGGACAACTTCAAGTAGAAATGATCCAAACTTCGATGGTCAGCTAAAGTTCAACCTGATCTGGTCGGGTCACTACAAGTTCACCAAATGATCACCCAAAGTTGAGTCCATGGTGGCAACATGCCCATTATGTCATAGGTCTGTGTGAATATTGTAAATAGTTTGGCTATTAAATAAAAGTGCTGCTTAGAAACTCAGGTTGAATTTTAACTTGGCAGCACTCCAAACCAAAAAAAAAAAAAGAACTCCTTCAGGAAAAGGTTTCCCAAAGTAACCAATGAAAAATGGCTTGTGGCAACGACTCGGATCAAGGCCCAAGAAGTACTTCGCCAAGGGGAGTTCAAGTGAAACAGTTTTTGAAGGAAGACCAGCGAGCCACCTTTGACAAAGAGAACCACTTTGGGCTCGAAGCATAGAGAAACAAATTGCACCAAGGGTTCTCCCTGAAGCACTTCAACTCTGACTTTAGCTTCACCAACCCAAAGACAGAGAAGGCAGGGGCATTTAAAATGTGCATAGGGGAATGTGCTGACATCCACCTTCAAAAGCATTTGAAGTGGGTGAGCTAAATGAAAAGGTGGTGGGTATGTCCTTTAGGGATTTGGTTAGGAGAAAAGTTCATGCTTAGGTACAAAGTGGCAGAGGGTCATGCTTCCAAAGTGAGCCGTAATAATCACAACACACAGCCCTATGTACCACTCCACCATGCAGAAAATTGGACGAAGCAACATGAAGTTAATTATGGCAAGTGCCATAAATACTGGTGGTTGCTTTCTATGACTATATAACATAGGCTCCAGTAGTAACGAAGCTATTTTCCTGATAATTCATGCAAACTTCGCTACTAATCTTCAAACTCTTCTATCTTGTGCTTCGAAGCCTCTAATATTGAAGCCCTCTGCATTGCTTTCTCCATCACCCCTAGCACTATGGGGAATAAGAACTCTAAGGAAAAGGGGAAGGAACCAGAAGTGGTGGCCCCTGAGTAGCCAAAGGCAAAGGGCCATGACAAAGGGCAAAAGAAGGTCAATGTTAGCTACCACCCTGAGAAACAAATCATGGGAGAAAGAGAGGATTCTAAGGATGTGCAGCCTATAGAACCACCAGTCGACAGGTGGGATAGGATCAAAGACACCAAGCTATCAAGGAGCATGGCTGAACTCAGGAGCACCATCGAGTTCATGAAAAGCAGGCTCTCGGTAGACAGCAAAAGAGCTACCACTTACTACTCCTAGATATACTGGTATATGATGCCCCCCACACATCACTGCCCTGAGATAATTGATGCCATTGCATGAAACTATCAGCCCTCCTCCAGGAAAGTGGTAGACACCTCTGGTCACAAGCTGTTCTCCATTCTTAAGGAAGATGTCCAGGCTGCCTTTGCACCATAGTAGGGCCCTCCTAAGGGGTATACGGTTTGCAACGTTATTCTTAGTGAACAAATGGAGAGGTTCGCATCCTCCAACTACATAATAATTTTTTTGTAGCAGAGCCTTAAAAGTGGGCTCCCTTCAAGAAAATTTCCCCAGATGCTCCTACCCTTGGAGGCCTTCAAAAATGCTGACATCTTCTCCATCATTACTTGGGTGGAAGGCCTATCTACTAATGCTTTGGTGCACCCATGGCAGGTGTCTTTGGCTGAGTGTGTTTCTAGAGGGGAATTTTATGCCCCTGATGCTTCGAGGCCAAGCACCAACCTAGTATTTTTTGACTGGGTAGAATGGATGGCCAGGACCCTACATACGCGGCTCACCAGCATGAAGAATGTTGGGACAAATAAGTACTTTTTGCCCTGTTCTCTTCTTGTTTGGTTATTTTTCTTTCATGTACATAGAATTTTCCCTTATGTTGCTATTAAGACAAGTAGCGAGGATGGAAATCCTCTACCTATATACCAGTGGACCCCTCTCCTATTGAAGATGGAGTCCTATTATTCTTTTAACCAACAATTTTTGGGACCCGCAATGCACATGCTAACAAGGTCTTCCCCTCGAGTTCCCCTCCTCCTAAGGGACAAAGTGGTACAAGAGAGGAGGGAAGACATTTTTTAGTTGACATAGGGACTTGTAATTCACATATTTGGCTTCATAGGGAAGCCTTTTCTACTGCCAGTCTACCCCTCCAAGTACCAGTTCACATTGGAGGTCGCTCGGTAGAGCGATGCAACAAACGCCATTTATGGCCATGGACGGAAATGGGCTCACACCTATGATTTCCATTTCAAAATGGGAGTTATCAAGGTGTTTGCCCTCAAACAAAATGTTTTCTTGGAGGAGAAACTTGCCAATTTTGGCCTAGTCCAGCTTCCTTAGCAATGGCTCTATGACCCCTTGGGGGTAATGAGGGACCATCTTCGATTTAAGAGCTTCCACGCTTGCCCCTATCCAAAAATTATGGAGTAGAGGAACAATCCCAATGGGAGGGATATAGAGTGGAACTTGGAGAAAATGGAAATGCTACCTCCCTAGCATGAGTTCTACCCAATGGAGGTCGCATATGACCCAGTTAGGCACCCTCTCCTGAGCCCCAACTCCACCTTCTGGAAGAAGGCAAAAGATGAATTGAAGGAGGTGGTGAAATATTGGGATGTGGCCTAGCTAAGAGAATGGTGGATAATGAGGGTCCACCACCAAAATATGAACTCTTATGGACTTTTGGAAACTAACAAGGACTTCACAGCGGTCTATGAGGCCAATGTCGGGACATGGAAGCCCCTGTCCTTCGTCGACCTCATTCCTCTAGCTATCCCAGGTTCGGGCGAAAGCCCAAAGAGAAAGGAAACTACTTTAAAGCCAAATAATGGAAATAGGGACAAAGCCATGCCACAGAGGCCACCTCTAGTACTTGTGGGAGGCCAAGGCACAAGTTTTGAGGAGTCAAAACAACCGCTGGTAAGGACAAAGAGAAAGAGGCCAGAATTATTCTAAGTGCCTCCAAGCCATCCAAAGCGGATTCACACAGTTTTTTTGAGCCCTTCCACTAGGCAACCTACATCGGGTCCATCCGAAGTAATTATTGAGAGTGCCATGCCGCCAAGCACCATGATCGTCTCGGATATCAATGTCATCAATGTGGAGGAACTCCTCTAATCTGAAGGGGACACTGAAGTAGAAACCATGGAGGTTGAATATGCTAAAGCAGAAGAAGAACTAGGGACAACTGCACCTGAAGTCACTATAGTCACTTTTCCAGGAGGGCACTCGGGTATGCATTCTCCACCCTATGCTCAGGACTCACCCACGTCCACTACGGCCACGACCGAAGGATCCCATCAGTCTCCCCTACAAAGCCACTCATCCCCTCACACATCGCCCATAGCTAGTCTAGGTCCATCCCATGATTTTGGCTGGGACAAGTCCATTGAAGTCATTCTACCCACTCACACAGCCGCTCCATTGATTCTTAGCAAAAGCGGAGGTATCGCTTCGATGCCGAGCCCCACCATCGAACCTCCTTGTGAAGCATCCCCCATACACTCCCTATATTTGTTCACTCCCTCGGTTGGTGACCCAACCTTGTTTGATTCTGAGATGTCCTTGATTAAGGAATGCCCCCTTGCCGAGAAGCTACTCCAAGATTGGCAAAATACCAACAAAATCCTGAAGGAGGCGAGAAAGAAAAGGGGGCAAGCGATGGCTCAAGTTGAAAAATGCATCGTGTTTGATCTGAAAGCTGGGAAGATGCACAAGATCAAGAAGGTCCCTAAGGTGCAAAAACCTCTGGATGAAATGACTCCAGCGGACTATGATTACCAGGAAACACCTAAAGACCTAGTGCATCTAAATGTAGACAATGAATCAGCATCCATGCATGTCCGAATTGAGACCTTTAGGGCTCATGCAGTTATCGCCAACCAGTGCAATATTGAGGCTGAGGCCACCAATGTTAAGCTAGAAGAAGATTTGGTGAGGGTCCACTCCAAGTTGGCAGAGGCCGAGGAGCAGTGCAAGGCCATGAAAAAGGAAACACATACCCTGAAGTTGCAAGTTCTACAGCTCCAGAATACTGAAGAAAATTATGCACAAAGACAGGTCGAAAATGATCTAAAAGCCAAAGAGCTAGAAGGAAAATTTGCACAAATGCAGGCCCAGCTGTACGAGAAGGAAGACCTGACGGTGTTTGACAGGAGCAAAATTAAGGAGATTCATGCCCATTTGCTCAAAAAATTTAGGTCTCGGTGTTCCAGCACCCTCACGATATTGACCTTCATCATCGAAGCCCAGCTAGCTATTGTCGAAGGAGGGCCAATCATTGATGAAGTCACACAGAATGCTAGCTCAAATTAGCCTTCGACATCCAAAATGTGAAATATCAAGACTTGCAGGTCACTTCAATGACTCGGACAGCTAGAGATTGGTCCACAGCCCAGGCCACGGTTCGTGCCTTTTTCTCCAAGGTGCAAAAATCTCAAAAGGCAAGAAGGCTCCAAGACATCTTTGAAAATGAGTAGCGCGCCTCGATGAACTATTTTTAGGACCTCTCCTCCTTGGGTTTCTTGAGTTTCACAGACGATGCCGGTAACCTTCTGACTAAAGATGACCTCAAGCCAATTTGGCTCCAATTCAAGGGCAATGTCTCAGAGATAGATGGATGGGCAGATCCGATCTCAAAAGGGTAGATAATAGACTTCATCTTGAGATATTACAAGATGGTAGCATGCCTAAATGATTTATTCATCAGGGCCAAACATGCTGACATTGGGTAGATTGATCAGTTTTGCATTTTGGTTAAGGAATTACAAGATCAATAACCATTCCAAAAGAGCACCTGGACTCATGTCTGAAGAACGATGAAGTGCATCCATGATCGCCTCGAACCATCACCATAGCCAGAAGCCATGCTAGAGGAAGAAGAAGAATAAGGAGAAGAGGAACAAGAAGAAGGACAGACTGCAGAAGTAGGGTCTGGGGAAGACCAGTAACTCTACAGCCCAATGGATCAGGGCTAAAGGGTTCTTTTGTCGAGGTGAGCTCATCACCCCGTGAGCTGCCAAGAATGTTGACACGTTTTGTCACATTATACAAGGGGTAGAAGAATAGTAGAATTTTGTATAATATTTCTTTGTTGAAAGTTTTTCTTTTATTTTAAGTTATAGTAATTTTGACCCTATCGCCCCTTTTATAAAATGAAGAAGAAAGAGCTTCACTACCAAAAAATCCAAGGAAAATGGCATCGCCAAAAGAAAAGGAGAATGTGGAAATAACTTTGGGCCTGAAACACTTCAAATCACTACTTCGGGCGAAAACCTTGCGAAGTAATTTCGTCGAAGAAAGTACAAAGATAATGCTTCGCACCCAAAGCATTTTCAGTAGCCACTTTAGGTGGAAGTTTTGCAAAGTAGCATCCAAATGACTTCATCGAAGGAGGAGAGCATAATCCAAAATTAGCTAAGGTAAGGAAACTACTTCGGGCCCGAAGTATTTCCAACACCTACTTCGGCCAGTTTTCACCCGAAACAGTGGTGCTCGAAGCAAAATGATAATGTGTTAGAAATAGAAGAGTGCTTTGGGAGGATATTCCATGAACCACAATTTTGAGAAGGATTCAGGCCGAAACATTTTTCATCTAAAGCAGTTTCGCCAGCAAAGGACAAAGAACCCCATTTCAAATATGGAGCCCGCTTAGCACTCAACATCCTCGAAGTAGTTTCTGTGAAGCATTATTTTGTGAAGAAAAAATCAAGGAAGATCTATTTTGGCCCAAGGCTTCGATGAGGCATAGATGTAGCGAAGAACTTTTTGGGCCCATGTTCTAAGGTGGGCAACTTCCCAAGGTGATCGAAGGCCCCTTATAAATACCTCCTTTCTTGCCTAATAAGCCCACTGACCATTTTTGGCAAACAAAAGGGACATAATAGTCCTCGAAGAAAAACATGGTGGGTGTAACAATCACTCAAGCACAACATCCAAAAGCTAGGGACACTCAGGCGGTGCATTAAATGAAAATTTCCATGGTTGACCCAATCACAGTTGCCAGTTTCGGCAATCGATTTGAAAGCTCAGTTGCAACAGCATCGAGGCACCGATTTCTCAGAGCCCAAGGGCGTACTCTGCAATTTTTGTAATAATGACTTAGAGGGTCGGGTCCTCTATAAAAACCCAGGCATGTAATGTAAAAAGTGGAGGGAACTTTCTGCTAGAAAGCTGCTGTAACTTGATGTCCTGTGTTTAATACTAAAGATATTTTGTGCTCTATTTCTCTCTTTTATGCTACCTTCTGTGCTTAATTATTTTGTCTTTTCTCATTCACATACTGAGACTCTAAACCTTTAATCCAATGTGTGATCGAGGACTGAACCCCTAAAATTCACCCTGAAGGATACATAGGAGAGGAAAAACGTCTTGTCACTTTCCTTTATGCTGCCTGGTGGATCGAGGTTTCTGTTATTCCCTTATCTCAATCGCTGTTACTCTGAACCCTAAATTCTAGTGAGAGAGAAGGGAGAACCCTACGAACCCGTCCAGAGGATACATAGGAAGTTTAGCATTTCATTTCTTTTGTGTTGTTCTTGGTATTTCTTATTGCTATTCGAGTTGTTAGCGAGTAATCGTGCTTCCTATTCTCTCCCACCTTAAATCATCATCTCTAACCCTTACCCCTTTTTATTTATTTTCCTAACCCTTACTCTGTTTATTTCTTTCCTGCACTCTTTTCTTAAACCCCAAAAGTAGATTAGTATAGGATCTGGCCTTTCTTCGGAGATCAGCACGAGGGGCATATCTTCCCCTCGGCCTTTCAATGTTGGTCGCAGGTCCAGGGCATGCAAACCCACCAAAAGTCCTTTCTTGTATGGATTTGATGACCAACAGTTACACCTTTAGCTCTTGTACACAATAGGAGCCATTTTATAAGGTTTCCTAGCAATGGGTTTAGCTCTTAGGTATTAACTCAATGGTGAAATGAAATTCATGCCAAGGTGGTAGGCCTAGGAGATCTTCTGGAAACATATCCCTAAATTCATGTAGAATTGGATGTTTCTTAAATATTTGTGTATCTCCATTATTGCCTTTATTACCATTTATCTTAACCACATACAACATTCCATATATTTTGATTGTCTTCTTAAGTTGCATAACTAACATTAAATGTGGTTGAAAATACCCTTGCCTACTTTGAAACCTTAATATTTTATCATCCTTATCAGTGTAATTCATCCATATTTCTTGGAAATTGATTAGGTATTCTTGAGATTTTATCCAATCCATCCCTAAAATAATATCAAAGGTATGTAGAGGTTCTACATTTAAGTTCTAAATAGTGGATCCATTGGGTAAGGAGATCTTGGTAGTATTTAAGCATTGATTCATTGAGTAAGTTTGTTTGGATCCATAACTCAACTTTCCACCCTTGTGCCATGAATATAGGTTTATTTGGTATATACCTAATAATACTAGTGGAAATAAAACTATTTGTAGCTCCACAATCAATTAAAACATTTACGTTCCTATTTTAAAAATTACCTTTTAATAGCATGGGATTTTCCTAACCATCTCTGGCTACCTAGATTCAATGAGGTTGCTTCTCAGCTTTGCTACTTGACTCTAGCCATTGGGGACACTTGTTTGCATAATGAGAACTTCCAAAAATAAAAAAACCTATCTTGGATGCATGATTTATTTCCTTCATTCTATCTCCTATATCCTCCTTTTAAGCTAAGTTATTCTATTTTCAAGGTTGGGGTTTTGAATAGTCCTTCCATTGGATAGTTTTTATTATTCCCATTGTTTCCATTTTTGAAATTTGGGTTTCCTTTGCTTTTCTTATTTTTCTTTTTGTCCCATTATGTAAACCAAACACTCCTCTTCCTAATTTATTATCTCTCTCCTTCTATTAACAATTCATAGTTGAATAAGGTTTTCTTAGTGTATTGATCTATGTATTTCTATTGAGCCAAATCATATGCCTTATATAGGTTTTTGGACTTAAAAAAATGAATAATTGTTCAAATATTAGGATCCACTCCCAAGATGAGATTTAACACCTCCAATTTTTCATTTGTATCATACTCAAGAATATATTTTAAAAGTTTTATGATTTTTTAATAATAAACCTCTATAGGTAGGGTTCCTTGTTGGAGTGTAGAGAATTCCTCAAATTTCTCTACATAAAATTGATCCATTAGGAATATCTTCTTAAATTCCCTCACAAAATTGTCCCATTTAATATCCACCACTTGGATTCCTTTACCTACCTTGAATGTGTTCAACCATTCCAAGGCTACATCTTGGAGGTGAAATATTGCCCAAATAGTTTAGGTTTTTTGTGAGTAATTATTCATGTAAAACTAAATTTTCAACTCATTCAATGAAGATTCTACTACATCACCCCTTATCTCCCATTAAATTTAAGTACCTTGGAATTCTTAAGGTCCTTGGAAATATCAACCTCATTCTAATATTTACCCTCATGGATTACTCTAGAAGGATTCTCTTCTTGTCTACTCTCTAAATTCCTATTATTGGTTTTCCTATTAACTAGTGTTTCCAACATTTTTCGTTGTTTCTCCATCTGCTCTTGAAAAAATTTAACTATGAACATAAGGTTTTCCACCCTCTTACTGGATTCCACTATTCTTTCATATTTCTTCTAAGGATGAGCTATATATTCCTCCTATGTATCTATCCCCAAGTTCTTGGAAGATCCTTCTCTCAATATAGGTGTCATCTCCTATCCACAAAAAGGATTTAGATAAGTTAAAATTTATCCAAAACTATACTTTTTAAGATTAGTTAGTTTCATCTCCCCATGAACTAACTTAGACCATTATCACTCACCTGATAATGATCATGGTCACACTTGCCTACCCATAAGGTTCCATCTCTTATAAGATCATTATCATTCACCTGATAATGATCATGGTCACACTTACCTCTCTCTAAGGTGACATTCCTAATAATAAGTTGTACTCTTTAGGATTTTTACTCCTTGGTCTAAGCATTCAAGACTTCATCATATTTGAGTTTAAGTCACTGTATACAACTCTCAATGGATAGGAGTGGCCAAATCCAATGGTTTTGGGGGTTCACCTTACTAAACCTTCTTATTTAGGACATAAAAAATGGCCCCCCCACCTTTCCCATACCATCATATACATTGTCATATGTGACCACAACATAGGTATTATCCTTTAAATCCCATAACACTTAAAATGGAATTCATATTACCTAACCCTAACCTAAGTCCATCTAGGTAGGTTAATTATATGTAAAGCCTTGGTGCTTAGTTACCATGCCTCTCTAGGCTAATTAAGATCACTACCTTTCCATTAGTAATGAACATGGTCACCTGAACCTACACATTCAAGGTACCACCACAATTGTATTATGAAAAATTAAGATAGCCTTCTAGACATGGGAATACCTGATCCTCATAATTCAAGGTGTATCATTTCATAAGTATCTAGCTATTGCATTCTCACAACTCCTTCTAAACTTGAGAGCACCTAGCTATTGCATTCTTGCAACTCCTTCTAAGGACTCTCTTCTACCTGGTTATTGCATTTTCACAACTCCTTCTAGGATTGGGCTAAATACTTTAACTTAGGTCCTAAAAGAAGATCTAGGTTCAACCCAAGGAAGTAATACAAAAAAAATATTTTTAAACTCAAATACTTAAACTATAATACCACATCTATTGAAAATAAATTCACATGCATCTTAAATAAACATAAGCTTCATCTAAATATAACTCATTTATAAACACTCCCATGATAAATTGGGCTATTAAAGATATTACATAAAGAAGCATTTCAATAGATCACCAAAATCAATATTCACAATGCTATCAATTTCTACTTAAATAACATTAACTTTTTATCACAAAATCATATTGTTATAGCACCAAATAAATCATGAGCATAAGGAATGTCATAGTCCAAATATATATATTTTAGCTATTGCCCAAATTAAACAATCTCCATAACACAAAACTACTAATCTCCATAACACAATCTAAAAATTACAAATCAAATTGTCATTTGCATAATCATTTTTTGATCCAAGATACAACACCATTTTATGTAAATGGCCTTTGTACCACCTTCCTCTAACAACCTTCTTTGTATAATGAGTAACCTACCAAATTGAGGATCATTTAGAAATCGATACAACTCATTATGCAATGCAATATAATCATGTTAATTGTATTTTTAAACATCCATGCACACTATTTATTTTAAAATAAAATAAACTAGAGAGTATCCCAAACTTCTCTATTTATTTCTAAATGCTATGTAATTACAAAACCAAACATGCACATTATATTATTAAAAGAAATTGATGAGATAATATCATACTTCTTCTATAATGGTTTCTCTACCTCCTCATGTCTTAGGAAACCATTATAATATATTTCTTATAATCCAAGAATATCTTCTAAAATGATTTACAAACAAGATATTATAACTTAACTCTACCAACGTTTTCATATGATACAAGAAATCAAAAACTAATTTCTAATAACATCCATTAAAGAACATCTTCAATATTAGAATATTAAGAATTATATTTCTCTAAAATTCCATTAAAAAAACATCAAAAAGATCATATTAATTCAATAAAACAATTTTATTTATTCTTTGAATAGAATAGAGAAAAACATAGTCTTGAACTTTCTTTAATTACCAAGTAACAATATAATTAATTGTCTAAGTCTACTTTCTTTTTATAATATTCAAATATTACATACTTAATCCTAAGCTTCTTCCATATTCAATTTCTTCTAATCACAAAACCTATGTACTCTACTATTATGCATTTACCCTAAGTTTCAACGACATGCCTTGCTTAAAAGTTACAAGACACATAGCGAAAGATAAACCAACAACATGCATTACTTTAATTTCTCAAGCACACTTACCAATCTCAACTAAAATATAAAAACCTTCTCCAATACATCAAGCAATCCAATCTTGGTTAAACACATAAGAAGGAGGACTAACATAACTTAACATGGATATATATTATAGAGGCAATATACAAAAACCAAAACTTACGTGACGAAGCAACAAGAAGAAGATAAAGAACACATCCAAAAACACACAAAATGACTAGTTATATTTGACCTCTAACCAAGATGTAAAGTCTTAGGGAGATTTAATTAATCCCACCATTAATACATCTAAGTTAGTTCTAGTATACCAAACTAGCTAACAATAGATATTCCTTAAATGACATGACACAAACATTGTCTTACTCAACTTTACAAACCAATAACAACAACTAGAACATAATACTACACAATATATCCTAAGGCTTAATAATGAATCTAAGGGGTACCAAAAGATGGTTAAAACAAGCTACAAATATTAATCAAACCAATAATGAGGAGAGCACAATACAATAGTCAAAACATAAATATAGATAGGGTAAAACAATAACCATTCTTGGATCCAAATAAAGGATATTGAACACCATCAAAAGCTTACCTTTATTCAACCAACACTTAAGAATTTATAAGTTAGATGTCTGCCTTCTCTATCTCCACTACCATGTTCCACCAAAAAATTCCTCCAAAATGTTAGCAAGTCCTTCCTCAAAGACTTGAAGGTGGCTCTTCAATATCTTAACATTTTTCCCATGATCACATGCATTCAATTTGGCCACCTCTAGATTGTAACATTCTTAATTAACATTAGTGATGCAAAAATGCTTGCCTAGATTTATTCATGCAAGGTTGAATGAGGAAAAACTAAAATCTCCTTTATTTAATGTTGTTTCAAAAAATCAATCATTTAATTTTAACCATACAAAATTAAGAAATCAAAGCAAAGCATACAATTTTTTTCTCACACACCTATAAGTTAAATGATGAACACAAGCTTATATTGAGAGGGGTGGTGAATAGTATAAGATAAACTTTTGCTTTTCTTTACAAACCAATATTATCCAGTGTTATCAAATTTAATATCTTTCCAAAATAGTGTTAACCAATATCATCAACAGCAATAGCAAAGTAATGCACATATCATCACATGCAAGAAAGACATAGTTTTAATTTGGTTCATTCAATGTGGGTTACATCCATAGAGAAAATATTTCTTCTAAATTTTATCAACAAATCTCTTGGGAACTAAATCCCTATTACAATATTTATGGACCTTTGTCCAAAGGAAACACCAATCCCCTATGCTCAAGTTTTTGGATCTCTATTCATAGGAGAATTCTATCCCCTCAAATTTTGTTCATGTACCTCTATCCATAGGAGAACTCTATACCCTCAACTCTGGTTCATGGACCTCTATCCATAGGATAACTCTATCCCATCAACTCTAGTTTGTGTACCTCTATTCATAGGAGAACTCTATCACCTAAACTCTAGTTCAAGGACCTCCATCCATAGGAGAAATATATCCCCTAAACTCTAATTCATGGACCTCTATCCATAGGATAACTCTATCCCCTAAACTTTGGTTTGTGGATCTCTATCATTAGGAGAAATATATCCCCTAAAATCTAATTCATGGACCTCTATCCATAGGATAAATCTATCCCCTAAACTTTGGTTTGTGGATCTCTATCCTTAGGATAACTCTATCCCCTTAACTATGGTTCATGGATCTCTATCCACATGAGAAATCTATCCCCTTAACTCTAGTTCATGTATATCTATCCATAGGAGAACTCTATCCCCTTAAATATGGTCTACTCCAAATCTAGCTCAATACTCTACTCAAAAACTACTCCAAGCCTTCACACAAGGCTTGCTCAAATATGCAAAAAAATCTTCTCAAATCACTACTCCAATCTGCACCAAGCCTACTCACAAGGCTTTCTCAAATAAGCAATAAATTGTGCTCACAAATATGCCCAAATTTACACCAAGCCTACTCACAAGTCTTTCTCAAATCAGTAATAAAATTTACTCAAAAATCTACCCAAATCTACACCAATCCTACTCGTAAGGCTTGGTCAAATTAGCAACAAAATATGCTCACAAATCTCCCCAAATATGCACCAAGCCTACTCACAAGGCTTTCTCAAATATACTCTCAAATCTTGCCCAAATCTACTTCAAGTCTTCTCAAAATACTTTCTCAAATATACCTCAAACCTACTTCAAGTCTTCTCACAAGACTTGCTCATAACACATACTCAAAACTTGCTCATATAACCTACACAAATCTGCCTACAAGCCTTCTCAAAAGACTTTCTCAAAATAACTCACAACTACTCATCAAAACCTGTTCTCAACTATCCAAATATTACATACAAAATAATGTTCATATATTTCCAGATCTTGCATAATAGTTTCATCAAGTTTTTTATCTAATCTTCAATGTGCTTTCTTTCACTAAAGTAGTTTAGACATATTCTACCTAGAATTTATTTAACCTCTTGAACATATAGATAATTATATGCACTTGACAAATGCTCAATATGTTCTATACATTTATTAAGTCTATCACTTTCACATGTCTCACATTCAATAAATAATATCTCTCTCTTACAAATTCCTTTAAAATTAAATCATACTAGTGTATAACTTTGCTTCACAAAACTGGTTTATGTTCCTTGTAAATTTACTCTCAAAGATCAAACACAATAATGCATAAATTTGCTTCACAAAAATGGTCTCTAATACTTGCCCATTCACATTCAATGTCACTCAAATCAATGCCCAAATGCTTCACAAATTCATTCAACAATGCTGCTCAATTTTTTCTCAAACCCTAGCACAAGTGTTTTCAATTTCTTTCAAATATAAAGCACAACTTGTTCTCAAACCCAAGCACATATATTTCCAACAATGCACATACATAATCCTTATTTCTCCACCTTATGATTCAAAAATATTTTATCAACCAAACACCTTAAGGAAGGAATGATATAACCATACCTCTTAACTTGCTCTGACAAAGATATACCCTCAAATCCTGTCTTAAAATAATTTCCCTTTCAAAGTGCCACTTCAAAACTGGTTAGTAGATCTCTCTCTCAAATCATCCACATTAAATTCCTTCTCAAAACTTGTGCACAATAGAATCTAAAAATAATACTTTAAGGCTCTCTTTTTATCTTCACAAGATAAAGCTTCAAACAATGATCAAAACCTCTCAAATCTTCTTTTTCATCATACCACAAATACAATAAAAAATTAAACCACAATAACACCTTATATCTCCTATCTAAAAATGCAATATCACAACCTTCAAATTTCCTAGATCCTTTGACAATTTATTTTATGCAAACTTTACAATATCAAAACCTTGTTACACCTTATTACTCCTAAATTTGAATTTCAAATTTAAACTATTCTGCCCCCTTTTATTCAATCATGCACAACAAACTAAAACCTTAGTCACTCAATTTTTAATCAAAAATTTCATACCTTTTTCGAGCGCACGAATTACCCTCCTTTGTTGCCTTGCAAAAGTTATTTGTAGGAATTGACCCTATGACCTCCTAGTCCATAGTGCTTTAGCACTTTTTGGGCATCTAGTTGGGCTACCCTAGTAGGTAACAATGATAGTGCACAATTAAACCTTTAAACCTCTTCTTCACCATTGCCAATAAAACCTTGTCTCTGCTATCAAAAGTTCCATCTGTGGTAATAAAACCAACAACCACCTCTATCATAGAGCCTTAGCATTGACCCTGTGACCAATTGCACTTGACTATTAGCTGTGATAAAAATGTACAACAATTTTTCCTTGTCCTTTCATAAAAATTTATGCTTCTTTATCAAAAAAAATATTTGCATGACTCGAACCTGTGACCACCTTTCTTACAGTACCTTAGCACTGCCCCTGCAACTAGTTGTGCTAGCCTGCCAGTTGAAACCTCAATGTGCACCTTATTTTTTATTCTCTTTATACCTTTCACTAAAAAATGTGTCCCTACTCTTTTATTGCAATTCATCATTTCAAAATCACGAGCAAATAAAGCAATTTCACACCTCCACTTTGCTATGTTTTGAACCTTAATATATATGCATTTTGTCCTCCTCTTGCCAAGATGTCGACGCTCAACCTTTGATATATTTTTTATTTCTTTTCAAATAGCTTCCACAATTTTGGTACTCAAACCTCTTTTTCTTTTGGAATATTTAAATCTAAAAATATTTAAATATTATAAACCTTAAACCTTTGGCCCTTGGTGGTCTTATAAATATTTTTCAATAAAATATTTTAAGCCTTGTCCTTTATAATATTTAAATTTGGCATTTAAATATTATTACCTCTATATCTTGCCTTGCTATCCATGGAATATTTTTTCCATGACACCTTGCTTTGCCTCATTATCCTTGGATAATAATTCTATCTTATTATGCACCTTTGTCATCAATGATAACCAATGAAAACTCAAACCTTTGAAGATATTTGCCTTGCATTTTATTATTTCAACCTTGAAGATAAATCTCAACCATTTTACCTTTGACATCAATGACAACCAATATACTTAATATTTCCAATAGTAAACTATTATAATAATTAATCCATTAATTCTATATGAAACCTATGATTATCAATAATAAGGTGTTTAGATATTTTACTTGCTAATTAGTGTTAATTATTAATATTAACATTAATATTCAAATATTAAATCTATAAAAAAAATAATACTTGAAAGACTTTTATTCATCAATCTATACTTACCACACACACAAGCATATATGCTATTCAAACAAATAATATTACACACCATTATTTTATCCTTAATTAGGTGTTTATTTTTAATATAGTCTATCACTACCACCAACCTATTAAGGAGACTCATTGCACAAGAAAATTTCTAGCACAATGGTGTGAATATTCAATAAGCACAAATGCAATGCACCTAAATGAAGGGTATTATTTTACCCTAAGATGCTAATAAATGAGTCATCACCATCATTTTCCAAAAAATTCTCTCAACTTAACTAGTTATCCATATTAATCCACTAGTGAGAGCACTTGGTCTTGCAACCACAAATATATCAGTAGTATCATATTCCAAGAATAGAATTAAAGAAAATAGTGCAACTATTTACTAATAGCATAAAATAAGATTATGCATTAACATCAATACATAAATACATAGTTTATTTTCAAGTATAAGTCCTACCAAGGAGGATTATTACATACTCCCTCCCTTGGAAAAAATATAGTCCCCTATATTTCCTACAAGTAAGCAAACAAATATTTCATTCAAATAAGTATGGAATTTGTTACCTCATTTATTTAGCATTTTCTATGTGGAACAATTCTTAGAATACTAGTCCCACTAGACCTTACAATAATCTAGGGTTTGTTTCCTCAACATCTTGGAATGAAACACTGAAATCTTTATTTATCGCATCTCAATGGCTAAGGGATATTTCATATACAATTTTGAAACATTCCACATGTGAGTAGTATTAGCAACATATTTTCTAAGCAAAGATATGTGGAAAGTATCATTGATATTTGATGGGTTGGATGGCAAGACAATCCTATAGGCTACTGTACTAATATTATCTATGATTTCAAAAGATCCAATATAGTTAGGATCCAATTTAGTTGACTTGATGGCACTTTTCATGGGTCCAACTCTCAAGAATACTTTATCCCCATAAATAATTCTCTTGGTAATCTTGTCATATCAGGATAGCTCTTTTGGCGATCGATTGCTTCCTTGAACCTAAGCCAAATCACTTTAAGTTGCTCCTCCATATCTTGGATATTTTCTAATCTAATCATCACCCAATCCTCTATATTATCCCATGATAGAGGGGTTCTACATTTTTTTTCATACAAGGCTTAAAACGATGCCATTTCCAAAGATGCATGGTGACCATTATTATATGAAAATTTCATAAGATACAAAATGCCCTCTTATTTAGAATTTTGTTCCATGTAGTACATGTGAAGCATGTCCTCTAAAAATTGGTTTACTCTTTCTATTTGACCATCTATATTTGTATGATATGCAAAATTGATATTCAGCTTAGTGCCCTCTACATGGTGTAGAGCCTACAAAATTTTTGATGTGAACCTAGAATCCCTATTTAATATGATCACCTTAGGAAATCCATGTAGCCTAAATATTTCTTTAGCAAACTTTTTTACCACCATTGGTGCATCATCCTTAATGTTCTATGGTATGAAGTGTGCAACCTTGATCAACGTATCAACCACTAGAAGGATTACATCATGCTAGTACCTAGTCTTACGTAAACCCATAGTAAAATCCATAGAAATTACCTACCATTTTTGCATAGGTACATCATGTGGGTATAATATCACTATTGGTTATTAATGTTTTACCTTAACTTTCCAATATTCTAAATATTTTTCAAGAAAACTAGTGATATCTTACTTCATTTTAGCCTAATATAAAATATTTTTTATTTTTCCCTCATTTTTTACCCTCATAGATGAGAAGAATAGGGTGAATTATGTACCTCTTGCATAATTAATCCCCTTAGATCACTATTTTTGGGTATAATTACCCTATCCTTGAAGAATAAAAGTCCATATTTTATGTTGAAACCCTCATTCTGTTCAAGATTTCTCTTAGTTTTATGCCAAATTTCTATGCAATATGGGTCTCAAAGCTGCATTTCTTGACCCTATCCATAAAGTCCATATGAATTTGTATTAGTGTAGCTATGTGCTTTCTCCTACTCAAGGTATCTACAACCTTATTTTATTTTCCTTTGATATACTCAATACCAAAGTCGTATTTAGCTAAGAAATCTATCTATCTTCTTTATCTTACTTTTAGCATTGGTTGGGTAAAAATATACCATATAATTTGATGGTAATTCCTTAGCTCAAATGGTTTTACCAAAAAATAATGTATTTAAAACTTTAAGGTATGCATAATTGTTTCCAATTCTATGTAATGTGTAGAATAGTTTATCTCATGCTTCTTGAGTTTTCTAGACTCATAGGCTATTGTAGCCTCTTCCTGAGACAATACCCCACTCAAAACTTCTAAGGAAACATTTGTACACATAGTAATGTTCCTAAGAGGATCAAGTACCTTGATAATTAGTGCCATTTTTAGCTTATTTTTTAAAGCCTCAAATGTGGTTTCACATTTATCTATCCATTTGAACTCTTTTTCCTTTTTTGAAGGTTGGTGATTGAATAGGTAACCTTAGAGTAATATCTCATAAAACATCTATAATAACTAGTGAGTCCTATAGACACCTAAAATGTTTCATGTTGAGGAGACTAGCTATATGGACTTCTTATAGACCATATAACTGACATTGGATAGCCATAGGACTCAAAAGGTGGTTTTCACCACTCAAAAAAGGAAATTCTCCTTTGCAAGCATGGTCATATCACCCTAAGATGACCTTCAAACCATAGCTATATCACACCTAGATAGCCTCTGTTGTAATCACAATGACACTGAGAGGGGGGAGTGAATCAGTGTGATCTTTAAAAATTCTAAAACATATAGTTTTAAATCCAGCAGCAGTTTAAACTGATAAAAGAAATATCAAAATGCAGCAAGAAAGCATGACACACAACACAGTAATTTAACGAGGTTCACCAATGTGGCTACTCCTCAAAATGACTGCTTGGACTACCATCCAAATCCAGCCAATGCAAAGCTACAACTTTACAATATCTTTTACCAAGCACCAACTGGAAGGAGCACCAACCCCTTTGCTTTATCTGCTTTAGGCAGAATGGAGCACCGACTCCTAATTTACCAGCACCTACTGGAAAGAGGCACCAACCCCTTATGCCAAGCTACAACTTGGAAGACAATAATAAAAATTACAGAATAAAACTTTCACCTCATTTCTCATAGTCTGCTATTTTTTTGCATTCTGTTGCTTCTGCGCAACACGATTCGCACTATCCGACCGCTTCTCTGTACTTCTTCGCACTCTCTGTTGTAATCAGATGATCGATCACTTTTGCAGTCTACGCATTATCACTTCGGACTTGGAACACAACCTCTGCACATCGCGCTCTTAATTCACGAAGATTCGATATGCACTCTTCACTTCGTCACAAAAGAAATATCACTTCAGCCTTAGCTCAAATCGAAACGACTCACTCTCTGCATGCACTGCAAATTTTGCATGCACACCTTATCTTCGCACAAGTCACATTCCATCTTGAATTAGCCCTCCTTTTATAGAAGAAATATTCAAGAACAATATTGAGATCATAGTCGATCGTAAACCCTAAGAGAGCGTCGGTTGTCAAACCCTTATGATTATTCATCGGCTTAAAACCCTAATGAATTCACTTCTTTGTCACCTTTACCTTTACTATTGTCGCAAACTACTAACATGTCATGATATCGTGACACTTTTTGTAGCCATACGCCTTCATGCCCTCTTGTCGATGAAATCGTGACCCTTTTGGCCTTTGAAAGCTTTGCCACCGTTCTTGTCACGAAATCATGACACTTCGAACTTTTGCTGACGTCATCCTCAATCTTGTCACGAAATCACGATGCTTTCGACTTCCTGAGGCTTTTCTTGCAACTCGTCGTGAAATCGCGACACTTTTATTTTTCGACGTCATCCTCATCTTTGTGAAATCGTGATGCTTTCGCTTCCAGGCTTTTCTTTGCACCTATCTGAAATCGTGACACTTTCAATTTTTCTGACGTCATCCTCATCTTTGTCGCGAAATCATGACGCTTTGGCTTCCGTACAATCCTAGCTTCATGCAGTAGCGAAATCGCTACAACTTTGTGCCTTGTGCTTTCGACTTGCTTCATATTTTGAGTTCGAATTTTGACTTGTAGCGAAATCGCTACACCTTCACATTGTGCACTTTTGACTTGTAGCGAAATCGCTACACCTTCGTGTTGTGCTTTTTCAACTTGTAGTGAAATCGCTACACCTTTGTTTTGTGCAATTTTGACCCGTAGCGAAATCGCTACACTTCTTTGTGCACTTTTTTACTTGTAGCGAAATCGCTACACCTTTCAACTATTTGACATGTAGCTAAATCGCTACAACTTTTTCACTTAACGCTTTCTCCTTGCTTCGGCCACGAAAATCCAACATGTAGCGAAATCGCTACATTTCTCGACTTAGCTTCTTGGCCTTCAACATGTCGTGAAATCATGACGTTTGCCTTCCCTTCTCTCTCAACTTCCCCAAGACATTTCTTCTCTCTCCTCACTTGTCGTGAAATCGTGACATTTTCAACCTGCCTTCTCTCTCCTCACTTGTCATGAAATCATGACATTTTTTGCCTTCTCTCTCCTTCGACTTGTCGCGAAATCATGACAGAAAACATGTCGCGATATCGCGACAGTTTTCTAACTTGTCTTTTTCTTTGAATTTTTTCTATCTTCTGCATCTGAATGACTCCTAAACTGTCTGTCCACTGCATCATTGGATCTAACTGCCTGTGTTGACAACAATGACAAACTTCTTGCAACACCTTGCTCAACAATCTCCCCCTTTGGAATTGTTGGCAACACCTGTGTACATTCCTCGTACCTCTTCTCCCCCTTTGTCAATAATACCAAAGGGTCGCTGCAGACTCCCCCGAGTCCATCCTCACACTTCTCGGGCACAATTTGTTGCATCTAGCACAAATCATGATCATGAGCAAAAGAATAGTCAAATATTCAAATGCTCCCCCTGAGAAGGTGATCCCTGTAGCTAGTCACTTCTTAGGAAGTGTGACTACTCCTAATTTGCTTCGAAGATACTCAAATACTTCCTTGGGCAAAGGTTTTGTAAAAATATCTGCTACTTGTTCTGTAGTTGGGACATAGTCCAATTTAACTTCTCCTTCGCAACTTTCTCCTTCAAGAAATGATACCTTATAGCAATGTGCTTTGTCCGTGAGTGCATTACTGGATTCTTAGAGATGTTAATTGCACTGGTGTTATCACACTTTACTGATATTGGTTCACTAAAATTAATACCTAGATCTTTCAAAGTTTGTTTCATCCACAAGACTTGTGTGCAACATGTTGCTGCTAGCAATATATTCCCGCCTCAGCTGTAGATAAAGAAACCGACTCTTGCTTCTTACTGTGCCATGCAACCAATCTGTCCCCCAAATAGAATGCACCTCCACTGGTACTCTTTCTGTCATCAACACATCCAGCCCAATCTGCATCTGAATATGATATAAGAGTGAAGTCTTTGCCTTTTGGATACCACAACCCATACTCCATGGTGCCCTTGAGATACCGAAAAATCCTTTTAACCGTTGTCACATGAGTCTCTTTGGGACCGGCTCTGAAATCTAGCTACCATGCAAACCGCCTATAGAATATCGAGTCCAGTTGCCGTTAAATATAGTAAGCTTCCTATCATAGATCTATACATGGTTTGATCTACGAGTGGAGATTTGTCTTCTTTACTCAACTTGCAGCTTGTTGTCATGGGAGTGCTTATCGGCTTACGATCCTCCATAGTGAACCTCTTTAGCATTTCTTTCACATACTTGATTTGGGAAATGAATATGCCTTTCTCATTTTGATTAACTTGTAGCCCAAGAAAGTAAGACAGTTCACCAATCATAGACATTTCAAATTCATTCTGCATCTTATTTGCTAAGTCTTTACAAGATTCATCTTTGTTGCTTCCAAATATGATATCATCTACATAGACAACAAGAACAATGAGATGCCCACCTTCTGTTTTTACATACAGATTCATCGTCCACTAAACCTTTCTTGAATCCTGTTGAGAAATATAATTATCTAGCCTTGCATACCATGCCCATGGTGCTTGTTTTAATCCATACAATGCTTTCTTTAATTTTCAGACAAGGTTAGGATCTTCACTAATTTGAAAGCCATCTGGTTGTTCAATATAGACCTCTTCTTCAAGTTTCCCATTTAAAAAGGCAGATTTTACATCCATCCGATAAACTCTGAAGTTCTTGTGGACTGCTAAGGCCAAGAAACATTCTAATTGCTTCTAATCCGGCCACTGGTGCAAAAGTCTCTTCAAAATCAATGCCTTCGACCTGTGCATACCCTTTACAAACCAGTCTTGCTTTGTTCCTAATGACTTGTCCGTCTTCATTTAATTTGTTCCGAAATATCCATTTGGTGCCGATTACATTCTTATTTGCAGGTCTAGGTACTAATTCCCAAGTTCTGTTCTTTTCAATCTGATCTAACTCTTCATTTATTGCCTTCATCCAGCTATCATCTTTGCTTGCTTCATCTATGTTTTTGGGCTCAATGCTTGATAAAAGAGAGTAATTACTTATTACTTTCTTTCTTGTCTGAATGCCGGCTGTGGGATCTCCAATTATTTGGTCTCTAGGATGATTTTTCTGCCATTGCCTGTTTTGAATTTTCTGTTTTCTTGCACCTCCGAGTCATCGGATAAGTTATCCTGCATCAACCGTAGACGTATTTTCTGTTCCATGCACCTCATCTCCTTCAATGACTTCTTCGTAGATTGGGTAGTTTTCTTCAAAGTTAACTATTTGTTTCCTCCCTTCATCGAATTTAACATCTCGCACTTGTCCACAATTTTCTTGAGTCTATTGTTGTAGCATTTGTAAGCTTTGCTATTTGGAGAATAACCAACAAAAACACCTTCATCTCGCTCTATCTTCAAACTTCCCAAGGTTGTCATCAGTTTTTCTGATGTAGCACTTACAGCCAAATACTTTGAGATGTTTTGTTGTTGCTTTTCTACCAAACCACAACTCATAAGGTGTTTTGCATTCATGAGTTCTTAACATATATCTGTTTTGAATGTATACTGCTGTGTGAACTGCTTCTTTCCAGAATCTATCTACTATTTTGTTTTCTGCCAGCATGGTGCGTGCCATTTCCTGTATAGTTCTATTCTTTCTCTCTACTACACCATTCTACTGGGGAGTTCTAGTTGCTAAATATTGTCTCCTGATACCATATTTTTCACAGTATTCTATAAATTCATTCGAAATGAATTCTCCTCCTCTGTCTGATCGCAAGCATTTAATCCTTTTTCCTGTTTCATTCTCAACTAGCTGTTTGAAGGTTCTGAACATTTCAAAAGCTTCTGTTTTATCTTTTAGGAAGAATATCCATGTCATTCTGGAATAATCATCGATACACAGCATAAAGTATTTGTCGCCGTTTATGCTTTGAGTTCTCATGGGTCCACATAAGTCCGTATGAATGAGTTCCAAAGGCCTGCTAGTGTGGTATTCTTTTGTTTTAAATGAAACTCTGGTTTGCTTTCCCTTCTGACATGAAGCACAAACACTTTTTGAAGGTTTCTTAATGGTTGGAATATCTCTCACTGCTTGTTTAGAGCTGATTTTCACCAAATTATCAAAACTTATGTGTCCAAGCCTCTTATGCCACAACCAGTTCTCTTCTTCTTGTCCAATGAAGCACGTACCTTCTGAAGTTTCTAAGAGTGTGTACAGATTGCCGGACGTCCTTGAGCCAGTTGCTATCAATTTCCCACTATTTACTTTTCTTACTTCACAACCCTCGCTTCTTGAAGACTACTTCATGTCCTTTATCACGGATTTGACTCACACTTAACGAAGTTATGTTTCAAACCATCCACAAATAAAACTTCTTCTCGACTTGATTTTCCCTTCACTAATTTTGATAGATCCTTTACCTATTATTTTGGCTCCATCATTATTGCCAAACTTCACAGAACCACCCTCATATTTCTGTAGTTTTTCAAATTTCTGTTTATCACCTGTCATATGACTTGAGCACCCACTATCAAGGATCCACGGTACACATTTATTCTGAGCTCTAAAAGTTGTCTGCACTATTAAAGATTCCTGTTCTTTCCTGAGCTGTTCTTTTTGTTTCCATTATGTTTTAACTGTGGTGTTGGGTTCTAGCTTGGATTTCCCCTTTTTAGAATCTTGCACATATCCTTCAGAAGAAATTCTATTTTGTTTTGCCCTATATGGTTGAATTCTTCTTTTCTGAGATTGATTTGAAATAGAAATACTGCGACAGTTTCTAGCAATATGCCCAAAGTTGTGACAATTAAAGCATTCTACTGCATAACTCATTAGAGGAGCAAAAGCATTTCTACTAGTGAAACTTCTAGGACCTATATTGTACTTGCAGTCCACAATTTTATGCCCATAACCATTACATTTAAAATAGAAACCATAGAAATAATGATTGAACCTGAAAGATGGTTTTTGCCAAGTTGTTGCAGGAGCCTTGGATCTTCTTTTCTTTTGATGTGTGACCTTGGTAAAGCCGTCATTGTCAGTTCCTATTTCAGGACTGGCATTACTGCTTTCTTTTGCCTGATTTGTTTTTCTTTCAACAACCTGTTTCTTGTCTTTACTCTTTTCACATTCAACATTGCTTGCCTTTGGTCCATTTGATGATTCTCCTTCAGTAAAGCCCAGACCAAATTTGATACCTGTGGGTCTTTGATCGCTTAGGATTTTGTCCAGCTTCATCGAACTTTCATCACGTTTTAAATGACAGCTAATTTTTTGATCCAGCTCTTGTATCTGTATTCGAAGACTAACATTTTCTTCTTCCAATTTGCAACAGTAATCTATCTTCATGGTTACCTGTACTTCAAGATCTTCGGACATTTTCTTGTACTCTTCTGTCTATGTTTTTAGACTGGCTATAATGTCATTTGCATCCTCAAGCTTCCTTAACAATTTTTTATTCTTTCTTTTCTCAGATTTCCATTCCATAAGAGCAGAAACCAGCTCACCTTCTAAATCAACTTCAGCCTCACCTATTTCAATAGATACTTCAGAGTTCATTCCTTCTCTCTTTTGTGTGTTTTCTGCCTCTTTTGATTCTTCTACTTCAAATGCCATAAAGAGAGCCTCACCTGTTCCTTCTTCAGAGTCTTCACTAGAACTGTCCTCTGAAGATTCTGCATTTCGGGAGATAAAGCTTTTCTTTTTGAAATTGCCTTTTCTGAAGTTTGTTTTCTTCCTCCATTCACCTCTTTCTTGATGCTGAGTTTCTTCACCTTTGTTCTTGTCATTGAGAGGACATTTGATAGCAAAGTGTCCAATGCCTCCACAATTGAAACATTTAAAAGGTAGCTTTCCTTTGTATTTTCCTTTTCCTTTTCTCAGCTTTCTGACAAAATTTGCTTCCATTTCATCTGAAGCATCCTCTTCTTCAGACTCTTGTTTTGTGCTTTTGCCTTTTAGGGCTTTGAAAGTTGCTTCTCTATCTGTGGGATTAGACCTTCCTATTCTCATTTCAAAAGCAGTCAAAGAACCATGCATCTCATCCATACTAAAACTATTTAGATCTTTGGCTTCTTCTATGGTAGAGACTTTAGAATCAAATCTAGGAGGGAGCGATCTTAATACCTTTTTCACGATAGCAGCATCGGTTAATTCTTCGTCGAGACCTCTGATTGAATTGGTGATCCCATTGACTCTTTGCATGAAGGTCTCTATGTTCTCATCATTGTCCATCTTTAAAGATTCGTATTGAGCTCGATGTGCTTGAAGCTTGGCCTCCTTGATCCTATCATCTCCTTCATGGATGTTCTCTAGTTTATCCCATATATCTTTTGCTGATTCACAATTTATGACCTTGACTAGCTCACTGTCCACTAGTCCACACATGATGGCATTTTTTGCTTTTGAATCATATTCAAATGCCTTTTTACCAGTAGTGTCTGTTGGAGCGGTGGCAGGAGCTTTGTAACCATTAACTACTGCACCCCAGATGTCAAAACCCAAAGCACTGAGATATGTCCGCATTCTAATTTTCCAGAACGCATAGTTAGTCCCATCAAACAATGGTGCTTTGTTCGAGGAGAAACCTTCACCACTTGCCATTGCGTAACTTCCAAGATCACCTTAGCTGTTTAAGCCTGTTCAGGTACTTGGCTCTGATACCAATTGTTGTAATCACAATGACACTGAGAGGGGGGGTGAATCAGTGTGATCTTTAAAAATTCTAAAACATATAGTTTTAAATCCAGCAGCAGTTTAAACTGATAAAAGAAATATCAAAATGCAGCAAGAAAGCATGACACACAACACAATAATTTAACGAGGTTCACCAATGTGGCTACTCCTCAAAATGACTGCTTGGACTACCATCCAAATCCAGCCAATGCAAAGCTACAACTTTACAATATCTTTTACCAACACCCGGAAGGAGCACCAACCCCTTTGCTTTATCTCGTTTCAGCGAGAATGGAGCACCGACTCCTAATTTACCAAGCACCTACCGGAAAGAGGCACCAACCCCTTATGCCAAGCTACAACTTGGAAGACAATAATAAATATTACAGAATAAAACTTTCACCTCATTTCTCATAGTCTGCTATTTTTTTGCATTCTGCTGCTTCTGCGCAACACGATTCGCACTATCCGACCGCTTCTCTGTACTTCTTCGCACTCTCTACTGCAATCAGAAGATCGATCACTTCTGCAGTCTATGCATTATTACTTCGGACTTGAAACACAACCTCTGCACATCGCGCTCTTAATTCACGAAGATTCGATATGCACTCTTCACTTCGTCACAAAGAAATATCACTTCAGCCTTAGCTCAAATCGAAATGACTCACTCTCTATGCACTACAAATTTTGCATGCACACATTATCTTCGCACAAGTCACATTTCAATCTTGAATTAGCCCTCCTTTTATAGAAGAAATCTTCAAGAACAATATTAAATCATAGTCGTTAACCCTAAGGAGCGTCGCTCAAACCCTAATGATTCGACTTCAAACCCTAAAATATTCCTTAAACCCTAAAATTCCTTAAACCCTAAAAACTCTAAACCCAATTCACTTCAAACCCTAAAAATTAAAAATTCGCTTCAAACCACTCCATTTAAAACCCTAAAATGTCGGCTTCAAACCCTAAAAATTCGCTTAAAACCCTAGAAAATGTCGACTCAAAACCCTAAAATCGTCGACCTCGATTCAACTTTCCCTCAACCTTACCTTTGTAATTTCGAAATACTAACATGTCACGATATCATGACACTTTTTGTAGTCATACGCCTTCATGCCCTTGCTATCATGAAATCGTGACCATTTTGGCCTTTGAAAGCTTTGCCATCGTTCTTGTCACGAAATCGTGACACTTCGAACTTTTGCTTACGTCATCCTCATTCTTGTCACGAAATCGTGACGCTTTCGGCTTCCAGGCTTTTCTTTGCAACCCTGTCCATGAAATCGTGACACTTTCAGCTTTTGTTGACGTCATCCTCAGCTTGTCGTTGTCGTAAATCACGATCTCGCTTCCTAGGCTTTTCTTTGCAACCTTGTCATGAAATCGTGACACTTTCAATTTTTTGACGTCATCCTCAGCTTTGTCATGAAATCATGACGCTTTCGGCTTCCGTACAATTCTTGCTTCATGCAGTAGCGAAATCGCTACAACATTGTGCCTTGTGCTTTCAACTTGCTTCAACTTTGAGTTCTACTTTTGACTGTAGCGAAATCGCTACACCTTCCACTTATGCACTTTTGGACTTGTAGCGATAATCGCTACACCTTCGTGTTTGTGCTTTTTCAACTTGTAGCGAAATCGCTACACCTTTGTTTTGTGCAATTTTGACACGTAGCGAAATCGCTACACCTTTGCTTTGTGACTTTTAACTTGTAGCGAAATCGCTACACCTTATGCTTTCGAGCACTTTTGACATGTAGCGAAATCGCTACAACTTTTTCACTTAACGCTTTCTCCTTGCTTTGGTTAGCAAAAATTCAACATGTAGCAAAATCGCTACAGTTTCTCGACTTAGCTTCTTGGCCTCCAACATGTCGAAATCACGACAGTTTGCCTTGCGCCTTCTCTCTCCTCCATTGTCTGAAATCATGACATTTTACTATGCCTTCTCTCTCCTCCGACTTGTCTGAAATCGTGACATTTTCAACGCCTTCTCTCTCCTCCGACTTGTCATGAAATCATGACATTTTCAACTGCGCCTTCTCTCTCCTCCGACTTGTCGTGAAATCATGACATTTTCGAATGCGCCTTCTCTCTCCTCCGACTTGTCGCGAAATCGCGATAGAAAACATGTCGCGATATCGCGACAGTTTTCTAACTTGTCTTTTTCTTTGAATTTTTTCTATCTTCTGCATCTGAATGACTCCTACACTGTCTGTCCACTGCATCATTGGATCTAACCGCTCGTGTTGACAACAATGACAAACTTCTTGCAACACCTTGCTCAACAATCTCCCCCTTTGGAATTGTTGGCAACACCTGTGTACATTCCTCGTAACTCTTCTCCCCCTTTGTCAATAATACCAAAGGGCTGCTGCAGACTCCCCCGAGTCCATCCTCACACTTCTCAGGCACAATTTGTTGCATCTGGCACAAATTATGATTATGAGCAAAAGAATAGTCAAATACTCAAATGCTCCCCCCGAGAAAGTGATCCCCGTAGCTAGTCACTTCTTAGGAAGTGTGACTACTCCTAATTTGCTTCGAAGGTACTCAAATACTTCCTTGGGCAAAGGTTTTGTAAAAATATCTGCTACTTGTTCTGTAGTTGGGACATAGTCCAATTTAACTTCTCCTTCTGCAACTTTCTCCTTCAAGAAATGATACCTTATAGCAATGTGCTTTGTCCGTGAGTGCATTACTGGATTCTTAGAGATGTTAATTGCACTGGTGTTATCACACTTTACTGATATTGGTTCACTAAAATTAATACCTAGATCTTTCAAAGTTTGTTTCATCCACAAGACTTGTGTGCAACATGTTGCTGCTGCAATATATTCTCCCTCAGCTGTAGATAAAGAAACTGACTCTTGCTTCTTACTGTGCCATGCAACCAATCTGTCCCCCAAATAGAATGCACCTCCACTGGTACTCTTTCTGTCATCAACACATCCAGCCCAATCTGCATCCGAATATGATATAAGAGTGAAGTCTTTGCCTTTTGGATACCACAACCCATACTCAATGGTGCCCTTGAGATACCGAAAAATCCTTTTAACTGCTGTCACATGAGTCTCTTTGGGACTGGCCTGAAATCTAGCTACCATGCAAACTGCCTGCAGAATATCAGGTCTGGTTGCTGTTAAATATAGTAAGCTTCCTATCATTGATCTATACATGGTTTGATCTACAGGTGGAGATTTGTCTTCTTTACTCAACTTGCAGCCTGTTGTCATGGGAGTGCTTACTGGCTTACAGTCCTCCATAGTGAACCTCTTTAGCATTTCTTTCACATATTTGATTTGGGAAATGAATATGCCTTTCTCATTTTGATTAACTTGTAGCCCCAGAAAGTAAGACAGTTCACCAATCATAGACATTTCAAATTCATTCTCGCATCTTATTTGCTAAGTCTTTACAAGATTCATCTTTGTTGCTGCCAAATATGATATCATCTACATAGACAACTAGAACAATGAGATGCCCACCTTCTGTTTTTACATATAGATTACTGTCCACTAAACCTTTCTTGAATCCCTGTTGAGAGAGATAATTATCTAGCCTTGCATACCATGCCCGTGGTGCTTGTTTTAATCCATACAGTGCTTTCTTTAATTTGCAGACAAGGTTAGGATCTTCACTAATTTGAAAGCCATCTGGTTGTTCAATATAGACCTCTTCTTCAAGTTTCCCATTTAAAAAGGCAGATTTTACATCCATCTGATAAACTCTAAAGTTCTTGTGGACTGCTAAGGCCAAAAACATTCTAATTGCTTCTAATCTGGCCATTGGTGCAAAAGTCTCTTCAAAATCAATGCCTTTGACCTGTGCATACCCTTTACAAACCAGTCTTGCTTTGTTCCTAATGACCTATCCGTCTTCATTTAATTTGTTCCGAAATATCCATTTGGTGTCGATTATATTCTTATTTGCAAGTCTAGGTACTAATTCCCAAGTTCTGTTCTTTTCAATCTGATCCAACTCTTCATTTATTGCCTTCATCCAGCTATCATCTTTGCTTGCTTCATCTATGTTTTTGGGCTCAATGTTGGATAAAAGAGAGTAATTACTTATTACTTTCTTTCTTGTCTGAATGCCACCTGTGGGATCTCCAATTATTTGGTCTCTAGGATGATTTTTCTGCCAACTTGCCTATTTTGAATTTTTTGTTTTCTTGCACCTCTCGAGTCATCGGATAAGTTATCTCGCATCAACCGTAGACGTATTTTCTGTTCCATGCACCTCATCTCCTTCAATGACTTCTTCGTAGATTGGGTAGTTTTCTTCAAAGTTAACTATTTGTTTCCTCCCTTCATCGAATTTAACATCTGCACTGTCCACAATTTTCTTGAGTCTCTTGTTGTAGCATTTGTAAGCTTTGCTATTTGGAGAATAACCAACAAAAACACCTTCATCTGCTCTATCTTCAAACTTCCCAAGGTTGTCATCAGTTTTTCTGATGTAGCACTTACAGCCAAATACTTTGAGATGTTTTGCTGTTGCTTTTCTACCAAACCACAACTCATAAGGTGTTTTGCATTCATGAGTTCTTAACATATATCTGTTTTGAATGTATACTATAGTGTGAACTGCTTCTTTCCAGAATCTATCTGCTATTTTGTTTTCTGCCAGCATGGTGCGTGCCATTTCCTGTATAGTTCTGTTCTTTCTCTCTACTACACCATTCTGTTGAGGAGTTCTAGCTGCTGAATATTGTCTCCTGATACCATATTTTTCATAGTATTCTGTAAATTCATTCGAAATGAATTCTCCTCCTCTGTCTGATCGCAAGCATTTAATCCTTTTTCCTGTTTCATTCTCAACTAGCTGTTTGAAGGTTCTGAACATTTCAAAAGCTTCTGTTTTATCTTTTAGGAAGAATATCCATGTCATTCTGGAATAATCATCGATACACAGCATAAAGTATTTGTCGCCGTTTATGCTTTGAGTTCTCATGGGTCCACATAAGTCCGTATGAATAAGTTCCAAAGGCCTGCTAGTGTGGTATTCTTTTGTTTTAAATGAAACTCTGGTTTGCTTTCCCTTCTGACATGAAGCACAAACATTGTTTGAAGGTTTCTTAATGGTTGGAATATCTCTCACTGCTTTTTTAGAGCTGATTTTCACCAAATTATCAAAACTTATGTGTCCAAGCCTCTTATGCCACAACCAGTTCTCTTCTTCTTGTCCAATGAAGCACATACCTTCTGAAGATTCTGAGAGTGTGTACAGATTGCCAGACGTCCTTGAGCCGGTTGCTATCAATTTCCCACTGTTTATTTTTTTGACTTCACAACCCTGCTTCTTGAAGACTACTTCATGTCCTTTATCACAGATTTGACTCACACTTAACAGGTTATGTTTCAAACCATCCACAAATAAAACTTCTTCTGACTTGATTTTCCCTTCACTAATTTTGATAGATCCTTTTCCTATTATTTTGGCTCCATCATTATTTCCAAACTTCACGGAGCCACCCTCATATTTCTGTAGTTTTTCAAATTTCTGTTTATCACCTGTCATATGACTTGAGCACCCACTATCAAGGATCCACGGTACACATTTATTCTGAGCTCTAAAAGTTGTCTGCACTATTAAAGATTCCTGTTCTTTCCTGAGATGTTCTTTTTGTTTCCATTCTATTTTAACTGTGGTGTTGGGTTCTAGCTTGGATTTCCCCTTTTCAGAATCTTGCACATATCCTTCAGAAGAAATTCTATTTTGTTTTGCCCTATATGGTTGAATTCTTCTTTTCTAAGATTGATTTGAAACAGAAATACTACGACAGTTTCTAGCAATATGCCCAAAGTTGTGACAATTAAAGCATTCTACTGCATAACTCATTAGAGGAGCAAAAGCATTTCTACTAGTGAAACTTCTAGGACCTATATTGTACTTGCAGTCCACAATTTTATGCCCATAACCATTACATTTAAAATAGAAACCATAGAAATAATGATTGAACCTGAAAGATGGTTTTTGCCAAGTTGTTGCAGGAGCCTTAGATCTTCTTTTCTTTTGATGTGTGACCTTGGTAAAGCCGTCATTGTCAGTTCCTATTTCAGGACTGGCATTATTGCTTTCTTTTGCCTGATTTGTTTTTCTTTCAATAGCCTGTTTCTTGTCTTTACTCTTTTCACATTCAACATTGCTTGCCTTTGGTCCATTTGATGATTCTCCTTCAGTAAAGCCTAGACCGAATTTGATACCTGTGGGTCTTTGATCGCTTAGGATTTTGTCCAGCTTCATCGAACTTTCATCACGTTTTAAATGACAGCTAATTTTTTGATCCAGCTCTTGTATCTGTATTCGAAGACTAACATTTTCTTCTTCCAATTTGCAACAGTAATCTATCTTCATGGTTACCTGTACTTCAAGATCTTCGAACATTTTCTTGTACTCTTCTATCTGTGTTTTTAGACTGGCTATAATGTCATTTGCATCCTCAAGCTTCCTTAACAATTTTTTATTCTTTCTTTTCTCAGATTTCCATTCCATAAGAGCAGAAACCAGCTCACCTTCTAAATCAACTTCAGCCTCACCTATTTCAATAGATACTTCAGAGTTCATTCCTTCTCTCTTTTGTGTGTTTTTTGCCTCTTCTGATTCTTCTACTTCAAATGCCATAAAGAGAGCCTCACCTGTTCCTTCTTCAGAGTCTTCACTAGAACTGTCCTCTGAAGATTCTGCATTTCGGGAGATAAAGCTTTTCTTTTTGAAATTGCCTTTTCTGAAGTTTGTTTTCTTCCTCCATTCACCTCTTTCTTGATGCTGAGTTTCTTCACCTTTGTTCTTGTCATTGAGAGGACATTTGATAGCAAAGTGTCCAATGCCTCCACAATTGAAACATTTAAAAGGTAGCTTTCCTTTGTATTTTCCTTTTCCTTTTCTCAGCTTTCTGACAAAATTTGCTTCCATTTCATCTGAAGCATCCTCTTCTTCAGACTCTTGTTTTGTGCTTTTGCCTTTTAGGGCTTTGAAAGCTGCTTCTCTATCTGTGGGATTAGACCTTCCTATTCTCATTTCAAAAGCAGTCAAAGAACCATGCATCTCATCCATACTAAAACTATTTAGATCTTTGGCTTCTTCTATGGCAGAGACTTTAGAATCAAATCTAGGAGGGAGCGATCTTAATACCTTTTTCACGATAGCAACATCGGTTAATTCTTCGTCGAGACCTCTCGATTGAATTGGTGATCCCATTGACTCTTTGCATGAAAGTCTCTATGTTCTCATCATTGTCCATCTTTAAAGATTCGTATTGAGCTCGATGTGCTTGAAGCTTGGCCTCCTTGATCCTATCATCTCCTTCATGAATGTTCTCTAGTTTATCCCATATATCTTTTGCTTGATTCACAATTTATGACCTTGACTAGCTCACTGTCCACTAGTCCACACATGATGGCATTTTTTGCTTTTGAATCATATTCAAATGCCTTTTTACCAATAGTGTCTGTTGGAGCGGTGGCAGGAGCTTTGTAACCATTAACTACCGCACCCCAGATGTCAAAACCCAAAGCACTAAGATATGTCTGCATTCTAATTTTCCAGAACGCATAATTAGTCCCATCAAACAATGGTGCTTTGTTCGAGGAGAAACCTTCACCACTTGCCATTGCGTAACTTCCAAGATCACCTTAGCTGTTTAAGCCTGTTCAAGTACTTGGATCTGATACCAATTGTTGTAATCACAATGACACTGAGAGGGGGGTGAATCAGTGTGATCTTTAAAAATTCTAAAACATATAGTTTTAAATCCAGCAACAGTTTAAAGCAGATAAAAGAAATATCAAATGCAGCAAGAAAGCATCACACACAACACAACAATTTAACGAGGTTCACCAATGTGGCTACTCCTCAAAATGACTGCTTGGACTACCATCCAAATCCAGCCAATGCAAAGCTACAACTTTACAATATCTTTTACCAGCACCAACTGGAAGGAGCACCAACCCCTTTGCTTTATCTGTTTCAGGCAGAATGGAGCACCAACTCCTAATTTACCAGCACCTACTGGAAAGAGGCACCAACCCCTTATGCCAAGCTACAACTTGGAAGACAATAATAAAAATTACAGAATAAAACTTTCACCTCATTTCTCATAGTCTTCTATTTTTCTGCATTCTGCTGCTTCTACGCAACACGATTCGCACTATCCGACCGCTTCTCTGTACTTCTTCGCACTCTCTGCTGTAATCAGATGATCGATCACTTCTGTAGTCTGCTCATTATCACTTCGGACTTGGAACACAACCTCTGCACATCGCGCTCTTAATTCACGAAGATTCGATATGCACTCTTCACTTCGTCACAAAAGAAATATCACTTCAGCCTTAGCTCAAATCGAAACGACTCACTCTCTACGCACTGCAAATTTTGCATGCACACCTTATCTTCGCACAAGTCACTTTCCATCTTGAATTAGCCCTCCTTTTATAGAAGAAATCTTCAAGAACAATTCTTAAATCATAGTCGGCTGTAACCCTAAGGACGTCGACTGCAAACCCTAATGATGTCGACTTCAAACCCTAGAATTTTTTGGCTGCTTAAACCTGGTGATTGTCGGCTACAAACCCTAAAAACGTCTGCTGTAAAACCCTAGCAAATGTCAGCTTCAAAACCCTAAAAATGTCTGCTATAAAACCCTTGAGTCATCGGATAAATTATCTACATCAACCGTAGACGTATTTTTTGTTCCATGCACCTCATCTCCTTCAATAACTTCTTCATAGATTGGGTATTTTTCTTGAAATTTAACTATTTGTTTCCTCCCTTCATCGAATTTAACATCTGCACTGTCCACAATTTTCTTGAGTCTCTTGTTGTAGCATTTGTAAGCTTTGCTATTTTGAGAATAACCAACAAAAACACCTTCATCTTCTCTATCTTCAAACTTCCCAAGGTTGTCATCAGTTTTTTTGATGTAGCACATACAACCAAATACTTTGAGATGCTTTTGCTTCTCTTTGCTTTTCTACCAAACCACAACTCATAAGGTGTTTTGCATTCATGAGTTCTTAACATGTATCCGTTTTGAATGTATACTCGCTATGTGAACCGCTTCTTTCCGTAATCTATCTCGCTATTTTGTTTTCTCGCAAAGATGGTGCGTGCCATTTCCTATATAGTTCTGTTCTTTCTCTCTACTACACCATTCTGCTGAGGAGTTCTGGCTGTTGAATATTGTCTCCTGATACCATATTTTTCATAGTATTCTATAAATTCATTTGAAATGAATTCTCCTTCTCTGTTTGATCGCAAGCATTTAATCCTTTTTCCAGTTTCATTCTCAACTAGATGTTTGAAGGTTCTGAACATTTCAAAAGCTTCTATTTTATCTTTTAGGAAGAATATCCATGTCATTCTGGAATAATCATCGATACACGACATAAAGTAATTGTCGCCGTTTATGCTTGAGTTCTCATGGGTCCACACAAGTCGGTATGAATAAGTTCTAAAGGCCTGCTAGTGTGGTACTCTTTTGTTTTGAATGACACTCTGGTTTGCTTTCCCTTATGACATGAAGCACAAACACTGTTTGAAGGTTTCTTAATGGTTGGAATATCTCTCACTGCTTGTTTAGAGCTGATTTTCACCAAATTATAAAAACTTATGTGTCTAAGCCTCTTATGCCACAACCAGTTCTCTTCTTCTTGTCTAATAAAACACGTACTTTTTGAAGTTTCTGAGAGTGTGTACAGATTACCAGACGTCCTTGAACCATTTGCTATCAATTTCCCACTGTTTATTTTTCTGACTTCACAACCCTACTTCTTGAAGACTACTTCATGACCTTTATCACAGATTTGACTAACACTTAACAAGTTATGTTTCAAACCATCCACAAATAAAACTTCTTCTGACTTGATTTTCCCTTCACTAATTTTGACATACCCTTTTCCTATAATTTTGGCTCCATCATTATTTCCAAACTTCACGGAGCCACCCTCATATTTTTGTAGTTTTTCAAATTTCTGTTTATCACCTGTCATATGACTTGAGCACCCACTATCAAGGATCCACGGTACACATTTATTCTGAGCTCTAAAAGCTGTCTGCACTATTAAAGATTATTGTTCTTTCATGAGCTATTATTTTTGTTTCCATTCTATTTTAACTGTGGTGTTGGGTTCTAGCTTGGATTTCCCATTTTCAGAATCTTGCACATATCCTTCAGAAGAAATTCTATTTTGTTTTTCCCTATATGGTTGAATTCTTCTTTTATGAGATTGATTTGAAACAGAAATACTACGACAGTTTCTAGCAATATGCCCAAAGTTGTGACAATTAAAGCATTCTACTGCATAACTCATTAGAGGAGCAAAAGCATTTCTACTAGTGAAACTTCTAGGACCTATATTGTACTTGCAGTCCACAATTTTATGCCCATAACCATTACATTTAAAACAGAAACTATAGAAATAATGATTGAACCTGAAATATGGTTTTTGCCAAGTTATTGCAGGAGCCTTGGATCTTCTTTTCTTTTGATGTGTGACCTTGGTAAAACCGTCATTGTCAGTTCCTATTTCAATACTGGCATTACTGCTTTCTTTTGCCTGATTTGTTTTTCTTTCAATAGCCTATTTCTTGTCTTTACTCTTTTCACATTCAACATTGCTTGCCTTTGGTCCATTTGATGATTCTCCTTCAGTAAAGCCCGACCGAATTTGATACCTGTGGGTCTTTGATCGCTTAGGATTTTTTCCAACTTCATCGAACTTTCATCATGTTTTAAATGACAGTTAATTTTTCAATCCAGCTCTTGTATCTGTATTCGAAGACTAACATTTTCTTCTTCCAATTTGCAACAGTAATTTATCTTCATGGTTACCTGTACTTCAAGATCTTCGAACATTTTCTTGTACTCTTCTGTCTGTGTTTTTATACTGGCTATAATGTCATTTGCATCCTCAAGCTTCCTTAACAATTTTTTATTCTTTTTTTTCTTTTATTTCCATTCCATAAGAGCAGAAACCAGATCACCTTCTAAATCAACTTCAGCCTCACCTATTTCAATAGATACTTCAGAGTTCATTCCTTCTCTCTTTTGTGTGTTTTTGCCTCTTTTGATTCTTCTACTTCAAACGCCATAAAGAGAGTCTCACCTATTCCTTCTTCAGAGTCTTCACTAGAACTGTCCTCTGAAGATTCTGCATTTCGGGGGATAAAGCTTTTCCTTTTGAAATTGCATTTTTTGAAGTTTGTTTTCTTCCTCCATTCACTTCTTTCTTGATGCTGAGTTTCTTCACCTTTGTTCTTATCATTGACAGGACATTTGATAGCAAAGTGTCTAATGCCTCCATAATTGAAACATTTAAAAGGTAGCTTTCCTTTGTATTTTCATTTTCCTTTTCTCAGCTTTTTGACAAAATTGGCTTCCATTTCATCTAAAGCATCCCCTTCTTCAGAATCTTGTTTTGTGCTTTTGCCTTTTAGGGCTTTGAAAGCTACTTATCTGTCTGTGGGATTAGACCTTCCTATTCTCATTTCAAAAGGAGTCAAATAACCATGCATCTCATCCATACTAAAACTATTTAGATCTTTGGCTTCTTCTATGGCAGAGACTTTAGAATCAAATCTAGGAGGGGGTGATCTTAATACCTTTTTCACGATAGCAGCATCGGTTAATTCTTCGTCGAGACCTCTGATTGAATTGGTGATCCCATTGACTCTTTGCATGAAGGTCTCTATGTTCTCATCATTGTCTATCTTTAAAGATTCGTATTGAGCTCGATTTTCTTGAAGCTTGGCCTCCTTGATCCTATCATCTCCTTCATGGATGTTCTCTAGTTTATCCCATATATCTTTTGTTGATTCACAATTTATGACCTTGACTAGCTCATTGTCCACTAGTCCACACATGATGGCATTTTTTGCTTTTGAATCATATTCAAATGCCTTTTTACCAGCAGTGTCTATTGGAGCGGTGGTAGGAGCTTTGTAACCATTAACTACTGCACCCCAGATGCTTTGTAACCATTAACTACTGCACCCCAGATGTCAAAACCCAAAGCACTAAGATATGTCTGCATTCTAATTTTCCAGAACGCATAGTTAGTCCCATAAAACAATGGTGCTTTGTTCGAGGAGAAACCTTCACCACTTGCCATTGCGTAACTTCCAAGATCACCTTATATGTTTAAGCCTATTTAGGTACTTTGCTTTGATACCAATTGTTGTAATCACAATGACACTAAGAGGGGGGGTGAATTAGTGTGATCTTTAAAAATTCTAAAACATATAGTTTTTCAATTTATGAGGTTCACCAATGGGGCCCCAGGGGCATCCAAATCCAACCAATGCAAAGCTACAACTTTACAATATCTTTTACCAAGACCAACTGGAAGGAGCACCAACCCCTTTGCTTTATCTATTTCAGGAAGAATGGAGCACCGACTCCTAATTTACCAGCACCTACTAGAAAGAGGCACCAACCTCTTGTGCCAAGCTACAACTTGGAAGACAATAATAAAGATTACAGAATAAAACTTTCACCTCATTTCTCATAGTCTACTATTTTTCTGCATTCTGCTGCTTCTGCGCAACACGATTCGCACTATCCGATCGCTTCTATGTACTTTTTCGCACTCTCTGCTACAATTAGAAGATCGATCAATTCTACAGTCTATGCATTATTACTTCGGACTTGAAACACACCCTCTGCACATCACACTCTTAGTTCACAAAGATTCGATATGCACTCTTCGCTTCATCACAAAAGAAATATCACTTCAGCCTTAGCTCAAATCGAAATGACTCACTCTTTGTGCACTACAAATTTTGCATGCACACCTTATCTTTGCACAAGTCACTTCCATCTTCAATTAGCCCTCCTTTTATAGAAGAAATCTTCAAGAACAATTCTTAAATCATAGTCGGCTATAACCCTAGGACGTCGGCTGCAAACCCTAATGATGTCGACTTCAAACCCTAGAATTTTTTGGCTGCTTAAACCTGGTGATTGTCGACTACAAACCCTAAAAACATCCGTTGTAAAACCCTAGCAAATGTCAGCTTCAAAACCCTAAAAACATCTGCTATAAAACCCTTGACAATGTCAGCTTCAAAACCCTAAAAATGTCTGTTGTAAAACCCTTGACAATGTCGGCTTCAAAACCTTAAGAAAGTCCGTTGTAAAACCCTAGAAAATGTCAGCTTCAAAACCCTAAAAAACATCTACTGTAAAACCCTAGAAAATGTCGGCTTCAAAACCCTAAAAATCATCGGCCTCGATTCAACTTGTCGGCCTCAACCACTACTGCCACCTCTGTCACCTTTTTGTAACTGTTGTCGCGAAACACAACCATGTCGCGATATCGTGACCCTTTTTGTAGCCGTACACCTTCATATCCTTGCTGTCGTAAAATCGCGACCATTTTGGCCTTTGGTAGCTTTGCCATCATTCTTGTCATGAAATCGTGACACTTCAAACTTTTGCTTACGTCATCCTCATTCTTGTCGCGAAATCATGATGCTTTCGGCTTCCAGTGGCTTTTCTTTCACCCTATCGCAAAATCGTGACACTTTCAATTTTTCTGACGTCATCCTCAGCTTTGTCACAAAATCGCGACACTTTCGGCTTCCAACGGCTTTTCTTTCACCCTGTCACAAAATCGTGACACTTTTAGTTTTGCTGACATCATCCTCAGCTTTGTCGCAAAATCGTGATGCTTTCGGCCTCCGTACAATTCTTGCTTCATGTGGTAGCGAAATCGCTACACCTTTGTGCCTTATGCTTTCGACTTGCTTCAACTTTGAGTTCTGATCTTTTGACTGGTAGCAAAATCGCTACACCTTCATGTTGTGCATTTTTGGACTTGTAGCGAAATCGCTACACCTTCTTGTTTGTGCTTTTTCAACTTGTAGCGAAATCGCTACACCTTTGTTTTGTGCAATTTGACACGTAGCGAACTCGCTACACCTTTGAGTTGTGCTTTTTTGACTTGTAGCAAAATCGCTACACCTATGTTTTGAGCACTTTTGACTCGTAGCAAAATCGCTACATCTTTTTCTCTTAACACTTTCTCCCAGCTTCAACCAGCGAAAATTCAACATGTAGCGAAATCACTATAGTTGCTCGACTTAGCTTCTTGGCCTCCGACATGTTGCAAAATCATGACAGTTTGCCTTGCGCCTTCTCTCTCTCCGACTTGTCACGAAATCGTGACATTTTCAACTGCGCCTTCTCTCTCCTCCGACTTGTCACGAAATCATGACATTTTTGATTGCGCCTTCTCTCTCCTCCGACTTGTCATGAAATCATGACATTTTCAACTACGCCTTCTCTCTCCTTCGACTTGTCATGAAATCGCAACATTTTTGAATGCGCCTTCTCTCTCCTCCGACTTGTCACGAAATCGCGACAGAAAACATGTCGCGATATCGCGACAATTTTCTCACTTGACTTTTTCTTCGAATTTTTTCTATCTTCTGCATCTGAATGACTCCTACACTGTCTGTCCACTGCATCATTGGATCTAACTGCCTGTGTTGACAACAATGACAAACTTCTTGCAACACCTTGCTCAACAATCTCCCCCTTTGGAATTGTTGGCAACACTCGTGTACATTCCTGTACCTCTTCTCCCCCTTTGTCAATAATACCAAAGGGCTGCTGCAAACTCCCCCTGAGTCCATCCTCACACTTCTCAAGCACAATTTGTTGCATGTGGCACAAATTATGATCATGAGCAAAAGAATAGTCAAATACTCAAATGCTCCCCCTGAGAAAGTGATCATTGTAGCTAGTCACTTCTTAGGAAGTGTGACTACTCCTAATTTGCTTCGAAGGTACTCAAATACTTCCTTGGGCAAAGGTTTTGTAAAAATATCTGCTACTTGTTCTGGTAGTTGGGACATAATCCAATTTAACTTCTCCTTCCGCAACTTTCTCCTTCAAGAAATGATACCTTATAGCAATGTGCTTTGTCCGTGAGTGCATTACTGGATTCTTAGAGATGTTAATTGCACTAGTGTTATCACACTTTACTGATATTGGTTCACTGAAATTAATACCTAGATCTTTCAAAGTTTGTTTCATCCACAAGACTTGTGTGCAACATGTTGCTGCTGTAATATATTCTGCCTCAGCTATAGATAAATAAACTGACTCTTGTTTCTTACTATGCCATGCAACCAATATATCCCCCAAATAGAATGCACCTCCACTGGTACTCTTTCTGTCATCAACACATCTAGCCCAATCTGCATCTGAATATGATATAAGAGTGAAGTCTTTGCCTTTTGGATACCACAACCCATACTCAATGGTGCCCTTGAGATACCAAAAAATCCTTTTAACTGCTGTCACATGAGTCTCTTTGGGACTGGCCTGAAATCTAGCTACCATGCAAACTGCCTGTAGAATATCAGGTCTGGTTGCTGTTAAATATAGTAAGCTTCCTATCATTGATCTATACATGGTTTGATCTATAGGTGGAGATTTGTCTTCTTTACTCAACTTGCAGCCTGTTGTCATGGGAGTGCTTACTGGCTTACAGTCCTCCATAGTGAACCTCTTTAACATTTCTTTCACATACTTAATTTGGGAAATGAATATGCCTTTCTCATTTTGATTAACTTGTAGCCCAAGAAAGTAAGACAGCTCACCAATCATAGACATTTCAAATTCATTCTCGCATCTTATTTGCTAAGTCTTTACAAGATTCATCTTTGTTGTCGCCAAATATGATATCATCTACGTAGACAACTAGAACAATGAGATGCCCACCTTCTATTTTTACATACAGATTATTGTCCACTAATCCTTTCTTGAATCCCTGTTGAGAAAGATAATTATCTAGCCTTGCATACCATGCCCGTGGTGCTTGTTTTAATCCATACAGTGCTTTCTTTAATTTGCAGACAAGGTTAGGATCTTCACTAATTTGAAAGCCATCTGGTTGTTCAATATAGACCTCTTCTTCAAGTTTTCCATTTAAAAAAGTAGATTTTACATCCATCTGATAAACTCTAAAGTTCTTGTGGACTGCTAAGGCCAGAAACATTCTAATTGCTTCTAATCTAGCCACTGGTGCAAAAGTCTCTTCAAAATCAATGCCTTCGACCTGTGCATACCCTTTACAAACCAGTCTTGCTTTGTTCCTAATGACCTGTCCGTCTTCATTTAATTTGTTCTAAAATATCCATTTGGTGTCGATTATATTCTTATTTGCAGGTCTGGGTACTAATTCCCAAGTTCTATTCTTTTCAATCTGATCCAACTCTTCATTTATTGCCTTCATCCAGCTATCATCTTTGCTTGCTTCATCTATGTTTTTGGGCTCAATGCTGGATAAAAGAGAGTAATTACTTATTACTTTCTTTCTTGTCTAAATGCCAGCTATGGGATCTCCAATTATTTGGTCTCTAGGATGATTTTTCTGCCAGCTGCCTGTTTTGAATTTTCTATTTTCTTGCACCTCTGAGTCATCGGATAAATTATCAGCATCAACCATAGACGTATTTTCTATTCCATGCACCTCATCTCCTTCAATGACTTCTTCATAGATTGGGTAGTTTTCTTGAAAGTTAACTATTTGTTTCCTCCCTTCATCGAATTTAACATCTGCACTGTCCACAATTTTCTTGAGTCTCTTGTTGTAGCATTTGTAAGCTTTGCTATTTGGAGAATAACCAACAAAAACACCTTCATCTGCTCTATCTTCAAACTTCCCAAGGTTGTCATCAATTTTTCTGATGTAGCACTTATAGCCAAATACTTTGAGATGTTTTGTTGTTGCTTTTCTACCAAACCACAACTCATAAGGTGTTTTGCATTCATGAGTTCTTAACATGTATCTGTTTTGAATGTATACTGCTGTGTGAACTGCTTCTTTCCGAAATCTATCTGCTATTTTGTTTTCTCGCACAGCATGGTGCGTGCCATTTCCTGTATAGTTCTGTTCTTTCTCTCTACTACACCATTCTATTGAGGAGTTCTGGCTACTGAATATTGTCTCCTGATACCATATTTTTCACAGTATTCTATAAATTCATTTGAAATGAATTCTCCTCCTCTGTCTGATCGCAAGCATTTAATCCTTTTTCCTGTTTCATTCTCAACTAGCTGTTTGAAGGTTCTGAACATTTCAAAAGCTTTTGTTTTATCTTTTAGGAAGAATATCCATGTCATTCTAGAATAATCATCGATACATAGCATAAAGTATTTGTCGCCATTTATGCTTTGAGTTCTCATGGGTCCACACAGGTCAGTATGAATAAGTTCTAAAGGCCTGCTAGTGTGGTACTCTTTTGTTTTGAATGACACTCTGGTTTGCTTTCCCTTCTAACATGAAGCACAAACACTGTTTGAAGGTTTCTTAATGGTTGGAATATCTCTCACTGCTTGTTTAGAGCTGATTTTCACCAAATTATCAAAACTTATGTGTCCAAGCCTCTTATGCCACAACCAGTTCTCTTCTTCTTGTCCAATAAAACACGTACCTTCTAAAGTTTTTGAGAGTGTGTACAGATTACCAGACGTCCTTGAACCAGTTGCTATCAATTTCCCACTGTTTATTTTTCTGACTTCACAACCCTACTTCTTGAAGACTACTTCATGACCTTTATCACATATTTGACTAACACTTAACAAGTTATGTTTCAAACCATCCACAAATAAAACTTCTTCTGACTTGATTTTCCCTTCACTAATTTTGATAGACCCTTTTCCTATAATTTTGGCTCCATCATTATTTCCAAACTTCACAGAGCCACCCTCATATTTTTGTAGTTTTTCAAATTTCTGTTTATCACCTGTCATATGACTTGAGCACCCACTATCAAGGATCCATGGTACACATTTATTCTGAGCTCTAAAAGTTGTCTGCACTATTAAAGATTCCTGTTCTTTCCTGAGCTATTCTTTTTTTTCCATTCTATTTTAACTGTGGTGTTGGGTTCTAGCTTGGATTTCCCCTTTTCAGAATCTTGCACATATCCTTCAAAAGAAATTCTATTTTGTTTTGCCCTATATGGTTGAATTCTTCTTTTCTAAGATTGATTTGAAACAGAAATACTACGACAGTTTCTAGCAATATGCCCAAAGTTGTGACAATTAAAGCATTCTACTGCATAACTCATTAGAGGAGCAAAAGCATTTCTACTAGTGAAACTTCTAGGACCTATATTGTACTTGCAATCCACAATTTTATGCCCATAACCATTACATTTAAAACAGAAACCATAGAAATAATGATTGAACCTGAAAGATGGTTTTTGCCAAGTTGTTGCAGGAGCCTTGGATCTTCTTTTCTTTTGATGTGTGACCTTGGTAAAACCGTCATTGTCAGCTCCTATTTTAGGACTGGCATTACTGCTTTCTTTTGCCTGATTTGTTTTTCTTTCAACAGCCTCGTTTCTTGTCTTTACTCTTTTCACATTCAACATTGCTTGCATTTGGTCCATTTGATGATTCTCCTTCAGTAAATCCCAGACCGAATTTGATACCTGTGGGTCTTTGATCACTTAGGATTTTGTCCAGATTCATCGAACTTTCATCACGTTTTAAATGACAGCTAATTTTTCGATCCAACTCTTGTATTTGTATTCGAAGACTAACATTTTCTTCTTCCAATTTGCAACAATAATATATCTTCATGGTTACCTGTACTTCAAGATCTTCGAACATTTTCTTGTACTCTTCTCGTCCGTGTTTTTAGACTGGCTATAATGTCATTTGCATCCTCAAGCTTCCTTAACAATTTTTTATTCTTTCTTTTCTCGATTTCCATTCCATAAGAGCAGAAACCAGCTCACCTTCTAAATCAACTTCAGCCTCACCTATTTCAATAGATACTTCAGAGTTCATTCCTTCTCTCTTTTGTGTGTTTTCTGCCTCTTCTGATTCTTCTACTTCAAATGCCATAAAGAGAGCCTCATTTGTTCCTTCTTCAGAGTATTCACTAGAACTGTCCTCTGAAGATTCTGCATTTCGGGAGATAAAGCTTTTCTTTTTGAAATTGCCTTTTTTGAAGTTTGTTTTCTTCCTCCATTCACTTCTTTCTTGATGCTGAGTTTCTTCACCTTTGTTCTTATCATTGAGAGGACATTTGATAGCAAAGTGTCCAATGCCTCCATAATTGAAACATTTAAAAGGTAGCTTTCCTTTGTATTTTCCTTTTCCTTTTCTCAGCTTTCTTACAAAATTTGCTTCCATTTCATCTGAAGCATCCTCTTCTTCAGACTCTTGTTTTGTGCTTTTTCCTTTTAGGGCTTTGAAAGCTGCTTCTCTGTCTATGGGATTAGACCTTCCTATTCTCATTTCAAAAGCAGTCAAAGAACCATGCATCTCATCCATACTAAAACTATTTAGATCTTTGGCTTCTTCTATGGCAGAGACTTTAGAATCAAATCTAGGAGGGAGTGATCTTAATACCTTTTTCACGATAGCAGCATCGGTTAATTCTTCGTCGAGACCTCTTATTGAATTGGTGATCCCATTGACTCTTCGCATGAAGGTCTCTATGTTCTCATCATTGTCCATCTTTAAAGATTCGTATTGAGCTCGATGTGCTTGAAACTTGGCCTCCTTGATCCTATCATCTCCTTCATGGATGTTCTCCAGTTTATCCCATATATCTTTTGTTGATTCACAATTTATGACCTTGACTAGCTCACTATCCACTAGTCCACACATGATGGCATTTTTTGCTTTTGAATCATATTCAAATGCCTTTTTACTAGCAGTGTCTATTGGAGCGGTGGTAGGAGCTTTGTAACCATTAACTACTGCACCCAAGATGTCAAAACCCAAAGCACTGAGATATGTCTGCATTCTAATTTTCTAGAACGCATAGTTAGTCCCATCAAACAATGGTGCTTTGTTCGAGGAGAAACCTTCACCACTTGCCATTGCGTAACTTCCAAGATCACCTTAGTTGTTTAAGCCTGTTTAGGTAATTTTCTTTGATACCAATTGTTGTAATCACAATGACACTAAGAGGGGGGGTGAATCAGTGTGATCTTTAAAAATTCTAAAACATATAGTTTTAAATCCAGCAGCAGTTTAAACTGATAAAAGAAATATCAAAATGCAGTAAGAAAGCATGACACACAACACAAGAATTTAACGAGGTTCACCAATGTGGCTACTCCTCAAAATGACTGCTTGGACTACCATCCAAATCTAGCCAATGCAAAGCTACAACTTTACAATATCTTTTACCAGCACCAACTGGAAGGAGCACCAACCCCTTTGCTTTATCTATTTCAGGCAGAATGGAGCACCGACTCCTAATTTACCAAGCACCTACTGGAAAGAGGCACCAACCCCTTGTGCCAAGCTACAACTTGGAAGACAATAATAAAGATTACAGAATAAAACTTTCACCTCATTTCTCACAGTCTACTATTTTTCTACATTTTGCTGCTTCTGCGCAACACGATTCGCACTATCCGATCGCTTCTCTGTACTTCTTTGCACTCACTGCTACAATTAGAAGATCGATAAATTCTATAGTCTACGCATTATTACTTCGGACTTGAAACACACCCTCTGCACATCGCACTCTTAATTCACAAAGATTCGATATGCACTCTTCACTTCGTCACAAAAGAAATATCACTTCAGCCTTAACTCAAATCAAAATGACTCACTCTCTGTGCACTACAAATTTTGCATGCACACCTTATCTTTGCACAAGTCACTTCCATCTTCAATTAGCCCTCTTTTTATAGAAGAAATCTTCAAGAAAAATTCTTAAATCATAGTCGGCTGTAACCCTAGGACGTCGGCTGCAAACCCTAATGATGTCGACTTCAAACCCTAGAATTTTTTGGCTGCTTAAACCTGGTGATTGTCGGCTACAAACCCTAAAAATGTCCGTTGTAAAACCCTAGCAAATTTCAGCTTCAAAACCCTAAAAATGTCTGCTATAAAACCCTTGACAATGTCAGCTTCAAAACCCTAAAAACATCCGCTGTAAAACCCTTGACAATGTCGACTTCAAAACCTTAAGAACGTCCGTTGTAAAACCCTAGAAAATGTCGGCTTCAAAACCCTAAAAAACATCCACTGTAAAACTCTAGAAAATGTCAGCTTCAAAACCCTAAAAATTGTCGGCCTCGATTCAACTTGTCGGCCTCAACCGCTCCTGCCACCTCTGTCACCTTTTTGTAACTGTTGCCGCGAAACACAACCATGTCTTGATATTGCGACCATTTTTGTAGTCATACACCTTCATATCCTTACTATCGTGAAATCGTGACCATTTTGGCCTTTGGTAGCTTTGCCATCGTTCTTATCATGAAATCACGACACTTTGAACTTTTGCTTATGTCATCCTCATTCTTGTCGCGAAATCACGATGCTTCCGGCTTCCAACTGCTTTTCTTTCACCCTGTCGTGAAATCATGACACTTTCAATTTTGCTGACGTCATCCTCAGCTTTGTCATGAAATTGCGATGCTTCCGGCTTCCAGTGGATTTTCTTTCACCCTGTCACGAAATCGTGACACTTTTAGTTTTGCTGATGTCATCCTCGGCTTTGTTGTGAAATCGTAATGATTTCGGCCTCTATACAATTCTTGCTTCATGCGGTAGCGAAATCACTACACCTTTGTGCCTTGTGCTTTCGACTTGCTTCAACTTTGAGTTCTGATCTTTTGACTGTTAGCGAAATCACTACACATTCACATTGTGCATTTTTGGACTTGTAGCGAAATTGCTACACCTTCTTGTTTGTGCTTTTTCAACTTGTAGTGAAATTGCTACACCTTTGTTTTGTGCAATTTGACACGTAGCGAACTCACTACACCTTTGAGTTGTGCTTTTTCAAATTGTAGCGAAATCACTACACCTATGTTTTGAGCACTTTTGACTTGTAGCGAAATTGCTACATCTTTTTCTCTTAACACTTTCTCCCAGCTTCGGCCAGTGAAAATTCAACATGTAGCGAAATTGCTACAGTTGCTCGACTTAGCTTCTTGGCCTCCAACATGTCATGAAATCACGACTATTTGCCTTGCGCCTTCTCTCTCTTTTGACTTGTCACGAAATCATGACATTTTCAACTGTGCCTTCTCTCTCCTCCGACTTGTCGTGAAATAGTGACATTTTCGATTGCACCTTCTCTCTCCTCTAACTTGTCGCAAAATCATGACATTTTCAACTACGTCTTCTCTCTCCTCCGACTTGTCGTGAAATCATGACATTTTTGAATGCGCCTTCTCTCTCCTTCGACTTGTCGTGAAATCACGACAAAAAACATGTCGTGATATCGCGACAGTTTTCTCACTTGACTTTTTCTTCGAATTTTTTCTTTCTGCATCTGAATGACTCCTACACTATCTGTCCACTGCATCATTGGATCTAACTGTCTGTGTTGACAACAATGACAAAATTCTTGCAACACCTTGCTCAACAGCCTCCAATCAGGATTGTCTCACCTTGATATGGTCATACCAGAAGAAAAAAAAAAGAGCAAGACATAATTGGTAGCTAAAACTACCAATTAATCTCATGCATGAAATCACACCATAAATTAGCATGTTCATGATACCATATTAGAGAAACTACATGACACAATCATTTGCATGGAAATTTTGAATATAGACATTCACTTTTATTAATGCAAACTACCTCTTCACTTTTTAATGCATAGGTTTGTGCTATTATTAGATTTCTTTCAAGAAATATATATAATAGCACTCACCCCATAGTAAAAAGATCTAGAGTTTCAGAATTTCTAAGCAATGAAGTGCTACCAAAATCCAAACATGAGCTTCAAACCTTTTGCACCTAGAGAGGCTACTATTTCCATATTCGTTGAACCCTCTCACTATAGAAGCTATGTTGTTAGTTCACTCTAAGGGTTGAAGACTGTACCTCTATTCTCTGCACAATACAACACTCCTACTTTGAAGATTGATCTAGACCCAGTAAGTCATTCTCAGAAATGTACCAATCTACCGACCAAACCCTAGATCAAACTTGGATATTTTCCAAACTCATCCACAAGAAAATAGGACAACAACCATATTGACCTGATATGGCCCATAGGCATGACCACCCCACCCTAAGATGGCCGCTAGAGCAGTGATCTATTTATTGTTTTATTGTAGTAGAGTTTTAGCATAGCTTATTTTCTACCTTTTATAATAGTTTGCTTTTTTTTAATGCATCTGATTCACTTTTATTTTAGTTTTATCATCATTATATTGAGTCCTATCTTGAAGGGATCTGCACATGCTACTAACTACTTTATATTTCTTATGTACAGATTACAAGTTCTTACATAGGAAGAGGAACACAATATTTGTACATTATCAATCATTGTGGCAATCCTGAAAACCTATCCCAAGTTAGTTTGTGGATGCAAGAAAGATCTTGTAGAGTGCACTCAAATTCCTTTATGATTGTAATTTATTGTATCAAGCTGGTAGCAAATCCCTCAGAGGGATCTCATTGTAACTGTATTGAAAGATATATTTAATATTAATAAAAGGGCATAAATTCATATATTGTTTTTTCATTATGGCTACATAATTGTTTTCTTTTATTTCAATTGCGTACATATCTTTTAGCATTTCAATGGTGATCATGGTGGGACCTAGTCCCTATATTTCATTAATACTACTAATTATTTTTTATTCTTGTGATTGTAGGTTATTGGTTTAACTATCTCATCCTGATATGGCCCTGCTCTACAACCATTTAACCTTAATATAACCCCTATTTGGTAGCCATATTGGTTGAGATAGCCTCAAATTAGAAATAAAAATTGTAAAGAGTAATATATACATCAAAAATAGGCCATCAAAGTGAGTACCTCTATTTATTTTATCTATTTTTATAAACAAATTAAAAAAAAAAATAGATTACAGAGAGTAAGGTACACAAATATTAAAGTATCGAGGCTCTATCTGTGACCATCTTTGGTCTAGATGGCCCCTATCTAAGACCATACCTAGTTTAGAAAACCCGTATCTACAATCATCTCTATGACATATGGTCTCTGTCAGTAATCATCTCTATTTAGGATGGCTTTGTATCTGTTTTTGTTTGGTCTACTTGTTTTTGCCTACCCAAAGGCTGATCTCATGTAGGGTTTTGCATTTTAGAGTTTTGTTATTTTATAGGATTTTTGAAAGTAAAACATCAATTTATGCATTAGTAAAAATATCGAGTGCTTCTTGGTTTTACTTTTTGCATAATAAAAATAACCCCACACACCATGGTTTATTTAAACATCAATGAGTTGGATTTCATCACCAACCGTTGATCAATACCAATGATGGTGGGCTTCATCTCCATCCATTGGCTCACACCATAGCAACCTTAGTAACCAAAAGTGAGTGGCATTTTGGATTTCATCACTAGAAAGTCCCCTACTCTTGGGTGCACCCAAGCCAAGAAGGATTAGTGAGCCCCTTTACCATAGGGCTCTTTAAAATAATTAGTGGATGTAGTTGTCATTCTTTTTCATGCCTTAAATGTATGGGTTAAGTGAAAGCAAGGCTTTATTGATAGCATAACATTACACAGTGTAGCCCCTTTAGGAGTTATTTTATTACCATAAGGGTACCTTAAGCCACATCCATAGGAAGCCACTTTTTTTCATTTGAGTTACACTTACCGAAAGGGGTATGTGCTTGAACTACCTTTAGTATTTTTCTATTTTTCACCCTTAGTTTTCATAGGCATAAGATATAACGTAAAAACACTCAAATATTTATAGAAACTCAAAATAAAAATTTAAATGAGATAATAATATTGTCTAATTGTTTGTTTCTTTACTATTTGTTTAATCCACATCATGGTCATAATGTGTATCCAAACTCACTCACAAGCTAACATTGCTAAAAATTTACAAAGATACATGGAACATATTTGGTTTAGTCCAAAGGACATGGCCATTCCTAAATGGCATCCTGGTGTTCATCATGACACCAACATCACTTACAAGAAATATGATCTTTAAGATATCCTTATTTAGAATGCATCTATGGATTCTCAATATGATCTTAATGAAGAGATACTAGATCAAGAAACATTGCTTACTTTTTATTAGAAAAATCGTCAACCCACTAAGGTATCTAACAGGATGATGCCATGCATTCACATCCTGAATGATCCTACCAATAAATCACTAGAGCATGATTAGGAATATACCCCATGTATGAGGCTATATGATCAAGCCACTCAATTTGACCATCCATGGATAAGTATCTAGTATGCCCATTTATATAGGTACAAACTCATCATCCTACTAAAAAAATCATGTTTAATCATGCATTTTCATTAAAAATGAGGAAGACTTTGATCCTTAGGAAGAATACTTTGCACGAGCACATTGTGCCTCTACACCACCTAAGTACATAGATCTTACATTTAATCCTAGATATCAGGTCAATGTGACTTCCCTTGATCATGGCAAATAGTTATCCAACCCTTCTAGGGCCATAGAGAAAGTCAAGTCCCTTCGTATTAATATTAAGGCCAATTGACCTCGCACTGTTGATCAAAAAAATCAAACACTTAGGTAGAATGTTGATATAAAAGCACTCTTAAACCAGTTATGGTTCAATAAATAATACTTAGATCACTAATACCAATTGAATCAGTAGAGACTACAATAGCATAGGTTGCATCAACAATAGATACATTAAGAAATGCTAAATAAAGTCTTGCATGAGATGGTTCCTGCACCTAGTACCCATAGGTAGCAAACCCATCAAAGGTACCTTGTGCATAATTAGGACCTATCACCTAGGCCAAATCAAAATTTTCTCCCTCATGCACCTATCCATCCCCATAGGTCTACACAATGTCAACCATAAAACCATAAACAAGGGTATGAGACCTATGAAGATTTACAATTAGATTACCAGGAGCAAGGATATCTTGGGTCACCTTATGATGATATGGTTGATGATCTTATTCAACCATCACATTCCAATCAAAATCTTCCTCTTCCCCCTCTTTAAGGCAAAATGTGGAAATATCATCGAAAGCTTACAAGTTTCTTACCAAGTCCATTAAATCATTGGAGAGGTAAGCTTTAGGAATGGGTTATCAAAAACCCATATTGCACCAACTTTGTAATCAACCCCTCCATCGTTATATCTCATCTCCTCCATATCCTAAGCATTTTAAAATGCCTAAGGAGATAATGATTCACAGGAGCATGTCACCAAATTTATGAACCTTTTATTTCAACTCTAGTATTATGATACCTTGAAAACACAAAACTTATAATTTTTTCTAGTACTAGCTTAATCTCCTTTAGCAAGAGTAATGAGTGAGCTAAGGTTTAGCAGGTTCGGTGGGATTAAGGGTTTGAATTTTTTGGGTAGGAATCTCATCCAAGGTGGTAGAGGCAGATCAGGTATGGAAGGGGTGGGTGGGAACCTTGAGCATGGATCAAGCGAGGATCCAGAGGAAGGTAGTCAGGCTACAAAATATTTGGAGGCGGGCATTACACGGGGGCCCGACCCTCCTCATAATTACCCTAACAAAAAAGATACGAAGGACAATGCAGGGTCCAAGAAGTGGTTTTCTTTTGCTAAGACTCTTAGAGGAAAAATAAAGGAGGTTCTATCTCTTTTTCCCCTAGTTCCAATCAATAATAAAATTTCAGCCCCGAAAAGTTCCATGAGCCCTTTTCTTTTAATGGAAGAATTCTCCCTGGTAGGTAAGTTTTTGGGAGGTAAGCCGAACATGGAGACTATCAAGGATTGGGCGATGGGTAAATGGCAATTTGTAGGCATATTGGAGTTGGTAGCTCTAACTCAAGGGTTATTTATTATCTATTTTAACAATATGGAGGATGCTAACCACATTTTAACAGGATGTCCTTGGTTTCTAGGCAAAATGAGCCTTTTTCTCAGATGAAGGGGTGAATATTTTGACCCTAAAAAGCAAAATATTAACATTTCCCCTATTTGGGTTCATCTCCCGAGTCTACCTACCTAGTTCTTCAATGAATATTGGCTACAGGGCATAGCCAGAACTATAGGGGACCTGATCTCCATTGACCATGCAACATTGGCCAGGAAAAGGATGAATCATGCATGAATCTACGTAAATGCTAATTTGAATAATGAATTGCCAAGGTTTGTGGAGCTAGAGTATGGAGAATACTATAGAAAATAGCTGATAGAATACAAGAATAGACCGACATTCTATGTAGAATGTAAAAATCAAGGACATCTATGCAATCAATGCCCTAACCTAGCAATGAATAGAGAAAAGCAGAAGCAAGGAATGCTAGATAGAGGAAATTTGAGGATTTTCCATGGTAGATGCAATTCAATCAGGAAAACTATGTCAACCAAAAAAATAAAAGAGAGGGTGAAGGGTCCCAGTAATACAAAGGAAAATAATAGGATGTTGGCAACCAAAATACATAGGTAAGTTATAATCTTCTATTTTCAATTTAATTTTCAATTCTATCCAATATGGTAGTAGGAGGATTATCAGAAGACAAGGAAGCCTAGCACCTTCAGGCTAACCTTTATAACTCTCTCGAATCCCCATTCAAGTCAAGATCCTCAAACCCTAATGCTGAAATTACTGTAAGCCCGATGGACATCAAAAATCCAAACCCTAATGCACAATCTCTAGAATCCACATCCAAGTCAGGATCCTTAAACCCCAATGCTGGAAATACTTCAAGCCTAGTAGGCATCCCAAAGCCAAAACCTAATGCTAAAAAACTTAGGAAGAAAGTTGAGGCATTTTAAAATAAAAAATCTCATCTCCCTAACATCATCACTAGGAGCCAAGTGAATCCTACTGAGGGGTCATACCACAGACCAGGGGAATACAAGAAAAAAGGATAATATTTGGATGTAGGGGTGGAGATATGTGAAAATATTTCGACTGGGAAATATGGCAGTCCGATTCTGCAACAAATTACCTCCCCTCAGTTTAGTCCTTAACAAACCAAAAGCACTGTGAAGTCTCCTATAGATTTTGGTAGTGAAAAAAGAAGAGGGAGAATATCAAATGCTAAGCATCAAAAAATTAAAACTGATAATGACATTGCCAATGGAAAACAAAGAACCTTGTTTCAACAGGTTATTTCAAGTTCTTAAGAAAAAAAATTAGGAAAACCCCCTCAAGGGATGGGTAAAGGAGGAAATCCCAAACAATCTAAATGAAATTCCTATAATGGAACGTGAGAGGTCTTAATGGCCTGCCCAAACATAGGTAAGTCAGTGCAATAAGAAATCAAGTGAATCCAACTATTATCATGTTGCAAGAAACAAAAAATGATGAGATTCAGTCAAAAAAATAGCAAAAAAAATCTGGAATCAAGGGGAGATGGTTTGCAAATCAGCTAGAGGAGCATCTAGAGGCCTTATGACTTTGTGGGATCCCCGGATAGTAGAAGGCACCATTATTCAAAAATATGACAAGATTCTTAGTGTTTTATTTAAGGAAATAAACAACAACAGGTCATGGATCCTTTCAAATATTTATGCCTTGACTTCAATTCAAGGGAGAGCTCTACTGTGGGAGTACTTAGGTAATCTAAGTGAAATCTTCCATAATGTCCCCTGGATTTTGGTTGGGGATTTTAACACTCCTATTTATCCTTCAGACAAAATGGGTGGAAATGGACCACCTATCAAGAGCATGGATGAGTTCAATGACTTTGTGAACTCCAACATGTTGATGGATGTAAAACTTAGAGGAGCGAATTATACCTAGAGCAATCGATGGATAGGGTGTCATCTCATTCAAGAAAGGCTTGATAGATTTTTCTACAAAGGAGGCTACAACTTTGTTCGATGATTCTACCCTGCAAGCCCTTCCTAAAATTTCCTCTGATCATAATCCCATTTTTTTGGAGATCCCTAACTCTCTGTCCTTCAAGAAACCTTTTAGATTTCAATCTATGTGGATCAAACATTCCAGTTTTAGAGATAACTTAAGTCAGCAATGGTAGTAGCCTGTCAAGGGTAGTGCAACTTTTAAACTTGCTGGCAAATTAAAGTTTGTTAAGGAAAAGCTTCAAACTTGGAACAAAGAGGTCTTTGGGAACCTATTTGAAAATAAAAAATAGGTTGTTGAAATTTTTAAGATAATTGATCAGAGGATCCAACATGGTGATGTTGATGAAACTACTAGGCAGGAGGAACGAACAAAACTAGCAGAGTTTCATAACATTTTGGCCTATGAGGAAATCTATTGGAGGAAAAAATCAAGGGCTCTTTGGTTGAAATATGGAGATTAAAATTCTAAGTTTTTTCACATCACCATGCTTAGAAACAAAAGCAATAACAAGATAAAATTTTAAAAAAAAGTAGATGGTTCTATTACTCAAGACTTAACACAAATAAAAAAGGAGGCAGAAACTTATTTCAATTCTATCCTTGGTCAGGAATCGTAGTGCAATGAGGAGGCCAAATATATTCTCTTGCAATCCATTCTACCATAATAAATGAGGATATAAACCTTAAGCTTCTAGCTCCCTTTTATGATGAGGAAATTAGGGAAGCCTTGTTTAGCATGGAGCCAGACAAAGCCCCGGGACCCGACGAATTTCCCCCTTGTTTCTATCAAAAATTTTAGGATATCATAAGTGAGGATGTAATTTCTACTGTCAAATAATTCCAAGCAAGCAATCATATCCCAAAAGGTATCAAATCTACTTTTATTTCTCTAATTCCTAAGAAGCAAACCCCTAAATCTATGGCTGACTTTAGGCCAATCAGTCTATGCAATGTTTCTTACAAGATCCTAACTAAAGCCGTTGCAAATAGAATGAGAGATATTCTACCCTGCATCATAGATCCATGCCATGGAAGCTCTATCCAGGGTAGGTCAATATTGGATGGAGTTATCATAGTTCATGAAGCTCTTCACTCTGCTCATAAGACTAACAGGTCTATTTTTGCCCTCAAGCTTGATATGAACAAATTATTTGATAGGCTAAATTGGGACTTTCTGATTGTTGTCCTCCTTAAGTTTGGTTTTCACCACCAATGGGTTAATTTTATCAAATAATGTATTTCTAAAGCATGTTTCTCAATTCTAGTTAATGGAACAACTACTGGTTACTTTCAAAGTCACAGAGAAATTTGGCAGGGGGACCCTATCAACCCCATGTTATTCATCATTGTGGTAGAAGATTTAGGCAGAACCATCAAAAATACTTGCAGTTCAAGGCTAATATTAGGAATCAAGGCAACATATCTCACTAGGGTTGTTTCTCACCAAAAATTCATCGATGATACCCTTATATTGACTAAGGCATCAGTGGTTGAGGCTAAAATAATTAAATACATCCTGCAACTCTATGAGGACGCTACTAGTTAGAAAGTTATTTTTTGTAAAAGCAAGTTATATTTCTTGAACACCCCCATTCAAAGGCAAGGAAGGATTGCAAAAATTTTAGGGTGTTATATAGAAAACCTCCCCACTTCGTATCTTGGTCTCCCTCTTTTCATTGGTTCTATGAGAGAGTCAATGTGGGACAAGGTTATTGAAAGATTTCAAAAAAAACTTGTTGGATGGAAAGGTCATATTCTATCTCAAGTAGGAAATTTGACCCTCACTAAGGCCTCTATTTAGAGCATTCTAATCTATTTCCACTCTGTTTTCAAATCCCCTATGAAGGTTTTATAGAAAATTGAGAAACTCCAAAGAGAATTTTTATGGACTGGATCAGAGGAGAAAAAAATAATACACCTTGTAGGATGGACCAAAGTGTATAGACCCAGGGAAAATGGGGGCTTAGGTCTAAGGAGAATTTCTCATATAAATTTAGCTTTACTAGCTAAGCATACATGGTGTCTCATTTCGGGTGAAGAAAATTAATGGACAACTATCATCAAACAAAAGTATCTTCAAAATATGGAATTTCTAAGTGACTTAGTTCCAATTAGAGGTTCTACTTTTTGGAAAGCAATTCTTAATTGTAAGGAAATCATCAAAAAAGGTTTAATATGGGTTTTAGGCAATGGTGAGAGGATAAATTGTTGGAATGATAGGTGGGCTAAGGATGAACCACTGATGTAATATCCTAACTTAGCCCGAATAAAATATATTACATAAGAACTCATTGGCAAAAAATTATTCGATTATATAATTTAGGACAGAGGTAGAATGAAGTGGAAACAAATAAGAATTCAGGGATTTCAAGTGGAATCAAATGATCTTTGTAAAATTCTCGGGCAACAGTTTATCCCCATGATACCCAAGGAAGATCAAGTGACCTAGGCTCCTACAAAAAATGGGCAGTTCACTATTAAATCAACTTACAAGCTTTTACTTAATGACGAGGATTTTTTCCTCCAAAAGGACTTAGTTTGGATAAAAATTTAATTCCAAAAATTACAGTATTTTCATGGTTGGTTATCCAAGGAAGAATTCTAACCATTGATAATATGATGCATAAAAGTATTTGTATCACTAATCTTTGTTATCTGTGTAGGGCTAATTGGGAGACCATTTATCACATTTTCCTTGAGTACCCTTTTTCCTTGACTGTCCTAAGTGGGGTTTTTCAGGCCTTCAATATTTCATGGGTTAAACCATCCACTATACTTGATTTGTTCATCCAATGGCCTTGCCTCTTTTCAATCCAAAGACTTAGATACATGTGGAAAATTTGTCTCAATCACTATATTTGGTAGGTGTGGTTAGAAAGGAACCATAGAGTCTTTAATGAGTCTATTCATGATAATCAAACTATCATTACCAGGATCCTATCCTTTGCCAATGAGAATGTGAACCTTATCCCTTTTTATAGTTGTAAACCTCATCTATAGGAGACCACGATTGCTCAATATTTAAGCTTAACCTTGTTAGATGAGTTTGTGCCTAGGTTAGTCAACCCCAAAGCCAATTTTAAGTGGTCTCCACATCCTATGGGTTGGTTTAAGATTAATTTTTATGAAGTAGCTAAAGACAATTCTGGCAGAGTAGGCACTGGTGGCATTGTGTGAGATTATAATGGGAATATGATGCTTGTATTTTCCAAATATTTTAGAACAAGGATGAACAATGAAGCTAAAGCTAGAGCTATGTGGAGAGACATTCAAATGACTCAAGACTTAGAAGGTAATTTGATCGTAGAAGGAGACTCCATGCATGTTATAAATCTCCTCAATAATTGGAAAATGCCTCCTTGGAGGATTAAAAAAATTGTTGAAGAGGCTAGGATCCTTTTCCAAGGAAGACATGACATAAAATCCCAACATGTCTTTCGGGAAGCTATAAAAATTACTGATAAGCTAGCCAATTTGGGTGTTGATGGTGACAAACTTTTTAAATGGGAACACGGTGTCCCGAGTGAAGTAGAGGAGATTATTCAACAAGAATGCCAAGAATGATAGTCAAATTTACCAATAGGGAAGGCACTATAATTTCGAATGCTAGGAGTATTCCCATCTCTTTATTGAATTGGACTCACAATAAAAATTATCTGAGCTATCAGTATTCGTGGATGTTGCTTGGAAATACCACAAAGACTAATGGGGATAGTCACATGTCAGATAACATGGCTCCTAGTCATATTAGTAATTTGAGGTTGGTTGATAATCACAGGAAAGGAAAGAAATAGAAATATAAGACTTTGAACCAAAGCCACGTGGACCACCAGATAACCACCGCCATAAATCTAGCCAGTAGGTTCACTTCTCAAAGGCTGATTGGCCAAGATAGTATGTGGTACCAAAACATGTCATATATGGAAGAAAGCAATTACCAAAGAATTATTAAGAGTAACTATCAATAAAGAGCTTGTGGGAGTTTTTTTAGTACTCTACTATGTGTGTCTGCAGCTTTTTGTTTCTCCATTATCTCAAGGAAGGGATCCATGTATGTTTCTTTTTTGTAATTATGATGCATGTGTGTTTTCTTAGGGTATACCCAAAATGTTGTATGGGAAGTTTCTTTTTGATAACAGGCTATGTGCCTTACCATATGTAATGGCTTTGGCGGCATGTATATTTTACATATATAGGATCCTTAGTAAGGATATGTTCATCAACAACCTTGGGTTGATTTTTGTAAAAGGTTTTGGGTCAACCTGTAAAACCCGGTATTAATGCTATAGTATCTTATCTACCAAAAAAAAAAATTATTATGATACCTTGCTACTTAGAACCTTCTTATTAAAGCTCTCTAGCCTAGCCCTATAGTGGTATAACAATATACCAAGACATAGCATCCATATATTTTAACAACTTACAAATGCATTCCTAGAGCACTTCTCATTTAGCATGAAAAAGAAAGCAACCTTGATTGATCTATACAATCTTCACCAGTTTGATGATGAACCAATCTTGGATTATGGTAATAGGTGGTGAGTGGTTATCTCAAATTTATCATTTACCTTACCTGTAATAGAGCTAACTCATCTATTTACAAGGAGTTTTCAAAATATATTTCATTGTTGTTACAACTCCAATAATATAAAATATTTGAGGAAGCCCTAGCTTAGGCAAAGGTCATAGAAGAGATCAAGGTTCAAGAGGGGGAGATCAAACTTTGTAAGGAGTGGAATAAGAACCCCAAAGGCAACCATACACAATAGAATCTATCTTCAGTTAATAAATTTGTCTTGAGTTCTCTAGGGCCTACAAAGCAAACTCCACCTTAACAAATCAATTATCAAGCCCAACCTCCTCCTGCATTGTATCACAACCAACCTCGATACAATAAGTTGTAAAATAAATCACATCACTAGCCTTACCATTATACACCATTGATTGAATCTTTTGTATCAATTTTTAATCAACTATGCGAGGCAAAGACCATCAATCTACCAAATATTCACCCCTTGGATCCTAATCATCCAAATTCTAAGAAGTATCAAGAGGACCTATACTATATTTATCACCAACAAAATGGTCATGACATTCAATCATGTTACACATTAAAAATATATTATAGGATATGCTTGAGAAAAATAAACTTCAAATTGACAATCCTCTCACTACCAATAACCAAAAAATGGGTATATTCAAGGATCCACTACCTACACATGAGGTTTAGGTAGATCAACCAAGATAGGTCAATGAAATCCACATAGCCCCACCCAATCAAGGATTTTTTGGGATGATTAATATTGTGAAAAGGAACTAGAGATATCCTAATCAAGTTGCACCACCTGTAGCTCCAAAAAATATTCCTTCCACATCATAGCCTTTATCAGAACCAAATTATATCCAAGGTCCTCCACCTCACTCAGTGTTGATGATAAAAATTAGATTTACCCAAAGTCTACAAATTATATCAGCAAGACTCTTCATTTATGATTTAATACAATAGTCAACACCACATAGAGAAGTTCTAATGGATATTCTAAAATTGATTAATTGCAGCTCCAATATCCTAACTATTTTAAAAAATTTGTGAGGCCTGTTCAACATGCAAGGAGCTTGTTATTACATTTCATGATCACAAGATCAAGTTGAATCCCACTGATGTACCTGATCCTCGACTACACATAATTGCTAGTATGAATCAGATCCCATAAAAGTGAGTATTAATTGATATAGGATCCTCCATCAATTTTATTAAAACTACTACACTACATCTCAATATTTCATCATTACACATTGTAGAATCTACATTCACCCTTCAACCATTTAATGATGCTTTATGCTCTAATTTCAGCATAATAGTCCTCCCTATTTAGGTTGGGCTAAATACTATTCCCACATTATGCCATCTCTTGGAGGGTACAATGCAGTATAACATATTGTTTGGAAGATCTTGTATCAAAGATATGAAGTGCATCCCATCCACATTACACCAGTTCCTTAAGTACATCCATGAAGGGTAGGTTCATGTAGTTCTTGTAGACCTTGAGAAATTCAAGTTTTGCAATGTGGTGCACCATCTATAAGAGTTGATAGTGGCTTGAGGATGGGACAAGAGAATTATGCAAGGGTGAGTGGGGTCAATGGCTAGCGGTATATGTGATAAGTGGTGGTGACTTGAGGATGGGGGAGAGAATGATGCAATGGCAAGTGGTAATCAGAGGTGGTTCTCATGCATGTGTGGCTACCCAATGGTAGTCACACCCATATAAAGGTGTTTGCACACCTTTAAAGCTTCACAAACCCATGATCTAATATATGTGGGATTTTTATATCCCAATTTTTAAAAAATAATTCCTTCGCACTCTCTCGATGTTGGGAAAATTTACGGCGGTCATCGGAGTCACTTTTTTTGTGATCAATTTTTTTTTTAAATTTTATATTAAAATTTAAATTTTATAATTCCTTCATCAATAATTTGAGTGCATCATTGAAAAACATCAAAAATATTGTTTTTTTGTCAATATTTTGTTGATCTACCCTTGTTTTGAACATTGTTTCACGTAGGATGTCTTGATATAGATCCAACTATCTGCCAACTCCAAAATTTATCAATTTTTATCTATTGTATTTTTGTATTTTTTATCGTCAAGATGCTTTGTGATGTTGTATGTTTATCAGGTGGTTTGCAATGAATTTTTATGAACTTTTGGATGTTTGGATCATTTGATAAGTGGTGTAAAGTGTTTTAATAACTATTGGTATGGTGTGGGATGGTGTGAGATAATAACATAGTGGATAATAAATGTTGTATGATGTTAAAATGAAAGAAAACTTTGTAAGAACTTATGATTTTGCCAACTAATACACTAATTTTTAGGTGGTGATGCACAAGAATGAGAGGCTCTGATACCAGATGGTAGGAACCTCATTTCTAGAAGTGATGAAAGGTGAAATAACAATGGAATTGGATGTAAAAACAAGTAAAATGTATTAAATCACCTTTGAATGGATCATTGTTTCACTAGAGGAAATCCTACCAATGCTCTCAATGAGATATGTTTTCTTATATTTCCTACCTGTCTAATTACACCCAATAAAATGAATATAAATATCTACCTATGGTTATGAGGTGAAGGGACACAATGGTCCATAAACATAGTAAGTAAATTAATAATGATTAATGTTAGGATTAGGATCCTAGCAAAGCCATTGCTAATCAACTAGCAGAGTCTCCTCTCCAAGATGATAAGCCTCTTACAATCTATTTGTATCATGATGCAATTTTTACATTATCGAACTCATCAAAACCTAAAGAACCTAAAAAAAATCCAATATGGCTCTATTCTTCAATGGTTCCAAGTGTGAGCAAGGGGGTGGCATAGGAATCATTTTTTCACACCGCAAGAGGCTCCTATACCCCTTTCATTTAAACTTGATTTCCCGTGCACCAACAATAATGTTGAATATGAGGCCCTCCTTTTGGGTCTTCAAGCAACTATCACCATAAAAGTTAAAAAGATAAATATATTCAATGATTATTTTCTCACTGTTAACCAAGTGAAGGAAATTTACCAATGCAAGTGTCCAATATTGAAATTATATAAAGCCTTTGTGGACAAACTTTTAGCTAAATTGGAATGGTACAACATCAAGGTAGTCCCTCATTAATCTAATAATTTTGTGGATATGATGGCTTCCTTGGTATCCTTATTTCCATAGAATCCTTCACATGATATCACAATCATTTATGTCAAAATTATTTTGCAATAAAAAATTTCATATAAGGCTTTAAAAGATGAGGAAGTTGTCCACATGATTCAGATTGAACCATACTAATACTGGTTCTCTTGCATACATGAATTTTTAAAACATGCTTTTTGGGGGTCTTCAATCTTGAACAGTCCTATTGTGGCTGCTCCACAATGTCCCCCAAAATTGGGGACCCACCTTTTTTGCATGTGTTCCAAGAAGACCGAAGTGGCCCATAGGCTAAAGATCAAAGAGAAAAGGAAAACACCACAAGGAGAAAAATTGTCGTGATATCACGACATGTTGCAATGTCATGGCCAAAAAAGAAAAAGTGTCACGATATCGTGACATGTTGCAGTTTCGTGGCCAAAAGAGAAAAAGTGTCGTGATATTGCGACAAGTTGCAGTTTTGCGGCCAAAAGAGAAAAAGTGTCGCGATATCGTGACATGTTGCATCATCATGGCCAAAAGGGAAAAAGTGTCGCGATATCATGACATGTTGCATCATCATGAACAAAAGAGAAAAAGTGTCGTGATATCGCGACATGTTACATCATCACGGCCAAAGGAGGAAAAGTGTCACGATATCACGACATGTTGCATCGTCACGGCCAAAAAAGAAAAAGTGTTGCGATATCGCGACATGTTGCAGTTTTGCGACCAAAAGGGAAAAAGTGTCACGATATCGTGACATGTTGCGCTTTCACGGCCAAAAGAGAAAAAGTGTCACGATATCGTGACATGTTGCATCATCGTGGCCAAAGGAGGAAAAGTGTCACGATATCGCGACATGTTGCATCGTCGCGGCCGAAGAGAAAAAGTGTCATGATATCGCGACATGTTGCATCATCGCGAACAAAAGAGAAAAAGTGTCATGATATTACGACATATTGCATCATCACGGCCAAAAGAGAAAAGTGTCACGATATCGCGACATGTTGCATCATCGTGGCTAAAAGAGAAAAGTGTCGCGATATCGCGACATGTTGCATCATCGCGGCCAAAGGAGGAAAAGTGTTGTGATATCGCGACAGTTAAATAATTTCACCATTGCATAGGTTATACTTCAGACTTCCCATACGCACTTTGAAATTTCATTTTCAGATTTGTTTAGTATTTTTAAAAATTCATCGAAGTTGTTGTTTTACTATAGATTTTAAAAATCCAAAAATAGAAAATTTCTATTTTAAGGTCAAATTTCATCTTTTCAGTTTTGTTTTACACTCATGAGCCTATGATGACATTCCCTTCATGAAAATTCCAATTTCATCGAAGGAGTTATGTTTTATGGCATTTCACAAATTTCCATTTTTGGAGCCTAAAATTGCCCTCTCTTCATAAAAATTTTGATTTTACGAAAGAGGGGTAATTTGAGCATCACATTGAAGGTCATATGAGGGCCAACTCACATTTGATTTATTTTTGTTAAATGAACAATCACTAAATTTTCATGGTAAAATAAACCAACATTGCCCCTTGTTTACAGTTACTTGCAATCACTAAGGTGTTCCGAGCATTTAAAGTGAATATCTTTATTCAAGATTAGTAATACACATGCAAATGCTAATATAGCGGAGACCTTGGAGAAGTTGTTTGTTTAAATTCTTTGCAAGAGGGGATTTGGAACCCAAATCCTAAAGGAGAGTGTGCTTTCACAATCGTGTGAAAATACCACTCAACAAGTCCTTTTGGTAACAACACAATGATATATATTAAGGTTCTCTCCCAATATGCATTCATGTTGGATGAATCTCAAAAGGAACAAGTAGTTCATCGGTTGAGACTCTACAATATGAATATTGGTTCACCCAACTGAAATATTTCCTAAAACTTGGTAATATTCCTTTGGGATTGTCTCATGCTGCAAAATAAACATTCAAACAAAAAGTGATAAAATATGTCTTTTTAGGAGATATATTGTATCATCAAAGCTACTATGGTCTTCTCCTTCATTTTTTAGAGCCCTAAAAATCTACTTGGGTAATTTTGTAAGCTCACAATGGTACTTGCAATGGTCATTTTAGTGGCATGGCTATCACTAAGTGCATCCTTTGAATGAGCTATTATTTGCCTACCATGGAGAAATATTATTGTGCTTATGTTAAGAAGTACATGAAATTTTAGCATCATGCTAATATTTTGCATTTACCTTCTTAGGTCTTACAACCAATTCATTTGGTATGGCCTTTTTTATAGTGGAACTTTGATTTAATTGGAAAAATATCACCTCTGTCTTCAAGATATCACACATTTATCTTAATAGCCATATATTATTTCACCAAGTGGGTGGAAGCCATATATCTTACCACTATGATTGGACCCCACATTATGGAGTTCAAACTTCATAATATCATATGTCATTTTGGTACTCCATCCAAAATAACAATAACCGCATATATTTTCCACACCCTATTATCTGCAAGCTAATGGACAAGCATAGGTATCAAACAAAACAACCATTTCCATTATATTGCAAAACTTTATTCTTATAAACATAAATCACTCACCAATATGTAGAAATATCAAATCATTCATCTACAAATAATTATCCACAATAAAAATCCACAAATGAAAGAGATATAGATAATACCCTTAAGGTAGGGAAACACCAATAATAATACTCAAGGAAGGAATAACTCCACAAGATATCCCAAGATGAGAGATCCACTTAAGGAGGGCAAATTCCCTTAAGCCACTTCATGGGAAAATATGATATGATTGTTCTCCATGATTATTATAATGACAAATATCTCTTCTTTATATATCCATATTCTTATTCTACTTTGGGGAGCCTACTACTAATATAATATTATATTATAATATAATATAATATTATAATATAATCAACCTTGGGTTATGTGTAGCCCATGACAACCCTTATACAATATAATAATATATCCCCAAATATCTATTCCTAGGTACCCTAACATGCCACCCTTATTACAAATGTTTCATCCTCGAAACATGTGAAGAAACAAGATAATATGATTTGCTAAGTAATGTTAGCAACTTGTACCAATCTCGATCATCCATCCATCCAAGTGAAATATGTTGATGTTGGTATGCCATTTTGTTACTTGAGTATCCAAATCTACTTCATTGGCTCCATACTTTTGCTACTATATTTTTATAACTTGAATTATGGGTCCACTTATTTCTTGATGTTGATGAACTGCTCTAAAAATCAGGATCACTATGCTTTCTCTAAAAAACACTGCCATAGTTGGTGTTCTTCTGATTCCATGTAGAACAATAATATTGTTACCTTGAAACATGCAACCAATATTATTGCCACTCATACTAGTGTGTTTGACAATATGGTGCAACCTTAACTTGATGTTCTACCTTATTTGACTTCTCAAAATTTGGCTCCATTGTTTTAAATTCTTCTACACATTATTCTTTCATGTTCTATTTATTTGGTGTGTCCTTGTGCTCTTCTATCAAAGCTTCCTTGGACTTTGTTACTGTTATTTCCATAGAATCAGTTGTTGCTGCCTCTTCCATGGACTTTGTTGCTACTACTGCCTTCTTGGATTCAATTTTAGGTTCTTCAATTTGTTTCTCTACAACCACTTCTTGATTTTTCTTGGATACTTACTTCTTAAGATAAAAAATATCTTGCAATGTTATCTTATTTTTCTTGTACCATAACTTCATAAACTTCATAACCCAGAATAATATCCTCATCATCAATATCAATATGAATGTAAAACATATTTATCCATGGTGATATTTAAATATTCAACAATATAAAAATCCACACCCTCCAACTATATGTATCTAATTTTTGTTGCTTGAACCTATAACCTCTTAGACAAAGCAATATTAATAAAATTATAGCTGCTACTGGGTTCAATGGAAATATTAACATGTTCCTTTTGAATGCTTCCATGAACCTATAAAATATAACTTTTAGATGAATTTAAACCCTTTTTGATCCTTTGCTTGCTATTGAAAATCCAAATATGTGGCTTCATTCTTCTCACTATATTCCTTAACAATTTCCTCTTTCTCCTTCTTTAATAATTTTATTTCTTTTTCATAGTATTTATTTTGTTTCTTGAAAAATTCCCATTCTTCTTTTATTTCATTCTGCTCATTTTGAATTCCATGTAGTTTCTTTTCAAGGTCTTTTATGACATCCAATAAGTTATCTATATTTTTATCCCTTCCCTCAAGATATATTTCTAGTTCCTCTTGTTCTTCTTGCTCTGATACCACTTCTATAACTTTATTCTTATAAACATAAATCATTCACCAATATGCAAAAATATCAAATCATTCATCCACAAATAATTATCCACAATAACAATCCATAAATGAGAGAGATATATAAAACCTTTAAGGTAGGGAAACACCAATAATAATCCTTAAGTAAGGAATAACTCCACAAGAGCTCCCAATATGATAGAGCCACTTAAGAAGGGCAAAGTCCCATAAGCCACTTCATGGAAAAAGATGATTACATATGATTGTTCTCCATGATTATTTTTTTTTTTGAATTTACATGGTGGAATTGGTAGCCGCCACGAATCCGGGCAGGCTGTCCAGTTTTTTATGGCCATCACAGTATTCTGCGCTGTCCACCCCAGAAGCTGCCACATAGATCTTTGTGTAGTCTGCCCCTATAACCACCATGCCAGAATCATTTTAAACCTTTTACGCCACTGAAAGCACCAGGATTCTCCATGATTATTACAATGACAAATATCTCTTCTTTATATATCCATATTCTTATTCTACTTTGGGCAGACTACTAATAATATAATATTATATTATAATACAATAAACCTTGGTTTTTGCATGGCCCATGCCAACCCTTATACAAAATAATAATATATCCCTAAATATTTATTCCTAGGTACCCTAACACATTCTAAAAAATACTATCAAATATAATCACAAATATTAGTATCTTAAACTACCTCTTCCATTATGTACTTACATTAGGATGCCAACTTGAGAAACTCCATTCTTGTTAATGTATATAACTGAGGCTATTATGCCCTTGGAATTAGAAATTTCTTCATTGCACATATCACTATAATATTTCATCGATGATGATACTGCATGATAATATTACCTTGACTAATTGACCCTTCTTGATGAATGACACATTAATGCTCTCAAGCACCTCTATGTTTATCAAGATCACCTTAAACAAGCTTATGATATGAAATTCCACATTAGGAATTTTAAATTTGGGGATCTTATACTTAAATAGAACCAATAAAATTTGAACTTTCCACCCCACTTGCAAGAAAAATTGCTACAAATTGGTTAGGCCCATTTATCATCATGTCTAAGATAGGGCCAGAGAATTATCATTTAGCTTCTCTTGAGGGTGTCAAGGAACCTAAAACTCTCAATATTATCCACCTGTGGGTATTTCATGCATGATGCATAATGCAATAAAAAAAATCATAAAATTAAAAACCACCAAAAACATTGGCAAATCATAAAAATACAAAAATATTGCATTCTCATTTGCATTGCATTCCACTATGTATTTTATATCACTGTATTTACTTACTTGCATTAGGTATGTTCTTTAATTGTGTTAGTATTAGGACTAGTTTTATTCTTGTATACTAATGTATGGCACCATGTCTGTATATTTATAATCTTTCTTAATCAACCTTTTCCATCATCATATTTTGGACTTTTTCTTGTGATATTTGACTATTAAGGGGTCCTCATAAGAGAGGATAGATACCTGATGACCATCATTGATGATGTTTATATGGTCAATGACTATATTACGTCCACTTAGTTTTCAAAAGGTCATTAGAAAAACACACACATCACAACGCATAATTCCATCCACATTCTCCATCCCAGGTGTTTGTGTTTTTCCCCTTGCCTAGTAAGTGTTATAGGGTGTTTCGTAGGATTTTTAGTCATTCAACCATTCCTATTTTTCTTTTTAGATTTTGTATAAATATATCTTTATTTTTAGAAGGGAGGGTTTTGCTTTTATAGTGTCTTTAATATCTCAAAATTCTAACACACAATTCACACATTTAAATCCAAGTTTGAACAAGGAAGGATGATACTACAATGTAGTCCTTACCTCTTTAAGTGAAAGGTTTTACTTGCTCATCCTATTATGTGCATGTTATCAAATGCTAAGAATTGATAAAAGGACAAGCTCCCCCTACCCAAAGCAATAAAATCCCTTTCTCCTCCACAAAAATAAGTATCCCTAAAAAAAAGAACACAAAGGTGGTTTTCACCACAAAAATAAATCTTCTTGCTCCTCATAAAAAATTATCAAGTATCCTAAGCAAAGAAATCAAAAGAAAATAAGAGGATAATGAGCTTGAATTCCTATAATATTTAATTATATAAAATCCATGGGGTGATCTCCATTATAGCAATGGGATCTAAAATCTAGCCTAGCAATGGGATAGTCTTATGCATGGTGATATGCCTCTCACATTAGCGATGTTATTTTGTATATAACCATCATATTTCTCTATAATTTCCCATAATATATAAATAGCTCATCATCATTTTGCATTAAAGTAGCCAGGTTGGATAGGTTTATCTTTTTCTTGATATTGAAGGAGAAGCATTCAAGAAATGCATTAGCCAGTTGCTCAAAACTAGTGATGTTGTGCCTTTTGAGTTGATTAAACCACTCTTGAGCTAGGCCTATGAGGGTTGTAATGAAGGTGTACAGGAGCAAGGCATCATTGCTTTCGATCTAAAAGCACATATCTAGAAAACTTGTTAAGTGCTCTTGAGCATCCTCATCTCCTTAAAACTTTTCTAGCCTAGGCATATCAAAATGCTCAGGATAGGTCAAAATAGGCACTAATGGGCATAAAGGTTCATTATGAATCTTATTCAAGTTAGGATTTTGATAAATTATTCCTTACTTCTTGATATCTTTAACCTTTTCTACCAAGGCCTTATAGGCCTACGAAGATAAGATCTCCTCTTCTATGGATTGCATTTGAGGCACCTTCAAAGGTATATTCCTCTTTGGTCAAGGTGGAGGACTAGGCTCGTCATCCACTTCGAATTGGAATATTTTGGGATATTCTTGATCTAGTTTGTCTTCCACCTCTTCTTCATACTTCCTATGCCCATGATGTTTAGACTCTTGATTCTGATCTCTATGTTGGTATGTATGGTGAGTATGTGTGTCTATATACTCAAGGAACAACTCAAGTTACGAAGCAACCCATCTATCAATACATTCCATAGGCTCACTACGGGGAGGTAAATTGATAATGGTCAATTGGTCCTCCCTCTTAGCATGCTCCTTTTGATCAAGAATGCATTGATCATGCATGCACTATTCATATAAGCATTATCTTATGAACCTTTGCCTCTGAGTGTCATCATTTTTGAGGCATTCCTACTCTACATGAACATCCTCTAATTATTCTTAGAGAATTTGATGTCTCTACTCTGACACCAGTCTATCTATCTATATGATCAGTTGTATGAGGCCTTTGGTGTGTACACTCTATTTAAGTAGCTTTGTGGATGTGTTCCCCAATAGACTGATTTACCATGCTCTTGCCCTTGTCTATGAATATGGCATTCATATTCATCTATTGCCTATACTCTCTGCTTGCATGGGATTTAGGGCCATTCATATCATGAGAATGCTTGGAGAACTCTCTAGGTTCTCTGATGGTCCTAATTGTACTTCTGCTACACACTCATAGAATGAGAGGTCATAGGTGAAGGCTTATAAACTAGATATCCTAAGACTCTATCCATATCATCTAACTGACTACTACACCATGGCTCATGAGGTGGCATGCCATTTTCTCCCACTTTAGATATGTCTGTAGTGAACTTAAAAGGTTCACCTCTATAGGGAGTCTGCATGGTCTTACACTCAAAATTGGCCCTATCTACTTGCCCCTGAATGGGTGGATCTTGATCCTATCTATACTCAGATGATGGGGACCTCAAGCCTCCCTTAGGTACAGGTCGAAGGGGTACCAACCTAGATCCCTCTATGATATACTCCTCATTATAACCCTTGGATGCATGTGGGCCCCCATGCTACCATAATTAGGACCCCCATGCTAGGAAGCCCCATTCTAGTACTTCCTCTAATCAGGGTATTCTCAACAAGATCTCTACACATAGAATTATCCCCTCAAATACATGTTGAACGATGTTCAAGAGGATTCTATGGTTGAGGGCTTTCTATGTTATATTATGCAATGGGTGGAGCTTTGGCTTCGATCTTGGTTCTATGCCTTGATCAGCCTCTTCATGTTCACACCATTATATTATCTTTTATGTAAATTTGAATGCAAGCAAAGTAAAAAATAATGATTATCTTTTTTTAAATTTTTGCTTGTGAACCCTAAACTATTTGATGTGATTTTCAAGTTTTTTGTATTAGAAAGTAACTCTCATTGTGTTTTCAAAATGTTGATGATATACTCAATTGTTTAAGGGTTTTCACCTGTATACTCGTAGCTCGACAACCTAACTATGAACTCTAGGTCGTGTAATCCCACCTATAATGTGTGGTAATGAAGCCCACACATAGTCAAGGAGCATAGATTCTCTAGATCCTCATCCAGTTCACCTAAAGTCAGTGATATACCTCTCTAAAGAGAGATACGTGCAAATTTTCCATGGGTTATGATGGTTCTTGGATCTAGTATTGGTCTAGTAACAAAAGGATCAAGGGAGTTGGGCCAATAGATGGAAATCACTACCACTATCATTGAACCCTACTAGTGGTTGGATGTGACTTCCAACTCACTAGCATTTACAATGTTTCGTGGTGTGTGTGGTTATTTTTACTTTGCATGAAATAGAAATGCATAAAACAACACACAAATTATTTTTCTACATGCTTTCAAAAGAACGTTTCACTTTAAAATAATGCATGACTATGCTAAAATATTTTTCAAATAATGCATCTATGAAGAAATGGCCACTAATTGGGTCTCAAGCATGCAAATTCTAAAACATAAAATTTCCTAGACCACTAGAGACTAGGGCAGACTGAATTTAGAGATCCATTATTCATAACAATGACTAGTAGAAATGTATCGCTCCAAATGTTTTGCATCCTTACCCTCAGGCTATAGGATCCATGCCTAGAAGGGGGATGCAAGAAGGATGGGACAATACCTCGGACTGAGAGGCCCTTTGAAGGTCCCACCTCTCGGGGGAGGAGTATAAGGGTAAATTTTTGATGGATGGTGGGTTCACCAAGAAACTTTTGAGTGGCAGTTTCCATGCCTAGGTTGATAGTGGGTTTGATGTGTTCATTTTTATACTCAATCATTCAACTCCTAGGTTTGGCCAAGATGAATCTAAACTATTATATCTGCCAATGATAATTTTAATGGATACATGAAACAGGAATGAGTGCTAATAACAGAGAATATGCTAATTAGAATGTGTCATACCTGATTTCAGATGTTTGATGAAGATTCTGAGTTTTGTAGAAGTCCAGATCACTTCAGTTTGTATGTAATCATCTGAGATCATACAAGATCGTCTGATATCTGAAGGATTCGTCAGACGAATTTGTCAAAAACCTGCAATTACAGAAATAGATGTGAAATACCAAATATGCAAGTGCAGGAGCAAAATACAATGGTAGAAATAACAAAAAACATGCCTAAATAATGGATTATGTTAACAAATAAGGAAATGCAGTAGATTTAATAATTGATTTTAACCTTACCATGTGATTATGCTAAATGAGGTGAACTCCAAGATGCAAAAAACATAATAATTCAAGAAAATGCAGAAATACAATATGAAAAATGTAGAGAAAGCTAAGGGAATGCAAACTCTAGGCTCTGATTTCCCCCCAATATGGACTAAAGTCAGGATCACCTCCAATCGTACGAGGTCATCCGTAATCATCTGAGATCGTTTGCATCAATCTGAGCTATCTTCGACTACAAAACAATAGAATTCTAGCAAGAAAATGCAAAATATAGAACATAAACAGTAGTGCGAGGGAATAAGGAGTTAAATCTGTCAGCTAAGGGGTTCAAGGAAATCAGAATCAAGGGGGTCATGTAGAGTGTTAGGATCCTCAATCCTAACATTATTAGTTAGTATTAGTTAGTATTATTAATCATTTAATTATTATATTATTAACTTATAAAGTGAACCATCACAACCCTTCATAATGTGAACCATCACGTCTCTTCATACGTGAACCATCATGTCTCTTCACCAACATAGTTGTAGGGTAGATATATATATTAGGTTGGCCATCCATATCAAATCATCCAAGAAGAAGAATAAGAATATAGATTCCAAAGGAGGAAGGCCCCTATAGTGGCAAAGCGATTACAAGGGAGCCCCCTTTGAGTGGCCTACGATTACATTTACATTAATTTGTTAATTATTTTATAGTAAGACCTTGGGGTCTTACCATTTGGTATCAAAGCCATGTGGGATCCAACCATGTGGTATTTTCTCAAAAATCTTCATCAAATCACTTTTGTGCATGAGTATCAAACTCGGTTTGAGGATATCACCAAATACAACACAATATTGGATGAATCAATTCTCATCAATGGCTTCATTAAGGGATTAAAAAAGGAAATTAGAATGGAGGTGACAATGTTCAATCCCTATACCATGATGCAGACCTATGGATTGGCAAAACTAGCTGAAGATAAAATCAATGCAGAACAACGATTAGGGAAACCACTTATGGAAAAATTGTCGACCACTTACATCGTTCCCAAACCTATGCATAATGGAAGGGCACAAAGAACTTACAAAACCCCCAAATCTAATCGAACTTTACAAATTAAACATCTTAGCTTTGAGGAGATGAAGGAATGATGAGCAAAAGGACTCTGTTATAATTGTGATGAACAATTTGGACCCCACCATAAATGTGCTACACTAACATTGTATTTATTGAAGGAAGTTGATCCCTGTCTCTCCATAGAGAAAGCAGATGAGGTAGTTGTGTCCGAAGCAACCAGTGCACCTACTCACTACAATGAAGACAATGAGGTCGATGTGCAAGAAGTGATTGATGTACCAAGCAAGGATGAGGTAGACATACCCAAAGTGATCAATTCTAGCCAAACATGCACTCTACAAGACCTACACATACCTTCCTCACCAATAGTGAGTTCTTGCCATATGACCAAACCTATTCGAAACCAACGCAGAGTGACTACACACTTCTTCTCCGTTGGCTCTACCAAGGAACCAAAAAAGGATATGAAATCATTACCATCACTTTTGATGCATCATTCTGAAGTATTTGAGGAAACCCAAGGGTTGCCCTCCCATCGTCATCATGATTTTCCTAAGGAAGATTCTACTATTTTTCTTGGCAACCCCTCGCTAATGCTTCATCCTTCTCAATATCCCTGCCTATGAAAGGTTGCCATTAAAAGAGTCCAAGAACTTACACAAATCCTTCTTGGAAAACAAAGGACAAAGCTTCTCACTTTGAGATTTGAGGACAAAGCTCTTTTTAAGGAGGGTGGCATGTTAGGATCCTCAATCCTAACATTATTAGTTAGTATTAGTTAGTATTATTAATAATTTAATTATTATATTATTAACTTATAAAGTGAACCATCACAACCCTTCATAACATGAACCATCACGTCTCTTCATACGTGAACCATCATGTCTCTTCACCAACGTAGCTTTAGGGTAGATATATATATTAGGTTGGCCATCCATATCAAATCATCCAAGAAGAAGAATAATAATATGGATTCCAAAGGAGAGAGCCCCCTATAATGGCAAAGCAAGGGAGCCCCCTTTGAGTGGCCTGCGATTACATTTACATTAATTTGTTAATAATTTTATAGTAAGACCTTGGGGTCTTACCATAGAGTTAGGGGGTAAACTAGAAAATCCTAGTTTATATAGGCTTAGGAAGAGGTTTAAGAGGTTGGGGATCATCCCAATTTGGGATATCTCCAACAGGGCAATCTCCAACTGCATAGACGTGCTTCTACTCAAGTTGGAGAGGTTGTTGAAACATAAGCTAATTATGAAAATTCGATTTTGGGACAAAATCATTTGGACATTCTGTCCATGACGATTTCGTCAGATCTGGGACGATCGCGTCTAATCTACAATGATATCATCCAATGGTCAAAACAAATCCTAAAAATGGCACAAAAAATGAGGAAATGGGTAGCAGGCGGTTTTGGAGCGATTTTGGGGTTAAAATTCAAATTTTTATCTTTTATCTTTTACTAAGGTTTTTAACCGTGCCAATTTTAGGGTGCTACATTTTGCCCCCTCTTTAGTGAATTTCCGAAGAAAATGCGTTAAAGACAAGTTTTTCTCGTTTTACGAGAAAGCAAAAAATGTACTCAATTTTTTAGACAACGATTCTTGGTCGAATCGTACAACTACTGACTATTGTGCCCCCTCTGCGTTTTTACCCAAATTGAATGTTTAAGGTAAAAACATGAAAAAGTAAAAATTAAAATGTTTGACTTTTTAAATAAAATTAAGAAAATAGGTTAAAACCCTAATTCATTTTTACTGTTCATCTTTACTGTTCCAAAGTTTTGTAGAGAGAAAATGGTGGAGACAGTGCACAAAGCGACAGATGTTCGACACGGGCTACGAGTAAGGATCTAAGCCTAGTAGATTAGTTTTGATTTTGCTTTGTGAAATTTGTGGATTTAAATTTTGATTATTTGGGACATCATGGCCATTTTTAGGCTGTCGACAATGTCACAGAGGCTGCGGGAGACAAGGCGGAGGGAGGAGAGACTCCCTTCATAGCAGGAGGAGAGACCACCATCGCCTGATAAGGGCAAGGGTGTTGAGGTAGGGGAGAGTAGCGAGACAGTGGTTCTCTAGTCTAAGGTTACCCACCTTCGAGATTAGGTGTAGACACTGCAGGATGAGGCTACATGGCTCAGAGCTCGGGGCAGAGGAGCAAGCACTCTGGATCTGGTGTGGTCTATTGCTCAAACTACATTTTACCAGGGGTTGTACTATCAACCGGTCCCAAAGGGATAGAGGATATCATTGCCATCCCCCATTGCAGAGTCGGTCATGATGGGATCGTCGAGGACATCCTCATGATCGATGACGAGGACCCGAGATACGGCCCAGACCTCTATGGTACCACCTCCTCCATGTCAGGGTGGGGGAGGAGATGAGGTGGAGAGCTTGAGGGCTTCTCGAGGCTAGCTGGTGTAGAGTGCAGATTTATGATATATGTATATATATATTAGTTTTTGAAGGGATTGAGTATGACAGGGTTTTGATTGTGGCATACCAATCTAGATGATGTAGATCATTGATTGATGATATACATAGATTATTTTTGATGATATGACTTGTGTATATGGTGTATTATGTTGCTTGAATTGTTGATTCATGTAATTATGTCATTGGAAATAAATTATAATGTTTATGTCATGCCATAAATTTGTAAATGAAATAATCTGATGTGCATAAATTGGTTGTTTTGGTGTGATTTGACGAAAAATAAAAGGGACTTCTAACAATAATTTCAAATGACATTGTCACTGTTATAGACCGTTTCATGGAGTCACCACTCGCTAGGTCGTCAAGCTAGTCCTAGTATAGAAATATTATGAAAAGTAAAAGAGTGCTTAAGAGACTGTCTTAAGACTTTGTGTTGTGATGATGAAAATGATGATGGTGATAATTTTGTTTTCAGATTTTTTCCACAAAATTATGCATGAAATATGTTTAAAATGATTTTTGCTAGGCATAAATTCCTAAGTGTGATAAATTTTTGAATAATTCCTTAGAAATTATAGCATGGTTGCAAGATGAAATGTTTTGACATAATGACATGAAATAGAATAAGTGTTCTTTCGTTTTGAAGCACAAGTGTGTAATAAAATTATGTAAGCCATATGTGTTTTTAAAATGGATGGGAAAATAAAATTAGAGCAATGGTTTGTGCTAGGCATAGAATTATAGGTATAGACTTATACCATCATCACGAAATCCAAAAATAAAATAGATATTTTAGTTTTATTGCATGATTGATTTTTTGATTTTTGATTTTTGATAAACAGAAAAGAATAATATGATGAACATGTTGTTTGCAATATTTTTGCAATTTTGTGAAACAATGTATATAATTGTTTTTATACAAAACAAATTTCTGAAATAAGAGGATAAAATTATTCTGAAAAGAATTATAGGAATATTTTAAATTATCTCAAAAACAAATGTAGGTTTATAAGGGATCCTCATGTGCAAATGTGAGTTCATTACCGATCTTGATTTATCATAATGATACAAAATATCTCAAATACAAATGTGTGTGCAATTGTATTGTTCATTTACCAATTTTGAGCAAGATAATTTGATACTAACAATTTGCCTTAACCAAATGAATGTTCGTTAACCATGATTTATATGCATATAACCGTACCAGACTACTGTGCAATTTAGGTTATCAAGAGCTAGCTAATCCATAAGCCGATATAGGTCTGTACAAAAGAAGGTCGCTAATGTGACAGACATATCACCACGCTAGGAATTACCCAAGGCCAAGTGGGTTGGGCACAAACCACCTGTTATGGGGCTTACCTCACAATTTTTTAATAATTGAAAATTCTAGGGATTCAAGATCATTCACCCTTCTTTTCTTTTCAAGGGGTAGGGAAAGGATTTTATTGCATTTTGCTTTTCTCTTTTGCTCTTTTTTTCTTTTTCTTTTTCTTTATTTTTTTTTTGCTTGATTTTTGAGATAATGCTGAAATATTGCTGTGATGATACAAAATAACATTTTTCTTTTTCTCTTTTTCTTGCATTTTTCTTTTCTTCCTATGCTAGGGATACTTGCTCGGATTAGTTTGTAGAGCAAGGGATTTTTATTTTGGGTAGGGGTGAACTTGTCCTTTTGTCAATTCTCAAAGATTCTAGACCATGTGCATGATAGGATAGCAAGGGAAACTTTTCACTCAAGAAACCACGTCTACTATGTAGCATCATATTGAATTTGCAATGAAATCATTTTAATGTGAAAAGATATACTTGGTTCAAGTAAATAACAAGATTAGTTCTCTATGCTCAAAATGTTATTTAATGCCAATGTGGACTTTGATATAAGAGAGATTAATAATCATACAAAATAAAATCAAGATATTTATTCATGTGAGTATGAAAGTGTGGGATTCCAAATAAATGCTCATTTATCTAAAATAATTGAAAATATAACTGCAAACTTCAAGAATTGACAAGCACAAAATAAAAGATGTTTTTGAAGATTTTGACGATTTTGATGTTTTTGTATTTTGATTTTAATTTATGAAATCGGTGGTATATACAAGATGATCTATATACACTATACAAGGTTATTTGAGTATAGCATGTCTAAGGTTGCTTCAAAATCAAAGGAGGTTTTGAAGGATAATTTGGTTGTGGTGAAGGTAAGAACAAAATGTAGTGATAACAAAAGCTTTGTTATAATGTAGAATAATGTAGCAAAATATTTGACTTTTATATGTGGAAAATTGATCATGTTACAAAATAAAATGTCAAAAGTATAAGAAGGTTCTTCATTATTATCACTATCTTCCCAGTCTTGATAAGATGGAGGGAGCATATATGAAATATATGCATGGGTGTTATTTGGTAAACAAGGATGATCATATATGGATGAATAAAAGTGATGGATAGAAGATAATTGTGACAATAGAGAATGTATAGAACTTGATGTTTCAACCGTTAAATATTCTTCAAATGGTGTTGGGTCATTATGTATGGTAACAATTTCAAACTTTAAACATTGGTGAAGAGTAGAAGGGACAACCCTCATCGTATGAATACAAGGACTTCTGAGAAGTAGGTTGTAAGGTGAAGGGCAATATGCTACATAAAACAAAGTATCCAAGATCTTGGATCCAATATTAAGGGGAAGAATTATAGTACCTTGAACTTCTTGAATTTCATTGTTTATAATAACATTTGATTCATTAAGATCTTCTTCCTTTGATTTGAGTTTTTGGAATAATTGATAAGTGCATAAATTAAGAGAGGAGCCATTATCTACCATGATAGTTTTAACAGGTGTTTCTTTACTAGATCCTGTAATGTAAAGATAGTAGTCTTCTTGTGGAGTAGAGGAAGGAATCTCCTCATCATAGAATGAAATATGGTTAACCTCAAGAGGGTTTATACCATTAATTATGTTCTTAGAGAAAATATGATGAGGAACAAATTGTTGGCTAGGTATCTTGAACAAAATTTCCTTGTGATAACTTTGTAATACTTCTAAAAGGGATATCTTTGCTTGAGGATTAATCACTTGTTGTTGGCTATCAAAGTGGATTTCAAATTGAGATTTTGATTCTAAAGATGAGCTTTCTATGCTTACATTCCATTTTGGATCATTCTCTAGAGTCAAAGATAGTTTTGAAGGTTGGTCAAATGAGGAATCCATATATTGAATATCATATTGAGTTGATTGAACTTGAGGTTGCTCAGTTGTAGTTTCTATTACAATATTAGTAATATCATCATGTTGGGACACATTAACATGCAATATTTGATTGGTTTCTTGTTGTTGATAATTGAATAGGGGTTCTTGGGAGATCCCCATGTCTTGATTGATTATTGGTATTTGTTGTGTAGGAGTTTGATTGTTTACTGGAAATTTATCATCAGTTGTAGATTGTAATTCCTTTATATTAAAAAGACCCTCATCAATCAAATCTTGAATTGCACATCTTAACTATTTACAATTTTGTGTCATATGTCCATCTACTCTATGATATTCACAATGTAGCTCAGGTTTAAACCAATCTGCTATGGTATCAAGTTGTCTTATGGAAGGGAGTTCAATACTATTTATATCAAGTAAATGCTTGAGAATTATATCCATTGGTTGATTGAGCTTAGTAAATTTACATGATGAATATTCTTGAGAGGTTTTTGATATGTGCCTTAGGAGTTTAGTCATAAAAGGACCTAAAGGTTTTTTTTACATTTCTTTTCTTTATTATGGGTAGAATGATGATAGGAAGATTGTGAAGTATGATGTGAGTGCATGGTAGGATTAGAAGAATAAGTATTTTCTTGTTGAAATGGATGTGTTGTATTGAAAGAAGAATATTGAAAGGATGGAGGAGGATTATATGTGGATTGATAGACATAATATGGATATATGGGAGAATAGATAATATCATTATGGAGAGGATTGGAAAAGGGATTGTCCTGTTGGGTTAATGATGAAAAATGAGAAAAGTGTGATGGAGGTGATGTTGAATAGTGATGAGGTTGGTCATAATCAACAAATGTATTTGGCTAAATTCTTCCAACATTACTAATGGGCTCATATTGATTTGAGTAAAAAATCATGGTTTCTTTAGTACTTCTAAAAGTAATATTTAGTATCTATTATTTAGAATTGAATCTAAAACATACAAACTTGAAATGATGATTTTTTTTTTCATTTTTCTTGTATACATACATATATATATTTTTATTTTTTTATATTTTTGAATCAGAAATATGCCTATGTTATTAACGTCGGGTTCACAAAAATGTATTGCTCCAAATTTTTCACATCCTTACCCTTAGGCTATAGGATCCATGCCCAAAATGGGGATGCGAGAAGGATGGGACAATACCTCGGACTGAGAGGCCCTTTGAAGGTCCCGCCTCTCGGGGGAGGAGTATAAGGGTGAATTTTTAATGGATGGTGGGTTCACCAGGAAAATTTTGAGTGGCAGTTTCCACACCTAGGTTGATAGTGGGTTTGATGTGTTCATTTTTATACTCAATCATTCAACTCCTAGGTTTGGCCAAGATGAATCTAAACTATTATATCTACCAATGATAATTTAAATGGATATAGGAAACATGAATGAGTGCTAATAATAGAGAATATGCTAATTAGAATGTGTCACCTAATTCTAGATGTTTGATGAAGATTCTAAGTTTTGTAGCAGTCCAGATCGCCTCAGTTCATATGTAATCATCTGAGATCAGATAGGATCGTCTGATATCTGATGGATTCGTCAAAAAAATTCATCAAAAACCTGCAATTACAAAAATAGATGCGAAATACCACATATGCAAGTGCAGGAGCAAAATACAATGGTAGAAATAACAGTAAACATGCCTAAATAATGGATTTTGATAACAAATAAGGAAATGTAGTAGATTTAATGATTGATTTTAACCTTACCATGTGATTACGCTAAATGAGGTGAACTCCAAGATGCAAAAAACATAATAATTTAAGACAATGCAGAAATACAATATGAAAAATGCAGAGAAAGCTAAGGGAATGCAAACTCTGGGCTCTGATTTCCCCCTAATCTAGACTACAGTCAGGATTGCCTCCAATCATACGAGATAATTCGTAATCATCCGAGATCGTTTGTGCCAATCCGAGCTATCTTCGACTGTAAAAAAGTAGAATTCCTGCAAGAAAATGCAAAATATAGAACACAGACAGTAGTGCAAGGGAGTAAGGAGTTAAATCTATCAGCTAAGGGGTTCAGGGAAATCAAAATCAAGGGGGTCATGTAGAGTCAGGGGGTAAACTAGAAAATCCTAGTTTATATAGGCTTAGGAAGAGGTTTAAGAGGTTGGGGATCATCCCAATCTGGGAGATCTCCAACAAGGCAATCTCCAACTACACAGACGTGCTTCTACCCAAGTTGGAGAGGTTGTTGAAACAAAAGCTAATTATGAAAATTTGGTTTTGGGACAAAATCGTCTGGATGTTCTGTCCATGACAATTTCGTCATATCTGGGATGATCGCGTCTAATATGTGATGATATCATCCAACGGTCAAAACAAATCCTAAAAATGGTGCAAAAAATGAGGAAACGGGTAGCAGGTAGTTTTGGAGCGATTTTGGGGTTAAAATTCAAATTTTTATCTTTTATCTTTTACTAAGGTTTTTAACCGTGCCAATTTTAGGGTGCTACAAGAAACTACAAAGCATTCACGAATTTACCATTCTCCTTTTTGCTATGTTTTCTACTTAATCTAACATTTCTACATTTTGCCAGAAAAAACATAGATAGAAAAATGCTCCTACCTCAGATCCAAGTATGATAAAGATCTAGCTGCCTACTGTTTATTCTATTTTTTGCTACCCATGTTTGTTAGGCATGGCTGTAACTGTTTCCTATGGTTGTCAACCATGGTTACAACTGTTAACCATGGTTGTCAGCCACGGTTGAGACCTATCACCAAAAATTAGATCAAGTTTGATTTAAAATTGCATAAATTGTAGAGTTTCATTGTGATTGCCTTCTGTGGAAATCTGGAAAGCATACATCTAAGCTAGTAATGACTAAAAATCAACATAAAGCATGAAATATGAACGAATTTCCAAATAACATAAGGGTTTTTTAATTAAATTTCCATTGAAACTTGATTATAAATCCATACCTCTTAGGGATACCCAATGTGATATAGTTATTACAACAATATAAAATTCCCACGAAAGGGTAGGTGTAATCCAAAGGCTTCCTAGGTTGTCATGAACTGCTCCAAGGCAAATGTAGCCTTCTTCTCCATTATTAGAGGTATTTGTTGCATTGAATGGAAAAACCCTATTAATCCTACATTCAAGAAACAACAAGAAATAATTAAACACAAAGGAGGCCTCTCTTGATGAGGCTTTTAGAGGAATTTATATAAAATATGCCATGAAAGCTTGAAATCAAGAAAGTGCAAGAAACATAGTAAACTACACTAAACATGACAATTGACCATCAAGAAATGTAAAGGAAGCATAGATCAAATCATCTAATGTCCTAATTAAAAATTAGGATTATATATGCATGGAAATAATAAAATCTAGTCTAAAATTATCTAATACTTGAAAATGAAATGAATTTACCCTAAATCAATGATTCTAACAGTCTAATGAGAAGGCAAAAAATCAATCTATAGTAAACATACCTAAATGAAAAAATACCAATGGAAATCTACTGCTAAAACTGGATGAAAAGAGGATTAAACCTTGACCGTGGGTCTGAGAAGGTATTGGCACTATTAGCCATGGCTAACAGCCATAGCTGAGTCATGAATTTCCTTGTTCTCCAAATCAAGGCTTTATTGCTCAATTCACTTCAATGAATTGATGTTCAAAGGTCGCCTTGATGTCCTCTTATTAATTTTATGGTTGAATTAATTATATTAGTAATGGAATGGGATTTATTACATTTCTTTATTCCTCCTAGACCTCCATAGCCTTCTTGGTTCCAAGTGCCATTTGATATTCAATTTGACTGCAAAAGTGTTCCTATCAATGGATGCAAGTGAGTATGCAATTCGATAGGGCTTCACCACTTTTCAACTTGAGATTCATCTATATCTTTCCTAATTTGGAGGGGGTTCTTATAGCACTTAGGAAGGCCATGTATTAGCTTCATGGGGAAGCCAAGATCAAGAAAGGGTAGTTGGGGCAGTTGGAGGGAAGCTTCTAGAACTTTACACCCTCAAACCACTTGGATCTACAACTAATTGTCCATTGTAACTTATTTTGGATAAGACAAGGTCCAACTAATTTTGAAGGCTAGCCATAGCTTTGAGGCATGACTAGCTCTATTAATCATGAGTGTCAGCTATGACCAATACCGATTAGGTCAAAATGCCTAAATTAGTGGTTAGAACCATTGCTATACCTTAGAATATATCCAAGATCTTCCATATGGTATTCTAGCATGTCCTATATGAGTAGTCACCTCTATATTATTCATTTTAGGTGTATACACCTTCTTCTTAGAGAATCCCCTACACCAATGTCTTCCACTATCTAGATGGCTCTAAAGTAATGCTACTATGGTGTCTCACACTAGCAACTACCTCTGCAATCTCTAAATATATGCTCTAGGTACGACCTCCTATACCTAAGGATCCTCATTATCATCCACATCCTAATCCTCATGCTACTTATATTTCTCTAAGATCTCACCCCACTCCCCATCCATCTGATGATGCACTCATCACTCATCCACATCCTCCCTAATGCCCTCATCCACTACTACCCTAACCTATCCACCCATAGGTCCACCTCAATACCATAGTCATGTTACCCACCATGCATCATATTCTTCCATAGTACCTAAATTATCCCCACCTAGATTCATTAGTGACTGATCTATATCCTCACCTATTGAATCTACTCAAGGCCATGCCAATTCTATCTCATCACTTTAATGTTGGTAAAAGATGTGTTTGCTAGGTACATACTAAAAAACCCTAAACTACCAATAAACATAAGAGTACTCGAAGTATTCTCACTCTATTCTATGGTGATCGACCATCCATCACCCATGTCTAATGTGTCTCATCTACTCAACCACCTCTATCCATGGTGGGCAATCCTTGTATGGACACCATATCACCTATTTCAACCTCATTAAATCAAAATACTTAGTGTAGTGGGAAATACTACCTAAGTGGAGATGACTATGGCCCTGCTCCTAATCTCAGCTCCACTGACTCACTTAGTCAATATTCCTATCCACCATTTGAGCTCATGTTGACCAAGGAAACCCATCTGGTCTATCCACTTGAATGTGCTCCCACTCCTAGATCTAAATTAGAAAACTATAACCCATTCAAATTCTACATCAATAGCAAATATTATATAGCTCATTATATAAGTGAGCCAGTAGTGATATCCCTAGGCTATGATTAGAGGATCATATATCATTCTCTCCACTAACTCTTGCACTAACTTGAGAAGGTTCCATGGGAACCTCACTCATGAAGAGTTAGGTAACAATATGTTCGACATAATTGACATCGCCACCACATATATCATTGTCAAGACGTTCACATCATACCATACCTCCACTAGCATCCCATTGCTATCCAAGCTACATTGAGAAACCTCTCAATCCTTCATAAATACCCTCTATAGAACTCTATCATACTAGCTAATGTGTGTAGAGATGATGAAGCATCCCTCAATTGAAACACAAAGATTCCTATAGATATTCTCTAGGATGACTATCATCTCGCTAGTCAAAATATGGAATGTATTGGTGTGACTATCATAATGATCTATCAAGGCTATTAGGTAGGCTTGATCTATGGTCACTGCCTCTAGCCTTGCAACCTACTTAAGTCTAATGACCTCAATCCATTCTCAATCAATATTATAAAGTGCATTATGCATTGTATTATAAACCATGGGATATCTATGGTGAGCCCTCACAAGTTAAATGTACAATTGTATAATTTGATAATCAGGTTACAAAAAAAACCAATAAAACATAAAAAAATATATAAGAGAAGAAATAAACATTGAGATGCATTTTGCACCTCAAAACAAAGTTGTCTCGGGTTGAGACAGTATCCAAGCAAGTCCATCTCAAGTCGAGATGGTATCCAAGCAAGGCCATTTCGAATCGATATGGCCTCCACAACAATCATATTTTTGATCATTGGGATTTGAACCAAGGTCATCTCACCCTGAGATGATCCCCAATTTCACAAAAGGGACCATTGATGAGCATTAGAAATGCTCATATTTTGTATACATTTTCTTGATTATTATGCGGTTGTATAATAAGGATTGCATACTTTTATGAATGATTATATAATTATTTGATGAAATTATGCGTGTTATCTAATTCATGTGTTTTTAGTGTGTTTTTGTGGAATTGCAATTGATTTAGTTAGATTTGGATCATTCGAGGTCTTTTAATAGACTTGGCACTTTGTTTCTTTCAGAATCAGCATAGAGAAGATAGGTGCCTTCCTCTTCCAAGAAGGCACCAAATGTAAGTAGGCACCTTCCTCTTCCAAGAAGGCGCCAAGCGTAAGTAGACACCTTCCTCTTCTAGGAAGGCACCAATGAAATACAAGTGCCTTCCTCTCCCAGTAAGGCACCAATAGAAGGCAAAGCACCTTCCTCTCATAGGAAGGCACCAAGAGAATATAAGCGCCTTCCTATTCTAGGAAGGTGCCCACGGCAGTAAGGCACATTTCGCATAGAGAAGGCACCCGACATACTTAGGCACCTTCCTCATAGGGAAGGTACCCCTGTTCTTCACCCGTTGACCAGAAAATCATGACGTGGACAACAACGACTAGTGTAGTTCCAACTCTATGTCATGTAGAGCTAAATTGGGAATCGCACCAATGTATGAGAACATCCTACCAATGCCAAGTGAAGCACAAACCAATTAGTGAACATGCCACTGTTAGAACCGAATGCCAGTTTTAGCAGACATCAATCACATTTACTAGACTATCTTAGTTTAGTCTGGAATGAATCGACTGTTATAACTTCTTTGTAACAGAAGTTCTACGGGTGTGCTATATAAACACACACAGACCTATCTGAAGATATATAGAAAGAGGAGATAGAATATTTTGATAGTAATTGTAATACTTTGATAATTGTAATATAGTTCTAAGAGTTTCTAAGTGCGTGTTCAGTTGGGAGGAAGCTGTTGGAGCCTGGGCCCACTCCAAGCCAGTATTTCTTCCCCTATTTTTCCTATGATTTTTTCTAGATTAGTTTATTGCTTTTATCAAATTGTTTATCACATTGTTATTTCCAGTATTTTTAGTAGTTTTACTTCCAAAAATGTGTGGATATTTCCTTTTTGTAGAATTAATTGTTTTTATGTAAATCATTGAGGAGTGTATGAATGATTGACAATCATTTGAAACACCCCCCAATAGTAGAACTAGCAGACTCATATCAAGTGGTATTGTAAGCAATATTATTCAGAACCTTCGTAAGTTTATGAAGCTCCCTGGGTTGATAAATTAAATGCATGGGCATGTGACAAAAGTAGGAAAGAAATTAACCTTGTTTGGCCCGTAACATTTTGGTGTCATTGTCGGGGAAGCATCAACTAGATTATTTACAATACCTGGAAACCTTCCATCTGACCTTGTATGAGTTCTTCGAGAAGAAGAGTACTTGAAGGTCGGTTTATAAAAACCAATCCATCAGAACCTGAGTCAGCCAAGCATTCTAAATTTGAATTAGACTCACCCGACCCACCTCCAGCAATCCATTGGAGTGAGGAGCCACACTTTGTGCAAAGTGCCTCCTCATCCCATCAACATGGGTAAGAATGAATCATCATAAATCCCCTATTTAATAGGACACCCTTAGAGGAAGCCCTATTGTGGAAAGCTATAGAATATCGGACGATAACACCAGACAACCTTAGAGCCTTGACTTAGAAAGTCTTAAATGACCATAAGGCCATAAATACTGCATTAGAGACCACATTTCCTAAAAAAATGGCTGACAATGAAGAAGTATCATCTAGATTTATTTTCTCGATTGAGGAAGGAGTAGGAGATACCAAAATGAAAAACATATCCCTTGCTCACCTTTCGATCTTCAGAGGATACCCAGCTGAGGAACCTGACCTATTTTTATTTAATTTTGATGTCTTATGTAGGTCTATGGACTACAAATTTGATACACATAAGCTAAAACTCTTTCCTTCCATGTTGGGCGATGCAGCTCTGTGGTGGTTCATCGATCTGGGAGACAAACACATTGCCACTTGGGATCAAATGAAGAAGCTATTTTTAGAGCAATACCAAGATTTTGGGAGAGCAAGAGACTCTAGAGAAGAGGTCCTAAGCATGACGCAAAAATAATATGAGTCTCTCAAGGAATACTAGGAGAGATTCAACTTCAATATTCAATGATATCCTCACATGAGACTATTTGATAAGTCCCTCAAAAATATATTTTTGAGAGGACTTACCAATGAATCACTAGAGGCTCTTAACATGATTTTTGGAGGTGATTTCTACCAACACGCTATGGAAGACATCCGAAAACTATGCTGGAACTACTCAAGAAGGAGATGCAAGACCACTTCTAGAACCATGAAAGCGATTGCTTTAGTTATGAAAATAGAAATAGGTAACATGCTGGAAGATTTAAAGAGCAAAATTCTCTCATCTCTAGCATTGCAGATGGATACGCTGCTCTTAGAGAAAAAGAAGCAAGAAAATGAAGCAGCATTGGATCATTTATGTCCAAAATGCATAGCGAAGCATGCAAAGAATGCATGCCCAGAGAACAAAGTCAAAGTATGTGCAGTTTGTAGGCTGAACCATAAAACCCGATTATGTCACAACTGCCCAATAATCAAGAGGATGCTAAAAGCGTAGATGCCTATTTTATAGGCAATTGAAAGAGTTGGCCACAATCCCCTACGAGGAATATGCCAACCAGAATTCCATCATATGGAGGAGGACCATACATGCACCAAGGTCTGCCTCAACCACCTAGCATGGGGTGGTGAGGGCCATCACCTTGGTCTAACGCGCCCCCAGCAGCTATCTCGAACCAACAGCCATGGATGCCATATCCATATCCTAGACAATAGTGGAGAGGCCACACTCCATGGAATTAGGCTCCATAGAATGTAGCACCAGCTCACCCCCAACATAATTTACCAATTTTTCCAGTAGTGAGACCTATGTAGCTACCCATACAACCGATGACAAATCTAAATTTTAGGGTGAACCAACTAGCATACAACGTGGAGGGTGAGATGTATCTGCTGTACCATATTCAGCTTAGGTCTGGTATACAGCTAGGAGTAGGAATGCCTCCACTGGTAGAAGAGGAGGAAGAGGTAGAAACACCTCTTGTAGAAGATATGATAGAAGAAATTATTGAGAGAGCAAAGGCTCCATTTCCTAACCGACTGTAAGAACAGAGGAAAGTAACACAGTTGGAGTTCGATATCTTGTCTAGCTTGAAGAACCTCATCGTGACAATTCCATTATTTCAAGCCATTCGATATGTTTCAATATATACCAAGGCGATAAGAGAGATGTGTCTAAGGAATCTAGGATGAAGAGCAACCCAGACTATCAATATCATGGGTAAACTAGTAGATTTGATCATGGGAAAAATATCCCATCCAAAGTATGCAGACCCGGGCAGTCTGGTGCTGACTATAAAAATTGAGGGGCATTCCCTATCCAATGTGTTGGTCAATATCGGATCAACCATCAATGTAATTCCTCAGGAGACCATGTAGAGGATATAACTCAAAAACCTAAAACCCACTACGACAGTCTTGTAGCTGGTTGATCGATAAATTGTGGCACCAGAAGGAATGTTGGAAGATGTAATAATAACAGTCGATGCATGGGAATACCCAGTCAACTTTTTAGTCCTGCAATCTAAAACTAGGTTGGCGGTTACCCACTCATATTGGGAAGGCCATGGTTGGCAATAGATAACACCTACATCAGCTATCAGTATGGGATGATGACCATCTCTGATGGACAATTTTTTTTTTTTTTGACTATTTCACCTCTAGCTCAGTCCCTCGACTCATTAGGAGAACCCATGTTGATCGAGCATGAAAATCTTGAGCTATCCATGATCCAACTAGTGATGACATTGGATGAGTTGGTAGAATAATATGAGGATGGTGCTATTATGGAGTTCCTCCATGGGGAGTCCTCCATCTATGCACCTGGATCACTGTTGGATGGCATCCAAGATCACCATGTTTAGCAGATAAACATCGGGCCAGGAAGAACATTGAATGTCAGCAGTGGGTTGAATCCCACATAATTGATGAAAGTAAAAGAGATCATGGTTAGACACCAATAGGCATTTGCATGGGATTACTCAGATATGCAAGGTATTAACCCAAAAATTTGTACCCATCGTATATACCTCGATGATCAAGAAACTCCAAACAGGCAACCATAAAGAAGAATGAATCCGATAATAAAAGACATTGTCAAGGAAGAACTGCAAAAAACTCTTGACTGTCAAATTCATCTATCTAATTTCTGACAATGAGTGGGTATCACCATTAGTGGTAGTCCCTAAAAATAATGGGAAATGGTGAATCTGTGTGGACTATAGAGCATTAAACAAAGCGACCAAGAAGGACCACTTCCCACTCCCGTTCATTGATCAAGTCTTGGATACACTCTCAAGGAAGAAGTATTTCTCCTTCTTGGATGGATTCAGTGGATACAACCAGATCTAGATAGGATAAGAGGATCAGGATAAGACAACGTTCACCTGCCCATGGGGAAAATTTGCCTATTGGGTATTACCTTTCAGATTGTGCAACGCACTTGCCACCTTTCAAAGGGTGGTGTGTAGCATATTTTTAGAAATGATGGGAGACGTGGTTGAAGTATACATGGATGACTTCACTGTCTATGGAGAAACCTTTGATGAAGCAATGACAAACTTAGAAAGAGTGCTTGAAAGAAGCAAGGAAAATAGTTTGTCCCTAAGAAATGAGAAATGCTTTATGATGATACAATAAGGTATCATACTGGGACACCACCTCTCGCAGAAGGAATAAAGGTTGATAAAAGAAAAATTGAGGTCATCAGAGACCTACCCAGCCCTAGAACATAGAGAGAGGTGAGGATTTTTCTTGGATCAGCTGGGTACTACCGATGATTTATCATCAAATTCAATAAAATTATGAAACCACTGCATACTCTATTATCTAAGGATGTGGAGTTCAATTGGATGGAAGACTGCAAGGAAGCATTTTAGTTGCTTAAAGAGAAACTGATATCTGCACCAGTTCTAAGAGGACCAAATTGGGCCATACCATTCCATATCTACTATAATGCATCCAACAATGTTATTGGAGCAGTCCTTAGACAGAAGGATGGTGAATAATTTTATGCCATCTACTATGTCAACAAAAATTTGGTAGGAGCCGAGCTCAACTACATGATGATGGAGAAGGAGTTCCTTGTAGTTGTGCATGCCATAAAAAAATTCCACCATTATATCATTGGGTATAAGGTAATTTTCCACATGGACCACGTGGCTATCAGATACTTGATGAGAAAGCTGGCCATTGGCGGAATAATTATCAGGTGGCTCCTGTTACTATAGGAATTTGACATCATAATAGTCAACAAACTAGGCAAGGACAACATCGTAGTAGATTTTCTATCCAGATTGATACTAGTAGACCATACAGCAGTGGAAGACCAATTTTTGGAAGAACATTTGTTCACCATTAGTGAGCAAATCCTATGGTATGTAGATATAGCCAATTACTTGGCCATCGAAAGAACCTCACCTACTCTCTCTTTTCGAGAAAATTAGGCGGTCATAGAGAAAAGTGCATTGTTCCTATGGGTTGATGGCCTCCTATTCAAAAAAGGATGTGACTAGATTATATGGAGATGCATAGCAGAGTAGGAGTTCTCAAAAGTACTCAAAGCGTGTCATGATGAACCATGTGGAGGACACTTTGTAGGGAAACGAACTACCTAAAAAATTCTATAGGCTGGGTACTTTATGTTCAAGGATGTGGCTGTGTACACCAGCAAGTGTGATGAATGCCAAAGAATGGGCAGACCAACCCATCAAGATGAAATGCCCCTCTAGCCTCAGGTACACCTAAAACCCTTCGATAAGTGGGGCATGGACTTCATGGGACCAATTAATCCACCTTCAATAGGGAGGAGGTTTATTTTGGTCTGTATAGATTGTCACCAAATGGGTTGAAGTTCAAGCATTGAGAGATTCAAAAGAAATAACAGTCACCGATTTCTTATTTTCTCACATTTTTACATGATTTGGGGTCCCTAGAGAGATAACAACAAACAAGGGGCCTCAATTTACCTCTAGGTTGATCAAGGAGCTGATGGAGCAATACAGAGTTCAGCACAATAAAACTACACCCTACCATCTGCAATAAAATGGGCAAGTGGAAGTGAAAAATAGGGAAATAGAGAACATCATGATGAACATAGTGCAACAACATAGAAAATATTGGGCTACATGGTTGCCAGAGGCAGTTTAGGCATATAATACCATGTGGAAATCCACCACAGGCTTCACACCATTCTAACTGGTATATGGGAAGAGTGCGATGATGGCCATTGAATTTGAAATCAAGACATTGAGGATGGCTTCAAAGTTGAACTTGAGCTTTGATGATGCTCAAGAAGAAAGGATTCAATAGCTTGATCAGCTGGACAAAATTTGAATGGACGCTCTACAGAGAACAAAAATCATACAAAAGCAAAGAAAATGATGGCATGATCACCACATTAAACTGAAGCAGTTCCAAGAAGGAGAATGGGTGCTATTGTATGATTCTCGGTTCCAAGAAAGAAAAGGTAAATTAATGCAAAGATATATGGGACCGTATGAGGTGGTAGAGCTCATCAAGAATGGGGTAGTATGCATTAGAACAATTGATGATAGCAACATTGTGTTAACGGTCAATGGCCACCGACTGCACCCCTATAACACACCCAAAACCTTACAAGTGGAATAAATAATAGACATGGGGGAGACCCCATATTGTTAGATCTAGACCAAAATCTTAACAGGAAAAATGGTGGGCATGGAGGTGCTCACAAAAATCAATTAATTTAGTTTTTTTCTTATAGTATTTTTTGTAGGGACGACGCACACATGCAAGCTGCAGGCATCATAACCCAGGGCCTAACAGGCATGGAATGCATCTAACTACCTTTATTTTTCTTTATTTTCATTTGCTTTTTGTATGTGGAGGACCTGACAGCATGAGGAAAAGGTATCTAGGAAACTAGGCCTGATTTGTCTTAGCATTCCAACATCGGCACTCATAGGTAGAAGCTGAGGTAGCATGAAGCAAGACAGAGAAGGCTTGATCACTCTTTCCCAATCAAATGCAACATGATTGCCAAGAATAAGGCACCTTCCACATCGATAAGGTGCAGAAGAAGGCACCTTCCATATGAAGAAGGTGCTCCACCAGAAGAAGGTGCCTTCCTTATAAAGAAGACACCCAGCCAGAAGAAGGCATCTTCCTTATAAAGAATATGCCTAGCCAGAAGAAGGTGCCTTCCCTATAAATAAGGTGCCCAGCCAAAAGAAGGCACCTTTCGTATGAATAATGTGCCTCGCCAGAAGAAGGCATCTTCCTTATAAATAAGGCGCCCATCCAGAAGAAGGCACCTTCCATATAAAGAAGGCACCCCACCAGAAAAAGGCACCTTCCTTATAAATAAGGCACCCCGCCAGAAGAAGGTGCCTTCCTTATATAGAAGGCACACATAAAAATTTATATATATATATAGGCGCCTTCCAGGCGCCATACAAAAAAAAAAAAAGCTGAGGTACCTTCCACATCGGGAAGGCGCATACAGACCAAGGGGCCTTCCACATCGAGAAGGCACATGCAGATGGAGGCACCTTCTACATTGAGAAGGAGCATACAGACCGAGGTGCCTTCCACATTGGGAAGGTGCATGCAGATCGAGGTGCCTTCCACATCGAGAAGGCACACCCATTTAGAAGCACCTTTCATAGTAGGAAGGCACCATCATCAAAAAGGTGCCTTCCACCATGGGAAGGTGCATCCAATTAGAGGCATCTTCCACCACTAAAATGTGCATCACTGACAACATTGGGAAGGTACCAAAGAGTGCCTTCTACGTGCAACTAGCACTTACATATCTTGGATTCTTCGATCGAAATAAAATCATCACACGAACGAGTAGCACCAAATGACCATACCCCTCCCCCATGTCACAAATCAGCGAATCATCATCCTTCATGATACCTAAAACATTGAATAAGGTACATGTGTGCTAATTCAAAATTTTATATAATTATTTATAAAATATGCAGTACCAAAAAAAAATACCGTTGCCATAAAAATCATATCCCCCCATAGCCGAAGTCGCGTGCCAATGAAATGGCTTGAAAGGTGTACCCTAGAAATAAATGCTAAGGTTAGGCACCTTCCTTATAATAAGGCACCTTCCTGATGAAGGAAGGATAGAAAAAAAAACCACAGTAGTAAGGTAAAGTGCCATGGGAGGAAGGTCAAAGAATCACACAGCGAAGAAGAATGAATCGAGTGATATAGAAGGAATCAGGGGGGTGGTAAATACATAGTTCGAGGTTGAGGGATGGCTTGAATATTGTACCCTAGTTATTCAGGGTTAGGATATGGATGTAGCCAAGGAATTCACTACATCCTTGAGGGGCAACATAGCTCAGGTGCGAGGGGTAGAAATTCTAGTCACCCTCGAATACATCTCGTAGGTGACTGGATTTCCCCTCACAGGGGAATGCATATACAAAGGTGGACTGCTGAAGCCGTATGTCGAAGTGCTTGTTTCCAGGGGAAAATGTGTAGATAGACAAGGAAGGGCTACCCAAAAACAACCTTCCCATGAATCTACAAAAGATATTCGAGCAGGTTGCTCGATTATTTACATGCATCGAGAAATATACCCATCTACATGCTAACCATGTGTAGTTTCTCAATCACCTGGTGCATGGAAGGAATTTGAACGTGCCCTTCCACCTAGTGAATGCTCTAAAGGATGAAGTGGATCGATACTAGAAGGGAGCACTATCTGCCTTAGCCCATCATGGGCTAATATCAGCATTGGTCTGCCATGTAGAAGCATAGAGGTAGAATCCTGACGTAGAGGGAGATGGCAGCTAAGAAATGCAATAGGATGTTGTTGCCAAAATAGGGCAAGAAGATGGAAGCCCTATAGAGGAAATGGTGAGTATCGGGAAATTGGCATTGCCCTATTTCATAGAAGAAAGAGGGCATTCACTAGTGCTCGAAATCATAGAGGAAAGAGGGCATTACCTAGTGCTCGAGTGTGAGGAGGAAGGAGTGTCACTTATTAGCAACGAGGCTGAGTTCCAGCTGACAAAACCAATCCCTAGGAGGAAATTCCTGTGGTGACTCCTCCTCTTGGTAGAAGAAGAATAGAGCAACCCGAAAGTCGATGTTGAAGCCCAAACTCTCTAGGAATTGACAAATTGAAGCCCACAAGATGCAAGGACTTTTGGGAGCAATGATCAGGTTGATGTAGCCTTGGATGAGGCATTGGAATGGCAAACCAATTGTTGGATGGGCTAGAAAATTCTAGAGGATTGCCAGAACAAGCATACAAGGGAGTTGAAAGAATGAGATGGATGAATCACCCAGCTTGAGCAGCTGGTCTAGTAGTTGCGAAAAGAAAACCAGGTACTCCAGGATAGGGGAATGAAAAGAAGGGATGCGTCAACCCAAACTAACTGGGCAAAAGAGGTCTCGATGAATTCTACCACATTTGCCAAATGAGTATTCTCTTCAAGAGAAATTTGATCGGATGCCTGACAGAGCAGCCCAGAGGTAGGGGATAATTCCTCTATTTTTGGGAGTGAAGGGGAAATAAGTCCCAAAACACCCCTGTTGGTTCGACTTTTATACACACCCTGTGAAGAATGAGCATGAAATCCCGATAACACTTATAAGGGATAAATCCCACTCACTTTAGGATCTTGTTGGATATCCAAGGTGTGAGTTACAGAGTTGGGTCGAATGTCTATTCACTCTTTTTCGCTTCTGGAATAGTTTCAAGTGGACTGTCTGTTACCTTACAACGGGTTCTGGACTTTAGTTCAGTAATGTTTTTGGAATTGGTTATCTTTGTGGACACTCAGATTTACAATCAGTTCTTTGATCTAGCTCTTTATGTTTTAGCAGATTTAAATAAAAGACAAATTTTAAAGAAAATAAAAATGGATCATTCAATCGGTGGAACAGAGAGAGTAGGGTAGGGCGAAAGAGAAGTTTACCTAACTTAGCTGCAAAACCAAAACTACCAATTTTAGTTATACCGGTTAGCTTCACAATAGAACAAATCAAAGAGGAAAGTGTCCAGCTTTCTAAGATCACCTTCCACTAAGAGCATAAGACAGAGATGAAACAGATCTGAAAGAAAATCACAAACAGAAGGGAAGTCGGTTGAAATTGGTATCTCTCACAAGCAGCTTAGCTCGCACAGTGAGGACAGAGCAATTAGAACAGGCCTGAACCTTAAATCTGTAATTTTCCCTAGCATACAATAAAGAAAATGAAGCCTAGTAGCATATCCAATCTTTGGTAACACAGATCTACATCATAATTTAAATAAACCTTAACAAAACAAAAACAAAAGAAGATGAACTTATCGCAATACTGAAAGAGATTAGGCTCCTGGCCATGCTATCACAGAAAACAAAAATCACACCAACTCTAGGTCCAGAACAAAGCATTCAAACAAGATTTGTAGGAAATTGCTCCAATAGCCTTTTATTTCTAAGTTTTCGCCTCTGGAATTTACATCCGAAAGAAGTATATATAGACTCAAGACAAACCCTGATCTTTTCAAAAATATCTTCTTCCAAAACCCTAAATCTTATCACCTTAAACTCTACTACCCAGGTTTTACAATATAAGCCCTTTTAAAATAGAGTTTTGATAAAACCTAACCACTCTGCAAATCTTAGTGCAGTTACTTGCCATAAATGGAGAAGGCATGATCTGATATTATTCTCATCCATCTGTAACTGCAAGTAAATATCTTCATTTTTTGGCCGATCGTCGATATATTCCATAAATGGGCACTGCGTAAGTAAATATCTTCATCTTTCTGGTGCATCTGTCGGGAGCGTCTCATTAATTCCTCAGAGAAATTCAGAATGAGTCACTGGTTTCTCTGACATTTTATCTTTGCAGAGCCGCTTCTGAGTTGAAATTCTCTGCACGCCATTACTTTCACCATAAATTCTCCTGTTAAATGCGTCCATCGGCAAATTTCGGTAACTGTGTGTAGATATTTTCATTTTTCGGTCAATTGCCGACATATTCCATTAAATGGGCAGCTGCTTAGTCACCGTAAAGTCTCTTTGCGGCCAGATCTATAAAATCTGGATGGACCAAAAATTCTCGGCATCTCACATTTCCATCCGACGGCCTTCGCTTGATCCGTGCTTATTTTGTCTTTTTCGCCATTACTTTCGCTAGTATGCAATCGCCAGATGGCTTTCTGCAAAAGACAAACAAGGATTAGTATTTTAATATTATTAAATTAAAACCCTAATGTTCATTATATGTCGGCTTGATTTCTTTTGACACGTGTCATGATAACGCGACGTTTTCCTTCAAGCTGCATTTTCCAAACTTCTTCTGTCGTGAAATCGTGACATGTCACGAAATCGCGACGCTTCCTCCACTTTGTTTTCATCCTGGTCTCTTTGTCATGAAACCGTGACATGTCACGAAATCACACATCGCAAAATTGCAACGTCCCCTACACTTGTCTTCCATTTTGGCTTCTTCATCGCAAAACCGCAACATGTCACGAAATCGTGACATGTCACAAAATCGCGACGTCCCCTGCACTTGTCTTCCATTTTGGCTTCTTCGTCACGAAACCATGACATGTCACAAAATCATGACATGTCACGAAATCACGATGTCCCCTACACTTGTCTTCCATTTTGGCTTCTTCATCGTGAACGTTCAAAATCACGACATGTCACAAATCACGACGTCCTCTTCACTTCTTCCTTTTCCTTTACACATGTCACGAATTCATGACATGTCAAAATCGTGACTCCCACTTCTTCTTGCTCTTCTCGAATGACATCAATTCTGACATTCCAAATCGACTCCTCACTTAGCTTCCTTTGCTTCTTCAAAACGCATCATGATTCGACATTTCCTTACTTCTTTCTTTCTTCAAATGACATTCTAATCATGACATTCACAAAATCTGACTTTCCAATAGCTCTTTCCTCCAATACTCTGAATCGCGACATTTTCCTCACTTGGTCTTTTCTTCCAAAACACGTCGCGAAATCGTGACATTTTCCTCACTTGGAATTTTCTTCCAAAACACGTCATGAAATCGCGACATTTTCATCACTTGGTATTTTCTTCCAAAACACGTCGCGAAATCGTGACATTTTTATCACTTGCACTTTTCTTCCAAAACACGTTGCGAAATCGTGACGTTTTCATCACTTGGCATTCTTTCCAAATAGGTCGCAATATCGTGACGTTTTCGTCGCTTTTTCTACCAAAATATGTCGCGATATCGTGACGTTTCCAAAAATGGAAATGTCGCGAAATCGTGACGTTTTCATCACTTAGCAAATTTTCCAAAAATTGTAGGTTGACTCCAATGAATTTATTCATCTGTATCTCGCATTTTTTTACATATTAGTGAAAGATCTTCTTTACTCAGAATGATTCTAACATTTAAAAAATGAATTCTAAATTGAAATCAAAGCCATATGCAAGCCTACTTAAAACTTTGGTATATGCAAAACTTGAAGAAGAAGGAGGCAAGCAAAATTTGGAATTAAAACCTGAAAAACATCAAGAGGGTCCCTATGGCAAAATGAAAGCTAAATATTTTCAAAGGATGGAATTTCATTTTTTTAGTGGGGGTGTGTTGCTTCTCAACAAATGGCGATATCTACGGGGAAAATAGTAGCACTATTTTAGAATCCAGGACTCTAGTTTCAAAACAATATAGACCATGTACCATGCTTTGCCACAAATATTCTTCAAAATAATTTAACTACTACTTGATAGTTGTTAAAATTTCCCAAGGACATACTAGGTTGAATCACTTAAGGAAGATTTTTGATGTGCAATTATAAGCGTATAAAACTTTCTTCAAGAATGACTGGGCCTTCGAATGTTGTACTCTGGATTGATCAGCTTTTCTAGATTGTGAAAGGGGAAACCGAGTAGGGCTCTGTTTACTAGTTTAGCCTTTTACAGCCCCGACAGAGTTACTCTTTAGATTTTCACGACCCTGATCCACAACTGTGAGGTGGTATCTACAACTTGGTAAAAGAAAACATCTTCTGAAGCCTTGGCTATCTCTTTCATTACATAACTTCTTCCTCCTTTTTTTTTTGTATGGGAAATAAAAGAGTGCCAGTTTTATGTTGCCTTGCTCAACTTTCACCTTCTCTCTCTCTCTTTTGAAATATACCAAAATCTAGAAAGCCTTGCTAAAAAACAATTTTTTTATACTTCATCGATCTAGAAATCCTGGGTACCGATAGCCTCTATGGATACTCAAATAATTTCACAAATCAGAGTCCCCTCTTACGACCAACTTTTCTTGGATTCCCTGGGAGTTTCTTCAGCCCAACAGTATAGTAGTTTCTTTATAATTAAAATAATTGTGGCAAGCAAGACACAAAATCCAATTATCTTTCTACTGTTGTTCTGAATAACAAAATAGTTCCACTATTCAATTTAAGCAGACTATCTCTTAATTAGAATAAAACAAAATGAACACGGGATTTTGAACTCAGAATAAAAACAATTTTTTAAAGGCTGACTCTTTCTTTACTGCCCAGGCAAAACTAAAAAAAATAGAATTTTAAAAGCTAAAAGAAATTTGTACAGACCCCAAAGGATAAAACACAGAACTTTAAAATCAAACAAAATAAAATAAAAACAAACTACTTTGTACAGACCCCAAAGGATAAAACACAGAACTTTAAAATCAAACAAAATAAAACAAAATAAAATAAAAACAAACTACTTTGTACAGACCCCAAAGGATAAAACACAGAACTTTAAAATTAAACAAAATAAAATAAAAACAAACTACTTCAAAGCTTATTTACAATATATACACATGTTACAACGTCTTTGTGATTTATTCAAACGATGTATTGGATGGGACAGCTGAGAAATAATGCTTTAGGTATTGACCATTAACAGGAAGGTTCAAAAAATTACCCTCGAGGTCCTGTAGACGAAATGCATTATTACCTAGGATCTCGGCAATCTGGTATGGCCCTATCCATAGCGGTTGCAACTTTGTGTGTTTACCTTTCTTTTCATGGGCTTTGTCCCATAGAAGCACCAGGTCTGCGAGTCTGAAGGCCTTCACTCTGGCTCTTTTGTCAAACCAGCGCTTGACTATTTCTTGGTGCCGATTGAAATGTTCCAGGGCTTGAAGTCGTTCGATCCTGCAAATTAGTTAAATCCAAAATACGAGCCTCTGCATCTGCTTGATCCTCAAAATAGTCTAAAACAAATTGATAAGTGGGCAATTTCAAAGAAATAGGAACAATGGGCTGAATACCATACAACAAAGCAAATGGGGAAGTCTTAAGAGCTACTTTATGTCTTATCCTATCAGCCCAAAGTGCATATTTCAGTAATGTGTGCCACTGTCTGGGTTTGTCTGCAGTAGACTTCTTAATGGCATTCATCAGATTCTTATTTGTGGACTCAGCTAGTCCATTACCCTGGGGGTAATAGTTGGATGCAAATCTGATGACTATCCCCATCTGGTATGCCCACTCTGCAAACTCTAATGATTGAAAGGCTGGCCCGTTGTCGCACACCAAATTCAAAGGAACTCCAAACCTGGTTATGATATTTGACTCTAGAAATTTGATCACCTCATGGGTTGTACTCCTCATGGTGGCTGTTGCTTCAACCCATCTTGTGCAATAATCGGTGGCTGTTAGAACATACTTATGCCCTGCTGATGAATTTGGGTTTATCACACCCACAAAGTCAAGTCCCCATTGCATAAAAGGTTTGTTTATTACAACAGGCTGCAATGGTAGAGCTCGATTAGCCTCTTTGGATGCAAAAGTCTGACACTGATGGCAAGTTCTCACATGCTGATGTGCATCTTTAAACAATGTAGGCCAGTAATAGCCTGCTCTCAATATCTTGTGTGCAGTAGCGAAACCTGAAGAATGCCCTGCCCCTAACTTCTCATGAAAACTGGACATCACCTCATTGACTTCATTCTGAGAAATGCATCTTAAGAATATGCCAGCATAATTTTCTCTATACAAGTTACCTCCTTTGAGCAAAAAATGAGCAGATTTCAACTTTAGTGCTCTTCTCTGGGTTCTATTTAGGTGAGATGGGCAAATTCCAAATTGCAGCAAATGAATGATATCTCCATACCAATCATCGAATTCAGAATCCAGCTGATTAATTTCTCCTTGTATAGGTACTTCAGCAATATGTCGAGACAACCCAAGTCCTCTGATTAATTTTGTAGGCCAAATTTCTAAGTCGTATTCCTGCAGTCTTGTAACCCAATTACCTCTCAGCTCACCCAATTCGTCCTGGCTTAACAAGTATTTGACAGCTGGATCAGGAACTATAGCATGGACTTTGCTTCTTAGTATGTAGTGCCTGAATTGCTTAACTGCTCTTACTAAGGCATAGGCTTGCTTATCCAAGCGAGAGTATTTGAGCTCAGCCCATTTTAAGTTGGTACTCTTGAAGGCAATCGGATGCTCCCCTGTTTCTCTTCGTTGGGTCAAAACCGTAGCAAGTGTGTGTTCAGAAGAAAAGGAGTACAAATAAAAATCTGTACTTGAAGTCTGGGCTCACCAAAGCACTGCAGCTTGTTGGATGGCAGATTTGATCTCCTGGAACGTTGTTTTGGCTTCGTTGTCCAAACGATCTTAGCAGTTTCCTTCAACATGTCATTCAGTGGCTTGACTATTTCGTGAAGCCGAGAGATGAATTTCCTGACAAAATTAATTTTCCCAAAAAAGGATCTTAACTCTTTCTTAGAGTTGGGAAAGGGTATCCCGGATATGGCTTCAACTCTGTCAGGATCCATGGAAATGCCATCTTTGGTGATCAAGTGTCCAAGGAGCTTTCCTTCAGTTACACCAAAAACACACTTCTTCGGGTTCAAAGAAATGTCGAACTCCCTGCATTTGTTGAAAACAGACTCCAAGTGCTTCACGTGGTCAAACCGAGATTTAGAGAAAACTGTCAAGTCATCCATGTAAACAACAATGCACTTACCCATAAGGCCTTTGAAAGCATGATCCATTGCACGTTGAAAAGTAGCTCCGACATTAGTCAATCCGAATGACATTCTTTTGTAGGCAAAAGTTCCCCACTTGGTTGTGAAGGCAGTTTTCATCCTGTCTTCCTTCTCAACTAGTATCTGATTATACCCTGAGAATCCGTCTAAGAAAGACATCATTTTCGAACCATTGACAATTTGTAGCACCTCATCCATGGAAGGCAGAGGATAATTATCTTTCTCAGATGCCTTGTTCAAGTTTCTAAAATCCACACACAAGCGGATCTCTCCATTTTTCTTTCTGACCGGCACCAAATTGGCCACCCAAGTAGAATGCCTAACGGGAAAAATAATGGCGGCACTCAATAATTTTTCTACCTCCTTCTTGATGAGGGGCTCTAGCAAAGCGTTGACATGCCTCTGTTTTTGCCGGAAAGGTTTGCAAAACTCTTTTAAAGGTATAACATGAGTGTAAACTTTCGGATCAAAAACCTTTAAGTCTTTGTAAGACCAGGCCATAACATCCTTGGACCTGTGAAGAAAATCAATCATATTTCTTTTTATTTTAGGGTCACAAGTTTTAGCCAACTTAAGGTGCCTGGGATCTTCTTCAGTCCCCACATTCAGGTTCTCAGTCTCACTATTTGTTACACCAATAGAATCCCCAGAACTCACCTTTTGCTTAATTTGGTCAACATCAAACAGCCGCTCCAGTTCCACCATCCCTTTTGGAATTCTGTTATCTTTCAACCTTATTATTCCCCTTTCATCGTCTAACTGCTCCAGCAGAGTATCCCTTTGTCCATCATCGATTATAGCATTTTCAAACGCATTGGTACTCTATAAAAAATTTATAATCTGCTGGTCATCAGAGAAAACCTGAAAATTATCCACATTATTTGGGACCGAAGGACAAGGGACTAACTCGATCGAAAACTTGTTCCATTTGAATTCTTCCAGTGGCTTCAGACTTGTGGCTGATGAAGCTAAGACATCTGCACGTGAATTCTGCTCTCTAGGTATGTGCGTTAAATTAAAAGCATCAAAATCTTCCACGAGATCCCATGCTCGGTGTTTGTATCCTTTTAAGTAGGATGCTTTGCACTGGAATTTACCTTTAACTTGATTAGCCACCAACTCTGAATCTGTAAAAACTTGGATATTTCTTACACCTCTGTCCAAAGCAAATTTCAATCCTAGCACCAGTGCTTCGTACTCTGCTAAATTATTTGTGCAAGGGAACTGTAGGCGATAAGACATAAAATATGTCTGACTCTCAGGCCCTTTAAGGACTGCCCCTGTACCAGAACCCTGTTTAGATTTAGCCCCATCCACATGAAGCGTCCAAACTTCATTACTATGAACAAGATGAGCTTTACTAAACTTCTCATTTTGTCCCGTTGTTAAATTATAAACCCCAATATCTACATCAGCAATATTTACAGTCTCATTTTCTGCATTATATTCAGTGATCGTATGTTTGTATCTGGGTTCTCTTTCAACCCTTAATTGGTTTGCAACTCCTTTCCACGGCAACCACATATGTGAAAAATCAGTTGCCAAGTATCCATTCAAAGATTTTGACCAATCCCTGCTCAGAAGCATCCCGTACCCCACGGGAATATCTACCACCTGAATTTCAATTCTGTGTTGTGCCCTTGGCTCAGATGCTAACTGGATATGAATATTCTAAAGTTCACCTACTACTTTAACCTCTGATTTATCCAATTGGACAACTCTTCTTTCAGACTTCATTGGGGTTAAACCCAACTCGTTGACAAATGGCCAAAGGCATAACATTGGCTGAAGCACCCGAATCTACCAGACAGTTGTGTAAGTTTTTCCCAAAAATACGAACAGTCGATAGAAAAGGTGGAACTTCAGTCTTCTCTTTATACATGGCCACATTTGCATTTGCCATCTTCTTTCCCTTGTCCAAAGATTTGGTAGTAGGCCCGAGTATGTTTTAATCAAGTTATCCCTCTATTCTAAAATTTGAGCTAACTCATGGAGAGTGATATTAGCTTTGATCTTCTTCATGTCCTCCACTATATTATATCCCTTATTGAGTGGAGGGACAAATGCATCTGGTCCTCTCGGATTTCCTCCCTTGGGTGGAGATGGGTTATTGCTTGAAGATGGATCTGGAGGAACATTGTGGGAGTTGTCCGGAGGGGTAGATGTAGTGTTGGGCTCCGGATTTCTATTTCTGAGGTTGTAGTTGTCCCTCCTGTATTGTTGAAAATCCTGCACCTCATCCATAGGCATTTCAACTACATTCTCAGACTCACCTAGAAAAGTGAAAGAATCTAAGACCATAGCTGCACTATGGCTGGATGAACTTGGGCCATCCGCATTTCTTTGATGTTCAGGAGAAATCAACTCACCAGATAAAGCTTCAAAGGCATTACAGAATTCCAAACAATCCAATTCCCCGTGCTGAGAAGTAGCATGTATCCTGCACCAGTTAGGCAAAGCCAAATCACAAATATTTACATCATGACCTTTACCTTTATAATCCTTATTGGGTTCGTATGGGGGCCGAGTGAATCTATTCTACTGATAGGAATACCTGTTTGAGTTCTCCCCAGTAGAAACCTGCCTTTTAAAACTTAAAAAGTCATTGGCCAACTTTTGGACTATTTTTGACACTTCCTCAACTCTTGTGTTATCAGCTTCTTTACCTGGATTCTGTACATTTTCAGCAGGTGTTACAGCCAATGGATTTCCTGATGGTGGAGTTTGATGTATTGGCAACATCATCTGATGTGGTATGGGATTGAAAATAGGGGTACCTTGTGTGACCAAAGGAATTTGATGAGCATTTAAAGGTTGAGGTCCCAATTGTCTTTCCAGAACCAAAGCTTCTTTGTAAGCCTCTGTTAGATTGGTAATAGAGGCATCTCTTTTCAAGAAAATAGAAGTCATTGGATCTAGAGAATTCCTAAAAATTTCTAATGCCAAGTCTGCATTTGGCACATAATAACCAGTCAGTCTACCATAAGCCTTCTGAAATTTGACATTGTAAGATCTGACAGATTCATTTATTTCTCTTTTAATACCAGAAAATTGTTGATATAATACACTGGGATCTATCACTTCACCAAACTGTGATACAAAAACCTTTTCCAAGTCATTCCAACTGGTAATAGAATCGTTAGTGAGATTTAGAAACCAGTCGTAAGCTCCCTCCTGGAGAGTGAACGGGAACAATCTGCAAGCCACATCTTCATGCTGTACATTTAACAATTTTAGAGCATTCTTGAATGCTACTAGGTGTTCCTCTGCTGTCCTAGTTCCATCATGCTTGTATCTGGGAAGATATCTCTCAGGATTTCTGGGCAGGTCATGGGCTGCACCCGAGATATTTAAGGCAGTGGAACCCAACCAATTTGCCATTACTACTTGATTGACGATGATACTTTCAGTTGTAGTTGGAGTAACTACAAGTGGTGACAAAACTATTCCAGACAAGGACTTGGCCCTTCTGAGGCTGCTTCTTCTTGGAGTTTCTAACTCAGGCACAAGGAGCTCTCCAGCTCTAGAATGGGACCTTGTTACTCTATAAGTAGAATCCAGCTTTTTCACCAGCACTTATAATCTTACAATCCTTAACAAACTACTGAACTTTAGGCCCTCCTTCTAGCACCAATTTTAAATGTTGGTGTTGAGTTTCGCTGTTTAGGAAAAAACTCAAACAAACAAGTTTTAAAAGGCTAAGGAGGAGGGAAAAAGGCTACCAGACTCTGGATAAAACACAGTATTTGTTAAATACCACATACAATCATATTTCTCAACTCAAGCGCACTAAGAACGTAAGTTCAAGGCCCTCCTTCTAGCGCCAATTTTAAATGTTGGTTCGACTTTTATACACACCCTATGAAGAATGAGCATGAAATACCGATAACACTTATAAGGGATAAATCCCACTCACTTTAGGATCTTGTTGGATATCCAAGGTGTGAGTTACAGAGTTGGGTCGAATGTCTATTCACTCTTTTCCGCTTCTGGAATAGTTTCAAGTGGACTGTCTGTTACCTTACAATGGGTTCTGGACTTTAGTTCAATAATGTTTTTGGAATTGGTTATCTTTGTGGACACTCAGATTTACAATCAGTTCTTTGATCTAGCTCTTTATGTTTTAGCAGATTTAAATAAAAGACAAATTTTAAAGAAAATAAAAATGGATCATTCAATCGGTGGAACAGAGAGAGTAGGGTAGGGCAGAAAGAGAAGTTTATCTAACTTAGCTGCAAAACCAAAACTACCAATTTTAGTTATACCGGTTAGCTTCACAATAGAACAAATCAAAGAGGAAAGTGTCCAACTTTCTAAGATCACCTTCCACTAAGAGCATAAGACAGAGACAACAACAGATCTGAAAGAAAATCACAAACAGAAGGGAAGTCGGTTAAAATTGGTATCTCTCACCAGCAACCTAGCTCGCACAGTGAGGACAGAGCAATTAGAACAGGCCTGAACCTTAAATCTATAATTTTCCCTAGCATACAATAAAAAGAATGAAGCCTAGCAGCATATCCAATCTTGATAACACAGATCTACAACATAAATTAAATAAACCTTAATGAAACGAAAACAAAAGAAGATGAACTTATCACAATCTGAAAGAGATTAGGCTCCTGGCCATGCTATCACAGAAAATGGAAATCACACCAACTCTAGGTCCAGAACAAAGCATTCAAACAAGATTTGCAGGAAATTGCTCCAATAGCCTTTTATTTCTAAGTTTTCGCCTCTTGGAATTTACATCCGGAAGAAGTATATATAGACTCAGGACAAACCCTGATCTTTTCAGAAATATCTTCTTCTCAAACCCTAAATCTTATCACCTTAAACTCTACTACCCAGGTTTTACAATATAAGGCCCTTTTAAAATAGAGTTTTGATAAAACCTAACCATTCTGCAAATCTTAGTGCAGTTACTTGCCATAAATGGAGAAGGCATGATCTGATATTATTCTCATCCATCTGTAACTACAAGTAAATATCTTCATTTTCTGGCGGTCTCGATATATTCCATAAATGGGCACTGCATAAGTAAATATCTTCATCTTTTTGGTGCATCTGTCGAGAGCGTCTCATTAATTCCTCAGAGAAATTCGGATGAGTCACTGGTTTCTCTGACATTTTATCTTCGTAGAGCCGCTTCTGAGTTGAAATTCTCTGCATGCCATTACTTTCACCATAAATTCTCCTGTTAAATGTGTCCATCGGAAAATTTCGATAATTGTGTGTAGATATTTTCATTTTTTGATCAATTGTCGACATATTCCATTAAATGGGCAGCTGCTTAGTCATCGTAAAGTCTCTTTGCGGCCAGATCTATAAAATCTGGATGGACCAAAAATTCTCGGCATCTCACATTTCCATCTGACGGCCTTCACTTGATCCGTGCTTATTTTTGTCTTTTTCGCCATTACTTTCGCTAGTATGCAACTGCCAGATCGCTTTACGCAAAAGACAAACAAGGATTAGTATTTTAATATTATTAAATTAAAACCCTAATGTTCATTATATGTCGGCTTGATTTCTTTTGACACGTGTCGCGATAACGCGACGTTTTCCTCAAGCTGCCTTTTCCAAACTTCTTTGTCACAAAACTACATGTCAAGAAATCGTGATGCTTCCTCCACTTTGTTTCTATCCTGTACTCTTTGTCGTGAAACTACGACATGTCGCAAAATCATGACATGTCACAAAATCATGATGTCCCCTGCACTTGTCTTCCATTTTTGCTTCTTCACTGCAAAATTGCAACATGTCACGAAATCGTGACATGTCGCGAAATCGCGACGTCCCCTGCACTTGTCTTCCATTTTGGCTTCTTCACCGTGAAACCACAACATGTCGCAAAATCGTGACATGTCACGAAATCGTGACGTCCCCTGCACTTGTCTTCCATTTTGGCTTCTTCGCCGCAAAATCGTGACATGTCGTGAAATCGTGACATGTCGCAAAATCGTGACATCCCCTACACTTGTCTTCCATTTTGGCTTCTTCGCCGTGAAACCGCGACATGTCATGAAATCGTGACATGTCACAAAATCGCGATGTCCCCTGCACTTGTCTTCCATTTTTGCTTCATCGTGAAATCGTGACATGTCACGAAATCGTGACGTCCCCTGCACTTGTCTTCCATTTTGGCTTCTTCGCCATGAAACCGTGACATGTGAAATTGTGACATGTTCCCCACTTTGCTTCTTTCTTTCTTCCTTGTCACGAAACCACGACATGTCACGAAATCGTGACGTTTTCCATACTTAGCTTCTTTCAAGCTTATGACGTCGCGAAAATGGAACAGGTCGCGAAATCGTGACATTTTCCTCACTTGGTCTTTTCTTCCAAAACACGTCGCGAAATCGCGACATTTTCATCACTTGGTCTTTTCTTCCAAAACATGTCGCGAAATCGTGACATTTTCATCACTTGGTCTTTTCTTCCAAAACACGTCGCGAAATCGTGACATTTTCATCACTTGGTATTTTCTTCCAAAACACGTCGCGAAATCGTGACATTTTCATCAAGTTTGGCTTCTGACTCAAACCTGTCGTGAAATCGCGACGTCTCCCTCACTTGGCTCTTTCTACCAAAATATGTCACGATATCACGATGTTTCCAAAAATGGAAATGTCGTGAAATCGTGACATTTCCAAAAATGGAAATGTCACGAAATCGCGACGTTTTCAAAAATGGAAAATGTCACAAAATCGTGACACTTTCATTACTTAGCAAATTTTCCAAAAATTGTAGGTTGACTCCAATGAATTTATTCATCTGTATTCTGCATTTTTACATATTAGTGAAAGATCTTTTTTACTCAGAATGATTTTAACATTAAAGAAATGAATTCTAAAATGAAATCAAAGCCACATGCAAGCCTACTTAGATACTTTGATATATGCAAAACTTGAAGAAGAAGGAGGCAAGCAAAATTTGGAATTAAAACCTGAAAAACATCAAGAGGGTCCCTATGGCAAAATGAAAACTAAATATTTTCAAAGGATGGAATTTCATTTTTTTAGTGGGGGTGTGTTGCTTCTCAACAACCCCTGTCATTGTCTTGAGTGATACAGAGTAGGACAAGGGCCTCCAGTAGTGGATAGGACTAGAGGATAAGGAGGAACTCCTCAGACCTGACAAAGTAAGAGAAGAACCTAAGGGGTTGACACAGGATAGACAGGGGGACGAATAAGAACCCCCAGGGATGGTAGCATAGAGTGAAGAGAATGCTCTAGGGACCATATAGCAGGACCCTCAAAGTGAGAAGACATCCGCAAGGGAAAAAAGGAAAACTCCTATTCGATCCACCACATTTTCTATAGAGGCCAGAGGAAAATGGCCCAAGATGGATTGAAAGAATGTGAATGTGACCTTCTTCAAGCTAGAAGAGGATGAGTGGGATATGTAGCCATTCATAGAGAGGCAAAAACAATTTGAACAGCTGCTCAAAGAGATGACAACAGCCAAGGATACTAGGAAGGCAACCTCGAGGATGCAGGGGGACTCTGGTATCTACATTAATCCATTAGAGGACATCTATTTCTAGGATATTTATAGGTCATCCTGGGGATGGCCCTCCATGATAAGGAGGTATTTTGAATTATGGGGGGTATATGGCCCCGAATTGGAGGCCACAACCATTACAAGGGAGAACACATGGCTTACTCCTGAAGTAGCCAGATTGTACAAAGCCCAAGTAATTCATTCCAGAAGGGATAATTTAGATATCCCTCTTGCAACGATCAGACCTCCGGACGCTGACCTCTGGCAAGCTACATAAGCTACATTCTAGTCAGCAGAGATGACATTGGCTATATCACCATCAATAGTGGCCATAACAAGGAAAGGACAATTGACAGCTGCATCCTCAGCTCCGTGTAGGAAAAGAAGAGCCACACCTTTAGATTCCAGCGCATAGAAGAGGTAGACTCGGGCCACAGGTACAACCAAACCCACCAAGAAATGACAATGATGAGGGGTCAACAAGGCTACCTATAATTTTGATGCCATGAGGGCATGGCATATGTTAGGCATGGGGGGATGATGAGCATCAGAAATGCTCATATTTTGTATACATTTTCTTGATTATTATGTGGTTGTATAATAAGGATTTCATACTTTTATGAATGATTATATAATTATTTGAAGAAATTATGCATGTTATCTAATTCATGTGTTTTTAGTGTGTTTTTGTGTAATTGCAGTTGATTTAGTTATATTTAGATCAGTCGAGGTCTTTTTATGGACCTGTCACTTTGTTTCTTTTGGAATTAGCATAGAGAAGATAGACACCTTCCTCTTCCAGGAAGGCACCAAATGTAAGTAGGTGTCTTCCTCTTCCAGGAAGGTTCCAAATGTAAGTAGGCACCTTCCCCTTCCAGGAAGGCACCAAGGAAATACAAGCGCCTTCCTCTCCCAGGAAGGCGCCAATAGAATGCTAGTGCCTTCCTCTTCTATGAAGGTGCCAAAGGAAAAGAAGCACCTTCCTCTTGTAAGGAAGACGTCGACAGGAAGGTGCCACTAGAAGGCAAAGCACCTTCCTCTCATAGGAAGGCTCCAATAGAAGATAAGCACCTTCCTCTTCTAGGAAGGCGCCCATGGTAGTAAGGCACCTTTCGCATAGAGAAGGTGCCCGATATACTTAGGCACCTTCCTCATAGGGAAGGCATCCCTATTCTTCGCCCGTTGACCAGACAAGCATGACGTGGACAACAATGACTGGTGTAGTTCTAACTCTACATCATGTAGAGCTAAATTGGGGATCGCACCAATGTATGAGAATGTTTTACCAATGCTAGGCGAAGCACAAACCAATCAGTGAACATGCCACCGTTATAATCAAATGCCAATTTTAGCAGACATCGATCATATTTACCAAATTTTCTTAGTGTAGTATGGAATGAATCAACTATTATAACTTCTTTGTAATAGAAGTTATGTGGGTGTACTATATAAACACTTGCAGACCTCTCTAAAGATATATAGAAATAGACATATATAAAGAGGAGATAAAATATTTTGATAGTAATTGTAATACTTTGATAATTGTAATATAGTTCTAAGAGTTTCTAAGTGTGTGTTCAGCTGGGAGGAAGCTGCTAGAGCTTGGATCCACTCCAAGCTAGTATTTCTTCCCTTATTTTTCCTATGTTTTTTTCTAGATTAGATTACTGCTTTTATCAGATTGTTTATCACATTGTTATTTCCATTATTTGTAGTAGGTTTACTTCTAGAAATGTGTGGATATTTCCTTTCTGTAGAATTAATTGTTTTTATGTAAATCATTGAGGACTATATGAATGATTAACAACCATTTGAAACACCCCCCAATAGTAGAACTAGTGGACTCATCTCAAGTGGTATTGTAAGCAATCTTATTCAGACCCTTCACAAGTTTACGAAGCTCCCTAGGTTGATAAATTAAATGCATGGTTAAAAACCTTAGTAAAAGATAAAAGATAAAAATTTGAATTTTAACCCCAAAACTGCTCCAAAACTGCCTGCTACCCGTTTCCTCGTTTTCCATGCCATTTTTAGGATTTGTTTTGACCGTTGGACGATATCATCGTAGATTAGACGAGATCATCCTAGATCTGATGAAATCGTCATGGACAGAACATCTAGATGATTTTGTCCCAAAACCAAATTTTCATAATTAGCTTCTGTTTCAACAGCCTCTCCAACTTGGGTAGAAGCGCGTCTGCGTAGTTGGAGATTGCCCTGTTGGAGATCTCCCAGATTGGGATGATCCCCAACCTCTTAAACCTCTTCCTAAGCCTATATAAACTAGGATTTTCTAGTTTACCCCCCTGAATCTACATGACCCCCTTGATTCTGATTTCCTTGAACCCCTTAGCTGATAGATTTAACTCCTTATTCCCTCGCACTACTGTCTGTGTTCTATATTTTGCATTTTCTTGCAGGAATTCTACTGTTTTGTAGTCGAAGATAGCTCGGATCGATGCAAACGATCTCGGACGATTACGGACGATCTCGTACGATTGGAGGCGATCCTGACTGTAGTCCATATTGGGGGCAATCCGAGTCCTGAGTTTGCATTCCCTTAGCTTTCTCTGCATTTTTCATATTGTATTTTTGCATTGTCTTGAATTATTATGTTTTTTGCATCTTGGAGTTCACCTCATTTAGCATAATCGCATGGTAAGGTTAAAATCAATCATTAAATCTACTGCATTTCCTTATTTGTTATTGGAATCCATTATTTAGGCATGTTTGCTATTATTTCTACCATTGTCCTTTGCTTTTGCACTTGCATATTTGGTATTTCGCATCTATTTTTGTGATTGTAGGTTTTTGATGAATTTGTCTGACGAATTCATCAGATATCAGACGATCCTGTCTGATCTCAGATGATTACGTACGAACTGAGGTGATCTGGATTGCTACAAAACTTAGAATCTTCATCAAACATCCAGAATCAGGTATGACACATTCTAATTAGCATATTCTCTGTTATTAGCACTCATTCCTATTTTTTGTATCCATTTAAATTATCATTGGTAGATAGAATAGTTTAGATTCATCTTGGCCAAACCTAGGAGTTGAATGATTGAGTATAAAAATGAACACATCAAACCCACTATCAACCTAGGCATGGAAACTGCCACTCAAAAGTTTCTTGGTGAACCCACCATCCATAAAAAATTCACCCTTATACTCCTCCCCCGAGAGGCGGGACCTTCAAAGGGCCTCTCAGTCCGAGGTATTGTCCCATCCTTCTCGCATCCCCCTTCTGGGCGTGGATCCTATAGCCTGAGGGTAAGGATGCGAAAAATTTGGAGCGATACATTTTGGTGAACCCGACGTGAATAACATAGGCATATTTTTGATTCAAAAATATAAAAAAACAAAATAAATAAAAAATATATATATATATGTATACAAGAAAAAAACAAAATCATCATTTCAAGTTTGTATGTTTTAGATTCAATTCTAAATAGTAGATACTAAATATTACTTTTAGAAGTACTAAAGAAACCATGAGTTTTTACTCAAATCAATATGAGCCCATCAGTAATGTTGGAAGAATTCAGCCAAATACATTTGTTGATTATGACCAACCTCATCCCTATTCAACATCACCTCCATCACACTTTTCTCATTTTTCATCCATAACCCAACAGGACAATCCCTTTTCCAATCCTCTTCATAACGATATTATCTATTCTCCCATATATCCATATTATGTCTATCAATCCACATATAATCCTCCTCCATCCTTTCAATATTCTTCTTTCAATACAACACATCCATTTCAACAAGAAAATACTTATTCTTCCAATCCTACCATGCACTCACATCATACTTCACAATCTTCCTATCATCATTCTACCCATAATAAAGAAAAGAGAGGTGAAAAACCATTAGGTCCTTTTATGACTGAACTCCTAAGGCACATATCAAAAACCTCTCAAAAACCTTCATCACGTACATTTACAAAGCTCAATCAACCAATGGATATAATTCTCAAGCATTTACTTGATACAAATAAGATTGAACTCCCTTCCATAAGACAACTTGATACCATAGTAGATTGGTTTAAACCTGAGCTACATTGTGAATATCATAGAGTAGATGGACATATGACACAAAATTGTAAAGATTTAAGATGTGCAATTCAAGATTTGATTGATGAGGGTCTTTTTAATATAAAGGAATTACAATCTACAACTGATTATAAATCTCCAGTAAACTATCAAACTCCTACACAACAAATACCAATAATCAATCAAGACATGGGGATCTCCCAAGAACCCCTATTCAATTATCAACAACAAGAAACCAATCAAATATTGCATGTTAATGTGTCCCATCATGATGATATTACTAATATTGTAACAAAAACTACAAATGAGCAACCTCAAGTTCAATCAACTCAATCTGATATTCAAGAGATGGATTCCTCATTTGACCAACCTTCAAAACTATCTTTGGCTCTAGAGAATGATCCAAAATGGAATGTAAGCATAGAAAGCTCATCTTTAGAATCAAAATATCAATCTGAAATCCACTTTGATAGCCAACAACAAGTGATTAATCCTCAAGCAAAGATATCCCTTTTAGAAGTATTACAAAGTTCTCATAAGGAAACTTTGTTCAAGATACCTAGCCAACAATTTGTTCCTCATGATATTTTCCCTAAGAACATAATTAATGGTGTAAGCCCTCTTGAGGTTAACCATATTTCATTCTATGATGAGGAGATTCCTTCCTCTACTCCACAAGAAGACTCCTATCTTTACATTACAGGATCTAGTAAAGAAACACCTATTAAAACTATCATGGTAGATAATGGCTCCTCTCTTAATTTATGCACTTATCAATTATTCCAAAAACTCAAATTAAAGGAAGAAGATCTTAATGAATCAAATGTTATTATAAAATATTTTAACAATGAAATTCAAGAAGCTCAAGGTACTATAATTCTTCCCCTTAATATTGGATCCAAGATCCTGGATACTTTGTTTTATGTAGCATATTGCCCTTCACCTTACAACCTACTTCTCAGAAGTCCTTGGATTCATACGATGAGGGTTGTCCCTTCTACTCTTCACCAATGTTTAAAGTTTGAACTTGCAAGTAAAATTGTTACCATACATAATGACCCGACACCATTTGAAGAATATTTAACGGTTGAAACATCAAGTTCTATACATTCTCTATTGTCACAATTATCTTCTATCCATCACTTTTCTTCATCCATATATGATCATCCTTGTTTACCAAATAACACCCATGCATATATTTCATATATGCTCCCTCCATCTTATCAAGACTTGGAAGATAGTGATAAGAATGAAGAACCTTCTTATCCTTCTGACATTTTATTTTGTAACATGATCAATTTTCCACATATAAAAGTAAAATCTTTTGCTACATTATTCTACATTATAACAAAGCTTTTGTTATCACTACCTTTTATTCATCACCTTTTGTTCTTACCTTCACCACAACCAAATTATCCTTCAAAACCTCCTTTGATTTTGAAGCAACCTTAGACATGCTATACTCAAATAACCTTGTATAGTGTATATAGATCATCTTGTATATACCACAATTCCATCATCTAAAAATTCATATAAAAATATAAAAGTTTCAAAAAAAAAAAACAATTACATTGTGTTTCTCTCAATTCATCAATTAAAATCAAAATACAAAAACATCAAAATTGTCAAAATCTTCAAAAACATCTTTTTCATACTTGTCAATTCTTGGAGTTTGCAGTTATATTTTTAATTATTTTGGATAAATGAGCATTTATTTGGAATCCCACACTTTCACACTCACATGAATAAATATCTTGATTTTATTTGGTATGATTATTAATCTCTCTTATATCAAAGTCCACATTGGCATTAAATAACATTTTGAGCATAGAGAACTGATCTTGTTATTTACTTGAACCAAGTATATCTTTTCACATTAAAATGATTTCATTGCAAATTCAATATCATGCTACATAGTAGACGTGGTTTCTTGAGCGAAAAGTTTCCCCTGCTATCCTATCATGCACATGGTCTAGAATCTTTGAGAATTGACAAAAGGACAAGCTCACCCCTACCCAGAATAAAAATCCCTTGCTCTACAGCTAATCTGAGCAAGTATCCCTAGCATAGGAAGAAAAGAAAAATGCAAGAAAAAGAGAAAAAGAAAAATGTTATTTTGTATCATCACAACAATATTTCAGCATTATCTCAAAAATCAAGCAAAAATACAAAAAAAAAGAAAGAAAAAGAAAAAAGAGCAAAAGAGAAAAGAAAAAGCAAAATGCAATAAAATCCTTTCCCTACCCCTTGAAAAGAAAAGAAGGGTGAATGAGCTTGAATCCCTGGAATTCTCAATTATTCAAAAACTGTGAGGTAAGCCCCATAACAGGTGGTTTGTGCCCAACCCGCTTGGCCTTGGGTAATTCCTAGCGTGGTGATATGTCTGTCACATTAGCGACCTTCTTTTGTAAAGACCTATATCAGCTTATGGATTAGCTAGCTCTTGATAACCTAACTTGCACAATAGTCTCGGTACGGTTATATGCATATAAATCATGGTTAACGAACATTCATTTGGTTAAAGCAAATTGCTTGTATCAAATTATCTTGCTCAAAATTGGTAAATGAACAATACAATTGCACACACATTTGTATTTGAGAGATTTTGTATCATTATGATAAATCAAGATCGGTAATGAACTCACATTTGCACATGAGGATCCCTTATAAACCTACATTTGTTTTTGAGATAATTTAAAATATTCTTGTAATTCTTTTCAGAACAATTTTATCCTCTTATTTCAGAATTTTGTTTTGTATAAAAACAATTATATACATTGTGTCACAAAATTGCAAAACGATTGCAAACAACATGTTCATCATATTATTATTTTTTGTTTATCAAAAATCAAAAATCAAAAAATCAATCATGCAATAAAACTAAAATATCTATTTTATCTTTGGATTTCGCGATGATGGTATAAGTCTATACCTATAATTCTATGCCTAGCACAAACCATTGTTCTAATTTTATTTTCCCATCCATTTTAAAAACACATATGGCTTACATCATTTTATTACACACTTGTGCTTCAAAACGAACGAACACTTATTCTATTTCATGTCATTATGTCAAAACATTTCATCTTGCAACCATGGTATAATTTCTAAGGAATTATTCAAAAATTTATCACACTTAGGAATTTATGCCTAGCAAAAATCATTTTTAAACATATTTCATGCATAATTTTGTGGAAAAAATCTGAAAACAAAATTATCACCATCATCATTTTCATCATCACAACACAAAGTCTTAAGACAGTCTCTTAAGCACTCTTTTACTTTTCGCAATATTTCTATACTAGGACTAGCTTGACGACCTAGCGAGCGGCGACTCCATGAAATGGTCTATAACATCGACAATGTCCTTTGAAATTATTGTTAGAAGTCCCTTTTATTTTTCATCAAATCACACCAAAACAACCAATTTATGCACATCAGATTATTTCATTTACAAATTTATGGCATGACATAACATTATAATTTATTTCCAACGACATAATTACATGAATCAACAATTCAAGCATCATAATACACCATATACACAAGTCATATCATAAAAAATAATCTATATATATCATCAATCAATGATCTACATCATCTAGATTGGTATGCCACAATCAAAACCCTGGCATACTCAATCCCTTCAAAAACAAATATATATATATATATATATATATATATATATATATATATATATATATATATATCATAAATCTACACTCTGTAGTAGCTAGCCTTGAGAAGCCCTCGAGCTCTCAGCCTCATCTCCTCCCCCACCCTGACGTGGAGGAGGTGGTCCCATAGAGGTCCGGGCCGTATCTCGGGTCCTCGTCGTCGATCGTGAGGATGTCCTCGATGATCCCATCATGACCAGCTCTGCAATGGGGGCTAGCAATGATATCCTTTGTCCCTCTAGGACCGCTTGATAGTACAACCCCTGGTAAAATGTGGTCTGAGCAATAGACCATGCCAGATCTCGAGTGCTTGCTCCTCCACCCCGAGCTCTGAGCCGTGTAGCCTCATCCTGCAGTGTCTGCACCTGAGCCCGGAGGCGGGCAACCTCAGCTCGGAGAACCACCGTCTCGCTGCTCTCCCCTACCTCAACACCCTTGCCCTTATCAGGTGATGGTGGTCTCTCCCCCTGCTGCGAAGGGAGTCTCTCCTCCCTTTGCCCTATCTCCCATGGCCTCTGTGGAGCCTGACCCATCCACTGGCGTCTCTCCTATGGGGACCATCATTGCTCTCTCCCATCGTGACCCTGCACTACCTCAATGGCAGCCTGGTACCGCCTCCCCATCCATCGCACAACCACGTGCATCGAACCCTATGCCCTCATCATCCGAGGAGGGCGGATGCCTATGTACCAGGCATCATAGCCGTCTGCAACCCTAGCATCATCACCATCCATTGGCTGGATGGGGGCATCGTCCACATCCTGACTCTAGAATCATTGCATGTCTGGAGCCCCGCTCAGCATAGTACTATCCCGAATAGTCCAAGAGTACTCGTAATCCCTAAGAGAAGGGATCCCCTGCTGTAGACCAAACTACCGTAGTACCCGATCGTAGCGGTGGAGCTCTACCTCTCCCCGCTCCATCCTTAGCCAGCAGACTCGCCTGATGTGAGCTAGCTCCTGCCCATCCTCTGCCCACCCGGGGTGCTCTCGCCATGGCCTCCAGGTGATCTGGTCTGGGATGAGGTCGTCTAGCAACCTTCGAGACATCGACAGATCTATCCATCGCTGTGACCCTCTTTGTAGCCACCAATAGAAAACCCGGGGTCTCTCTCGGTCAACCCCTATCAATGGGAGCCCTACCGGCCTCTGCACCACAATGTGCTCCCAACACCAAACCTGTAGCAGTGATTTCAAGACCAGACATCGACCTCCCTTGTATACGACCCCATGCAGGATCCTATACAAGCGACAGAGTACAAAGCTACCCCATGCAAATATATACCCGTGGTCTCTCATGTCATAGACTATATCTGAGAGGAGCCATGGTAGCCTGCACCCACTCTGGTGGCACAATAGTAAGCCACCTACCACCCCTACCAAAACCTGAGTCAACCTAGATGCCCCAGGCATCTACCGTAGAGACTCGATGTTCACCCCGCCCTTCTCCAGGGCGAAGCTCGGGTCCCCAGTCAGCCTCATCATCACCTGGCCTTGATTGGCCATCGGCATCATCATCCATCCTTGTATGGGGATCCTCATGATCCTCCATACGTCCTCTAGTGTGGGAGCCATCTCCCCTATCGATAACCGAAAGCAAGATGACCCCGGATACCATCTCTCTGCTAGGGCTATCAGTAGCCCCATGTCAGTCGATACTTGTGGCATCTCTACCACATGTTGTAGCCCGACCTGTCCTAGTCGGTCATGCTCTACCTGGTCAAGCATGGCTATGTCATCTCTTAGTCCATCATATTTCCATTCTTGGCTCTTTAGTAATCCCCTCTACAAAACAAACAATAACAACAAAATTTATTAATAACCAATCAGTAAAATCAAATTAAACACATTTTAAAATCAAGTTAAAGATGTTATCATCCACCATCGGATGATATCATCCTAAATTTGGAAAAATCATCCTTTGTAGGACGAATTCATCTGCAATTTCACAAACTTGGGGATCGCCCCTTGTTGAACGGGATCGCCCCTAATTCGCTGATTTCGCCCTCGGACGAAATCGATGATCTAGGGACGATTTCGATGAAATAGGGACGATTTCATCCGGACGTCATCGACGGCCTAAAAATGGCCGCGATGTCCCAAATAATCAAAATTTAAATCCACAAATTGCACAAAGCAAAATCAAAACTAATCTACTAGGCTTAGATCCTTACCCGTAGCCCGCGTCGGACCTCTATCGCTCTGTGCGCTGTCTCCACCATTTTCTCTCTACAGAACTTTGGAATAGTAAAAATGAATTAGGGTTTTACCCTATTTTCTTAATTTTATTTAAAAAGTCAACATTTTAATTTTTACCTTTCCATGTTTTTACCTCAAACGTTCGATTTGGGTAAAAACACGGAGGGGGCACCATAGTCAACGGTTGTACGATTCGACCAAGAATCGTCGTCTAAAAAATTGAGTACATTTTTGCTTTCTCGTAAAACGAGAAAAACTCATCTTTAACGCATTTTCTTCAAAAATTCGCTAAAGAGGGGGCAAAATGTAGCACCCTAAAATTGGCACGGTTAAAAACCTTAGTAAAAGATAAAAGATAAAAATTTGAATTTTAACCCCAAAACCGCTCCAAAATCGCCTGCTACCCATTTCCTCGTTTTTCATGCCATTTTTAGGATTTGTTTTGACCGTTGGACGATATCATCGCAGATTAGATGAGATCGTCCCAGATCTGACGAAATCGTCATGGATAGAACGTCCAGACGATTTTGTCCCAAAACCAAATTTTCATAATTAGCTTATGTTTCAACAACCTCTCCAACTTGGGCAGAAGCGCGTCTGCACAGTTGGAGATTGCCCTATTGGAGATCTCCCAGATTGGGATGATCCCCAACCTCTTAAACCTCTTCCTAAGCCTATATAAACTAGGATTTTCTAGTTTACCCCCTGACTCTACATGACCCCTTGATTCTAATTTCCCTAAACCCCTTAGTCGATAGATTTAACTCCTTATTCCCTCGCACTACTATCTGTGTTCTATATTTTGCATTTTCTTGTAGGAATTCTACTGTTTTGCAGTTGAAGATAGATCGGATCGGTGCAAACGATCTTAGATGATTACGAACGATCTCGTACGATTGGAGGCGATCCTGACTGTAGTCCAGATTGGGGGCAATCCGAGTCCAGAGTTTGCATTCCCTTAGCTTTCTCTACATTTTTCATATTGTATTTTTGCATTGTCTTGAATTATTATGTTTTTTGCATCTTGGAGTTCACCTCATTTAGCATAATCACATGGTAAGGTTAAAATCAATCATTAAATCTACTGTATTTCCTTATTTGTTATTGGAATCCATTATTTAGGCATGTTTGCTGTTATTTCTACCATTGTCCTTTGCTTTTGCACTTGCATATTTGGTATTTCGCATCTATTTCTGTGATTGTAGGTTTTTGACAAATTCATCTGATGAATTCGTCAGATATCAGATGATCCTGTCTGATCTCAGATGATTACGTATGAACTGAGGTGATCTGGACTGCTACAAAACTCAGAATCTTCATCAAACATCCAAAATTAGGTATGACACATTCTAATTAGCATATTCTCTGTTATTAGCACTCATTCCTATTTTTTGTATCCATTTAAATTATCATTGGTAGATAGAATAGTTTAGATTCATCTTGGCCAAACCTAGGAGTTGAATGATTGAGTATAAAAATGAACACATCAAACCCACTATCAACCTAGGCGTGGAAACCGCCACTCAAAAGTTTCCTGGTGAACCCACCATCCGTCGAAAATTCACCCTTATACTCCTCCCCGAGAGGCGGGACCTTCAAAGGGCCTCTCAGTCCGAGGTATTGTCCCATCCTTCTCGCATCCCCCTTTCGGGCGCGGATCCTATAGCCCGAGGGTAAGGATGCGAAAAATTTGGAGCGATACAGAAAATGATGGCATGATCACCACATTAAACTGAAGCAGTTCCAAGAAGGAGAATAGGTGCTATTGTATGATTCTTAGTTCCAAGAAAGAAAAGGTAAATTAATGCAAATATAGATTGGACCGTATGAGGTGGTATAGCTCATCAAGAATGGGGTAGTACGCATTAGAACAATTGACGATAGCAACATTGTGTTAACGGTCAATGGCCACCGACTGCGCCCCTATAACACATCCAAAACCTTACAAGTGGAATAAATAATAGACATGGGGGAGACCCCATCTTGTTAGATACAAACAAAAATCTTAACAAGAAAAACGGTGGGCATGGAGGTGCTCACAAAATTCAATTAATTTAGTTTCTTTCTTACAATGTGTTTTGTAGGGACGACGCCCACATGCAAGCTACAGGCATCCTAACCCAGGGCCTAATAGGCATGGAATGCATCTAAATACCTTTATTTTTCTTTCTTTTCATTCTATTTTTGCAGGTGGAGGACCTGACAGCATGAGGAATAGGTATCTAGGAAACTAGGCCTGATTTGTCTCAGCATTCCAACACCAGCACTCGTAGGTAGAAGCTGAGGCAGCGTGAAGCAAGACAGAGAAGGCTTGATCACCCTTTCCCAATCAAACACAACATGATTTCCGAGAATAAGGTGCCTTCCACATTGAGAAAGTGCAGAAGAAGTCACCTTCCGTATGAAGAAGGTGCTCCACCAGAAGAAGGTGCCTTCATTATAAAGAAGACACCCATCCAAAAGAAGGCGTCTTCCTTATAAATAAAATTCCTAGCTAGAAGAAGGTGCCTTCCTTATAAATAAGGTGCCCAGCTAGAATAATGCACCTTCCGTATGAATAAGGTGCCCCGCCAAAAGAAGGCACCTTCCTTATAAATAAGGCACCCAACCAGAAGAAGGCACCTTCCATATAAATAAGGCACCCCACCAAAAAAATGCATCTTCCTTATAAATAAGGCACCCTGCTAGAAGAAGGCACCTTCCTTATATAGAAGGCACACAAAAAAAATTATATATATATAGGCACCTGCCAGGCGCCATACAAAAAAAAAAAAAACCGAGGTGCCTTCCACATCGGGAAGGTGCATACAGACCGAGGGGCATTCCACATCGAGAAGGCACATGCAGATGGAGGTGCCTTCTACATCAAGAAGGTGCATACAAACCGAGGTGTCTTCCACATTGGAAAGGTGCATCTAGACCGAGGTGCCTTCCACATCGAGAAGGCACACCCATTTAGAAGCACCTTTCATAGTAGGAAGGCACCATCATCAAAAAGGTGAATTCCACCATCGAAAGGCGCATCCAATCAGAGGCATCTTCCACCACTAAAAGGTGCATCACCGACAACATTGGGAAGGTACCAAAGAGTGCCTTCTATGTGCAACTAGCACTTACATCTCTTGGATGCCTCGATCGAAATAAAATCATCACACAAACGAGCAGCACCAAATGACTATACCCCTCTCCCATGTCACAAATCAGTGAATTAGCATCCTTCATGATACCTAAAACATCAAATAAGGTATGCATGTGCTAATTCAAATTTTTATATAATTATTTATAAAATATGCAGTACCAAAAAAAATACCATTGTCACAAAAATCATATCCCCCCATAGCCGGAGTCGCGTGCCAATGAAATGGCTCGAAAGATGCACCCTAGAAATAAATGCTAAGGTTAGGCACCTTCCCTATAATAAGGTACCTTCCTGATGAAGGAAGGACAGAAAAAAAAGTCACAGTAGTAAGGGAAAGTGCCATGGAAGGAAGGTCAAAGAATCATGCAGTGAAGAAGAATGAGCCGAGTGATACAAAAGAAATCAAGGGGGTGGTAAATACACAGTTCAAGGTTGAGGGATGGTTTGAATATTGTACCCTAGTCAGTCAGGGCTAGGATATGGAGGCAGCGAAGGAATTCACTACCTCATTGAGGGGCAACATAGCTCAGGTGCGAGGGGTAGAAATTCTAGTCACCCTCGAATACATCTCACAGGCGACTAGATTGCCCCTCATAGGGGAATGCATATACAAAGGTGGACTGCTGAAGTCGTACGTAGAAGTGTTGCTTCCAGGGGAAAATGTGTAGATAGACAAGGAAGGGCTAACCAAAAACAACCTTTCCATGAATCTATAGAAGATATTCAAGCAGATTGCTCAATTATTTACATGCATCAAGAAATATACCCATCTACACGCTAACCATGTGTAGTTTCTCAATCACCTGGTGCATGGAAGGAAGTTGAATGTGCCCTTCTACCTGGTGAATGCTCTAAAGGACGAAGCATATCGATACTAGAAGGGAGCACCGTCTGCCTTAGCCCACCATGGGCTAATATCGGCACTGGTCTGCCATGTAGAAGCATAGAGGCAGAATCTTGATGTAGAGGGAGATGGCAGCTAAGAAAGGCAATAGGATGTTGTTGCAAAAATAGGGCAAGAAGAGGGAAGCCCTATAAAGTAAATTGTGAGTATCAAGAAATTAGCATTACCCTATTTCACAGAAGAAAGAGGGCATTCACTAGTGCCTGAAAGCATAGAGGAAAGAGGGCATTACCTAGTGCTCGAGTGTGAGGAGGAAGGAGCATCACTTATTAGCAACGAGGCTGAGTTCCAGCTGACAAAACCAGTCCCTAGGAGGAAATTCTTATGGTGACTCCTCTCGATAGAAGAAGAATAGAGCAACCCGAAAGTCGATGTTGCAGCCCAAAATCTTTGGGAATTGACAAATCGAAGCCCACAAGATGTAGGGACTTTCGAGAGCAATGATCATGTCGATGCAGCCTTGGATGAGGCATTGGAATGGCAAACCAATTGTTGTATGGGCTAGAAAATTCTAGAGGATTGCCAGAACAAGCATACAAGGGAGTTCAAAGAATGAGATGGATGAATCACCCAGCTCAAGCAGCTGGTCTGATAGTTGTGAGAGGAAAACTAGCTACTCCAGGACATGGGAATGAAAAGAAGGGATGCGTCAACCCAAACTAACTGGGCAAAATAGGTCCCAATGAATTCTACCACATTTGCCAAACGAGTATTCTCTTTGAGAGAAATTCGATCGGACGCCCGATAGAGCAGCCCGAAGGTAGGGGATAATTCCTCTATTTTTAGGAGTGAAGGGGAAAGAAGTCCCACAACACCCCCTATCATCGTCCTGAGTGATACAAAGTAGGACAAGGGCCTCCAGCAGTGGATAGGACTAGAGGATAAGGAGGAACTCCCCAGACCTGACAAAGTAAGAGAAGAACTTGAGGGGTTGACACAGGACAGATAGGGGGACGAATAAGCACCCCTAGGGATGGTAGCACAGAGTGAAGAGAATTCTCTAGGGACTATATAGCAGGACCCTCAAAGTGAGAAGACATCCGCTAGGGAAAAATGGAAAACCCCTGTTCGATCCATCGTATTTTCTATAGAGGCCAGAGGAAAATGGCCTAGGATGGCTTAAAAGAAGGTGAAGGTGACCTTTGTCAAGCCAGAAGAGGATGAGTGGGATATGTAGCCATTCATAGAGAGGAAGGATACCATGAAGGCAACCTCGAGGATGCAGGGGGACTCTAGTATCTATGTTAATCCATTAGAGTACATCTATTTCTAGGATATTTACAGGTCATCTTGGGTATGGCCCTCAATGATAAGGAGGTATTTTGAACGATGGGGAGTATATGGCCCCGAATTGGAGGCCACAACCATTACAAGGGAGAACACATGGCTTACTCTTGAAGTGGCCAGATTGTACAAAGCCCAAGTAGTTCATTCTAGAAGGAATAATTTAGATATCCCTCTTGCAGTAGTCAGACCTTCGAAAACTGACCTCTGGTAAGCTGTAGAAGCTACATTCCAATCATCAAATATGATGTTGGCTAGATCACCATCAATAGTGGCCAGAACAAGGAAAGGACAACTGATAGTTGCATCCTCAGCTTTGTGTAGGAAAAGAAGAGCCACACCTTTAGATTCTAGCATGTAGAAGAGGTAGACTCGGGCCATAGGTACAACCAAACCCACCAAGAAATGACAATGATGAGGGTTCAATAGGGCTACCTACAATTTTTATGCCACGAGGGCGTGGCATATGTTAGGCATGGGGGGATGATGAGCATCAGAAATGCTCATATTTTGTATACATTTTCTTGATTATTATGTGGTTGTATAATAAGGATTTCATACTTTTATGAATGATTATATAATTATTTGATGAAATTATGCGTGTTATCTAATTCATGTGTTTTTAGTGTGTTTTTATGGAATTGCAGTTGATTTAGTTAGATTTAGATCAGTCAAGGTCATTTTATGGAACTGGCACTTTGTTTCTTTTGGAATCAGCATAGAGAAGATAGACACCTTCCTCTTCCAAGAAGGCACCAAATGTAAGTAGGTGCCTTCCTCTTCCAGGAAGGTTCCAAACATAAGTAGGCACCTTCCCTTTCCAGGAATGCACCAAGGAAATACAAGCGCCTTCCTCTCCCAGGAAGGTGCCAATAGAAGGCCAGTGCCTTCCTCTTCCAAGAAGGTGCCAAAGGAAAAGAAGCACCTTCCTCTTGTAAGGAATGCGTCGACAAGAAGGTGCCAATAGAATGCAAAGCACATTCCTCTCATAGGAAGGCTCCAATAGAAGATAAGCACCTTCCTCTTCTAGGAAGGCGCCCATGGTAGTAGGGCACATTTCACATAGAGAAGGTGCCCGATATACATAGGCACCTTCCTCATAGGGAAGGCGTCCCTATTCTTCGTCCGTTGACCAGAAAAGCACGACGTGGACAACAACGACTGGTGTAGTTCTAAATCTACATCATGTAGAGCTAAATTGGGGATCTCACCAATGTATGAGAATGTTCTACCAATGCCAAGTGAATCACAAACCAATCAGTGAACATGCCACTGTTAGAACCGAATGCCAATTTTAGCAGACATCGATCATATTTACCAAATTGTCTTAGTGTAGTATGGAATGAATCAACTATTATAACTTCTTTGTAATAGAATTTTTGTGGGTGTACTATATAAAAACATGTAGACCTCTTTAAAGATATATAGAAATAGATATATATAAAGAGGAGATAGAATATTTTGATAGTAATTGTAATACTTTGATAATTGTAATATAGTTCTAAGAGTTTCTAAGTGCGTGTTCAGCTGGTAGGAAGCTGTTGGAGCCTGGGCCCACTCCAAGCTAGTATTTCTTCCCCTATTTTTCCTATGTTTTTTTCTATATTAGTTTATTGCTTTTATCAGATTGTTTATCGCATTGTTATTTCCAGTATTTGCAGTAGGTTTACTTCCAAAAATGTGTGAATATTTCCTTTCTATAGAATTAATTGTTTTTACGTAAATCATTGAGGAGTGTATGAATGATTGACAACCATTTGAAACACCCCCCAATAGTAGAACTAGTGGACTCATCTCAAGTGGTATTGTAAGCAATCTTATTCAGACCCTTCACAAGTTTACGAAGCTCCCTAGGTTGATAAATTAAATGCATAGGCATGTGACAAAAGTAGGAAATAAATTAACCTTTTTTGGCCCACACCAACCATCTCACCCTAATATGGCCCCAAAATGAGGCAATTTCAAATCAAAATTCACATGCACTAAATCAAACTAAACACATAAAAGCAAAAGGTTTAAATAGAAAAAAAAACCTACACTACATTTTAGTCTAAGGTGTAATTTTTTGCCTTTATTTTTTGGTGAGAATCATTTCTCACTTTAATTAGTGAGGTTCATTTTATTTAATGATATAACAAATGATAAAATATTGTGTTTACCTTTCTCCTTTTGCCTCCTCTGACCATAAAGGTCTTAGGTTGGTCCATGGTAGAATTCAGTCAATAGTTCAACAGTGCTCTACTTTGAAAATAATTCTCCTCCTCCTAGTCTTCATTTTCCTCCAATCATAAATAGTGCAAATGATATTATAAAAGTGCTAATTAAAATTTTATATTTTTAAATTTGTGTGACTATCTCGAGGTCAAATGACTGTAGTTATTGTGACTGTCCTACCAAGAGACAAGCTCTAGATTTTCCAAAAAAAATATATAAGCTCCAAAGCAACTTAACTCCTTTGGTTACATCCATTCAAAATGCTCCAAAGGAACCTAACCCCTCTGGTCAAATAAGTTCTTAAATGCTCCAAATGTACCCAAACTCCTTTGGTCACATTTCACTCCAAAACGCTCCAAAGGAACCTACCCCTTTAGTCACAACAATTCAAAAGGCTCCAAATGCACCTAACCCCTTTGGTCACTTCAATTCAAAAAACTCAAGTTGAGTTAACCTTGTATCTAGTGATTTCATGTAGTTACCTAATATTTGCAGTGATTGGTTATCCATGTAATTTGGTAGGATGAGTAAATTACCATAAGGCCACTCACAAAAAAAAACATAAAAATTCACAACATTACAAAAAAATCAAAATGGATCAAAATCAAAAGTTGTAATGGGATCTTAACCCATTTTAATTTTATAGTTATCCTAGAAAACCCAAATCAAGTCACCTTGGTCAAGTGACTTATCACTTTCATTATTTTTTTGTTTCCTCATTGACTTATCGCTTAAGGGGCTAGTCATACATCATGAAATTCATAATCAAGTTAAATAATAAAATGCTCAATCAATGTAAAATAACATTCATTCAAGAATCATTTCCAAATACTATCATGCATCCTTCTTTCTTGGTGTATATAAAAGGAAATAAAAATTCAAACAAAACTTTGGAATGCCTAAAGCATGCACCCGTAGACTCCCAACTTGTCACTTGAGCTAGTCTAGCCATGGTTGAAATGTTTACTAAAACTAAGTTCTTCAACTTGTCAAAAGCAATAATTCAAAATTACATGCTCTTTCTATGATTGGGGTATATAACATTGATCATGTCAATGGACATCATCAACCCTTAATTTGACTTTAGGTCATCTATTTTTCTTTGTATTGTACCTTCACACTATGCATCCTAAAAGGGGCATTTGTAGACACCTAAAATGTGTCATATTAAGGATACTATCCATATGGATTCCTTTTAGACCATATAACTCACCTTGGACATCCCTAGGACTCAAACAGTGGTTTTCAACACTCAAATAGGGACATTCCCCTTTGCAAGCATGGTCATATCACCCTGAAATGGCCTCCAAACCATGGTTGTCTTACCCTGATATGATCTTCAAACCATGGCCATATCACCCCTAGACGATCTCCAGTTAGGGACATATCACCCTAAAATGGTCGTGCCAGAAGCAAAAAAAAAAGTGAGACATAATTGATAGCCAAAACTTCCAATTAATCTCATGCATGAAACTATGCCACGATCTAGCGTGTGCAAGAGCCTATATTAGAGCAACCACATGACACAATCAATTGCATGGAAATTTTGAAGATAAGCATTCACTTTTCTTAATGTGAACTACCTATTCACTTTTTCATGCATAGGATTGTGCTATTATTAGATTTCTTTCAATGGATCTATATAATAGTGCTTACCCCATAGTAAAAATATCTAGAGTTTTAGACTTTCTAATCAACAAAGTGCTACCAAAATCCAATCATGATTTTCAAATATTTTTCACCTCAAGAGACTATTATTCCATATCCATTGAACCCTCTTACTATAGAAGCTATATCACTGATTCACTCTAAAGTTTGAAGATTGCACCTCTATTATATGTGTAATCCAACGCTCTTGCTTTGAAGACTAATCCAAACCCAGTAAGCCATTCCCATGAATGCACGAACCCACCGGCCAAACCCTAGATCAAACTTGGACATCGCCCAAAATTAGACACGAGAAAATTACTTACAAGGTAGTAGATATCTTAACCCAAGACAACCCACAAGCATGATCGTCCCACCCTGAGAGGGTCCCTAGGGTAGTGATTTTTTTGTTGTTTTACTATAGTAGAGTTTTAGCATAGCTTATTTATTACCTTTTATAGTATTTTGATTTTATGTTAATGCATCTGATTCACTTTTATTTTAGTTCTATCATAATTATATTATCCCTATCTTGAAGGGATCTACATATGCTACTAACTACTTTGCATTTCTTGTGTGTAGATTATAGGTTCTTACACAGGAAGAGGAACACAAGATTCATATATTACCATTCATTACAGTAGTCCTAAAAACTTACCCCAAGTTAATTTATAGATGCAAGAAAGATATTGTGGAGTGCACTCAGATTTATTTGTGATTGTAATTTATTGTATCAAACGGGTAACAAATCCCTCTGAGATATCTCATTGTAACCATTTTGAAAGACAAATTTAATATTAATAAAAATAGCATCAATTCATATAATGTTTTTTCATTATGGTTACATAATTGTTATATTTTATTTCAATTGCATGGGTGTATATATTTTTTAGCATTTCAAGTCCCATGAAACTCCTAACTTTGACACATTTGTTGGTGCAGGTCAATTTAATATAGCCTCAATTTTTGTTGGATCCACAATAATTCCCTCTACCAATATGATGTGCTCCAAATAATATACCTATGAAGTATAAAACACACACTTAAATAACTTTCCATATAGCTAGTTTTTCCTCAACACCTCTAACACTAATCTAAAATGATGATGGTGTTCCCCTTTAGTGTGAGAATATATCAAGATATCATCTAAGAATACCAAGACAAACTAATTCAAATACTTTAAAAACACATTGTTCATCAAATTTATAAAATTTTTGATGCATTCATCAACACAAATGGTAATACTGTGAATTCATAATACCCATATCAGGTCTTAAAGGTTGTCTTATGAGTATCCTCTTCTCAAATATTCAACTAATGACATCTATATCTCAAATATATGTTTGAAAATATAGTAGCATCCTTTAGCTAATTGAAGAGGTCATCAATCCTTGGCAAAGGATACTTATTCTTAATGGTTACCTTATTCAATATTCTATAATTATGTGTAACCTCAAGGAACCATATTTATTTTTCACAAATAATACCATAGCACCCCAAGGTGACACACTAGGTTTTATCAAACTCTTTTCTAACAAGTCTTGAAGTTGCACCTTCAGTTCTTGCAACTTAATTGGGGTCATTTTATAAGGTGTTCTTGCAATAGGTTCAACCCATGGAATTAACTCAATAGTGAAGTCAAATTTCCATCGAGGTGGTAGTCCTAAGAGATTTTCTAGGAATACATCCTTGAATTCATGCAAGATTGGGTGTTTCTTAAACAATTTGTCATCTCCCTTTTCTTCCAACTTTCCATTAATTTTTACTGCATATAGCATAAAATATTTTTTAATGGCCTTATTTAACTACATCGCTAAAAATAAGTGAGGTTTAAAAGAACCTTACATACTTTGAAATCTTACTCTCCTCTTATCTTTGTCATTGTAATCCATCCACATATCTTGAAATTTGATTAAGGTGCCATAAGACTTAAACAAATCCATTATTAGGATAATATCAAAATCAAGGATGTGTGTCACATACAAATACCATATAGTGGACCCATTAGGTAGATTTATCTCATTTGTAGGTAAACATTGATCCACTAAGTAGGTTTATCCATAACCATACTCGGCTTTCTACCCTTGTGCTAATCTTGGTCTTTATGACATATCCCCAATAATACTAGTGGAAATAAAGCTATCTGTAGCTCCAATATCTATTAAAACTTTGACATATTTGTTAAAAAACTTTCCATTTAGTAACATCGATGTTGCTTGACCATCCATGTTTTGACTCCCAATAGTATTATATATCTGGTGCAATTGCTCCTCTGCTTGGTAACTCGACTATGATATTTGGGGATAATTTTTAGAATGATGACTAAATATACATATGTAGCAACCTGCCTTGGGTTCTTGATATTTCTCCTACCTTTTCTTCCCTATATATTCTTTCTATGTTACTCATTTTGTTTTAGTGTATGAGTATTGGAACTATTCTCTTTGTGAAATTTATTTTTATTTTCTCCTTGATTCCCATTGTTTTTATTACTAAATTTTGGGTTTCCTTTATTTCTTTTTTTTTTCCTTATCCCATTTTATAAATTTTACACTCTTTATTTTCTTAAGCTCATTTCTCTCTATCTCTATAAGCTTTGAATAGTTGAAGAAATAAGTTTGGATACTAGTCTCTTCTTGCCTAGTCAAGTTATAAACTTCTTACAAAGTTTTAGGTTTGAGAAAATTAATTATTTTCCTAATCATAGAGTCTACCCCTAATATGAATGTATGCACATTTAGATGCTCATTTCTCTCATACTTTAGAACATACTTCAAAAGTTTCACATATATTTGAAAATACACCTCTATCAATAGTGATCGTTGTTGAAGTGTAGAGAATTATTCATATTTCTCTACATAAAATTGGTCAAAAATAATTTTTTTCTTAAAGTCCCCAATGAAATCATCTCACTTATTTTTCATGGTTTGGATATTTTTTCTTGTACTAAATTCATCCCACCATTCTAGGGCTAAATATATAATAGAATGGCAGCCCACATAGCCTGAGTCTTAGAGGAGTAACATTTCTTAGAAAAGAAAGTTTCTAACTCTTTTAGCCATGACTCATTCACATCCCCCCCTTATTTCTCATTAAATTTGGTTACTTAAACATTCTTAATGTCTTTATCCAACTCAAACTCTATCTAGGATTTACCCTCTTGGCTTCTTCTACTAGGATTTTCTTCCTATCTACCTTTTATTTTTATAGTATTAAATTCTTTATTGATCAGGGTTTCTATTAATTTCTACTATTGATCTAACCATTTTTTAAGCAGCTTTACCATAAAAAAGAGTTCTTTTGATATTCCCTCAAAATCTATAGTTCTCCTAGTACCCCTATTGAGATTTTTTGTCCTATCATACCTCTTACTACTAGTCATTGTTCTCCCAATTTTCTTGTTGAGGTCCATAGTGTATCCAAAATTTTATACTATATTTCCCTCCTATGCAACCATTTTGGTTTTCTTGGATAATTTTCCCTTTAAAATAGGTGTCATCTTGTTAGAGTATATTATATTATTTTGTACATGTTAATGTACCACCTTGGGTAGGAGTGTGTCCTAGTTTAAAGTGTAAGTAAATATTTTATGTAATGTAATAATGTGTAGAAAATGCACAAGTGTCATGTAATTAAGTGTACAAGTGTGGTGAGTGTAAATGTGCACAAGTGTCCTCTATGTAAGAGTGCACACATATCCTTAGAATAAGAAAGTAAAGAGTCTCAAAAAATAATCAAGGCCAAGATTACTCCATATGAAGAGTCGCATTCTATTATATATAAGTGACTAAGCATTATAAATGAAGAGAGAGTGTATGTGACCTTTATTCTATATCAGTTTTAAAGAGCATGAAAAATGGCCCGCCTAACAGATGAAATTGAAATGCATCTAATGTTCTAAACAAGCATGCACAAGAGATAATAAATTAAAAAAGTATATGAAAAATAAGTTTAAGAAAAAAGAGGGTTCTCCTTGTATTTATTAATTTTCCAAATCATAGGTTACAACACATCCCCTTGAGAGATTTTTAAATTGATACATTTCAAGTTACAAATTTTGAAGGATCAAATCCTTCCATGAACTTATGGTGCACTTTCAATGTTTCTCTCACACTCATGATATAGATCTATATTTGGGCTATGTTTATTTAGCTTCTTAGCTCCTCCCTCATGCATGGAATATTTGTACCTACACACAAGAGATTGAAAGATGTTAATAGCATATGCGTATGATGATAAAAACCATGAAAAGTATGCAGTATTGAATATAAAAAATGTATGCGACCAATATAAACTACTCCAAATGACATGAAAACTTAGTATGATGTCTACTATATGATTTTGTAAATATCTAAGTAGAAATCAAAGTTATATTATGAGTATAACCTGTGTTCGTCCTTGGGAGGGCCAACTAGGACTGTAATCACAAAAACATTAATTGACATATCAAATCAACTCCAAATGCAACAAAAATTGAATATGAGGCTAATATAATGCTATAAAATTGATCTACATAGAAATAAGATCAAAATTGTGGGCCAATTCATGGCCATCCCAAATAGTTCCAACTAGGCATGCTAACCATCCCAAGGGGATATGGCCACAAAATAGGGTGGTTTTTGCCACCAATTCCACTTGGATCTGATCAATAATACTCCTAGGGTTGTTGTAATAAAATTTGATAAATTGACTCCAATAATTTATAGGTTTTTGAATCAAATGAATGTATTTGGGGATGCCTTAAAAATACCTTTGATTGACGAGGTTTCCAAGGATAAAAACAAGGGCAAAAGGTGTGGGCAAATATCGGTAGCACTTCATGGTCAATAATTTTAAAATATTCTTTTTTTAATTGAGTGCAAGAACTCCAATTTATATCCCAAGAGGGAAAATGGGGTAAATGTGGTAAGCTTTAGCATGTAAGACAAGTGTCGTCACTTGGCAATGCCTTTGCCATGCATAGGGTGGAAGAGGCTTCCCATTTGGACCTCCAATTTGTAGACCCTAATTTCCATGACAACCTACCAATATGTCATGATTTATTGGGTGGGATAAATGGTGGAAATTGATTGCCATTTGTCCCACCCTTTGTTGGACAAATGATAGAGAAAATTTATAGTTTTTTTTTTATGAAGGCAAATGTGTAATTTTTTATAAGAACAATTGTAATAGAGTCATTACATAAGTACCTATGACCAAGAATAGGTTGTTTCCCCTTAAGTTTTGGGAAACAGGGGGTGCTCAACTTGCTAGTGTTTCTATAGCAAATACAAGTGTGGTTTGGCACTTGCAATATGGACACATAAATTTTACAAGCTTGAAATTGTTAACTTCTCAAGCTATGGTATGTGGACTTCCCAAAATTATTGAACACAAGGAAGTTTGTGAAGGATGTGCTTTGGGAAAGCACTCAAGGTCCAAATTTACAAAAGGAAAAATGTGGAGGGCTATTCATCCACTTCAACTGGTCCATTTAGACATTTGTGGTCCAATGTATACAAAAAGCATAGGTAATAATTCCTATTTTATCAATTTTATAGATGATTTCTCTAGGATGTGTTGGATCTATTTCTTAAAAACCAAATATGAAGCTTTTGATTGCTTCATATATTTCAAGAATAATGTAGAGAAACAAAGTGAGTTCATTGTAAAATGTCTAAGGACAGATCAAGGAGGAGAGTACTCTTCAAAGGCATTTCTAAAATATTGTAAAGAATGTGGGATAAAAAGGAAATTCACCACTACCTATAATCCACAATAGAATGGTGTGGCAGAAATAAAGAACCCACCATAGTAGAAATGGCTAGATCAATGCTTCAAACTAAGCATCTCAGTAACATGTATTGGGCTGATGCTATTAGAACCAATGTTTACATTTTGAATAGAAGTCATATTTCTAGTTTGGAGGGGATCACTCCTTACGAAGGGTGGTATGGCAAAAAGCCAAATGTAAAATACTTTAAGGTTTTTGTTTCTCTTGAATATTTCCACATTCTTGATGAGAAAAGAAATAAACTTGACCCCAAGAATAAAGCATGTATTTTTGTAGGATATTGTGAGTCTACCAAAGCATATAGACTCTCCTTCCAGGGATGTGATTTTTGATGAATAGGAGAATGGGGTCATAAAAAAAAATTTGTTGATGATGGATCTCATGATGCAAGTACCTCTCAAGTGCAGCAAGTGCAGCCCAAAAACAACAAATAAAGTCCTCCAAGCCCAAGCATGAGTACTACTTCGAGTACATCAATAGCTATTCCAAGTCCTTCTCCACAAATATCAATAAGTTCTTCACCTATGGATATTAATTCTCCATAAAGAGGTAAAATAACACTACAACACCATCCATATTTTCAAATGTTAGATAAAAATTTCCATAAAAGATACACTAGAAGTCAAGCTAGTGAAATGAATGTAGTTTTGTAAAAACTTGAAAATTTGCATATGTATGGAGATGATGACTCCCAAGAACCTAAGGGAGATGTAGTAAATTATGCTTTAATGACTAGTGCACAACTATAGCCATCTAGATATGAGAAAGCATGCACTCATGATGTATGGCAACAAGCCATGGAAGAGGAAATCACCTCTATAAAAAAGAATGATACTTGGGAGCTAGTGAAGCTTCCTAAGGGTAAAAAATGTATTGGATGTAAATGGGTCTACAAGACCAAATTCAATGCTGATGGAAGAATTGAATGACACAAGGAAATACCTGTAGCAAAAGGCTTCACTCAAAAATATGGCATTTATTATGAGGAGACCTTTGCTCCTGTTGCTAGACAAGAAACTATTGTTAGATAAAACAACAATCAGATTTTATTAATCAGCAGATTAAATAGACATTATATGCCCTATTAAGCCCGGAGGTTACGAAACCACCCATGGCTGAAATAGGCACTGTTACAACAATAATGTAATAATAGTGCAAATATAATATACGCTAACATCCCCCCTTATTACATTATTTGGGTAATAATATAACTACTAGCTATACTAACATCCCCCCTGATTACATCATTTTGCAATACAAAGAGAGCTATGAAACAATTCAAATTTGACATGTGCAAGTGCCTTAGTGAAAATGTCTACAACTTGAGCATCGGTGGGAATGTGCTGAAGTCGAATTCGGTGCCTCAGAACTTCATCTCGAATGAAATGACATTGTGTGTTAATGTGTTTTGTTCTTTCATTATGGACTGGATTCTTGACTAGGTTCAGAACACCCTGATTGTTGCAAAACAAGTGTATTGGATATTTGGATGGATGACCTATACTTGTCAGAATGCGATGTAACCATATCACTTCACACACATCTTCACGTGCGGCACGATACTCTGCATCTATTGATGAAATAGCAACCACCTGTTGCTTCTTGCTGTGCCAAGAGACAGGACCAAATCCAAGATTAAAAATATATCCTGAAGTTGACTTGCGATCATCAAATGATTCGGCATAGTCAGAGTCCGTGTATCCCTATAAGAAGAATTTGTTGTTCCTCTTGTATTCTAGGCCATATTCCATTATGCCACGGACATAGTGAAGAACACATTTTGCTGCTTTCCAATGAGTGGTCTTAGGCTCCTGCATGAACCTCAAAATATAGTTGACAACAAATACGAGATCTGGCCTAGTATTGGTCAGATATATGAGACTCCCAATCAACTGTTGATAGAGAGTACCATATACCTAAGGTGAATCATCATATCACGATAACTGAATTCCAGTCTCCATCGAAGTTGCCATTGGCTTGCAATCAGTCATGCGATATTTTTCTAGCAATGTCTTGGCATATTTTTTCTGAGACACTTTGATGGAGTGCTCCTTCTGGCTGAATTCTAGACCAAGACAGTAATGGAGAAGTCCGAGATCTGACATCTCAAAATATTGACACAAGTCTCTTTTGATAGTAGAGATCATAGTTTTTGAACTCCCTATAATGAGCAGATCATCAACATAGAGTACAAGAAACACTATCTCAGAACCCTATTTCTTGAAAAAGAGGTTTGAATCAAACGGACATCTCTTAAAACCATGTTGCAGGAGGTGATTTTCCATTTTTATATACCAAGCTCGAGGAGATTTTTTCAAGCCATATAAGGATTTGACCAATTTGCAAACTTTCTACTGTTGGCCTTCCACTGCAAATCCTTCTGGCTGAGTCATATAGACTTCTTCTTGGAGATCACCATTTAGAAAGGCACTTTTGACATCCATTTGATGAACTTTCCACCCAAACTGTGCTGCCATAGCACAAATAACTCGAATTGTTGTCATCCGAGTAGTAGGTGCAAAAGTTTCCTCATAGTCAATGCCTTCCTTTTGAGCATAGCCCTTTGCAACAAGACAGGCCTTATGCTTATCAATTGTCCCATATGCTTTGTACTTGACTTTATACACCCATTTGTAGCCAATGGGTTTCTTTCCATGCGGCAGATCGACAAGCTTCCAAGTTTTGTTTTTCATCAAAGACTTATACTCTGCATCCATAGAAGCCTTCCACTAAGGCTCACCGAGAGCAAATTGTACTGATGTAGGTTCAAGAACGTCTATGGAAGACATAAACACCTTATCACTATCAATATCCATATCTTATGTATCTCTTGTTGGATCTACAGAAAGTTCTTCAAAAGACTGACATAGATCATCAACCCCAGTATTCTCTATTGCAGCTTTCTCCTGTCGAGCCATGCTATGAGTATGAGGCCTATCCAAAGTCAAATATGGTGGAGTAGATAGCTTAGAGTCTTTGATTGTATTTTTATGCCACTTTGGATTCTTCTTCTTAGGTGTTGAAGAAGATCCAAAAGAACCTCCAACCTTTGATGAAGTAGATTTAACAACCTGAGTTTCCACAAGGTCTAGGTATACATCTGATGTGTTTGCTGATGTGAAAGCCTCATCAAAAACAAAATCTCTACTTATGTGAATATTCTTGGTTAAGGTATCAATCAAACGATACCCCTTAGAGTGCTCATCATACCCAAGAAGAATAAACTTCAATGACTTCTCATCTAGCTTCTTCCTTTTCTCTTTTGGTATGTGCATGAAAGCTTTACACCCAAAAATGCATAGATGAGAAATGGAGGGTTTCCTACCACTCCATGCTTCCTATGGAGTCATTTCTTGTAGGGCATTTGTGGGTGACCTATTCAACAGATATACTACTGTGGTGACAGCTTCTGCCCAATATAGTTGTCAAGTCTAGCTCCTGTGAGCATGCAACGAACCATTTCCATGATGGAACGATTCCTCCTTTCAGCAACTCTATTTTGCTGAGGAGTATAAGCAGTAGTTAACTGTCTTGTGATCCCATTTTCTTTCAAGAATGCAAAAAATTCTTTAGAGGTGAACTCCCCCCCTCGATCTGAGTAGAGGGTCTTTATAGAAGTCCTTGAATCCTCAACAGATTTCTTGAATTGTTGAAAGAAGCCAAATGCTTCAGATTTTAGTTGAAGAAAGAATACCCACATCTTTCATGAGTAATCATCCACAAATAACTAAAAATACCTCTTACCCCCACAACTTTTGTGAGTGAAGGGACCACACAAATCAGTATGAACCAACTCCAGAGGTTTCTTTGCTCTAGTAGAGCTCTTTTCAAAAGGCACTCTATGTTGCTTTCCTACCAAGCAGTCAGAGCAAACTGGTAAAGTGGTAGAAAGGGAAGGAAGAACCTTAACCATATCATACTTACTTAGCTCAAGTAAGTAACCAGAACTCAAATGTCCATATCTCTTGTGCCATAGGGAAGTTGCCTCCTTTGTAGAGACTGTCATGGCAACATATGGAGTAGAGATAGTATCTAAGGCAAATAAGCCATGCTTATATGAAGCGGTTGCAATGTTCTTACCCCTCCTGGTAATAGAACAACACTTCTTGCCTCCATCAACACTAAAGTTCACAACCATATCTTTGTCCAAAATTTGTGTGACTGACAAAAAATTGTTTGCCAATCCTGGAACATAGAGAACTTTGTCAATCTGACACTTGCCATCAGGAAGGGTGACTAAAACAGTGCCTTCTCCCTGAACCTTGTAGGTTTTATCGTCAGCAATAGTGATAGGTTTGCCCTCTTTGGCCTCAAAAGACTCAAACCACGATTTGTCACTAGTCATGTGCTTACTGGCTCCAAAATCAACATACCATATAGGATCCATCTACTTGGACACTATGGTAGTCATGAGAACTTTGTGAGCTCTCTCAGAATCCATGTCAAATTCTTCAATAGCAACATTCACTTGATGTTTGTTCTTTTGTGGTTTGTTTCGGCCTTTCTATTTTGATTGCTTATTCTTATGCCAACATCTGTTTGTATCATGACCTTATTTGTCACAGATCTTGCAATATCTCTTTTTTTGTTGAGGTTGTTGAGTTTGTTTCCCTTTTGAATCCTTTTGTGAATTCCCTCCCTTTTGAAAATTACCCTTCTTCTGGTTTTGCCCTTTCCTATTGATGTAGAGAGCAATGTTAGAAGAATCATCTCTCTGTAGTTGGCGTGCTTCCTCCTCTTGAAGCATATTAACCAATTCTACAAAAGTAAATTTTTGTTGTGATACATGAATGGAAGTAATCAACACCCGATAAGAATCAGGTAAAGCTCTCAATACAACTGAAGTAAGGAGCTTGTCTTCAACTGGTTCTCCCAAAGAATTCAACTGTCTCACCCTGCTTCATGCTCAGAATGTGTAATTGAGATTGAATAAATAGAATGGTGGAATCATTATTTCCCTCATATATAGTATCAAGGGCATCCCATGCTACTTTACTAGTTGCACAGTTAATAATATGGGGTTGGACTTCATCAGACACAGCAAGCAAGATGAGCACTTTTGCTTTACTGTCTAGCTTATCAAAGTCTCTTTGAGCATTAGATGGAGCTGTAGCACTAGCAACAAGTGAAGGTCTGGTTGTTGCTCCAGATACAACATCCCATAAATCATCCATTGTTAGGATGGTCTTCATCTTATTTTATGGTGTGTAATTAGGACCTTTCAACAACTGATGAGAATCAGTCATTAGTTTTGCAGACATGATGAAGGTTCCTTATAACACCAATTGGTCCCCCTTTCGATATACCTTTTTCTAGGCTGTTATACTGTACAAAAATACCCGCCCTTACATGAGGGAAACTATAGGTATTTATAAAGATCAACAAAAATCACCCACCCTTACATGAGGGAAACTATAGGTGAGTTTTAGAGATCATACGATACGTGGAACATAAGCAGTACTGAAAGAGAATCGCCTTGTTGATGGCACCTACCATAGAAGATTCTTCTCATGTGTGGGGCGTAACTTACCCTAACCACTATGAATAATACTTTGTCAGGATTTACGCCTAAACACAAGAGCGATTAAGGGTAGTGGATGGAGTAAAAAAATGCAAAATGGCAAACTTATCTCTCCTCGATGATTTATAGAGAACAAGTTTAGACGTCATTGTAGTAGCTATATTAGGCGGCGGATATAGTAGCACAATCACGACAGCTTTACCTGTAAGTGCTGGCCAGAGGTATCACAGATACCAAATGTTGTAGTGCAATAAATTGCACGGATGGGTTTTAATTATTCCAGGGACTTAGGGAGTGAATTTGATTTTAACTTTTAATGTTATAGTGCAAGAAATCAAATATGCAACATACAACAAAGAAAAGTGCCCTCAAGAATAACCCACTAGGTGTCTGGCGCAGCCGAAAATGCACCTTTACAATAATGCCAAATTTGCCTTTCAAAAACTACTCACTTTCCCCCTTTGAATTTTGAAAAAAATATCCCCCTTCTTTTTATCTTAAAAAAATAATCTTTCCTCAAATAAAATTTCAACAATTATTTTATAACCTTAAGGTAAAAAAAAATATTAATTTTAATTTATATAGTTTGTAAAAAACCTTTAAAAAAAATTAAAATCAAATTAAAAAAATTAATTTTAATTTATAAAGGTTAAACTATAGAAAATAAATTAAAATCAAAAATTAAATTTTTAACTTTAGGAATTATAAAATAATTGAAAAAAAAATACGTCGGAAGAATTTTTTTTTTTTTTTACCTTTGTTGAAGGGGAGTCGGCGGGATTGGAACCCGCGACCTATAGGCTCCCAGAGCCTTACCGCACAGTCCACCACCAGGTGGACTAGTGAGCTGATCCGACAGGATCAGGGGCCCCCTCGTATTTGAGGAGGGTCCCCAATCTGCTGCCCGAGCATGGTCGCCTGGCCGCAGCTTCCTCCTCTATTGTTGGTCGCGATGGTGGCCACAGTGTGCTCTCCTCTTTTGCTGCTGGTCACGACGACGGTCGCAGCTCATGGTTGTAGCAGGCAACCTGTGGCTGCGGCTGCTGTAGTTAGCCGTGGCTGCTGTTGTGGCCGCAGCTGTAGCTCGTTGCACGTCGCGGCTGCTATCGTGGCCGTGGCTGCTGTTGTGGCTACGACTGTAGCTCGCTTCGTGTCGTGGCTGATATTGTGGCCACGGTTGTATCTCGTTGCACACACAGCACGATGCAGCGGAGGGGCGGCCACGTCTGTAGCGGAGGGAGGGATGGGGGGGGTGGGGGCGGCCACGTCCGCAAAAAACTTTTTTTTTTTAATTCGCTGCACATGCAGCACGACGCAGCGGAGGGGCGGCCACATCCACAGCGGAGGGAGAGGGGGCGGCGGCCACGTCCGCAAAAAATAAAAAAAATTAATTCAATCACGGGGGAGGGGGGTTCGCCTGCAAAAAAAAAAAAATTAATGCAATCACGCGACGGCGTGATTAAAAAAAATCACGTCGCGGAAGAATTTTTTTTTTTTTTTAAATCTCGCGGTGCTCGAGGAACAAAAATAGACCAACACTGGGAAAAACAGTGCACAGGAGGTCTGTTGTTTTTTTTTTAAAACTATGCGTTCAGAAAAAAAATGCACAGTCCAGCGCTGGGAAATTAAAAATTTTCCAGACCAGTGCTAGAAAAAAAATTGAAGCCTTTCGCTTCCTACAAAACTTTCTCCAATCAAACAACGTCTGCATCCTCTCTCTCTTCTCACACTACTGGATCTGATGCCATGTTAGATAAAACAGCAATCAAATTTTATTAATCAGTAGATTAAATAGACATTATATGCCCTATTAAGCCCGAAGGTTACGAAACCACCCGTGGCTGAAATAGGCACTGTTACAACAATAATGTAATAATAGTGCAAATATAATATACGCTAACAACTATCAGATCAGTACTTTCCTTGGCTACCCACAAAGGGTGGAAAATTCAGCACATGGATGTAAAGAGTGCCTTTCTCAATGGGTACTTTACTAAAGAGGGTTATGTCCAACAACCTCAAGGATTTAAATAACAAAGTAAGAACCTTGTTTACAAACTGAAAAAATAACTATATGGCCTCAAGCAAGCACCAAGAGCATGGTACTCTCGCATTGATGGCTACTTCAAGGAGTATGGATTTACTTGGAGCAAAAGTGAACCTACTCTATACTACCTAAAGTAAGGTAAAGATATTCTCATAGTTTGTTTATATTTGGATGATCTCATATTTATGTTTAGTAATGATAATATGAATATGGAGTTCAAAAACTCCATGATGAAAAAATTTGAGATGAAATATCTAGGCTTAATGCATTACTTCCAGGCATGGAAGTTCATCAAATAGATAGAGGGATCTTCATATGTCAACACAAATATGCTCAAGATATGATTAAGAAATTTTTCGTGGAGCAATTCAAATCTATTGCAACTCCAACGATTCATGGGATCCAATTGAGCAAATATGATGCAACACAAAATGTTGACATGACCACTTACAGGAGTATGGTTGGGAGTTTGATGTTTCTCACCAACACAAGACCTGATATTCAGTATGTTGTTTCTCTTTTTTCAAGGTTTATGGTTGATCCATCCGAGCTTCATTTTCAAGAAACTAAAAGAATTTTGAGATATGTAAAGGGTGCATTGGATTTTGGGATCCATTACCACAAATGTAATTTTGTGAAGTTAGTTGGCTTCAGTGGTAGTTATTGGGGCAGTAATATAGATGATAGAAAATCTACATCAGGGAACTATTTTAGTCTAGGGTCAGGACTAATTACATGGAGTTCCAAAAAGCATACTTTTGTAGCATTGTCATCTACTGAGGTTGAGTATATAGCAATCACATATGCTAGTACTCAAGCTCTATGGTTGCGAAAATTCCTTGAAGAGATTGGATAATGATAAAGTGGTCCTACAAGATTGTACAGTGACAACATGAGTGCCATTAAATTGGCATATAATCCTATCCACCATAGCATATCAAAAAACTTTGATATGAAGTATCACTTCATCCAAGACATGGTGGAGAACCAGGCATTTAAGCTTAAACATTGCAGCACTTTGGACAACATCATGGACATCTTCACCAAAGGTATTGCTAAAGCTCAATATATAAAGCTAAGAGACAGTTTTGTCAGCCCTCTCAACTTTAAGAAGGAGAATGTTAGCATTTAACCCACCTTTGTGTGGATGGTAGGCAGTGACGGCACCAAGGATGACGGTAAGGAGATGGATGGTAGGAAAGAAAGAGAATTTATTTTTATTTTTTCTTCCTTCCCTATTTTATCTCTCTCTATTTCTATATTTTTTATTTATAGTTTTTCCCTAATCTATTTAATCATGCAACTTTACTTTATTTGATTAATAGAACTATTTCAAAAACTTTATTTAAGGTCCTCATCTTGATGGACCAATATTCATAATCAAACCCATTAAGTTCTGGAATGGGTAAATTATTATTGGATGCCATAGATTTTGGAAATAAACTAGAAACACACTTTCATTTCTCAATTACAATCAAAGCACAATTATTTTCAAAAGAAGAATTACAAATTTAAATAAAATATAACTTGATCTACTTTCTCATTTATATCCTCTTCTACCTGCTGAGGGTGTAATAGATGTCATTTACCTTTTTTATGCCTTATTTTGTTGGAACATCCATGGCTCCAATGCCTTCAAATTGCAAAGCTTTATCATATCCCAACTTGATTCGAGATTTATAGGTGGAATCCATTGTAGCAAAGAGTTCTTCTTTGCCACTCATGTGATTGGAACAACTAGTATCTAAAATCCAAGTGTCAGTCAGATTTTGATCTGATTTTCCATAAGAAAGAAATAGATTTGATGTACCTTCTTCTTCACCATAGTTTCCATATTGACCGCTACCTCCTTGAGAATTCTTGTACCAACAGTCTTGAGCAAAATGACTAGGCTTGCCGCAATTTAAATAAGATTTCTTTGTTTTGTCACCTTCTCTTCCTTGATTGCCATTTTGACCTTGATTTCCACCTCTGCCTTGATTGCCACCTCTACTTGGATTTCCTCCTCTTGGGCTACTTATGCCTCTTCCTCTTCTTTATCCTATGCCTTGGCCTCTTCCTTTTCCTCTTCCTGCACCCTCATTGGATGAGAAATATTTATCATCACCTCCATAGCTTGTTGAAGGAGATCCTTGTAATCTCTCTTCATGAGACATCAATGAATCGATTAGTGCAACAAAAGTTAGAGTAGAAAGGTCTTTTGATTCTTCAATGATGATAGCAATGTGGTTCCATTTATGAAGAAGTTTTCTCAAAAATTTCTTCACAACTGCTTCAGGTTTGACTTCTTCGCCAAGAGTTTCCATCTTGTTGACAACTGCTTTGACTCTTATGCATTAGTCTCCAACTTTCTCATCTTCATTTATTTTGAGATTCTAAAAATCTTGTTTTAGGGTTTGAAGCCTTACTTGTTTCACCTGATCACTTCCTTGGAAACATTATTTCAAGGCTTTCCATTCATATTGGGTAGTTAAACAAGAGGAAATCCTTGAGAATATGCTTTTCTCCAATACTGCTTGGAGATGATAGAGAGCAGATAAATTGTTCTTTTGGGCATATTTCTTTGTATTCTTATTGGATGCACTCAAAGTGGTCCAATATGAAGGTTTTGTGTAAACTTTTTTGTCTACATCCATTAGTCCCTTGCCTATGAGTATCCTCATTTGATGGACCAATACTCATAATCAAACCCATTAAATTATGGAATGGGTAAATTATTATTGGATACCATTGCTTTTGAAAATAAACTAGAAACACACATTTATTTCTCAACTACAGTAAAATCACTATGATTTTCAAAAGAAGAATTACAGATTTAAATCAAATATAACTTGATCTACTTTATTTTTTATATCTTGTTCTACCTTTTGAGGTTCTTCTATCACTAGATTGACAAAGTTTTTAGCAACTGAATCACCGTCGTCACTGATAAGAATGATTTTGGGTGAATACAGTTTTGGCTCTAGTATTTCAACCGAGTCACTATCAATGAGATGAGTATTCTCTAGCTCTTGTGGTCCAACTCCTACAGTTTCTGACTCCTCAAATCTACTACCAAAGGAATTATCTTCTGAATCAGCATCATAACCTACATCTGGTACTCTTTGATGGGGTATTACTGCATTTTGTAATTGATTGAATACAATATTCAATCCATACATTCAAACTTTTCATCGAATGATTTAAGTTTTTCTCTTACTAAAAGAGAACAAAGGGCATGATAGCATCTGGTTGACCTTATCATGAATGAGTACAAGAATATTCTCCTTTAGATTAAAAAATATCCCCCCTTAAATCCTCTTAGGCTATTACAGAAAAAATTTCACTCTTAAAGCCTCTTAGGCTATTACAATAATTTCCTCTTAGGAAATGTCCTCCTCCTCATTTTAAATGTTGCAAAAATAAATAAAAAATACAATTTTATTAATAATATTAATTAATAATAAAATTAAATATCAATTAAAAATATTAAAAAATAATTTTTAATTAATATTATAATTAAATTATTAATTAATTTAATAAAAAAATATTTTCTTTTTAGACTTTGCAAATAAAAATTTATCCTTTTTGTGGGTCGGAGGGTTTCGAACCCATGACCTTGCATTTGCAAGAACCTTCTTCATGGCCTCTAACTAGCCACGATGGCTCACCACCTATGAGCTAAGGTGAAGGAGATAACTTTTATCCTAAAGCCGATGCCTTCACATAATTTTTTTTTTTTTAAACTTAGCTTTTTACCTCGTGAAGACTCGAACCTACGATCGGACGGGGGCAATGTGCTTTAGGCTAGATCCTCGAGCCATTTGGGTTATAGTTCCTAACATGAAGGCAAATAAGATTGCCTTCCCTTTGTAGACGCGTCGGCTCACATTTTTTTTAAAGAAAATATGGGACGAATTATCCCACATTCGCCCAGAGGAGGATGTATTTGGCATTTAAAAGCTATAACGTGCACAATGTGTTTCAATTGCCTTCGGTAAATCAAACACCTCCCTTTTGCCATTTTTTTTTCCAATCAATACACACCACTTTGCCTTTCCATGTCACCCTGCCACATCACCGTACCACATCGATCTGCGTGTCCTTGCTACATTAGCCTTGATCTACGTGTCCTTTCTCCATTCACCACATGTCCACCTCTGATATAGTGGATCGTAGCCACATGTATATCAGGGTAGCTCTATTGTTTACCATATCAGCTACCTCAAGAATCATGTCCCTAGTCAGGTCAGCTCTGTTGTCCAGCCGTGTGTCCTCCTCGGTCCTCGTCTGACCACCACATCAGGTCCTCGATCTACATGCGGCCTCGATGCCACGTGTCCTATTTGGGATGTGTACCTGAATCTTTGGCTCCTCTATGGGATGCTCCTTGAAATTCATGCCTAGAAGATTTAGTTGCTCTATAGGCCGCTCCTCGAGATGCATGCCTACGGGCTGCTCCTCCTCACTAGTCGAATGTCAAATACCCTAACCCTAACATAGCTCTGATACCAAATAAAGTTTTTGAAATAGTTCGATTAATCAAATAAAGTGAAGTTACATGCTTAAATAGCTTAGGGAAAAGCTAGAAATAGAAAATCTAGAAATAGGGAGAGAAAATAGGGGAGAGAGAAAATAGGGAAGGAAGAAAAAATAAAAATAAACTCTCTTTCTTTCCTGCCGTCCACCTCCTTGCCGTCATCCTTGGTGTCGTCACCACCTGCCATCCACACAAAGGTGGGTTAAATGCTAACACCCTTTGACTTTTGAAGGGTTTGTAACATGGTCATCCCACCCAGGGACAGTTTCCTATGGCCATCCCTGGGTGGGACGGTCATGAACTGTGATCGTCCTAGGGTGGGATAGTCATGGCTACATGCCCCAAAACCTTCTAAAAGTGGGGTAAACATTACTAAAAGAGGTTGGGACCCCTAATTAACCCCTTAGGGTTTCCTAATAGGTCCATATAGTGTTGATAAGAGTTGTGTCTTAGCAGTATTATCTGATTTACACGATTTTAGTGCCTATAGATGTCCCTTTTTGAGACATTATGTGTACAATAGAGTGTAGATAAAAAATAAATGACTAAATAATTAAATGATTGAGGTTATTCAGTAACATAACCAAATTTAGATGCCTCCATTGTGAAAATAGCATACACTCTTGGAATCCTTGCTTTTGATATAATTGAAATATTTATTTTGGTATACCTTTCAGCCTCACTATAATAACAGTTTTAGGGGCTCTAGGTTATACTTGGTCTTGGTTCCTTGTTTCACTTGTAAGCCCTTTTTCAGGTAAATTCCTAAGACTTCAAGAAGGACAAGACTTTTTTTATTGTATTTGCTGATTGTTTGCCCTAGCATGGGCTTGAAAATTTATCTTTGGCAATGATTCTTTTGAATGTATGTAAGTTGCACTTTTGAGTATTTAAGTGTTGTTTTTTATTATGAATTCGTTGTTATGACTACCCCTTCAAGTGATGATTCAATGAGGGCATGACCAGTGATGAAAGTAATGAGTCTCTTGACCATATGACTTGATTGGGATAACCATAATTTTTTCCCATTGTAAGATATATCAATTTTGCTAGGATTTTGATCGTTTTGTTGATATTTCATGGAAGAAAAAGATGAAATACTTCATTCCCATGGAGAGGTCCAACCACAATGGCCTTCTTAGGGATTGAAATAGAGGATTTTTAAGGCATACATGAACAATTTGTGTTCAATATTTATCCTTTGTTAATTTTATCAATTTTGACCTGTTTTTGGTGGGTTTTAGGCCCTTTTCTTTGTTTATTTTAGCTATTTTTGAATTTTTTTATTTTTGATGAGATTTCATAGAATAAAGGAAATGAATACCTCTTTTTTTTTAGTATTCTAGTGATAATGGCATTTTTTGGGATTGAAGTGAAGATATTTTAGTTTGACTATGAATAATTTGGTTCAAGTAACCTTATGGTAATTTACTCATCTTGTTGGATTGCATGGAGCGCAAGTCGTTGCAACTGCCAAGTGTATAGGGTAAATAATTGGGTATGAGGCACACTTGATATTTTGCTTTATTTGATTTTTTGTTGATTTTGGGGGTGTGAGGTCTGAGGACCCACTTGATTGTAGCTTATGCGCAATTTTTGGATTATGATGTAGCTTTTTACCCCATACATATATGTATATATATAAGTTTTTTTGTTGTCATCATGTGTTTCTTTATTGCTTTATTAGATGTATGTAATGCTTATGTTTGTGTTACTGATGCTTTGATGGATGTCTATCACGTATGCATGTATTGTAATAATATGTGATTTGATGATATGTAAATGTATGTATGCATAATAAAATGGATGATTTGTTAAGTTGTATGATGGATTATGAATACTAGTTGACACACTAGATTCTAGCACCATAGACTATATATAATTCATCTATTCATTTTAACATTATCATTACACTATGTAAGGGCTTGTGTAAATGTAAACAAACATGTGATAGTATGATATGAAATAGAATGATTAATATATAATGTGATATTATGTGTTTGGGATTTTCAAGAGATTCAAACACTCTAGGTGCCTAATCAAAAGTTGTATAGTAACCATGCAATATTTTTTGGCAAGGTATAAATCTGCTAAGATAACCAAGATACTCAATATCCCTGTGTGTGCATGTGAGTTCATTATTATGATAATGCATATAGTTATCCCTGTACCAAATAAGATTGATGCAACCCATCTGTATTGAAGATCACCCTATGAGTATCATTATCCTGAGTTTTGTATGTAGTTGGATTATACTACTAGGCAATATAGGCTACAAAAAACTATCTCATCTACATGTAAACATTGGTCTATACCAAAGCAAGTCACTTATATGATAGACATATCATCATGCATAAGGATACCACCATTTCCATGTGGGCTTGATGACACCCAACCTGTAATGAGGATCACCTTATGGTTATCAAATGCTAAGAATTCTAGGGATTCAAGTTTAGTACTCCCTTCTTTTCATTTATTGTGGAATTGCTCTCGAGAGTTGCTCATTTTTGTTTTGGTGAGCAAATGATTTTTATAGTGGTTAGAACCACTATTTATTTTGCTTTTTATTTTTTATATTGGTGAAAACCATCATTTCTTTTGAATATTTTTAATGGTAATAACCACTATTTATTTTTATCTTTTGGATACTTGCCCCAATTTGGCGTGAAGTAAGAGATTTTTATTTCTTAGGGTAAGAAGAAATTTTTCCTTTTATCAATTCTTATAATTCTTGAACCATTTGCATAAGGGGGTGAGTGAGATAAACTTTATGCTTAAGGTAATCTAGACCACTTTGTAGGTTTCATATTTCCTTGTGCAGTACTTAAATTTATTAATGTGAAAATGTGTTTGGGATTTTGAAGTATACAAGGTACAATCTAAGTAGGATTCTACCTTCTAAAAATTAGGATAGCTTTCTAAAAAAATCTAAAAAGAAAAATAGAGACAGTTGAGTGATCGAAAACCCTAAATATGCCTTATGAACAATGGCTAACTGATGGGAAATAGACACACAATATGGGATGTGTATGGAAATGATAAATATAATGCAAATAGGTGGTAAAACTAACCTTTTACAACATTTATTTTGATATATGCCTAGTGTACATACCTGGTGCTAGACATGTATGATCAACTCTAAAATACAAAATGCAATAATGGGTATATGCCTAATGCAAGTGAATGCTGAAGAACACAAGATTATACTGAGAGGGGGTGAACAGTTTAAGATCACTTTTTACTTTTCTTTACCAATAAATATTATGTAATGTATAGATAGAAATGTCAATAGTAGTAATCAAAGCAATCCATAAATCACCACACACAATAGATACACTAATTTAATGTGGTTCACCCAATGTGGGCTACTCCATGAAGAAAATATTTAACTAAAATTTTCTCAATAAATCTCTTGGGAATATTTTCACTATTGCAATTTTTATGGACCTCTATCCAAAGGAGACACCAATCCCCTAATCAAGTTTGTGGATATCTATCCATAGGATAACTCCTTTCTTCTCAACTCTGATTGGTGATCTTCTAGAAGAACTATTGCCCCCACTACTCTGGCTAATGGATCTCTATCCATTGAAGACACCTATCCTCACTACCCTAGATAATGGATCTCTATCCACTAGAGACTATCATTCTCTATACTCTCTCACCTTCAAAGATCTGTCTCAAATATATACTAAACATAGTCCTTCGTTCTAGCACAAATCTACTCAATCTCTGTCTTTGGTCTGGCACAAATTTGTCCTCAAATATGCACCAAAATTTATCCTCAAATCTATACTAAATATAGTCCTTTAGTCTAGAAATTGTTTTTTCTCAATATATATCCTTTGATATGCACTAAACATAGTCCTTTTGTCTAGCACAAATATACACCAAACTCTATCCTCAAATTTGCACTAAACATAGTCCTTCGGTCTAGCACAAATCTATCCTCAAGCCTTAACACAAAGCTTGAATCAATCTCAAATTAACTCTGCTATATCTTACCCAAACCTTAACTCAAGTTTTGAACAAATCAATCAATCAACTCTACTCTCAAGTCTTCTCAAAGACTTATCTCAAATATACCTTGTAAACTTCCACAAAAGCTCACACTAATCTACCCACAAGTTCTCTCTAGAACTTGTCCAATGTGTTCAACAATTCCTCACTAGAAATTGTCCAATTCTACTCAACAAGTCCTCATTAGAACTTGTCCAAATCTGCTCTCAATCTCTTTCCTGAAACTGTATTGTAAACTTCCATAAAATATCACACAAATATGTCCACAAGCCTTCTCTAATAATTACCTCAAATCTACTCAACAATTCCACACTAGAACTTGTCCTAATATACTCAATAAGTCCTCACTAGAACTTATCAAAACTCATAGAAACATAAAGAGAATTGTTAGATGCTCAATATGCTTCACACTTATCACAATGCTCAATTACTTTCAATTACTCTTTTAGAAACATATAGAGAATTTTTAGAGACTCAATATGCTTCTCATTCACCATAATGCTCAATTACTTTCAATAAATCTTTTAGAAACATATAGAGAATTTTTAGAGACTCAATATGTTCCACTTTCATCAACACTCAACCTCTTTCTCAAATAAATTTATAATATAGAACAATTTGTTTTATAGAACTTGAACTATCACTTCACACATCCACTTGACTAGGCTCAACCAACTCTACTCAACCAATCACTCAATAAAATAATCCTTGCTCACAAACCCTAGTCCAAGCATATGAACACTCACTCAAATGTTTCCAACAATGCTTATTAATCAATCTCACATAACAATGATACTCATGATATTTGCAAACCCTAGTTCAAGTTCTTCACTCAACCAATCACTTCAACAACAATGCTTATAAAACAATATTCACATAACAATGATACTCATGATCTTTGCAAACCCTAGTTCAAGTTCACTCAACTTAATCACCTCAACAACAATGCTTATAAAATAAGGTTTTATCAACAACTCTTTATTCCATAAAAACTTGAAGCATTAATTCAAAACACACTCAACAAGGAAAACCTTAACCAAATCCTTTTCACTCCAACTTAGCATTCACAACATTCAATAATCACTCACTAGGAAGATGTACCCATACCTTTTTTTTGATGTAGAAGTGCCCTTAGAAAACCTGTCTCAATCACAATTTTCTCCTTTACCAATTTCAATAGTTAAATGATAAATATCACACTAACTCTCTTTCAAAAAAATTTCAAATAATCAATCCCAAATACACCACTTACTCCTTGAAATTAGAAATAATTAAATCACACATAAAAATAATCCCTCAAAATGCTCCTTATAATCTCCAATTTAATAAATCAAACTTTCAAAAATAGCCCTTCAGAAATAATAATTGCCTACCCTTTTATCTCCCTCAAAACACTTTAATAACCAATTTTAATTTAGGCAAAAATTAAATCTTACAAACCCTCAAAAATTATTTTTCAACCTTATGCACATAAAAATTGTTTTTCTTTTCCTTCAACCTTAGCACAACGACAAACCCAACAATCAACAGTGCATATCTTTGTCTCATCTGCTAAAAGTCCTTAGTGGGTTTTGACCTCGAAACCTCTCCACCAAGAACCTTACCAAGGTGCTATCCCACCACATGGGCTAGGAACTCCCATGAGAAGGGGAAGGCACTAGCCTCCCTTTGCTCCTCATGCTAGGTGCCATTCAAAAAATGCAAATATTCTTTCTCACAAAACATAAACCCTATAGGATTCAAACCTGTGTCCTCCTACCAGCAAACATCTTATCACTTGTCGTCACCACCAACTGCACTACATGGCTCGTATGCAAGGTGGAAGGAGCATTTCTCCTTTTTGTTCCTTTACTTTCACCGAAGTCTTTTCAAACAAAAATCACTACTTTCTCTCTGTGTTCATTTTTAAACTTTAGGGGCATTCGAATTAGTGAATTACTTTGGAGTCTTAGGCAAAGGTTTTGCCTTCATATATATACATAGTGCCTTGATGTTGTAACACGTCGATGCTTCACATCGAATTTTAAATTCAATTTATAACTTTGCTTTATAACCCTTTTTAGGGTTTATTAAATTAATAAAAATTAATTTATAATTAAATTAAAATTAACTTATAATTAACTTAAGTAACATGAAATTTAATTAAATTAATTTATAATAAAATTATATTAATTAATTTAAATTTACTTTTTAATATTATAATAAACTATTATAATATTATTTTTCTGGGCCTCTTCTTTGCCCTTTGGACTTCATATGACTGCCTGGAATTGGGTCTTGATCAACTGAAGATGGACTATCCTTTTTCACGTATTGGAGAACCTAAAACTTATGTTACCCACTGAAACTACCATTGACTGGTGCTAAAATCTTGAAATCAATAACCACTCACTCTTGACATCAATGACAACTCATTTACTCAAAAAAATCTAATAAATTCTATGATGCAATGATATGAAATGTAATGCAATACAATATTTTTATGTTTTTGATATTTTTATGATGTTTTTAGATTTTTATAAATGTATATACAGTTTGACCAATGGGCTTAGTGAATTCCATTGGGGCTTTTGGGTGACCAAAGGGTTTATAGATACCTTTGGGGTATTTTTAGGGTGAACAAAGAGTTTATATATACCTTTGGGGTATTTTAGGGTGACCAAAGGGTTTATAGATACCTTTGGGGTATTTTGGGGTGACCAAAGGGTTTATAGATACCTTTGGAGTGATTTAGGTTGACCAAAGGGGTCATAGATCACCTTGGAGCATTTTAGGTTGACCAAAGGGGTTGTAGACCACCTTAGAGAATTTTAGGTTGACCAAAGGGGTCGTAGACCACCTTGGAGTATTTTAGGTTGACCAAAGGGATCATAGACCACCTTGGAGAATTTTAGGTTGACCAAAGGGGTCATAGACCACCTTAGAGCATTTTAGAGTGACCAAAGGGGTCATAGACCGCCTTGGAGTATTTTAGGTTGACCAAAGGGGTCGTAGACTACCTTGGAGTATTTTAGGTTGACCAAAGGGGTCGTAGACCACCTTGGAGTATTTTAGGTTGACCAAAGGGGTCATAGACCACTTTGGAGAATTTTAGGGTGACCAAAGGGGTCGTAGACTACCTTGGAGTTTTTTAGGTTGACCAAAGGGGTCGTAGACCACCTTAGAGATTTTTAGGTTGACCAAAGGGGTTGTAGACCACCTTGGAGCATTTTAGGTTGACCAAAGGGGTCATAGACTACCTTGGAGCATTTTAGGTTGACCAAAGGGGTCGTAGACCACATTGGAGCATTTTAGGGTGACCAAAGGGGTTGTAGACCACTTTGGAGTGTTTTAGGGTGACCAAAGGGTTCATAGACCACTTTGGAGTATTTTAGGGTGACCAAAGGGGTCATAGATACCTTTGGATGGACCCCCTATCTATTGGTTATTTCTAGACTTGATAGGATGGTTGTGGTAGTGGTGGAAGGTGATGAGCTTGCTCTTTGAGTGGCAAAAGCTATCGCTAGATGGGATGTTGTACTAGGAACATACATAGGTAGAATTCTTCTTCATCATCCAATGGGATGACCTGCTCATATTCCTCATCTGAACTAGGGTAATTTATGGGTGCTATACCATAGTCTAACTCATCATCCGATGTCCATTCATGAGGAGGACCTTGATCCTCTTCCTCACTATCATATGGAAGGGTATGTGAACCTTCACCCACTTCTTGAGATTGGGTGAAATCATGAGATAACCCTTGATCTATCATATTTATGGGAAAGTAATCTCCCAATGAGTAGACATGATTTGGATTAGCATAGGGATCATGTGCAAGCTCATCCCTGTAGTTCAGACCTAGGCATTCTAAACTCTCTGTGAGGACATCTAAAGGTACCGGCTTGTTGTGTCCCAAACCAGATTTATCATATGGTAATTGATATTGTGGCTGGCAAGGAACATGAGTACCTTGTTCATATAACCCTAGACCATAGCCATGCCAATGGCAGTGATGTAGATATCACAAGGCATAGTCGGGATTTGACATGTAATTTATATCCTCAGAGAAAGGTTCCTCATCTTCTTCTTGTTGAGGAACTGGCAATGTTCCATATTCAATACCCCCATATATAAAATTTATTTGATTGGGTGGTATACCTAGAGGTACGATGCTACCTATGGGGAGATGAGGTCATCCCATATCTTGCACCATCTCAATGGCTGGAACTATTGTGATGTTTCTCACTAGGTACTCTCCTAGACCTGTACTAGCTAAATGGATTGTAACCTGGGATGGTGAAGGTGGAGGAGATGGAAGTGAGGTTTGAGATGACTCAATGTGTACCTCATGAGATGGTTCCTCATCTACTAGACTAGGAATATCTTCCATAGAGATGGTGGAAATTATGGGAGGGATCTCATCAATTGGCCTCTTCGACATGTTCCTCTATGGAGGATTGGACGATGATGAAGGTTTTTCTGAAGTTGCCAATGATGATGATGGTATGGAGGAAGATGGTAATGGGGTAATGGAAGGTGATGGTGATGGAAGTGGACCCTGAATAGATGTGTTCAGTTGGAAGTCCACATGAGTCGATGGTAAGGTCGACTCGGGGATTTGCTACACCAAGTTGTAGTACTTAAAGGGCTCAAGGTCTGTAGAGACTACGTGTACCTGCCCTTCATAAGTATACTTTAGACATTGGTGAGTGATGGAGGGGACACACTTCATGTCCTGGATCCAAGGTCTGCCCAACAATATGTTGTAGGCCATTGCACCCTCCAAAACATGACACAATGTCGGTATAGTTTTGCATCCCACCTAAATGGGTAGGACTATAGTGCCGACTGTGGAGCATATCGTATCATTGAATGCTCGGAGGGTGTAGGTGGATGCAACAACATGGGATGCTAGAAGTCCTAGATGTTTGAGAGCACTAGTGGTTATTATGTTACTTGATGAACCAATGTCAATTAAAACTCTCTTATATGGTGTTCCATTCACACATGCAATGATGTGTAGAGGAGGATCAACCACATCACTTGCTATCGGTTTGAGTTCATGCTCATGGAACGTGATCACTGGTTCCTTACACTACTGCACATGCCCCACAAAATTGATAAAGGAGTTAGACTCCTGGGGTTGTAGTTCAATCGACTTAAGAATATCCATAAGAGCTTCTCTATGAGGTGGAGATTGTTGAATGAGCTCGTAAATGGACAATCTAGCCGATGTTGTTTGTAAGCTTTGAGCCAGCTTACTTTTTATTGTCACCATTGGGTGAGGTGGAAGGATTTGCACTGGAGGTGGTGGAGGCTATGACGTTGATGGAATATCGCTTGAAGCTGCAGGTGGTGCAACTTGACTTGGGTAGCATCTATTCTTGGTCACAATACTAACCATCCCGATGAACCCTTGTAGAGGGGGTGCCATCTTGACCTCATTCATTTGCTTGGTAGGAGCTACCTGTACCTCATGAGTGGGTAATGGGTCTTTGAAAACACCCATTTTTTGATTGCTTGTGGTGAGAGGATTATCCACTTGAAGGTCATTCCTCTCGATCATATCCTACACTAGGTTTTTGAAACCATAGCACGTAGGCAAGTCATGCCCATTCTGCCAATGATATCTACAAAATAGCTCTTCTCGACATCCCATAGGCTTTTGTTTGCCTATACTCGGGTCTATAGGCTTGATTTCTGGTAAAGTAATCACTTTGGTAGCCCACAGATGATCGAATAGGGAGTCCATTGATTCAGCGAAGGGTGTATATTGTCGCCTAGGGTGATGTTGCTGAATTTTCCCCTGATTCGCTTGGGTGTTATTATTGTAACTCGTAGGAGGAGGTTGGGCCTGATAATTTACCTTTTGAGGTGGCATTGTTTGTGCAGGCCCTAGGATATTTATGGCCACTTGATTGACCATTGTCAACTTTGATGGCATCGGATTTCCCTTTGGATTCTTGGTCCACTCCTTGCGAGGTTTTGAGATCTCCCCCTCTTGAATTTTAATCTCTTCTATGGTTCTAGCCTATGCTAGAGCATCTTCAAGAGTGGGATACTACTGGAGTTGTAACAATAATGATATTGGTTTTAGACAACTCTTTGAAAACATCCGAGTCAACTCGGACACTAGAAATAGGTAGGGTAGCTTAGCTAGAAGCATTCACCACCTGTTACCATAGTCTGTGATAGACTCATCTTCATATTTTTTTAACCTCGTGAGGTCGGTTAAGGTCACCTTTCTCTTGGTATTGAAGGTGAAACATTCCAAGAATGCATCTACAAATTGTTCAAAGGTATAGATGCTATGCCTTGGAAGTTGATTAAACCACTCAATGATTGGGCTAGAGAGGGTAATCAAAAATGTTCTCAGGAGTAATGCATCATTCTCCTGGATGCTGAAGCACTGGTTCATGAACCTAGTGACGTGCTCTTGTGCATCTTCCTCCCCCTTAAATCTATCCAATTTGGGTATTTTAAAATGCTCAGGGTATGGAGGGGAAGGTATAGATGGATGCAGTGGTTGACTGCACAACTGGCGCAAGGTGGGATTTTGAAGCCCAATCCCAGCTATCTTACTCTCTATAGTTTCCATGCACTCAAGCAATGCTCGATACACATCAGAGGCTTTAATATCCTCTTATTTATTTTGGACCCACGGGGGGGGGGAAGAAAAAAAAAAAAAAGGGGGGGGGGGGTATTTCTCCACCCATACCTCCAAATGGTGCTTCTAGGTATTCCTCATCTTGTTCCAAATCATCATAAGCCCCATAAGGTGTTTCTTGAATGGGCCTACAAGGAGGAACTAATGCCTATTGAAGGTGATCTATGTTAGGCCTAGTAGGTAAGTTTTGATCAGGCCTAGGAGGTCGAGGTGGTAACATTTGATTAGGCCTAGGAGACCTATTTTGATGGAAAGTGGGTTGCCTCTGATGAGCCTCCTGTCTATGCGTGCTTGGGGTAGGAACCCCATTGCGCAATGTTTCTTGAATCTGCTGTTCAAGTCTTTGTTTGTCTAATTGATGCTGATGATATAAGAGATCCAAGCATTGTTTATCTAACCAAAGTTGATTAAATTAGCTTGATGATCAACATACCTTTTGACCACTTGGTTTATTTGTTCAGTTGTGTGAGGCCTATGTGCCCTAGCACTATTGCCCTGATACCTATCCTGTTCAGGAGGATTTGTGAGGTCTACTACTATGTTTCCCTTGATTGAGAGAAGTCGCATTTACTTGAGGCTCACTCCTAAACATATGTTCTTGATATTCTACTAGCGCAGAGGCACATCGTGCTTGCATGGAATGATGTGACCGAGGATAATCAAGATTCTCCTCGGGTCTTCCTTCATAAATGAGGAAGGGCAGGGTAGAATTGGCTCACCCAATGCGATGAGTATCATACTCATCTTGATATTTGTACTTTGGAGAAGGGTGATTTGAGAGCATAATGTGATCATTTAGCCCCACCCTTGGTGTATAGTCTTGATCCTGCACCCAAGTGGGTGAGGTAGACCGAGAAGGCATGTGAATGCATGGTATTGCTCTATGTGTAGGTGCCTCATTGCATGGTTGCCTTTCTTGAAAGAAGGCATTTGACGTGTCCATACTTGGGAAGTAATTTCCCAGATTGGGACTATGACCTGTAGGGGTGCCCCATGTAGGGGTCCCTTGTAGGCTAGGTCCCTTATCTGACACTCTAGGACTTGGGAGAGTAGGTGGCCACCAAGGAGGTATAACCATGTCCTTGGGGTCAAATCGGAGATGATCCATGTCTCCTTGCCTACTCCCCATAGCGTCAGCCCTTAAGTGGGCTTGGCTATGGGTATATACCATGACTACTTTTTCTAAACCCCTACGTGATTATCTCCTTTACAAATTTTAATGATTCAAACACACAAAAATAGAAACACACAAGAATACAAATGTTTATCTCTTTTAAATATTAATATGTGTTCCTAAACTGTTTAGTGTGTTTTTGATTTGTTGTTTTGTAAAGAATCTCTTTCACGTGTTTGAATGTTGTTGATGTAATTCTCAATTGTTAAAGGGATTTCACCTATATACTCATAGCTCGAACAACCGAAAATGAAATTTCAGTCACGTGAACCAACCAAAGTATGGATATGAAGCCCATACCCGATCAGGGAGCACAGGTCCTACCAGTCCTCACCCATATTGACCGTGGGTAGTGATACACCCTTCGAAGAGGAGTGCATGCAATTTTCCATGGCTAAGATGGTTCTTGGAGCTGACTTTGGCCAAAAATAGGGTTCATAGGATTTGAGCCAATGGGTGGAGATGAAACCCACCATTGTTGAACTCTATTAGTGGTTGGGGATGAATTCCAACTCACTAACATTTAAAAGTGACGTGGTGTGTGTGGTTCCTTTTATAATTAAATGAAAGTAAACAAAGTAGCATTCAATGAATTTTCACTAAATGCATAAAGAAGTGTTTTACTTTCAGAATTAGATGCATATATAAATAAGGAACCTACAAAATATTTTAGCCTATATGAAAACCTAACCCTTAGGCAGGTCACACATAGGCAAACCACTCAAATGCATGTCTAAGATTGTTCTTTTTCCTATTTTTCTTCAGTTTGTTATTTTGGAATTTAGAAAGGGGAAATCTAGCTTTGAATCACCTAAGAAAAGACATGAAAAACTCAAATTTACCCTTTTCTGAACAACCTAACTGCAAATTGACTGTTTAGGCACTTACCTTGTCTGTTTTGGAAGTTGTTGTTTCTGGAAATTTGAGCAGAAAACCCCTGGTTTTGTGGCCGTCCCTGGGTGGGATGGACTACAAATTTTGGGGCCATCCCTAGGTGGGATGGTTGCTATGGCCATCCCTGAGAGTTCCAATTAGGAATTCAGGGGCCGTTTCAGTCCAGAACGGCCAGAACCTACAACATCCAAAGTGCAAAAACAAGGTAAAAATCAGAAAAATTGAAAAGGGACAAGGGTCCCACCATGATCACCACTGAAGAGCATGAAAAATGGCTCACCTAACAAATGAAATTGAAGTGCATCTAATGTTCTATTAAAGCATGCAAAAGAGATGATAAAGTAAACAAGTAAGTGACAAATAAGTTAAGAAAAAGGGGGGTTCTCCTTGTATTTATTAATTTGTCAAATAAGAGGTTACAATACATCCCCTTGAGGGCTTTCAATTTGATACATTTCAAGTTACAAAGTTTGAAGGATCCAATCCCTCCATGAACTTATGGTGCGCTTTCAATGTTCCTCTCACACTCACGAATATAGAGCTATCTTTGAGCTATATTTCTTCAGCTCCTTAGCTCCTCCCTCATGCATGGAATATTTGTACCTACACACAAGAAATTGAAATATGTTAATAGCATATGTGTATGATGATAAAAACCATGAAATGCATGTAGTATTGAATATAAAAAGTGTATGCGACCAATCTAAACTACTCCAAATGACATGAAAACTTAGTATGATGTCTACTATATGATTTTGTAAATATCTGAGTAGAAATCAAAGTGAGATTATGAGCAGAACCTATGGCCATCCCTGGGAGGGCCAACTAGGACTGTAATCACAAAAACATTAATTGACATATCAAAACCACTCCAAACTTCACCAAAATTGAATATGATGCTAATATAATGCTATTAAATTGATCTATACTAAAATTGGATCAAAATTGTGGGCCAATTCATGGTCATCCCTGAGAGTTCCAACTGGGACTGCTAACCATCCCAGGGGGGACGACCACAAAACAGGGTGGTTTTTACCACCAATTCCACTTGGATCTGGTCTAGAATCCTCCTAGGGGTGTTGTCATAAAATTTGGTAAATTAAATCCAATAATTGATAGGGTTTTGAAAAAGATGAATGTATTTGGGGATGCCTTGAAAATGCCTTCGATTGATGAGGTTTCCAAGGGAAAATACGAGGGCAAAAGGTGAGGGTAAATATCGGTAGCACTTCATGGTCAATAATTGCAAAATGTCTCTCTTTGAAATTGAGTGCAAGCACTCCAATTTATAGCCCAAGAGGGAAAAGGGGGAAAAGGGGTAAGTTTGGGCATGCAAGGCAAGTGCCACCACTTGGCAATGCCTTTGCCATGCATAGGGTGGAAGAGGCTTCCCATTTGGACCTCCAATTTGTAGTCCCTAATGGCCATGACAGCCTCCCAATATATCATGAGTGATTGGGTGGGATAAATGGTAGAAATTTATTGCCATTTATCCCACCCTTTGACTTTTGAGGGGTCTGGACCATGGTCATCCCACCCAGGGATGGTTGCTTGTGGCCATCCCTGGGTGGGACGACCATGAACTATGGTCATCCTGGGGTGGGACGACCATGGCTACATGGCCCAAAACCTCCCAAAAGTGGGGTAAACCTTCCCAAAAGTGGTTGGGACCCCTAATTAACCCCTGAGGGTTGCCCAATGGGGCCATATGGTGTCGATAAGAGTGGCACCTTGGTAGTCTTATCCGATTTACATGATTTTAGTGTCTACAAGTTTTCTATTTTTGAGAGCATTTATTAGGGTCAATTTTAGGAGTTATTTATGAATTTATTTGTGAGTTATATTTGAATAAATTATTTTCACTATTGATTATTTTATATTGCAACTTTATATTTTATTATGTGTCTATTTACATTAATATTTAAGCATCAAAAGCTAATAGTGTTATCAAATCTACAAGTAGTATTTTCTTGCATAGGTTTTTAAAAGTTGTAAATAGTCTAAGGATATTTCCACTAGTCAAGGAGAAACCAATGAAGTTGAAGATATTACCTCTAGAGAAGGAAAACTAGAGAAGATAGTATTTCCACTATGTTGAAGAAAAACCAGTGAAGATTGAAGATTCAATATTTAAAAATTTTAGATAGATTGAGTTTACCTATTCCAATAATAAATTTGGAATAGAAAATAATCTACAATATACTTTCACGTCTTGAAGATATACCTTGATATTTAAAATATTAAGAGAACTAAGAAAGAGGTCCTATTGGAAATTTTGATAGAGAAAGCAACGTTGAAGGTAGAAGAATATTCCAAGTTGTATTTGGCTAGAGTCTTTCCATAGGGTTGCAGAATAACTCATGAAGACTAAGACTCAACATAGTTTTTACCACTAGATTGAAAAACAACTAGTGAAGTTAATAAAATATTTGAATGAATTTTATTTCTATTATCTAAGATTTTATTGCAAAAAAAATTCTTATAAGTTTAGAAGCTTCCTACAACAGATAGAGAAGATTTCGACCTTTGATTGCCTATGTGCTTTCCTCGCATAGGAATTTATTTTGGAATTGTAGCAAAAGAGTATACATTGAATATTAATAAGGCCTAAGATAAATGTCCCATTAAAAATTGAAGATTTATTGATGAGATCTAAGATAAGAGGTCCCATAATATATTGAAGAGAGAAGAAAGAAAGAGGCTAGAGAAGTCCTATTGAATATTGATAAAAATGAGACCTAAGAGAAGAGGTTCCATTGAATACTTGATAAAGGAGATAATATATTTGAGAGAGAATATTGAGGAGGCTTAGGGATAATATCCCATTGAAATTTTTAAGGAGAAATAAGGAGAATAAAGAAGCCGTATTGGAAAAATTGAAGAAGTAGCCATTGGAGGAGATTTGAAGAAATTTCAAGGTAGAATATTGCAAGAAGAAGAAACTCTTGAAAAGAGATAATCACACCAAATTTGGGACAATCGTCACCATCCAATGACAAGCCCAAAAGGATATGTGAAACCGATTCAAGGAGGAAGGATTTGGCAATGATTTTGTCAAATTTTGAGAAAGTATTTTTGAAGACTTAGAGACATTGATAATCTTGAAGAATAGGCTAGATAAAGATACCAAATCTGAAGATAGAATTCAATGAGAGCTAAGGAGAAGAAAGAGGATTGAAGAGGCCACCAATTGATATTTTTGAAGGTAGCCATTAAATTTTTGTAAGGATAATTTGAAAGAATTTTGGAAAACTTTTTGAAGAAGATAGTAGAGATGTAAATTACAAAAATTTTGGGGTATAATTTGAAGAGTTTGTTGCACAAAAAATTGGAAAAGGAAAAGGAAACACTTGTAGGATAATTAGAGCTACAAATTTCAAAAATTTTGGACAACAATTTGAAAGGATATTTTGGGCAACATTCATAGAAGGAAAAAAATAGATCCAACTAAATATAAAGAGCAAAAAGTTTATAAAAGTCCACAAAATAGAGAAGAAAATAAGAAATCGAGGCACATCTACATGCATGAATATTTAAGTATTTTTTGAAAGCACCATAATAGTCCCTTAATCATAGTCAAATAATTCCATTCATATTGAACAAGGGAGCAAAGTAGAACAATGTGCAACAACACAAATTAGCATTGAGAAAGCAAGAGTTCTTTGTATATATGCACCACTTGAACCTACATTAATAAAATAGAGTTAGATTTAGATTAAAGAGAACAAATATTATACATCAAATGAAGATTACTAATATAAACAAGTTAAATAAATATGAGTAGCATAGTCTCCATTAGATCTATGTAAGGAATACAACATCAAGCACTACATGCAAGATTGTAGAGCACCTAAGAAGAGTGCCAACATTATTAAAGAGGGCTTAAATCTATTAAATAGTGTTAAAATAGTGTAAAATAAATTTGAAATACCATTGGGTAAACCAAAAAACAAGCAAAGCATAGAAAGCATTACCAAGCACTAAGTCAAATACAACATAGGTCTATAGCATAATGCAAAGCCAAGTAGTTGTGCAGGAGTCAAATGCGAAGTATAAATCCTCAAATTATTGCCAAATTTATAAGTTATTTATGAATTTATTTGTGATTTATATTTGAATAAATTATTTCCATTATTGAGTATTTTATATTTCAACTTTATATTTGATTTTGTGGTTATTTACATTAAGAGTTAAGCATCAAAAGCTAATAGTGGTATTAGAGCTACAACAAGGTTTTCTTGCATAGGTTTTGAAAAGTTGCAAATAGTCTAAGGACATTTCCACTGGTCAAGGAGAAACCAGTGAAGTTGAAGATATTACCTCTAGAGAAGGAAAACTAGAGAAGATAGTATTTCCACTATGTTGAATAAAAACTAGTGAATATTGGAGATTCAATATTTGAAAATTTTAGATAGATTGAGTTTACCTATTCTAAGAATAAATTTTGAATAGAAGGTAATCTACAACATACTTTCAGGACTTGAATATAGACCTTGATATTGACAAGATTAAGAGAACCAAGAAAGAGGTCCTATTGGAAAGTTTGATAGAGAAAGCAAAGTTAAAGGTAGAATAAGATTCCAAGTTACATTTGGCTAGATTCTTTTGATAGAGTTGCAAAATAACTCATGAAGACTAGGACTCAACATAGTTTTTACCACTATATTGGAAAATAACTAGTGAAGTTAATTAAATATTTGAATAAATTTTATTTCAATTGTCTAATTTTTTGTTGCAAAAAAATATTCTTAGAAGTTGAGAAGATTCCTAAAATAGATAGAGAAGAATTTCATATTTGATTACCTATGTGCTTTCCTTGCATAATATTGATTTTGGGATTGTAGCAAAAGAGTAGACATTAAATATTAATGAGACCCAAAAGAAAGGCCCCATTTAATATTGAATATTAAATATTGAGGAGACCCAAAAGAAGAGTTCCCACAGAATATTAAAGGTAGAAGAAATAAAGAGGCTAAAGAAGCCCTATTGAAGATTGAGAAAAAGGAGACCTGAGAGAAGAGGTCCCATGAATACTTGAGAAAGGAGTTTTGAGAGAGAAGATTTAGGACTAGTAAAAAGGTCCAATTAAAATTTGGAAGGAGAAATAACGAGAATAAAGAAGCTCTATTAGAAAAATTGAAGAAGTGACCATTGGATGAGATTTGAATAAAGTTCAAGGAAAAATATTGCAAGAAGAAGAAAATATTGAAAAGAGATAATCACACCAAATTTAGAACAATCATCACCATCTGATGACAAACCCAAAATGATCTATGAAACTAATTCAAGGAGGAAGGATTTGGTAAAGAGTTTGTTAGATTTTGAGAAAGTATTTTTGAAGACTTCAAGACATTGAGAATCTTGAAGAATAGGCTAGTAAAAGAGGCCAAAGTTGAAGATAGAATTCAATGAGAGCTAAGGAGGACAAAGAGGATTTAAGAGGCCACCAATTGATTATGTTGAAGGTAGACATTAATGTTTTGTAAGGCTAATTTTAAATAATTTTGGACAACATTTTGAAGGAGATATGAGAGTTACAAATTGTAAAAGTTTTGGGGTAAAATTTGAAGAGTTTGTTGCATAGCAATTCGAAAAATGAAAATACAAAACTTGTAGGAGAATTAGAGATATAAATTTCAAACACTTTGGACAGAAATTTGAAAGGATATTTTGGTAAGCATTCAAATAAGGAACTAAATATATCCAACTAAAAATAAAGAGTAGTAATTTTATAAAAATCCACAAAGTAAAAATAGATAAGAAAAGAAGAAATCAAGGTACATCTACATGCAATAATATTTAAGTGTTTTTTTAAAGTACCATATTAGTTTTTTAAGCATAGTCAAAGTGTGCCATTCATATTGAACAAAGGAGTAAACTAAAATAGTTTGCAATAACACAAAATAACATTGATAAAGCAAGATTTCTTTGGAGTGCAAGTTCTCTTTATAGATGCACCACCTACACCTACAATAATAAAGTAGATTCAAAGTTATATTAAAGAGCAAAAATATTAGATATCAAAGGAATGTTATCAAATACTTTAAAAAATACTTCAAAGCCTCTATGACCTTGGATTACGCCAAAGACTCTTTGAATTTATTTAACTACTACAACTATAATAACAACAAGATGTGTTTTGCACAACTTTTAGTAAATATTCAAGTCATTTCAATAGTAGGAATGGAAAATGGTAGCTTAGCCATTAGATTTATCTATCTATTACAAAAATCCATGATTTTTTCATCGTCATATTGCTTTAGAGTTGCCAAGTCAGTCAAATTGGTGTTCTTATTGATGCAAAAGGAAAAGCATTCAAGAAATTCATTTGCAAGCTATTCAAAGTTCGTAATGTTGTACATCTTCAATTGATTAAACCATTCCAGGGTGGTGCCTAAAAGGGTCATTATGAAGGTTCTTAATAACAAAGCATCATTATTGTAGGCACTAAAATTGCATAATTCAGATAAGACTGCCAATGCATCACATATGCCACTCTTATCGACATCATATGGCCCCATTGGAAAACACTCTAGGGTAATTTAGAGCTCCATAGCTCTTTTTGGAATGTTCCTAGAATTTTTGGGTGGTTTTGTGGCATATCCTTATGACCGTACCACCAAGGGATGGTCACAAATGGTGACCATCCCACCTAGGGATGTCCATCCAAAACCATCCCTGGGTGGGACGGTCCCTAAGCAGACACCTCAAAATTTAATGGGGTAGATAAATGGCAATAAATTACTACCATATTCTCCAACCAATAATTAGAAATTTATTGGGAGCCTATCATGGAGACCAGGAACTCCAAATTAGAGGTTCCAAATGGGCAACCTCTTCCACCAAATCATGGTGAAGGTTTTGACAAGTGGAAGCACCTGCCTTGCATGATAAGACTTGACCCTTTGCTCTAGATGCCCTATTTAGGCTATAAATTGAGGTGTACTAACACAATATGAAATGAGAAGAGTTGAAGCATTCTACCACGAAGTGCTACCCAATTCTATCCTTGCTTTGGCTATTGAATTCACCCTCATAAATCCTTGAAACCCTCTTCATTTGAAGGTGATTTTAGGGACATACCAAACCCATTGAAATCATTCTAAAAATTGGTCAAATTGGAGAGTAGTTTGACCAAACTTTTTTACACAACATCTAGATTAGTTTTAGACTAGATCCCTAAGGAATTGGTGATAAATTCTAAGAATATTTGTAACCGTCCCACCTAGGTACGTTTAACAGTACTAATAGTCCCTATTAGGGATGGTTAAGAAGAATTTTGAGGAAATTCCACCATATATAATTTTAGAATAGTCTTATTAACCCTCTATCAAAATTTTGTGCAATTTGGATTTGTTCTAATAGGGTAACTAGAAGTTTTATGATTGCAGGTCTGTCTGGCTCACCCAGGGATGGTCACAATTTTTGCTAACAATTTCCATTTCATTCATGCTCAGATATTTACAAAATCATGTTATTAATTCAATACTATAGTTAGGAATCATTTTTGAAGCATTTTGGTTTATTAGAAATAAGTTTTGGTGTTTCTATATGCATGCTTTCTATGTTTTCCCTCTACAAATGCATATGCTATTAACCATTTTCAATATCTTGTGTGTAGGTGCAGGTATACCAGACATGAGGGAGGAGCTAAGAGGCATAGAATAATAGGCCAAATACTATCTCTCAAGTGTGGGATGTGAAAGGAACATTGTAGCATTCCATCAAGCCTTTGAAGGGATTAGATCCCTTGTATCTTGTAAATGTTGAAATGTATCTAGTTATAAAACCCTAATAGGGGGATGTATTGTAATATCATTTGAATCCATGAATGAATAAATACAAGGATAAATCCACCATATTTTATGACACATTATTCATCATTTCAATAGATTACATATTTATACACTTTCCTTTGTAATGCTTGCTTAATGCTTTACATTTCAATAACAAACTCATTAAAGCGATTCCATAAATTTTGCTTCTTCATTTACTTTAGATATAGAAGCTCATGTTCATGAAGCTCTTCACATGTTTTTGTGTGTCTTCATCTCCTTGGAACTTGTCTAGCATGGGAATCTCAAAATGATCAAGATACACTAGGCTAGGAATTTAAGGTCATAGAGGTGCATTGTGAATTCTATTCAAGGTAAGCTTTTGATAAGACATTCCTTGTTTCTTAATAAATCTCACCTTTTCTTCCAAGGCTTTGTACACTTGTGAGGATAAATATCCTCTTCCCTAAGAGGTATCTATGGAGCTATTAGAGGTAGATTATTTTTAGGCTGAGGTGGAGGATTAGGCTCTTCATCCACATCTACTACGGAGATTTTAGGATACTATTGATATTGCTCATCTCCTTATGAATTTGCATACTAGGTATGCCCAGGTTGTTCTAGCGCTTGGCACTATTGCATGTTATAGGTCGTACGATGAGTAAAATATTCAACTTTCTTAGGGTGTAATTTTGGCCACGATGTAGCATATATTTGGTTATGCTTCCTATAATTACTTTGAGAGGGATATTAGCTCAAGCTAACCTATCCTCTCTCTCCTCATGCTCTTTTTTATCAAGGATGCATTGTTCTCACATGAGTTTCTTGTATAAATGTTGCCTTAGAAACCTTTGACATTGAGCATCCTCATTATCGAGGCACTCATGCTCTGCTTGCACATCTTCCAATTGGTCTTGGAAAATATATTATCTTTGCTTTGAAGCTAGCCTTTAAGATTGGTCTATAATATCTACAGTGTGAGTCCTTTGGTTGTGTAGCTCTACTCAAGGGGCTTTATTAGCATGGGCTCCAATAGAATTATCTACCACACTCTTGCCCTTGTCTGTGTAGATGAAATTTGTGTTGTGATGTAGTCTATTCCCTGTGATCACCTATGTGGATGGGGCACATGCACTATGGGAGTGCTTTGAGCACTCTCTTGGATCAATGGTATACCTCTGTGTGCATTTTTTGCATAAAATTGTAGGTCAAGAATGCATAAAAGAGGCTCTATACCATAGTTGCTCTAGAACTTGTTCTAGTCTATCAAACCACCTAGTTCCCCATGGTTCATTTGGGGGCATACCATTAACTCCAATTGTGGCAAGATCTATCATGAACCTTCTAGGTCCATTAGGGTTTGGATTTCTTAGGGATCTACACTATAATGTAGCCCTATCTTACTACCCCTATTTAGATAGATTTTATCTTTGTCTACCATGGGATGATGGGGACCTTGATCCACCCTCAATTATTTCCTGCAAGGAGTGTATGTTATATCCTCTGACTCTGATTGGGGTATTTTTAATAGAACCCCCATGCATTGAATTATCATCTTTGAGACTCATAGAACATCATTTGGGAGGATCATATGGTAGAGGTTCCAACATGCTATCTTGTGTGTGTCTTGGAGCTTCAGCCTTCACCTTGATTGTGTGTTGAGGTTAGCCTCTCTATATGTTGACCATAATGTGAATTATCTCTTTTGTAAATTTTAGGGAATACAAAGCATACAAGGGTGTTTATCTCTTTTAAATATTCTTTGTGAGCCCTAAACTATTTTGTGATTTTTGGTTTTTTGAATACATAAACTATCTCTCATTGTGTTTGTATTTTTTTTGATGATAGTCTTGTATAGTTTAAGGGTTTTCACCTGTATACTCACAACTCAAAAATCAGAAATGAAAGTCTTCATGTAAACCTGCTAAAGTTTAGATATGAATCCCATGCCCATTTAGGAAGCATAGGTCCTACCAATCCTCACCTAATATCACTTGGTCAGTGTTATACCCTCTGAAGAGAAGTACATGCAAATTTTCCAAGCTACATCGGTTCTTGGAACCAATCTTGGCCAAAAATAGGGTTCATGGGATTTGAGCCAATAGGTGGAGATGAAGCCTATTTTCATTGGTCTCTATTAGTGGTTGGTGATGAAATCCAACTCACTAAAATTTAATTATAACATGGTGTGTGGTGGTTCTTTTTAATTTCATATGAAAATAAATTTCATCATAGAGCACTCAAATGATTTTTGTATATGCTTAAAAATAACATTTCTATTTCAAATAATGCACATAAAAAGGCTAAATGATATTCAAAGCATCCAAGAATAATTATGAAAAATGGCCTCTAATTGACCCTCAAGCATGCAAACCCTAATATACAATCTAGACCGTTGGAGGCTAAGGTGGATTACAATTAGAGACCATTGTTCCTAGCAACAGCTAGTAAAAAACCTAAGAAATTTTATAACTTTTACTTTACAATTTATTTATATTCTCTAATTATCATTCATCTAATTCATTTAAAAAATAAAAACATAGACAAAGAACCAAAATATAGATAATTTCAACCAACCTAAAATCCAAGTTTGTTGATGATTTGACTATCTACTATTTGAAATTTTTTTTGTTGATCGCTATCACTCCATTGTTGTTTGCATGCTCATCATTCCACAATTGGATAGCACTTTGAATATTATCAAGGGCTATCAATTCAATATCCAATATAGCAGGGCTTCACTGCATAAATGATGTTATTTTCTATTCATTCATGGTAGGGCCTATAAATAGGCCTCCAAAATTCCAATATTAGTTTCATGGAGAAGCCAAGATCAATAATTTCCATCCTATGGATATTGGGAGGAAACTTCTAGAATATTCATATCCTCAACCACTCAAATAAGTTGAAAATGTTGTTGGCATAACTGATTTGGCTCAACTCATGAGATCGAGTTTATTTTAGAGCTATATCAAAAATTTACTCCTAGCTACTATCAGTAGGTGAGGCTAGCTCATAGCCACTCTGAGCATCAGTAGTTGGGCTAGTAGCTACTCTAATCATTAATGATTGAGCCTGAATAGGATAAGGCTACCACAAGTGAGTGGTTAGAACCACTACTATCTCTTGGAAAGGTCCAAGATCATTCATATGGCCTAAAAAGGTGTCCATATGAGTAGTCTCCTAAACATGACATGTTTTAGGTATCTACAATTTCAATTTTATATTTTACATATTATAAAATAAGGAATAAGAGGTCACTTTGATAAGGATTTTTGAGTGGATGATTTGATATTTAATCAAGAAAGGAAAAAAATAATTGCTAACTAGTTTTTGAAGGCACAAAAAAAGGAAAATCATTTTTTTAAGGCAGGTTTGGAAAGCTCATGCAAAAAGCTCATCATCATCATTAAGGTAGATCTAGAGGTATGGTGATTTAATTCCTTTCTCAAAGTGATTATTTTTTAGGAAAACATTTTTTTTGTCATATAGTGGAGGGTATAAGGAATTTTTGGATGTGCATTATTTTGATTGAAATTGGAATAGAATGTGCAAGGTTATAGATCATATTTTAGAAGCAAATTTGTGTATTACCTTTGATTGAAATTGTGAGTAAATGTGCAAGGGTTATATATCAGATTTGAGAATAAATTTATGCATTGTTCATGATTGATTTTGGGAGCAGATGAAAAGGATAGATTCATGCACTATGATTGGTTTTGAAGGAAATATGCAAAGCAAAAATTACCAGGTCAATTATCAAGTGCTATAATAAAGCTACCTTTTGATGTAATAAATGTGATACATGTGAAATAAATAGACTTAATGAATATGAATAACATATTGGGTATTTGTTAGTGCATATGATTCTCTATATGTTCATGAAGATACAATATTTTTGGGTAGAATATGTCTGAATTGCTTTAGTTGAGGAAAGCACATTGAAGAATAGGTGAAGAACTTAATGACATTATTATGAAATATTTGGGAATTTATGATCAAGTTTTGGATTAGATTTGAGAAGGTTTTATGAGCAAGTTTTGGAGTAGATTTGAGCAGGTTTGGGAGCAAATTTGAGTAGGTATTGTCAGCATAGTTTGGACCAAACTTGAGAGCTGAGGAGATTGGTGTCTCCTAAGGAGTAATATCCACAAAACTAGAGTAAATGGGATTGGTGTCTCTTGTGGAGTGGTGTCCACAAAACTAGAGTATATGGGATTGGTGTCTCCTATGGAGTGATATCCACAAAATTAGATTATAGGGGATTGGTGTTTCCTATGGAGTGGTGTCCACAAAACTAGATTAGAGGGGATTGGTGTATCCTATGGAGTGGTGCCCAAAAAACCAAAGCAGAGGGGATTGGTGTCTCCTATGGAGTGGTGCCCAGAAAACCAAAGCAGAGGGGATTGGTGTCTCCTATGGAGTGGTGTCCATAAAACCAAAGTAGAGGGGATTGGTATCTCCTATGGAGTGGTGTCCAAAAAACTAGAGTAGAGGGGATTGGTTTCTCCTATGGAGTGGTGTCCACAAAACTAGAGTAGAGAGGATTGGTGTCTCTTGTGGAGTGGTGTCCACAAAACTAGAGTAGAGGGAATTAGTGTTTTCTATGGAGTGGTATCCATAAAACTAGAGTATAGGGGATTGGTGTATCCTATGGAGTGGTGTCCACAAAACTAGAGTAAAGAGGATTAGTGTCTCCTATGGAGTGGTGTCCATAAAACCATATTAGATGGGATTGGTGTCTCTTGTGGATTGGTGTACACAAACTTGAGAGGGGATTGGTGTCTCCTATGGATTGGTGTCCATGAATATTTTAATAGGGATTGGTGTCTCCTATGGGTTGGAGCCCATGAAATTTGTTGAGAAATTTATAAGTAATAGTTCTTCGTGGATGTAGCCCATATTGGGTGAACCACGTTAAATCTATGTCTCTTATGTGTGTGGTGATTTGTGCATTTTTTCATTATTGAAATTGATGATATTTTAAGTTATTGCTTTGGAGATACAAGTAAAATTTTTATCTTATATTTTTCACCCCATTCCTCTTATTATAATATTGTGTGTTTCAATTGGTATCATAGCGGGTTCCTTCATGAAAGCCTAACAACTTGAAGGAAGATCTTATAGGAACACAAATGGCTCCATTGTTTTATGGGACTAACTATGCTTTCTGGAGCATAAGGATGAAGATAAAAGAAATATGGGATAAGTTATAGAGAACATATAAAGGATATGATAAAATTAATATGGCAAAACTCCAAACCCATAGGGGATTGGTGTATCTTATGGATTGGTGTCCACAAACATTGTAATAGGGGATTGGTGTCTCCTGTGGGTTGGAGCCCATGAAATTTGTTGAGAAATTTATAAGTAATGTTTCTCCATGGATGTAGCCCATATTTGGTGAACCACATTAAATCTATGTCTCTTATGTGTGTGGTGATTTATGCATTGTTTCATTATTGCAATTAATAATATTTGAAGTTATTGCTTTGGAAGGAAAAGTAAAATTTTTATCTTATACTATTTACCCCCTCCCTCTCAGTATAATTTTGTGTTCTTCAAACCTCCCTCATTGATTTGGGATATTTCATTCCATTGCAAGACAATTCAATGTTGTGATATGTGTATTCCTATTATGGAGAGCTCCTAGGAGAAATATATCCATGTATATGTGTATATATACTAATTGTAGATATTTTTGTATGTCATGACTATGTAATGCAATTACTAAGTTATTGCCAATACATTGATTCCAATTGTGTTCTACTTGTAGTGTGTCTGGTGGTATGACTATCTATTATATTGCAATATATGTTTATTTTAGTTGTAGGTTGGATGAAATGATATCCATTAAAGGAGAGTTGTGAGTTAGTTATTGTAGACCCACACACTATTATTGTTGTACAAGTTTGTATTGTAGGTTTGGCAGATCATCATATTACCTATATAAGTGTTGCAATACTTGAGCATTGTATATGTGATCATCATATAATTATTGTTGTATAAGCCTAAGGATTTGTATTGTTTTATATTGCATTATCTCATGCATTGGATGATGTGTCATACATCTAATAATACTATGTCATACAAGTGCTAGGATTATATTGTATAATTGATAACATTTTACCATACAAGTCATAGTTTTGTCTTATGTCTATTATATAGGATAGTATATCACACGATTGTGAGTATGATATTATGACTGCATTCTTGATTTATTCTAGAATATTTAATTCCACTTATCCATTGTTGGAAACATCAATACCATGCTATATTTGGCACCTTTTCCATTGTCAGATTGAAGTGGGTCAATTTAGTAAAATATTAGCATGCATGAAAGGAGAGAGAGATAAATGACCAATACATAGTTGCAAGTAAGTGGAAAATAAGGTCACAAGAAAATTCAAGTTTCCATGAGAAGAAGCACAAGGATTTCTCAAAGAAAGGATTAAAATATAACCAATCAAGTATTGCAATTTCAAGAAACCAAAGAACCAATACTTTAAAGAGTTTGGAATTCTTGAGAAGAAGATAACATGTGTGATAAAAGAGAAAGGTGGAAGTCATTGTTTCTTACAATTAAGGAAGATTTGCAAAGGAAATTACATCAAATAATCAAAGAGAATGTTTGTGTAAGTTAATATGCCAATGTAAAATGTGCACAAGGTGATAAAGGGTGGATGGTGATAATTGAACAAGTGAGGAGGATTTTACTAAGGAGTACTAAGGAATTGAGTCAAGTACTATACCAACCATATATGAGTGTTTGTGCAAGTAGGTTGGATCCATCACTCATGTAGTCACAAAAAATATCATAAAGTGAAGGTGCACTAGAGTTCAAAAGAAGTATATTTGAAGGTAATAGAAAAGGTAAAGAAACACCATGAGTTGACAATATACCTAGGAACAAATTACCTAGAATAGAACATCTAGTAGAACCTTCTATAAGGAAAACACATTGAGCTAAAGTGCTATATGATCCATCATCGAGTGGTACTGAATTGAGAGAATAAATCCATTCACTAATGGCCAACATTGCAAATAAAGCATGTAAACAAAAATTTCCACCTTTCACAAGAGAAGGGAAGGAGGATTTTTTGAGGCATATAGGGACATGCACCACAATATGGAAATTAAATAGGATAATACAACCCAAATAATGGTTATAATTATTTACAACAATATTGCAAGGGATTGTAATAGATTGTCATCTTAAAATAGAAGATACATAACCCTTTTCTACATGGGAAAGTTTAGTATATGATTTCAATAAATAATTCCAACCATTGAGATATGACATGGAAATTACAATAGAAATATATTCTACTAAACAAAAAAAAGATAAAAATATCAAGACTTACAATTAATGGCTAAAACAACTCACAAATAAATGGATTTGAAACTAGTTAATGGGATGGTTAAGTGATGGTTTATTGATGACTTATTACCTCGATATAAGAAACATATGAAGATTATACCCTACTCAACATATGAAGAAGCATACAAGAGGGAAAGAAATATTGAAAGAAAATCCAAATAGACAGCAAATGAAAGTGGAAGTCACATTATAAGTGAAAACTATAACAATGACAGAGGAATTACATACTACAATTCAATCAATGAAGAACAAAATCAATAGAATGACCAAAGAGGTAAAGAGTGAAGGAAGAAAAGACAAGAAATATATATGGTGTTCAAACTGTAATTCTAAAGAATACACCAATGTCAACTATCCAAAAGTGCATATTATAATATATGTGATGTGTTGAGGAACACTATAAGTGAATCCCCATTTAATTTAAGAGGTATAAAATACCAAATAATTATGGTGCAAGGTGAGTAAGAGGAGAAGCCAAACACCTTGAGAAGTGTAAAGGTATAATAAGTGATGGATATAGAAAAAATCAATGAGGAGAAAGATCCCAAAAAGTAAATTGGTAGTAAGGACAAAGCCAATTACAATATGACTCAGATGGAAGATCGATTATATGATATAAAAATTATCATGATTGTGGAAAATTTGCAAAGAATTTACCCAATCCTCAAAATGGAGCAAATATTAGAAATAATGTAGTACATATGTGTAGATGGGGTGGACTGGGTAATCACAAGAATATGAATTGTTAGAATAAATCTAGTATAGGAAATTCATAAAATATCAATTTTATTGACATTGAGATGCCTACCATAGATCAGTAAAAATAGAACAATAGGTTTGTTGTCACAAGAGAAGAAGCTAAGAAATATCAATACCCTAACCCTACCATAGAAAAGTAAGCATGGTATGAAGCACAAGAGGTGATTGAGGAAGAAATGAGGAAAGCTAAGTAAGAACGGTTAATGGAACAAAAGAAATTAAAAAAACTATTAACCTCAAAATAAAATTCATCAACACAAGAGTTGATAGCACAAGTGTTAAATACAATCATAAAAGTAAAATTTACAAGTCTATGTAGCACCATATCTATGTTATATACAACAATAAAAAAGGAATTACAACCAAGGAAAGTAATGGAACTGCAAAGCTAGCTAGAAGAGATAAAGAGGAGAAAGGATTGGTTTATTGATCCAAATAATTTAATTATTGATGTTAGAAAGAAGCTAGATAATAATTCATATTGAGATATTAGGCCAAAATTTAATGTAAGTAATTGTTGATGGAGGATCAAGTGTTAAAATATTATTAGAAAAAATATGGAAGGATATTGGAGCTCCATTTTTATGATATTCAAATTTCAAGTTATATGGTGCAAACTAATATGGAATAAAGATGAAAGGAGCCTTAATGGTTCAAAATTTGAATATAGTATATTAGGAATATATCATGGAATTTATTGTGATAACAATGTAGAAACTAGCATATGATGCATTACTGAGAACAAGGTAGTTACAAATGGCTAAAGTTAATCACAACTAGAAAAATGATCAAATTACATTCAAGAGGGGATAGCTAAAATATATGATCAATATTAAGAATTGGACTAAAATCGAGGATCATGCAATGACTGATAAGTTAAGTAATTCTTCATATGAATATAGTATATACAAACCCAACAAGGAAGGTGTGTCGTAATTAGAAGAATGTATTGAAGATGAAGCCTAATAAGATAGAAGACTCTTCCAATGGAAAATGGAAGAATATGAAATATTTTTTCCCACCTTCCTTTGCATAAAAGTAAAGGAGAACAAAGAAATCCATGATAAAATTAGTGAAATTAGAAGTAATCCAACACCAAAGGAAGAAGAAGAAAAGTGGACCTTCCTGAATAATTTTGTAGAATACATGATTGGTGATGTTGCAATTGATTAAAAGCTAGCACACCCAATATATGTGCCTACAACAACGAGAAAACTAGAAAGCATTAAATATGAAGGACCTAGAATGGTTGAGGTGAATTTAGGAAGTGAAGTCAAACAAAAGATAATCCATTGCAGAGACAAGTGGGACCTAGTATTTAAAGTAGATACTTTAAAAAAAACCACAATATTAAGGAAATATTTGCATGAATGTACAAATATTTGAAAAGGATACCCCTAGATATATGCATCATTACATCCAATTAATTTTAGGTGCCTTTCCAGTAAGGAGGTTGTGTAGAATGAATCCTATGCATATTTAGTTAGTGTAGAGATTTAGAAGATGTTGGATATCGACATAATATTTAAAGTTATGGTAAGCGAGTGGGTATCACAAATTGTGATTACTTTAAAGGTGAATTGTATCCACATATTTGCAAACTTTATAATTCTAAATATTGTGACAGTAAAATATACCTTTCCAATACCTTTTACCACCTCAATCCTAGAAGTAGTTGGACATGAAATTTACTAATTGTTTGATGAGTTTTCCAGTTATAACCAAATAAGTATTGCAAAGGAAGATAAACTAGAGATAATGATCATTGTAGAAAATGGCATTTACACATATAATAGAATGACATTTGGGTTGTGCAATGCCCCAACCAAATTTTAAAGAATTATTTTGTCTATATTTGACCAAATGACAAAAGAGAAATTCAAAGCATTTTTATATGATTGGTCACTATATGGGAAGAAGGATGAACACTTGAATCATTGTAGGGATGTATGAGGTTATGTATGAATGAACACTTGGCACTCAACCCAACATAGTGTAAGTTGATGGTGTCATCACAAACTACTATAACACATAATACATAAAGAAGGCTTAAAAATAGATCCTAATAAGACTTGTGTTGTGTTGTATATGGAGGAACCACATGATATGAGTTCATTAAAGACCTTGTTAGGATCTATAGAATAGTACAAGAGGTTTATCAATAAATTTTCCCTTGTATCCTATTATTTATATGCATTAACAAGGAATAATTTTCCTTTTTGATAGATAGAGGAAAATCAAGTGATCTTCAAAGAGCTTAAGGCAAAGTAAGTATGCATGCCCATTCTGGTATTTCTAGATTGGAAATAATAATCCCATGTCCATGTGGATGCATCCAATTTTGTAATTATATTTTTATTGACCAAATAGGAGTAATTTAGGCTAGACCAACCTATTTATTTTGCTAGTCCATTGTTATCATGAACCAAAAATAATTATAGTACAACTAAAAAGGAAGAACTTGGGATGGTATATGTTGTCCAAAAATTTAGATATTATCTATTAGCCAATTTATTTGCCTTTATATAGATCATTAGACCATGTTTTTATTAATAAATAAACTAACTATACATAGAAGAGTTAGTAGGTGGTTTGTCATATTACAAGAATTTGTATTTTGAGTGTTTCTTAGACCCAAAAATAAATATGTGATAGTGAATCAACTATCAAGGATTTGCTCGAGGGAACCTATAGGAGAAGTGTCAGATTAATTCCCTAATGTTCAAATATTTACAATAAGAATTAGACCATCATGATATAAATGTATTGGATAATACTTATCCATAGGAGAGCTACCAAAGGATATATCAACAACAAAAATAAGGAAGATAATTTTAAAGCCAACATATTTTCAATTGATAGTAGGATTATTGCACAAATTATGATTAGATAGAATTTTGATGAGATGCATAATGGAAGAGGAAGTCCACATAATGCTAAAATAATACCATTAAGGACTATTAGTAGGGCACATGAGACCAAATGCAATTGTAAGGAAGGTGCTTCTAACAATGCTATGGTGGCCCACCCCTTATCATGACATCAAGGAATTTATTAAAGTGTGTTATATATGCCAAAGAGCTAGAAATCCATTGAAAATATACTATGCTATTACATCCATCCCAAACATAGGAACTATTTAAAATATGGGGTTTGAACTTTGTAGGACCTTTGAGGATAAGTCAAAATATAAAGTTTTGGTATATAGTAGTAGCAATCAAATATTTGACAAAATGGATAAAATCAAGGGAACGATTAGATAATTTGATGAAAAGTATAACCTAGTTCTTGTATGAACAAGTTATCACCAAGTTCAATATCATATTGCAATTTACAAGTGATGGAGGAGGTCACTTTGTGAATGATGTAATTAAGAAGCTGACAACAAAATTTAAGATTTTTCATTCATTGTCTAGTCAATATTACAATAGATCAAATGAGCAAGTAGGAGCAAAAACTAAAATCCTTGTATCAATTATGTATAAAACCTATGGATTAGAAGGGGTAAATTAAGATGAAATATTGTTATCAGTCCTATGGGTATACAGGATGAATTTTAAGCCAACAAAAAACCATATACCATTCTAGTTAATATATCGACAAGAAGCAGTAATGCTAATAGAATTTTTGGTATCTAGCTTGAGAATGGCAGTACAAAACCATCTAGGTGACCATGAAAGCCTAGAGGAGGGACTAGTGGTGCTAACTCAAGTAGATAAAAATGCGTAATGGTGTAGTAGGTGACAAAGGTGGCCCAACAAGGAAGTTGTGGCATTTCAAGTGTAGATAGCAGCTCAAAGAAGAAATGTCATCCTAAACTATTTGATAAAATGTCTACAACATGATAAGAAATTTTGATAAATGTAATGATTTTTGTAATATAAAATAAAACATCACAATGTAATATGGACTGATTAATAACATAGCACTAAATGATAAATGAAGTTATCATTATTAGTTAAGACTTGTTAATTAGTCTAATATTGGTTTCTAATACATACTTGTTAATCAGTTTGATACAAGTTTATTAGGTGTTAAGATGAATTAGTTAAGTGCTAACGTAGGGGTAGTTGGGATGGTTGAGCTTGGATTGGTTGCAGTAACCACCAAGGCTTGCCTTATAAATACCCCCCTACTCATTTTTGTAGATCGCTATCCATATATGCAGATCCATTGTGATTGAATACAACAAGCAGAATTGTTCCAAGTCTTGTGTGGATTTCTATGTGATTACGTTATTTTGTGTTACAGGTATTCAGTTAATATATGGTATGATATAGACTATTCTAGGTTAGTTTTGTGTTTGTATTGTGTAGTTGTAGGAAGGAGTGATCATGGAGTATGGAAGCACAAGTTGCACAACCCATCCAGGCCTACCTATATTGGCCTATCCATCACATGTCTAGACCTATCTATCTAGGCCTTAGTTAATGCATACCTATCAAGCCTTGTGTGCTACCTATTTGAGAGCTCAACCCATCTACAACTACTCATCTAACTAGAGCTACACGTTTGAGGCATACCCATTTAGGACCCTACACATATTACTCTACCCATTTAGAGCTACCCGTTTAGCCTACAAACCATCTATGATGTTACACATCTAATAGTTACCCATATAGATTAGACATCTACATCAATCGACTAGTTGGAGACCGATAATTTTAAATTGATACCATATTGTATAGTTAAGTTTATCAATATCCTCCTTTATAAACTCCTATCATTACCTCATATTAGGAAAGAACTCACCCTTATATACATTTGGTGTCATTTTCTAAATTAACTTTAGGTCAAGAAGAATACATGACAAGGTGAAGAGGTGAATGACATACTCTAAGCCACAAGGTAAATGAGGGAGAAATATGATACCATTACGATGCAGTGCATGACTAGAAAATTAAAGGATTCAAAATGAAGTTTCATAATTGAAGGTGGAAAGAGCATGGAATCCCTTGGAATATGAGAACCCAAGAATAGAGCAAAAAATATGGGAGACACTAATGGTGACAACAGAGAATGAAGAAAAAAATCAAATAGTAGAATACATACCTAACATTGGAAGTGATGAGCAAATGGTAACACCTTAACCAATGTAGAGGAGTTGGCCAATAGGTACAAAAGAGAGAATTTTTGTACCAAATCAACCACATGTGTTTTCTTTTGGAGGAAGACCAAAACCACACCTCGTATATTCATGAAGAAGTTCATGAAGTAGTGAGGTACGTGAGTCAAGGAGAAGGTTGTTTGAACATGTATTTGAACAAGATTTTACACTACCAATAGCAAAAGGAGAGTGGAATAAAACACCACAAAAATCATAATCAAGTGGCATGCCTAGTGGGACAATCATAATAGAAAATATTGTTAATAGAGTAGGCAAACAAAAATACCCACCATTGACAAGGGAAGGAAAATAAGATCCAGCAAGTCACATAGGTACTTGCATCACCATGTGGGGAGAAAATAGAGTGTCACAAGAGGTAGAGTGATTATAATTTTTCCTAACTACCTTACGAGGGATGCATATGGATTGGTATCTAAAAAATAGAATACTCAACCATTTACAAAATGGGACACTCTGAAAGATGCTTTCATAGAAGAATTTTAATCATTGAGGGATGATACAAAAATTATTATAAAAAATTTTGTAACAAAACAAAAAACAGATGAGTATGTCAAGAGTTATAATAGGAGATTGAAACAATTGGTAGATAAAATGGTGAAATGTTAGTTTTTGGATGGAATATTACATAAATATAGGATTAAAATAAAAGCAATACCATCTTCAACATATGCAGAAGCTTTTGAAAAGGCAAAGAACTTTGAAAGCAAATCCAAACAAATAGCTACAAGAATCGAAGGACATCCAAGGTATTATGATTATGATAGTGATGTAGATGATAAAGTCTAAATAACAATACACTCCTTTAGAAAAAAAAATTGATAATATCATGAAAGAAGTTAAAGGAGAAGGTTGAAAAGATCAAAAATATTTTTGGTGTTTGGAATACAAAATGGAAAGACATACAAATGTTAATTGTCCAAAGAATGTGTATTATAATATATGTGATATAGCAGGACATGCAGTAGCTAATTTTCCATTCAATTTGAAGGAAGTAAGGTATCAAAATTTGATAGTCCAATAGGAAGATCAACTAGATACCTCAAGTAATGGACAAGGTGCAATGAGAAATAGATTTAGGAATAATCATCGAGGAGGAAGACAAGGCAGACAAAGTCATCTAGAGTATGATTTCAAAGGAAGACCAATCATCAAATGTCAGAATTATCAAGAATGGGACCACTTTGCAAAGAATTACCTCAACCTCTAAAATATAGGTAGTACTAGTGGTAGCAATTCTGCCCAAATGTGTAGATGGTGTGGACCAAGGAACCACAAGGAGGCAAATTGACCAAATAAGGTAAGTTCAAGTGGTACACAAAATATAAATTGGATTGACATTGGAGAAATGAGTGTGGAGACAAAAAATAAAATGAAGTCCTAATAATAACTAGAGCACGGGCTAGGAAAAAAAAACAATACTCAAATCCTACCATGGATAAAGAGTGATGGCAGGAAGCTCAAGAACTAATTAAAATAGAGTTAGAAAAAGAAAAGCAATAAATACTAATTATAGAAAAATATTTGAAGAGAGCAAATTTTGTAACAAACAAACAAGCATCGATTAAAGGCTTGGTGACATAGGTATTTAATATAACTTTGGAGGTAAAAGTATCAAGTGTAATTAACGTAGTACCTAAATTGTATGCTACAATCAAGAAAGTGTTGTGACTATCTCATAAATAATCCCAATAGTGTGGACCCACTTAAAAGTTTTAGAAAATTGAACTAATGGGACATGATTGAGCAATTTGATTCTCACTGTTGATCCAATTGTCCCATGATTTTGAATGTATAAAAAAAAAATAATGGTGCCATACTTGCTAGCAATTTTAGTGACAGGTGATTGCTTGATTTATTGTGACTTTAGCTAGTAAAATTATTGTTATTCTTATTGCTCAAATATTTTATTTTCTTGTTCTTTTGTTTAGTTGTGTTATTTATTTTTAATTTGTTGTTAGCAATTTTTTCAAGATTTTTATTGTCAATTTGTTGTTGATTTTTATTGTCAATTGATTGTTGACAATTTTTACTATCTATTTGTTGTGATTTTTTTTATTATTATGGTTTTATAGTTAGAATTCTAGTTTATTCATTGTTTTATTAGTTATTTTAGTTTGTTTGGATTCTATTGTTAGTTTATTTATTTTAATCTTTACTTTTATTTAGTTTAGTTTATTGTTATTTTGTTATTTCCGTTCCTATGTCATTTTGATTTGCATTAGTAATTTTTAATAATACCCTCTACTTTATTTATATCCTACCCCTTATTGTCTTTATTGCTATCACCTTATAGTTTCTAAAAGGGGGTTTTATTTTGGTATATGAGAGGCACAGCTCATAGTAGATAGTGGGCACTGAGGCACGAAGCATCGAGAGTGGATGGTGGATGTGAGACATGTGGTATCAGAAGACACAACAAGGAATAACATGACAAGATAGTGGACACAAGATATGTGGCATCATATGATAGGTGATGTGGGATAAACCAAGAGGACCCAAATTTTATTCCCTAATGGCATGTCAAATTCCTATTCCACATGGTAGGTTTTGATTGGCATATGTAAAGACCACAAGGTAGGTTTAATTGTTCAATGAGCATTACATTATTTCACACGACTCATTACCCTCTATGAATGAAAGGTGGGATTATGAAGAGTAACATCTTTGCTAATTTAGTAGTACCAAACCCTCATAGACAATGCTATAGGACACTAGGGTTTGATAGCCTTTCTCTTCACATATATTCAAAACTAAATTAAAGGACCCTAATTCCAAAAATACAAAAGATATTTGAATTCCATCTTGCATAGTGATTTCACTTTTTGTTTGTAAATTTGGAGTAGAGCACAAAGGGCAAATGGTCTAGAGGTAGAGGATGAGTGATTGTGTAGCCTTCATGGGCTTTGACAACTCATTCAAAATAGAGGAGGTTGTTGGCTAAGTTTTAGAAAGGCCTATCACCATCACTAATGCTTAAGGAGAAGGTAACTTGGGATATAAACATGACTCGGGCGGTCATTGCTATGGTTAGGGCATTATGTTGATAGCTCTCCAATTATGGTTTTAGTCATGGTGTAGGGGGCATGCAAGGAAAATCCTAATTACATATATGTCCCTCTTAGGGTTACTCAATTTTTATACAATTAATACAATATTGAAGACCCTCTAAACGAGGGGGTGGTGTAATCCTTGAAGAAAATATGCTTATACTAAGAGGGGAAGGGGTGAACAATATAAGATAAAACTTCTTTCCTTTTAATCCATATTATAACATCAACAATATTAAAGTAGTAAACATCACACAAATCATCACACACATGAGAGACATGATTTAACATGGTTCACCCAATGTGGACTACTCCACGGAGAAAATATTTTTTATAATATTTTCTAAAATAAATCCTCTTGGGAATCATTTCCCTATTACAATGGCTATGGACCTTTGTCCAAAGCAAAAACCAATACCTTAATCAATTTTATATATCTCTATCCATAATATAACTCCTTTATCCTCTGCTTTGGTTAGCGATCTTCTAGAAGACTTGCTATCTCCACTGTGCTAGTTGATGGATCTATATCCATTGAAGACTCATGTCCTCACTTAGAAGACTTGTCCTCGCCACCCTGGCTAATGGATCTCTATACACTGGAGACTATCACCCTCTATACTATGTCACCTCCAAATATTGCTCTTAGATCTGTCTCAAATATGCACTAAATACAGTCCTTCAGTCTAGCACAAATATGCTCAATCTCTATCTCTAATCTGGCACAAATCTATCCTCAAATATACACCAAAATATCTATCCTCAAATATGTACTAAATACAGTCCTTCGGTCTAGAACAAATCTATCCTCAATATCTATCCTCAAGTCTTAACACAAAGCTTGACTTAATCTCAAATCAACTCTACTGGATCTACCCCAAACCTTAACTCAATGTTTGAACAAATCAATCAATCAACTCTACTCACAAGTCTTCTCAAAGACTTGTCTCAAATTTGCCTTGTAATATTTCACAAAATCTCACACTAATATATCCACAAGTCCTCACTAGAACTTATCCAATCTCATAGACACATATAGAGAATTGTTAGAGAATCAATATGCTTCACATTCACAACAATGCTCAATCACTTTCAATCTCTTTTTTTTTTTTAAGCAAAAAACCCCTTGCAAGGCTGCCTTGGTGTAAAATACCACGAACAGGGGGGTCTACATCATCATAGTCACCCGGGGGTCACACCCAGCCCTGCCCACATGAACATTATCAATTGGATTTTGGGTAGCCAATTCATCTTTTTGGTAGGGTGGAGATTCAAACCTAGGACCTCCCTTGGAGGATTGCCCTCTCCTCTCCAACTCACCTACAACACCTGGGTAAAAAAATAATTTATAGTGGAAAACACCCCTTTTGGGGTGCCACTTTCAATAGGTTGGGCATAGGAGGAATGGAGCCTTATCAACCTCTACCAGCACATAGGACAATCCTAACTATACCATATATCTGCAGGATGGAGACAAGTGGAATGGAACCTGGGTCGGCCTCTACCAGCACCCAGGGCATTTACCACTGCACCACAACAAGAAGATCACTTTCAATCTCTCTTTTTACCACATTAACATATAGAGAATTATTAGATACTCAATATGTTTCACACTTACAAACACTTAATCACTTTCTCAAATCAATTATAGAATATAGAACAATTTTTTTCATAGAACTTGAATTATCACTTCAACACATCCACTTGACTAGGCTCAATCAACTCTACTCAATCAATAAATTAATGAATTAATTCTTGCTCACAAACCCTATTCTAATCATATGAACACTCATTCAACTATTTCCAACCATGCTTATCAACCAATCTCACATAACAATGATACTTGTAATATTTGCAAATTCTATCTCAAGTTCTTCACTCAATCAATTACATCAACAACAATGCTTATCATACAAAGTTTATAGCATTCACTTTCATTTCAAAAAAATCACCAACTCAACAAGGAAAAATCAACTAAGTCCTTTTCACTCCAATATTTTTTTCAAAAAAATCACAACCAATCAACTATTTCAACCAAGGAAGAATATACCCATACCTTTTGTTTGATGAAGAATAAACTTCAAAATCTATCTTTATTATAACCACTTTCCTTACCAAGCACAAAGGTTAGATGACAAGAATTATCACCCTAAAACCTCTTCAAAATATTTCTTCAATACAAAAATAATATCCAAATACACCTTATAATATCCATTTGTAGCACCCTAAAATTGGCACGGTTAAAACCTTAGTAAAAAGATAAAATATTAAAATTTGAATTTCAACCCCAAACTGCCCGTTAAACCGCATTTTACCCGCTTTCCCTATTTTCTATGCCATTTTTAGGATTTGTTTTGACCGTTGGACGATATCGTCGCATATTAGACGAAATCGTCCCCGATCTGACGAATTCGTCTGGAATAGAACGTCCGGGACGATTTCGTCCCAAAACCAAATTTTCATAATTAGCTTATGTTTCAACAACCTCTCCAACTCGGGTAGAAGCGTGTCTACGCGGGTTGGAGATTTCCCTGTTGGAGATCTCCCAGATTGGGATGATCCCCAACCTCCCAAACCTCTTTCTAATCCTATATAAACTAGGATTTTTCTAGTTTATCCCCCTGCCTCCCTGCCTAATTCTTGCTGATTCTCCCTGAACTCCCAACCCCTTTGTTGACAGGATTTCATTGCAGAGTTAGCTCTTTATTCCTTCGTATTATTGCTTGCATTTGGTATTTTGCATTTTTTATTTGCAGGAATTCTACTATTTTTCAGTCGAGGCTAGCTTGGATCGTCGCAGACGATCTCGGACGATTGCGGACGATTTCGTACGATTGGAGGCGATCCTGACTGTAGTCCAGATTGAGGGTTGTTCGAGTTTAGAGTTTGCATTCTCTTAAGGTTTTCTGCATTTTTCATAATATATCTCTGCACTGTTTTAAGTTACTATGTTTTATGCATCTTGGAGTTCACCTCATTTAGCATAATTGCATGATAAAGGTAAAATCAATCATTAAATTTACTGCATTTCCTCATTTGTTATTAGACACTATTATTTAGGCAAGTTTGTTGTTATTTCTATCATTATCCCTTGCTTCGCATTTGCATATTTGGTATTTTGTGTCTGTTTTTGTGATTGCAGGTTTCTGACGGATTCGTCTGATGAATTCGTCAGATTTTAGGTGATTCTGTCCTATTTCAGATGACCTTCTATGATTTGAGATGATCCCAAGAAATATCAGATGATAATGTGCAAACTGAGACGATCTGAACTGCTACAAGACTCAGAATCTCCATCAGACATCCGGAATCGGGTATGAATCCTTTTAGTTAACTTATTCTCCTGTAATTTGCATCTATTTCTATTTTTTGTATTCATTGAAATCCGCATTGGCATATAGAATAGTTTAGATTCATATCGGCCAAACCTAGGAGTTGAATGATCAAGCATAAAAATGAACACATCAAACACACTATCAACCTAGGCATGGAAACTGCCATTCAAAAGTTTCCTGGTGAACCCACCATCCATCGAAAATTCACCCTTATACACCTCCCCCGAGAGGCGGGACCTTCAAAGGGCCTCTCAGTCCGAGGTATTGTCCCATCCTTTTCACATCCCCCTTTCGGGCATGGATCCTATAGCCTCGAAGGTAAGGGTGCAAAAAATTTGGAGCGATACATTTTGGTGAACCCGACGTGAAAACTAAAAACCTTTTGAAAACAATTCAATTCAATCCAAAAAAAACAAAACATAAATGCATTTAGAATCAAAGATTGCATGTCATATTTAGATGGTAGATTATAATAAAAGACGAGTTGTCACCATTAATGTTGAAAACCAATTAGCAGCTATAGAGATTACTTCTGTGCTTAGAGTACCTCAAACAAATAGGGTTCAACCTTTGTGGGACGAACTTAATAGGAGATTAGATCTCATTTCATCTAGAGCAACTGAACTTAGGCAAATCAAGAGGTTTGTCCTAGATAGAATCCTGGATCCCGATCAAGTGATTTTGTACCATGAACTTCGGAGAGCTTGCCATAGGTGGTTAGCAGATAAAAGAGCCCTTGTGTCTTCTGAGTTGTATACCTTTGAGGAATACCTCGATAATGCAGTTGTAGTACATAAATTTTTGTCTCATATAGAAGATCAAGAGGTCATTCTTACGGATAGACAAAGATGGTATAGAGTCCCCAGAGCTGTGTTATATCGAGAGTATTGCCATGAGATTTATTTTTACAAAACAGAGTCTGAAGTAGATAATATCACTATAGCACACTTCATTAAGTTCCTGAAAAACCATTTCCAATTTGAAGAGGAGCACTTTATGACTCTTGATGAACTTGATCCTATCAATGACATCTATAAACTATTTATAGAAAACTAAGTTATTATTTTATTATTGTTGTTTCTTGTATTTAGTGTGTTGTTTATTGTCTTTATAAAAAAAAATAAAAACAAAAACAAAATAAAATTATCATAAAAAAAAAATAATAACAAAAAAATCAAAACATTTTCTTTTAAGTATTATAGTAGGTATATAATTAAAATATATACCTCCCAAGATCTGTTGCAAATATATTAATATATATTTGCTAAAACCTAAATTTAGACACAATGACTAGACTCGGGAATGGAAAACAAATTGAAGTAGAAGAAGATTGGTTAGGGAAAACCAATAAACCGGATGCCCTTCTTGAAGAACCAATTCAAGAAGAAGTAACCTTAAACCAACAAGAAGAAGAATTTGTGGACGCAAATGAACAAAAAGAAAATGATAGAGAGGAAGGATCCTCATCTCCTAAAATAACTCCAAATGGAGCTGTTACTTTTGAGAACATGGACCATTTTTGGAAATTTCTCAATAACAATATTGGCACCCTTAATAGAGCAGTTCATATGGACAAAGATCAAATTAGTGATACTCAAGCAACCCTAGAAGATATATATCACACACGCACTAATCCTTTGTCCTTTGTTGATCAAGAGAGTGATCAAGCCGGACCGTCCAATTTGGACATGGCTGCTATAATCCAGAACATGCAACAACAACAGATTACCCAACCACCTAGAGTGCCTGTTACCAAACCAAGGGTTATTCCTACACAAAAGAAACCTTCATTCACTACTCTATTTCGCCAAACTATTGATCAATATACCTCAAATCAACAAAAGCCTAAAACAAAACCAAATGTTAATTTCCAACAATCTGGGATACAACATAATGCTACCACAAATCTTCTTCATAATACTCTTTCTACCAATCATTTGCATAATAGTAACATAGCATCGAATCCTTATGTTTCGCCTTCTTACGCTCACAAATCCCATGCTCATGTACCACCGAACCAATATGGTGGGCAAGCTGGCAATCTGGAAGCCATGGTGAAACAGTTAACCTCCCGTATGGACCAAATAGATCCCTACCGTCCCTCGTACAATTACCGAGAGATGTGTAGTCAACCTCTAGATCCTATAGTTGTAGCACAACCATATCCCAAACACTTTCCTATGCCTGTCCTACCTATATATAAAGGAACCGAAGATCCCATAGAGCATCTTCGTATGTTTAGGATAGCATGTCATGACATATCACATGATGATTTGCTATTACTAAAAATGTTCCCAAAAAGCTTAGGGGGGATGGCATTGGAGTGGTATTATCAACTACCCACTCATTCTTTGAGAAATTTTGAAGAGACCGTTGAGTCTTTTGTGCATCAATTTAGTGCCTATATCGAAAGGCATGTAACCATTAAAGATTTGTACAACCTAAAACAAGACAAAGATGAGTGTTTTGCTGACTTCTTAGCTCGATGGAGACAGTTGATAGGAAAACTACACTTTGTGTTACCTTATCGGGAGATGTTGGATATTTTTATCAATAATTTACAAGAACAACTATCCTATGAATTATCAACTGCTACCTTGACCACCTTCGATCAAGCTATAGACTTAGCTCGAAGGGTGGAAGATGCTCTCATTAGAAGAGGTCAGCTCAAAAAGAAAGATGATGAGAAAACATCCAGAAATCAGTATAAAAATAAACAAGTTGTGGGTGACGGAGTCACTGATAGTAGAAACATTGCTAATGTTAATACTACGAAAACAACGGAGAAGTTTATATTGAAACCTCCTGATAAACCACCCCGAGAATTTACTAGGTTAAATCAACCTTTATCAACCATTCTCCCCCAATTACTAGCACGAGGCTTGATCCAATTACCAGCTATCCGGGAACCTGATCCAACTATACCCGGATATAGAGCTGATTTACATTGTGATTTTCATAGAGGACCTGGACACGCTACAAACTCTTGTAAAATATTAAAACATAAAATACAAGATCTGATTGATAATAATGAGATGGAGGTGCAAGCCTTCCAACCTAAACAAAATGCTTCTAATAACGCTCAAAAGAACACTCCCCAAAATCAGAATCAGAATGCCAATCAATCATTGGACATATTTCAACATCCTTTACCAAAGCATGGTAAAGAGGTGGCTAATCAAATCGAACATCATAATGTTCCCCCTCCTACCCGATATGTAGGGACTATTAGCGGACAATTATCTATTCAGGATCCTCAAATATTTGGCACAACTTTATCCATGGTTACGTCCAGACCCCTATATAATACTCAAACACCGGATCTTAGTGATGTAGAATCGGATACTGAAAGTGAAATAGACATCACCTCAAATCAATCGAATAGTTCTAAAAATGAATCAGATCCTATTCAACCTATCACAGATTCTATGGTTTCGGAAGAACCATTTCCTAGAAGAGTTACTACTCGACCCTCTTCTCATCAGTTCCTTTCTAATGAACAAGCCATAAACGCTAGACCGAGACCAATTCAGCGTCCTCAATATAACATTGTAGGTACCATCAGAGTCGTTACCAGACAACAGGCTCAAAATTCTCAACAGGATCAAACTCAGAATGATGGATCAGCTCCATTTATTTTGAAAAATCCCAATAAAGGGAATCATATGTCTAATGTTCAACCAAAACCTCCTTACAATATTAATGAACAATTATCCAATACTACAGCCAGAATTTCCCTTTTGGACTTGTTAAGATCTTCTCCTACCCATAGGGATGAATTAATGCTTACATTAAGCCAAATGATGGTACCTCAAAATATTCAACCTGAAGCCATGTCCAATACTATCATCACTCGAGAAGTCGATTGTATTGACTTCCGAGATAGAGATATACCACAACATAGTTTACATAAGGATAATCCCTTATATATTACTGCCCTAATTGGAGATGTAGCTGTTAAACGAGTCTTGATTGATAATGGTTCATCTTTAAACATATGCACTTTTGACTTCTACCAACGATTTGGGTTTAGAAGTGACGAGATGAAAAGAATGGATATGATTATCAAAGCCTTCAATGACGAGACACAAGAAACGTGTGGAGTCATTACTATACCCTTGCAAGTTGGTCCTAGAACCCTAGATACGACCGTGTTTATTGTACATTGCCCTGCATCGTACAATATACTTTTGGGTCACCCTTGGATCAATGCGATGCGAGCGGTTCCCTCCACTTTACATCAGTGTGTTAAATTCGAATTTAAAAACCAGTTGGTTACCATTCATGGTGATCCTAGACCCTTTGATATGTGCGCTTTGGCAGAACCTGTTGGAGTGCAATTTTGCCCCGCCTTGTCATCCACACATCCTAATTCTTATCATCCATCCAAACGTGTGAAACACACACCCATAACATCATCTACCCCTTCAACTACACCTATACATTTAGCTCAACCATATTCTGAACAAACCACATTAGGACCTCGAAAAGAGCCTAAACCTACACCCAATGCTTCCTGTTTTACTCCTATATCTTCCATACCTCTAGATTCACCCGTCAATATCCCTATGACATCTACATCCACTACTGGCATCCTTTCTACACCCGAAGATGTAGGAAATGTTCCTTCTACCTCTTATGCTCTTACTGATGAGCTCCTACCCGATTTATCTAAAATTCTTATATCAGAAGAGATCAACACTGCCATGCAGACTTCCCTCCTTTTAAATAAACTCCCACCTTCTCCTCGTACCTTGGGCCTCCCACAACCTATGGGAAGTATCTACCAAGTCGGAAGTTGTGCTTTTATTTATAAAGGATATGATTGGGGAAGAATACCCCGAAACATCAAGACACATTGTGATGGATATGCTCGATGCTATTTTGCTAATGAATATATTAAAGCTAAACCCATAATGCTTAAATTGGGCTATAAAGGGAAAGGTTTGGGACCTTTCCAAAATGGTATGAAAGAACCTTTCGAGGTAGAACCGTGGCCTGCCTGCTGTGGTGTGGGCCTATTTTCTAGTAAAGGTCAGCCCTTTCCATTTGAGGATGATGACCATCTCGTATGTTATCAAGATTATCTAGATAAACAAGATTCTTTATATCCAAAGAATAATTCTTCTACCTGCAATATGCTATCCATAGCCTATCCTGAAATGATTGCCGAATCCGACGACGAGTTGGAGGGAGATATCTTTCATGATATTTCCATTGAGGAATTGTTATATAATGAATTTTATTTTGATGGTTCTATACCTAGTATAGCCCAGCTTGAGGCCTCGACTCCTCAAAACGAATTATCCAAGCTAACCTTGGAAGAATTACAAGAATTGGGTGTTTCACCACCCACCTAATTTTAGATTTACATATGGAATTTGAAAACGTTATAAAAATTAACATTGGAACCGAACATAACCCTCACATAATTAATATTGGATCAGAATTAAGTCAAGAAAAACAAGATGAATACATTTCACCTTTTGTCTTGGTTTATGGCACTGAAGCTGTTTTTCCCTTTGAATTAGAAGTTCCTTCTTTAGCTCTACTACTTCAAGATACTGAAGTAGGGGATGAATATCGTGCTGGCAGATTTAGTCAGCTAGAACTTCTAGATGAAAAGTGCATCAATGCTTTGGAGCATCTTCACGCCTACCAAAACAAGCTTAAGAGAGCATATCTTAAGAAAGTTCATCCTCGATCCTTTGAGATCGGTGACCTTGTCTTAAAAGAAAATAAAAAAATACTAATGCAACTACAAACCTTAAAGGTAAATTTGAGCCCAACTGGCTTGGACCATATGTCATCACTGCTAAATTTGGATCAGGAGCATACAAATTATCTACCTTAGATGGTAAAGAACTTAAAGAACCTATGAACATTATGCATCTTAAACGTTACTATGCGTAAAAATTGGTCATTTCATCATTGTATATATTTGTTTAAAACATTTCAAAAAACCACTATCTTGTATTTCTTTCAATTCATAAACTTAAAATATAAAAACACCAAAAACATCCAAATCATCAAAATCTTCAAAACCGTATTTTATCTTTGTACCTCTCAATTTGTGAAGTATTGCAGTTATATTTTTCAGTTATTTTGGATAAATTAGTATTTATTTGGAATCCCGCACTTTCACATTCACATGAATAAATCTCTTGATTTTATTTGTTATGATTATTAATCTCTCTTATATCAAAGTCCACATCGGCATTAAATAAAGTTTTGAGCATAGAGAACTGATCTTGTTATTTACTTGAACCAAGTATATCTCTTCACATTAAAATGATTTCATTTGCACATTCGATATGATGCTACATAGTAGAAATGGTTTCCTGAGCGAAAAGTTTCCCCTGCTATCCTATCATGCACATGGTCTAGAATCTTTGAGAATTGACAAAAGGACAAGCTCACCCCTACCCAGAATAAAAATCCCTTGCTCTACAGCTAATCCGAGCAAGTATCCCTAGCATAGGAAGAAAAGAAAAGTTCAAGAAAAAGAGAAAAAGAAAAAGGTTATTTTGAATCATCACAACAATATTTCAGCATTATCTCAAATATCAAGCAAAAATACAAAAGTACAAAAAAAAAAAAGAGAAGCAAAAGTGAAAAGCAAAAGCAAAATACAATAAACTCCTTTCCCTACCCCTTGAAAAGAAAAGAAGGGTGAATGAGCTTGAATCCCTGGAATTCTCAATTATTCAAAAACTGTGAGGTAAGCCCCATAACAGGTGGTTTGTGCCCAACCCGCTTGGCCTTGGGTAATTCCTAGCGTGGTGATATGTCTGTCACATTAGCGACCTTCTTTTGTACAGACCTCTTTCAGCTTATGGATTAGCTAGCTCTTGATAACCTAACTTACATAGTAGTTTGTGTTGGCAATTTTGGGTACCTTGGGTACATTGCCTTTGCTAAAGTATAGTAGTTGTCATTGATGTCAAAGAAGTTCTTGAAGCAATTTGATTTGATGTCAAGGAATTTGTTTTGTTGAAGATTATTCAGAGCATGGACAATGAGTTTCCAGGAAGTTCTCAGTAGCCCTTTTGCAAAAGATCAAGAAAAAGACAAGTAAGAAAAAGTTTGCAGCAGGCTGGAAAAACTGTCGCGATTTCGCGACATGTTTGAGGAGAGAGAAAGTGCTGGCAAAACTGTCATGATTTCGTGACATGTTTGAGGAGAGAGAAAGTTCTGGAAAAACTGTCATGATTTCGTGACATGCTGGAAGAAAGAGAAGAAGCTAGCAAAACTGTCACGATTTCGTGACATGTTGGCAGAGAAGCAGAGCAAGATGGAAAGTGTCACGATTTCGTGACATGTCGCATTTTCGTGACTCGAAAAGTGCAGGAAGGCAGAAAAGGAAAAGTGTCACGATTTCGTGACACATTGCCAGGAAGGTTGTACGGACGAGAAAGTGTCACGATTTCGTGACATAATGCAGAAGAGAGAGTCCGCAGTGTGAGTTGTCGCGATTTCGCGACTAGATCGAAGAGAGAGAAAGTTATTCAGGAACTGTCATGATTTCGTGACATGATGCAAAGTTCCAAGTGAGAACTGTCACATTTTCATGACATGCTGTAGAGGTCGAGGTGAGGACTGTCATGATTTCGTGACATGCTGAAAAGCTCGAAGAGAGAACTGTCACGATTTCGTGACATGCAGCAAAGGGAAGAGTTTGAAATGTGAAGCGTCATGATTTCGTGATAGGCTACAAAGATAGCGTACGGATGCAGAAAGTGTCACGATTTCGTGACAGGCAGAAGTGAAGAAGCCAGTGGATGAAGATGTAGCGATTTCATGACAGGCAGTAGAGAAAGTGTACGAAAGCTGAAAGTGTCATGATTTCATGACAGAAATAGTTAGCAAGTCTTCAACAGAAGAAGCGTCATGATTTCGCGATGAATTCAAGAAGGAAGAACTCAAGGCAGCGAAAGTGTCACGATTTCGTGACATGTTCCATTTTTGCTAGTGCAAGCAGAGAAGAAGGCCATGAAGCCAAAAGGGTCACGATTTCATGACAGAGTTGAGGATGACGTCAGTAGAAGCAGATGTGTCATGATTTCATGACAAAAGTAGAGAAGAAGGCAATGAAGACTAAAGTGTCACGATTTCATGATAGGAGTGAAGATGACGTCAGCAAAAGACAGAAGTGTCACGATTTCATGACAAGGACGTAGTCAAGGCAGACAAAGGCAAAAAGTGTCACGATTTTGCGATAGCAGGCAAAAGAAGGTGTACAACAGGCAAAGGTGTCGCGATATCATGACATGTTGTAGTTTCATGGTAGAAGCTACAGGAGAGTTGTAGAGGCGGTTGAAGCCGACAGAGTTAACTTTGAGCCGATGAAGATTAGGGCGTGCAACCGATGGAGTTAGGGTTTGCATTTGCTTAATAGCCGACTAAGATCAAAGTTTTGATCTTAAAAGTATTGCTATAAAAGGAGGGCTGTTTGGAGAGATTTGGCATCGATCGAAGTGTGCGTTCGAAGTGCGACTTTCATAGAAGCAGAGTGTGGGGAGAAGTTCGATCATCGAGGAGCAGAGTGTGCGAAGACAGTGCTGCTATGTTTGCGTAGAGGTGCATAAGTGGATGTTTGATCGAGTGTTGTAATTGCATAGAGGTGAAAATTTTGAGGACATTAGTGCTAGACCGAAGGACTGTGTTTGGTGCAGATAAGAGGACCAACTTTGGAGGTGAAAGAGTTGAGGACAGAGGTCTCCAGCTAGAGTAGGGAAGACAGGTGTCTTCTGTGGATAGAGTTCCACTTGCTAAGGGCAGCAGAGGCAGAGGTCTTCTAGAGGATCACCAGTTAGAGTAGAGCTAGGGGAAGGTATCTCCTTTGGGTTGGTGCCCATAAACTTTGTAATCGGGAAAGGTTTTCCCAGAATTTGAGGTGATAAAATTTAGTGAAAAATTTTATCCGTGGAGTAGCCCGCATTGGGTGAACCACGTAAATTGTTGTGTCTCTTTTGTGAATGGTGTTTTTGTGCATTGCTTTGTTTACTACTTTTGATACTACTTTCTATAACTACATAATATTGAACTGCAAGTTGAATTGAAAGAAAAAGTAGAAAGCGGTCTTATACTGTTCACCCCCCCTCTCAGTATAAGCTTGTGTTCTTCAATTGGTATCAGAGCGGGTTCCTTCGAAAAGGTTTAACAGCTGGAAGGAAGAACTGGTTAAGAACACAATGGATTATTCAAGTGGCAATGCAACACCTATTCTTGATGGATCAAATTTCGGTCTATGGAGTGCAAGAATGAAGGTTTATCTAATGGCACTTGGTAATGAGGTTTGGGAAGTGATTGAAGATGGGTACACTATTCCTAAAAATGGCCCTTATACTAAAGAAGACAGGCTCCTACATCACAACAATTCAAAAGCAATGAATGCAATCTTGAAGGGTTTATAGAAGGCAGATCTTACCAAGGTGATTCACTACAAGACAACTAGTGAAATGTGGAAACAACTATAGGTGGTTCACACAGGTGATGTAAATGTCCGAAAGGCCAAGTTGAGACACTTCAAAGGTATGTTTGAACAACTCAAGATGAATGATGATGAAAATATTAGTGACTACATGCTTCGTATGGATGAGGTTGTTAACTCCATGAAAGACTTAGGTCTTGAGCTTGCTGAAAATGATGTGTGTGATAAGATTTTAAGATCTCTTCCTAATAGATTTAGTGAAAATATTTCTGCTATTGAGGAAGCTAAAGATTTAGATAAGTTGAAAAAGGATGAGCTCCATAGTATTCTTGCAAGCATTTGAGCTGAGAACTCAAGTGAAAGTTAATGTCAAGAAAGAGGCAGCTTTCAAAGCTACCAAGAAATCAAAGGGCAAACAGATTCAAGAGAGTGATGAGTCTTCTAGTGAGGAAGAGGCATATTACAGCAAGAAAGGCAAGTTCTCTAGAAAGCACAAAAGCAAGAAAAATATAAGATGTTTCAACTATGGAAAGTTTGGTCATTATGCTACTGACTGTACTATTTCCAAGAATGAAAGTGATGAAGATATACAGGATGTTAAGAGCAAGGATTCTGAAAAGCACAGGTATTACAGAAAGAACAAAGATGAGCACAACAATCAAGGAAAGAGGTATTCACACAAGAACAAGAAGAGCTTCTACCTGGACAAAGCAAGTAAGTGTTCTAGCAGTGATAGTGAAAGTTCTTCTAGTGATGATGAAAATGAGATGTTGTTCATTTCAAAAAAGGAGGAAGAACCGAAACATAGATTCATTATCATGAAATGTTTTAGATGTGGAAATTTTGGGCACCTTGAGGATGATTGCACAAATAATGAATTGGTTGCTAGTATGTATGAGGATGCTTCAGAAAATGATAAGGAAGATGCATGTATGGTTTTTGAAAAGGGTAGCACCTCTAGTGATAAGAAATCTGAAAAAGGCCTTGATAATTCAAAATGCATTCAAATAGAGGAACTTGAAAGTGAACTTACTAATGCTCTTAGTGTTTTGAAAAAGGAAAGAAAGAAGAATGCTAGACTCAAGGATAAGTTAGATGAATGTTGTATGGAGAGAGATGAACTTATAGAAAGTCTTGACGTCTCTATGGCTAAGACACAAGAACTCAAGAATGAGTTAGAATCTAAGGTGCTTGAGTATAGTGAATTAGAACAGAAAATGGCTTCCTTGAAAGAGGAAAATAAAGAGTACAAGGATAAGCTGTACAGGGTTTCAAGAAAGCTCCAAAAAGGTTAAATCTCTTATCAAAGGTCAAAGAAAGACAACAGATAAAACAGGTCTTGGTTTTGTTAAACCACACAAGGAACAGGTTGGGGAATCTAGTAAAAGATTTCAAAAAGAAGAGAGTTCTGATGAAGAGAGTGGTTCAGAGAAAGAGTCCGTGAGTGATAAATGCGTAGAAATAGAAAACAGAATTTTGAATGCGAAGAAGAAGTATTCGGGACCCAAGAGGTCAAACAGAAGAATATTTCATGGTAGATGCTTTACATGTCACAGGTTTGGTCACACGGCTTCTCAGTGCATAGATCAAATGAAGAGGGTAAACAACAATTTCAGAAGTTTTAGTTTCTTTCAAGGGTATTGTTACTCTTGTCAACAGTTCGGGCATAAGGCAATTTTTTGCAAGGCTAATTACATGAACACGGTTAGTCATAACAGGCGGATTCAAAGAACAGGTATGCCGAACAGAAATAACTTTGTTACTTGTTATAAATGCAACAATGCAGGTCACACAGCTAGACAGTGCAGAGCTGAACTGCCAAGGTACAGGAACAAGAAAAGTGGTATGAACAGGTCCATGGATCAAGGCATGGACAAGAACAAGAATGAGAACAAGAACAAAAATAGTGACAAGAACAGAAATACGGACAAAGAATTCAAGAGAAGGCCTGGCAAGGAAATTGTAGACACTGATGATGATGAGTGTCTAATGGGAGTTTTACTCCCACCCTTGTTTTAATCACCTCATCAGGAGGTGGGGGAGGGACTAAGCTAAGAGGCTCATTCTTAGTCCCGAGCCCCAAAGGTGACCCTTTGCCATTGATGACAAAGGGGGAGAGATTTGAGTAAGGGGGAGAGATATGAGTGAAGAAGAGAGCTTCAAGTCAGGGGGAGTAAAAACTTCAAAAAGAGATTCTCAGCTGTTAGCACAGTTGGTTTCAGTTTTAGCTCCTAAGACGTGTTTTTAATAAAGGGTTGCCATCAATGACAAAGGGGGAGATTGTTGGCAATTTTGGGTACCTTGGGTACATTGCCTTTGCTCAAGTATAGTAGTTGTCATTGATGTCAAAGAAGTTCTTGAAGCAATTTGATTTGATGTCAAGGAATTTGTTTTGTTGAAGATTATTCAGAGCATGGACAGTGAGTTTCCAAGAAGTTCTCAGTAGCCCATTTGCAAAAGATCAAGAAAAAGACAAGTAAGAAAAAGTTTGCAGCAGGCTGGAAAAATCGTCGCGATTCGTGACATGTTTGAGGAGAGAGAAAGTTTTGGCAAACTGTCATGATTTCGCGACATGTTTGAGGAGAGAGAAAGTTTTGGCAAAACTATCACGATTTCATGACATGCTGGAAGAAAGAGAAGAAGCTAGCAAAACTATCATGATTTCGCGACATGTTGGCAGAGAAGCAGAGCAAGATGGAAAGTGTCACGATTTCGTGACATGTCGCATTTTCGCGACTCAAAAAGTGCAGGAAGGCAGAAAAGGAAAAGTGTCATGATTTCATGACACATTGCCAGGAAGGTTGTACGGACGAGAAAGTGTCACGATTTCATGACATAATGCAGAAGAGAGAGTCCGCAGTGTGAGTTGTCACGATTTCATGACTAGATCGAAGAGAGAGAAAGTTATTCAGGAACTGTCATGATTTCATGACATGATGCAAAGTTCCAAGTGAGAACTGTCACGTTTTCATGACATGCTGCAGAGGTCGAGGTGAGGACTGTCATGATTTCATGACATGCTGAAAAGCTCGAAGAGAGAACTGTCATGATTTCATGACATGCAACAAAGGGAAGAGTTTGAAATGTGAAGCGTCATGATTTTGTGAAAGGCTACAAAGATAGCGTACGGATGAAAGTGTCACGATTTCGCGACAAGCAGAAGTGAAGAAGCCAACGGATGAAGATGTAGCGATTTCACGATAGGCAGTAGAGAAAGTGTATGAAAGCTGAAAGTGTCACGATTTCATGATAGAAATAGTTAGCAAGTCTTCAACAGAAGAAGCATCATGATTTCACGACGAATTCAAGAAGGAAGAACTCAAGGCAGTGAAAGTGTCATGATTTCGTGACATGTTCCATTTTCGCTAGTGCAAGCAGAGAAGAAGGCCATGAAGCCAAAAGGGTCACGATTTCATGACAGAGTTGAGGATGACGTCAGCAGAAGCAGATGTGTCACGATTTCATGACAAAAGCAGAGAAGAAGGCAATGAAGACTAAAGTGTCACGATTTCACGACAGGAGTGAAGATGACGTCAACAAAAGATAGAAGTGTCACGATTTCATGACAAGGACGTAGTCAAGGCAGACAAAGGCAAAAAGTGTCACGATTTCGCGACAGCAGGCAAAAGAAGGTGTACAGCAGGCAAAGGTGTCGCGATATCGTGACATGTTGTAGTTTCATGGTAGAAGCTACAGGAGAGTTGCAGAGGTGGTTGAAGCCGACAGAGTTAACTTTGAGCCGACGAAGATTAGGGCGTGCAGCCGACGGAGTTAGGGTTTGCATTTGCTTAACAGCCGACTAAGATCAAAGTTTTGATCTTAAAAGTATTGCTATAAAAGGAGGGCTATTTGGAGAGATTTGGCATCGATCGAAGTGTGCGTTCGAAGTGCGACTTTTGTAGAAGCAGAGTGCGGGGAGAAGTTCGATCGTCGAGGAGCAGAGTGTGCGAAGACAGTGCTACTGTGTTTGCGTAGAGGTGCATAAGTGGATGTTTGATCGAGTGTTGTAATTGCATAGAGGTGAAAATTTTGAGGACATTAGTGCCAGACCGAAGGACTATGTTTGGTGCAGATAAGAGGACCAGCTTTGGAGGTGAAAGAGTTGAGGACAGAGGTCTCCAACCAGAGCAAGGAAGACAAGTGTCTTCTGTGGATAGAGTTCCACTTGCTAAGGGCAGCAGAGGCAGAGGTCTTCTAGAGGATCACCAGTTAGAGCAGAGCTAGGGGAAGGTATCTCCTTTGGGTTGGTGCCCATAAACTTTGTAATCGGGAAAGGTTTCCCAGAATTTGAGGTGATAAAATTTAGTGAAAAATTTTATCCATGGAGTAGCCCGCGTTGGGTGAACCACGTAAATTGTTGTGTCTCTTTTGTGAATGGTGTTTTTGTGCATTGCTTTGTTTACTGCTTTTGATACTGCTTTCTATAACTGCATAATATTGAACTGCAAGTTGAATTGAAAGAAAAAGTAGAAAGCGGTCTTATACTGTTCACCCCCCCTCTCAGTATAAGCTTGTGTTCTTCAGTTTGGTACGGTTACATGCATATAAATCATGGTCAATGAACATTTATTTGGTCAAGGCAAATTACTTGTATCAAATTATCTTGCTCAAAATTGGTAAATGAACAATAAAATCGCACACACATTTGTATTTGAGAGATTTTGTATCATTATGATAAATCAAGATTGGTAATGAACTCACATTTTCACATGAGGATTCCTTATAAATCTACATTTCTCTTTGAGATAATTTAAAATATCCCTATAACTCTTTTCGAAATAATTTTATCCTTTTATTTCAGAATTTTTGTTTTGTATAAAAGCAATTACATACATCTTCTCATAAAATCTCAAAAATAATTTCAAACAAAATTTTCATCTTATTATTTTTCTGTTTATCAAAATTCAAAAATGCATCTTGCAATAAACCCAACAATCTATTTTCTTCTTTGGATTTCGCGATGATGGTATAAGTCTATACCTATAATTCTATGCCTAGCACAAACCATCATTCTAATTTTCTTTTCCATGTATTTTAAAAAACAAAATTCATCAAAACATGTGACTTGCATCATTATGTTACACAATTATGCTTTACAAACAAAAAAATATCTATTCTATTTATGTCATTATGTTCAAATTCAGTTTTTGCAACCATGGTATAAATTCTAAGGAATTGTTCAAAATTTTATCACACTTAGGAATTTATGCCTAGCAAAATCATATTTCTTTTCGTATCTCATGCATACTATTTTTATGAAAATATGAAAACAAATCATCAAACCATCATTATCTCCATCATTACAACACCAAGTCTTAAGACAGTCTCTTAAGCACTCTTTTATTTTTAACAATATTTCTATACTAGGATTAGCTTGACGACCGAGTGAGCGACGACTCCATAAAATGGTCTATAATAGTGACAATGTCCTTTGAAATTATTGTTAGAAGTCCCTTTTATTTTTTTATCAAATCACACCACAACCACCAATTTTTTACATCAGATTATTTCATTTAAAATCTTACAACATGACATCAAAATTATAATATTTCAAAATGACATAATTATATGAATCCTCAATCCAATAAGCAAACAATTCAAATAGTAAAGCATCATAAAAACATATGAACAAGTCATATCATCAAAAACAAGATCATATATATCCAAAAATTATATACATCATATCAAAACTGGATTGGTATGCCACAATCTATACCTTGGCATACTCAATCCTCTCAACAATCTCTATAAAATTTGTAGTCCATAGACACCTAGCCTCGAGAAGCCCTCGAGCTCTCATCCTCTTCTCCACCCCCACCCTAACATGGAGGAGGTGGTCCCATAGAGTTCCGGGATGTATCTCGGGTCCTCATCGTCGATCATGAGGATGTCCTCGTCGATCCTAGCCTGATTGGTTCTATAATGTTGGCCAAAAATTGTACCCTCTGGCCCTCTAGAACCAGTTGGAAGTATACACCCTAGTATAATGCAGTCTACATCATTAACCACACTATATCATCCCTGCTCACTCCTCCACTCCACACCCTGAGTCATGTCATCTCATCTTGTAGTGTTCATACCTACATCCTCAACTGAGTTGCCTCGTCCTGCAATGACTACACCTAAGCTCAGAGGTGGGCAGCCTCAGCCCAGAGAGCCACTGTCTTACTACTCTCCCCTATGTTAACACCCTTACCCTTATCAGGTGATGGTGGTCTCTCCCCCTACTACGAATGGAGCCTCTCCTCCCTCCACCCTGTCTCCCATGGCCTCTATGGAGCCCGTGCCATCCTTTGGCATCTCTCCTGTGAGATCTGCCACTGCTCTCTCCCCCCGTGACCCTGTGCTACCTCAATAGAATCCTGTCGCTACCTCCCCATCTGGCACACCGTAGTGTTTACTGGACCCCATGCCCTCATCATTTGAGGAGGGCAGATGCCTATGTACCATGCATCATAGCCATCAACAACCCCGATGTCATCACCATCCACTGGCTGGATGGGGGCATCGTTCATGTCCTGAATCTAAAATCATTGCATATCTAGAGCCTCACTCAGTGTAGTACTATATTGAATAGTCTGGGAGTACTCATAATCCCTAAGAGAAGGGATCCCCTACTATAGACAAAACTATCATAGTACCCGATTATAGTGGTGGAGCTCTACCTCTCCCCGCTCCATCCTCAGCTAGTAGACTTGCTTGATGTGAGCCAGCTCCTACCCATCCTCTACCCACCTAGGGTTCTCTCTCCATGGCCTCTAGGTGATCTATTCTAGGATGATGTTGTCTAGCAACCTCCTCGACATCGGTAGATCTATCCATCATTGTGAACCCCTCTGCAACCACCAGTAGAAAACCTAGGGTCTCTCTTGGTCAACACTTGTCAATGGGAGCCCTACTGGCCTCCACACCATAATGTGCTCCTAGCACCAAACCTGCAACAACAATTTCAAGACTAGACATCGACCTCCCTTGTATACGACCCCATGCAATATCCTATACAAGTGGCAAAGTACAAAGCTCCCCCATGCAAATCTATACCCATGGTCTCTCATGCCATAGACTATGTCTGAGAGCACCCATGGTAGTCTGCATCCACTCTGGTGGCACAACAGTAAGCCATTGACAACCCTTGCCAAAACCCATGTCAGCCTAGATGCCCCAAGCATCTGCCGTAATGACTCGATGTTCACTCTGCCCTTCTCCAAGGTGAAGCTCGGGTCTCCAACCAGTCTCATCATCGCCTGGCCCTGATTTGCTATAGGCATCATCAGTCGTCCCTGTATGGGGATCCTCATGTTCCTCCATACGTCCTCTATAGTGGGAGCCATCTCCCCTGTCGATAACCGAAAGCAGGACGACCCCGAATACCACCTCTCTACTAGGGTTGTTAGTAGCCCTATGTCAGTCGATACTTGTGGCATCTTTGCCACATGTTGTAGACTGACCTGTCCTAGTCAGTCATGCTTTTCCTGGTCGAGCATGGCTATGTCGTCTCTTAGTCCACCGTATTTCCATTCCCAGCTTTTTAGTAATCCCTTCTGCAAAACAAACAATAAAACAACAAAATCATTAATAACTCAAGCATGCAAATTAAACAAATTAAAATCAAGTTTAAAATGATATCATCGACCATTGGATGATATCATCCCACATTGGGCAAAATCATCCTTTGTGAGGATGAAATCATCTCTAATTTGGTAACTTGGGAATCACCCCTTGTTGGACGAAATTGCCCCTAATTCATCGATTTCATCGTCAGATGAAATCGACGATCTAGGGACGATTTCGATGAAATCGAGACGATTTTGTCCCGACGACGTTGACGGCCTAAAAAAGGCCATGATGCCCCGAACAATCAAATTTAAATCAAAAAAATTGCACAAAGTTACATTAAACCTAATCTACTAGGATTAGATCCTTACCCATAGCCCGCGTCGGACCTCTATCGCTTTGTGCGTTGTCTCCACCATTTTCTTTTTCTGCAGAACTCTGGAACAGACAAAGTGAATAGTACAAATGAATTAGGGCTTTACCCTATTTTCTTAATTTTATTTAAAACATCAACATTTTAATTTTTGCTTTTCCATGTTTTTACCTCAAACATTCAATTTGGGTAAAAACACGGAGGGGGCATCCATAGTCAGCATTCATATGATTTGACCAAGAATCGTCATCTAAAAAATTGAGTATATTTTTGCTTTCTCGTAAAATGGGAAAAACTCGTCTTTAACGCATTTTCCTCGAAAAATTCGCTAAAGAGGTGGCAAAATGTAGCACCCTAAAATTGGCCCAGTTAAAACCTTAGTAAAAAGATAAAATATTAAAATTTGAATTTCAACCCCAAACTGCCCGTTAAACTACCTTTTACCCGCTTTCCTCATTTTTTGCACCATTTTTAGGATTTATTTTGACCGTTGGACGATATCATCACATATTAGATGAAATCATCCCCGATTTGACGAATTTGTCTAGAATAGAACGTCTAGACGATTTTGTCCCAAAACCAAATTTTCATAATTAGCTTATGTTTCAACAGCCTCTCCAACTCGGGCAGAAGCGTGTCTGCGCGGTTGGAGATTTCTCTGTTGGAGATCTCCTAGATTGAGATGATCCCAAACCTCCCAAACCTCTTTCTAATCCTATATAAACTAGGATTTTTCTAGTTTATCCCCCTGCCTCCCTACCTAATTCTTGCTGATTCTTCCTGAACTCCCAACCCCTTTGTTGACAGGATTTCATTGCAGAGTTAGCTCTTTTATTCCTTCGTATTATTACTTGCATTTGGTATTTTTGCATTTTTTATTTGTAGGAACTCTACTATTTTTTAGTCAAAGCTATTTTGGATCATCGCAGACGATCTCGGACGATTGCGTACAATTGGAGACGATCCTGACTGTAGTCCAAATTGAGGGTTGTTCGAGTTTAGAGTTTGCATTCTCTTAAGTTTTTCTGTATTTTTCATAATATATCTCTACACTATTTTAGGTTATTATGTTTTATGCATCTTGGAGTTCACCTCATTTAGCATAGTTGCATGATAAAGGTAAAATCAATCATTAAATTTACTGCATTTCCTCATTTGTTATTATACACTATTATTTAGGCAAGTTTGTTGTTATTTCTATCATTATCCCTTGCTTCTGCATTTGCATATTTGGTATTTTGTGTCTATTTCTGTGATTGCAGGTTTTTGATAGATTCTTCTGATGAATTCATCAGATTTCAGGTGATTCTGTCCTATTTCAGATGACCTTCTATGATTTGAGACGATCCCGAGAAAAATCAGATGATAATGTTCAAACTGAGACGATCTAATCTGCTACAAGACTCAGAATCTCCATCAGACATTTGAAATTAGGTATGAATTCTTTTGGTTAACTTGTTCTCTGTAATTTGCATCTATTTATGTTTCTTGTATTCATTGAAATCTGCATTGGCATATAGAATAGTTTAGATTCATATCGGCCAAACCTAGGAATTGGATGATCAAGCATAAAAATGAACACATCAAACACCCTATCAACCTAGGCGTGGAAACTGCCATTCAAAATTTTCCTGGTGAACCCACCATCCATCAAAAATTCACCCTTATACACCTCCCCGAGAGGCGAGACCTTCAAAGGGCCTCTCAGTCCGAGGTATTGTACCATCCTTTTTACATCCCCCTTTCGGGCATGGATCCTATAGCCTGAAGGTAAGGGTGCAAAAAATTTGGAGCAATACACCAATATTAAAATAATATCCAACACCCTTGAATTTAAAAAATAAACTTTCCTTACTCCCTTATAACTCCTTAACACTTAAAAATTCAATCCAAAAATCAAATTTTTGCATTCCATTTTAACTCCCCTAAAAAACTTATAATCAAATCAATTATGCAAAAACTTTAATCAATATAAACCCTTGAAAACAAAAAATTATTTTCCCTTTTTATTTTTTGCAAGACAAGACAAATCTCACAATACGCATACCTCAAAAGTGATGCCCAAAATGCCTTGGTGGGATTCAAACTATCATTGGTTCTCCACCAAGAGCTTCCATAGTGCTCATGCCCACCAACTAGGTTGTGTGGCTCCAAAAGAGCCAAAAGGCACTATTGTACCTTTGACCTTCTCTCTCGAATGGTGCAACCTTAAAAACGTAAACTTTCCTTCACCCAAAATGACGTGCAAGATTTGAACCATGCACCAAGCGCCTAGCATGCGTCTTACGCAGCCCTTGGCTACCAAATCAATTATGAGGGGCTTTAAATATTTTTTTAGAGGCTATTCACACTTGTCCTTTTCTTTGCTTGAATACATATACGAAAATCACACTTCTCTTTTGCACAAGCCAAAAACTATCACATGGATAATTTTCCAAATGCCAACTTTGGCATTATTTATATGTAACCTTTAGCTTATTTCAACATCGTTGATAATTCAAATTTAGTTTTAATTTGAATATTAAAGTTAATTTTAAATATTAAATAAATATTTAAATTAACCTTAGCACCCATAATTATTTAAATTAAAATCTCTTTGTGGGTTTGTTCAACTCGTTCCTTGATATTTTTAAACTCAATTTTTGATCCAAAATAATAATAATAAAATTATTTTTTAATTTTAAACTTGCTTCTCCTTCTTTTGATCTTCATTCTTTGGACCCTCTTGGGTATATAATATTTAAAATTAAATATTATAACCTACTACTTTTCAAGACCTTCTTGCTCTTGGAAGAAATACTTATTGTCCCCAAATATCACAACGTAGCACAACAATGCTTTTGACATCAATGATAATAAACATTCCTCAAAATTTCCAACAATCTCCCCCTTTGTCATTGATGGCAACCCAATTACTTTTTACCATTTCCTTGACATTTTTCTACTCCCCCTAGGAAACTGCTCCCCCTAACTAAATGCTTTCTTTTCTAAATCAAATCTCTCCCCCTTACTTAAATTTTTCCCCCTTTGACATCAATGGAAAAGGGTCACCTTTGGGGCTCGGGGCTAATAATGAAACTCTTAGCGTAGCCCCTCCCCCACCTCCTCTTAATATGGTTAATTATGGGGTGGTATTATTACTCCCAATTTTTCTCTAAGATACTCAAACATCTCTTTCGAAAGTGGCTTAGTGAAGATGTATGCTATCTTCTCCTTTGTAGTAACATATTCCAACCTGACATGTTTATCTGTCACCTATTCTCTCATAAAATGATACTTGATCAAAATGTGCTTTGTCCTAGAGTGCATTACTAGATTCTTTGAGATACTTATAGCACTTGTATTATTACATAATATAGGAATAGGATGATCATATTTTATCTTGAAGTCTTCTAAAGTTTACTTCATCCAAAATACCTGTGTACAACTAGCTACTACTATAATATACTCTGGTTCTACTATAGACAAGGATACCGATGCCTTTTTCTTACTTAGCTAAGAGACTAAATAGTATCCCAGAAAGAATGCTCCTCCACTTGTGCTTTTTCTATCATTAATGTTGTTGGCCCAATCTACATATGTGTATGTTGTGAGTGTAAAACTCTCACTTTTGGGATACTAGAGCCCAAAATCCATACTCCCTTTTAGATACTTAAGAATTCTCTTTACTTTTGCCACATGTGTTTCTTTAGGTGTTGCCTAAAATATTACCACTAATCCTAGTGACTGCACTATGTCTGGTATTGTAGCTGTAACATACAACAAGCTACCAATCATAGATCTATATAATATTTGATATACCTTTGGAGATTCATCATCCTTACTTAACTTTCATCCTATAACCATGGGGGTACTTACTGGTTTGCAATATTCTACCCTTAATTTCTTTATCATCTCTTTTATATACTTGGTTTGTGAGAGAAATACTCCTTTCTCTTATTGTGAAATATGAAGTCCAAGAAAGAAGGACAACTCACCAAGCATAGATATATCAAATAAATTTTGCATGTTATTTACAAATTCTTTACACATATTATCATTATTTCCCCAAAAAATAATGTCATCAACATAAACAACCACAATTAGTAGATTATTCCCTTCATTTTTAATGTATAAGTTGTTCGCTATTCCTTTTCTGAATCCTTGTTCTTGAAGATACTTATCCAGTCTTGAGTACCATGTTCTAGGAGCCTATTTTAGACCATACAATGCCTTTTTTAATCTACATACATGATCTGGTTTATCTATTAATATAAATCCCTCTAGTTGTTCAATATAGACTTCTTCTTCTAGAACACCATTTAGAAATGCTAACTTAACATCCATCTGATATACCTTGAAGTTTTTAAAACTTGAGAAGTTTAAAAATATTCTTATGGCTTCAAGTCATGCAATTTGGCCAAATGTCTCATCAAAGTCTATTCCCTCTATTTGTGCATAACCTTTGCATACTAACCTTGCTTTATTTTTTACATGTCCATCTTCATTTAGCTTGTTTTTTAATACCCATTTTGTGTCAATCATATTTTTTTCCTTTGGTAATGTAACAAGTTTCCAAGTCTTGATTTTATCTATCTAATTTAATTTCTCATCCATTACCTTAATACAAATGGTGTAAACTCAGCTACAAGAGACCAACAAAATGGACTCCAATCACATAACACAAATGCAATCTAATGGAAGAAACCTACAAATCAATATTCTTTTAATTCCTAAATTCAAACCGCTTCTCCAAAATATTACAATCCATTATATAGCAACCGAAAACCAAAGAAACCCTAAAATGCCATTTTTCTAAAAACTGCTAAAAATAGATCTTTTTTTTCTAAAAATTGCTAAAAATAAAAATGAGTCATATTGCACCCAAATTCGGTGTACACATCCCTCTTATAATAAAAAACCTTACTTTAAAATTTTAGGTCTCAACTTAAGGTGAAACATTTTAGTTGTTGCTTCACTTTATTTTTGTAAAGGAAGGTGAAACAAAAAGGCTCCTTAGAGTTTTAAAATCCCATGGAAGCCCATTTTCAAAGGGGGGTGGAATTTTTTTGTAATGAAAGACATTATTTTGTTATTTGAATGCATACAAATCCAAAAACTTGGACCTTGTGAGCAATACTGGAGGAGATTTATGTCTGAGGCTTTTATATTTAATGCTTGATCATTTTGATGGCATTTTGTAGACTTATATCTAGTGTTTAATGTTCTTAAGAGGTTACACTACGTGAAGGTTTATTTAAATGTAGGATTTATTTTCCTGAGAGTATAGCACTTGATCTGATCAAATTGTGTTTATGCAGGTTTGTTTAGATTGAGTTACCCTTAGAGTTTCTCACAATCTCTAGTTTTGTAGGGTAGGGGAGCATGACACAGTATTGTGTTTGCACTTATATTCCAACTTTAGTTTAGTTTAGTTTAGTTTTAGTTTATTTTCTACAATTTTTACTTCATTTTTGCAAACCCCACTTGTTTAAGTCTTTCAATATGAAACTCAAAATCCTAAAATATCCTATTTAAATCATAAATATGATATAGGAAATCTAGAGTGTACATAATCCAATTAATTAGTTTCACAAGCACTTACATGCACATTTATTTGTACCATATTTAAGGATATTAAAAGGAACATTTTTGCATAGATTTTCATTTTGCATAAATAATATAAAATCAATCTAGGAGGAAGGGTTTCTAACCTACAAACTCACATTAAGTGTAGATAAAGCAAATGAATGCTAAATTTCTAACTTGCTAACCTTATGACTTCTAACTTTGCAATTAGTAGAGCATTAAATCTGAAGATAAAATTGAACCTACTAACTGCAAAGACTAACTCCAATCTCACATTAAAGGCATAAATTTAAAATGAAGTGGACAATTCCACAACACTCTAACTTTGCATTCTAATTTGAAGATAAAATAAACCTACTAACAAGGACTCAAGGTAATACAGATTAAAGAAAATATAAAGGAGGAATCAACATTACCATTTTATCAATCCACATAAGCACACATTCATTGCAATTTAAGGAATTCAATCACAAAATACAAATGAGTTAAATCAGTAGGCCCCTTGTTAATTGTTACTTGCAGATCACTTGGTTGTTTCTAGCACTTGTTATTCTTGATTATTTTACTTTCAAATACACATGTGCAATGCTTATATAGTAGAACCTTGGAGAAGTTGTTTTTGTTTTTAACTTATTTGCAAGAGAGCATTTTCATATTAATACCAAGACTTTAATGGAAATTTTACAATTGGGAAAAATATCCACTCAACAAAAATGGTGCTAGAATGAGGGCCTTCATTTCATAGCTTTGTGATTTATTTGCTTAAGATAATTTTCATCTAACACTACTTTTAGTTGTAGAAGCCTTTTATTTTCTGATGGCTAACATGTGGAGTTATGTTTCCACTATTCTCTATTGCAAGAATTTTGTTTTGTATGTTTTTGTATCTCTTTTATTTATTGTTTGATGTGTTGTGAGTCGTGAGAGGTCTTATATAACAAGTGTCTTCCCAAGCTATACCAACCTGATTATATCACTACTAGGTCTAAAACCACTAGGAAAATCATCTTTCAAAGTCTTTATTCTAATTGTAGGAAATCAAGGAACAAGACTCAAGAGGTTGAAATCCTACCAAGTGTACTTGATCTAGAGTTACCTTTGGTGTCAAGTACATCTAGTGTATCTACACCTATTATCTCTATTGTTGTGGGTACACCAAGTGTATATGCATCCATTACCTCTACTATTTCTACTAATCCTATAGGGCCACCACCATTGAACATCATGGCCCAACCACTACTAGTTCCCTGGTATGGATTATGTAATATTACCCTTAACATAGCTGAAGATGTTCATGAGATACCAAAAAACATAGAGAAATCCATACCCAAGTTCAAAAATGATGGTCTTAATACAACATAAGAGCATATTAAGGCTTACAAGGATGTTTTAATTATAATACAATTAGATCACCATCTGTATCAATCTAAAAAGCATACACCTATCTAGTGCATCAATTGAAATTAAGTATTAAAGCAATAAATAATGGACAACAATGAATTTAACAAGACAGTAAGGTTTCTTTTATTAAAAACTTGTCAAATACTAATTACATATATGTTCCTCTTAGGGATACTCATTTTTTATACAATTAATACAATATTGAAGACCCTCTAAATGAGAGGGTGGTGTAATCTATGAAGAACATGTGCTTATACTAAGAGGGGGGTGAACAGTATAAGATAAAAAATTTTGAATTTTAATCTATATGATAACATAAAAAATATTAAATTAGTAAACATCACACAAAGCATCACACACATGAGAGACATAATTTAACATGGTTCACCCAATGTGGGCTACTCCATGAAGAAAATATTTCTTATAATATTTTCTTAAATAAATCCTCTTGGGAATCCTTTCCCTATTACAATTTTTATGGACCTCTATAAAAAATAGACACCAATTCCCTAATCAAGTTTGTGGATCTCTATATAGAGGAGAACTCCTTTCTCCTCTATTTTGGTTGGTGATATTCTAGAAGACTTACTATATCTACTGCATTGAATAATGGATATATATCCATTGAATACTCTTATCCTCACTCAAAATACATGTCCTCACTACCCTGGTTAATGGATCTCTATCCACTAGATATTGTCATCCTCTATACTCTATCACCTCCAAAGATTGCTCTCAACTTTGTCTCAAATATGCACTAAACACAGTCCTTCGGTCTAGCACAAATCTACTCAGTCTCTATCTCTAATTTTGCACAAATATATCCTTAAATCTACATCAAAATCTATCCTCAAATCTACACTAAACATAGTCCTTCGGTCTAGCATAAATCTATCCTTAATATCTATCCTCAAGCCTTAATACAAAGTTTGACTTAATCTCAAATCAACTCTAATGGATCTGCCCCAAACCTTAACTGAAGGTTTGAACAAATAAATCAATCAACTCTGCTCATAATTCTTCTCAAATACTTATCTCAAATCTGCCTTGTAAGCTTTCACAAAAGCTCACACTAATTTGTCCACAAGTCCTCACTAAACTTATCCAATCTCATAGAAACATATATAGAATTGTTAGAGACTCAATATGCTTCACATTCACGACAATTCTCAATCACTTTCAATCTCTCTTTTTACCATAAAAACATAAAGATAATTGTTAGAGACTCAATATGTTTCACACTTACAAACACTCAATCACTTTCTCAAATCAATTATAGAATATAGAACAATTTGTTTCATAGAAATTGAACTATCACTTCAACACATCTACTTGACTAGGCTCAACCAACTCTACTCAATCAATCAATTAATGAATTAATCCTTGCTCACAAACCCTAGTCCAAGCATATGAACACTCACTCAAAAGTTTCCAACAATGCTTATCAACCAATCTCACATAACAATAATACTCATAATATTTACAAACCCTGGCTCAATTTCTTTACTCAATCAATCACTTCAATAACAATGCTTATCAAATAAAATTTATAGCATTCACTTCCATTTTAGAAAACTCACCAACTCAACAAGGAAAACTTAACTAAGTCCTTTTCACTCCAATATTGTTTTCAAAAATTCACAACCAATCAACTATTTCACCCAAGGAAGAATATGCCCATACCTTTTACTTGATGAAGAATAAACTTCAAAACCTATCTCAATTATAACCACTTTCCTTGCCAAGGACAAAGATTATATGACAAGAATTATCACCCTAACACCTCTTCAAAATATTTCTTCAATACAAAAATAATATCCAAATACACCTTATAATCTCCAATATTAAAATAATATCCAACACCCTTGAATCTCAAAAATAAACTTTCCTTATTCCCTTATAACTCCTTAACACTTAAAAAATCAGTCCAAAAATAAAAAATTTTCATTCCCCTTTAACTCCCCCATCTTCACTTTCCTTATTGAAGTATTTTTATTCAATCTTAGATAGCAAAGAAACATTTGCTTATTGAGATGGTGTTATTATCCTTCTCCTTATTTGTCTTTCATTTGGATTACCAATGATTAAATATTTTGTATGATGCTTCTGTACATACCTGGATGGAGTTTTAGGAAGAATTCTGTGTTTCTTCTTCTTCTTCATATGATTTCTCACAAAACTCTTCTTGACAACTTCCATATTCTTGATATATAATTTGTTGAACTGGTTCTCTTGAATCTATCTTCTCATCAATTGTTACATTTATACTTTCTACAATAGTTCATGTTCTTTTGTTGAAGCATCTATAATATTTAATTGTAGTGGAATAACCAAGAAAAATTCCTTCATCACATCTTGGATCAAATTTGCCTAAGTTTTTCTCTTATCGTCTTATGTATCACTTGCTTCCAAAAACCTTGAAGTGTTTCACAGTGGTTTGTCTTCCTTTCCAAATCTCATATGGAGTCTTATAATGGTTTACCCTCATTTGAGACCTGTTGAGAAGCAACACACCCCCACTGAAAAATGCATTCCAATCCTCTTGAAAGCCCTGAACTTCCATTTTTGCAGCAGGGACCCTCTTGATAATTTTCAGGTTTTAAATCCAAATTTGCTTGCCTCCTTTTTAAAGTTGTGCTTTTTCTTGCATTCCAGCTGTGTTATCCAAGAATTCACTTTTTACATGCTAGAATCATTCATGCACAAATAAAATCTTGCACCGGTACCGAGAAAAATCCAGAAAACAGATTGCATAAATTCATGAAAAATCAAACTTTCCATTTTTGGTAGTGTCGCGATATCGCGACACTTCCATTTTCGAAATGTCGCGAAATCGCGACAGGTAAATCAAAAATCGGCTAAGTCATTTTTGTGTAGCGAAATCGCGACACTTTCCATTTTTGGAAGTGTCGCGATATCGCGACATTTCCATTTTTGGAAAGTGTCGCAAAATCGCTGTCGATCGGAGGAGAGAGAAAGAAAACGTACGGAAGGGCGCGATTTTGCGACATGTCACGAAATCGTGACATGTCGCATTTTCACGGTAGGAGAGAGAAAGTGGGCTGCAGAATGAAAATCGGCTAAGTCGCAAATGTGTCGCAAAATCGCGGTCAACGCGGTCAATGCATGCAGCTACGGGAACTGTCGCGATATCGCGACGTGTTCTATTTTCGCGGGTTGTTGATGGAAAAACGCTTAAGTACAAAAGGTGCAGCGCGTCGCTAACATGTCTCAAAATCGTGACATGCTTGAAAAAGTTGTGCGACAGCTGGCAGGAGGCGCGATTTCGCGACATGTCGCGAAATCGTGACATGTCGCGTTTTCGCGGCCGACAGGGGAAGAAGTTGCCGATGAGCCGGGGACGTCGCGATTTCGCGACATGTCGCGAAATCGCGACATGTCGCATTTTCGCGATAGGAGAGAGAAAGTCCTCAAAAGGCCAGAAGTGCATTCCAGCGGGAAACAGAAGGCATCCTGGGGTAGCGACACGTGTCAAAGCGTGAATCAGACAGAGCAAGGCCGACATGCAAGCTTATTTTGCGGTTTTTAATCTGATTTAAATGTTAAAGCTTCTGATTTAATTAAAGTGCTAATCTAACTCATCTTTTGTCTTTCATGCAGGATTCCATCGGCACTTACGGGACAACCGGAAAGGCCATAAAGTCAAAGTTAAAGTGCAGATTTGATCGAGGACCGCCATGCTAGAGGAGAAGATGCCGGTGAAAGCATTCAATGGAGATTTATTGCAGAATTAATAGCATGGAGACAATTTCAACTCAGGGATGGCTTTGCGGGGATCAAATTGATGGAGAAGTGGTGACTCATCCGGCTCACCAGCAGAATTAATGGAGGCATTTATTTGCAGCTGCGGATGAATGCAAGTGGCTTTAGATTTTATCTTCTCCATTTATGGCAGGTGACTCCCGATTTGCGGAAGGGTTAAGTTCTATCCGGACTTTGATTTTAAATGGATTTTTATTGTAAAACCCGGGTCCTAGGGTTTAAGTGAGATAAGATTTAGGGTTTGAGGAAGATATTTTGAAAAGATCAGGGTCTGTCCTGAGTCTATAAATACTTCTTCTCAATGTAATTGCGGGAGGCGGAGACTTAGAAATAAAAGGCTTATAAGCAATTTCTTGCAAATCTTGTGAAATCCTTTTTTTTTTGGACTTGGAGTTGATGTGCTTTAGCTTTTCTGTGATAGCATGGCCAGGAGCCTAATCTTTTGCAGAGTGTGATAAGTGTATCTTCTTTTGTTATCCGTTCCATTTAAAGTTTGTTAGATATATGTTGTAAATCTGCCATTATCAAGTTTAAATATCCTTGTTAGGCTTCGAGTTGTTCTATTTTCTGCTAGGGGAAATTACGATTTGAGGTTAAGTTTGTTCTAATTGCTCTGTCTTCACTGTGTGAGCTAGGCTACCGGTGAAAGATACCAGTTTTAACCGGCTGCCCTTGGATTTATAATTTTCTGCTAGATCTGTTCCACTTTGCCTTGTGCTCTTAGTTGAAAGTGATCTTAGACTGACTGGACACTTTCTTCTTTGATTTGTTCTATTGTGAAGCTGATAGCATAGATAAGATTGATAGTTTAGGGTTTTACAGTTGATGTTTGATAAACTTCTCTTTCTGCCCTACCCTACCCTCTCTTTGTTTTCGGTGAATGATCCATTTTTACTTTCTTTATTTGTCTTTTATTTGAATCTGCTGACCCATGAGAGCTAGATCAAGAATTCAAGTTAAATATGATTGTCAACAACTTTTGCAACTATTGAACAAGTTCAGGAACCCCCTGTAAGGTAACAGAGCAGTCCATATTGAAATCTATTCCAGAAGCGGAAAAGAGTGAATAGCCATTCGACCCAACTCTGTAACTCGCACCTTGGATAACCAGCTAGATCCTAAAGTGAGTGGGATTCGTCCCGTGGGTGTCTCCGGAGCTTCCTTGCTCATCCTTCGCGGGGTGTGTATGAAAGCCGGACCAACACCTAATTGGCGCTAGAAGGAGGGCCATGAACTCAGTTCAAGTATTGTAAGGGCATAACAACAACATTTGTAAGGACCCACAGTGAACTTCGGACAGTTTTGTAAATTGTCAGTACAGTTTTGTAAATTGTCAGTGCAGTGTTTTAAATTTCCAAATTCAGAACCTGTTGAGAACTGCAAAGTTATAAGTGCTTGTGAAAACTGGATTCTACATACAGGGTAACAAGGTCCCACCCCAGAGCTGGAGAGCTCCTTGTCCCTGAATTAGAAACTCCGAGAAGAAGTAGCCTCAGAAGGGCCAAATCTCTATCACAGACAGTTTTATCACCACTGATTGTTACTCCAACCAGAGCTCAGAATATCCCTGTTAATCCATTAGCTATGGCAAATTGGTTGGGCTCCATAGCTTTGAACATTCCGGGTATAGCCCATGACTTGCCCAGAAATCCAGAAAGATACCTCCCTAGGTATAAACATGATGGGACAAGAACCTGAGAGGAACACTTAGTTGCATTCAAGAATGCACTGAAGTTATTAAATGTACAACATGAGGATGTTGCCTGGAGACTCTTCCCATTTACTCTCCAGGAGGGAGCCTATGATTGGTTTTTGAACCTCACCAATGATTCCATCACCAGGTTGGAATGACTTAGAAAAAGTCTTTGTGTCACAGTTCGGAGAAGTGATAGATCCCAGCATTTTATATCAGCAGTTTTCTAGCATCAAAAGAGAACTGAATGAGTCTATCAGATCCTATAATGTCAGATTCTAGAAAGCTTATGGTAGACTCATCGGCTATTATGTGCCGAATGCTGACCTGGCATTAGAGATTTTCAGGAACTCTCTAGACCCAATGACCTCTGTCTTCTTGAAGAGGGATGCCACTGTTACCAACTTGACAGAAGCTTATAAAGAAGCTTTAATCCTGGAAAGACAGTTGGGACCCCAGCCTTTAAATATTCAACAAACTCCTTTGATCACTCAAGCTGCTCCTGTGTTCAATCCCATTCCACATCAGATGATGCTGCCAGTTTGTCAGACTTTACCATCAGCGACACCAGTGGCTGCTGCACTGATTGAGAATGTACAGAACCCGATAAAAGAGGCTGACAATGCTAGGATTGAAGAAGTCTCAAAGATTGTTCAAAAGCTGGCCAATGATTTTTTGAGTTTTAAAAGGCAAACTTCTACTGGAGACAATCCCAACAGATATTCATATCAACCAAATAGATTTAACAGGCCCCCATATGAACCTAATAAATATTACAAGGGTAAAGCTCATGATGTGAACATTTGTGACTTAGCCCTGCCCAACTGGTGCAGAATTCATGCCACTTCTCAGCATGGGGAGTTAGATTGTGTGGAATTTTGCAATGCATTTGAAGCCTTGTCAGGAGATTTGATCTCCCCTGAAAATCAAAGAAGCTGGCGATGGCCCAAGTTCATCTGGCCACAGTGCAGCTATGGTCCTGGATTCTTTCTCTTTCCCGGATGAATCTGAGAATGTAGTTGAAATGCCCATGGATGAAGTACAGGCTTTCCAACAGTACAGAAGAGATAATTACAACCTGAGAAACAGGAATCCTGAGCCTAATACCACATCAACTCCTCCTGACAACTCTCACAATATTCCTCCTGACCCCTCTCCAAGCAATAATCCACCTCCACCAAAGGGAGGAGCTCAAAGAGTACCAGATGTTGCTATTCCTCCACTTAACAAAGGATATAACATAGTGGAGGATATGAAAAATATTAAGGCTAACATTACTCTGCATGAGCTGGCACAGATTTCAGAGCAGAGAGACAATCTGATAAAGACATACTCTGGCCCTGCTGCTAAACCTGTGGATAAAGGGAAGAAAATAGCCAATGCCAATCTGGCCATGTACAAGGAAAAGACTGAAGTTCCCCCATTTTCTTGACTGTCAGAATTTTTGGGAAGAATTTACATAATTGTTTGGTAGATTCGAGTGCATCTGCTAATGTCATGCCATTGGCAATTTGTCAGCAGTTGGGGCTGACCCCAATGAAGTACGAGAGGAGAGTTGTCCAATTGGACAAGTCAGAAGTTAAGGTTGTGGGAGAGCTGCAAAACATTCACATTCAATTGGCATCTGAGCCAAGGGCTCAACATAAGATCGAAATCCAAGTTGTGGATATCCCAGTGGGATATGGGATGTTGTTGAGTAGGGATTGGTCTAAGTCTCTAAATGGATATCTGGCAACAGACTTTTCACACATGTGGTTGCCATGGAAGGGTGTGGCCAATCAATTGCGGGTTGACAGAGAACCCAGGTACAAGCACACGATTACAGAGTACAATGCTGCAAATGAAACTATCAATGTTGCAGAAGTAGACATTGGAGTCTACAATTTAACAACTGGGCAGAATAATAAATTTAACAAAGCTCATCCTGTACATACTAATGAAGTTTGGACACTTCATGTGGATGGAGCAAGATGTAAGCAGGGTTCTGGAATAGGGGCAGTCCTCAAAGGACCTCAAAGTCAGACATTTTTTATGTCTTACCGCCTGCAGTTCCCATGTACTAATAATTTAGCGAGTATGAAGCTACGATTTTAGGTTTAAAATTTGCATTGGATAGAAATGTGAAAAACATTCAAGTTTTCACTGATTCAAAATTAGTGGCAAGTCAAGTCAGGGGTAAGTTTCAGTGTAAAGCCTCTTATATGAAAGGGTACAAACACAGAGCTTGGGACCTGGTAGAAGGCTTTGATGCCTTTAACTTAACACATATACCCAGGGAACAAAATTCACATGCAGATGTCTTGGCATCTTCAGCTGCAAGTTTAAAGCCATTGGAAGATTTTAAGTGGGATAAGTTTTCAATTGAGTTAGTCCCCTGTCCTTCGGTTCCAAACAATATAGACAACTTTCAAGTTTTCTCAGATGATCAGCAGATTGTGAACTTCTTACAGAGTACCAATACCTTTGAGAATGCTATAATTGATGAAGGCCAAAGGGACACCCTGATGGAACAGTTAGATGATGACAGGGGAATCATGAGATTGAAGGACAACAGAATCCCAAAGGGAATGGTAGAGCTGGAGAGGCTATTTGATGTTGACAAGATCAGGCAGAGGGTGAATTCTGAAGATTATGTGGGCACCACAGACAATGAGACTAAAAATTTGAATGTAGGCACTGAGGAGGATCCAAAGAACATCAAGTTGGCGAAGGATTGTGATCCGAAGATAAAGAGAAATATGATTGATTTCCTGCACAGGTCTAAGGATGTAATGGCCTGGTCATACAAGGATTTAAAGGTATTTGATCCAAAAGTTTACACCCACATCATACCTTTGAAAGAATCTTGCAAGCCTTTCAGACAAAAACAGAGGCATGTTAATGCTCTGTTAGAACCCCTTATTCAGAAAGAAGTGGAGAAGCTCTTGAGTGCAGCAATTATTTTTCCCATCAGGCACTCTACCTGGGTGGCCAATCTGGTGCCAGTCAGGAAGAAAAATGGGGAGATCCGCCTTTGTGTGGATTTTAGGAATTTAAATAAGGCATCAGAAAAGGACAACTATCCCCTGCCTTCTATGGATGAAGTCCTGCAAATTGTTAATGGATCAGAGATGATGTCTTTCTTGGATGGCTTCTCAGGCTATAACCAGATATTGGTGGAGAAAGAAGACAGAATGAAGACTGCTTTTACAACCAAGTGGGGGACTTTTGCTTACAAAAGGATGCCATTTGGGTTGATAAATGCAGGAGCAACATTTCAGAGAGCAATGGACCATGCCTTCAAGGGGCTTATGGGCAAATGTATTGTAGTTTACATGGATGATCTAACAGTCTTTTCCAAATCTAGGTTTGACCATGTAAAGCATTTAGAGTCTGTGATTAACAAGTGCAAGGAGTTTGGCATCTCTTTGAATCCAAAGAAATGCATATTTGGTGTAACGAGAAGGCAAGCTCCTTGGGCATTTGGTCACAAAGGATGGCATTTCTATGGACCCAAGCGAGTTGAGGCCATATCGGCATACCATTTCCCAACTCCAAGAAAGAGTTGAGGTCATTCTTTGGAAAGATTAACTTTGTCAGAAAGTTTATCTCAGGCTTTGCAGAGATAGTTAAACCAATGAATGATATGTTAAAGCAAAGCCCAGATTGCCTGGACCACTGAAGCTAAGACTGCTTTTCAAGAAATCAAGACAGCCATTAAACAAGCACCAGTCTTAGTAAGCCCAGATTTCAGTGCAGATTTCTATCTGTACACATTCTCTTCTGAACATACACTTGCTGCAGTGTTGACTCAACGGAGAGATACAGGAGAACATCCAATTGCTTTTAAGAGCACTAATTTGAAGGGAGCTGAACTGAAATATTCCCATTTAGATAAACAGGCCTATGCTTTGGTAAGGGCAGTGAAACAGTTCAGACATTATATACTCAGAAGCAAAACTCATGCCATAGTGCCAGACCCAGCTGTGAAGTATCTTCTAAGTCAAAATGAGTTGGGTGAACTGAGGGGCAATTGGGTCACCAGGCTGCAAGAATATGACTTGGAGATTAGGCCTGCTAAACTGATCAGAGGACTTGGCTTGTCCAGGCACATTGCTGAAATACCTCTACAGCAGGAAGTTAATCAATTAAACTTTGAATCTGATGATTGGTATGGGGATATCATTCATCTGCTACAGTTTGGAGTTTGCCCATCCCATTTGAACAGAACTCAAAGGAGAGCATTAAAGTTAAAAGTTGCTCACTATCTCCTCAAGGCGGGTACTACGTACGGGGAGAATTATCCTTGGCATCTTTCTAAGGTGCATTTCTCCCGAGTGAAGTCGGTGAAGTCATGGCTAGCTTTCATGAAAAACTAGGGGCGGGACATTCATCGGGATCCGCCACTGCACATAAGATAGCGAGAGCGAGGCTATTCTTGGCCTACACTTTTTAAGGATGCACATCAACATGTCGAGAACCTGCCATCGGTGCCGGACATTTGCAGCCAAAGAGGCAAACCGAGCCCTGCCATTGCAGCCAGTGGTGATAAACAAACCTTTCATGCAGTGGGGACTTGATTTTGTGGGGGTAATCAATCCAAATTCCTCAGCAGGACATAAATATGTGCTGACAGCTACTGACTATTGCACAAGGTGGGTTGAAGCAGCAGCCACCACAAGAAGTACAGCCCAGGAAGTGATTGATTTTCTTGAATCAAATGTCATAACTAGATTTGGGGTTCCCCTGAATTTGGTCTGTGATAATGGGCCAGCCTTCCAATCATTGGAGTTTGCAGATTGGGCATACCATATGGGGATAGTTATCAGATTCTCATCCAACTATTATCCCCAAGGCAATGGATTGGCTGAGTCAACAAACAAGAACTTAATGAATGCCATCAAAAAGTCTGCAGCAGATAAACCCAAGCAGTGGCATACATTGTTGAAATATGCACTTGTGGGCTGATCGGATAACACACAAAGTGGCTCTTAAGACCTCTCCCTTTGTTTTGTTGTATGGTACCCGGCCAATTGTTCCCATCTCCTTGAAGTTGCCCACCTACCAATTTGCCTTAGATTATTTTGAAGATCATGATGATGCAGAAGCCCGAGTTTTAGATTTGACTAACTTGCAGGATGAAAGACTCCAAGCCCTGGAGCACTTCAGTAGGCACCAAGAAACTATCAAGCGGTGGTTTGACAAGAGAGCCAAGGTGAAGGCTTTCAGGCTGGCAGACTTAGTGCTTCTGTGGGACAAGGCCCATGAGAAGAAGGGTAAGCACACAAAGTTGCAGCCACTATGGATAGGCCCCTACCAAATTGCTGAAATATTGGGTAACAATGCTTTCCGCTTACAAGACCTGGATGGTAATTTTTGGACCTCCTGTTAATGGTCAATACTTGAAACATTATTTTTCCAGCTGTTCCATCCAATGTATCATTTGAGTAAGCTATGAAGAAGTTGTAACATGTGTACATATTGTGAATAGCTCTCCCAGTTTTATTTGCTTTAGTTCTTTATTGCAGTTCTTTTTCTTTGTTGTCTGTATAGTTGCTTTAGTTGCTTCTTTTTAGTTTTAATTGGGTGCTGTCTGTACAGGTTTGTTTGTTAGATTAATCCTTGCTCTTTGTGCAGTGTTCTTTGATTCTTTTGTTGTCTGTGCAGTTTTAATTTATTTGCTTCAGTTCTTAGTTTATTTGTTTTAGCTTAATTTTGTTTGCTGCCTGTACAGCTGTGCTTTGCATCCTTTGTAAATAGCCTTGCAGTTTGTTTTATTCCTTTGTCTGTACAGCTGTGCAGTTTTCAGTGTTTAGTTTATTTTATTTGCAGTCTATGCAGTTTTATTTTGTTTTGCTTTAAAGCCTGTGCCTGTCCTTGGAAGCCTGTACAAAGTCCTTTGGCTCTTAAAATTCTATCCTTTAAACCTTTGCCTGAGCAATCAATGAAAAGTCAGCCTGCTAAAAATTGTTTTATTCTGAGCTGATCAATCCACAATCCAATGCCCATGTTGTTCACCATTCTAATAGAGATAGTCTGCTTGCACTGAACAGTAGAACTATTTTGTTATTCAGGACAAAGGTAGAGAGATGATTGGATCTTGTGTCTTACTTGCCACAGTTGTTTTAATGATAGAAAAACTGCTATGCTGTTCAGTTGGAGGAACTCTCGGGGAATCCAAGAAAAGCTGGTTATGAGAGGGGACTATGATTCATGCAATTATTTGGGTGTCACCAGAGGCTATCAGTGCCTAGACTGAAACAGTTTCAGATTGATCAAATGTTAAAAGAAAATTGTGATTTCCCTAAAAGCATTTCAGATATTGATATATTTCAGAGGGAGAGATATAAAAAAAAGAAAAGAAGAGAAAAGAAAAAAAAAAAAAAAGAGTTGAACAATTAAAAGAGGCAGCCAATATTAGATTATGCCCTACAGTTGTAAATTTGGGTCGTGTAAATCTAAAGGGTAACTCTGTCTAGGCTGTAAAAGGCTAAACTAGTAAACAGAGCTCTACTCGGTTTCCCCTTTTACAATCTAGAAAAGTTGATCAGTCCAGAGTTCAGCATTCAATTCAGTCATCCTTGAAGAAAGTTTTATACCCTTTGAAATTGCACATCAGAAATCTTCCTTGAAGTAATTCAGCCTATTATGTCCTTGGGAAATTTTAACGACTGGCGGGTTAGCGAGTCAATTTATTGTGAAGAATGTATGTGGCAAGGCATGATGCATGGTCTTTTTGTTTTGAAACCGGAGTCTTGGGTTCTAAAATAGTGCTACTATTTTACCCGTAGATATCGCCATTTGTTGAGAAGCAACACACCCCCAACGAAAAATGAGATTCCAATCCTCTTGAAAGCCCTGAACTTCCATTTTTGTAGCTGGGACCCTCTTGATAATTTTCAGGTTTTAAATCCAAATTTGCTTGCCTCCTTTTTAAAGTTGTGCTTTTTCTTGCATTCCAGTTGTGTTATCCAAGAATTCACTTTTTACATGCTAGAATCATTCATGCACAAAGAAAATCTTGCACCGGTACCGAGAAAAATCCAGAAAATAGTTGCATAAATTCATGAAAAATCAAACTTTCCATTTTTGGTAGTGTCGCGATATCGCGACACTTCCATTTTCGGAAATGTCGCGATATCGCGACGAATTTTGGAAAAAGCAGCTAAGTCATTTTTGTGTAGCGAAATCGCGACACTTTCCATTTTTGGAAGTGTCGCGATATCGCGACATTTCCATTTTTGGAAAGTGTCGCAAAATCGCTGCCGGTCGGAGGAGAGAGAAAGAAAGTCGTACGGAAGGGCGCGATTTTGCGACATGTCGCGAAATCGTGACATGTCGCATTTTCGTGGTAGGAGAGAGAAAGTGGGCTGCAGAATGAAAATCGGCTAAGTCGCAAATGTGTCGCAAAATCGCGGTCAACGCGGTCAACGCATGCAGCTACGGGAACTGTCGCGATATCGCGACGTGTTCTATTTTTGCGGGTTGTTGATGGAAAAACGCTTAAGTACAAAAGGTGCAGCGCGTCGCTAACATGTCTCAAAATCGCGACATGCTTGAAAAAGTTGTGCGACAGTTGGCAGGAGGCGCGATTTCGCGACATGTCACGAAATCGTGACATGTCGCGTTTTCGCGGCCGACGAGGGAAGAAGTTGCGATGCGCCGGGGACGTCGCGATTTCGTGACATGTCGCGAAATCGCGACATGTCGCAGATTCGCGATAGGAGAGAGAAAGTCCTCAAAGATGACCAGAAGTGCATTCCAGCGGGAAACAGAAGGCATCCTGGGGTAGCGACACGTGTCAAAGCGTGAATCAGACAGAGCAAGGCCGACATGCAAGCTTATTTTGCGGTTTTTAATCTGATTTAAATGTTAAAGCTTCTGATTTAAATTAAAGTGCTAATCTAACTCATCTTTTGTCTTTCATGCAAGGATTCCATCTGGCACTTACGGGACAACCGGGAAAGGCCATAAAGTCAAAGTTAAAGTGCGGATTTGATCAAGGACCGCCATGCTAGAGGAGAAGATGCCGGTGAAAGCATTCAATGGAGATTTATTGCAGAATTAATAGCATGGAGATAATTTCAACTCAGGGATGGCTTTACGGAGATCAAATTGATGGAGAAGTGGTGACTCATCCGGCTCACCAGCAGAATTAATGGAGGCATTTATTTGCAGCTGCGGATGAATGCAAGTGGCTTTAGATTTTATCTTCTCCATTTATGGCAGCTGACTCCCGATTTGCCGAAGGGTTAAGTTCTATCCGGACTTTGATTTTAAATGGATTTTTATTGTAAAACCCGGGTCCTAGGGTTTAAGTGAGATAAGATTTGCAGTTAAGGAAGAAGATATTTCTGAAAAGATCAGGGTCTGTCCTGAGTCTATAAATACTTCTTCTCAATGTAATCGCGGGAGGCGGAGACTTAGAAATAAAAGGCTTATAAGCAATTTCTTGCAAATCTTGTGAAATCCTTTGTTTACGGACTTGGAGTTGATGTGCTTTAGCTTTTACGTGATAGCATGGCCAGGAGCCTAATATTTTGTAGAGTGTGATAAGTGTATCTTCTTTTGTTATCCGTTCCATTTAAAGTTTGTTAGATATATGCTGTAAATCTGCCATTATCAAGTTTAAATATGCTGTTAGGCTTCAGTTGTTCTATTGTCTGCTAGGGGAAATTACAGATTTGAGGTTAAGTTTGTTCTAATTGCTCTGTCTTCCTTTGTGTGAGCTAGGCTGTCGGTGAAAGATACCAGTTTTAACCAGTTGCCCTTGGATTTATAATTTTTTGCTAGATCTGTTCCACTTTGCCTTGTGCTCTTAGTTGAAAGTGATCTTAGACTGACTGGACACTTTCTTCTTTGATTTGTTCTGTTGTGAAGTTGATAGCATAGATAAGATTGATAGTTTAGGGTTTTACAGTTGATGTTTGATAAACTTCTCTTTACGCCCTACCCTACCCTCTCTTTGTTTTCGGTGAATGATCCATTTTTACTTTCTTTATTTGTCTTTTATTTGAATCTGCTGACCCATGAGAGCTAGATCAAGAATTCAAGTTAAATCTGATTGTCAACAACTTTTGCAACTACTGAACAAGTTCAGGAACCCCCTGTAAGGTAACAGAGCAGTCCATATTGAAATCTATTCCAGAAGCGGAAAAGAGTGAATAGCCATTCGACCCAACTCTGTAACTCGCACCTTGGATAACCATCTAGATCCTAAAGTGAGTGGGATTCGTCCCGTGGGTGTCTCCGGAGCTTCCTTGCTCATCCTTTCGCGGGGTGTGTATGAAAGCCGGACCAACAAGACCTAGTTATTAAATATACTATTGTGTTGACTACTTCCCTCAAAAATCCATATAAAAATTTGGACTCATTTAACATGGCTCTAGCCATATTCTCAACAGTTCAATTTTTCCTTTCAACTACTCCATTTTTTTGAGGAGTTCTTGTGGCTGAATATTCTCTCTTGATTCCATGTTGTTCACAAAAATATACAAATTAATTTAAGGTAAATTCTCCTCCTCTGTTGGATCTCAAACACTTAATCCTTTTACCAATTTTATTTTCAACCAGTTTCTTAAATGCTTTGAATTTGTCAAATGCTTCTGACTTATCTTTCAGGAAAGCTACCCCAACCATTCTATAGTAATCATCTATAAAAAATATGAAGTAACTCTCACCCTAAATACTTTGTGCTCTATTAGGACCACATAGATTAGTATGTATTAGACTTAATTTCTTAGATGACATATATCCCTTTGACTTAAACCTTGTTCTAGTTTTCTTTTCATGTTGACAAGGTGCACAGATTGTGTTTTGTGGTCTCTTTAGCTTGGGTAAATCTCTGGCAACATGCTTATTGCTTATGTTGACTATGTTTTCAAAATTAAAATGACCCAATATCCTATACCACAACCAAATATTATCTTCTTGTAATAGAAAGCACTTTTTCCCTTTGATATCACTAAGCATGTATAGATTGTTTGGAGTTCTTGCATTTGCAATGACTTTTCCATTTTCTATTTTTCTTATCTCACATCTATCTAGGTGAAATGTAACCATAGGACCTTGATAAAAAATTTGACTAATACTTAGTATATTATGTTTTAACCCTTTGACATATAGCACATTTTTTGTTCTTTTTTTCCCATTATCTAAACTCAAAGTTTCTCTTCCACCAATCTTTTCTGATCCATTATCACCAAAACTTACTGATTCTTTATTGGTTTCTTTTAGTACAATGAATTTTGATTTGTCTTCTGTCATGTGTCTAGAGAAACCACTATCAAGATACTATTGTTCTTCTTTATCCTAAGCATGAAGGGTTGTTTGAACTAACATTGATATAGCCTTTCCATTTACCTTTTTCTCTTTCCTAGTTGCTAAAATTATTTTTCTTTTACTAGACTCAAGAAATATCATTTTACACCATCTAGCCTTGTGCCCAAAATTATTGCATTTGTAACATATAATAACATTATCTATAAGAGGTGCAAAATAATTGAAATTTCTATTGACATTATTTATTACATGACCAATACAATGTATAGCTCTATGACCATATTTTTTACAAGAAAACAATGACCATGGAAGAAATTATGTAACATGTTTGGATGCCTTTGAGATAGTAGTTGAGTGCTTCTCCTTTTGTGATTAACTCTCATCAAAGGTTCTTCTTTGATTTATTCCTTTCTAATGTCTTTTTATTTTGAAGTATCCTTTACTTGTCTATATTTGTTTGAAGTTTATACTTTTTGAATATTTAACTCCTCTTTCTATTTCTCATACTCTATATCTTGTAGTACCTTGATCCTTTCAACTTCATTCCTAAGATTAAAAAAAAAAAATTCCAATAATTCACATTCTATTTCTCTTACTCTTAATATATCTGCCATATCTTGCTCAATTTTATTTCCCTATTCTACCTTTATCTTGAGTTTTGTGAGACTTTGTAGAAGTTCCATCCTTGCTTCTTCATCCTCTTGAATTTGTTCCTTCAAGCTTTAGTTATTTTCTCTAATTATTTCCAACTTTCTGAGAGCAGTAAAGAATTCATCTTTTATATCAAACATGGTCTCTTCTTCATTTTTTTAAGTCATGTATGTTGTTTATGGATCCTCCTCCAAGCTATTAGTATTTTCATAGAGAGATCCACTCTGAGACCAATTAAATAACATGTGCTTATACTGAGAGGGGGTGAATAGTATAAGATTAAAAAATTTACCTTTTAATCCATATGATAAAATTAGCAATATTAAAGTAGTAAACATAACACAAAGCATCACACACATGAGAGACATGATTTAACGTGGTTCACCCAATATGGGCTACTCCACGGAGAAAATATTTCTTATAATATTTTCTCAAATAAATCCTCTTGGTAATCCTTTCCCTATTACAATGTTTATGGACCTCTGTCCAAAGGAGACACCAATCCCCTAATAAATTTTATGGATATCTTTCCATAGGAGAATTTCTTTCTCCTCTACTTTGGCTAGTGATCTTCTAGGAGACCTATTGTCTCTATTGCATTAGCTTATGGATCTCTTTCCACTGAAGACTCCTATCCTTACTCAGAATACATGTTCTCACTATCCTAGCTAATGGATCTCTATCCACTGGAGACCATTTCCCTCTATACTTTGTCACCTCAAAAGCTTACTCTTATCTCTATCTCAAATCTACACTAAACACGGTCCTTCGGTATAGCACAAATCTACTCAATCTCTATCTATGATTTGGCACAAATCTATCCTCAAATCTACACCAAACTCTATCCTCAAATCTGCACTAAACATAGTCCTTCGATCTAGCACAAATATATCTTCAATATCTATCCTCAAGCTTTAAAACAAAGCTTGACTTAATCTCAAATAAACTCTGCTGGATCTACCCCAAACCTTAACTCAAGGTTTGAACAAATCAATCAATCAACTCGGCTCACAAGTCTTCTCAAAGACTTGTCTCCAATTTGCCTTGTAAACTTTCACAAAATCTCACACTAATCTATCCACAAGTCCTCACTAGAACTTATCCAATATCATATAAACATATAGATAATTGTTAGAGAATCAATATGCTTCACATTCACAATAATTCTCAATCACTTTCAATCTCTCTTTTTACCATAGAAACATATAGAAAATTGTTAGATACTCAATATGTTTCACACTTACAAACACTCAATCACTTTCTCAAATCAATTATAGTGTAGACACCTAAAATGCATCATGTTGAGATGACTACTCATATGGGATATGCTATAAGACCATATGGAAGACCTTGGATAAATACCAAGGTATAGCAATGGTTTTTACCACTCATTTGGGTGCCTTTACATAGTTAGTGCTAACCACTATTGACACTCATGGTTAGTAGAGATGACCACATTTGTCAACCATGGTTAGGACTTAGATTCAGTTGGTCTTAATCCAACCTAAAATAGGTTGCAACAACCAATTTATTATGGATTGGACCGGTTTGAGTGAGGAATATTTTGGATCCTTCCATACAACAATCTCAACCACCCAATCTTGATCTTGGCTTCCTCATGAAGCCACCCCTAGACCTTGGTACTTGCTATAAAATCCTATTCTAAATTGGGAAAAAGAGAGATAAGCATAATCAATTGAGGAGTGAAGCCCTATCGAATTGCATACTCATTCACATGCATCGAGACGAACACTTTTTCTACCCAATTGAAGATAACATTGCCATGGAGGTCCTAGGAGGATAGGAGATCCAAGAAATGCTAATCCATGCAATCCATGCACCAACTGAGCAATTCAACTACTAAATCTATTAGAGGACGCAGAGGTGATCCTTGACCATTAATTTTGCAAGGATAATCAAATATTTGGCCCTAATTTTGAGGGCAAACATTCTTTAGGCTCAGTCATGGCTGGCAGCCATGGTGAATAGTGCTCACCGCTTGAAGGACCCATGGTCAGAGGGTAATCCCTGATCTCCTTGTTTTTTATTTTGCAATATGTATAATTAGGTTAGATTAATCATTTTGTAGGTTCAATTCAGTATTTTAGAGACTTCTAACCAATAGATTAGGAGTTAATTGCAATTTCCTTTAATTATTGTAGTCTAGGCATAATGAATCTTTTTCATGCTTTCATGTCTTTAATTGATTAATTAAGAGATTAGATAGATACATCTTAGTTTCTTTTATGTTTCTAATGGTAGATTATCATGATTTAGATCAATTTACATGCATTTAATCAGTTTCTTGATTTCTTGTTATCATGTTATCTTTTGGCATAATACCCCTAAAAAGCCTCATAAATAGAGGCCTCCTTTGTTTCTAATGTTTCTTGTTGTTTATTTCATGCGGTACTAACAAGGTTTTGGTATTCAAGGCAACAAATACCTCTAATCATGGAGAAAAGGGTCATCTGCACCCTAGAGCAGTTCGTGTCATCCTGAAAGGCACATGGAAATCACACCTACCCTTGCGAGGGAAACATTACACCCTATTGTAACTATTGTATCAAACTAATTATTGCTAAGAGGGATGTACTTGTAATTTGAGTTTGGCTTCAAAAATAATGGAATAAAGCATATTTTTCTTGTCAATTTCTTGTTCTTGTAAGCATTTTGTATTTCTTGTTAATTCTTGCAATAGCAACCAATAGGTGTGAGTCTTTTTGGATCGTACAAAAGGTTATCATGGTTAAACCTCCACATTTCATGCCTCAAATTTTTGATCTTTGTTGTTTTTTTATGAAATTGCTCACCACGATTGACAACCATGATCAACAGTTGTCACCGTTGCTGACACATGCGGGCAACAATGGTCACCATTCCATAGAGGTGTGGTTAGAATCTGATGAATCAGACATCAGAAGGATAAAGCTTAAATGAATGATAACATGAAGTAGGACCCACTTTCATTTTGATTTTTCCTATTCTATGTATGTGTTTTTCTAGAATGCATAAAATATTAGCATAATTAGGGCAGGCAATGAAAGAACATTAAATGCATGGAGTCCTTAGGTCTTTTCCTAGGATATACTAGTCATTGCTAGGAACATTGGACCTCTGAGTGTAGTTCACCCTAGTATCCAACGATCTAGGCCCTTCTTATATGTTATTTTTTATTGCATGAGGTCCATCTAGTGGTCATCTTGTCATTGTCATTAGTGTGCATGTTCTAAAAATCATGTAGATTAATCATGCATACTTCTAAAAATAAAACGTTCCATTTTGTATAGAATGTATAATCATTTAAGTGTTGTTTTATGCATTTACTTTTCATGCAAAATAAAAGTAACCACACACACTATGTTTCACAGTAAACGCTAGTGAGTTGGAAGTCACATCCAACCACTAGTAGGGTTTCAATGACGGTGGAGGTTATTTCCATCCATTGGCCCAACTCCCATGTACCTTATGTTCTAGACCAAATCCAAACTCAAGAACCTTTTGTAGCCTAGAAAATTTGCATGTATTTCTCTTCAGAGGGTATAATGTTGATTGGGTGAAAATGGGTGAGAGTCTGGCAAGACCTGTGCTCCCTGCTGGGGTGTGGACCTCATCACCATATTGGTCCACACCATATTTTAGGGTATTACACAACCTGGAGTTCATAGCCAGGTTTTCAAGCTATGATTATATAGGTGAAATACCTTTAACAACTGAGTATATCATCAACACATTGAAAACACGATGAGAGTTTCATACTAATACAACACATTTGCAAAACACATCAACTAGTTTAGGGTTCACAAGAAAAACTTGAATAATATAATCCTCATTGTTTACTTTGTTTGCTTAAAAATTTACTCAGAATATAATACAATGGTCCAAACATGGAGGGGTTGATCCGGTCCTAGACTTGATATCAAATCCCAAGCTCCACGTAATGCACAACACGATGTAGAATACCCTCAACCACAAAATCCTCCTGGATTATGTTCAACGAGTATTAGAGGGGATAATTCTACATGATGGAATTCTATTGAGAATACCCTGATTAGAGGAAGTACTAGACACCCCTATAGACATAGATCAGAGCATGGGACTTCCCAGCATGGGGGTTTTGCACATGGTAGCATTTACCATGACCAAATTCCTCATGTATCCACAAGTTTTGCTGAAGAATATGTCACTGAGGAATCCAAATTGGTAACCCTTTGACCTATAACTAGAGGAGGCCTAAGACCTCCACCATTTTAGTATAGATAGGCTTGAGACCCATCCATTAAAGGGCAATTATATGGTACTGCTTCTGAGTGTAGGCCCATGCAAACTCCTCATAGGAGTTAACCTTGCAAGTTCACCATAGAAGGATTGGAACAATAAAAGTACTAAGAGACAATAGGCCAAGATGGCCCATGTTAATTAGGTGGTGTTGAACCTTCAGAAAGGGGATAAGGGGTAGCAAAAGCAAAACTATCAAGCCCAACCTCCTCCTATGCAATATGAGTAGCACAACAACAAACAGAGGGGTAAGGATAAGTAAGGGCACCCTCCTCACATATTCACTCGGTTATTAGAGTCATTGGATTTTATTTTTCATAATTTATGTGAGGCAAAGGCTATGCACTTACCCAAGGTTGGGTTAATAGACCCTAATCAACCTAAGCCTAAATGCTATAAATACGATCAATATTGCATCTTTCATCGAATGAAAGGCCACAACATTGAGGTATGTTGGTCTTTCAAATATCTTGTGCAAAATATGATTGAAAGAGGTATGCTTCTTGTCAAAAATCTACAAGCACCTGATAATAAAAATATGGGGATTTACAAGAATCCTCTATTGAATCATGAGGCACCCAAAAATAATGTTGGCCAAGTCAACCAAGTATGCATCGAACCACCAACCCATGGGTTCCTTAGAATTGTCAACATTGTCATGAGAAATGTAAGGTATGAATGACCCAATAAACCTCTAGTGCCTATTATAGTCCAAGCTATACCTCCTCCAAGGCTAGCCCAGCATGTGCCAGGCCCACCAACTAGACCAATGGTAACCATAAGAAGTAGGTTGGTTCAAAACCTACAAATAACTCCAGTGAAGTTGTCAATATATGAGCTTATTCAGCAATCTCCTAAGCATGCTTATGGATATCCTAAGGTCCATAGAAGTGCAGCCTCAAGATCTCGAAGCATTTACACACTTTGTGAAGCATGTGTAATAGTATCAGGAATCGGTCATTTAATTTCATGATCATGAAGTCAAAACAATTTCCACTGTTATAGCAGACCCGTCGTTGCATATTATTGTGTGTGTGTGAATCACAAACTGTTCAAGTGGGTTTTTATTAACATGGGGTTGTCGATCAATATCATAACTACCAAGGCATTAACTTACTTGAAGTTACCCATAATTCATATCATCCCTTCCACCTTCATGTTGAGAGCATTCAATGATGCATTATGCTTGATGGTTAGCACTATAGTTTTACCTATTCATATAGGACTAAATACCATCCCCATGATGTGTCATGAAATTGAAGGTGCTATGCAATATAACATACTTCTAGGGAGACCTTGGATCAGAGAAATGTGTTGCATCCCTTCTATTCTACATAAGTGTATCAAATAGATTCATGAGGGATAGGTTCATGTGGTTCCTTCAGATGAAGAGACCTTTAAATACGTGAACCTATAATATTTGTTGGGGGAATTCATGCTCCCCTCAACACACCTGGATGTGCACCAACATCACCAATAAAATAACCATGAGGTAAAATCAAATAAGTGTGTGCTAGACCCACAAAATTTGTATCTCAAATATCAGAGTACACAATAGCTGCTCCTACTAGACCATCTGCATATGTGATGCATTAAGATAATAGGAAGTTGAAATTAAATATCGATAAAAAATATACAAAGAAAGCACCTAAGAAAATTATCATTGAAGATCCTATTCCTATGGAAGTAGAGGAAATTCAAGGAGAATTCAAGGAGGCACCTCAGCCTACTTCACCTGCATCTTTAGTAGGGTCATCTGCACAGTAAGTGACCATACATTTAGTTAATCCTAGACTAGGGGAATATATTGTGTAGAATGTGACATTCACACTGATTATCGAGACTGCATAGGGTATGGGTGGACCATGAGCCCATTGCCTTCCCATAGGGATGGTGGCGCCAATAGGAGTGTCACCTAACCAAACCAAATTCATCTATGGAGATTTAGACTAGATTGCATCTCCCATGCCCATGGATGAGGATGATAATGAACCATTCACTGTGAATGTTCATTATCTTTCTAACCCATAATATGCCATGCGATACTTTGAGTGTTACCATTGGCATGGTTATAATCTTGAACTATTAGAGTAAGGGTGTAGGAGGTCATATGAGCCACAGTATTAGTTGCCAATTTATAGGTTCAATTTAGAATACTATATTCAAGGACATGATGAACTCCTTACGGAATATCTAGACTGCCTATACCTTAGTCTAGGAATGAAGTTGACTTCAATCCTTATCACCCTAATCCCTCCATGTTTTTGAGGGATAACTAACTAATGACCTATGTCACTATAGAGCCACCCAAGAGATACCATGAAAACATCTTGGTGGAAACCAGCCCGAAGCACATTCCAAGAGCCACCTTGGACAATCAAAGCTTTGAAACTATCAACAAAATTGGTATGCATTTCTAGAATCTAGATATAGCTATGGATACCAAATAAAAATTTGCTTTTGAGGATGTGCATGTAGTATCCATCGTCGAAAGTGATGGACCAAACTATGATTCTAGAATAGATGACAATAAGTTATCCTCAAACAACAAGCAATACAAGTATGAAACCGAGTTGGCCTACTTGGGCCCTACACTCTTACATCATCTGCTACCCATGGAACAAATGGGCGATATCGAAGAGTGCTTCATATTTGAGAGTGACTATGAGGGTAAAATAGAGTGGGCCTACCTTGGGCCTAATTTTTATGATCTTCCAAATCCCATGGGTAGGGAATATAGATTCATGTATGATAGCAATCATGATGGTGGAGCTGAGTTGGCCTATCTAGGTCTTCTCAGCCTGCATCACTTATTACCTTTGGAATCGATAAATATAATCAAAGAACCCCTCGATGATGATGATGGATATCAAGAGATAGCCTACATGGGGCCTCATTTGGAGAATCACTTGATTTATCTAGGTAGAGGTAAGGATCCTTACTACGACAGTGATGACAAATATGAAATAGAGAGATCCTATTTGGTACCTCCTTACTTACATCATCGTAATGCACCTTATACTACTGAGGATATGTAAAAAGAGATCAATCTCCATCCTCATATTAGGGGAGGACCATTGAATCTCGATGTGATTTATCACATGGTGTTTCTCAATCCACCTACGTACATGGAGCTCCTTGATCCCAATGATCCCATCTGACAATATTTTGATGGACCGGATTTGAAGATTCCCATACCCCTAGAACCTCATCTCAAGGATGGAAGTTCTATTAATGTTGATTCACATCATGTGGTCCTGGAGATATGATCCATTCCATCAATATGATCTCCATTGATTTGACCACTCCACTCTACAATACAACCGATCCTTCCAAACCATTGTGTATTAATGTAGATGCTATTGATTGGGACCATGCTAATTCACCTTTGGAGCCTGAAGATTTATTCCCTAATGAAGAAATTTTGCAACCTTTCCATTTTGCACCAGGTTGTGCACATGATGTCTACCATGTTGAGAATGCTTCCAATGAGGAACCTATAAACCCAATAGTGTTGGACATTTTGAGTCCCTAAGCTAAAATGTTGTCATTGATGTCAAAAGAGCATTTAATGTCAAAAGGATCTATGAAGGGTTTTTGTGAAAACCAAGGCAGGAAAAATAAAAGGTTTTATTTAAAACCATGGACAACATATTTGATCTGGGTTTTTCTTAAAACCCAAGTTGGGCTTTCGTTTCATCGAAAAAGGTGCCCCGATGATGGAGTTATTTGAGTTTTAATATTTGGTTTAAATTTTAATTATTTAAAATTAAAATTCAAATTTAAATTTAAATGCAAAGTTTCCCATCGACGTCATCAAGCAAACATAAATTCATATTTTCGTCGACGTCTTCGAAGTGTTTTAAACACTATATAAAGGGGTGGTAAATGAATCAAAGTTTTATCCTTGCTCTTGTGATAAATGTTTGGCATTCGAATAAGTCTATGAGCTCGTGCGAATTTTGAGAAGAGAAGCAAGAAAGAAAATGACAGCGCTTGGAAAGTCAAATCGTGGTGGGAAGCGTGGTGCATTGGCAAATCATTTTGGTTTAAGGCACAAGGCAGCGCAAACACCAGGGATCGAATCCCTTGGACGATGTTTCGAAAGGCGTGTGGAAAGCGCTTTGGCGCTTTGTCTTTTGTGGAAGGTGGAGGAAGGTTTAAGGCACTTTGGGCCTTTGCCTTTCCAATGAGCGCCTAGCTCGTGTGGAATCTTAGCCGTGGCTAAGACGCTCGTGGTGTGGCAAGTCGGGGGTTCGAATCCCCTTGAGGAGGTAATTACGTTTTGCATTTAAATAATTTTTATTAGCCCTAAAGTTTGGAGTTATAAGGTAGTTAATGGAAATTAAAGTTTGTTATTAGGGTTGTGATTATTATTGCAAAGCATAATTGGTTTATGATTTATTTGATGGTTATGGAGAATTAATTTTAGGAGAAATAAGGAGTTGTTTTTTTAAAAGCAATTTTGAGAGGTTTATTATTTTTGATAAGGGTTTTAATAAAAGGGACTTTGGTGGATGTGTTTATTAACTTGGAGTAAAAAGGGTGTAATTTGAGTAATGCTTTATTTTGTGATTATTTGAAGTCCATTAACCCTTGTTTAGATTGGAAAGGAAAGTTGTGTTTAAGTGTGGCAGATTTTGTGGACAACTTATTGGCATCAAAAAGGTATGGGCACATTCTCCTATTGATTGTTTATGGTGGTTGATTTCTGAAATATCATTGGAGAGAAAAGGATTGATTGTGGTTTCCTTTGAGAAAATGATTGGTTGAATGCTTCAAGGTTTTCTGGTTTGTGAGTTGTATTTAAACCTTGTTTTATTAGCATTGTTGTTGAAGCCCATTGATGATGAAATGAACTTGAACTTGAGTTAGAAAAGAACATGAGTATCATTGCTATGTGAGACTTGTGCTTGAGCATTGTTGGAAACATTTTGAGTTGGTTAATACATGCTTGGACTAGGGTTTGTGAAAAAGGATTGTTCCTTGAGGTGATTGGTTGAGTTGAGTTGGTTAATACATGCTTGGACTAGGGTTTGTGAGAAAGGATTGTTCCTTGAGGTGATTGGTTGAGTTGAGTTGATTAAGCCTAGTCAAGTGGATGCATGTGGTTGTTCAAGTTCCTAGAAACAAACTATTCAATATTCTGATTTGAGTTGAGATTGATTTGAGTTGAGATTGAGGTTGATTTGAGTTGAGATTGAGATCTGAGTATAGAACATATAGAGTCTCTAACAATTCTCTTGATGCTTCTATTGAGTTGAGATTGGGATTTGAGTATAGAACATATAGAGTCTCTAACAATTCTCTTTATGCTTCTATGAGATTGATTTGAGATATTGATTGTACATTGAGCTTAGAACATATTGAGTCTCTAACAATTCTCTTTATGATTCTATGTGATTGAGACAAGTCTTTGAGAAGACTTGTGGAATATTTTGAGTTAAGCTTTTGTGAAATCTTGCTATGCAGATTTGAGCAAGTCCTATAGAGGACTTATTGAGCATATTTGAGCAAGTCCTAGAGAGGACTTATTGAAATTTGAGCAAGTCCTAGAAAATATTATTTGACTTATTGAGAATATTTGGACAATTTTTGTGTGAACTTGTTGAGCAGATTTGGACAAGTTCTGTGTGAACTTGTTGAGCAGATTTGGACAAGTTCTGTGTGAACTTGTTGAGCAGATTTGGACAGGTTTTGTGTGAACCTATTGAGCAGATTTGGATAGGTTTTGTGTGAACCTATTGAGCAGATTTGAGCAGGTTCTAAGTGAACCTATTGAGCAAAATTGTACTAGACCAACTGTATTATGTTTAGTGCAAGAGATTGAGTAGAACTATGCTAGACCGATTGAACTATGTTTGGTACAGTATTGAGATAAAGCTTTGGAGGTGATAGAGTATAGAGGATAGAGTCTCAGTGGATAGAGATCCAATAACTAGGACAATTGAAGATAGATCTGAGTGAGGAGTCTTCAAGTGGAGAGAGATCCACAAGTCAGTGCAGCAGAGAGACAGAGTCTTCTAGAAGATCACTAGCCAGAGCAGAAGGGGAAAGAGTTCTCCTATGGAAGAGATCCATGAACTTGAGATTTAGGGGATCAACATCTCCTTTGGATAGAAGTCCATAAACATTGTAATTTGGGAAATATTCCCAAGAGATTATTTGAGAAATATTTAGAAGAAATATTTTCTCTATGGAGGTAGCCCACACTGGGTGAACCACGTTAAAATATATGTCTCTATTATGTGTGATGATTGGTGCATTGCTTTGGTTATTGCTATTGATATTGCCATTGATTATATTGATTAATATTATTTGGGAAAGAAAAGTAAAAAGTGGTCTTATACTATTCACCCCCCTCTCAATATAAGCTTGTGTTCTTCAATTGGTATTAGAGTTGGTTCCTTCAGAAAGGGTTTAACAACTTGAAGGAAGATCTTGCAAGAACACAAATGGCAAAGAAAGGCAAGAGTAAAAGCATGAGACACAAGAAGAAAAGAACACCTATGGTCATGAAAGAAAAGGAAGATGAGTTTAATATTGTTGTGTTGGGAGGACACATGGAAATAGATTCAAGAGATGAATCAAGTAATGGAGAAATATCCAGATTGATAAAGTTTTGTACCAGTTGTGGAAAGACAGGTCATCATGCAACTTATTGTTCACAAGAAGGTGAAGAATATTTTGTCTGTGGTCAACTCGGTCATGATGCAAGTTATTGCAATGGGTTTGATAGCAGTGAAGATGAAGATGATTCTCTTAGATTTGAAGTTCTAAAGAATGAGTCAGAAAAGGATAACAAGAATAGTCGAAGTAGGTATCAAGAAGAAACTCCACTTTGGACAATAGAAGAAATTGAAGAAGAGGAAGATTCAGATAAAGAAAAGGAGGAAGCCACTCTTAAGGAACTTGTTGAATTGAAAAGAGAAAATTCAGAATTGAAGGCTCAAATACAAGAAGATGAGAAATGTAAGACAAAGCTTCTACAGGATATATCTGACTTGAGAGATAAGGTTGAAAAGGTAAGAAGAGTTGAAAAAGGTATGGTTGAACAGTCAAAGGTAAAAGAGATAGAATGTGAAAGGCTTATGGTTACTCTTGAAGAATTAAAAAGGGAGAACTCAGGATTAAGGGTCCAAGCTCAAGAAGATGAAAAAGCAAAAGCAAGGTTTTTACAGGAACTCACCAACTTCAAAATCAAAGTTGAAGAGACAAGGAAAATTGAAGAAGGTATGGTTGAAAAATTAAAGACAAAAGATCTAGAGTGTGAAATATTAGAGCATGAGATAGTTTCACTAAGGATGGAAGTAAAAGGCTCTAAGGATAAGCTACACAAGTCTGAGGAAAATTCAAGGACCTTGGAAAGGACTATCAATGCACAAAGATCATCAGTCACCATAACAGGACTTAGTTCTAAAGAAGAACAAGGGAGACAAGAAGCAGAAAAAGGAGAGCCAAGCTACTATGCGGATAATGCAAGTAAGTACTCAATTGATAGTGATGCTAGTTTTTCAGACAATGATAGAGATGAAGTCTTGTTTATGGTTGAAGAAAAAGATCCAGTTAAGAAAAAGACTCTAGTTATTCTCAAGTGTTTTAGATGTGGTAAATTTGGACATCTTGAAGATGATTGCACTAGGGATGGCTATAGTTTCAGTGATGATGATTTTGAAGATGCACTTGGTAAACCGGATGAGAATCTTCTAATGGCATTAGAAGAAGAAGAAGTGAGTGATCCTATAGAAGATAAGTCAAAAGAAAGGAATGATATGGACAAAGGAAAACAAATAGAGGACTATTCAATAGAGAATGGTTATGATCTCAAGGGAGAACTTATCTATGCTCTTGACACAGTAAAGAAGGTAAGAAAGCAACACTCTAAACTTGAAAGTCAATTTCAAGAATGTGATGAAGAAATATTACTACTCATAGAGGACTTAGAAAAGTCAAAGGCTAAGGCAAGCAAGTTCAAAGATAAGTTAGAAGCAAAGATTCTGGAATGTGAAAAGTTAACACATGAAGTTGCACTACTAAAGGAAGATCTAGAGGATTCCAAGAATAAGCTATACAAGTATGTAACCAGTGAAAAGAATGTGGATAAAATAGTCAGGATACAAAGAGGAGCATCAAACAAAATAGGTCTTGGTTCTAAACAGGTTCAAAAGAAATGGGTAGAAAAGTCTACTTCAGGTCTTGAAGAAGAAGGTACTTCAGAAGAAGGATTCTCAGAGGTAAGCGAAAGTGAAAATGAAACTTCTAAGGATGAGTCAGATTGTAGTGAGTCCAACAGGGACAATGGGCAAAGAAGATTCAGATGGAACAACAATCAAAATAGGAGACCAATGAGGTCTAGACAAGGAAGCTTCAATGGGAGATGCTTCTCATGTCACAGGTTTGGGCACATGGCTTCACAATGTAGGTCACATGAAAGACAGGTATATGGAAGAGAACAACTTTTCCAAGGATATTGCTATTCATGTAATGAGTTTGGTCACAAGGCAATGAATTGCAGGATTCATGACAGAAGAGGATATGGCTTCACTAGGAGAAATCCTAAGATAGTTGCACATCCAAGGAATAATAACATTAAGTGTTATAAGTGCAATAATGATGGTCACATAGCAATATGGTGTAGAGAAAATATTCCAAAAATAGGCATGAACAGGAACAGGAACATGAACATGAACAGGAACAGGAATATGAACAAGAACAGGAACAAGAACATGAAAAACAAGAAGATGAACAAGAACAGAGACTCAAAAAAGAAAAGAGACTCAGAGAAGAATGAGAACAAGAATAGGTACAAGAATAGGAACATGGATGAGAACAAGAACAGGAACAGGAACAGGGATGATGACTTGGAAAGAAACAATGAGAGGATTCAACAAAAAGGAAGAGGAAAAGACAAAGGCAGAGAACAGTGCTTTTGGGGAGTAGAAATACTCCCACCCTAGAATTAACCACCTCATGTGGAGGTGGGGGAGGGGCTAAGCTAAGAGGCTTAATTCTTAGCCCCGAGCCCCAAAGGTGACCCTTTGCCATTGATGTCAAAGGGGGAGAGATTTGTGTATTATGGGGAGAGTTTTTGGATATGAGGAGAGATTTGATATCTGAGAGAGCATTGAGCCAGGGGGAGCAAAGTCCTAGGGGGAGCAGAAAAGAAGGTCAAAATTTAGTAAAAGGATTTGGGTTGCCATCAATGACAAAGGGGGAGATTGTTGGACATTTTGAGTCCCTAAGCTAAAATGTTGTCATTGATGTCAAAAGAGCATTTAATGTCAAAAGGATCTATGAAGGGTTTTTGTGAAAACCAAGGCAAGAAAAATAAAAGGTTTTATTTAAAACCATGGACAGCAGATTTGATCTGGGTTTTTCTTAAAACCCAAGTTGGGCTTTCGTTTCATCGAAAAAGGTGCCCTGGTGATGGAGTTATTTGAGTTTTAATATTTGGTTTAAATTTTAATTATTTAAAATTTAAATTCAAATTTAAATTTAAATGTAAAGTTTCCCATCGACGTCATCAAGCAAACATAAATTCATATTTCCATCGACGTCTTTGAAGTGTTTTAAACACTATATAAAGGGGTGGTAAATAAATCAAAGTTTTATCCTTGCTCTTGTGATAAATGTTTGGCATTCGAATAAGTCTATGAGCTCGTGCGAATTTTGAGAAGAGAAGCAGGAAAGAAAATGATAGTGCTTGGAAAGTCAAATCATGGTGGGAAGCGTGGCGCATTGGCAAATCATTTTGGTTTAAGGGACAAGGCAACGCAAACACCAGGGATCGAATCCCTTGGATGGTTTTTGGAAGGCGTGTGGAAAGCGCTTTGGCGCTTTGTCTTTTGTGGAAGGTGGAGGAAGGTTTAAGGCACTTTGGGCCTTTGCCTTTCCAATGAGCGCCTAGCTCGTGTGGAATCTTAGCCATGGCTAAGACGCTCATGGTGTGGCAAGTCGGGGGTTCGAATCCCCTTGAGGAGGTAATTACGTTTTGCATTTAAATAATTTTTATTAGCCCTAAAGTTTGGAGTTATAAGGTAGTTAATGGAAATTAAAGTTTGTTATTAGGGTTGTGATTATTATTGCAAAGCATAATTGGTTTATGATTTATTTGATGGTTATGGAGAATTAATTTTAGGAGAAATAAGGAGTTGTTTTTTAAAAGCAATTTTGAGAGGTTTATTATTTTTGATAAGGGTTTTAATAAAAGGGACTTTGGTGGATGTGTTTATTAACTTGGAGTAAAAAGGGTGTAATTTGAGTAATGCTTTATTTTGTGATTATTTGAAGTCCATTAACCCTTGTTTAGATTGGAAAGGAAAGTTGTGTTTAAGTGTGGCAGATTTTGTGGACAACTTATTGGCATCAAAAAGGTATGGGCACATTCTCCTATTGATTGTTTATGGTGGTTGATTTCTGAAATATCATTGGAGAGAAAAGGATTGATTGTGGTTTCCTTTGAGAAAATGATTGGTTGAATGCTTCAAGGTTTTTTGGTTTGTGAGTTGTATTTAAACCTTGTTTTATTAGCATTGTTGTTGAAGCCCATTGATGATGAAATGAACTTGAACTTGAGTTAGAAAAGAACATGAGTATCATTGCTATGTGAGACTTGTGCTTGAGCATTGTTGGAAACATTTTGAGTTGGTTAATACATGCTTGGACTAGGGTTTGTGAAAAAGGATTGTTCCTTGAGGTGATTGGTTGAGTTGAGTTGGTTAATACATGCTTGGACTAGGGTTTGTGAGAAAGGATTGTTCCTTGAGGTGATTGGTTGAGTTGAGTTGATTAAGCCTAGTCAAGTGGATGCATGTGGTTGTTCAAGTTCCTAGAAACAAACTATTCAATATTCTGATTTGAGTTGAGATTGAGGTTGATTTGAGTTGAGATTGAGATCTGAGTATAGAACATATAGAGTCTCTAACAATTCTCTTGATGCTTCTATTGAGTTGAGATTGGGATTTGAGTATAGAACATATAGAGTCTCTAACAATTCTCTTTATGCTTCTATGAGATTGATTTGAGATATTGATTGTACATTGAGCTTAGAACATATTGAGTCTCTAACAATTCTCTTTATGATTCTATGTGATTGAGACAAGTCTTTGAGAAGACTTGTGGACTATTTTGAGTTAAGCTTTTGTGAAAGCTTGCTATGCAGATTTGAGCAAGTCCTATAGAGGACTTATTGAGCAGATTTGAGCAAGTCCCATAAGAGGACTTATTGAGCTATTTGAGCAAGTCCTAGAGAGGACTTATTGAGCAGATTTGAGCAAGTAGATTGAGATTTAAAGTTGGAACTTTTGAGCATATTTGGACAAGTTTTATGTGAACTTGTTGAGCAGATTTGGACAAGTTTTGTGTGAACTTGTTGAGCATATTTGGACAGGTTTTGTGTGAACTTGTTGAGCAGATTTGGATAGGTTTTGTGTGAACCTATTGAGCAAATTTGGACAAGTTTTGTGTGAACCTGTTGAGCAGATTTGAGTAGGTTCTAAGTGAACCTATTGAGCAGAATTGTACTAGACCGAATGTACTATGTTTAGTGCAAGAGATTGAGCAGAACTATGCTAGACCGATTGAACTATGTTTGGTACAGTATTGAGACAGAGCTTTGGAGGTGATAGAGTATAGAGGATAGAGTCTCAGTGGATAGAGATCCAATAGCTAGGACAATTGAAGATAGATCTGAGTGAGGAGTCTTCAAGTGGAGAGAGATCCACAAGTCAGTGTAGCAGAGAGACAGAGTCTTCTAGAAGATCACTAGCCAGAGCAGAAGGGGAAAGAGTTCTCCTGTGGAAGAGATCCATGAACTTGAGATTAGGGGATCAACATCTCCTTTGGACAGAAGTCCATAAACATTGTAATTTGGGAAATATTCCCAAGAGATTATTTGAGAAATATTTAGAAGAAATATTTTCTCTGTGGAGGTAGCCCACACTGGGTGAACCACGTTAAAATTTGTGTCTCTATTGTGTGTGATGATTGGTGCATTGCTTTGGTTATTGCTATTGATATTGCCATTGATTATATTGATTAATACTATTTGGGAAAGAAAAGTAAAAAGTGGTCTTATATTGTTCACCCCCCTCTCAGTATAAGCTTGTGTTCTTCAAATAGAGTGACATCCACTTGATCCCTACACCTTATCACATTGAGGAGGGATCCCATATGTCAGTAGAGGAAAACTTTGAAGTGGATATCATTAATGATCCCACTAATCCTAAGAAGGTTAAATTTAGAGAGAGATTGACTCCTGATGAGTGTGCCAACCTCATCCCTCTACTAAAAGAGAGACCTGATCTTTTTTTTTGGACTTATAAGGATATTTCTTGTCTATATCCAAAATTGTTTACTCATAACATTTTTCTAGATCCATCAAAAAAACCATTCAAGTAGAAACTTAGGAATATGCATCCAATAGTAGCCTTAATGGTTAAGGACAAGTTGCAAAAGCTGTTGTATGTAGAGTTTGTCATATCCATAGACTATCTAGAATGGGTATCAAATATGGTGTCTATAGAAAAACTTAAATGAAGGATCCATATATGTATGGATTTCAAAGACCTAAATAGGGCAACACCAAAGGATTTATTTCCATTTCCAAACATAGATGCTCTCATAGATGCAACTATGGGTCATGAGATGCTCTCCTTAATGGATGGTTTTTTTGGTTACAACCAAATTCAAATTAAGCCTAAATACCAGCATATAACTATGTTCATAATGCCATGGGAGACATTATATTAGAAAGTTATGCCATTCAGTCTAAATAATTATGGTGCTACATATCAGCGGGCTATGACATATATCTTTCATGACTACATGCATAAGATCTTAGAATATTATATCGATGAATTATTGGCAAAGTTATTGCTATGTGAAGAGCATGCAAAGGTCTTGATAAAGGTCTTTGATCACCTGATAGAGCATAATTTTAGGTTGAATCCTAAGAAGTGTGTATTTGGTGTAACTTCAAGAAAAATCTTAGGATTCATCATTTAAAAATGAGGCATTGAAGTTGACCTAGAAAAGTTTAAGGCTATTTTATAAATGCATCCTCCCATAAACATCAAGGAATTAAGAATCCTATAGGGCAAAGTAGCATCCATAAAGTGATTTATCACACAATTAATGGATAAATGTCAACCCTTGAATCAACTGCTACACAAGGAGGTCCTATTCAAGTGGGACAAGGACTATCAAGTAGCCTTTGCTAAGATTAAACAATACCTAGCAACATCGCTAGTGCTAGCTCTACCAAGGCCAGATGTACCATTTTTGCTATATATATCGAAAACCAACTTTACACTAGGGACCATGTTAACCCAAAATAATATGCAAGACAAATAAAAAGCCATATATTACATTAACCGAACCTTTGTGAGTTATGAGCTAGGATATGCATACGTGGAAAAGTTGTGTTTAGCAGTAGTATTTGCTATAAATAAATTATGGCACTATATGTTAAGTCATACAACGTACGTCATATAAAAACAAAATCCTTTGCAATATATGATGAGCAAGACATCATAATACATGTACTATAAAGTGGATCATGCTACTGATAGAATTTGATCTAGAATTCATTATCTATAAGTCCATCAAGGGACAAGTCATAGCTGATAAATTGGTTGAGGCACCTCTTGAGAATAGTAGGCCCCTCATCATAGATCTTCCTAATGATGTAGTATTTTCTTTATCAAAATTTCCCAAACCTGAGGGATTAGATAACAAATCTTATATGACCTTTTTCTTTAATAGTTCAAAGTATGAGCAAGGGGGTGGTGCAGGAATAGTATTGTTCATGCCACATGGTGCTCCAATGCCCTTGTCAATTAAACTGGACTTTCCTTGCACTAAAAATAATTTTGAATATGAAGCCCTAATTTTGGGTCTCCAAATAGCTATCACCATGAAGATCAAAAGGCTAAATATCTTTGGTGATTCACTTCTCATTGTTAACCAAGTTAAGGGACTATTTCAATGTCGATGTCTAGTATTGAAAGCTTACAAGGATCTTGTTGACACAAATCTAGCTCAACTGGAATGGTATGACATCAAGGCCATCCCTCGTTTGTCCAATATATTTGTAGACACAATGGCATCTTTGGGATCTTTAATTTTCTCAAAATTCATCTGTTGATTTCACTACCATCCACATTAAAATGTTGTCACATTCTATTGTGCAATGTGAATCTTTGGATAACAAAGATTCAATCAACATGATTCATGTAGAACCAAACCATGAATGGTTCTACAGAGCCAAAGACTTTCTCAAGAGAGCATCCTAGGGATCTATGATCTCATGAGATCCAATGGGGAGTGGTATTACCATTCACCATAAATTTGTTTCCTAGTATATATTTGAAAATGTGTAACCATAGGGGGAACATGTTGTATTTTCAATCAAGGCCAAAGCTTATCATAATTGGACGTCATATATATAGTACTTCCTTAGACTTGGTATAATCCCATAGGGATTTTTGTGTGCCACAAGATGCACATTTAAATATAAATCAACAAAGTATGTCTTGTTAGAAGACATCCTATACCGTAGAAGTTATGATGGAGTTCTTCTTCATTTTCTTGAGCCCCAAGAGTCAACTTGGGCAATTTTGTAAACTCACAATGGTACTTGTGGTGGCCATTTCAGTGGCATGGCTATAATAAAGTGCATCATTTGCATGGGTTATTATTGGCCCATTATGGAGAACTATTGCAATATGTATGTCAAGAAATGTGTTAAATGTTAGTATCATGCTAATATTACACACTTGCCATCAAAGGCCTTATAGCCCATTCAAGCAGCTTGGTCATTTTCTTAGTGGGTATTTTATCTCATCAATAAGATCTCTCCTCCATCATAAGGTTGAAATACATTCATTATTATGGTTACTGAGTATTTTACTAAATGGGTGGAATCCATTCCCTTAACAATGACAACTAGAGCATGTATTACTAATTTTATACTCACCAATATCATAATTTGTGTTGGGATAGCATCCAAGATAGTTTTAGATAATGGAACTTCATTAAATAATAAAACTTTAAGGGCTTTAACATCCAAATATATGATTAAACACAATTTTGTGACTCTATATTATCTGCAAGCAAAGAAACAAGTTGAAGTTTCAAATAAGATAGTGGTTTCCATCTTGAAAAATATAGTACAAGAACACCACAAATATTGGCACATTCAAGCTGCCCCTTGCATTATGGGCTTATAGGACTAGCATTTGGACACCCATTGGGGCAACTCCATGTTCACTAGTATATGTTAATGAGGCCATTATACCCCTAGAGTTGGAAATTCCAATGTTATGCGTCGCATTGAAAGAGTTTATTGATGATGACACCGCACTATAAGCTCACCTAGATCAATTGATGCTACTTGATGAACATCACATGAATGCCCTTGAGCACCTCCACATTTATCAAGAGTGCTTAAAATGATCTTACAATAACAAAGTCCATCTGAGATACTTTGAGGGTGGTGATCTTGTGCTGAAAGAGAACCAACATAACTCAAATTTACTACTAGAACTATGAGAGAAACTTACGGTTAACTGGTTGGGTCCTTATATGATCTCTGAGAAGATAGGACTTGGTACATATCACTTGATATTTTTGGAAGGAATTTAAGAGCCTGAACCTCACAACATCCTTCATCTTAAAGTGTTTTATGCCTAAAACCATAAAAATGCTCCAAAGGCATCTATAAGCCCTTTGGTCAATTTCAAAAAGGCTCCAAAGGCATCTATAAGCCCTTTGGACAATTTCAAGAGGCTCCAAAGGCATCTATAAGCTCTTTGGTCAATCTCAAAAAGGCTCCAAAGGCATATATAACCCCTTTGATCAAAGCAAAAGGTTCTAATGATTTCTAAAATCCCTTGGTCAAAAATATAAAATCCAAAAACATTGCAAAATATAAAATTCAAAAATATTTTGCATCATTGCATTTTCAATTACATGTTGCATTTCATTTACATTATGCATTTCATTTTGCATTCATTCAATTGCATTGCATTAGGCATTTCCATTTGTCACACATTGCATTAGGATAGGTTGTGTTTGCAATCTTACAAATGACACCACGTTTGTGTTTCAATCATGCATCTTTACATTTTTTATCATTCATCACCCTTGTGAGTAAATGTGTTTTTCAACACAACCCATTTTGTTGCTATGAAGAATATACTAGGGTTTTTTGGTCATTCAACCATACCTAGTGGTCTTCTCAAGAGTTTGGTAGAAAAATTGCTTTGCTTATGTAGATGAGGTCTAGTTCTAATAGTACTTAGCATATCAAGATCCTATCACTAATAAAAAAAATTTAACAATCCTACTTGGGAGGAGGAATTATGAAGCTGTGAAGTGATCCAGGTCACCTTGAGTGAAAGGTTTTGTTACTTGCTTTTTTGTGAGGAGCAATGGTCTAGGTTAGTGGTCATTGGCAAAATGACGATCACCCCCCTACCCAAATAAATCCCTTGCTTACAAATGAAGGAGAAAAATTCCACATTCAATCATCAAAATTTCAAGTTCAAATAAAATCCAAAGCAAATCAAGTTTAAAATCCATATCCCGATTCAAATCCCTTGCTCAAGATAAAAAGAAATAGAAAAAATAATTAAAAAATAAAAATGGTAGCAATGGGCTGAAATAATCCCACCTATAATTGAAGGGGTAGTTCTAAGCAATTTTCAAATGGGATAGCTTGGGGTGGCCTAGATTGATTAGTGGTCTAGTTTGACTAAGTTCAAACCTAGGATCGGATAAAATATTTGAGGATCCCCAATACAACAATGGGCTGAATGAATCCCGCTTGGCACTGGGGTATGCTTATGCCTTATCTAATATATTCATTTGCACACATAGGGGTAATGAATAGCTGGGTCATTTGGAGTAAAATTTATGTTTTCAAAATTCTATTAAGTTAGTATACAGCTTTTGATGAATCAACTAGGGTGTTTCAGTCTCATGGAAAACCTCAAAAATTCCCAAATAGCAACAACCAATTTTCATGCAATAATCAAAAATAAAATTATCTTTTATGAGAGTTTGTTTATTAGAATGAGTTGTTATATATATTAGATACCGGATGGATGTCATAAATGATATTTAAATGGCCACTTATTATGTTACTTATATTCTTTTAATTTACAAAATCTTATAAATAGAAACAATACATCATTGCATCTCACATAAGGGTGTACAATTTATCAAAATTTTACAAGTATATAGCAATTACAATTCATGATTGTTATACATTCTGTGGTGTTATCCATTAGATTGTTAAATTCAATTACATTCATACATTATGTTTTAAGTGATTAAAACATACATGTCATTGGCATAGCATTCATCATAGAAAAATTATGCAATACATACATGGCATAAACTATGTCATAAGTAGCATAAATTAAATGCATACAAGTGAAGCAAATCATACATGCATTTAACATCAAAATATAGCATTCATATGCATCCATCATAATTAGTCCATCTACATACATAATTCATAGCATCTAATCATCTATCGCATAGCTATCTAGTGCATGTCATCCATACATCACATCATATAGCATTAAATCAATATAAGTATTGCATCCATGTGCATAACATAAACATAAAATACCAAAAATAAAGTACACATGTAATGATATGAACTACCATATATATATATATATATATATATATATATATATTGTGTGTGTGTGTGTGTGTGTGTGTGGGTGTGTGTGTGTGTGTGTGTGTGTGTGTGTGTGTGTGTGTGTGTCAAGTGTACATCATAGTGGGGTACATCAAAATACTTGCATGCTACAACTATGTAGGTCCTCAGATCTTACACCAAAATGGTACAAAAAGTAGTAAAATTTATGTTATGGCAATGTGCTAGATCTAGATTGTACCCCCTGATCCACCTATGTTGGATCTATCTCTGGCTCCCTTAGCTCCATCCCTAGGGTCCTGCTCTAGAGCCTGCTTTGGAACCTATTGTGGGTCTTGTTGTGGATATTGCACTCAAACTATACCAAATATGCCTAGTACACATGATACAACCCTCTAGCTAGATTGTGAGCTAGACTGGCATGTCTCCCTGGTCCTGGTCCTACTCCTGTGTGTCCTTGTAGTAGTGGTCCTCTCCAAAACCTACCCACATAGCAACCTGATTACACCCTCCATCTAGGAATTGTGAGCTACATCCATTGTATGTTGATCATTAACTTCCTCCATGAGGGTACATAGCTGCCTAATCTCTACCATTGGGTCAAAACCTACTTGCATTGAAGTATATGGTACCGTGAGAGGTGCCATGATAACCTGTGAAGGTGAGGGATCTCCCCTTGCGTCCCTAAGTAGGTCTCACTCAGTAGTCACTACACCTAGCTTTGCCTATAGAAGATCACACTCACCAGTGATCTTCCCAATATTGGTGTCTACTATAGCCACCTATTCCTAGAGAGCTACCCTATCCTCCTCATAGTCATGCCACTACCTCTAGCCATGAGCTAGCTTGACCTCTAGAGTGGTGATACTAATGTATCTATGTAGGAGCTAGGTGTAGAGTCTCCTAATATAAGTTTGTAGGTTGGTAATATGTGCCCTCAGTTATCCAACCTCGCTATCAAGATATGTCTCACCCTCCTTGAATGCCTCCTCCTCTACCTTTGCTTGTGGGCACTCCTCTATAGTGGCCCCTACACCCCATGCACCCTTGGTCCTTTGACAGACCCTATATCCATGAGGGTCCACCTCTGAGCCCTATGTACCCTCTACTATAAATTCATTCGCTAGTCATCCTAGAGGTCCCTCTCCATGCCACTGTAGGCTAGACTACCATGTATCATAGTCAGCAGTAGTGCCTACATCCACCAAGCCTGACTCTTAAAAGTCATCATCATCATCCCCTAGTGGAGGCACTAGGGCCAGGTCAAGTACCTCTCTAGTACCAGGTTTTTGTAGATAGTAGGCACATCTAGGACATCTTATTGAATCCAAAACTACCTTAGGATGTGAGATAAGTGATCATACTCATGCATATTGACCTTACGATTGATAATCCATCTATATCTACACATTCGATGTAGGTATCTATCCACCTCTAGCCAGGTTGGGCAGTCCATGTATGGTTTCCACACTATTTTCTTGAGGTAGAGTTGTGAAAATTGGCCAATGTAGTGGTCCAAGTCTCCCACATGAGACCTACTCTTGAAGCGCTCTTGCTTCCAAGGCCAGCAGGCTGCATACCACTAACGATCCTTAGTGATAGTAGTGATCTCTAGTGGCAAATCTACAGGGCACTCTATCAGAATATGCTACCAACCCCAAATCTAAAAAATCATACTACAGTCAATGCCCACTCTACTATGGTGTGTAATATGGAATAGCTCAGGATAGAGTTGCACTAGAAAGGTACTCCCCCATGATAGAATGAGGGGTCACTCGATCGAGCTGAGTATAACCTCCCTAGTCCTATCCAGGAGGTTATAGGGGAACCTCACACCTGATGAGTCTAGGAGGACTATCTGGATGATAAGGTGCATAAACACAACCTCCCATTATGAAAATAATCTAACCCAGTGCCACTCCTTGATGTGGATGACTTCATGATCAATTTGGACCTATGTTGCAATGATTTGTCCACCAAAAATTACATCAAGCATGGCCTTCTTGGTTGTGGTAGGAGAGGAGGTGATGGGCTCACCATCGGTAGGCAAGCGTAAGATGTGGTAAATATCCTCCAAAGTCACAATCATTTCACCTATTAACAAGTGAAATGTATTTGTCTATGCATCCCAATGATAGGCCAATGCAGTCATGTATGCCTGATCTACTTTGATGGTGGGGATGTCCAGGACATAACCAAACCCCATAGCAAAAAACCACTCCCGCTCCCCATCAGTGAGAGTGTAGTGGAAGTTTCAAAGGAGATCGGTCTCCCTCACTCTGGAAATCAAGGACCGAGTGAAAGTAATCAAATAAATAAGGAAAAAATAAGCTAAAATATATATAATAAAAAATCACTAAAAAATGTCAAACAAATCTAAAAACTCATAAAAATGCAAAAACATGCATAAACATGATCAAAAATTTCAAAAACAATAAAAAAGCACTTCAAAAATGCAATAAATGGCATTAATTGCCTAGAAAATTCAAAAAAATTAAAAAATTTGAAAAAAATTTCTAAAGTTTTTGAACCATGGGTCGAAAGTGGTGATCAAAAAAGTGACCATTGGGATTTAAATCCCACTACAACTGACATCCGCGGTCCCCAATCTACCAATTTGGAACCACGTCTACCACCCACAGCTAAGGAACATGACCATTTTTAGGGTCATTTCCTTCCCCAAATAAACCCCCAAAAAAAATTAAGCCCTCCCCTCTAACCTAACCTATGCTAAACCTAACTAGGGTGAGGTTCGTTATCGATAGTTTAATGTGGTTCATTTAACCCATTACTTAGTGTGGTTAATTTTTAATCTGGTAATTTGCTTGCATGGTCTCAATTTTTGAGTTACCTTGATGGCATTGGCTCCTCCACTGGTCAAAGCCTTTGACTGGTTAGCCATCTGGATGGGTGTGAACTAAATAGGTCAAGTTTACAATAGCATTTCGTATCAGAATTCATTGTTTACCTCTTAGAGCTCTTAGTTTTACTGTCAGTTTCAGGTAAATAATGAAATTTTTCAAAGGGGAAAATTTTATATAATTTTTGAATTCGGTTCAAACCGTGCATGACAATTGTGGTCCCCAAATTAGGGTTTTCCACCCACGGATCTAAGCCACGGTCAAGGAAATTGGACTTTTTAACCACTTTTGACAGACGTGGTCAGCAAACTATAATAAATTCTCCCAATTCCCACCATGGAGAGCCTTAAAAGGTCAAATTAAAAATTTTCACCAGACTAGAATTACCACAGGAAACATAAAATAAGCATATTTGGTGATGCAAAATCATCATAATGAGCCAAACAAAGCACAACGACATTGGAAAATGTCATCATAAGGTAAAATAGAATAACTGGTTGAGATTATAAAGTACATTCAACCAAGGTCGTCGATATGGAAATCCTTTCTTTGATCACCCCACCTCCTAGCCAATAAAAGAAAAAATTCAAAATTAACAAAAAAATCAAATAAATCAAAAGCCAAATGCACCTCGTATTCAGTAATTTACCCTATACACTTGGCGGTTGTAGTGACTTGCACTCCATGCAATCCGACAAGATGAGTAAATTACCATAAGGAAATTTGGGGCAAATCCATCATTGTGGAACTGCTATGTTTCATTTCAATCCCTAAGAAGGCCTAGATGGTCGGACTACTCCAAGGGAATGAGATATTCATCGTAATTCCCCTATGAAATTTTTAGCAAATCATCAATATTATGATTCAACACAAGCATAATTGGAATTGCTATCATCTTGATTTCCTAATAATGCCATAGTGGCCAGACTACTCCATAGGATAGAGGTGTACAATTACTATTTACAGTTGAAATCATAGCTGATTAGGCCTTGCCAAGTATTCAATTGCTAAATCTTAAATTTGTTCAAGATCATTCATAGTGGTCAAGCAACATTGTCACTTCATTCAATTGTCATTACCCTCATCGACTCATTTCTTGAGGGGGTAGTCATAATATCAAATCATAATCAAAGTCAATAGAAGATCCCTTGATCATAGATCCCTAGATCTTTTCAAATTGTGTTCGTCCTTGCGAATCATTGCCAACAACTATCATAAGCTTACCCTTATGTTGGGGCAAATAGCATATATGATAGTTAGTTTGTAGCTCTCCTCCTTTAATTTATATAGGCCTAACTCCTATTGTAGCACCAAAGCTACCCGAATGCCTGATGATGAGAGCAAGCCCTTTCAAATTTAAGCCTTCCATCTAGTTGGAAGTAATGATTCTATGATGTGCATCCTTTTGTTGGACCTGGGGCATCTAATGTTGATCATATCAATGATCATCATCCAACCTATGACATCATTTTAGGAGGTCTATTTTTTCTCAACGTTGTTCGATCTCACAATGCATCTCAAAAGGGGCATTTGTAGACACCTAAAACACGTCATGTCGAGATGACTACTCATATGGGACATGCTATAAGACCATATGGAAGACCTTGGATAAATACCAAGGTATAGCAATGGTTTTTACCACTCATTTGGGCACCTTTGCCTAGTCAGTGCTAACCGTTGCTGACACCCATGATTAGCAAAGCTAACCGTGCCTGTCAGCCGTGGTCAGGACTTAGAGTCAGTTGGCCTTCATCCGACCCAAAATTGGTTGCAACGACAAATTGGTTGCAGATTGGAGCGGTATGAGCGAGGAAGATTTTAGATCCTTCCATAAAATAAGCTCAATCACCCAATCTTGATCTTGGCTTCCTCATGAAGCCACCCCAAGCCCTTGGCACTTGCTAAAAAATTCCCCTTCAAATTGGGGAAAAGAGAGAGAGAAGCATAAGCAATTGAGCCATGAAGCCTTGTTGAATTGCATACTCATTCACATGCATCAAGAGGAACACTTTTGCTACCCAATTGAATATCACATTACCATGGAGGTCCTAGGAGGATAGGAGAGCCAAGAAATGCTAATCTATGCAATTCATGCACCAATTGAGCCATTCAACCACAAAATTTATCAGAGGACATATAGGTGACCCTTGATCATCAATTTGGCAAGGAGAATTAGATATTTTACCTTGATTTGGAGGGCAAACATTCTTCAGGCTCAGCTACGACTTTTAGCCATGGTGAATAGTGCTCACCACTTGAAGGACTCGAAGCCAAAGGGTAATCCCTAATATCCTTGTTTTCTATTTTGCAATATGTATAATTAGGTTAGATTAATCATTTTGTAGATTCAATTCAGTATTCTAGAGACTTCTAACCGATAGATTAGGAGTTAATTGCAATTTCCTTTCATTATTGTAGTGTAGGTATAATGAATCTTTTTCATGCTTTCATGTCTTTAATTGATTAATTAGAAGCTTAGATAGATGCATATTAGTTTATTTTATGTTTCTAATGGTATATTATCATGATTTAAGTCAATTTACATGCATTTAATTAGTTTCTTGATTTCTTGTTATCATGTTATCTTTTGGCATAATACCCCTTAAAAGCCTCATCAAGAGAGGTCTCCTTTGTTTCTAATGTTTCTTGTTGTTTATTGCACGTAGTACTAATAGGGTTTTGGGATGCAAGGTAACAAATACCTCTAATCATGGAGAAGAGGGTCATCGACACCCTAGAGCAGTTCGTGTCATCCTAAAAGGCACTTGGAAATCACACCTACCCTTGCAAGGGAAACATTACATCCTATTGTAACTATTGTATCAAAATTATTATCCCTAAGAGGGATGTACTTGTAATTTGAGTTTTGCTTCAAATATAATAGAATAAAGCATATTTTTCTTGTCAATTTCTTGTTCTTGTATGCATTTTGTATTTCTTGTCAATTCTTACAATAGGAACCAATAAGTGTGAGCCTTTTTGGATCATACATATAGAATATAGAACAATTTGTTTTATATAACTTGAACTATCACTTCAACACATCAACTTGACTAGGCTCAACCAACTTTACTCAATCAATCAAGTAATGAGTTAATACTTACTCACAAACCCTAGTCCAAGCATATGAACACTCACTCAACTTTTTCCAACAATGCCTATCAACCAATCTCACATAACAATGATACTCATAATCTTTACAAACCCTAGATCAAATTCTTCACTCAATCAATCACTTCAACAATAATGCTTATCAAACAAAGTTTATAGAATTTACTTCCATTTTATAAAACTCACCAACTCAATAAGGAAAACTTAACTAAGTCCTTTTCACTCCAATCTTGTTTTCAGAAAAATCACAACCAATCAATTATTTCAATCAAGGAAGGATATGCCCATACCTTTTACTTGTTGAAGAATAAACTTCAAAATCTATCTTAATTATAACCACTTTCTTTGCCAAGAAAAAAGGTTAAATAACAAGAATTATCACCCTAACACCTCTTCAAAATATTTCTTCAATACAAAAATAATATCCAAATACACCTTATAATCTCCAACACCCTTGAATCTCAAAAATAAACTTTCCTTACTTCCTTATAACTCCTTAACACTTAAAAATTCAATCTAGAAATAAAAGTTTTGCATTCCCCTTTAACTCCCCTAAACAACTTATAATCAAATCAATTATGTAAAAACTTTAATCAATATAAACCCTTGAAAACAAAAAATTATTTGCCCTTTTTAATTTTCGTAATCCAAGACAAATCTCACAATGCACATACCTCAATAGTGCTGCCCAAAAGTCCTTGGCGGGATTTAAACCATCATTGGTTCTCCCCTAAGCGCTTTCACAGTGCTCATACCCACCAAATAGGTTGTGTGGATCCATAAGAGCCAAAAGGCACTACCATGCCTTTGACCTTCTCCCTTGAACAATGCAACCTAAAAAAAATGAACTTTCCTTCATCCAAAATGGCGTGTGAGATTCAAACCATGCACCAGGCACCTAGCATGCATCTCACACAGCCCTTGGCTATCAACTCAGCTACGAGGGGCTTTGAATATTTTTTAGAGGCTAGTCACACTTTTCCTTTTCTTTGCTTGAATACACATGCAAAAATCACACTTCTCTTTTGCACAAGCCAAAAACTTTCACATGGATAATTTTCCAAATGCCAACTTTGGCATTATTTAAATGCAACCTTTAGCTTATTTCAACGTTGGAGATTATTCGAATTTAGTTTTAATTCAAATATTAAAGTTAATTTTAAATATTAAATAGATATTTAAATTAACCTTAGCAACCATAATTATTTAAATTAAAATCTCTTTGTGGGTTTTTCCAACTTGTTCCTTGATATTTTTAAACACAAATTTTTATCCAAAATAATAATAATAAAATATTATTATTTAATTTTAAACTTGCTTCTCCTTCTTTTGATCTTTATTCTTTTAACCCTCTAGGGTATATAATATTTAAAATTAAATATTATAAGCTACTACTTTTCAAGACCTTCTTGCTCTTGGAAGAAATAATTAATGTCCTCAAAGATCACAACATAGCACAACAATGCTTTTGACATCAATGGCAATAAACATTCCTCAAAATGTCCAATAATCCACAGACTCTTTAAAAGTAACACAAACTAATTAAGGCCAAGGATAGCCTTATTCTCCATGATTGGAGGTATATGATGTCTTGAACTCCTTAAAAATTATTAGGTCCTATAAACCCTGCATTCAAGAAACAATAAGAAATGAGTTAATGACAAAGGAGGTGTCTCTTGATGAGGCTTTTGAGACAATTGCATTAATTGATGATAAAGAAAGCAATAAAACATGTAAATCTATGAATATATGCAAGAAATTATCAAATTAATGTAAATCATGTGAAGAAAGCATGAAATCTAGCAATTAGGAAGCCTAATTAACCATTAGAACTTGAAAAACATGAAACTAGTCTAAATTGATAATTGCAAGGAAATGAAGCAAATCTACCTCTAATTCCTAAATTAACTGGTCAAATATCTACTAAAATATTAATATATGCTAGACTAAGCTAATTGCATAACTAAAAATTTAAATCTAATGCTAAAACAAAGGAAACAAAATATCAAACCCTCACTGTGGTTCTGTGGAATAGTTGGCACTGTTAACCGCAGTTGATAGCTACAGTTGAGCTAAAAGTGTTCTTGCTCTTGTAATCAGGGCTTGTATCTTCAATCTTCTCTATGTTATTAATGATCAAGGGTCACATATATGTCCTAATATGGATTGGTGGTTGAATTGAGATTCGTGTTTGATTGGATTGAATTTATGATTGTGCTTCTTATTCCTTTGAAAGCTCCATTGACGGATTCATGCTCATCACTCCACAATTGGGCAGCATTTTGACTCTCCTCAAGGGGTTATCAATTTGCTATCCATTTTGGTAGAGCTTCACTACGTTCAAATGAAAACTTCTATTGACTTCTCTTTAATTTTGAGGGGATCTTATAGGACTCCTAATCCCTAATCTTGGCTTGCTTGGGAAGCCAAGATCAAGATCCAGGAGGTTGGATCATTTGGGAAGAAAACTCTCAAAGCTTCCCTACCCAAAACTATTTGAATATTTGTTTCTCATATCATTGTAACCGAATTTGGCTTGGCCCAAGATTCAAAATAGTTTTTGTACTAGTCGTGGCTTTGAGGCATAACTAGCTCTATGAGCCATAGGTGTCAGCTGCGGCTAAGGCTGAGTTGGACAAATCTACCCAAATTGAGTGGTTAAAACCATTGCTTCACCTTGAATTTGTCCAAGATCCTTCATATGGTCTATTATCATGTCCCATATGAGTAGTCATCTCGAAATGATATGTTTTAGGTGTCTACAAATCAATATTAAGAATTGAACTAAAAGTGAGGATCATGCAATGACTAATAAGTTAGGTAATTCTTCATATGAAGACAAGAGATACGGACCCAACAACGAAGGTGTGTCATAGTTAGAAGAATGTATTGAATATGAAGTCTAATAAGATAGTAGACTCTTCCATTAGAAAATGGAAGAATATAAAATATTTTTGCCCACCTTCCTTTGCATACAAGCAAAGGAGAACAAAGAAATCCATGTTAAAATTAGTGAAAGTAGTAGTAATCCCACACCAAAGGAAGAAGAAGAAAATTGGACCTTCCTAAATAATTCTATACAATACATGATTGGTGATGTTGCAATTGATGAAAAGCTAGCACATCCAATAGATGTGGCTACAACAATGAGCGAACTAGAAAGCATTAAATATGAAGGACCTAGAATGGTTGAGGTGAATTTAGGAAGTGAAGTCAAACAAAAGATAATCCATTGTAGAGATAAGTGGGACCTAGTATTGAAAGTAGAAACTTTAAAAAAAAAATCCACAATATAAGGAAATATTTGCATGATAGTACAAATATTTGAAAAGGATACCCCTAGAGCTATGTATCATTGCATCCAGTTAATTTTAGGTGCCTTGGTAGTAAGGAGGTTGTGTATAATGAATCCTATGCATCTTTAGTTAGTGTAGAGATTTAGAAGATTTTGGAGATCGACATAATCTTTAAATTTATGGTAAGCGAGTGGGTATCACAAATTGTTATTACTTTACAGGTAAATTGTATCCACATATGTGTAGAGTTTAGAATTCTAAATTTTGTGAAAATAAAATATACCTTTCCAATACCTTATACTACCTCAATCCTAGGAGTATTTGGACATGAAATTTACTCATTTTTTATGGGTTTTCCAGTTATAACCAAATAAGTATTGCAAAGGAAGATAAACTAAAGATAATTCTCATTGTAGAAAATGGTATTTACGTATACAATAGAATGCCATTTGGATTGTGGAATGCCCTAACCACATTTTAAATAATTATTCTGTATATATTCAACCAAATGACAAAAGGTAAATTCAAAGCATTTTTAGATGATTGGTCACTATATGGGAAGAAGGATGAACACTTGAAGAATTGGAGGGATGTATGAGGTTATGTATGAATGAACACTTTGCACTCAACCCAACATAGTGTAAGTTGTTGGTTTCGTATCACAAACTACTATAACACATAGTATGTAAAGAAGGGTTAAAAATAGATCCTAATAAGACTTGTATTGTGTTTAATATGGAGGAACCATATGGTGTGAGTTCATTAAAGACCTTGTTAGGATATATAGAATACTACAGGAGGTTTATCAACAATTTTTCCCTTGTATCCTACTATTTAGATGCATTAACAAGGAAGAATGTTCCTTTTTTATGGATAAAGGAACATCAAGAAACCTTCAAAGAGTTGAAGGTAAAGTAAGTATGCATGCCCATTATGGTATTCCTATATTGGAAAAAATAATCCCATGTCCATGTGGATGCATCCAATTTTGCAATTAGATGTGTATTGAACAAATAGGAGTAATTTAGGTTATACCAACCTATTTATTTTTCTAGTCATTGTTATCATGAACAAAAAATAATTATAGTACAACCAAAAAGGAAGCACTTGGGATGGTGTATGTTGTCCAAAAATTTAGATATTATCTACTAGCCAATTTATTTGTCTTTATATAGATAATTAGACCATTTTTTATTAATACATAAATTGACTATATATAGAAGAGTTAGTAGGTGTTTTGTCATGTTACAAGAATTTGTATTTTGAGTGTTTCTTAGACCTAGAAATAAATCTGTGATAGTGAATCAACTATCAAGGATTTGCTCAAGGGAACCTATAGGAGAAGTGTCAGATTAATTCCATAATGTTCAACTATTTACAATAATAATTATACCATCATGGTATAAATGGATTGGATAATACTTATCCATAGGAGAGCTACCAAAGGATATATCAACAACAAAAATAAGGAAGATTATTTTAAAGCCAACATATTTTCAATTGATAGCAGGATTACTGCACAAAATATGATCGGATGGAATTTTGATGAGATGCGTAATGGAAGAGGAAGTCCACATAATGCTAAAATAATACCATGAAGGACTATTAACAAGGGACATGGGACCAATTGCAATCATAAGGAAGGTTATTCTGACAATGCTATGGTGTCCCACCCTTTATCATGACATCAAGAAATTTATTAAAGTGTGTGATATATACCAAGGAGCTAGAAAGCCATTGCAAAGGTACTATGCTATTAAATCCATCCCAACCATAGGAACTATTTAAACTATGGAGTTTGGACTTTATAGGATATTTGAGGATAAGTCAAAATAAAAGGTGTTGGTATATAGTAGTAGCAATCAAATATTTGACAAAATGGATAAAAGCAAGAGAACTATTAGATAATTCATTGAAAAGTACAACCTAGTTCTTGTATGAACAATTTATCACTAAGTTCAAGATCCTGTTGCAATTTACAATAGATAGAGGAGGTCACTTTGTGAATGATGTAATTAAGAAGCTTACAACAAAATTTAAGATTTTGCATTCATTGTCTAGTCAATATTACAATAGAGCAAATGAGCAAGTAGGAGCAACAAACAAAATCCTTGTATAAATTATGTATAAAACCTATGGAGTAGAAGGGGTAAATTAAGATGAATTATTGTTATCAGTCCTATGGATATACATGATGATTTTTAATCCAACAATAAACCATATACCATTCTAGTTAATGTATCAACAAGAATCAATAATGCTAATAGAATTTTTGGTACCTAGCTTGAGAATGGCAGTACAAAACCATCTAGGTGACCAAGAAAGCCTAGAGGAGAAACTAGTGGTGCTAATTCAAGTAGACAGAAAATGAGCAATGGTGTAGTGGGTGACAAAGGTGGCCCAACAAGGAAGGAATTTGTGGCATGTCAAGTTTAGATAGCAATTCTAAGAAGAAATGACATCCTGAACTATTTGATAAAATATCTACAACATGATAAGAAATTTTGATAAATGTAATGATTTTTGTAATGTAAAATCAAATATCACAATGTAATACGGACTTATTAATAATGTAGCACTAAATGATAAATGTAGTTATCATTATTAGTTAATACTTGTTAATTAGTCTAATACTGGTTGTTAAGACAGACTTGTTAATCAGTTTGAGACAAGTTTATTATGTGTTAATATGTATTATTTAAGTGCTAACATAGGGGCGGTTGGGATGGTTGAGCTTGGATTGGTTGCAATAACCACCAAGGCTTGCCTTGTAAATATCCCCCTAATCATTTTTGTAGATCGTTATATATATATGTAGATCCATTGTGAATGAATACAAGTAGAATTATTCCAAGTCTTGTGTGGATTTCTATGTGATTGCATTATTTTGTGTTACATGTATTCAATCAATATATGGCATGATATAAACTAGTCCAAGTTAGTGTTGTGTTTGTATTGTGTAGTTTCAATATGGAGTGATCATGGAGTATGGAAGCACGATTTGTAGAACCCATCTAAGCCTACCCATATTGGTCTATCCATCACACATCTAGGCTTATCTATATAGTACTGAGTTGATGCATATCTATCTAGCCCTATGCACTGCCCATCTGAGAGCTAAATCTATATACAACTACTCATCTAACTAGAGCTACACATTTGAGGCATACCTATCAAGACATACCCATTTAGTACCCTAAACATATAACCCTACCCATTAAGAGATACCCATTTAGCCTAAAATCCATCTAAGATGGCACATATCTAATAGTTACCCATCTACATTGCTTTACCCATTTATATTAGACATCTACATAAATCTACTAGTTTGAGACCGATCATTTCAAATTGATACCATGTTGTACTGTCAAGTTTATTAATTCCTCCTTTATAAAATCCTATCATTCCCTCATCTCAAGAATGAACTCACCCCTATATACATTTGATGTTGTTGTCTAAATTAACTTTGGGTCAAGAAGCATATGTGACAAGGTGAAGAGGTGAATGACAGACTCTAAGCCACAAGGTAAATAAGGGAGGAATCATATGCCATTATGATGTAGTGCATGACTATAAAATTAAATTATTCAAGATGAAGTTTCATAACTAAAGGTAGAAAGAGCATGGAATCCCTTGGAAGATGATAACCCAAGCATAGAGTAAGAAATATGGGAGATATTGTTGGTGACAATAGAGAACTAAGAACAAAATCAAATAGTTGATTATGTACCCAACATTGGAAGTGAGGAGCAAATGGTAACACCTAAACCGATGGAGAGGAGTTTGCCAATAGGTACAAAAGAGAGAAGCTTTGTACCAAAGCAACCACATGTGGGTTCTTTGGGAGGAATACCAAAATTACACCTCATATATTCATGAAGAAGTTCACGAAGTAGTGAGGTATGTGAGTCAAGGAGAAGGCTATTTGAACAATATTTTGCACCACCTACAGAAAAAAGAGAGTGGAATAAAAAACCACAACAATCATCATCAAGTGGCATGCCTAGTGGGACAATCCTAATAGCAAATATTATTAATAGAGTAGGCAAAAAAAATCCCCACCCTTCACTATGGAAGGAAAAGAAGATCCAACAAGTCACATAGGTACTTGCATCACCATGTGGGGATAAAATGGAGTGTCGCAAGAGGTAGAGTGGTTACAATTGTTCTTGACCACCTTACGGGGATGGATATGGATTGGTATCTAAAAATATAGAATATTCAACCATTTACACAATGGTACACTCTAAAAGATGCTTTCATATAATAATTTTGATCATCGAGAGATGATACAAAAATTATTATAAAAAATTTGTAACAAAACAAAAACCAGACGAGGATGTCAAGAGTTATAATAGGAGATTGAAACAATTGGCAAATAAAATGTAGATGTCACTTGTAGATAAAATGGTGAAAGATTGGTTTTTGGATGGAATATTATGTAAATATAGGAAGGAAATAAAAGCAATACCATCTTCAACATACACAAAATCTCTTGAAAATGTAAAGAACTTCAAAAATGAATCCAAACAAACAGCTACAAGAATAGAAGGACATCCAAGGAATTATGATTATGATAATGATGTAGATGATAAATTCTAAAGCAAAATTCAATTCTTTAAAAAAAATGATAATATCATGAAATAAGTTAAAGGAGAATGATGAAAAGACAAAAAATATATTTGGTGTTTGAACTGAAAAATGGAAAGACATACAAATGTTAATTGTCCAAATAATGTATATTTCAATATATGTGATATAGTGGGACATCCAGTAGCTGATTGTACATTCAATTTTAAGGAAGCAAGGCATAAAAATTTGATATTTCAATAGGAATATCAACTAGATACCTCAAGGAATGGACAAGGTGCAATGAGCAACATATTTAGTAATAATCTTCACGGAGGAAGACAAAGCAAATAGAATCATTTAGAGTATGATTCTAAAGGAATACCAATCATCCAGTGTCATAATTATCAATAATGGGACCACTTTGCAACAAGTTGTAAAATATAGGTAGTATTGGTGGTAACAATGCTACCCAAATGTGTAGATGGTGTGGACCAAGGAACCACAAGGAGGCAAATTGACCAAATAAGATAATTTTAAGTGGTACACAAAATGTAAATTGGATTGACATTGGAGAAGTGAGTAAGGAGACGAAAAAATAAAATGAAGTCCTAACAGTAACTAGAGCATAGTATAGGAAAATAAAACAACACCCAAGGAGAAATAGTGATTGCAGGAAGCTTAAGAACTAATTAAAATAGATTTAGAAAAATAAAAGTAAGAAATACTAGTTCTAGAAAAATATTTAAAGAGAGCAAAGATTGTAACAGACAAACAAGCATCAATCGAAGGCTTGGTGACACAGGTATTTAATATGACTTTGGAGGTCAAAGTATCAAGTGTAATTAATGTAGTACCTAAATTGTATGTTACAATCAAGGAAGTGTTGTGACTATCTCACAACTAACCCCAATAGTGGGGACCCACTTAAATTTTTTAGAAAATTGAACTAATGGGACATGATTGAGAAATTTGGTTCTCACTATTGATCCAATTGTCCCATGATTTTGAATGTATAAAAAATAATAATGGTGTCATACTTGCTAGCAATTTTAGTGATAGGTGATTGCTTTATTTATTGATACTTTAGCTAGTAAAATAATTGTTATTCTTATTGCTCAAATATTTCATTTTTTTGTTCCTTTGTTTAGTTGTGTTATTTATTTTTAATTTGTTGTTAGCAATTTTTTGATGATTTTTATTGTCAATTTGTTGTTATTTTTAATGTTAATTGATTGTTGATGATTTTTATTGTCAATTTGTTGTGATATTGTTTTTGTTTATTATGGTTTTATAGCTAGAATTCTAGTTTGTTCATTGTTTTTTTAGTTATTTTAGTTTGTTTGGATTCTATTGTTAGTTTATTTATTTTAATCTTTACTTTTATTTAGTTTAGTTTATTGTTATTTTTTTACTTACATTCCTATGTCATTTTGATTCGCATTAGTAGTTTTTAATAATATCCTCTACTTTATTTATATCTTACCCCTTATTTTCTTTATTGCTATCACATTATAGTTTCTAAAATGGGGTTTTCTTTTGGTAGATGAGAGGCATAGCTCATAGTAGACAATGGGCACCGAGGCATGAAGCATCAATATTGGACGGTGGATGTGAGACACGTGGCATCACAAGCCACAATGAGGAATAACACGATAATACAATGGACACAAGATATGTGGCATCATAAGATAGGTGATGTGGGATAAACTAAGAGGACCCAAATTTTATTCCCTAATGGCACGTCAAATTCCTATCTCATGTGGTAGGTTTTGATTAGCCTATGGAAAGCCCACAAGGTAGGTTTAATAATTTAGTGAGCATTATGTTATTTCACAAGGCTCATCACCCTCTATAATCAAAATGTGGGATTATGCAAATTAACATCTCTACTAAGTTAGCAGCACCAAACCATCATAGATAGTGGCAGAGGACATTAGGGTTTGATAGTCTCTCCCTTCACACAGATTCAAAACCAAATTCAAGGACCCTAATTCTAAAAATACAAAAGATATTTGAATTTCATATTGCATAGCAAGTTCACTTTTTTTTGCAGATTTGGAGTAAATCACGGGAGGAAAATGTTCTAGAGGCAGAGGATGAGTAATGGTGTGGCCTCCGTGGGCTTAGATGCCTCATTTAAAATAGAGGAGATTTTTGGCTGATTTTTAGAAAGGCCTATCACTGTCATTGATGCTTAAGGAGCAGGCAACCCAAAATATAAACACGACCCGAGTGATCATTGCTATGGTTAGGGCATTATTTTGATAGCTTGTCCATCACGATTCGAGTCACAATGTAGGGGGGCATGCAAGGCAAATTATTTTGATGCACTTAAGGCTAAGTTTTAATAATCCTTATATTATTTATTATTATTTGTCTTATAGGTCTATATTCTATGTTGCATATGTAGGCCCGACAATTGTGGTTTTTTTAGCCCCCATGTTATTGATTAAAAATGAATATATTTGTATATGTGGGTTAATAAACAAAGAAAATAGGGAGTTATAAGGAGAAAAAAAATATTTGCATTAGGATTTTATTTTAGGATATTTTTTTAGAATTTCAAAGGTCATACATTTTATTTGTTGTTTTACTTTTTTTTTGTAAAAGAAGGTGAAACAAAAAGGCTCCTTAGAGTTTTAAAAGCTCATGGAAGCCCATTTTCAAATGGGGCTAGAATTTTGTGTAATCAAAGACATGTTATTTTAATATTTGAATGCATACAGATCCAAAAACTTGCACCTTGTGAGCAAGACTGGAGGAGATTTATGTCTAAGGGTTTTATGTTTAATGCTTGATCTTTTTTATGGCATTTTGTAGACTTATATCTAGTGTTTAATTTTATTAGGAGGTTACACTATGTGAAGGTTTATTTAAATGCATAATTTATTTTCCTTAGATTCTAGCACTTGATCTGATCAAATTGTGTTTATGCAGGTTTTTTTAGATTGAGTTACCCTTAGAGTTTCTCAAAATTTTTGGTTTTGTAGGGTAGGGAAGCATGACATCGTATTGTGTTTGCACTTATATTCCAAATTTAGTTTAGTTTAGTTGTAGTTTATTTTCTACAAGTTTTATTTCATTTTTGTAACCCCACTTGTTTAAGTCTTTCAATCTAAAACTCAGAATCCTAAAACGTCCTATTTAAATCATAAATCTGATCTAGGAAATCTAGAGTGTACATAATCCAATTAATTAGTTTCACAAGCATTTACATGCACAATTATTTGTACCATATTTAATGCTATTAAAAGGAATATTTTTGCATAGATTTTCATTTTGCATAAATAAGATAAAACCAATCTAGGAGGAAGGGTTTCTAACCTACAAACTCACATTAATTGCAGATAAAGCAAATGAGCGCTAAATTTCTAACTTGCTAACCTTTTGAATTCTAACTTTGCAATTAGTAGAGCATTAAATCTGAAGATAAATTGAACCTAACTACAAATACTAATTCCAATCTCACATTAAAGGTATGAATTTAAAATGAAGTGGAAAATTCTATAGCACTCTAACTTTGCATTCTAATTTGAAGATAAAATAAACCTACTAATATGGACTCATGGTAAGATATATTAAATAAAATATAAAGGACGAATCAACACTTGCATTTTATCAATCCACACAAGCATAAATTCATTGCAATTTAAGGAAATCAATCACAAAGCACAAATAAATTAAATTAGCAGGCCCCTTAACCGTTACTTGCAGATCACTTGGTTGTTTCTAGCACTTGTTCTTCTTCATTATTTTCAAATACACATGTGCAATGCTTATATAGCGGAACCTTGGAGAAGTTGTTTTTGTTTTTAACTTCTTTGCAAGAGAGGGTTTTCGTATTAATACCCTGACTATGATGGGGATTTTGCAATTGGGAAAAATATCCACTCAACAAAAATGGTGCTAGAAGGAGGGCCTTCATTTCATAGCTTTGTGATTTATTTGCTTAAGATCATTTTCATCTAATAATACTTTTAGTTGTAGAAGCCTTTTATTTTCTAATGGCTAACATGTGGAGTTCTGTTTCCACTATGCTTTTTTGTAGGAATTTTTTTTTTGTATGTTTTTGTATCTCTTTTGTTTATTGTCTAGTTTGTTGTGAGTTTTGAGAGGTCTTATAGAACAAATGTCTTCCCAATTTGCACACTTTCTGCTCTTGGTATTCCACTTCAAATCCTTCAGGTTGAGTCATGTAGACTTCCTCTTAGAGATCACCATTCAAAAAAGCACTCTTGACATCCATATGGTGAACTTTCCACCCATATTGTGTTGCCATAGCACAAAGAACTCGAATAGTGGTCATCCGAGCAGTAGGTACAAAAGTTTCTTCATATTCAATGCCTTCCTTTTGCGCATAGCCCTTTTCAACAAGATGGGCCTTATGCTTATAAATTGTCCCATCTACCTTGTACTTGACTTTGTACACCCATTTACAGTCAATGGGCTTATTTCCATGTGGCATATTGACAAGCTCCCAAGTTTTTTTCTTTTTCAAAGACTTATACTCAGCATCCATAGCAGCCTTCCATTGTGGCTCACTAAGGGCATCTTGTACTAAAGCAGGTTCATGTTCAGTCATTGAAGACATAAAAACCCTGCCATCATCTATATCCACATCCTCTGTTTCTCTCTAGATCTATATAAAGTTCCTCAAAATATTAACAAAGATCATCAACCTCAGCAGTATTAATTGTTGCTCTTTCCTGTCGAACCATGCTGCGAGTACGAGGTCTATCCAAAGTCAAATCTGGTGGAGTGGATAACTTGGAGTCTCTAATTGTACTTGTATACCATTTTGGATTCTTCTTCTATGGTGATGAAGAAGATGCAAAAGTACAAGGACCTCTAGTCTTTGGTGACGAAGGGGACTTCTCAACTTTGGATTCCACAAGATCTAGGTATACATTATATGTGCCTTGTGATGTGAAAGCCTCATCAAAAACAACATCTCTACTAACATGAATATTCATGGTGAAAGGATCAATCAAATGATAACCCTTAGAGTGCTCATCATAGCCAATAATAATACACTTCAATGTCTTCTCATCAAGCTTTTTCCTTTTCTCTTTTGGTATGTGCATGAAAGCGTTACATCCAAAAATACGAATATGAGATATAAAGTGTTTTCGACCACTCCATGCTTAGTCATTCATTTTGAGACCTTTGTGGGTGCCATATTCAATATATATACTACAGTGGTGATAGCTTCTACCCAATATTGTTACCCAATACTATCTCCTATGAGCATACAATGAACCATTTCCATGATATAATGGTTCCTCCTCTCAAAAACTCCATTTTGCTGAGGAGTGTAAATAGTAGTCAACTGTCTTGTGATCCCATGTACAGAAAAGAATGTAGAAAAATCTTTAGAGATAAAATCCCCCCTCGATCTAAGTGGAGGGTCTTTATAGAAGTCCCTGACTCCTTCTCAATAGATTTATTGAATTGATGGAAGAAACTAAAGGCTTCACATTTCATATTAAGAAATAACACCCACATATTTCATGAGTAATCATCCACAAACAACTAAAAATACCTCTTCCCCCCACAACTGATTGGTGTGAAAGGATCACACAGATTGGTATGAATCAACTCCAGAGGTTTCTTTGCTCTTGTAGAGCTTTTCTCAAAAGGTACACTATGTTGCTTACCTACCAAGCAGTCAGAGCACACTGGTAATGTGGAATAAATGGAAGGAAGACCCTTTACCATATCATACTTACTTAGCTCAAGTAATTAGCTAGAACTAAGATACCCATATCTCTTGTGCCACAGGGAATTTTCCTCCTTGGTAGAGACTATCATGGCAACATGGGGAGTAGATATTGCATCTAAGGCAAATAAGTCATTCTTATATGAAGTTGTTACAATGTGCTTACCCCTCCTGGTAATAGAACAACACTTCTTGCCATCCTCAACATGAAATTTTACAACCATATCCTTATCCAAAATTTGTGTGACTAACAAAAAATTGTTCGCCAATCCTGGAACATTGAGGACTTTGTCAATCTGACACTTTCCATCAGGAAGAGTGACTAAAATTGTACCTTCTCCTTGAACCTTTTAGGTTTTGTCATCATCAATAGTGTTTACCCTCTTTGGCCTCAAATTATTCAAACCATGATTTGTTTCTAGTCATGTGCTTACTAGCACCATAATAAACATACCATATAGGATCCTTCTGCTTGGAGGTTGTGGTAGTCATGAGCACCTTGTGTGCCCACTTAGAATCCAAGTCAGATTCTTCAATAGCAACAATCACCTTGGGTTGTTTATTCTTATTTTGTGGTTTGTTCTAGCATTTCTATTTAGATTTCTTATTCTTGTGCCAACACCTATTGGTGTCATGGTTGTCTTTGTCACAAATTTTGTAATATCTCTTCATTTGTTGAGGTTGTTTCAATTTTGAATATTTGTGAGAATTTTATCCTTTTTGAAAATTACCCTTCTTCTTAGAACCCTTCCTGTTGGTGTATAGGGTTGTATTAGAAGAATCATCTCTCTGAAGTTGGCATGCCTCCTCTTCTTAAAGCAGATTGACCAACTCAAAAAAGGTAGCTTTCCTTTGTGACACCTGAAGGGAGGTGATAAACACCCTATAAGAATCAAGTAAATCTCTTGATACAACTGAGATAAGGAGCTTGTCATCAACATGTTCTCCCAAAGAATTCAATTTTTCTTTCAACTCAGACACTTTGCAAAGAAAGAGTTCAACTGTCTCACCCTACTTCATACTCAAATTGTGAAGTTGAGATTAAAGGTAAAGAATGGTGGAATCATTATTTCCCTCATAAATGGTTTGAATGGTATCCATTCCTCTTTACCATGTTCTTTTTCAACTATGTGAGGTTGAACTTCATCTAAAATAGCAAGCAAGATGAGCACTCTTGCTCTATTGTCTTTCTTATCAAATGTTATATGATCTATACTTGGAGTTGTAGTTGTTTTTGATCTAGCTGCTGGTGAAGGTCTTGTTGTTGCTCCAAAAATAACATCCCATAAGTCTTCCATGACATGGATAGCCTTCATCTTATTTTTCCATGGTGTGTAATTAGGACCTTTCAATAACTAATGAGCATTAGTAATTAACTTTGTAGACATACTGAGGGTTCCTTATAACACCAAATGGTCCCCCTTTCAATATACCTTTTTTTAGGCCATTATACCATACAAAATACTTGCCCTTATGTGAGGGAGACTATAGGTATTTTGAAAGATAAAAAAAATCACCCACCCTTACGTGAGGGAGACTATAGGTAATTTTTAGAGATCATATGATACGTGGAACTTAGGTAGTACTAAAATGGAATCGTCTCATTGATGACACCTACCATAGAAAGTTGTAAATCCTCATGCGTGGGGTGTAACTTTCCCTAAACACTTTGGATGTCAAAAATTTTATCAGGATTTATGCCTAAACACAAGAACGATTAGGGTAGTGGATGGAGTAAAAAAATGCAAAATGGTGTACTTATTCCTCCTCGACGATTGATAGAGAACAAGCTTAGACATCATTTTGTAGCTATATTAGGTGACAGATACAGTAGCCCAATCATGACAACATTACCTGTAAGTGCGGTCCAGAGGTATCACAAATATCGAATGCTGCAGTGTAATAAATTGCACAAATGGATTCAAATTTTGGGGACTTAAGGGAGATTTGATTTTATTTTTAATGAAGTAGTGCAAATGGAAAGATAAAATTGCAACATACATAAAAAAAATGCCCACAAAAAAATAACCTAAGGTGTCGGTCACTACCGAAAATGCACCTTTGTACAAAATGCCAAATTGCTTTTTCAAATGCTGAAAAATTACTCACTATCCCCCTTGAATTTTGCAGATTTTTGGAAAAAATGTGCCCCCATTAAAAAAAAAAAATTCCTTCGTTAAGTTTGCAAAATTACTTCCTAATGTTTAAAAAAAAACTTTTTCAAAAAAAATTAATTAAATAATTTCTTTAAAAAGAAAATATTTCAAATAGTTTTTTTTTTATTTAAAATAATTTTCTTTTCTTTAAAGAAAAAAAAATTAATTAAATTTAGAAAAAAATAATTAAAAACATTAAGGAAATAAAAAAGCATAAAAAAAACTATAACAAAGAAAAAAATACCTTATGTGGCGAGGAGGGGCGGTCGGAGAGATTCGATCTCCCGACCTCTTTCTCGCAAAGGCTCGGTTGAAAACCAGTTGAACTGGTCGTTTGGCTGAGCATAAAAGGGGATGACCCTCTATTTTAGGGCCCCTTCATCAGGTGCTCCCCGCAAAGTGGTGCCACTTCGGTGGCACGGCTCGGGAGTGACACCGCTGCTTTAGTGAACCTCTACAAATCCTTTACTACAGTGACCACGAACATAGTAGAACCTCTATGAATCCTTTGCTTCAACGACCACAAGCACAAAATACAAGCTCACCTATAGACGATGAGCTTTAAACACCTCCCACCTACAAATCAACCACTAACTCCATACAAATCTAGAGATCTACTACTTACAGTGATGACTAGGGAGAAGTGAAATCGCATGCTAGAGACAATCAGAAGACTAGATGAAAATACTAATCTGGTATAATTGCTCAAATTTACAATCTAAATCTATCCATGGCATTATAAAATTATTTTATAAAGAATGCAGATAAGGAAAAATAGGAACAACCTTGCAGAGTTGACGTCGTTAACGCCTGAGGACTGGGTGATGAAAAGAAATTCAAATTTTTGTTTTTCTTTTATCCGCATTGGTGGGGTTGGACACCGTGAGGGGGTTTAAAATTACCTTCCCTCACAATGGAGGGTGTCTCCTCTTGAGGAGATGTTGCTCGATAGGGTGGTGGGGCTTCTCCCGTGTGGGGCTACCTTGGTGGCTACCATCATGGGAAGGTTTCTGCCACTCCTAGTGCTCGGTGCTTGCCTCCCTTGTTCGCAATGCTTCGCCTTCCTTAGTTGTGTTGTTGCCCAAAGTTTTGGGTTAGTTTGTCTGACATTAGTCCTATGTCTGAGTCAGCCTGTTTGGCCAGCATCAACTATCAAGTCATCCCTCGAGATCTGTCATGTTAGGTCACCTGCATCCGAGTCATCAAGTCACTCAATCAGTCCTTGCCTAAAAAAAAAACTCCTCGATAACCAGGCCTCAAAAATCAAGCCAACAACATAGCTCTGATACCATGTTGACCAAGCGAACAAACAATGAATTGCATTGATCAAATAAATAATACATCGTAGCCTGAGAATAGCCCGATACGGAACCACCTAGGCAAGAAATAGGTATTGTTATAACAAAGTAACAATAGCCCAACAAATAATATAATAATAATAATGATAAATCAAATTATACGCTAGCATATAGACCAACCTAAGTATATCACTACTAGGTCTAAAACCATAGGGGAAATCATCTTTCAAAGTCTTTATCCTAATTTTAGGAAATCAAGGAACAAGACTCAAGAGGTTGAAATCCCACCAAGTGTACATGCTCTAGAGTTACCTTTGGTGTCAAGTACATCGAGTGTATCTACAATTTTTATCTCTATTATTGCAGTTACACCAAGTGTATTTGCACCCATTACCTCTATTGTTTATACTACTCCTATAAGGCCACCACTGTTGAACATCATGGCCCAACCACCACTAGTTTCCCTAGTATGGAGTATGTAATATTTCCCTTAACATAGCTGAATATGTTCATGAGATACCCAAAAACATTGAGAAATCCCCTCCCAAGTTCAAACACAATGGTCTTAATACAACCTAAGAGCATATTCAATATTACAAGGATTTTTTAATTAGACTACAAGTAGATCATGAAGATGTCTCTTGTAGACTCTTTCCTATGAGTCTTGATCAAATATCTTATGAATGGTATATTAATTGACCTGCTAGATCCATTACTTCATGGGTTCAACTTGAAAATGTGTTTGTCAGTCAATTTAGGTCACCTTTGGATCCCACTACCATTTACCATAAATTTGTGACTTCTAAAAAGTTACCTAATGATCCGATCAAAATTTTTAATAAGAGATTTCAAAAAATTTATTCTAGATTGACTCCCCATTTTAACATAGATGTTGTCTTTGCTTTGCAAATATACTTTGGGTCATTAGACCCCATGACTGCCATGTTCTCTAGGATAAATCCTTAAATTACTACTTTAGCCCAAGCCTACACAAAATCCATGGTCATAGAACAACAAATTGCACCCCAAGGTGTTGGGATGCCCCAACTACCTATGGTAGGACAATTTGGTACTTATAGTTAGTTTGTTATGATGAATCAATTCATGACACCTCAAATGCCAATGATGAATGCCCAACTATACCATAAATATAATACATTAATGCCCACTTAACCATCAATTCCCACCTATCCAAATACATCTATTTTATCTACCACACCATTACTCTTAGATAATCATATGGCTACACAAGAGTCAATGCGACCAATGCTCAGGCTTTGGTAGTATTCCCTATTCCCACACCACTTCAAAGTATGAACCCTTTTTTGAGCCAAAACATTCAAAATCAAACCTTGATTCCAAGTCAAGAGACTTCTAGTATTGGAAATCCTTTTGGACCTAGTTCCATAACGCCTTAGCCAAAAGAATCTAATTTTGAAGTTGAGGAATTAAAGAAAATGTGTTTCAAGTTGAGTAATGACATCATCCACATGCAGAAGCACAATTCTTAAACTCCTCATTCTCATAAAAATTTTAATAATTAGAGGAGTTTATGGAATACTAAGCCAAACAATGGGGGTGTACATAACCCCGTAGACAACCAAGATGACACTTTTGCAAGCCCTAGTAGTCTGATTCCATTATTAATCTTTCTAATTTAGCTTGGGAAAAAGGATGTAGATTGCATAACACCAAGGACCATATTGAGTAGTGTCCAAAAACTTCTAGGTATATAAACTACTTGCAAGCTCAAGTCGATGACTTAGAGTTAGTGCCAACTAAGGGTCCTCCTTATTTTTCTAAGGGTAAGGAAATGACTTTAGTAGCTAAAATAGTTCACTATCAAGAAAGTGAGAAATAAGAAGAGGATGATGAAATCATAGAATATGAAGTCCAATTTGTTAGGCAATTTAGGAAAGGGAACCATGGTTATTACATAATAAGTAAATCCAAGACCCACAAAACTTTCTCCACTCCACCGAACAATCTCCTTCTTCCTCCTAAAACCAAAGTTTATAACAATCCTCCTTTTCCATATGCTATTGAATCATCCAAACCTATGTAGAAGGTACAAAATTTTGATAAGCCTACCTATGATATAGTGGAAGATTTGAAAATGACTAAATCTAATATCTCTTTCTTTGAGATTATTAGATTTCTAGGTTAGAAGGAAGCCTCGATCAAGGCATTATACCCACCAAGCCAAATCTATGAGGTCAAGGGTGCTAAGTCTCACTTGGTTTTATGAAAAAATAAATGAGAAGTGCCTCCTTTTATTTTGACAATTAGGATTTTAGGCAAAAAATTGCATAATTATTTAGTGGATTTAGGTGCCTCAGGAAATATCATGCCCCTTGATATTTTCCAAAGGTTAGGTTTAAAGCCAATTCCTTCAAAGATAAAGGTGATACATTTGGATATAATTGTAGTAGACGTGGTAGGAATGCTTTATGATATCCTTATTCAAACTAATTTAGAATCCAAAATTCAACACCATGTTGTTCCTGCCATGTATGGCATGGTGTTGGGTAGGAATTGGAGTAAGAACTTGAATGGTTACATTGTTACTGATTCTTCCCACATGTGGATACCTTGGAGAGGATTAGCAACCCAAATTCGGGTGGATAGCGAGCCAAGACTTAAGAAAATTATTATCGAGTATAATAGGCCCAATGAAATACAATTTGCAGAATATAATTTAGGGGTCTATATCTTGGATATAAAGGAGGCTACTGAAGAACCTCAAAAATAAATCCTTTCTTGTAGCCCTCCTAAAAAGGATAATCTAGTTTGGATTCTCAAATTTGATGGATCCAAATCAAGACAAGGTGTTGGAGTTGGTATTGAACTTACATGTTCAGGAAGCAAGCATTTGATTGTTGCCTATATATTACAGTTTCCATGCATCAACAATGTGGTAGAATATGAAGCATTTATGTCAGGACTACAACTAGCCCTGAGTAGGAAAGTCAAGTGTCTCAATGTCTTAGGAGACTCTGATTTAGTTTTTAAACAAGTCAAAGGGTAATATGCATGTCATGACAAAATATTGAGCCATTATAGGACTAGAGTTAGGGATTTGATAGATGAACTTGATGTTTTTAACAGTTCTCTTATCTCTAGTAAAGGTAATCAGATAGCCTATTCTTTAGTCGTTGCAACAGGTATGCTCAAACCAGTTGACAATAAAAATGTAAAAAAATTTTGATTGAACTAGTTTCTTGTCCTTCAATACTAGATAATGTTATAAATTTGTAGGTTTTTGAGAGTGACAGGCACATTTTTAATTTCTCTACTAACTCTGGTATTTTTGAAAATTAGGTGATATATGAAGACCAGATATGGCAAGAAGAAACAGATCGAGATAGTGAAATAACTCAGAAAAATAATAAGATGCCAAAATGGGTTATTTCACTAGAAAAATTATTTGATATTGGATATCAAGAAAAAAGAGGTAAAAAGGTACCACTCCCTAAAGAATCATGTGATGTAATTAACTTAGGGATTTCAGAAAATCCACAAGAGGTATTAATTGCCAAAGCATGTACAAGTCAAGAAAAATAATCTATCACTCATGCACTAAAGGAATATATGGATTGTATAGCTTGGAGTTACAAGGAGCTAAAAATATATGATCAAAATGTTATAATGCACATGATTCCATTGAACCCTAACTCCAAGCCCTTTAGAGAGAGACAAGGACCTATCAATCCATTTTTACATCCCTTAATAGAGAAATAAGTAAAAATATTTCTAGATGCAAAGATCAACTTTCTTATTAGGCACTCTAGATGCAAAGGTTGTGCATAGATTTTAGAAAACTGAACAAAGCATCTCAAAAGGATAACTATTTGTTTCCTTCCATTGATGAGCTACTCCAAATGGTAAATGGGTTAGAAATGATGTCATTTTTATATGGCTACTCTAGATACAACCAAATTCTCATCCACCCAAGTGATAGGATGAAAACAGCCTTTACAACCAAATGGGGAACATTTGCTTATAGGAGAATACCCTTTGAATTATTGAGGCACAACTTTCCAACGTGCCATGGATTATGTATTTAAGGGGCTCATAGGTAAGTTAATTATTTTTTATATGGATGATATTCTTGTCTTCTCTAAGAAGAGAGAAGAACATGTTAAGGATTTGAGAAAAGTCCTCCAAAGGTGTAGGGAACATGGGATCTCCCTAAATCCAATAAAATGCATTTTTGGAGTAATAGAGGGTAATATTTTGGGTCAAATTATTTTGAAAGAAGGAATTTCTATTGATCCTAAAAGAATAGAAGTTATCCAAGAAATTCCTCCTCCCCATAGCAAGAAGGAATTAAGATCATTCTTTGTAAAAATCAATTTTGTAAGAAAATTCATTGTTGGAATTGCTAAGATTGCCAAACCATTGAATGATATGCTGAAAAAGGATGTTGAAATTAAATGGATAAATGAAAGTAAGGATGCTTTCTAGAGCATTAAGGATGTTATTTCTATAGCACCTGATTTTTTAAGTATAAACTCCTCAAATCCCTTTTAAATTTATGTGTTTGCTTCAGAACATTCATTTGCAAGTGTCCTAACTCAAAAAGGTGAAGGTAATGTTGAAAATATCATTGCTTTTATGTGTTCTCCTTTGAAACATGCGAAGTTGAGGTATTCTATTTTACACAAGAAAATGTATGTACTTTTTAAAACTATAAAAAATTTAGATATTAAATTGTACATAGTAGGGTTTTTGCTATTGTACCTAACCCTATGGTCAAAACTATGTTTATGTATAAAACCTTGGATGGAGAGGAATTATCTTTACCTATTAATGCACTACATTTAAAGCATTATTTCAACCCATGAAATGTGTGATATTGTGTATTATATGTGCATAGGTGTGCTTTTGCTTTTGGATTTTGTATGTTGGTTTTCTTGTTTTTTTTTTATTTTTTGAATGTTGGTTTTCTTGCTAGTTAGGTTGGTTTTATTTGTTTTCTTAGAGTGTTTAGGTATCTTCCTTGTGTGTTTTTAAGTCATGTTCATAATCCCATATATTTACATTTTGAGTAGTCTCATTTATTGTGGTTTTTGTTTTGGGATGATTATTGACAAAATGGTATGTTTTTATAATAGATAATGCAACCCACTGAACAAACACAACTAGGAGAAAGGAAATAAAGATATATAGTAATTATACTTGGCTAATTTTACTAATATGGTGGATTATGAAACAATGGAATATTATGCCAAAGCTTCACTATAATGAATCACATAAAGAGGTATTTCTTGGGATCTTGAAGGATGAAATCATTTTGGTAAACTGATTAAGGCTAACTTCTAACATGCTCAAGTTCAAGTGTTACATAGAGATTTGCAAAGTTATATTTAAAATAAGAATACAAGCAATGCAAATATTTATCAAATCAATGACCAAGTTCAGATAAACTCCATCGAGGCTATAGATGTCCGAATGGAATTGGGGATATTTTTAGATAAAATCTTGATATAAAAAAATGAGCATTGAAAAGCTTGATTAAATCAGTCACTGAGTTTGGATAAACTCCACCGGGGCTATGGAAGCTTGTCTGGTAGTGGGGCTCTATATGAATAAATCATGCTCAAAAGAGACTTTGTAAAATATTATTCAAAAATAAAGTTTTATGAGCAAAATTTCATAGCCTAAAGGTAAACCATATGATGGAATTTTTATGGTCCCAAGGATGCAAATTGAACCACATTACACACACCATGCAAAAGAAAATAATACATTTATTCTCATATGAAGCTATTGACCTTTCTTTCCTTGGATGTTATTGAATGGTGTATACTTTTCTAACCTTTGGTTCATTGATTTCAGAATTGGGTTCTTTTTTTTTGATAAGTTAAATTTCTATTCAAAAAAGGGGGTTTTAGCAAGAGATCCCAAAAATTGCATATAAAAATAGCTTCACGAAGCTAAAAAATAGAAGCATAAAAGGAAGGAGGGATGCAGCCCCACACAAGAAGAAACAACAAGAACTAAACAATTAGAAAAGGGCCTCTCATAGGGAAGCCCCACCACCACTAGTAGCAAAAAGGAAAGATTTTTGTCTTTCTCTCCAACTTTGACATATTCATACTTCACTTCATCCTTAACCGCATCCTTGTCCTCATTATCAGCAATGATCTTAGTCATTATGGCATCCTCCAGAGTAGCCCCAGGAAAATTTTCATGGAAAAATAATAGGTGGAGGATGTTACGGAGATCAGTGAATGTCTCCACAAAATATTTCAATTGGGACATGATGCTTTTGAATTAAAAAAATCCTTTGGAAGTAGTAGTGATGATGAGTTGTTACAAGGGTTGGGCTTTAATGTCACATTCATCATCATTAGACTTAATATCTAGGATCTTATGCTTATCCTGAGTAATTTGTTTCTTGGGTGAGAAGAAAATATAACCGCACCCTTAGGTTCCTCCCACTTGATCTTCTTCTTCACGATCAATTCTCTAACTGCTTCTATGGCTACTCTATTCTTGGTAGTAAAGGTAAGGGAAAGGGTGGAGGATGAGGATGGGCTTGGTTTAGCCTTGGTAGGACTAGGTCTTTATTTAGCATGGATATTCTGGGAAGAAGAGGGGTTATTCTATTGGGGCAATGAACCGACCAGTGTTTATAAAGGACTTTGAAGAGGCCTTGGTGAGAAGGGAGGTCATATCCCTTCTTCTTTTTGCAAGTTTCAATGGAGTAGCTAATGGAGTTGAAAATAAACTAAGGAATATCGATGGGGTTAACATCTCTAAAATGATTCACAAAAGCAAAATGGAAGTTGTAGAGAGATTTCTCAAGGTCATCAATAGAAATGAATTCCATAACAGGCTTCATTACATTATTCCACGGGTATGGGAGATCCACACGATGCATACTCACCTTTTCCTGCTTTCAAAACTTTTGATCCTTAAACTCCTTTAGTTTGACTTCCTAATTATATTTTTCATGCTATATCGATCACCCTTTGGCAGGTTGTCTAGTGATTTTGACCAACAAATTGATGTCAATTAGGTAAACGTTACCTCGAACATTTATCTTTTCTCCATCCCAACTCTCCAAGATTACCATGGTAATGTCAAGTTCATCTAAAAAAAAAATCTTGAAGGGAATGAAACCCCTTCAGAAAGGACCACCTCAACAATGGGTTCAATATCTAGGACAACAAAACTTATCTTGGGCCTCCATAAAGGATGCTTGTTGAAGAAATAATTAGGGGATCAGAGGTCAGGTTCAAATGATGGAAGCTATAGTAGCCAAACTAATTCTTAAAAAATATAAACCACACATTCTTGAGGGAGGTAACTTCTCTAGGAAGGAACCAAAACTTTTGGAAGGTACTACAGGAGTTACCACAATCAACTTGGGGAATACCATATTTCACAGAGATATCCTTGGGAATAAAAATAAAATTGAGGATCAAGTAGGTTTGAAACACCAAAAAATGACATGTGAATCGATGAAAAGGATGGCAAAGTGTAGTGGGAAGTTGAAAGGGTAAAATGGATGAAGTTGCCATGGTGGGATTAGAATGATGAAGACACGTATAAAGGGTGAGAGAGGTGGAGGGTGGGAGAGTGAGGGTGTGACCAGCATGGGAAAAAATACGATCATGATTTTTGTCTTGGAAATGATGAATAAGGAATTGTAAATTGGAGATGGAAAGGGAGTCTCTACAATTACAACTGACAATAATACTTTTTTGAAAATAGCCATTGTAAATGTTAAGCATTTTACCTTTGGGAACACACCTCTTGAAACGAGCATCCAAGGAAACAATGGTGTTAATGTGAATTAATGGTAGGACAAAGATGATAATTTGTTTTGGATTCATTGTTGTTAATATTCTAGGTTTTTTCTTGATCCACAATGTCCCTAACCATTTATGGGATGTCATCTATCCACGTGATTAGGCTTGAAGTGTTGACTCCATGATTTTCCAATCTATCTATTGCTCTATTGGCCTCTCTAAAATATTTATGTAAAATGGTCTCCTATTGGTCAAGAGTCAAAATCCTTACTTCGTCAATGTATTCTTTGACCCTCCAAGAAGGATTACTATTTTTCTTTAAGTAGTTGATTAGGTTAAGAGAATATATCTCAACAATCAACCTGCTAGGATAATTTTTTGCAATGCTTAAACCTCTCCACATAGATTTTTCTTTAGCAACATGATTAGTCTAGAATCCTAGGCATTTTACAAAGGCAAATATGACATTCCCATCGTGATCCCTAAGGATGCCTCCTACACTTTCCCTTATTTGGTTTCCTTTTGCAATGCTATCAAAATTCAACTTGAGCCAGCCAATTGGTGGAGGAATCTATTTAGTGTTGGCTCTGATATTGAGAGAAGGTTGGATGGGGATTTTTGCAAGAGGGATGTTTAAGGAAGCCTCAAACCTAGAAGTGGGGGTGAAAGAACGAGGAAATAAGGAGGGCATTTTCTTTTGCAAAGGAAAAAAAAATTCTAGTGATCAACTTAGGACCAAAATTGCTATGATTGAAGATTCTAAGGTTTCTCTCAAGCCAAAATTGCTACAAGAAATGGTGGAGGCACATTTTACAAAGGAATTTGAGGTGAGGGTTATGAAAGAAAGTGGGCCATTGGAGGAAGAGCTTGACAATGGAACAAGGTTTGACCCATAATATGTGGAATATTTGGAGGATTTTTTTGAGTATGGAAGAGGAATAAGGATAGATGAGGAAGAGGTGACAAGGGGACTCCCAATAAAATAGACATAGAAAATACCTGTTAGGGATAAATATACCTCTTTTAAGCATATTATCAATAGTAAGGATTTTCTCTTAGATGTCTAACCATTCAAAAAATGAAACCTTAGGGATGAATTATTTGGGCCAAACAAGATAACAAGGAAATAAAGTTTCCTCCAGATCCAGAAGTAGTTGGTAGGTGGACTTGACCGAGAATTCTCCACTCTCAATGGCCTCCCAAAAAAGAGTCTTTAGAATTACTGTTGACAATTTTTTCACATTGCCTAGAGGGGTAGTAAAATCAAATCTTTTGTAAAGTGTTTCTTTAAATTTCATGAATTTGTTCCCTTGTTTTTTTTAGAAACAACATTTTCAAGCATTGCAACAATTTTGGCTTTCATCACCATTCCCCTTGTACATAGAATGGAGATACAAATGCTTTGCTACTGAGCAAGCTAATCTTAAAAGCTTCACAAGAAAATGAATACAGCTTTGCTGAGAAGGAGGTCGCTAGAGAATGAAAAGAACTTCAGACCCGAAGCAGCCCAAACTGATGTTTCGAGCAAAAATTTTGTGAAGCAAGATTCGAAGAACAACGCTGAAAAATACTTCGCTAAGAAATTGGCGAAGCACCCACTTTGGGCCTCCCTACTGGTGAACCATTTTTACTTCACCCAAAGTCATAGCGAAGCATCCACTTCGGATGACTTTCGTGTGAAGCGCTTTCACCCGAAGCAGTAGCGGCCCATTTAAAAGGTAGAACACTTTTCCAAGGCAAGAATGCACTTCGACCGAAAACCTCCCAAACTAAAATTTTGAAGAAGGTTCACGGTGAAGCATTTTTACAAGCCCATCAGTGAAGCATCCACTTCAGGTAAAGAACCTTGCGAAGAAAATTTTGACATGCCTTCCCAGCAAAGTAGCAAGAAATGGAGAGCCCAGTCTTGAGGAGATATATCTACTTCGGCATTCTACATCCCTAAAGTAGTTTAGCGAAGGTCCTTCATTGTGAAGTGCATAACCAATGGAGATAATCTACTTCGGCTTATTTTCAATGTGAAGTAGGTTTGTGAACTAGAAATTGGTGAAGCACTTCAAAGGCACGCACTCCAAGTCGAGTATTTTTTTGAGGTAATCAAGTGCCTCATAAATGAATTTTTACGTGCCTGATAGTCTCGCTACTCATTTTTAGCAATTGGAAAAGAGGTATCAATATCAGAAGAAAAACCTGGTGAACATGGTGGACACTCAAGCTCTGCACCCAAAAGCCTAGGACGAGTCAAGCGGCTCACAAATGAAGTTTCCCTAGCTGACCCAATCGTAGCTGCTAGTTTTGGAAAAGGATTTAAGAGCTCAGTCATGGGAGCTGTGGGAGCCAACTTCTTAAATTTTCAAGGATGTACTCCATTTTATGCATTTATGGCTCAAAGGTTCGGGTCCTATATTAAACCCCAAGCATTGTAATGAAAAAGGGGGGGAAATTTTTGCTAGAAATTTGTTGTAACTTGAATCCCTATGATTAATACTAAAGAGCTTCGGGCTTAATTTCTCTCTTGTATGCTACCTTCTGTGATTATTTTTGTTATTTATTTCTTCATTTGCATATTGTAATTCTACATTCTAGATTTAGGTGTGTGATTGGGGATAGAACCCTGGAATTTTTCTAAAGGATACATAAGGGATAAAAACGTTGTATTGGTTTTCTTGTATGCTGCATGTGGATAGTGTTTCTATTATATTCACTCATCTCCTAGTCACCGTAATTCTGAATTCTGGATTTCAATGTAAGGGGGAGGGTAATCCTAGAACTCGTCTAGAGGATACATAGGAGAGCTCATATTGTGTTCATGTCATTTTATTCTTGGTATTTCTTGCTGTTGTTTCGAGTTGTTAGCCAGCGATCGTGCTACTGGTTCTTTCCCACTTTAATCTATTGACATTTCTTCCCTTACCTCATTTATTTCTTTCCTGCACCCTTATTATTTTATCTCTTTCCTGCACCCTTACTATTTTCATCTCTTTCCTGCACTCTTGTCTAAAAAAAACCAAGTAGTTTAGTAAAGGAGTCAGCCTTTCTCCAGAGATTGGCACGAGGGGCATCTCTTCCTCTCGGCCTTTCAATGTTGGTCCAGGTCTAGGGAACATACACTTCCCAAAATCCTTTCCTGGGTAGATTTTATGACCAACAATTTTTGGCATTCCCTATGGGACCCGGTCAGTCTCACCTTGTGAGTGGTAGTGAGAGTCGATGCTCGTCTCATTGCTGAAAGACTCTTAGCATTTGGAGGCTCTGTTCAACCCGAGAATCTTAAAGTCATAGAGATCGATACTTAATTCTATGCCTTCATGCAAATGATATGGAGAGTTAGTAATGGAGGAGAGGAAACTGAGTTCTTTGAGCTTAATATTGATGCCTTCGAGGAATGCTCTAGGTTGGTCACCCCTGAGTCACTGTACGTGGAACATCCTCGTAAGAGGCTACTTTTGACAAATAAGGGCTAACCTTAGATAGCACAGTAGCTAGCTTTCCTCCCAATCCTCCCAACTCACTAAAGCGCCCAAGTGTTTCCATCCCTACTAGTCGTCCTGTTAGCAATCAACGAGAAGCTTCAGGAATTTTTGTTTCTTAGAATCTAGGCACAAATATGGCACAGCAACAACAACAACAACAAAAAATGTAGCAGCAGCAATAGCAACCACTGCCCAGACTGTTCCCAGCATGGAATTCTTCTAGACCGCTAAATTTAGTGGGACAGGGCAAGTTTTGCCTGCTACTATGGAGAAAATCCCAACGTTCGATGGAATTGGGAAGACTACTCTGGAGCACATCCAGGACATAGTTTCTCTAGCGACAATTCATGACAACATAGAGGAGCGAGTTATGGTAAAGCTTATGGTTCTATCTCTTATAGGGAAGCTCCTCTACTGGTATACATCTTTACCACCTGATACTATAATGGGATGGGACCAATTAGCTGGACAGTTGATGAGAAGCTTTAATGAGTCCACCGATCCATCTTCTCTTCTACATCAGTTTACAATGATCTAGAGACATCCACAAGAAGATATCATTGACTTTAATGTTAGGTTCACTCAAACCTGGAAAAGGATACGAGTTGGACTTCGGTCGACTAGCAAAGCTATAGCATACTATTTCCTTAGAGCTTTCAACCCTGATATTAGTGTAATGGTAAGGTATTCGAATGTCAATACCTTATCTAAGTTGTATGAGTTAGCCCAAAGAGCGGATATGGATCTAATAGCTATGGGTAAGCTTCCCCAAAGGATTTCGATGTCCATACTTCTCGATTTCCCTCAATCCTAGTATGTGAATGCAGCCGCTTCATAGATATCTACAACCCCCATGTACTTGATCTCATATTGGAACCCAAATCCCATTGTATCTCTTATCGCTACTCCATAAATCCATTTTCCCACATTCTCGACATCACATCCCACTTTATATTTGGTATTTCCTATATTACCAGCACCACCTCAACACCCCACCCTACCTCCAATACCAATGATGGCTCCATTGCCGCTAATCCCCAAAGCCGATGATATGCAAGTCAAAATATTATAGGAAGTTCAGTACCTGAACCCCATAGTGCAAACTCTATCCAATGACATGACCATTATGAAAATGAAGCAAGCATAGCAAGAGTTTCTACCAATAAGGTCGTATTCTACACCCGCACTTACTAAATATCAAGTGGTCCAACAAGGGAGAGCATCGGCAAGAAATGCAGTGATTGATGAAGCTCTAAGCACCTCTGACTACATACATTGGTGCTCCATGTGTAATGACCCTCACAAAGAAAATACCTGCATGCTACACCAACATTATGTGCAGACACTGGTGAGCAGTAGTCATGGTGGTCAGGTCAAAATTATCATACAAATGGATTAGAACCTGGTAATAGGCGAAGAGGAGCAAGTTGTAGTCCTCACCCAAGGAAAAATGTCAATAGAGGTAGTCACTGATCAAAAGGATCCTTTAAATGTGCATGCTCACCATGAGAAGGGACAACAATGTCCCCAAACCTCAAGCCAAGATTCTCATCTTCCACCAGTAAAATAAAAGGCTCAACAAGCCCCTGCAAATCCACCTCAGGTAGAAACTAAAGAACAAGCTAGAGAGAAGCTCAAACTTCCTTCGTTAACCAAGATATAAAGGTTCGAAGCCACAAAGCAATATCACACTAGGTATGAGGTAAAAATGGAACCTAAGGTGCCTAACTCCCTAGCGTATAATATTGTAGATGAGTTGAAGAATATTTTGGCCAAGATTAGCCTATATGACGCATTGCAGTTACTCAATCAAGTGGACTTGCTACAAGAATCATTGAAGACAACTAAAGCAAGAAAGTCAGTACCACTCACCCTAGTGCAGACACTTTCCACATCCATTACAGGAAATAATCGGCCACCTCCATTATACCTATCTCTACAAATGGAAGGGTATGTTGTACACAACTGTATGATTGACTCCAAGGACACGACGACAGTCATGCCCAAAGTAGTGTGTGAGTAAATAGGAATGGAGTACACCCAAATCATCCATGGCGTGCTTCAATTGGATGGGACTCCTATGAAGACTGTGGCTATGATTAAATATATACCTATCCGACTACACAAGATGCCTCAGATCACGGTGATACAAGAGGTGGCGGTCATCGACCTGGAGCCATATTTTAGTATGTGCTTGTCAAGGGAGTTTATGGTGAAGCTAAGAGGATATCTATCTATGGATTACTCGTATTTAAAGATTCCATTCAAAGGGAAGAAGGTAAAAATGTACAATGAGAAACCTTCTACCTTTCAAGTACAGAAGATGTCCGAAGAAGAGAGCAGTGATCCTGTGCATGCGATAGTGGAAGAGATAGAGCAAGTGGACCTGGTCAAGGAATCCCTGACACAGTTAAGTTGTGAAGATGAATTTTCATTTGCAGACTTTAATTCCATGATATAAACGGAGATGGGATGTTATGCCATCACTAGGCTAGGAAAACACATCAAGTCAAATAATAAAACATTTGTCCAAGAAGGACTATGGATATTGTTCTTCGATGGTGCCCAATGCAAAAACAATGTCGAGGCAGGGATTATTTTAGTATCACCATCTAGAGAGCAAAAGGAATATTATTATCGGTTGGTGTGGAGCTGCACCAAAAATGCAGCAGAATACAAAGAATTATGCCTAGGACTCAAGAAAGTAGAAAAGTTAGTCATAAAGCATCTCCAAGTATTTGGAGATTCAGAATTGGTATGCAATCAAGTCACAAACAAGTGCATTTCAAAGAAGCACTATCTCAAAGCATACCGAAATAGGGTATGGGACTTGTTTGACCAATTCGATTTTTTCAATATGCAGTCCATTCCTCACAAAAAGAACCAACATGTTGATGTATTGGCATCCATCGTAGCTAGGTACTCTCCAGCAGAAGACATGGTGCACAAACCTAAAGCTATGAGGATGATTTATAGGCCCTTTGTTCTATATAGAGATCTGCATTGGCAAGTTTTTGACAATGATGAGCATATTATGAATTTTATGATTCAAGAAGCAACCACAGTTGAGAAAAGAAGCCCTAATGATGAGGAATATGAAGTACTAGTTCAATTTAAGAATAACCATGTCCCCAAGGGGTTAATTACTTTATAAAACCTCTTCGATCAAAATGATCGAGTAGTTTCTCATAGGATCAAATTCAATGCGAAGCAGTATCAGGATTTGGAGCTTGAACCTGGAAAAGCAATAAAAGTTGGAACAAATTGCACTTCGAAAGAGCTAGAATAGATCCAATCTCTATGCAGAAGGTATCCCTACATAGTGGTGTGGTCTTATCAAGACCTAAAGGGATACGATCGGTAACTGATCCAGCATACAATTGAGTTGCAGGAGGGGATTAGACCCTTTCGACAGAGGCAAAGGCCTATTAATCCAAAGATCGAGGTCTTGATGAAAATCGAGCTCCTGAAGATGCTCGAGGCAAATATAATTTATCCTATAAAGCATTCCTCTTGGGTAGTGAATCTAGTCCATGTTAGAAATAATAATGGAGATATACGACTATGCATGGACTTTCGTAACCTAAATCAGGATTTGCTCAAGGATCATTACCATCTCCCACAGATTGATCAGATATTGCACTCAGTGGCTAGGGCTCAATGCTTCTCTCTACTCAATGGTGTCTCAGGATATAATCATATATGGGTTAGGGATGAAGACCAGCATAAAACTGCATTCACTACCAATTGGGGAACATTCGCTTACCAACGAATGCCATTCAGGCTTTCGAATATGGGGACCACTTTTCAGAGGGCCATGGATTTAGCTTTTGGTAAAATCTTGAATAAGGTTATTGTTATCTACTTGGATGACATGACCATTTTCTCCTAAATAATGGAGGACCATCCTTTACACCTACAACATATATTCGAAAAGTGTTGATAGTTTGGCATTTCAATCAATCCTAAGAAGTCCATATTTATAGTCAATGAGGAAAAGTTATTGGGACATGCGATATCAGAGAAGGGTCTCACCATAGATCTCGACAAAGCTGAGGCTCTCTTGAAGCTCCCACTCTTAGTGAATAAGAAAGGACTACAATATTTTTTTAGCCAGATCAACTTCATAAGGAAGTTTGTTCCAGATTTCATCCAAGTCATCAAGCCGATGTCTAAAATTTTGAAGAAGGGTGCTGAATTCATCTGGACAAATGAAAGGAAAGAAGAATTTGAAGAGATCAAGGCCCAAATTGATTAGGCTCCAGTTCTGACCAACCCTGACTACAACTGAGACTTCATCCTATATGTTATAGGAGAACCTAAAAGATATGTTGTAGTCCTAACATAGAAGGGGGAAGATGGTGAAGAATGCCCTATCGCATTTCTAAGCCAAGTAATACACCCCCATGAAGAAAAGTATAATTACATAGAAATGCAGGTGCATGTAGTAATGAAATATCTTATAAAATTCAAGCAATTCATTTCCCAAAGTTGGGATACAGTCTTTGTCATTCACCTCGATGTGTGCAACTTCATTATCCAAGGAGAATTGGATAACAAAAGAGCCGACTGGGTCAGCAAAATACAGGAGTTTCACATTGAAATTAAACCCACAAAATTGGTTTATGGTCATGCACTATGTCAATAGATTGTGAAGAGCATAGCGGACAAAGTAATAGCTGGTCAGTGGGACGCCTCGATAGTAGCAGGATGCTTTGCAAACCAAGAAGAGGATGAGAAAGACTGGGTCACTGAGATAGTTGAATATTTCAACATCGGGAGATGTCCTCTACATTTGAATGCTCCATAGTGAAGAGATTTTAGGATGTGGTCCCTCCGATATACATTACGCCTCGAAGGCTATTCTTCAAGAACCTCGATGGCGTTCTTCTTAGGTGCATAAGAGAAGATGATAAGAGAAGAGTCCTAGGAAAATTTCATTCAGGGTTGTCTGGTGGCCACTTAGCAGGAAGAACGATGGCATTGAAGATAATTAAGGTGGGCTATTATTGGCCTACACTCTTTGTCGATACTTTTGTAGTCTATTGCAAATGTGAGTAATGTCAAAAGTTCACCGACCGAAGCAGAAGTGCTTCTATGCCCCTCCAATCGATATAGGTAGAGACACCCTTTCAACAATGGGGCTTAGATTTCATAGGGGTTATATCATCAAACTACTTTGTAGGGCATAAGTTTGTCTTGATTGCAACTGATTACTTCACCAGATGGGCTGAATCAGTACCCACGAAGCATGCCGACCAAGAAACTGTCATTGTTTTCCTAAGAGGTTTGATTACCCGATTCGACATCCTAGAAGCAATCATAACGGATATGAATAACACAAGATTATACTGAGAGGGGGGTGAATAGTATAAGACCTCTTTTTACTTTTTCCTTTATACTTCAAAATATTAAAGCAATATACCCAAAGCAATATCAAAGCAATGCACAATATCATCCACAAAGTGACACCAATTTTAATGTGGTTCACCCAGAATGGCTGGGCTATGTCCACAAAAATTTTCTCTAAAAGTTATCTCAAATTTCTTTGCGAATCCTTCCTAATTAAAATGTTTATGAGCCTCGGACCAAAGGAGATACCTTCCCCCAATCAGAATTTATGAGCCTCTGCTCAAAGGAGATACCTTCCCCCAATCAAAATTTATGAGCCTCTGCTCAAAGGAGATACCTTCCCCTTTGCTCTAGAAATGATCCCTCAGAAGATCAACTGCCTCTACCTCTTGCCAGCACGTGGAAATACTTTCCACCGAAGACCTCCTGTCTTCAATGCTTAGCCTAAGAGACCTCTACCTTCTATGATCACGTCCATAGTATCTCAGCAACCTGTACCAAATACAATCAGTCGGTCTAGTACAAGTCTTCCTTTGTCTGTCAAATCTGTCCAAATCTTGAACAAATCAATCCTCTGCATACAAGCCTTCCCAAAGACTTGCCAACTGTCCTCATGTTCTTCTCATAGAACCAATGCACCTCTATCCTCAAGTTCTATGATAGAACTATCAAACTCAGCTCACAAGTCCTCTGCTAGGACCTTTCCAAATTTGCTCACAAGTCCCCATCAGAACCTATTCAAAACTGCTCACAAGTCCCCACCGAAACCTGTCCAAAAATGTTCACAAGTCCCCACCAGAACCTGTCCAAAAATTTCTCACAAGTCTCCACTGAAACCTGTCCAAAAACTCAGCAAGCTCACAAAGAAAAAATTTCTTAGTAGGAAATCACAAAGTGAATTGTTAGAGACCCAATGTGATTTTTCAAACTCATAGAAGCATAAAGAGAATTGTTAGAGACTCAATATGTTCTATACTCAAATCCCAATCTCAAAACTCAACTCAAATCAACTCAGCTCAATATCAATCTCAAATCTAAAAACTCAACTCAATATCTAAAATGGATAGGATAGAATGTTTTCTTTCAAGAACATGAAACCCCAACAATTGCCAACTATGCAAAGAATCACATAACAATGATACTCATGTTCTTTTCACCATCAATTAGGGTTTCAACAACAATGCTCATCAAACAAGGTTTAGTCAACCAACACCATTCAACTCAACATCAACCTTGAAGCATTCAACCAATCATCACAAGAAAAGGAAAAAAGTAGAAATCCTTTTCCCTCCAAAGATATTTGAACAAAATAGCCACCAACACAATATCACCAAAAGCAAAGAATAACTTGCTCAAATCAACTCAATGGAGTAAGCCCAATATCATGAATCAAGTAAAGCAATAACTTGATCAAACAACCTCTATGGAAGCAACTCAACCATCAAACTCAAAACAGCCAACCAAGGGTTCCACCAAATCAATGCAAGTAGCTAGACTCACAAATATAAACCCTAGTGCACAAAGCTTCCACTATCTCAAACCGGAAATTATGCATTCACCAAAAACTCTCCTTAAGGATAACAATGCATAAGTAGTCTTCAACAAACTAGAAAATAGGATTTACACCTAGCCAAAGGATACCTAGTAGAATACCTTTTCACTCCAACCTTATTTCAGAAAACATACACCAATCATACTCATAAGAAGAATGTGCCCATACCTTATTGGAGTAGAAGATAATTGAACCTTCAAGTTGTCACCACACACAACTCTCAAACTTCCAACCAAGTTAGGGTTAGAATAAAAAGAAATGAGCAATAATATAAACTTACACCTTTTAGCTCCACTTCTTTAAACACAACCATAACATGCCAATAAATCAACAATCACAGACTCACACCTTATACCTCCATTTTTAATTTTAGCATAGCAAAGAATAATCTTAAAAATACATCCAAAGAAATATGCCCTTATTTCTCCTAAGCTTTTATTCAATGCTAATCACAAAAGCCAAAACTCATAAAATTTAATCACACCTTATAAATCATTGTCCAAGAAACTCTGAATTTCGTGGCATAAAGACATTTTAATAAAAACGTGTGTTACTCTAGCAAAGCACCCCCGTGAGACTCAAAACGGTGACCTCCGCCAATGCAGTGCCCAACAACAGCCTTCGCTACCACTAGCCCATGCGGGCTACAAAGTTCACAAGTGAAATTCCCTCCACTTCACCCTCAAAAAAACTCCCGAAGACTTTTCAACCGCATGTGCTTCTAAGTCTTCCTTCGATCACAGTGAATACAAAGCACAAACACCGCAAATTGCATTCGAGGAATTTTGAATTAATTAGCCTTCCAACCTTAGGAGTTGGAGAATAAATAGTCTCTTCGAAGACACCTTGACATCAGCGAAAATAAAGACCATTTCGAAATTAATCAAAAGTCTTTTCAAAAAGGGTTTAAAAACCCTTAAATAATTTTAATAAATTAAGAATAAAAAAGGTTTAAAAACCTTTAAGTATTTTTAATAAATTAAAAATAATTTCTCCCTTAATTAATTAAATAATTAATTAATTAAAACCTTGAAGGGTTTTAAATAATAATTAAATAAATAATAAAGAGAACCTCCATTGGTTTTAATAAAAACCCTATCCAATGGAATCTCTCCAAATTCTCTTAAAAATATTCTCTTGGAATCTTCCACCTTTGAAGCCAACACATCGTCTTAACATTAATGCAATTTCCTTTTGACATCAATGACAACTCATAGACAAGAAGCTAGGATCTCAAACCCAAAATTGCCAACAGGATAATGGTCCTAGACTTTTAGGCGCCAATATCAATGAGTTCCTCTAAAAATATGTGATATATCATAAGGTATCTTCCAATTACTATCTATAGGGTAACAGATTGGCATAATCAACTAACAAGACTTTGTTAAGTGTGCTAAGAAAGCTCATAAAGAATAACAAAAGAACTTGGTACCTCCTTCTAGATCGGGCCTGGTGGGCCGATCGGGTTTCTATAAAGAAGTCAATCAAAACATCACCTTATGCCCTAGTGTATGGCAAGGAGGCCATCCTACCAACCCATGTAGAGATCCCTACATTACAGTTGTTGGATGAGGAAGAAGAATTTAATCCTATGGGGAACAGGTTGGATCAGCTACTATAGCTAGAGGAATACCGTGAGGCCTACCAAATATTCACTAAGCATGCTCAGATCACCCAAGACTGGTTCAAGAAAAATTCCTCCGACCACACTTTTAGATTGGGAGATCTAGTATGGAAGTGGGATTCTTGGAAGGCCAAGCCTGGGAATCATGAAAAATTGGACGCTTTCTGTGATGGACCGTTCGAAATTGTGAAGGTGAACTCGGCTAACACTTTCATCATCAAGGATGTCGATGGTCATATCTTGCCGATCTCTATCAATGGTCTTCATTTGAAGGATTTTCATCATTAAGACAAAACAAAAAAAAAAAGTGTTTCAAGTTTTACTTCTGTATGTAAAATTTCTATCTTTGTATATACCCTGTTCCATGATTACCAGAAGATTCAACTTTACACTACCATAGCAACAAACCCCAGCTTCGCTTGGCTCAGTGAAAAATATCCTTTGGGGACTTTGTGTGCGAAGTAACTACTGCAATATGGTTCACAGCGAAGCACTTTGGTTTGGAAGGAGTCCTCAAAAGAAATAAGAATGAAGGTTTGAGAAATGCTTCGCAAAAGGAGTTTGAGCGAAGTAGTTTTCGAAGGGAAGTTAGCGAGTCATTTTTCAAAAGGAACGAGCTTCGGAGGCAACCTTCCATGAAACAAAGTGGTGATGCGGCAAAGTAAAATTACTTTAGGCCTGAAGCATAGAAAATTAGCTTGCACCGGAGGTTCACCGCAAAGCATCTTTAGCACTGGTTTCCACTTCGCCAACCCTATGGCACATGAGATGAGAAGCATTTAAAACGTGTCTTGGGAGACACACCAATGGCAACCTAGGGGAATGTTCAGGGCAAGTGATTTTAATGCAAAGGTGGCAGAGCACATCTTGAGAATATTTTATTAGGATAAAATCTCATGCCTAGGTACGAGGTGGTAGAAGGTTAAGTTTCCAATGCTGGGCAAATCATTGAACCACATGGGCCTACATACCACACCATCATGAAGCCAATAAAATAGCAAAATGACCTCCTCCATTTGAGTTGCAAACTTAATTTTGGCAGGTGCCATAAATTGAGGTAGTTGCCTTTTAAAAACATGAGGCTTAGTGGTAAAAGGGGTTTTTTCCAACTGTTAATGCAAGATAAATAGCCTTGCTAATAGCCTACATTTCTTTTGGCCTTCATGTCGAAGCCCTCTAAGACCTTGCTGCCACGTATATCCAGAATGGGTGCTGCCACGTATATCCAGAATGGGGAAGAAGAATTCTAAGGAGAAGGGGAAGGAGCCTGAGGTAATAGGCCTAAAGAAAATGAAGAAGGGCAAAGAAGAGCAAAAACATAGACCTAAGAAGGTCAACCTTAACCCCCACCCAAAAAAGTAGCTAGTGGAAGAAAGAGAGGATTCATAAGAGGAGCAACTTGAAGAACTACCAATTTATGGGTGGGAGAAAATAAGGGACACCGAACTCTCAAAAAGCATGGTCGAGCTCTAATACACTATCGAGTTCATGAAGATTCGACTCTCCGTAGAAAATAAGAGGGTCGTTGCGTATTATTCATAGATTTACTGGTATCTGACCCCGCCTGTGCACCATTGTCCCGAATTAATTTGTGCCATCGCACAAAACTACCAGCCCTCCTCCAAACAAGTGTTGGATTCCACGGGCCATAAATTTATCTCAATTTTGAAATATGTGCAGGGAGCTTTCACACCTCAGCAAGGGCCACCCAAGGTTTATTCAGTTCGCAATGTCATCCTGAGTGAACAAATGGAGAGGTTCACCAACTCCAATTATATCATAAAGTTTTTGAGTGAGAACCTCAAGGACGGGTTCCATTTAGGCAAGCTTCCTTAGATGCCTCACCCATTGACAAATTTCAAAAGCACGAACATCTTCTCCATCATTGCGTGGGTCATGGGCCTGTCAACCGATGCTTTGGTGCACCCCTGGCAAGTGTCATTGGCCGAATGTATTTCATGAGGGGAGTTCTATGCCCTAGATTCTTCAAGTCTAAACACCAACCTGGTCTTCTTCGACTGGGTAGAATGGGTGGCCCGGACCTTGCACACATGGCTAACCAACATGAAGAATTCTAGGACGGGCCAATACTTCACACCTTGCTCTTTCCTGGTTTGGTTGTTTTTCTATCATGTGCATAAGCATTTTCCCCACATTTCCATTTCTTCAAGCGGTAAGTATGGGAATCCTCTACCTGTGTACCAATGGACTCCCCTCCTAGCAATGACGGAGTCGTATTATTCTTTTAATCAGCAGTTCCTAAGACCTATTCATTTTTTGAAGGGTTCCTGCCCTCGGGTACCCATCAGTCTGAGAGACAAAGTGGTAAAGGGAGGAAAATGAGACGTCTTTCAATTGACGTAGGGGCTTGTGATTCACCAATTTGAATTCATAGGGAATCCCTTCCTGCTTCCTGTCTACCCCTCTGAATACCATTTTGCATTGGAGGTCGCTCGATAGAGCGACATGACAAATATCGTATATGGCCACGGTTGGAAATGGACGCACACATGCGACTTCCCTTTCAAAATGGGAGTAATTGAGGTGTTTACCCTGAAGCAACATACATTCTTGGAGGAGAAGCTTGCCAACTTTGGTTTGCTGTAAATTCCTCAACAGTGGTGTTATGACCCCTTGGGGGTGATGAGGGATCACCTCCGATTCAAAAAATTGCATGTCTGCCCTTGCCCAAAAATTGTAGATCAAAGGAACAACCCCAATGGGAGAGATTTGGAGTGGAATTTGGAGAGAATGAAAATATTGCCTCCCTGGCATGAATTTTACCCTATGGAGGATGAATATGATCCAGTCCAACACCCCTTCCCGAGCCCAGACTCCACATTTTGGAAGAAAATGAAAGATGACTTGAGGAAAGAATTGGAGGGTTGGAGCGAAGAACAATTGAATGAGTGGTGAATAATGAGGGTCCACCATCAGAAGATGAAGTCATACGGACTCTTGGAGACAAATAGAGATTTTGGGATTGTTTACGAAGCCAACGCTAGGACTTGGAAGCCCATCTCCTTCATCGACTTCATTTCCCCCAGTACCCTAGGTTCGGGAAAAATCCCAAGAAGAGTTGACGATGCTTCAAAACAAGAGGAAGAGGAAGAGGCAGAAGCAACACCACAAGAGTTGCCTCAGGAACAGGTGAAAAGCCATGACATGAGCCCCATAGGATCAACATAGCAATCAGATAAGGGGGAGAAAATAAAAAGAAATAAGATGGAGCAATCCCAAGTGCCTTCAACCCACCCGAAGCGACCATGTACAAAACCTCCAAGTGCTTCTAGCGAACGACCTGTGATGAGCTCAGCCAAAGTAAATGTTGGAGAGACAGCATCGTAAAGGGCTGAGGTAATCCCAGAGATAGATGTCATCGATGTGGAGGAACTCCTCCAATAAGAAGGGGGCCCTAAAGAAGATGTCATGGAAGTCATAAGTGCAAATGCAAAGAAGGAACAAGAGCCGATCACACAGGAAACCACTACTTCTACTCTATCAGGGGAGCATGCAGGTATGCATCCCTCACCCTCCACTTTGGTTCCTCAAGTCATGTCCACAATGGTACTAGTCATAAATCCCCATCAGTCTCCCTCTCCTTTGGAAGTTCGGTCACCACATCACACATCACCCTTCATCGCCTCAAGTTTACCTCATGATTTTGTTAGCCCCACAAGCATAGCCACCCCGATCGAGTCATCAGGTCGGGACAAGTCCGTCGATACTACTTCACTCCCCCACACCACCATTCCCTTGGTTCTCAATCAGGATAAAGGTAGTACTCTAATGCCGAACCCTGTCCCCGACTCCCCGATCACATGTGACATCGTTTCTCTCATCGTAACTCCTACTATGCCCACCACTAAACCTACTGTTGAGGCATACCCTATACAATCATTATATTTGTTTACCCCTTTGGCTGGAGACCCAACATCATTTGAAATAGAGCTGTCCATGATCAAGGAACATCCCTTGGTAGAGAAGCTACTCTAGTCCCAGAAAAACACCGATAAGATGCTAAAGGAGGCCAGGAAAAGGAGGGGGCGCTCTCTGGCCAAAGTAGAAAAATGTGCCATTTTTGACTTGAAAGGCGAAAAGCTGCATAAGGTGAAAAAGGTCCCCAAGGTCCAGAAGCCTTTGGATGAGATGACTCCAGTGGATTACAACTATCAGGAGAATACTAAGGACCTGGAACACTTAAATGTAGATAATGAATCTGCATCTATGCATGTACAAATAGAAACATTTTGTGTGCATGCAAATCTCACCAATCAGTGCCAATTTGAAGTAGAGAGCACTAACATCAAGTTGAAAGAGGAGCTAGTTAGGACCCGCTCCAAACTGGAGGACTCGAAGAAGCAATATGAGCAGATGAAAAAGGAATTAGATGCCTTGAAATGGCAAGTAAAACAACTGTAGGGTGCAACTAAAAATTAGAGCCAGATACAGGCCAAATTTGAGCTAAAGGCTAAAGAGTTTGAAAGCAAGATCTTGTAGATGCAGCAGTAGTTGTATGAAAAGGAGAGCCTGGAGCTGTTTGATAGGGGTCAAATAAAAGAAATCCGCTCACACCTGCTCAAGAACTTCAAATCTCGGGCCTCCAATGCCCTGTCAATTTTGACTTACATTATCGAAGCCTAGTATGCCGCTGCTCAAGAAGGGCAAATAGTAGATGAGATCATCCAGAAGATCAGAAGGTGACTCAAACTAGATTTTGAGGTCCAAAGTATCAAATATTAGGACCTGTAGGTCGCTGCAAAGAGCTAGACAACCAAAGATTGGTCCATATATCAAGCCACAATCTGTGCCTTCTTCTCCAAGGTGAGGAAAGCACAGAAGGCGAAGGACCTCATGGATGTTTTTGAACATGAGTAGCACACATCATTGGGGTATTTCCAAGACCTCTCTTCATTAGGTTTCCCAATTTTCATGAATGAGGATGGGAACCTTTTGACTAAATAAGAGCTCAAGCCGGCTTGGCTACATTTTGAAGGCGATGTCTCAGAGATAGACGGTTGGGAAGAGCCAATTATAGAAGGGCAAGTCATAGATTTCATTCTAAGACATTGCAATATCATGGCTTGCCTGAATGATCTGAGCACAAGAGCTAAACATGCCGACATAGGGCAAATTGATCGGTTCCACGTTCTGGTCAAAGCACTACAAGACTAAGAGCCTTTTCAAAAATGTGCCTGGGCTCATGTTCACCGAACCATGGAACACATCCATGATCGCCTTCTCCCACCACCACAACAGGAAGCCTCACCAGAAGAGGAAGAATAATAAGGAGAGGAAGAAGAAGAAGAAGAAGTTGTGGAAGCACCCTCGAAAAGAGAAAAGGGAGAAGCATCTAGAGGAAACTCTAGCCCAAAATATTAAGGCTGAGGGTTCTTACATCGAGGTGAGCTCGTTGCCCCATGAGCTGCCAAGAATGTTGAAAATTTTGTCACATTGCCTAGAGGGGTAGTAAAATCAAATTTTTTGTAAAGTGTTTCTTTTAATTTCATGAATTTGTTCCCTTGTTTTTTTTAGAAACAACATTTTCAAGCATTGTAGCAATTTTGGCTTTCATCACCATTCCCCTTGTACATAGAATGGAGATACAAGTGCTTCGCTACCGAGCAAGCTAAGCTTAAGAGCTTCACAAGAAAAGGAAGACAACTTCACCAAGAAGAAGGTCGCTAGAGAATGAAAATAACTTCACACCCGAAGCAGCCCAAACTGATGCTTCGGGTGAAAATTTTGTGAATCAGGATTCGAAGAACAATGCTAAAAAATACTTCGCTAAGAAATTGGTGAAGCACCCACTTCGGGCCTCCCTACTAGAAAACCGTTTTTACTTCGCCCAAATTCATAGTGAAGCATCCACTTTGGATGACTTTCATGTGAAGCACTTTCACCCGAAGCAGTAGTGGCCCATTTAAAAGGTAGAACACTTTTCCAAGGCAAGAATACACTTCAGCCGAAAACCTCCTGAACCGTAGTTTTGAAGAAGGTTCATGGCGAAGTGTTTTTACAAGCCCATCAGTGAAGCATCCATTTTGGGTAAAGAACATTGTGAAGCAAATTTTGACATGCCTTCCTGGTGAAGCAGCAAGAAATGGAGAGCCCTGTCTTGAGGAGAGATATCTACTTCAACATTCTACATCCCTAAAGCGGTTTAGAGAAGCTCCTTCATGTGAAGTGCATAACCAATGGATATAATCTACTTCGGCTTATTTTCAATGTGAAGCAGGTTCACAAACTAGAAATCAATGAAGCACTTCAAAGGCACATACTCTAAGCCGGGTTTTTTTTTTAGGCAATCATGTGCCTCATAAATGAATTTTTACGTGCTCGGTAGTCTCGTTGCTCATTTTTAGCAATTGGAAAAGAGGTATCAATCTCAAAAGCAAAACCTGGTGGACATAGCGGCCACTCGAGCTCCACACCTAAAAGCCTAGGATGAGTCAGGTGGCTCACAAATGAAGTTTCCCTAGCTGACCCAATCGTAGCTGCTAGTTTTGGAAAAGGATTTAAGAGCTCAGTCATGGGAGCTGTGGGAGCCGACTTCTTAGATTTTTGAGGATGTACTCGTCCATTTTATGCATTGATGGCTAAAAGGGTCGGGTCCTATATTAAAACCCAAGCATTGTAATGAAAAATGGGGGGAAATTTCTGCTAGAAAGTTGTTGTAACTTGAATCCCTATGATTAATACTAAAGAGCTTTGGGCTTAATTGTATGTTGCCTTCTGTGGTTATTTTTGTTATTTCTTTCTTCATTTGCATACTGTAATTCTGCATTCTGGATTTAGGTGTGCGATTGGGGATAGAACCCTAGAATTTTCTCGAAGGATACATAGGGGAGAAAAATGTTGTATTGGTTTTCTTGTATGCTGCCTGTGGATAGTGTTTCTATTATATTCACTCATCTCCTAGTCATCGTAATTTTGAATTTTGGATTTCGACGTAAGGGGGAGGGTAATTCTGGAACACTTCAGGATGGGGCTACACATCTTAGGGCTCAGAGCAGAGGGGCGAGCATGGAGGAGCTAGTGCGATCTATGATGTAGACCATGTTCTACCAGGGGGTATACTTCTAGCTAGTTCCAGAGGGCCATAGGGTATAGCTGCCATTCGGCATTGCTAAACCAATCAGGATGGGATTAGCGAGGACATCCTCACGATCGACAGTTAGGACCCAAGATACAGCATGGACCTTTATGGGACCACCTTCTCCATGCCAGGGAGGAGAGGAGATGAGGCTGAGAGCTCGAGGGCTTCTCGAGACTAGCTGACTATAGACTGCACAGAGATTGTATAGATTTTTGAGAGGTTTGAGGATGTCAGGGTATAGATTGTGGCATACCAATCTAGTTTTGATATGATGTACATAATTTGATATATATATATATGGTCTTGTTTTTTATGATATGACTTGTGTATATGTTGTATGATGCTTTAATTTTTGAATTTTGGTGATTGATGATTCATGTAATTATGTCGTTTGGAAATAAATTATAATTTTTATGTCATGGCATAAAATTGTAAATGAAATAATCTGATGTGAATAAATTGGTTGTTTTGTGGTGTGATTTGATGAAAATAAAAGGGACTTCTAACAATAATTTCAAAGGACATTGTTGCTTTTATAGACCATTTCATGGAGTCGTCGCTCGCTAGGTCTCAAGCTAATCCCAGTATAGAAATATTGTTAAAAGTAAGAGAGCTTAAGAGACTGTCTTAAGACTTATGGGTTGTGATGATGAAAAATGATGATGGTGATGATTTGTTTTCAGATTTTCGTAAAAATATTATGCATGAAATATAAAAAATATGATTTTTTTTGCTAGGCATACATTCCTAAGTGTCATAGAATTTTTGAATAAGTCCCTACAAACTATACCATCATTGCAAAATTGAATGTTGACATAATGAAATGAAAAAAATGTGTTCGTTCTTTTTAAAGCACAATTGTGTAACATAATGATGTAAGCCATATGTTTTTATAAATTAAAATGAATGGGAAAATAAAATTAGAACAATGGTTTGTGCTAGGCATAGAATTATAGGTATATACTTATACCATCATCACGAAATCCAAAGAAGAAATTGATATTTTAGTTTTATTGCATGATTGATTTTTTATTTTGAGATAAACAAAAAATAATAATATATAAACTTGACTTTATTTACTATATTGTGTAATATGTTGTTTGAAAGAATTTTGTGATTTTGAAAATAATGTATGTATTTTTTTTTATACTAAAAAGATGTTCTGAAATAAGAAGATAAAATTATTCCAAAAAGAGTTGCAGAAATATTTTACATTATCTCAAAGACAAATGTAGATTTATAAGGAACCCTCATGTGCATATGTGAGTTCATTGCCGATCTTGATTTATCATAATGATACAAAAATCTCTCAAATACAAATGTGTGTGCAATTGTATTGTTCATTTATCAATTTTGAGCAAGATAATTTGATACAAGTAATTTTTATTAACCAAATAAGTGTTCGTTGACCATGATTTATATGCACATAACCGTACCAGACTACTATGTAAGTCGGGTCATCAAGATCTAGCTAATCCATAAGCAGATATAGGTCTATAAAAAATAAGGTTGCTAATGTGACAGACATATCACCACGCTAGGGATTACCCAAGGCCAAGTGGTTTGGGCACAAACCACCTGTTATGGGGCTTACCTCACATTTTTTGAATAATTGAGAATTTCAAGGATTCAAGCTCATTCACCATTCTTTTCTTTTCAAGGGGTAGGGAAAGGGATTTTATTGCTTTTTGCTTTTTCTTTTCTCTTTTGCTTCTTTTTTTTTTTGTTGTATGTTTGCTTGGAACTGAGACAATGCTGAAATATTGTTGTGATGGTACAAAATAATATTTTTCTTTTTCTCATTTGCTTTGACTTTTCTTTTTCTTCCTATGCTAGGGATACTTGCTCGGATTGGCTATAGAGTAAGGGATTTTATTTTGGGTAGGGGTGAGCTTGTCCTTTTGTCAGTTCTCAAAGATTCTAGACCATGTGCATGATAGGATAGCAGGGGAAACTTTTCGCTCAAGAAACCATTTCTACTATGTAGCATCATATCGAATTTGCAATGAAATCATTTTAATGTGAAGAGATATACTTGGTTCAAGTAAATAACAAGATCAGTTCTCTATGCTCAAAAAATTTATTTAATTCAACTGTGGATTTTGATATAAGAGAGATTAATAATCATACCAAATAAAATCAAGATATTTATCCATGTGAGTGTGAAAGTGCGAGATTCCAAATAAATGTTAATTTATCCAAAATAATTGAAAATATAACTGCAATACTTCAAGAATTGACAGGTGCGAATATAAAAGATGTTTTTGAAGATTTTGATGATTTTGAATTTTTTATATTTTGATCTTAATTTATGAATGGAAAGAATAAATACTATTACTATTTTTTGAAATTTTTATATGGATGATGAAAATGAAATAATATGCAAAATAACAATATATACAATGATGAAATGACCAGATTTTATGCATAATAGCGTTTGAGATGCATAATGTTCATAGGTTCTTTAAGATATTTACCATCTAAGGTAGATAATCTGTATGCTCCTGAGCCAAATTTAGTAGTGATGACATATGGCCCAAGCCGGTTAGGTTCAAATTTACCTTTAAGATCTTTAGTTGCATTAGTATTTTTTTTATTTTCTTTTAAGACAAGGTCACCGATCTCAAAAGATCGATGATGAACTTTCTTGAGGTATGCTCATTTAATCTTGTTTTGGTAGGCTCGAAGATGCTCCAAAGAATTGATGTGCTTCCCATCTAGGAGTTCTAGATGACTAAATTTACCAGCACGATATTCATCTCCTACTTCAGTATCTTGAAGTAGCAAATCCAAAGAAGGAACTTCTAATTCAAAGGGAAAAACTGCTTCAGTGCCATAAACCAAAACAAAAGGTGAAGTACCTGTGGGGGTGCGAATGCTAGTTTGATAATCCCACAAAGCAGGATATAATTGGATGTGCCAATATCGACCAGATTTATTGACCAGTCTTTTGAGGATTTTGATTAATGTTTTATTAGATGCTTCTGCTTGGCCATTACCCTAAGGATAATAGGGAGTGGACCAATGATGTTGAATTTTATATTTTTGACATAATTTCTTGACATATTTATTTTTGAAACAAGTTCCATTATCCGAGATGAGATTTGTAGGAATTCCGAACCTAAAAATAATTTGATTAAAAATAAATTTGGAAACTTGGGTTCCAGTGCAAGAAGCTAAGGGCATAGCTTCAACCCACTTCGTGAAATACTCGATGGCGGTTATGATAAATTTGTGTCCATCAGATGACACGAGGTTGATTTTTCCAATGATGTCTAAGCCCCATTTTGAAAAGGGCCAAGGAGATGAAATAGCCTGTAGCTCTTGTGCAGGCGCATGGACAAGGTCAACGTGTTTCTTGCACTTGTCGCAATGATGCACATAATCATGTGCATCATTCTCCATGGTAGGCCAAAAATATCCTATCCTAAGGAGCTTCTTAGCAATGGCACTACCACTAAAATGTCCCCCACAAGATCCATTGTGGGCTTCACTCAAAGTTGATCTAGATTCTTCTAGATTCAAACATCTCAGTAGGATGCCTTCAAAAGATCTCCTATACAAGGTATTACCAATAATCATGAAGCGACTTGCTCGTCGACGTAACAACCGATGTTGGTTGCGATTACAACCTTCAGGAAAGGTCCCATTTTGAAGAAAATTAAATATATCAGTGTACCATGGTTCAAGAGTAGTTTCGTTGATTAGAAACACATCCAAAGGTTCTAAGCATGATTTATTTGAAGCGGGTTCCTGGAGTCGATGAATAATGATGGTAGCATATTCATCATCTAACTCCAAGGGCAAAAGAGATGCAGTTGCAGCCATAGCATCAGTCACACGGTTGCTAGTTCGAGGAATAGCTTCCAAGGTAACTTGATCAAATAAATATAATAATTATAAGACATATGCTTTATATGGACGTAATTTATCATCTCTGGTATGATAAACATCATTGATTTGATTTATGACAAGTTGAGAATCATCGAAAACCAATAAATTTTTAATTTTCAGTGCCAAGGCAGCTCGTAATCCAAGGATTAGAGCCTCATATTTAGCAGTGTTATTAGTGCAAGCAAATGTTAGTTTGAAGGATAGAGGTATAATATGTTTCTACGGAGATATTAAAATAATACCTGCACCAACCCCACTCATGCATCGGGCTCCGTCAAAGTATAGGGACCATTGCTCAGGATGGTCTACCTCTAATTTAAGGCATTCATCAAGAAACTCAATGATGAGGGGATGGGTAGACTCTAAGGGTGTAGCAACTAACTGATCTGCTATGATTTGACCCTTAACAGACTTATGTCCTATAAACGTGAGTTCAAACTTTCTTAGAGCAAGAACCCACTTTGTTGTGTGACCAGATAAATAAGGTCGACTCATGAGATATCGCAAAGGGTCGAATTTAGCAATAACATACGTTTTTTGATTGAGCATATAATGGCATAATTTTTGTGTAGAAAATACGATTGCTAGACATAACTTCTCTAATACTGTATAGCGAGTTTCATAACTGAGTAAGGTTCTACTGATATAATAATTAGCACGTTCTTTCTTCTCATCGTCAAGTTGAGCTAACATAGCTCCTAAGGCAAAATCTGAAGCAAAAATGTACAAGATAAATGGGCAATCAGATCTAGGTGGTGAAAGCACCAGTGGTTTAAGAAGATATTGTTTGAGGAGTTAAAATGCTTCCTGACATTCGTTGTCCCAATGAAAAGAGACATATTTCTTAAGAAGCTTAAGAAAGGGTCCTGTTTTGTCCGCCAACTTATCGACAAAGCGACGAATAGCTTGAAGTTTACCTTGTAGACTTCGTAATTTAGATATATTTGTGGGTGTAGGCATATCAGTGATAGCCACGATCTTGAGAGGGTCAATTTCAATGCCATGTAAAGAAACTATAACCCCCAATAATTTACTAGACTTAACTCCGAATATACATTTAGCTGGATTCAGTCGAATAAGATATTCCCTTAACCGATCAAAGACTTTTCTCAAGTCATCTAAATGATCATCTTCTTTAGTGGAACGAGCTATAATATCATCTACATAATCATGTAGAATATCATGCATCATATCATGAAAGATATAAGTCATAGCTCATTGATAGGTTGCACCTGCATTCTTCAAACCGAATGGCATCACTTTCCAACAAAAGGTCCCCCAAGGGGTAATAAAGGTTGTTTTAGCCTGATCTTCAGGAGCTATCCTGATCTGATTATAACTAGAAAATCCATCCATTAAGGATATCATTCCACTCCCAGTAGTAAAATCAATGATCTGATCCATGTTGGGAAGAGGAAAATCGTCTTTAGGGCATGCAGCATTAATATCTTTGAAGTCTGTGCAAACCCTAACTTTGGTAGCTTCTTTCTTAGTTAATGGAACTACATTTGAGATCCATTCAGCATAATCAATGGCTTGTATAAAAATAACCTTCAGGAGTTTTTCTAATTTCCCTTTGACTAGTAAGGCCACTTTAGGATGCATTTTTCTAAGTTTCTATTTAACAGGTTTAGCATCCGGATGGACTACTAGGTGATGCATAACTACAGAAGGGTCTAATCCTGGCATATCTTCATATGTCCAAGCAAAGACATCTTCATATTGTTTAAGAAATGCAATGTATTTATCTTGTTTTTCTTGACTCAATTCTGATCCAATGTTGATTATGTGAGGGTTATCTTCGGTTCCAATGTTAATTTTTATGACATTCTCTACTTCCATGTGTAGATCTCTCTCAAAATTAGGTGGGGCGGGTGAAATGCCCAATTCTTGTAATTCTTTTGAGGTTAGCTTGGATAATTCGTCTTGAGGAGTCGTGGCCTCAAGCTGGGCTATACTAGGTATAGAGCCATCGAAATAAAATCCATTATGTAATAATTCCTCAATGGAGACATCATGGAAAATATCTCCCTCCAACTCATCGTCGGATTCAGTGATCATCTGAGGGTAAGCTATGGAGAGCATATTACATGTAAATGACTTATTTATTAAACGCAAAGGATCGCATTCATCCAAATAATCTTGGTAAGATATGAGATGGTCATCATCCTCGAATGGGAAGGGCTGACCTTTACTAGGAAATAGGCCCACACCACATCGGGCAGGCCATGGTTCTACCTCAAAAGGTTCTTTCATACCATTCTAGGAAGGTCCCAAACCTTTCCCTTTATATCCCAATTTAAGCATTATAGGCTTAGCTTTAATATACTCATTAGCAAAATAACATCGAGCATATCCATCATAATGTGTCTTGATGTTTCTAGGTATTCTTCCCCAGTCATATCCCTTATAAATAAAAGTGCAACTCCCAACTTGGTAAATACTTCCCATAGGCTGTGGGAGACCCAAGGTGTGAGGAGAGGGTGGCAATTTATTTAAAATAAGGGAATCTTGCATAGCAACGTTTGTTTTTTCTGATATAAGAATTTTAGATAAATCGGGTAAAAGCTCGTCAGTAAGAGCATAAGAGGTAGAAGGAACATTCCCTACATCGTCGGATGCAAAAAGTATGCCTTTAGTGGATGTAGATGTTGTAGGGATGTTGATGGATGAGTCTTTTATAGGTATGGAAGTTATAGGAGTAAAACAAGAAGCATTGGTTGTGGGTTTAGGATCTTTTTGAGGTCCTAATGTGGTTTGTTCAGAGGATGGTTGAACTATATGTAGAGGTGGAGTTGATGGAGAAAAATTAGATGATGTTATGGGTGTATGTTTCACATGTTTATGTGGTTGATGAGAATTAGGATGTGTGGATGATAAAGCAGGGCAAAATTGAACTCCAACAGGTTCTACCAAAGCACACATATCAAAGGGTCTGGGATCACCATGGATGGTAACCAACTAATTTTTAAATTCAAATTTAACACATTGATGTAAAGTTGAGGGAACAGCTCGCATTGCGTTGATCCACGGGCGACCCAAGAGTATATTGTACGATGTAGGGCAATGTACAATAAACATGGTCGTGTCTAAGGTTCTTGGACCAACTTGCAATGGGATAGTGATAACTCCACACATTTCTTGTGTTTCATCATTGAAGGATTTTATGATCATATCAGTTCTTTTCATTTCATCACTTCTAAACCCAAATATTTGGTAGAAGTCAAAAGTGCAAATGTTTAAAGATGAACCATTATCAATCAAGACTCGTTTAACCGCTACATCTCCAATTAGGGCAGTAATATATAAGGGGTTATCCTTATGTAAACTATGTTGTGGTATATCTCTATCCCGAAAGTCAATACAATCGACTTCTCGAGTTATGATAGTATTGGACATGGCTTTAGGTTGAATATTTTGTGGTACCATCATTTGGCTTAATGTGAGCATTAATTCATCCCTATGTGTAGGAGAAGATCTTAAAAGGTCCAAAAGGGAAATTCTAGCTATAGTATTTGATAATTGTTCATTAATATTATAAGGAGGTTTAGGTTGAACATTAGATGCATGATTCCCTTTATTAGGAACTTTCAAAACAAATGGAGCTGATCCATCGTTTTGAGCTTGATCTTGTTGAGAATTTTGAGCCTGTTGTCTAGTAACAGCTTCGATGGTACCGACAATATTATTTTGCAGATGATGAATAGGTCTTGGTCTAGCATTTATGGCTTGTTCATTAGAAAGTAATTGGTGAGAATATGGTCTAGTAGTGACTCTTCTTGGAAATGGTTCTTCTAGAACCATAGAACTTGTGATAGGTTGAATAGGATCTGATTCATCTTCAGAACTATTCGATTGATTTGAGGTAATTTCCATGTCACTTTCAGTCTCGTATTCTACATCACTAAGATCAGGTATCAGAGTATTATATAGAGGTCTGGTCGTAACCATGGATAAAGTTGTGTCAAATATTTCCAAATCATGAGTAGGTAACTGTCCACTAATAGTTCCTACATATCGGGTAGGAGGGGGAACATTATGGTGCTCAATTTGATTAGCCACTTCTTTACCATGCTTTGGTAAAGGATGTTGAAATATGTCCAATGATTGATTGGCATTCTGATTCTGATTTTGAGGGATGTTCTTTTGAGCATTATTAGGAGGATTTTGTTTAGGTTGAAAGGCTTGCACCTCCATCTCATTGTTATCAATCAGGTCTTGTATTTTATGTTTTAATATTTTACAAGAGTTGGTAGCGTTTCCAGGTCCTCTATGGAAATCACAGTGTAAATCAGCTTTGTATCCGGGTATAGTTGGATCAGGTTCCTGGATATTTGGTAATTGGATCAAACCTCGTGCTAGTAATTGCGAGAGAATGGTTGATAGAGGTTGATTTAACCTAGTAAATTCTTGAGGTGGTTTATCAGGAGGTTTCAATATGAACTTCTCTATTGTTTTTATAGTATTAACAGTAGCAATATTTCTACTATCAATGACTCCATCACCCACAACTTGTTTATTTTTATATTGATTTTTGGATGTTTTCTCATCATCTTTCTTTTTAAGCTGACCTCTCCTAATAAGAGCATCTTCCACTCTTTGAGCTAAATCTATAGCTTGATCGAAGGTGGTCAAGGTAGCAATTGATAACTCATAGGATAGTTGTTCTTGTAAATTATTGATAAAGATATCCAACATTTCCCGATAAGGTAACACAAAGTGCAATTTTCCTATCAACTATCTCCATCGAGCTAGGAAATCAGCAAAACATTCATCTTTGTCTTGTTTTAAGTTGTACAAATATTTAATGGTTACATGCCTTTCGATGTAGGCACTAAATTGATGAACAAAAGACTTGGTGATTTCTTCGAAATTCCTCAAAGAATGAGTGGGTAGTTGATAATACCACTCCAATGCCATTCCTCCTAAACTTTTTGGGAACATTTTTAGTAATAACAAATCATCATGTGATATATCATGACATGCTATCCTAAACATACGAAGATGCTCTATGGGATCTTCGGTTCCTTTGTATATAGGTAGGACAGGCATAGGAAAGTGTTTAGGATATGGTTGCGCTACAACTATAGGATCTAGAGGCTGACTACACATCTCTCGATAATTGTACGAGGGACGGTAAGGATCTATCTGGTCCATGCGAGAGACTAATTGTTTCACCATGGCTTCCAGATTACTAGTTTGTCCACCATATGGGTTTGGTGGTATTTGAGCATATGATGGCGTGACGTAAGGATTGGATGCTATATTGCTATTATGCAAATGGTTGGTAGGAAGAGTATTATGAAGAAGATTTGTAGTAGCATTATGTTGTATCCCAGATTGTTGGAAATTGGTGTTAGGTTTTGTTTTGGGCTTTTGTTGATTTGAGGTATGTTGATCAATAACTTGGCAAAATAGAGCAGTGAATGAAGGTTTCTTTTGTGTGGGAATAACCCTAGGCTTGGTAACAGGCACTCTAGGTGGTTGGGTCACCTATTGTTGTTGCATGTTCTGGATTATAGCGGCCATATCCAAATTGGATGGTCCAGCTTGATCACTTTCTTGATCAACGAAGGACAAGGGATTAGTGCGTGTGTGATATATTTCTTCTAGGGTTGCTTGAGTGTCACTAATTTGATCCTTGTCCATATGGAATGCTCTATTAAGGGCACCAATATTAGTATTGAGGAACTTCCAAAAATGTTCCATGTTCTCAAAAGTAACAGCTCCTTTCAAAGACATTTTAGGGGATGAGGATCCTTCCCCTCTAACAGTTTCTCTTTGTTCATTTGCTTCAGCAAACTCTTCTTCTTTTTGGTCTAGTGTTCCTTCTTCCTGAATTGGGTCTTTAGGAAGGACATCTAGTTTATTTATTGGTTTTCCTAACCAATCTTCTTCTACTTCAGTCTGTTTTCCATTCTTGAGTCTAGTCATTATGCTTAAACTTAGATTTTAGCAAATATATATTTATATATATATTTGCAAAAAATTTGGGAGGTATATATTTTAATTATATACCTACTATAATACTTAAAAGAAAATGTTTTGATTTTTGTTATGTTTTTGTTTTGTTTTTTTTTTTATGTTTTTATGTTTTTATGATGATAAAGACAACAAACAACACACTAAATGCAATAAATAATAAAATAATGGCTTAGTTTTCTATAAATAGTTTATGGATATCATTAATAGGATCAAGTTCATCAGGAGTCATGAAATGCTCCTCTTCAAATTGAAAATGGTTTTTCAGGAATTTGACAAAGTGTGCTATGGTGATGTTATCTACTTTTGACTCTGACTTGTAAAAATAGAGCTCATGGCAATACTCTCGATATAACACAGCTCTAGGAACTCTATTCCATCTCTTTCTATCCGTAAGGACGACCTCTTGATCCTCTATACGAGATAGAAATTTATGTACTACAACTGCATTGTCGAGGTATTCCTCAAAGGTGTACAACTCATAAGACACAAGGGCTCTTTTATCTGCTAACCACCTATGGCAAGCTCTCTAAAGTTCATGATATAAGGTCACTTGATCAGGATCCAGGATTCTATCTAGGACAAACCTCTTGATTTGCCTAAGTTCTGTTGATCTAGATGAAATAAGATTCAATCTCCTATTAAGTTCGTCCCATAAAGGTGGGACTCTATATATTTGAGATACTCTAAGCAAAGAAGTAATCTCTATGGCTGCTAATTGATTTTCAACATTAACGGTGACAGCTCATCTTTTATTATAATCTACCATCTAAATATGATATGCAACTTTAATTGTTTGTCTGATGATTCTAAATGCATTTATTTTTATTTTTATTTTGATTGTTTTCAAAAGGTTTTTAGTTTTCACGTCGGGTTCACCAAAATGTATCGCTCCAAATTTTTCGCATCCTTACCTTCAAGCTATAGGATCCGCACCCGGAAGGGGGATGCGAGAAGGATGGGACAATACCTCGGATTGAGAGGCCCTTTGAAGGTCCCACCTCTCGGGGGAGGGGTATAAGGGTGAATTTTCGATGGATGGTGGGTTCACCAGGAAACTTTTGAGTGGAAGTTTCCACGCCTAGGTTGAGAGTAGGTTTGATGTGTTCATTTTGTGCTTTAATCATTCAATTCCTAGGTTTGGCCAAGATGAATCTAAGCTATTCTATATGCCAATGCTGATTTTTATGAATACAAAAAACATGCGTAAGTGCTAAACATAGAAAGTAGGCTAAATAAAATAGAACATACCTGATTCCGGATGTCTGATGAAGATTCTGAGTTTTGTAGAAGTCCAAATCATCTCAAATCATACGTAATCATCTGTAATTGCACAGAATCATCTCATATCATAGTCGGTCATCTGAGATCAGATCGGATCATCGATGATCTGACGAATTCATCAAAAACCTACAATCACAGAAACAGATACAAAATACCAAAAATGCAACTGCAAAAGCAAGGGGAAATGATAGAAATAATAGTAAACTTGCCTAAATGATAAATCCATATAGCAATTAAAAGGAAATGCATCAATTTGACAATTTATTTTGACTTTATCATGCATCTATACTAAATGAGGTGAACTCCAGGATGCAAAAATATAATAAACTAAGACAATGCATAAAGAAATGCAGAGAAACGATAAGAAAATGCAAACTCTGGGCTCTGATTGCCCCAAATATGGACTACAGTCGAGATCACCTCCAATCATATGAGATCATCGTCGATCTATGATAGGATCGTCTGGAATCGCCTGCAACGATCCAAGCTTGCTCCAACTGAAAAACAGTAAGATTCCTGCAAGAAAACTTGAAATACGCAATGCAAACAAAAGTATGAAGGTGTTCTAAGGCACAAGGAACTAAATTTGTAGGGAAATCAGTCAGCTAGGGGGTTTAGGGGGATAAACTAAGAAAATCCTAGTTTATATAGGATTAGGGAGAGGTTAGGAGGTTGGAGATCATCCCAATTTGGGAGATCTCCAATGGGGGAGACTCTAACTGCGTAGACACGCTTTCTTCCCAAGTTAGAGAAGTTGTTGAAACAGAAGCTAATTATGAAAATTTGGTTTTGGGACGAAATTGTCTGGACGTTCTATTCTAGACGAATTCATCAGATCTGGGATGATTTCGTCTGATCTACGATGATATCGTCCAAAGGTCAAAACAAATCCTAAAAATGGCATGAAAAACAAGGGAAGTGGGTAACAAGCGGTTAACGGGCGGTTTGGGGTTAAAATTCAAATTTTTATCTTTTTACTAAGGTTTAATTGTGCCAATTTTAGGGTGCTACACTTATGATTGAATTTGTAAGGAATAATTTGTTCAATGATAGGGCTAGAACACCTAGCATTGATATGGTTCTTGTTGGTCATCAAATCCACACAGGAAAGGACTTTCGATGGGTTTGCACGCCCTGGACCTACAACCAACATTGAAAGGCTGAGGGGAAGAGATGCCCCTCATGTTGATCTCTGAAGAAAGGCTGGATCCTATACTAATATACTTTTGGGGTTTAAGACAAGAGTGTAGGAAAGAAATAAATAGAGTAAGGGTTAGGAAAAGAAATAAAAAGGGGTAAGTGTTAGAGATGATGATTTAAGGTGGGAGAGAACAGGAAGCACGATTACTCACTAACAACTCGAATAGCAGCAAGAAATACTAAGAACAACATGAAAGAAATGAAATGTCGAACTTCCTATGTATCCTTTGTACGGGTTCACAGGGTTCTCCTTTCTCTCTCGCTGGAATTCAGGATTCATAGTAATAGCGATTGAGATAAGGAAATAACTGAAACCTCAATCCACCAGGCAGCATAAAGAAAAGCGACAAGACGTTTTTCCTCTCCTATGTATCCTTCAGGGTGAATTTTAGGGGTTTGGTCCTCGATCGTGCATCGAATTTAGGATTCAGAGTCTCAGTACGCGAATGAGAAAATATAAAAGAATTAAGCACAGAAGGCAACATAAAAGAGAGAAATAGAGCACAAAAGTCTTTAATATTAAACGTAGGACATCAAGTTACAGCAACTTTCTAAAAGAAAGTTCCCCCAACTTTTTTACATTACATGCCTGGGTTTCTATAGAGGACCTGGCCCTCTGAGTCATTATTAAAAAATGGCGAAGTACACCCTTGGGCCCTGAGAAATCGGTGCCTCGCTACTGCTGCGACTAAGCTTTCAAATCGGTTACCAAAATTGGCAACTGCGACTGGGTCAACCATGGAAGTGTTCATTTAATGCGTTGCCCGAGTGTCCCTAGCTTCTAGATGTTGTTCTTGAGTGATCGTTACACCTGTCGTGTTTTACTTTGAGGACTGTTATGTCCCTTTCATTTGCCAAAAATGGTCAGTAGGCTTATCGGGCAAGAAAAGAGGTATTTATAAGGGGCCTTCGATCACCTTGGGAAGCTGCCTGCCTTGGAACGTGGGCCCAAAAAGTTCTTCGCTACATCTCCACCTCGCCAAAGCCTTGGGCTGAAGTAGATCTTCCTTGATTTGTTATTCGCAAAATAATGCTTCACAAAAACTACTTCGGAGATGTCGAGTGTCGAGCGAGCTCCATATTTGAAATGGGGTTCTTTGTCCTTTGCTGGTGAAACTGCTTCGGATGAAAAATGTTTCAGCCTGACTTCTTCTAAAAACTATGGTTTAGGGAATATCCTCCTGAAGCACTCTTCTGTTTCTGACACTTTGTCATTTTGCTTCGGGCACCACTGCTTCGGGTGAAAACTGGCCGAAGTAGGTGTTGGAAATACTTCAGGCCCGAAGTATTTTCCTTACCTTAGTTGATTTGGATTATACTCTCTTCCTTCGACGAAGTCACTTGGATGCTGCTTCGCAAAACTTTCGCCCAAAGTGACTGCCAAAAATGTTTCAGGTGCGAAACGTTATCTTTGTATTTTCTTCGATGAAATTACTGTGCAAGGTTTTCGCTCGAAGTAGTGATTTGAAGTGTTTCGGGCCCAAAGCTCTTTTCACATTCTCCTTCTTTTCTTTTGATGAAGTAGTTTTCCTTGGCTTGTTTGGTAGCGAAGCTCTTTCTTCTTCATTTTATAAAAGGGGCGATAGGGTCAAAATTGTTGTAACTTAAAATAAAAGAAAAACTTTCAACAAAGAAATATTATACAAAAATTCTACTATTCTTATACCCCTTGTATAATATGGCAAAAAGTTTCAACATTCTTGGCGGCTCACTGGGTGATGAGCTCACCTCGGCAAAAAAACCCTTTAGCCCTGATCTATTGGGCTGTGGGGTCACTGGTTCCCCCCGAATTCTACTTCTACGGTCTATCCCTCCTCTTGTTCCTCTTCTTGTTCCTCTTCTCCTTCTTCTTCTTCTTCTTCTTCTTCTTCTTCTTCCTTTGGCATGGCTTCTGGCCATGGCGATGGTTTGACGCGATCACGGATGTGATTCATCGTTCTCTAGACATGAGTCCAAGCACTTTTTTGGAATGGTTCTTGATCTTGTAATGCCTTAACCAAAACGCAAAACTAATCAATTTGCCCGATGTCAACATGTTTGGACCTGATGAATAAATCGTTTATGCATGCTACCATCTTGCAGTACCTCAAAATGAAGTCGGTTATCTGCCCTTTTGAGATCGGCTCCGCCCATTCGTCTATCTCTAAGACATCACCCTCGAATTGGAGCCAAACTGGCTTGAGCTCATCTTTAGTCAGAAGGTTCCCGTCATCATCTATGAAACTCAGGAAACCCAAGGAGGAGAGGTCCTGAAAATAATTCATCAAGGCGCGCTACTCATTTTCAAAAATTTCTTGGAGCCTTCTCACCTTCTGAGCTTTTCGCACCTTGGAGAAAAAGGCGCGAACCATGGCTTGGGCTGTGGACCAATCTCTATCTGTCTGAGTCATTGCAGTGACCTGCAAGTCTTTATATCTTGCATTCTAGACATCGAAGGCTAACTTGAGCCGGCGTCTAGCTTTATACATGACTTCATCAATGATTGGCCCTCCTTCAGAAATAGCGAGCTGGGCTTCGATGATGAAGGTCAGTATCGTGAGGGCGCTGGAACATCGAGACCTAAAATTCTTGAGCAAATGGGCATGAATCTCCTTAATTCTACTCCTGTCAAACACCGTCAGGTCTTCCTTCTCGTACAGCTGGGCCTGCATTTGTGCAACTCTGTCTTCCAGCTGTTTGGCATTTAGATCATTTTTGGCCTGTCTTTGCACTTGATTTGCTTCAGTATTTTGGAGCTATAGAACTTGCAGCTTTAGGGCACGTGTTTCCTTTTTCATGGCCTTGCACTGCTCCTCGGCCTCTGCCAACTTGGAGCGGACCCTCGCAAAATCTTCTTATAGCTTAAAATTGGTGGCCTCGGCCTCAATCCTGCACTGGTTGGCGATAACTACATGAGCCCTAAAGGTCTCAATTCGAACATGCATGGATGCCGATTCATTGTCTACATTTAGATGCACCAGGTCCTTGGGTGTTTCTTGGTAGTCATAGTCTGCTAGAGTCATTTCATCCAAAGGCTTCTGGACCTTAGGGACCTTCTTGATTTTGTGCATCTTCCCAGCTTTCAAATCAAACACGGCACATTTTTCAACTTGAGTCGTCGCTCGCCCTCTTTTCTTTCTTGCCTCCTTCAATATTTCGTTGGTATTCTGTCGAGCTTGGAGCAGCTTCCTAGAGAAGTACCTCTTGGTCCTTAGCCTGAGTCTTGCTCGGTCACAAAATTTGTTGTGAGCTATTTTCTATCAGCTACTTTGTACGCCCAGTTCCCGAGATTCTTTTTTTTTTTTTGGAAGGTGTCAAAGTAAAACTTGACCTGAGCTTTTGAGCAACACCTTATTTAGAGCTGAACTATTTACAGTATTTACACAATATTTTTGCAGCATAATAGACATGCCGCCACCACGGATTCAGCTTCGAGCAATTATCCGATAAACCTGTAGTGTCTGGACCAGATCTGATTGTACTTTAACATACCCTTGAGGTTTGGCTAGACCCTTCTCGAAGTTGTCCATGCTACGAACAGGAAGCAATGTAGCCGATTTCCATTCCTGCTAGTGCCTAGATTATTGGCGAAGAAGTTTGCCACTTGAAAATCTTCTTGGGGCACTGGTCTTAGGGATAGTCAGAACCAATACCAGAACCAATTCCAAAATTCTATAGATTCTTCGAAATAAAGGCCAGGTATAGGTTCTTCCATCCTATTGATATGGTAACAAAGTTCCTTCGATGAAGAGTAGTCTTCCAAGATCCCTTCGGGCTCATCCTCTGAATCGGATAGGCTTGATGAGCTTTGGCTGAACACTTGCATGTCATCCCTTGGGATACAAAAAGGGTGCAAAAATGTGCCCTCTTTGTTCTCGGGTTTTACCACTAGAGTCTGCTCCTCTCCTCGGTTTACCTCTTGATGAAGATCGCAAGAAGCCATGTTGTTCATTGGGTGTACCATGCTTGCGTACTTCCATTGTTGAGCTAGTATGAGGTTTGCTTCCTGAGCTCCAGATGCTTGCATCTCAGGCCTCATCTCAGTGTGAGGAATGCCCCATGATGAGTACTGTGTTGGCCAGACAGGAGCAGTAATTATCAAAGGAAGCGACAGAGTTTCTTTCCACTGCCACTTTCTCGATAGGAGCAGAAGCTGTTCCGCTTGTATTGCCTCCTCAAATATTTGAGGGAACCTTCATTCCCTTGATTGCAGTAGAATGAGGCTTACATCTGAGTGGAAGGCCCGAACATAGAAGAGATGGGCTTGGGTGGGCGTCATTTGGATCTCCAGCGGGATTCTCTTCCAACTTCTATAGAATTAGACATTGAAGTCCATGATACCCTCCGAATGTGCCCTCTTGATAGTGGAGAGGTATGCAAAGAGATGGAAGGGGTCCTGAGAGCCATCGAACGTCTCGATCAATGCCCCCGCTAAGTCATCCCATGAGTAGATGCTTTTTTGCTTGAGCAATTTGTACCACCATAGCACCCTTCCTTCCAGAGATAGAACAAGAAGTTTGATCATGACATCTTCATGGATAATGTCATGGAGGGTCACTAAATCGGCAACATCTTCAAGGTGTTCTCGGGCCGTTCACATGGTGTCGTTGTATTTTGTCAATGATTTCAAGGCGCTTTTGGGAATCTCATGATAGCTTTGGATATTCAGGGGGCCTAGATCATTCCAGCTAGGAAAGCTTCTCCCAGCCATTATGATAGCAGTCTATGGAAATCGTGGTTGTCATCGCTAAGTTGAAGTTGTTAGGTGGACATTCTTTCTCTGCTTATGAGATCAAGGCTACTCACCGAACCTTGGTTCCTCCAGGATATCTTCTTTCAGATTTTAAAGGTGCCAACGACTAGGAAATATGGATCTTCAGCCCAATCGAGTCACCAGGTGATTTTATCAGATGAAGACAGGCCAGAGATTCACCAAACTTGAACCTTCTCAAAACATGGGGGCTCCTGGTTATGAAAACCAAGTTTAGGTAATGGTCTCCATGACTTCAAAGGTTCTTAGTTAAAACAGAGTCACCAGATCCTAAGAGTCTTTCGATAATGAGGGCATCAATTCTCACTACTACTCAGAAGATGAGACTGATCGGATCTCACCAAAAATTTGTTAGAACTACTGGCCCCGATGAAGACAGGCTAGAGATTTTCTCAAATATGGGACCTTGGGTCCCACCAGGCATGCCAAAAAATTTTGGTCATCAAATCTACATAGGAAAGGACTTTCGATGGGTTTGCATGCCCTGGACCTATGACCAACATTGAAAGGTCGAGGGGAAGAGATGCCCCTTGTGCTGATCTCCGGAGAAATGTCGGCTCCTATACTAATCTACTTTTGGGGTTTAAGACAAGAGTGTAGGAAAGAAATAAATAGAGTAAGGGTTAGGAAAAGAAATAAAAATGGGTAAGGGTTAGAGATGATGATTTAATATGGGAGAGAACAGGAAGCACTATTACTCGCTAACAACTTGAATAGCAGCAATAAATACCAAGAACAACACGAAATAAATGAAATGTTGAACTTCCTATGTATCCTCTAGATGGGTTCGCAAGGTTCTCCTTTCTCTCTCACTAGAATTTAGGATTCAGAGTAACAGCGATTGATATAAGGGAATAATAGAAACCTCGATCCACCAGGCAGCATAAAGGAAAGCGACAAGACGTTTTTCCTCTCCTATGTATCCTTCAGGGCAAATTTTAGGGGTTCGATCCCTAATCATGCATCGGATTCAGGATTTAGAGTCTCAGTACGCAAACAAGAAAAGACAAAATAATTAAGCACAGAAGGCAGCATAAAAGAGAGAAATAGAGCACAAAAGTCTTTAATATTAAACGCAGGACATCAAGTTACAGCAGCTTTCTAGCAGAAAGTTCCCCCCAATTTTTTACATTACATGCCTGGGTTTTTATAGAGGACCCGGTCCTCTGAGTCATTATTAAAAAATGATGAAGTACACCCTCGAGCCCTAAGAAATCAGTGCCTTGTTGTTGCTGTGACTGAGCTTTCAAATCGGTTGCCGAAACTGGCAACTGCAACTGGGTCAACCATGGAAATTTTCATTTAATGTCACTCGAGTGTCCCTGGCTTCTAGATGTTGTGCTTGAGTGATCGTTATTCCCATCATGTTTTACTTCGAGGACTATTATGTCCCTTTTGTTTTCTAGAAATGGTCAGCAGGCTTATCAGGAAAGAAAGGAGATATTTATAAGGGGCCTTCGATCACCTTGGGAAGCTGCTCGCCTTGGAACGTGGGCCCAAAAAGTGCTTCGCTACATCTCCACCTCGTTGAAGCCTTATGCTGAAGTAGATCTTCCTTGATTTGTTCTTCACAAAATAATGCTTCGTAGAAACTACTTCGGGGATGTCGAGTGTCGAGCGGGCTCCATCTTTGAAATGGGGTTCTTTGTCCTTTGTTGGTGAAACTGCTTCGGATGAAAAAAATTTCGGCCTGACTTCTTCTCAAAACTGTGGTTTGGGGAATATCCTCCCGAAGCACTCTTCTGTTTTTGACACATTGTCATTTTGCTTCGGGCACCACTACTTTGGGTGAAAACTGGCCGAAGTAGGTGTTGGAAATACTTTGGGCCTGAAGTAGTTTCCTTACCTTAGCTGATTTGGATTATGCTCTCCTCCTTCGGTGAAGTCGCTTGGATGCTGCTTCGCAAAACTTTCACCCGAAGCAGCTACCGAAAATGTTTCAAGTGCGAAATTTTATCTTTGTATTTTCTTTGGCGAAATTACTTCGTAAGGTTTTTGCCCGAAGTAGTGATTTGAAGTGTTTCGGGCTCGAAGCTCTTTTCACATTCTCCTTTTCTTTCGATGAAGCCATTTTCCTTGGCTTTCTTGGTAGCGAAGCTCTTTCTTCTTCATTTTATAAAAGGGGCGATAGGGTCAAAATTGCTATAACTTAAAATAAAAGAAAAACTTTCAACAAAGAAATATTATACAAAAATTCTACTATTCTTCTACCCCTTGTATAATGTGACAAAAAGTGTCAATAGTTCTTAGTAGGGCTAGAAATTTCTAAATATAGTTTATCTTTGGTGGGATTACTCCTCTCGGGATTATCCTAATTAGGATTATTGGATGGACATTCTAAAGGACTATGAGATGGTCCCGATCTTGAGGGGGAATCTACCTTGTGGGTATCAACATGCAATTCTTCATATGGATGATGTGGGCCTGATCTTGAGAGGGTATCTACCTTATGGTTATCAGCAAGTAAGTCTTCAGAGGGGTGATATGGTCCTGATTTTGAGGGGGAATCCACCTTATTAGGGCTTTTGCAAGGAAGAGGATCAGAATCAAGGACTGGACATATTTCCCCGTCTTCCTCTTGCATTATGTTTGTTTCACCAAGGATACCAAATCTATTTGGGAAGGCAAAAAGGGAGCTTACCTTGTCTTGTTTTGGATTGAAATGCAAGTTTTCAATTGCCTTCCCTTTGTTCAGAGTGGTAGTTGTTCTTTGATGGTGAAGTCCTTTCCCTGATTGGATGTAGTGTTGCCCCTGTTTGGGTTATCTAAAGGATCCCCTATTCACCTAATTTTTGATTCCTTGGTTTCAAGGCCAAGAAGACCCCTTGACTGGGAGGATTAATGGCATCTTGCACTAGGTCCTTCACCCTATTAGTTTGGGTCTTGAGGATAGGACACTGGTTTTTGATATGTCCCTAGGTATGGCATTCCACACAAAAAGTAGGTTTGTTCTCATATTCCAATGTTACCTCTGACAGTAATACTTATACTTGAGATTAACATATGTGGAAAGTTTAGAATCAAGGTTTTCATTCACACAAATTTGAGCATGAACCATATATTTATGAGCTATAGTAACTAGGTCAATCACAACCAGTTCACCTATGGCCCTAGAAATTGCATGGAGGATATCCTCATGCCAAAGGTGGAAGGGGAGGTTAGGAATATAAACCCAAATAGGAGCAAAGTTGATGCTCTAGGTTTTAGGGTTGAAATCCTCTACCCACCTATGAATGAACAATATTATTCTACTAAGAAACCAAGGACCACCAATCAGGATGCACCTGGCATATTCATGGTTCCTCAATTTGATTGTAAAAAAAAATCTAGACAAGGCCACAATCTCCATTCTAATAACGGTCTTCCATTTATAGAAGGCCTATCTTCGTATAGTTTCCATATCAAGCCTATCATCGATGAATTTCCTAACAAGTGAGAAATATTCCACTGTCAAATATTTAGATACTATATTATCATATATGTTTATATCCTTACCTTCAGAAATGATGGTTGCATAGGATGGAACCTACCCTCATTTCCCTCCTTTACAAACTACTTCAACAAAGAATATTTTCTTGAAGGAATCGCCTATAGGTCCCTACACACCTTGGGGATGGGGTCCATTGTGAGGAGGCTCTTCCCCCCATAGGTCTTATGTTTGATCATAGACCTTGTCCTTATCAATCCATCCATCCTTTGAGTTTGCTAGGGCCTTACTTACACTAGAATCCTCGCATCCATCCTTCTCGCTTATAAAATTTTGGAAAACTGAACTCCCACCCAAACTATTCATCCTACCAAACTGGGTTCTTCACTAGAAATGCTCAAGAGAATTTCCCAGTAGAGTCATCATTTGTTGTGACTATCTCACAACTAACCCCAATAGTGGAGACCCACTTAAAATTTTTAGAAAATTGAACTAATGGGACATGATTGAGCAATTTGGTTCTCATTGTTGACCCAATTGTCCCATGATTTTGAATGTATAAAAAAAATAATGGGGTCATACTTGCTAGCAATTTTAGTGATAGGTGATTGCTTGATTTATTGCTACTTTGGCTAGTAAAATTGTTGTTATTCTTATTGCTCAAATCTTTCGTTTTCTTGTTCCTTTGTTTAGTTGTGTTATTTATTGTTAATTTGTTGTTAGCAATTTTTTCACAATTTTTATTATCAATTTGTTGATAATTTTATTGTCAATTGGTTGTTGACGATTTTTATTGTCAATTTGTTGTGACATTTTTTTTTTTATAATGGTTTTATAGCTAGCATTCTGGTTTGTTCATTGTTTTATTAGTTATTTTAGTTTGTTTGGATTCTATTGTTAGTTTATTTATTTTAATATTTACTTTTCTTTAGTTTAGTTTATTGTTATTTTGTTACTTTCGTTCCTGTCATTTTTATTTGCATTAGTATTTTTTAATAATTCCATCTACTTTATTTGTATCCCACCCCTTATTGTATTTATTGCTATCACCTTATATTTTCTAAAAGGGGGTTTTATTTTGGTAGATGAGAGGTGCAGCTCATAGTAGACAGTGAGCATCGAGGCATGAAACATCGAGAGTGGACTGTGGATGCGAGACACGTGGCATTACAAGACACAATGAGGAATCACATGATAGGATAGTAGATGTGAGATACATGGCATCACAAGATAGGTGATATGGGATAAACTAAGAGGACCCAAATTTTATTCCCCAATGACATGGCATATTCCTTTCCTAAGTGATAGGTTTTGATTCGTATATGGAAATCCCATAGGGCAGGTTTGACCATTCAATGAGAATTACATTATTTCATAGGGCTTATCATCCTTTGTGGCCATAATGTGGTATTGTACAGAGTAACATCTTTGCTAAGTTGGCAGCACCAAACCCTCACAAACAGTGGTAGATGATATTAGGGTTTGATAGCCTCTCCCTTTACGTATATTTAAAACCAAATTCAAGGACTCTAATTCCAAAAATATGAAAGATATTTGAATGCCATATTGCGTAGCGAGTTCACTTTTTATTTGTAAATTTTGAGCAGATCACCGGGGGCAAATGGTCCAGAGGTAGAGGATGAGTGATGGTGTGGTATCTGTGGCCTTCGATGCCTCGTTCGAAATAGAGGAGGTTGTTGGTTGAGTTTTAAAAAGACCTATCACCATCACTAATACTTAAAGAGTAGGTAACCCAAGATATAAACACAACTCGAGTGATCATCACTATGGTTAGGGTGTTGTGTTGATAGCTCACCCTTTGCAGTTTGAGTCACGGTGTGGGGGGTACGTGCAAGGTAAATATTTTTTTTTTGATTAAAATTATTTTGAGGTGCTTAAGGCTAAGGTTTAATAAGCCTTATATTTTTTTTATTATCTATGCTTAAGGCTAAGGTTTAATAAGCCTTATATATTTTTTATTATCTATCTTATAGGGCTATATTCTATGTTGCATATGTAGGCCCAAAAGTTATGGTTTTGTTAGCCCCCATGTTATTGATTAAAAATGAATATATTTGTATATTGTTTATTAATAAGGAAAGAAAAGAGGGAGTTATAAGGAGAAAAAAAATGTTTGCATTAGGGTTTTATTCTAGGAGCTTTTTTTAGAATTTCAAAGGTCATATATTTTACTTGTTTCATTTTGTTTGTAAAGGAAGGTGAAACAGAAAGGCTCCTTAGATTTTTAAAAGCCCATGGAAGCCCATTTTCAAAGGGAGCTAGAATTTTTTGTAATGAAAGACATATTATTTTGAGATTTGAATGCATACAAATCTGAAAACTTGCACCTTGTGAGCAATATTGGAGGAGATTTATGTCTGAGGGTTTTATGTTTAATGCTTGATCTTTTTACTACATTTTGTAGACTTATATCTAGTGTTTAATGTTCTTAGGAGGTTACACTATGTGAAGGTTTATTTGAATGCAGGATTTATTTTCCTTAGAGTCTAGCACTTGATCTAATAAAATTATGTTTATGCAGGTTTGTTTAGATTGAGTTACCCTTAGAGTTTCTCACAATCTCTGGTTTTGCAAGGTAGGGGAGCATGACGTCGTATTTTGTTTGCACTTATATTCCAATTTTAGTTTAGTTTAGTTGTAGTTTCTTTTCTGCAAATTTTCTTTCATTTTTGCAAACCCCACTTGTTTTTCTTTCAATCTAAAGCTCAGAATCCTAAAAGATCCTATTTAAATCATAAATCTAATCTAGAAAATCTAGAGTGTACATAATCCAATTAATTAGTTTCACAAGCACTTACATGCACATTTATTTATACCATATTTAAGGATATTAAAAGGAACATTTTTGCATAGATTTTAATTTTGCATTAATAAGATAAAATCAATCTAGGAGGAAGGGTTTCTAATCTACAAACTCACATTAATTGCAGATAAAGCAAATGAACATTAAATTTCTAACTTTCCAACCTTTTGAATTCTAACTTTACAATTAGTAGAGTATTAAATCTGAAGATAAAATTGAACCTAATAACTACAAATACTAACTCCAATATCACATTAAAGGCATGAATTTAAAATTGAAGTGGAAAATTCTATAGCACTCTAACTTTGCATTCTAATATTAAGATAAAACAAACCTACTAAGAGGGACTCAGGGTAAGATAGATTAAAGCAAAGATAAAGGAGGAATCGACACTCCCATTTTATCAATCCACGCAAGCACACATTCATTATAATTTAATGAAATAAATCATAAAGCACAAATAAATTAATTCAGCAGGCCCCTTGTTAATAATTACTTGCAAATCACTTGGTTGTCTCTAGCACTTGTTATTCTTGATTATTTTACTTTTAGATACATATGTGCAATGCTTATATAGCGGAACCTTGGAGAAGTTGTTTTTGTTTTTAACTTCTTTGCAAGAGAGGGTTTTCGGATTAATACCCTAATTATGATGGGAATTTTACAATTGGGAAAAAATTCCACTCAATAGGAAGTAATGAAAGCAAAGAAGAGAGGTGAAATTCGATAAGTAGCCAAAATTAAGCAAGAACAATTTATTGATCTAACGATACTAATGATTGAAGTAGGGAAAAATCTAGCTTTGATTCACATGGAGATATTGGACCATAAGTTGAATCAAGTAATCATGGATGGAGTATCAAGTGTAAATGTGATGCCCAAAAGGACATGGTGAAATATCAACCAACCCGTAATAAGATCTCCAAATTTTAGCTTATATGGAGTTGATCAATATAGTATTGAAAAAATAGGATTATTGATGAGCCAAAAGGTGTGCATAGTAGAACAACAGTTTGTTTTATGTTTTTTTGTAATAGTTATGAAAAACCTACATATTATGAATTGTTGGGATGTGGGTGGTTAATAACAGCAAAAGTAAATCATAATTGGAAGAAAAAGCATCTGACCTTCAAGAAAGGCTAGCATAAGTATGTAATTAATCTTAAAAACCAGGTAGTAAGTTAGGATATTGCAACCTCAAATGAATTGAAGAGTTCTTCATTAGATGGAGAAACTAGATATGAACTAGATGGAGTGTTGCAATCAGAGGAATCATAGAGGACGAGCATGATGATGACAAAGGCTTCCTTCACTGGAAACTAGAAGATTATAAAATTTTCTCTCCCTAATTTTTTTCGCATCAATGTAGGAAACAAATCCTAAGAAGATGATTAGAATGAGCCCACAAGTGGAGAAGGCAGTAAAAATAAGACAACAGCAAAATAGAATAAAGAACGAGAGAAGTGGACGTTTCACATAAATTTCACAAAATACACAATGGAGGATGCAATCATTGAAGACAATCCAACTCACCCCGTTTATGTTTTGAAGGTGGTAGAAGAACCTGAGTTTATGAAATATGAAGGACCTAGAATGATTTAGGTAAATTTAGGAGAAGGTGAAGAGAAGATGATCAAATGTGAAGATGACTAAAATTTGGTCCTAAAAGTAGCAACATTCAAAAAATTTTATAGAATATAAGAATGGTTTTGCTTGGACATACAAGGATCTGAAGGGAGTACCACTAGAGCTATGTGTACATAAGATTCCCTTGATTTAAGGTGTTGGCAATTTTGGGTTTGAGATCCTAGCTTCTTATCTATGAGTTGTCATTGATGTCAAAAGGAAATGGCATTAATGTTAAGAGGATGTGTTGGCTTCAAAGGTGGAATATTCCAAGAGAATATTTTTAAGAGAATCCGGAGAGATTCCATTGGTTTTACCGGTTTTTATTAAAACCAAGTTGGATAGGGTTTTTATTAAAACCAAGTTAAATGGTTTTTATTAAAACCAATGGAGGTTCTCTTTATTATTTATTTAATTATTATTTAAAACCCTTCAAGGTTTTAATTAATTAATTATTTAAGGGTTTTTAAACCCTTTTTGAAAAGACTTTTGATTAATTTCGAAATGGTCTTTATTTCTACCGTCGTCAAGGTGTCTTCGAACAGACTATTTATTCTCCAACTCCTAAGGTTGGAAGGTGGATTAATTCAAAATTCCTCAAATGCAATTTGTGGTGTTTGTGCTCTATATTCGCTGCGATCGAAGGAAGACTTAGGAGCACATGCGATTGAAAATTCTTCGAGAGTTTTTTTTGAGGGTGAAGTGGAGGGAAGTTCACTTGTGAACTTTGTAGCCCGCATGGGCTAGTGGCAGCGAAGGCTGCTGTTGGGCGCTGCATTTGCGGAGGTCATCATTTCGAGTCTCGCGGGGGTGCTTTGCTAGAGTAACACACATTTTTATTAAAACATCTTTATGCCACAAAATTTAGAGTTTCTTGGACAGCAATTTATAAGGTGTGATTAAATTTTATGAGTTTTAGCTTTTGTGATTAGCATTGAATAAAAGCTTAGGAGAAATAAGGGCATATTTCTTTGGATGTATTTTTAATATTATTCTTTACTATGCTAAAATTAAAAATGGAGGTATAAGGTGTGAGTCTGTGATTGTTGATTTATTGGCATGTTATGGTGGTTGTGTTTAAATAAGTGGAGCTAAAAGGTGTAATAAAGGAAGTTTATATTATTGCTCATTTCTTTTTATTCTAACCCTAACTTGGTTGGAAGTTTGAGAGTTGTGTATGGTGACAGCTTGAAGGTTCAATTATCTTCTACTCCAATAAGATATGGGCACATTCTTCTTATGAGTATGATTGGTGTATGTTTTCTGAAATAAGGTTGGAGTGAAAAGGTATTCTACTAGGTATCCTTTGGCTAGGTGTAAATCCTATTTTCTAGTTTGTTGAAGACTACTTATGCATTGTTATCCTTAAGGAGAGTTTTTTGTGAATGCATAATTTTTGGTTTGAGATAGTGGAAGCTTTGTGCACTAGGGTTTATATTTGTGAGTCTAGCTACTTGCATTGAGTTGGTGGAACCATTGGTTGGTTTTTTTGAGTTTGATGGTTGAGTTGCTTCCATAGAGGTTGTTTGATCAAGTTGTTGCTTTACTTGATTCATGTTATTGGGCTTACTCCATTGAGTTGATTTGAGCAAGTTATTCTTTGCATTTGGTGATATTGTGTTGGTAGTTGTTTTGTTCAAATATCTTTGGAGGGAAAAGTATTTCTACTTGTTTCCTTTTCTTGTGATGATTGGTTGAATGCTTCAAGGTTGATGTTGAGTTGAATGGTGTTGGTTGACTAAACCTTGTTTGATGAGTATTGTTGTTGAAACCCTAATTGATGGTGAAAATAACATGAGTATCATTGTTATGTGATTCTTTGCATAGTTGGCAATTGTTGGGGTTTCATGTTCTTGAAAGAAAACATTCTATCCTATCCATTTCAGATATTGAGTTGAGTTTTCAGATTTGAGATTGAGATTGAGCTGAGTTGATTTGAGTTGAGTTTTGAGATTGGGATTTGAGTATAGAACATATTGATTCTCTAACAATTCTCTTTATGCTTCTATGAGTTTGAAAAATCACATTGGGTCTCTAACAATTCACTTTGTGATTTCCTACTAAGAAAGTTTTTCTTGGTGAGCTTGCTGAGTTTTTGGACAGGTTCTAGTGGGTACTTGTGAGCAATTTTGGACAGGTTTCGGTGGGAACTTGTGAGCAGTTTTTGGATAGGTTCTAGTGGGGACTTGTGAGCAGATTTGGATAGGTCCTAGCAAAGGACTTGTGAGCTAAGTTTGATAGTTCTATCAGAGAACTTGAGGACAGAGGTGCATTGGTTCTATGAGAAGAACTTGAGGATAGTTGACAAGTCTTTGAGAAGGCTTGTATGCAGAGGATTGATTTTTTCAAGAGTTGGACAGATCTAACAGACAGAGGAAGACTTGTACTAGACCGACTGACTATTTTTGGTATAAGTTTTTGAGCTACTATGGACATGATCATAGAAGGCAGAGGTCTCTTAGGCTAAGCATTGAGGACAGGAGGTCTTTGGTGGAAAGGAGTTCCACGTGCTGGCAAGAGGTAGAGGTAGTTGATCTTCTGAGGGATCATTTCCAGAGCAGAGGGGAAGGTATCTCCTTTGAGCAGAGGCTCATAAATTTTGATTGGGGGAAGGTATCTCCTTTGAGCAGAGGCTCATAAATTTTTATTGGGGGAAGGTATCTCCTTTGGGCCGAGGCTCATAAACATTGTAATTAGGAAGGATTCCCAAAGAACTTTGAGATAACTTTTAGAGAAAAGTTTTGTGGACGTAGCCTAGCCATTCTGGGTGAACCACATTAAAATTGGTGTCACTTTGTGGATGATATTGTGCATTGCTTTGATATTGCTTTGGGTATATTGCTTTACTATTTTGAAGTATAAAGGAAAAAGTAAAAAGAGGTCTTATACTTGTTCACCCCCCTCTTAGTATAAGCTTGTGTTCTTCAATTGGTATCAGAGCAGGTGCCTTCAAAAATTTTAACAGCTTGAAGGAAAAGCTAGTAAAGAACACAATGGATTATTCAAGTGGCAATGTAGCACCTATTCTTGATGGGTCAAATTTTGGTCTTTGGAGTGCAATGATGAAGGTTCATCTAATGGCACTTGGGAATGAGGTTTGGGAAGTGATTGAAGATGAGTACACTATTCCTGAACATGGTCCTAATACTAAAGAAGAAAGGCTCCTACATCACAGTAATTCAAAAGCAATGAATGCAATCCTGAAAGGCTTACAGAAAGTAGATCTCACCAAAGTGATTCACTGCAAGACAACTCATGAAATGTGGAAACAGTTGAATGTGGTTCATACAGGTGATACAAATGTCAGAAAGACCAAGTTGAGACACTTCAAAGGTATGTTTGAACAACTCAAGATGAATGATGATGAAAACATTAGTGACTACACGCTTCGTATGGATAAGGTTGTTAACTCCATGAAAGACTTAGGTCTTGAGCTTGTTGAAAATGATGTTTGTGATAAGATTTTAAGATCTCTTCCTAATAGATTTAGTGAAAATATTTTTGCTATTGAGGAAGCTAAAGATTTGGATAAGTTGAAAAAGGATGAGCTCCATAGTATACTTGTAGCATTTGAGTTAAGAACTCAAGTGAAGGTTGATGTCAAGAAAGAGGCAACTTTCAAGGCTACCAAGAATTCCAAGGGTAAACAGCTTCAAGATAGTGATGAGTCTTCTAGTGATGAAGAGGCATATTATAGCAAGAAAGGCAAGTTCTCTATAAAGCACAAAAGTATGAAAAATATAAGATGTTTCAATTGTGGAATGTTTGCTCATTATGCTACTGACTGTACTGTTCCCAAGAATGAAAGTGATGAAGATAAACAAGATTCTAAGAGCAAGGATTCTAAAAAGCACAAGCATCACAGGAAAAAAAAATATGAGCATAGCAATCAAGGAAATAGGTATTCTCACAAGCACAAGAAGAGTTTCTACCTAGACAAAGCAAGTAAGTGTTCTAGTAGTGATAGTGAAAGTTCTTCAAGTTATAATAAAAATGAGATGTTGTTCATATCAAAAAAAGAGGAAGAACCGAAACATAGATTCATTATCATGAAATGTCTTAGATGTGGAAATTTTGGTCACCTTGAGGATGATTGCACAAATAATGATTTGGTTTCTAGTATGTATGAGGATGCTTCATAAAATTATAAGGAAGATGCATGTATGGTTTTTGAAAAGGATAGCACCTCTAGTGATAAGAAATCTGAAAAAGGCTTTGATGATTCAAAAGGAAATCAAATAAAGGATCTTGAAAGTGAACTTATTAGTGCTCTTAGTGCTTTGAAAAAGGAAAGAAAGAAGAATGCTAGACTCAAGGATAAGTTAGATGAATGTTGTATGGAGAGATATGATCTTATAGAAAGTCTTGACTTCTCTATGGCTAAGACACAAGAACTCAAGGATGAGTTAGAGTCTAAGGTTCTTGAGTATAGTGAGTTAGAATAGAAAATGGCTTCTTTGAAAGAGAAAACTAAATAGTACAAGGATAAGCTTTACAGGTTTCAAGATAGCTCCAAAAATGTTAAGTCACTCATCAAAGGTCAAAGAAAGACAACAGATAAAACAGGCCTTGGTTTTGTTAAGCCACACAAGGAACAAGTTGGAGAGTCTAGTAAGAGACTCCAAAAGGAAGAGAGTTTTGATGAGGAAAGTATTTCAGAAAATGAGTCCTTGAATGATAGATGCATAGAAACAAAAAATAGAATTCATAATGAGAAGAAGAAGTTTTCAGAACCTAAGAGGTCAATTAAAGGAAAGTTTCAAGGCAGATGTTTTGCTTGTCACAGGTTTGGTCACATGGCTTCACATTGCATGGCTCAAGTGAAGGAGGTAAATGATAGTTTCAAAAGTGCTAGTTACTTTCAAGGGTATTGCTACTCTTGTCAACATTTTGGGCACAAGGCAAATAACAGGAACAGGTTTGGTTAGAACAAGTTTGGCCAGAACAGGTTTGGTCAGAACAGGTTTGGTCAAAATAGGTTTGGTCAAAACTGGTGGATTCAAAGATCAGGTTTACCTCAGAGAAACAACATCGTCAAGTGTTTAAAGTGCAACAATGAAGGTCACATAATCAGACAGTGTAGAGTTGAAATTCTAGAATATAGGAACAGGAACAGTGGCATGATTAGGTCCAAGGATCAAGGCATGGACAAGAATAGGGATGAGAACAAGAACAAGAACAGTGACAGGAATAGGAATATGGACAAAGAGTTCAAGAGAAGGCCCGACAAGGAAGTTATAGATGCTGATGATGATCAATGCCTAATGGGAGTTTTACTCCCACCCAAGAATTAATCACCTCATCAGGAGGTGGGGGAGGGACTAAGCTAAGAGGCTCATTCTTAGTCCCGAGCCCCAAAGGTGACCCTTTGCCATTTATGACAAAGGGGGAGAGATTTGAGTAAGGGGGATAGCCTCAAGACATGGGGAGCTATTTATGTTGATTTTCTATGTTGTTGAGAAGCTTGGTTTGCCATCAATGACAAAGGGGGAGATTGTTGGCAATTTTGGGTTTGAGATCCTAGCTTATTGTCTATGAGTTGTCATTGATGTCAAAAGGAAATGGCATTAATGTTAAGAGGATGTGTTGGCTTCAAAGGTGGAAGATTCCAAGAGATTTTTAAGAGAATCTGAAGAGATTCCATTGGTTTTACCGGTTTTTATTAAAACCAAGTTGGATAGGGTTTTTATTAAAACCAAGTTAAATGTTTTTTATTAAAACCAATGGAGGTTCTCTTTATTATTTATTTAATTATTATTTAAAACCCTTCAAGGTTTTAATTAATTAATTATTTAATTATTTAAGGGTTTTTAAACCCTTTTTGAAAAGACTTTTGATTAATTTGGAAATGGTCTTTATTTTTGCCAACGTCAAGGTGTCTTCGAAGAGACTATTTATTCTCCAACTCCTAAGGTTGGAAGGTGGATTAATTCGAAATTCCCTGAATGCAATTTGCAAAATTCCTCGAATGCAATTTGCGATCAAAGGAAGACTTAGGAGAATGTGCAGTTGAAAAGTCTTTGGTAGTTTTTTTTCGAGGGTGAAGTGGTAGAAGTTCACTTGTGAACTTCATAGCCCACGTGGTCTAGTGGCAGCCAAGGCTACTATTGGGCGCTGCATTGGCAGAGGTCATTTTTTTGAGTCTCGTGGGGGTGCTTTGCTAGAGTAACACACGTTTTTATTAAAACATCTTTATGCCACAAAATTTAGAGTTTCTTGGACAGCGATTTATAAGGTGTGATTAAATTTTATGAGTTTTGGCTTTTGTGATTAGCATTGAATAAAAGCTTAGGAGAAATAAGGGCATATTTCTTTGGATGTATTTTTAAGATTATTCTTTGCTATGCTAAAATTAAAAATGGAGGTATAAGGTGTGAGTTTGTGATTGTTGATTTATTGGCATGTTATGGTGGTTGTGTTTAAAGAAGTGGAGCTAAAAGGTGTAATAAAGGAAGTTTATATTATTGCTCATTTCTTTTTATTCTAACCCTAACTTGGTTGAAAGTTTGAGAGTTGTGTATGGTGACAACTTGAAGGTTCAATTATCTTCTACTCCTATAAGGTATGGGCACATTCTTCTTATGAGTATGATTGGTGTATGTTTTTTGAAATAAGGTTGGAGTGAAAAGGTATTCTACTAGGTATCCTTTGGCTAGGTGTAAATCCCATTTTCTGGTTTGTTGAAGACTACTTATGCATTGTTATCCTTAAGGAGAGTTTTTGGTGAATGCATAATTTTTGGTTTGAGATAGTGGAAGCTTTGTGCACTAGGGTTTATATTTGTGAGTCTAGCTACTTGCATTGAGTTGGTGGAACCCTTGGTTGTCTGTTTTGAGTTTGATGGTTGAGTTGCTTCCATAGAGGTTGTTTGATCAAGTTATTGCTTTACTTGATTCATGATATTGGGTTTACTCCATTGAGTTGATTTGATCAAGTTATTCTTTGCATTTGGTGATATTGTGTTGGTAGCTATTTTGTTCAAATATCTTTAGAGGGAAAAGGATTTCTACTTGTTTCCTTTTCTTGTGATGATTGGTTGAATGCTTCAAGGTTGATGTTGAGTTGAATGGTGTTGGTTGACTAAACCTTGTTTGATGAGCATTGTTGTTGAAACCCTAATTGATGGTGAAAATAACATGAGTATCATTGTTATGTGATTCTTTGCATAGTTGGCAATTGTTGGGGTTTCAAGTTCTTGAAAGAAAATATTCTATCCTATCCATTTCAGATATTGAGTTGAGTTTTTAGATATTGAGTTGTGTTTTCATATTTGAGATTGAGATTGAGCTGAGTTGATTTGAGTTGAGTTTTGAGATTGGGATTTAAGTATAGAACATATTGATTCTCTAACAATTATCTTTATTCTTCTATGAGTTTGACAAATCACATTGGGTCTCTAACAATTCACTTTGTGATTTCCTACTAAGAAATTTTTTCTTGGTGAGCTTGCTGAGTTTTTGGACAGGTTCTAGTGGGGACTTGTGAGCAGTTTTGGACAGGTTTCGGTGGGGACTTGTGAGCAGTTTTTGGATAGGTTTTGGTGGGGACTTGTGAGCATATTTGGACAGGTCCTAGTAGAGGACTTGTGAGCTAAGTTTGATAGTTCTATCAGAGAACTTGAGGATAGAGGTGCATTGGTTCTATGAGAAGAACCTGAGGACAGTTGGCAAGTCTTTGAGAAGGCTTGTATGCAGAGGATTGATTTGTTCAAGAGTTGGATAGATCTGACAGATAGAGGAAGACTTGTACTAGACCGATTGACTATTTTTGGTATAGGTTACTGAGCTACTGTGGACGTGATCATAGAAGGTAGAGGTCTCTTAGGCTAAGCATTGAGGACAAGAGGTCTTCGATGGAAAGGAGTTCCACGTGCTGTCAAGAGGTAGAGATAGTTGATCTTCTGAGGGATCATTTCCAGAGCAGAGGGGAAGGTATCTCCTTTGAGCAGAGGCTCATAAATTTTGATTGGGGGAAGGTATCTCCTTTGAGCATAGGCTCATAAATTTTGATTGGGGGAAGGTATCTCCTTTGGGTCGAGGCTCATAAACATTGTAATTGGGAAGGATTCCCAATGAACTTTGAGATAACTTTTAGAGAAAAGTTTTCTGGATGCAGCCCAGCCATTCTGGGTGAACCACATTAAAATTGATATCACTTTATGGATGATATTGTGCATTGCTTTGATATTGCTTTGGGTATATTGCTTTACTATTTTGAAGTATAAAGGAAAAAGTAAAAAGAGGTCTTATACTTGTTCACCCCCCCTCTTAGTATAAGCTTGTGTTCTTCAATTGGTATCAGAGTAGGTGCCTTCGAAAAGTTTAACGACTTGAAGGAAAAGCTAGTAAAGAACACAATGAATTATTCAAGTGGCAATGCAGCACCTATTCTTGATGGGTCGGATTTTGGTCTTTGGAGTGCAAGGATGAAGGTTCATCTAATGGCACTTGGGAATGAGGTTTGGGAAGTGATTGAAGATGAGTACACTATTCCTAAACATGGTCCTAATACTAAAGAAGAAATGCTCCTACATCACAGTAATTCAAAATCAATGAATGCAATCCTGAAAGGCTTACAAAAAGTAGATCTCACCAAAGTGATTCACTGCAAGACAGCTAGTGAAATGTGGAAACAGTTGAAGGTGGTTCATATAGGTGATACAAATGTCAGAAAGACCAATTTGAGACACTTCAAAGGTATTTTTGAACAAATCAAGATGAATGATGATGAAAATATTAGTGACTACATGCTTCATATGGATGAGGTTGTTAAATCCATGAAAGACTTAGGTCTTGAGCTTGCTGAAAATGATGTTTGTGATAAGATTTTAAGATCTCTTCCTAATAGATTTAGTGAAAATATTTCTGCTATTAAGGAAGCTAAATATTTGGATAAGTTGAAAAATGATGAGCTCCATAGTATACTTGTAGCATTTGAGTTAAGAACTCAAGTGAAGGTTGATGTCAAGAAAGAGGCAGCTTTCAAGGCTACCAAGAATTCCAAGGGTAAACAACTTCAAGATAGTGATGAGTCTTCTAGTGATGAAGAGGCATATTACAACAAGAAAGGCAAGTTCTCTAGAAAGCACAAAAGTATGAAAAATATAAGATGTTTCAATTGTGGAAAGTTTGGTCATTATGCTACTGACTATACTATTCCCAAGAATGAAAGTGATGAAGATAAACAGGATTCTAAGAGCAAGGATTCTGAAAAGCACAAGCATCATAGGAAAAACAAAGATGAGCATAGAAATCAAGGAAAGAGGTATTCTCACAAGCACAAGAAGAGTTTCTACCTAGACAAAGCAAGTAAGTGTTCTAGTAGTGATAGTGAAATTTCTTCAAGTGATAATGAAAATGAGATGTTGTTCATATCAAAAAAAGAGGAAGAACCGAAACATAGATTCATTATCATGAAATGTCTTAGATGTGGAAATTTTGGTCACCTTGAGGATGATTGCACAAATAATGATTTGGTTTCTAGTATGTATGAGGATGCTTCAGAAAACTATAAGGAAGATGCATGTATAGTTTTTGAAAAGGGTAGCACCTCTAGTGATAAGAAATCTGAAAAAGGATTTGATGATTCAAAAGGAAATCAAATAAAGGATCTTGAAAGTGAACTTATTAGTGCTCTTAGTGCTTTGAAAAGGAAAGAAAGAAGAATGCTAGACTCAAGGATAAGTTATATGAATGTTGTATGGAGAGAGATGATCTTATAGAAAGTCTTGACTTCTCTATGGCTAAGACACAAGAACTCAAGGATGAGTTAGAATCTAAGGTTCTTGAGTATAGTGAGTTAGAACAGAAAATGGCTTCTTTGAAAGAGGAAACTAAAGAGTACAAGGTAGAAGGAATAGAATTTGATGAGAATTTTACCCAATTGCATGACTTGAAGCCATAAGAAATATTTTTAGCCTTATCAAGTTTTAAAAACTTCAAGGTATATCATATGGATGTTAAGTTAACATTTCTAAATGGTGTTCTATAAGAAGAAGTCTATATTGAACATCCAAAGATATTTATATTAACAGATAAACTAGATCATGTATATAGATTGAAAAAGGCATTGTATGGTCTAAAACAGTCTCCTAGAGAATGGTAATCAATATTGGATAAGTATATTCAAGAATAGGGATTCAGAAAAGGAATAGTGGACGATAAATTATACATAAAAAATGAAGGGAATAATCTACTAATTGTGGTTATTTATGTTTATGACATTATTTTTTAGGGAAATAATGATAAGATATGTAAATAATTTATAAAGAACATGCAAAATTAATTTGAGATGTCTATGCTTGGTGAGTTGTCCTTCTTTCTTGGATTTCATATTTCATATTTCATAATATGATAAAGGAGTATTTATCTCACAAAACAATTATATAAAAGAGATGCTAAAGAAATTTAGGTTAGAATATTGCAAACCAGTAAGTACCCCCATGGTTATAGAATGCAAGTTAAATAAGGATGATGAATCTCTAGAGGTAAATCAAAGATTATATAGATCTATGATTGGCAGCTTGTTGTATGTTACAGTTACAAGACTAGACATAGTGCAGTCAGTGGGATTAGTGGTAAGATTTCAAGCAGCACCTAAAGAAACACATGTGTCAGCAGTAAAGAGAATTCTTAAGTATCTAAAAGGGAGTATGGATTTTGGTCTCTAGTATCCCAAAAGTGATAGTTTTACACTCACAAAATACACAAATGCATATTGGGACAACAATATTGATGATATGAAAAGCACAAGTAGAGGAGCATTATTTATTGGAGACTATTTAGTCTCTTGGCTAAGTAAGAAATGGCATCGGTATCTTTATCTATAGTAGAACCAGAGTATATTGCAGCAGTAGCCAGTTGTACACAGGTATTATGGATGAAGCAAACTCTAGAAGACTTCAAGATAAAGAATGATCATCCTATTCTCATATTATGTGATAATACAAGTGCTATAAGTATTTCAAAGAATCCAATAATGCACTCCAAGACAAAGCACATTCTGATCAAGTATCATTTTACGAGAGAATAGGTGATAGATAAACATCTCAGGTTGGAATATGTTACTACAAAGGAGAATATAGCATACATATTCACTAAGCCACTTTCGAAAGAGATGTTTGAGTATCTTAGAGAAAATTTGGGAGTAATAATACCACCCTAGAATTAACCACCTTAAGAGGAGGTGGGGGAGGGGCTAAGCTAAGAGTTTCATTATTAGCCTCGAGCCTCAAAGGTGATCCTTTTACATTGATGTCAAAGGAGGAGAAATTTAAGTAAGGGGGAGATATTTGATTTAGAAAAGAAAGCATTCAGTCAGGGGGAGCAGTTTCCTAGGGGGAGTAGAAAAAGGTCAAGGAAATGGTACAAAGTAATTGGGTTGCCATCAATGACAAAGGGGGAGATTGTTGGACATTTTGAGGAATGTTTATTGTCATTGATGTCAAAAGCATTGTTGTGCTATGTTGTGATATTTGAGGACATTAAGTATTTCTTCCAAGAGCAAGAAGGTCTTGAAAAGTAGTAGGTTATAATATTTAATTTTAAATATTATATACCTAAGAGGGTTCAAAGAATGAAGATCAAAAGAAGGAGAAGCAAGTTTAAAATTAAATAATATTTTTATTATTATTATTTTGGATCAAAAATTGAGTTTAAAAATATCAAGGAACAAGTTGAAAAAACCCACAAAGATATTTTAATTTAAATTAAAATATTTTAATCTTTGATTAAAATTTTAATTTAAATAATGATGGGTGCTAAGGTTAATTTAAATATTTATTTAATATTTAAAATTAAATTAAATATTAAAATTAAAACTAAAATGATATAATTTCCGACATTGAAATAAGCTAAAGGTTGCATATAAATAATGCTAAAGGATAAGCTTTACAGGTTTCAAGATAGCTCCAAAAAGGTTAAGTCACTCATCAAAGGTCAAAGAAAGACAACAGATAAAATAGGCCTTGGTTTTGTTAAGCCACACAAGGAACAAGTTGGAGAGTCTAGTAAGAGACTCCAAAAGGAAGAGAGTTCTGACGAGGAAAGTATTTCAGAAAAGGAGTCCTTTAATGATAGATGCACAAAAATAGAAAATAGAATTCAGAATGAGAAGAAGAAGTTTTCAGAACCTAAGAGGTCAATTAAAGGAAAGTTTCAAGGCAGGTGTTTTGCTTGTCACAGGTTTTGTCACATGGCTTCACATTGCATGGCTCAAGTGAAGGAGGTAAATGACAGTTTCAAAAGTGCTAGTTACTTTCAAGGGTATTGCTACTCTTGTCAATAGTTTGGGCACAAGGCAGTTTATTACAAGGCAAATAATAGGAACAGGTTTTTTCAGAACAGGTTTGGCCAGAACAGGTTTGGTCAGAACAGGTTTGGTCAAAATTGGTGGATTCAAAGATCAGGTTTACCTCAGAGAAACAAAATCGTCAAGTGTTTCAAGTGCAACAATGAAGGTCACATAATCAGACAGTGTAGATTTGAAATTCCAAAATATAGGAACAGGAACAGTGGCATGATCAGGTCCAAGGATCAAGGCATGGACAAGAATAGGGATGATAACAAGAACAAGAACAGTGACAGGAATAGGAATATGGACAAAGAGTTCAAGAGAAGGCTCGGCAAGGAAGTTATAGACACTGATGATGATCAATGCCTAATGGGAGTTTTACTCCCACCCAAGAATTAATCACCTCATCGAGGAGGTGGGGGAGGGACTAAGCTAAGAGGCTCATTCTTAGTCCCGAGCCCCAAAGGTGACCCTTTGCCATTGATGACAAAGGGGGAGAGATTTGAGTAAGGGGGAGAGCCTCAAGACAGGGGGAGCTATTTATGTTGAGTTTTTATGTTGTTGAGAAGCATGGTTTGCCATCAATGACAAAGGGGGAGATTGTTGGCAATTTTGGGTTTGAGATCCTAGCATCTTGTCTATGAGTTGTCATTGATGTCAAAAGGAAATGGCATTAATGTTAAGAGTATGTGTTGGCTTCAAAGGTGGAAAATTCCAAGACAATATTTTTAAGAGAATCCGGAGAGATTCCATTGGTTTTACCAGTTTTTATTAAAACCAAGTTGGATAGGGTTTTTATTAAAACCAAGTTAAATGGTTTTTATTAAAATCAATGGAGGTTATCTTTATTATTTATTTAATTATTATTTAAAACCCTTCAAGGTTTTAATTAATTAATTATTTAATTATTTAAGGGTTTTTAAACCCTTTTTGAAAAGACTTTTGATTAATTTCGAAATGGTCTTTATTTTCATCGACGTCAAGGTGTCTTCGAAGAGACTATTTATTCTCCAACTCCTAAGGTTGGAAGGTGGATTAATTCAAAATTCCCCAAATGCAATTTGTGATGTTTGTGCTCTGTATTCGTTGCGATCTAAGGAAGACTTAGGAGCACATGCAGTTGAAAAGTCTTTGAGAGTTTTTTTTTGAGGGTGAAGTGGTGGGAAGTTCACTTGTGAACTTCATAGCCCGCATGGGCTAGTGGTAGCGAAGGTTGTTGTTGGGTGCTACATTGGCAGAGGTCGTTGTTTCGAGTCTCATGGGGGTGCTTTGCTAGAGTAACACACGTTTTTATTAAAACATCTTTATGCCATGAAATTTGGAGTTTCTTGGACAGCAATTTATAAGGTGTGATTAAATTTTATGAGTTTTAACTTTTGTTATTAGCATTGAATAAAAGCTTAGGAGAAATAAGGGCATATTTCTTTGGATGTATTTTTAAGATTATTCTTTGCTATGCTAAAATTAAAAATGGAGGTATAAGGTGTGATTCTGTGATTGTTGATTTATTGGCATGTTATGGTGGTTGTGTTTAAATAAGTGGAGCTAAAAGGTGTAATAAAGGAAGTTTATATTATTGCTCATTTCTTTTTATTCTAACCCTAACTTGGTTGGAAGTTTGAGAGTTGTGTATTTTGACAACTTGAAGGTTCAATTATCTTCTACTCCAATAAGGTATGGGCACATTCTTCTTATGAGTATGATTGGTGTATATTTTCTGAAATAAGGTTGGAGTGAAAAGGTATTCCACTAGGTATCCTTTGGCTAGGTGTAAATCCTATTTTCTGGTTTGTTGAAGACTACTTATGCATTTTTATCCTTAAGGAGAGTTTTTTGTGAATGCATAATTTTTGGTTTGAGATAGTGGAAGATTTGTGCACTAGGGTTTATATTTGTGAGTCTAGCTACTTGCATTGAGTTGGTGGAACCCTTGGTTGGCTATTTTGAGTTTGATGGTTGAGTTACTTCCATAGAGGTTGTTTGATCAAGTTATTGCTTTACTTGATTCATGATATTGGGCTTACTCCAATGAGTTGATTTGAGCAAGTTATTCTTTGCATTTGGTGATATTGTGTTGGTATCTGTTTTGTTCAAATATCTTTGGAGGGAAAAGGATTTCTACTTGTTTCCTTTTCTTGTGATGATTGGTTGAATGCTTCAAGGTTGATGTTGAGTTGAATGGTGTTGGTTGACTAAACCTTGTTTGATGAGCATTGTTGTTGAAACCCTAATTGATGGTGAAAATAACATGAGAATCATTTTTATGTGATTCTTTGCATAGTTGGCAATTGTTGGGGTTTCATGTTCTTGAAAGAAAACATTCTATCCTATCCATTTCAGATATTGAGTTGAGTTTTCAGATTTGAGATTGATATTGAGTTGAGTTGATTTGAGTTGAGTTTTGATATTAGGATTTGAGTATAGAACATATTGACTCTCTAAAAATTCTCTTTATGCTTCTATGAGTTTGACAAATCACATTGGGTCTCTAACAATTCACTTTGTGATTTCCTACTAAGAAATTTTTTCTTGGTAAGCTTGCTGAGTTTTTGTACAGGTTCCAGTGGGGACTTGTGAGCAGTTTTGGACAGGTTCTGGTTGGAACTTGTGAGTAATTTTTGGACAGGTTTCGGTGCGGACTTGTGAGAAGATTTGGACAGGTCCTAGCAGAGGACTTGTGAGCTAAGTTTGATAGTTCTATCAGAGAACTTGATGACAGAGGTGCATTGGTTCTATGAGAAGAACTTGAGGATAGTTGACAAGTCTTTGAGAAGGCTTGTATGCAGAGGATTGATTTGTTCAAGATGTGGATAGATCTGAAATACAGAGGAAGACTTGTACTAGACCGACTGACTGTGTTTGGTACAAGTTGCTAAGCTGTTGTGGACGTGATCATAGAAGGCAGAGGTCTCTTAGTATAAGCATTGAGGACAGGAGGTCTTTGGTTGAAAGGAGTTCCATGTGCTGACAAGAGGTAGAGGCAGTTGATCTTCTAAGGGATCATTTCTAGAGCAGAGGGGAAGGTATCTCCTTTGAGCAGAGGCTCATAAATTCTGATTGGGGGAAGGTATCTCCTTTGAGTAGAGGCTCATAAATTTTTATTGGGGGAAGGTATCTCCTTTGGGCCGAGGCTCATAAACATTATAATTGGGAAGGATTCCCAAAGAACTTTGAGATAACTTTTAGAGAAAATTTTTGTGGACGTAGCCCAGCCATTCTGGGTGAACCACGTTAAAATTGGTGTCACTTTGTGGATGATATTGTGCATTGCTTTGATATTGCTTTGGGTATATTGCTTTACTATTTTGAAGTATAAAGGAAAAAGTAAAAAGAGGTCTTATACTGTTCATCCCCCCTCTCAGTATAAGCTTGTGTTCTTCATAAGGTGCCCAACTTGTAAGGATACAACCATATAGGATGAATCAAAAATATGTAGCTTTGATGAATGTCAAGGTTGAAAAGATGTTGGATGCAGACATAAATTTAAAGTTACAATGAGTGAATGGGTATCACCAATTATGAGTACCTTGAATAGGGAGACAAATAAGATCCAGATCTATGTGGACTTTCAAAGCCTCAACATTATAACTATTAAATAATCCCTTCCTAAAAACATTTACAGACTTCATCTTGGAAGAATTAGTCGGCCACAAGATTTACTCATTTTTGGATGGTTTGTCTAGGTATAACCAAATTTATATTGAGGAAGAGGATAATTTGAAGATCATTTTTATAATGAATAACGGGATATATTCTTATAACCACATGCTATTTATATTGTGTAATGCACCAGCTACGTTCCAAAGGATCATCTTATACATATTTCATAAAATGTCCACGAGTAACTTCAAATTCTTCCTAGATAATTGGTCCCTATATATAAATATACAGGAGCATTTGAAAGCACTCGAGAGATGTGTGATATTGTATAGGAAAGCTTGAAAATCATTAAATCCAGACAAGTGCATATTTATGGTGCCATATGGAAAACTATTAGGGCATATTGTATGCCAAGAAGGTTTGAAGCCTGACCCTAACAAGATACAAGTGATACTACTAATGAAAGAGTCATACGATGTGAGTTTAGTAAAGACATTCTTAGGGAAAATGGACTATTACATAATATTTATCGTGAACTATGCACAAAATTCTCATCTACTAGATGCTCTTATGCACAAAGGTGTTTGTTTCAAATGGACAAAAAAGCATCGAGAGGCTTTTGAGGGATTGAAGGTGTACGTAGTCAAGGTACCTATCCTAGTTTATCCATATTAGAAGAAATAATTCCATGTTCATGTGGATACCTCAAACTTCATAATTGGTTACGTGTTGGCCTTCGAAGGATAGTTTGGGTTAGATAAATCCATATACTTTGTAAGTAATTTATTGTCTAGATTAGAAAATAATTACAGTACAATAAAGTGAGAAGCACTAGGAATGGTGTACGCAGTGAAGAAGTACCAACACTATCTATTGGTTAACCCTTTTGCTTTTTATGTATATCATCAGGAACTAATGTACTTGATCAATAAATTAATTATTTATGGATAAGTAGATGGCTCATCACCCTACAAGAATTCATATTTAGGGTGGTAGTAAAACCTAAAAAGAAACATGTAATAGTAGACCAGTTATCAAGGACTCACTTTAGAGAACCTATAGAGGGAGGAATATAGGATGAATTTTTTGATGCACAACTATTCAGGATAAGTGCGATATCAGCATGGTATAAGCACAATGAGGAATACTTATCAATAGGATATCTACCAAAGGATATGATGGCAGTCAAACAGATAAGAGTGATTAGGAAAGTGACACCTTTTACATTGATTGTAGGGTTGCTATAAAAAATGGGGGATGACCACATTTTGCAATGATGTGTAATGGAGGATGAAGTGAAAAAACATTGAAGGAGGCACACAAGGGATTGGTAGGAGGCCATATGGGACCATATTTAACAACTATAAAAGTGTTGTTGGCATCCCTATGGTGTCCTACCCTTTATCATGATGCCAATAATTATGTCAATGCATGTGATACATGTCAAAGAATGGGGAAGCCATTAAAATGAGGCTTTATGCCATTACATCCATCGTAACCTCAAGAAATTTTTGAAATATGGTGTTTAGATTTTGTGGTCCCTTTATGAACTAATTGCAATAGGAAGTATCAATATATTGTAGTAGTGACATAATATTTAAGGAAATATATAGAAGCATGGGCCTTACCTGATAACTCTACAAGAAACATGACTCAATTTTTGTATGAGAAGGTTATCACATAGTTTGGAATACCTATTCAACTAAAAATCAATCGAAGAGACCAGTTTTTTAACGATGTTATTCAAAATATGATGGTAGAATTAAAGATATTTCATTCATTGTCAAGTTTGTATTACCCCATGGCAAATGGGTAAGCAAAGGCAATGAATAAGATCTTGATTTCAATTATGTAAAAGACATGAAGTGTAGAAGGAGGTGATTGGGAGGATCGATTGCCAATAGTTCTATGGGTATACAGGACCACATTTAAACCAACTACAAATCATACACACTTCAACTAATGTATGGGCAAGAGGTAGTAGTACCTATTGAATTTTTGGTACCTAGTTTAAGGATGACAATGGAAAACTTCCTGAATGATGAAGATAGCATGGAAGAAAGACTTGCAAAATTGGTGCAACTTAGATAGAAAAATGTGATGGCACAATGGGAAATGAAGATAACTCAACAAATATGTAAGTATTAGCATGGTAAACATATTAGGAATATGGATTTTAAGGCTAGCATATTAGTGCTCAAGTATAATAGAAAAAGAGAAATTAAGCCAAGAAAGTTGAAAATTTTATGGCTCAAACCCTTCCAAGTAGAAGAGATACTGGACAATAGGGTTGTTCGATTAAAGAAGTTGTATGGTATAATTTTCCCTAATATTGTAAATGGTTCTAAGTTGAAGGTGTATAAGGCATAGGCATAGGTGAGTGTAATCAACTTAGAAACCTCTAAAAATAATTTTGGAAAAGCAATATAAGAATCACGACCAAGTACCCAATCCTATGAACATGGTGAGCCAAGTAATGTTGTTCAAGAGGACAAACCAATAAACCTGGAATGGCTAATTAGAGTGGAAGGAGAATCTGTGATCGAGCAAAGGAAGTTAGAACCTCGAGAGGGAGAGTAAAGACAATTACAAGTCCATGTTTGATTTCCAAATAGCAAAGAAGAGGATCAACTTCAAACCCTCATGAATGTTGCTTTACAAGAATATGAACCAAAAGTGGAGGAAGAAGAAGACCAAGGATCATGAGTTCTATAATAAATAACTTGGGAAACATAGAGATTACAAGAGGAGTATGAAATTCTAATACTGTATAATGTGCAATTGCAAGAACAATTAATTCAGGAGTTTAGCGGAACCATGCAATAGATGAATGAATGCCAAGAAGCATGAAGAGCCAAATTCATGGAAAGGTAGAAAGAGAAATTTAGAAGAAGCATGGGTGGAAATTCTACATAAATTAGTTTATTCTTTGTGGCTTCAAAAAATTCACTTTCAACACCCTAGGTAATTCACCTAAGAAATTTCAAAAGGCAAAGGAATAGAAGACTTACAGAATATAGACTAGAGAGACATCAAAGAGAATTAAGAAGAGGTATCAAAGGTAATACAAGAAGACCCTTGGGAAACAATGCATTTTTCTTAGACTCTGGTAGTTCATCTCCAAGAACACTAAGAATTATCCTAAATACCAAAGATTCTTCAACAACCACTTCACCATTGAGCAGACATTCTTTAAGAATACAAAGATCACCAGAACAAGATGGGATAAGGTAACCACATCATAATTTGACTACCAATAGCAAATATCAAATAAGTAGAGAGCAAGTAGCTTATATTCTATGGAGGGATGTTAGAGAGGTACCCAAAAAACCAAGGAATGGACGGTGGCTGGAAGAATCAAGTACTGATGAACATCTACCTTGGGACACTAATATACCCTATCCAATTCCTAATCTAGATCGAAGAGGACAAAAGGACGAGGTCTGAAGTCAACAAGTACAAGTTCAATTCCTTGAAATGACATAGGTGATCAAAGATGAGTCACTAATACCATAAGTGAAGGAGGATGAAATAATGAGTAATTCTTTAGGTAGTGAAGGTGAGGCACTGGGAAGACCAATCGAACATTGGCAAAGGGTGTTATACGAAGAATCAATGAGAAGATCGATCGAGCATCGAGAGGTGGTAGTATATCGATTGGTTGTGATGGACTTATGCAAACATAGAAAAGTACAATGATTGCAAAGAAGGATCTAAAAAACCTTTTATTTGACAATGAAAACTTTAGGAGAAGGAAATAATTCAAGTACAAATTCAACCTTCTCAGATTAGTATAGATATACCTTAGCTCAATGTGCACCATAGAGATGCTTTGAAGAAGCGAGGTGGAGATGAATATTGATAAGGGTAGATAGAAGGTTAAGAATACTAAGCCAACTAACACCCAATAATCAAGCACATGTAGAACCATGTACACGAGCAAAACCTATTAATCAAGCCCAAAATATAGGTGACTTGGATAATCCTAAAATTTCATCATGACTGCTAGGTAACCCAAGTCTATCTCACCAAGGGAGGAGTTTGGTTTGTCTCTATCCCAGTAGCTTAAGAGGAAGAAATTTCCCTCTTGATGGCCATAGGTTTACTAGTCTGCATATTGGGTTGGAAGTACCATTTGTGGACATAGTTCAAACCAACCCACAACTATGAACTCTTGAGGCTAGATCATTAGGTCTACCTCAACGAACTCATAGAAATAAAATACATCATCAAGAACAACAAAGGGACTGGTTGAATCTCAAGAAGTTGGGAGTTCGGTATCCCAACACTAGGGAGATTCAATCGAAAAGGAGAAGAGGATGATTTGAACAGGATCAAGGAAGACATGGATTCAAAAGTAGGGATCCAAATTACCTAAGGAATCTAACTCAAAATTAGATGCACCAAGGATGGGCAAAAGTTTGAAGTTATATAGATAGACTCTAAGGTAAAGGATAAGCCACAAGAAGAGCCTATCAAAATATCAAACAAAGATAAAATCATCATCTAGGCAGAATAATGAATAGTCATCAAAAGCACAAATGGGTAGAATTCCATTATATAGATGATAGTATAACCATCTTACAAGAAGAGGGAAAAATTGAAATAATAAATTTGGAATATGGTAGAACCCATTTGGATAATGTCTTCCTAGAATTGACCTATTTGGAAGATGGTAGAACTCGTCTAGATGATGTCTACCCAGAATTGATCCATATGGAAGATGGTAGAACTCATCTGGATGATGTCTACCTAGACCCAACCCATCCTACAGTCAACATAACCCATCTGAACATCAATAAAACCCATACAAATGATATCATAAGGGAAATACATTATAATACCAGTTGCAAAATTGATATGAGGGAAATTTGTCATCATCGACAAGAAGGTAGAAATAATTTGTGATAAGAAGACATGATATATTGGTGCATCATCTGAAGAGGAAATGATAGGCATGGCGAAGAACCACAAATATAAACCTTTTGAAGCCATGGAAATTTCTATAATAATCAACAAACAAAATATATGTATGATGGTGATGATCTCAGCAGTCAAGGGACTGGTAGCCATCAATAGGAGGAAGTATCATTGGAAACATTGGAAGTTTGCATTGGCCTCGCCATGTGCTTTACCCAACAACAATAAAGATAAAAGTGCATTTTTAAAATAATAAAATAAAATGAAAAGAAAAATATAAAAATAATAAAAAATATAGAATAAATGAAAAATGACAGTGCATGCAAAAAGTGGTGAGGTGGTGTGCATGCAGCAGATGAGAAGAAAGGTGGCAGTTAGACAATCAATTAGAGGGGCAGCAACACATCTATAAATTGGATGGATTGCTCATTTATTCAACAAACTTTGTAGGTGAAGCGCAAGATAAATAACATAGGAGTATATTTGAGGTAGAAGTGTTGGTGCACCAAGTTTTAATCTAAAAAAATTTAATATGCCACACAATAGTTGGCAGATCACACACTTTGTGAATATTTTTTCAATTTTTCAATTTTTCAATGCAAGTGCAATATATTTTTACCTCTTGATTCATAGGTAGATGAAAGGTGGGTGTAAGGTGAAGTTGCATATATCAATTCTGGTTATGACGTGTCCAAATCTATGATACTTGGAGAATAGTCATTTGTAGGGAAGACATATAAAAATTTACCCATCTAAAATTGTAATAGTCATTCAAGACTGCAATAGTCATCTGATACTACAACACTTATCTCACACTGCAATCATTGAATATTATAACACTCATTTAACACTATAGTTGTCTATGACTACAACACCTATTTGAGACTACAATCATCTAGAATTACAATATTCTAGTAGGATAAGGCATCTGGAAAGAGATATGTATAACAATATAAAGCGTCTAAAAATAGGAGATATCTAGCAATAACCTAGGTGAAATATGAGTCACCAAAAGTTTGACCAACTATGGATTAATTATCTTGAGCATTCTATAAGGAGTCAAACACCTATCACACCAAGGGTTGAATAATTACTAAAGTTGGTTATTGCCAAACAAATTTGTCATCATTAGCAGCACGGTCAGGCCAATAGAATGATGTGAGACCAAGTACCAAGCCTTGAGCAATTAAAGGTTTGAAGTAAACAAGGACATGAGCATGTGGTCGCACCTAAGAGAAATACCAAAGAAGCACAATAGTTGGAGAAGGATCAGGTTCCAATTGAAGAAATTACTTGGATTCATGCAAAAGGAGATTACTTCCCCCAATGGTGAGAATGAACACTGATAAATGATCCAATCAAGCAAAAAATCAAGGCAATAGGAGTATATTTTATTTTACAGGTTTCAAGTTTTGATTAATATTTCTTCAAAGATTACCTAGTACAGATGCTACTGACTTATGATTTACTGAATAATATCAGTAAAGTATTCATCGAAGATAAGGATTTGGTAGCTCATTTTTCTATTGAAGCATTTCAATGAACATTCAAAATGCCAAAAATGGCCTACCTATATTAAATGAGCAATTCAATCCCAGGAAGACTCCACAATTGATTCATCGTATTACTCTCTTGATGAGGGTAAAAATTGATACTTTGTTATTGACTCATGGTAGTCAAGGTGTAAAACAGAATCAATTGGTAAATCCAAGTTTATTGTGCATCATGAATGTATTGATGGCCAAGTTGTCAAGAGAACAACAGAGCTTGGATCTTATCATATAGTTAATTCCATATTTACAAGGGATCGAGCATGGAGTTGCTTATGATTGGGCAACCTACTTGGCACTTCATATTCAAAAAAAAATTATGTGGACCACAAAGAATTTTTATGGTTTTTCATGTCATTGGACTACTTTTGGACGTCGCATCTAGAGCAGGAGTGCAGATACTAAACTTTGACTCTCCCAAGGTTTTACCAAATTTGGTGCCAACCATTTTGCAGTGGAAATATGCAAAGCCATAGGTGAAACAATAGACATCGATGAAAAAATAAACAGTAAATAAACACTTCAAAAAGACTTCACTGGAAGAAGGGTCATTGGATGACTAAAAAAGGGAGGATATTACACTAACATTACTTGAGGAGATAGTGCTAACACAAGATTTTGCGATAACCCTACAAGAAATGGTAAAGTCGACAAGGAAGAGATGGATATTTGAGTCACTATCACTATCATTATCACAAGGAAGGTACACAACAACACCCTATATCGATAGAAAAGGATGTCTCTCTAGAACCCGAGACCAAATCAATACAGGGAGAGAATCCCCTACACAGTGAGGTACCTTAGCAAACTATTGGGATAGTTGGTGGAAGCAACCACATACAAGTACCTACAGTTATGGAATATAAAATGGCTAAGAATCCCATCGATACTTTTGAAAAGAGGAAGGAGCCTTGCAAGTAAGGGAAGAGGAACCTATGGATGCATGGTCAGAGCACATACTATTGGAAGTGTCTAATTTTGTTAATCCACTAGACATGGGTGCTTGCATTGATCAGCAAGCGGTATATTATTTTACCAAATTAACTTGTGTGATGGATAATTTATGATTGTAGCTTGTTTTGGCAAGTGGAAGAAGTGGCAATTTATGGCAGAAGAAGAGTTGGAAAAATTGGCAAAATGGGCCATAATCGGAGCCTAGCAAGCAAAACTTTCTAGCATCTATCAAGAATAGTCATGGACTCTACCTATAAAATACTTGAAAACTATGAAAGGAGTCAAAAATATTCATAAAAAGACACATATTCTCTATATGGAGCTAACACAGGTGTATGCCCTTGGCCATGGTAAAAATACTTCTTCCCAACACCCTATTACAAAACAGAGCCCACGAGTGGAGCTAGTACTAGAATGGATGCCTATGTATAGTAATATTAACTTTATAGCCCACTTATTGTGTTGGCTAGCTGAAGGGATCAAGCATTTGAATCTAGCTAGACAAAATTTGGATAAATATATGTAATTGACAAAGGTAGAACTACAGAACAAAGATCACCACTTAGAATATGGGGTCACCTAGTTCGAAGATGCTTTGAAGCATATTTAGGAGAAAAAACAATTGTTGGACCTTAGAAATCAACTCTAGGACAAAGAATAGATCATATGCATTGAGATTGAAATGTTATATCACAAAGAGACTAAGGAATTGTTGGTGAAATAGAATGCAGTGGTAGTCGCCCAAAAAAATTGTAATGAGGAGGCTTGATAGAAAGAACGAGAGGTATTGCACAATGTATTTTTCCAATCATAGTAGCACGAAGAAACTCTCAAGGTAGAATTGGCAAGGAAGGAGCCATATTTCTCAACCTTGAAAACACAGCAGATGAAAGAGATATTCATTCAATGTGAATTCAAGTTATTGTCTAAAGTCCAAGATATGGAAACTAAGCTAATAACATGGGCGTAGAATGATCCAAGTACTTCACTTATGCCAAGTGAATTCATGATGAATGTGAAGCCTTCCAAATCTAGATAAAAGAATTGAAAGAAGCCCTTCAGGCTTTAGAACAAAAATATGTTGAGACTCCACCAAGACAACATAGAGATTTTCTAAGGACGTTGACTTCTTCGAAAGTGAGAATAGATGTAGATAGCAATTCAAAGAAGAAATGACATCCTGAACTGTTTGACAAAATATCTATAAAGTGATAAGCAATTTTGATAAATGTAATGATTTTTGTAATGTAAAATCAGCCATCACAATGTAATACGGATTGATTAATAACGTAGCACTAAATGATAAATTCAACTTTCATTATTAGTTAAGACTTGTTAATCAGTCTAAGATCATTTGTTAAGTCAAACTTCTTAATCAGTCTAAGATTATTTTGTTAGGTATTAAGATGGATTAGTTAAGTGCTAACGTAGGGGTAATTGGGATGGTTGATCTTGGATTGGTTACAATAATTGTCAAGGCTTGCCACCCTTCTCATTTTTATATATAACTATCCATATATGTAGATCCATTGTAACTAAATACAACAAGCAAAATTTTTCTAAGTCTTGTGTGGATTTTTGTGTGATTGTATTATTTTGTGTTACAGGTATTCAATCAATTTATGGCATGAGATAGACTGGTGCAGGTTGGTGTTGTGTTTGTATTGTGTAGTTGCAGGAAGGATCGATCATGGAGTATGAAAGTGCAAGTTGTAGAACTCGTCTAAGCCTACCTATATAGGCATATCTATCACACATCTAGGCCTATCCATCTAGGCCTTAGTCATTGCATACCCATATAGCCCTATGTGCTACCCATTTGAGAGCTCAACCTGTCTGCAACTACCCATCTGATTGGAGCTACATGTCTTAGGCATACCCATCTAGGATCCTACTCATCTCAGCATAGTCATCTAGTATCCTACACATCTGACCCTACTTGTCTAGAGCTACTTGTCTAGATTGCAACTCTTCTAGGATGGTACATGTCTAGAAATTATCCATATAGATTGGTTTAATCATTTATATTAGATGTCTAAAATGATCTACCAGTTTGAGACTGATCATTTTAGATTGATTCCATGTTGTACAGTCAATTTTGTTAGTCTCCTCCCTAAAATTCTGTCATTCCCTCATATCGGGAAAGCACACCCCTATCTACATCAAGCACATACAAAAGATGAATTGAAATCATATGACTTGGTCCTGAGATATAACAACAAACAAGAACTTAAGTCTGATAAGCTAAAAATATTATAGCTTTAACCCTTCTAAGTAATCAAATGATGGATAATTATGTGGTAAAGTTGCAAAAACTAGATGGGACGATGATTCTTAAAACAATTAATGGATATACATTGAAACCTTATAAGGCAAAGACATAATGTTTGTTTATTCATATAGATGAAGTGATAAGACAAGAAATAATGAGATAGAGAGTGACCCACAAAAGAGGGGAATCAAGTCAAATTAATCAAGAATGTCAGACTAAAGAATAAGATATGGTATTAAGAAAACTATTTGCACGAGGGGTATGTGCAACCAGTGGTGGAATAACAAGAACTAGTACCTTACCCTAATGAATGATAGAGAGTATGAGTTCATCTTCAATTTCCAAAGGAAGTGGGAGAGCAAAAACAAGGCCTATTGGCTATCAAAAATAGAGAACAAAGGGAACTACAAAATAATGAGTTTGAGGAGTTGTTCCCATTAGCTCAAATAGGATTCCCATAACAAAGAATTCATGAGGCACAACGGTTGCACGAATAATACAAAACCTTGCAAATATATAATGCAATAATGAGAGCATTAATCATCCAAGAGTTGGATGATGCCATGCAAAGGCTAAATTAAAGAGAAGCAAGAAGACAAGAAGAAGTAAATGAACTTGAACAACAAGTAATAGCTGAAGAAAGGATAAGGTAAAATCAAGATGAAAGGCAATAAGAGGAATTTAACGGTCTTGAGTAATATTTATTAAGTCAATAAGAGGTTGTTGAAATACTATGGAGAGATGTTATGGAAGCACCTACGTCCCTAGAAGTAGGAAGAAACTAGGAAAAAAACACAAGAAATAGTACAAGTCCATATGCGAAAAATATTATTTTGGAAAGTTTAAGTTTCGAATCCTTCCATAAGACTATTTAGAAGAGATACATTGGTTATTCATGTAGTAAAAAATTGTTTGGAGAAAAAAAATGACTTAGAATATGCTTAGAGAAAATGCTAGTAAGGATCCAAGAAGGAGAATCTAGTGGATCAATCGCAATAGTTAATGCGAGGACAAAAAAGAGGTAACTTAGATAACTTGGGGAGATAGTCAAGTATTCTCAATGGCCTAATATTACCTGGCCAAGGGAGGAGTTTAGTTGACATTCCTCTTGATAGCTCGAGGGGAATAAATTTTCCTCCTGCCACCCTTAGGCTATAGGGTCAACAAGGTGGGCCACAAGGACCATTTATTTATCAGGCACAAAATAACCAATCAGTACATGACCACCAAATTGGCCCATTAGGACCACCTCATGGACCACATCAAAATTGAAGGAGTCATCATGGACAACCAAGGAACCGAATGCATCTTGAACAATCAATATTTGGGAGAAGGCAATCCCAAGTAATGGAGATTTTCTCACTAGGGAGAGGAAGAGCCATGGGATTATCTTGTGGTAAGGGAGATACCAAAGTTGAAATACAAAAGAAATAAATTTTATAAGATAGGAAAGAGTATGGCAACTTAGAGAAAATGTACAAAGGCAAGATCAATCCTTAAGTCTAGATGCAATATTGGTACAAATAATTTTATTTTGGATCGTACAAATGAGAATCATACAAGTTCCAATTATGAATATATGATGTAGGAGCATCCGGAGGTGGTAGAGCAATCTTGCATCATCCAAAAATATTTTTTTCTAAGTGCCAAAGCTGTCGTGATATCGTGACACTTTTTGAGAAAAGGCACCAAGGGGCAAAGTCGTCGCGATATCGCGACACTTTTTGAGCAAAGGCGCCAGGGAGATAAGTTGTCACGATTTCATGACACATTTTGAGCAAAGGCACAGAGGAGCTAAGTTGTCACGATTTCGTGACATATTTTGAGCAAAGGCGCCAGGGAGCTAAGTTGTCATGATTTCGCGACACATTTTGAGCAAAGGCGCAGAGGAGCAAAGTTGTCATGATTTCACGACATATTCTGAGCAAAAGTGCCAGGGAGATAAGGTGTGATTTCACGACACATTTTGAGCAAAGGCACAAAGGAGCAAATTTGTCACGATTTTGTGACATATTTTGAGCAAAGGCGCCAGGGAGATAAGTTGTGATTTCGTGACACATTTTGAGCAAAGGCACAGAGGAGAAAAGTTGTCGCGATTTCGTGACACTTTTTGAGCAAAGGCGCCAGGGAGATAAGTTGTCACGATTTCGTGACACATTTTGAGCAAAGGCGCAGAGGAGCAAAGTTGTCACGATTTCATGACACATTTTGAGCAAAGGCGCCAGGGAGAAAAGTTGTCGCGATTTCGTGACACATTTTGCAGAGGAGCACCGAGGGGAAAAGTTGTCACAATTTCGCAACACATTTTGCAGATAAGTGTCGAGGAGGAAAGTTGTGATTTCACGACACATTTTGCGGATGGGCGCCAAGGGGAAAGGACATCGCGATTTCACGACACGTCGCAGTTTCGTGACCCAAAGGCGGAAAACGAGTGCTGAAGGCAGAGGCATCGCGATTTTGCGACATGTCACGTTTTCGTAGCCCAAAGATAGAAAAGAGCATAGGGGACCAGGATGTCACGATTTCATGACCTGTCATATTTTCGTGTCTTGAAAGAGAGAATACGACAGGTCATTCACGACTCCATGTGGACAGGCGGCTGCAGAGATCGTTGCAGAAGGGCACGTGGCAGCAAAGCGCATGTGGCTATAAAGCACTCCTGGGAATGATGACTCAGTGGGTCAATGGATAGGTGGTCGTAGAGCACTCTGCCATTCCATACCATGATGATTGAAGACACTTGGCAACAATATGCAAGCGGTGACAGAACATTCATGCGAGCAGTTACAAGAAACCCGTAGTCTGTGTAATGATGTCAGAAAGGGATCGGGTCCATTATAAAATGCAGTGCATACATTGTAAAGGGGTTGGCCATTTTTGTATCTTTGGTAATTTGAATTGAAAAGTTGTTAATGAAATTTGGTGATTTTTTTTTTGTGTTTTATTCCAGTCCTGCGTCAAGTGGTATCAGAGAACTTGACGTAGGACTGGAATAACGTGCAAAAAAAATCACCAAATTTCATTAACTTTTCAATTCAAATTACAGAAGATACAAAAATGGCCAACCCCCTTTACAATGTATGCACTACCTTTTATAATGGCCCCGATCCCTTTTTGACATCATTACACAAACTATGGGTTTCCTATAACTGCTCGCACAAATGTTCTGTTGTCGCCTGCATATTGTTGCCAGGTGTCTTCAATCATCATGGGATGGAATGGCTTAGTGCTCTGAGGCCACCTATCCATCGACCCACTGAGTCATCATTCCTAGGAGTGCTCTATAGCCACCTGCGCTTTGCTGCCACGTGCCCTTCTGCAACGATCTTTGCAGTCGCCTATCCGCATGGAGTCGTGAACGACCTATAGTATTCCCTCTTTCGGGCCATGAAAATGTGACAGGTCACAAAATTGTGACATCCTGGCCCCCCGTGCTCTTTTCTGTCTTCGGGCCACGAAAACTTGACATGTCACAAAATCATGACACCTCTACCTTCAGCACTCATTTTTCGCCTTCGGGTCGCAAAACCGTGACATGTCGCGAAATCGTGACGTCCTTTCCCCTTGGCGCCCATCCGCAAAATGTGTCACGAAATCACGACAACTTTCCTCCTCGGTGCTTATCCGCAAAATGTGTCGCGAAATCATGACAACTTTTCCCCTCGGTGCTCCTCCGCAAAATGTGTCACGAAATCATGACAACTTTTCTCCCTGGCGCCTTCGCTCAAAATGTGTCGCAAAATCATGACAACTTTGCGCCTTTGCTCAAAATGTGTTGTGAAATCGTGACAACTTATCTCCCTGGTGCCTTTGCTCAAAAAGTGTCGCAAAATCGTGACAACTTTTCTCCTCTGCGCCTTTGTTCAAAATGTGTCACAAAATCGTGACAACTTATCTCCCTGGCGCCTTTGCTCAAAATATGTCACGAAATCACGACAACTTTTCTCCTCTGTGCCTTTGCTCAAAATGTGTTGCGAAATTGCGACAACTTATCTCCCTGGCGCCTTTGCTCAGAATATGTCATGAAATCATGACAACTTTGCTCCTCTGCGCCTTTGCTCAAAATGTGTCGCAAAATCATGACAACTTAGCTCCCTAGTGCCTTTGCTCAAAATATGTCACAAAATCGTGACAACTTAGCTCCTCTGCACCTTTGCTCAAAATGTGTCGCGAAATTGCGACAACTTATCTCCTTGGTGCCTTTGCTCAAAAAGTGTCACGATATCGTGATGACTCTGCCCCTTGGTGCCTTTTCTCAAAAAGTGTCACGATATCGCGACAGCTTTGGCACTTAGAAAAATATATATTTTTGGATGATGCAAGATTGCTCTGCCACCTCCGGATGCTCCTGTATCAGACACCTAGGGTGAATTGAGAAGTGATCTTCACTTATGTTCGGTGGGAGGTAGACCCAAGTGGTAAACCTCTGCCTTTGACAACCAAGTCGCATCTTCTATGGGATTGCCCTTCCACTTGATCAAATACTCGGCATATCACCTATTCCTAGTGCTTCGGCCTTCCCGCGTGTCCAGCACTTCTTCTATCTCGTCTACGACTGGAATGGTTGCTGGAATGCTCCACAAATCCGGACTGTGTGTCTCACTGCTACCTCCTTCATGGTACTCGACCAAATTCAAAATGTTAAAAACGGGTGAGATGTTAAGTTCACTTGGCAACTCCACCTCGTATGCATTACCCGAATCTCGTTTTCCAATGATTCTGCATGGCCCAAACTTCTTCATCTTCAGCTTGTTATAGGTCTTGGCAGGAAACCTTTCTTTTCTTAGATGGACCATGATGGAATCTCCTACTTCAAACTCCTTAGCCCGGCGCTTCTGGTCTGCCCTGGTCTTATACTGAGTATTCATCTTAGCGATGTGCCTTGTCACCTCCTCATGCACGCCCTTCAGGTGTTCAGCAAAGTCTTCAGCCTCAGCACTACATTTTTCTCTTGTATCCATCCTTCTCAACTCTAAAGCGTTTCTTGGGCTGCTCCCATAGATTATCTAGAATGGCGATTTATTGGTACTCCTGTTGACAGAGCTATTGTAAGCGAATTCTTCCTGCGGCAAAACTAAATCCCATACCTTGGGCTTGTCTTCGACCAAGCATCTCAGTAGATTACCCAAACTCCTATTTACTGTTTGGTCATCTATTTGGGGGTGGTATGCAAAACTGAATTTTAAATCTGTCTTCAGTTTCTTCCATAGGGTTTTCTAGAAATACCCTGCAAACTTGGTATCCCTATCCGACACAATGCTCCTTGGCAGACCATGAAGTCATACCACTTCCTTGAAGAATAAACCAACCACATGGACCGCATCGTTAGTCTTTTGGCAGGGAATAAAATGAGCCATTTTTGAAAACCTGTCCACTACCACAAATATGGAGGCATGCCCCCTCTGCATCTTGGGTAAACCGAGAACAAAATCCATACTAATATCCTCCCATGGCCTTTCAGGTATAGGTAGTGGTTGATATAAACCAGTAGGCTGCCTCACACCTTTTGCCATCTGGCATATCCTGCAACTTTGCACAAATTTTGTCATGTCCTGTTGCAACTGCAGCTAGTAGTAGTTTTTAGTAACCAGGGAGATGGTCTTGTCTCGACCAAAGTGTCTAGCCAAACCTCCATTGTGCTTTTCCCTGATTAGATTCTCCCTCATTGCGCTCCTCAGAATGCATAATTGGTTTCCCCTGAACAGCATTCCATCTTGAATCAAAAAATTTAACCACTTTGTCTTGTCTAAGGTAACAGGCACAGAACAGGCCTTCCAAGCTTCTACAAAATCGGAATCTGCAGGGTACAAACCCTTAATCTCAGCAAACCCTACAACTTCCACCTTCATCTCCATCAATAAACATTGCCTCCTACTCAAGGCATCCGTAACTCTGTTGGACCTCCCGCTCCGGTGCTTCAACACAAAGGTGTAGCTCTATAGGAATTTGAACCATTTCAGGTGCCTCTGATTTAATTTCCCTTGACTGTTAATATACTGCAATGCCTGATGATCAGTATAAAGAACAAACTCCTTTGGCAACAAATAATGCCTCCATTTCTTCAGATCCTGAACTATGGCATAGAACTCCTGATCATATATCGAATACTTCTTCCTCGCGTCATTGAGCTTCTCACTAAAATAAGCAACAGGCTTACCCTCTTGACTCAACACGGCCCCCATGGCACTACCACTAGCATCACAGTCTACCTGAAATACTTTATTGAAGTCTGGAAGTGCTAATATAGGTTGTTCTGTGACCTTCTTCTTTAACATGGCAAAGCTTTTGTCTGCTCCGGCTGTCCACTTGAATTCCTTCTTGTTCCCCTTCATTGTCTCCGTAAGGGATGCGCAAATACTGCTAAAAATTTTTATGAACTTTTTGTAAAAACTAGCTTTTTCTGCGTGTTATTCCAGTCCTGCGTCAAGTGGTATCAGTGCTAGAAGGTTCTGAGTGCACGAACAGATCACCGGCTGTGAGGCAGTTTTGTGCCAGGACTTGTGGTTGTGGGTTGTGAGAAAGTGAGCAGGATGCCTCCACGTAGGAACCGTGGTGGTGCGAGGAATAGGGGAGCAGAGGTCGATCTCAGGGCCTTGCAGAGGCCGATCTCAGGGCCTTGCAGAGGTAAGTGCAAGCCCTGCAGGAGGAAATCAGAAGAGGAGTTGAGCCAAGAAGAGAGGAACCCAATGAAGATGAAGTTTGGGAAGACGAGGTTCCATCTGATGAGGAAGAAGCATTGGATCCAGCAAAAGCTAGGCTGTATAGGGCCATATCCCAGATCGAGAAGAAGTTAAAGTTTGATGTTTCCACCTATTCTAGGAATCTCAATCCCGAGGAGTTGATAGATTGGATCAACGACATGGAAGAATATTTTGAGTATGAGGAGATCTCGGATCCAAATCGGATCAGGTTCGCAAAAACAAAGTTGAAGGGACATGCTAGCATCTGGTGGAAAGGAGTACAGCTAGAAAGGAACAATAGGGGAAAGGAAAAGATCACCAGGTGGGATAGGATGGTGGAGAAATTGAAGAGGCAATTCATCCCCGCGGATTATGAGTTGGATCTATTGAGGAAGATGCAAAGTCTTAGACAGGTGAGTAAATTTGTCAAGGAGTACACGAAAGAGTTCTATCAGATTTCAATTTGAACCGACCATTCTAAGGCAAATAAGGAGAAGGTTGCCCGCTACATCAATGGATTGAGAACCAGCATTCAAGAAGAGCTGAGTCTAGTTCGGATGAGCACGGTTGAGGATGCATACCAGTTTGTATTAAAAGTGGAAGAGAAACTGAATAGGAGATTTGATGGTAAGCAGAGAGGAAAGGATCGTGGTGGAAGAGCTTGTGGAAGGACCAGTGGAGGAAGATACAGATATCTGAGGAAGACTGGTGAAGCAAGCAATAGCTAGAACCAGAAATAAGAGAAAGAGGAGAATACCCAACGCCCATGCAATCAAGTCAACAACTACCCGAGGGGAAGAGGTAGGCCTGGGCGAGGGTTTGGAAGAGGTATCTTTCGAGGAACCTGCTTCAATTGCGGAGAAGGACATCAGGCATACAGCTGCCCGCAGTTCCAGGAAAGGCCAAATCGAAGACCTGAGGGTCAAGCCAGAGTTGTTGTAGCAGACGAAGGTGTCGAATCTGAGCACTTGGAGGAGGCAGAACTAGGGGAAGCGATGATCATCAAAAGAGTCTTGTTGAATGAGGAAAAGAAGGCAGACCAGAGGAATAGCCTGTTTCACACAAAATGCAAGTGCTCAGGCAAGGTTTGTAACGTCATTATCGATAATGGAAGCACTAATAATTTGGTCTCTGAGGAGATGGTTGCCAAGTTGCAGCTGGAGAGAAGAAGACACCCGCATCCATATCGGATTGCGTGGTTACAAAAGGACCATAGGGTGCTGGTCAGTGAGCAATGCCTAGTGAAGTTCAACATTGGAACTTATCGTGATGAGGTCCTGTGTGACATCCTACCTATGGATGCATGTCACATGTTGCTTGGGAGACCATGGCAGTTTGATCAGAGTGTTGTACATGATGGTCGAGCCAATACATATTCCTTGTCAAAAAATGGAGTTCACCATAAGTTGAAACCCTTGAAGGAGGCGGATGATAAGGTATGCAGCAGTGCACGAGTCTGTCTAGTTGATGGAGGAAGATTTTTAGATGGTCTGAAGCCAGATCATATGTGCTATGCAATAATCCCTAGGGTTAGGGAAGAAGAATGCAAGGAGACCCCAGTGGAAGTCATGGGTCTGTTAGAGGAATTCCCATATATCATTTCTGATAATGTTCCTGAGGGTTTACCACCTATAAGGAAGATCATTCACCACATAGACTTGGTGCCAGGGTCTAGCTTGCCCAATAAGGCCGCACACAGAATGACTCCTATGGAAACCGAGGAGCTGAATAGGCAAGTTCAAGAGCTGTTGAAGAAGGGGTTGATTAGGGAGAGTCTTAGCCCATGTGCAGTACCTGCAGTACTAGCACCCAAGAAGGATGGAGAGTGGAGAATGTGCACAGACTCTCGGGCAATTAACAAGATCACTATCAAATACAGATTCCCATTGCCAAGGATGGATGATATCATGGACTGTTTGAGTGGAGCTGAGTACTTCACGAAGATCGATCTGAAAAGTGGTTATCATCAGATCCGTATCCGAGAAGGAGATGAGTGGAAGACAGCCTTTAAAACTACAGAGGGGCTGTATGAGTGGTTGGTCATGCCATTTGGGCTAACCAATGCACCGAGTACCTTCATGCGGTTAATGAATGAAGTCCTGAAGGAATTTCTAGGCAAATTTGTTATTGTCTACTTGGATGATATCTTGATTTTTAGCAGAACCTTGGAGGAACACCTGATGTATATTAGGAGGATTTTTGAGAAACTGTGGGAGGAGCAGTTGTTGATAAATCTGAAGAAGTGTAACTTCGTGAAGAGGGAGTTAGTATACCTGGGATTTGTCATCTCAGTAGATGGTCTCAAAATGGACCTCGAAAAGGTGAGGGCTATCATAGAATGGCCTGCTCCAAGAAGTGTGACTGAGGTAAGATCGTTTCATGGTCTGGCCAGTTTTTATAGAAAGTTCATCAAAAATTTTAGCAGTATTTGCGCATCCCTTACGGAGACAATGAAGGGGAACAAGAAGGAATTCAAGTGGACAGCTGGAGCAGACAAAAGCTTTGCCATGTTAAAGAAGAAGGTCACAGAACAACCTATCTTAGCACTTCCAGACTTCAATAAAGTATTTCAGGTAGACTGTGATGCTAGTGGTAGTGCCATAGGGGCCGTGTTGAGTCAAGAGGGTAAGCCTGTTGCTTATTTTAGTGAGAAGCTCAATGATGCCAGGAAGAAGTATTCAGTATATGATCAGGAGTTCTATGCCATAGTTCAGGCTCTGAAGAAATGGAGGCATTATTTGTTGCCAAAGGAGTTTGTTTTTTATAATGATCATTAGGCACTGCAGTATATTAACAGTCAAGGGAAATTAAATCAGAGGCACCTGAAATGCGTCGAATTCTTGTAGAGCTACACCTTTGTGTTGAAGCACCGGAGCGGGAGGTCCAATAGAGTTGCGGATGCCTTGAGTAGGAGGCAATGTTTATTAATGGAGATGAAGGTGGAAGTTGTAGGGTTTGCTGAGCTTAAGGGTTTGTACCCAGCAGATCCTGATTTTGCAGAAGCTTGGAAGGCCTGTTCTGCGCCTGTTACCTTAGACAGGACAAAGTGGTTAAATTTTTTGATTCAAGATGGAATGCTATTCAGGGGAAACCAATTATGCATTTCAAGGAGCTCAATGATGGAGAATCTAATCAGGGAAAAGCACAGTGGGGGTTTTGTTGGACACTTTGGTCGAGACAAGACCATCTCCCTGGTTAATGAAAACTACTACTGGCCGCAGTTGCAACAGGACGTGACAAAATTCATGCAAAGTTGCAGGATATGCCAAATGGCAAAAGGTGTGAGGCAGCCTACTGGTTTATATCAACCACTACCTGTACCCGAAAGGCCATGGGAGGATATTAGTATGGATTTTGTTCTCGGTTTACCCAGGACACAGAGGGGGCACGACTCCATATTTGTGGTAGTGGATAGGTTTTCAAAAATGGCTCATTTTATTCCTTGCCAGAAGACTAACGATGCGGTCCATGTGGCTGGTTTATTCTTCAAGGAAGTGGTATGACTTCATGGTCTGCCAAGGAGCATTGTGTTGAATAGGGATACCAAGTTTGTAGGGTATTTCTGGAAAACCCTGTGGAAGAAACTGAAGACGGATTTAAAATTCAGTTCTGCATACCACCCCCAAATAGATGGCCAAACAGAGGTGGTAAATAGGAGTTTGGGCAATCTACTGAGATGCTTGGTCGAAGACAACCCCAAGGGATGGAATTTAGTTTTGCCACAGGCAAAATTCGCTTACAACAGCTCTGTCAACAGGAGTACCAATAAATCGCCATTCCAAATAATCTATGGGAGCAGCCCAAGAAACGCTTCAGAGTTGAGAAGGATGGATACAAGAGAAAAATTCAGTGCTGAGGCTGAAGACTTTGTTGAACACCTGAAGGGCGTGCATGAGGAGGTGACAAGGCACATCGCTAAGATGAATACTCAGTATAAGACCAGGGCAGACCAGAAGCGCCGGGCTAAGGAGTTTGAAGTAGGAGATTCCATCATGGTCCATCTAAGAAAAGAAAGGTTTCCTGCCAAGACCTATAACAAGCTGAATATGAAGAAGTTTGGGCCATGTAGAATCATTGGAAAATAGGATTCAGGTAATGCATACAAGGTGGAGTTGTCGAGTGAACTTAACATCTCACCCGTTTTTAACATTTCGGATTTGGTCGAGTACCATGAAGGAGGTAGCAGTGAGACACCCAGTCCGGATTTGTGGAGCATTCCAGCAGCCATTCTAGTCGCAGACGAGATAGAAGAAGTGTTGGACACGCGGGAAGGCTGAAGCACTAGGAATAGGTGATATTTTGAGTATTTGATCAAGTGGAAGGGTAGGCCCATAGAAGATGTGACTTGGTTGTCAAAGGCAGAGGTTGACCGCCTGGGTCTACCTCCCACAGAACAGAAGTGAAGATCACTTCTCAATTCACCCCGAGTGTCTGATGCAGGAGCATCCGGAGGTGGCAGAGCAATCTTGCATCATCCAAAAATATTTTTTTTCTAAGTGCCAAAGCCATCGTGATATCGTGACACTTTTTGAGAAAAGGCACCAAGGGGCAAAGTCGTCGCGATATCGCGACACATTTTGAGCAAAGGCACTAGGGAGATAAGTTGTTGCGATTTCGTGACACATTTTGAGCAAAGGCGCAAAGGAGCTAAGTTGTCGCGATTTCACGACATATTTTGAGCAAAGGTGCCAGGGAGCTAAGTTGTCGCGATTTCACGACACATTTTGAGCAAAGGCGCAAAGGAGCAAAGTTGTCACGATTTCGTGACATATTCTGAGCAAAGGCGCCAGGGAGATAAGTTGTCGTGATTTCGCGACACATTTTGAGCAAAGGCGCAGAGGAGCAAAGTTGTCGTGATTTTGTGACATATTTTGAGCAAAGGCGCCAGGGAGATAAGTTGTCGTGATTTCGCGACACATTTTGAGCAAAGGCGCAGAGGAGAAAAGTTGTCGCGATTTCGTGACACTTTTTGAGCAAAGGCGCCAGGGAGATAAGTTGTCGTGATTTCGCGACACATTTTGAGCAAAGGCGCCAGGGAGATAAGTTATCGTGATTTCTTGACACATTTTGAGCAAAGGCGCAGAGGAGAAAAGTTGTCGCGATTTCATGACACTTTTTGAGCAAAGGCGCCAGGGAGATAAGTTGTCACGATTTTGTGACACATTTTACGGAGCACCGAGGGGAAAAGTTGTCACGATTTCGTGACACATTTTGCAGATAAGCGCCGAGGAGGAAAGTTGTCACGATTTCGTGACACATTTTGCGGATGGGCGCCAAGGGGAAAGGATGTCACGATTTCACGACAAGTCACGGTTTCGTGACCCGAAGGCAAAAAATGAGTGATGAAGGTAGAGGCATCGCGATTTCGTGACATGTCACGTTTTCACGGCCCAAAGACAGAAAAGAGCACGGGGGGCCAGGATGTTGCGATTTCGTGACCTGTCATGTTTTTGCGGCCCGAAAGAGAGAATACGACAGGTCGTTCATGACTCCATGCGGACAGGCGACTGCAGAGATCGTTGCAGAGGGGCACATGATAGCAAAGCGCAGGTGGCTATAGAGCACTCCTAGGAATGATGACTTAGTGGGTCGATGGATAGGTGGCCGCAGAGCACTCTGCCATTCCATCCCATGATGATTGAAGACACCTGGAAGCAATATGCAGGCGACAACAAAAAATTCGTGCGAGCGGTTATAGGAAACCCGCAGTCTGTGTAATGATGTCGAAAAGGGATCGGGTCCGTTATAAAAGGCAGTGCATACATTGTAAAGGGGGTTGGCCATTTTTGTATCTTTGGTAATTTGAATTGAAAAGCTGTTAATGAAATTTGGTGATTTTTTTTTCTGCGCTTTATTCCAGTCCTGCGTCAATATATAAGCCATACAATCAGGAGTCATACAAATGGAGAAGAGTGTATGACAAAAAGTCATACAGAGGACTATTAAGAGAATTATAAGATAGGTTGTACAAAATATAGTTGTACAAGCATTGGTCAAGATAAAGGTACAAGATATTATAAGGTGAAGTCCAACAAGTTGTACAATAGGGAACCATAACAATAAATATTCAAATGTTGGTCATACAAGTCAAATAGATAGTATGGTTAAAGGGACAAGACAATTATGGAAGGAAGGAGAAAATGATACATCAGTAATAAACGTCCTGAAAGGATAATGTTTGTGTGGTCATACAAGTTGTATGGAGACCCTAAGTTATGGAGGAAAAAAATACATGTAAATAGTTATAAATAAATAACGTGAAATGTGCCATGCAAAAAATATGACGTGGTGACTGAAGAGGAAGTTAGAATAATTCCCACCCAAGTTTAAAACTATAAATAGAGGCATGGAGGCAGTACAAAAACAAACCAACATGAAGCATTTAGAGTAGGATGAATAAAAAAGGAGACATCATTTTAGGAAAGATGAAGGAAGAATTGCAGTGGGGTATCAGAATGTGCCCTAATTGCTAATAAGAATCCTTGCAAAGAGAATGTAGACATATGAATGATCATACAATTATACGAACACAAAGGAGAAATATTGACAACTAGGGTAGAGCTGCCTAAAGTACTAGAAGAACCAGTGAAGGGCAAGGAAATTAATATTGTAGAGCCATATAAAAAGAAGAAAGAAAAATATAGAATATTTAAGAGAGATTGTAGCCAAATACCAACCAAAATTAAAAATTGGTTAGAGACACAAGAAAAAACAATGGAACAACCTATTAACGTGAGGAAATAAAGAAGAGAAGTAAATGCAGAGCATGAAGCATACACACCTCCAACATTAGGAAAATATTATAATTGAAGTGCCTAGTTTTGAGTTGTCGACAAAAGAAGGTGATCATAACGATGATCGAGTTGAGTTCTTTAGAAAAATTATGCGAATATTTGACTCTACAATATTACAGTTTCAAATAGGCTATGTAGGATATTTGGTGCAATGGTGATCCATGGTCTATGATGAGATGGAGAAAGCGATACAATGGGCCAAATATAGAGGACAAAGAAGCTAGCTAAAATTTGTCAAAAAGAGCCATAGGAGATGAAAGTTGGAGCATTGACAAGGATTACAAAAGTAAAAGAGCTACGAGTGGATACGTAGATGATTTACAGGTTTTCAAAAAGAGTATATATAAATACAAGTACATTGTATCCTTGTCTAGCAGATACAACATAAGTGGAATATAGGAAAATTCCATCAGGGTTAACACCATTGTATGCAAAAATTAACTTATTGATGCGTTGGATTAATTGGTTAACGATTGGGTTGGAGAAGACTTACCAATCCAAGGAATATTAGGTTAACCAATGCCAATAAGAGTTGCAGAAGATGAAAGGGGAAGTGAAAACTGAAATAGCTAGCTTAAGAAAAAGTTTTGAAGAAAAAATGAAAGCAAAGGAAGATGAACTTGCTACAATAAGGAAGGATATGAATAATGTAATGAAATAATTACAAAGCTAAGAGCTAAATTAGAAGTTCGAGAATAGGTGTATGAAATCTTGAGAAAAGGAGTTGGAGAATAAGAATTAGTTAATTGAAGAGAAAAATGACCAGTCGACTATTGCATCCAAAATTGAAGTTAAATTGAAACAAAAGGTACAAATGACTCCTTAATAAAGGGAGAAAGAATTGATGACAAATTTGATAGAAATGGAGAAAAGACCAGTCATTTTGAGCTGGAATATGTTCATTACTACAACTACGCATGGAAGTTGAATGATGAACAAATAGCCCTAAGGTTACAAATAACAAAAATGGATGGAGCTCCTATTCATGACTCTTAGTAGAAGCAATTGAAACCTCAAAAACAATACGCATCGATGGGGATGTCAACCAATAAAAAGGAGAGGATAGATGTAGACAGCAAAACAACTTCCTACAAAAATAAATAGAAAATGCATTGTAATAGAATATAATTTTGTACTTGGACTTTTTGTAATGAAAATGAAATTCAAAATGCACATGTAATAAAATGCATGTGAAATGAAAATATAGATGAAATTCCAATGTTATGTAATTTGGGTCTAAGTTTTGATTAAACGTGAATATAGAAAAGTATCATACGTTATATGTAAAGTACATCCAAATGAGGTGGTAGTTGAAATGTGCTCCTAGAAACCATTGTATGCAACAACCCAAGGTTGTTAATAAATAGAACCCCCATCCTTCATTCAAGATACTTCATTCCATTACAAGACAATGCAATCTTGTGAGACGTGTACACCTATTATGGAGAGCGCCTAGAAGAGAGATCCCTACATATGTGTGTATATGCTAATGCAGACATTATTGTCTACTATAACTATATAATGCAAATGCCAATAATTGATTCCAATTGCATTCTACTTGCAGTGTGTCTGTTGGTATAAATATCTATTGTGTTACAGTATATGTTTATTATAGTTGCAGGTTGCAAGGAATGACAACATTCAAAGGAGAGTTGTGAATTAGTTGCTACAAAACTTGTACATCGGTATTGACATAAAATTTCATATTGCAAGCTTGACAAGTCATCATATTATCTCTATAAGTGTTGCAAGACATAAGCATTATACGTGTAATTATCGTACAATTATTGTACAAACCTAAGGAGTTTGATTGTTGCATATTGCATTATCTCATGCATTAGATTGTCTTATATGTTTTGTCGTACTAGTGCTAAGACTATGTCATACAATTGATGAAATTGTCGTACAAGTTGTATTGTGTTATCTTGTGACTGCTGTATAGGATAGTATGTCGTATGACTATGAGCATGATTTTATGATTGCAAATATTTCATTCCACTTATCTATTGTTGGGAAAATCTCACCACCATACTACAAACATGCTCAAATGTGGTGTTTGATGAATAATTTGAAACTAAATCAAATACCGAGGATTCTAAGGAGTCTAAAGATCCCACATCTCCAATTGTGAACATAAATATTGTTATAGAGTTAGATGAATTTTTAAAAGTTAATGAACTTGTAGCAATTGATGAACAATAAGTTATTACCTAGATCTCCATCACAACAAATAAAGACTCCAAAATGGCTCACTAATACCATCAAAGGTGCTAAACTTAATGTGACCCCTAACATCACTTCCACATGACCATGTACTCGCAATAGTATACATCAAGAAGTAAATCTAGGCTTGATGACTTCAATGATGGAGAATTCAATAACAAAATCATTAAAGGAAGCACTTAGTTTGTCATAGTGGAAGGCAACTATGGATGTAGAGTATGAATCTTTGATGAAGAACAAAACATGGGAACTTATTGATCTATCAAAAGGAAAGAAGCCCATAGGTTGTAAGTGGGTCTTCAAAATCAAGTACAAGGAAAATAGATCCATTGACAACTATAAGGCACAACTCATTGCAAAGGGTTATGCATAGATAAAAGGAATTAATTATGAAGAGACATTCACCCCCACAACAAATATTGAGGTCATCTATGTAATATTTGCACTGGCAGCATAGTTTGGTTGGAAACTTTAACAAATGGATGTCAAGAGTGCCTTAATGGTGATCTAAAAGAAGTGTACATGACAACTTGAAGGCTTTGTTGTCGATGGTCAACATCAAAAAATCTACAGACTGATCAAGACTAGGTTATGCATAAGGAGTTGGACCCAAAATTACTTATAAAAAAATGGCAAATCCATTTTGAAACCCTAGAAAATCCTTGTCAACTTCATATAGGAGGAAATGGCGAATCACTTTATTTTTTCAAAAAAATTGTAAAAAATTGACGAGTTTGAAAATTTTGGTCGAATCGAGTGGAAAACGAGATCTGACCATGAGACGGTACAAAAAATGGTTTGATCTCGAACCGGGTGTATAAAATGATCCGGTCTTGAATCGAGTACAGAACATGGTTCGATATCGAACTGGGTGCAGAATATGGTCCAGTCTCAGATCAGGTGTAGAAACCGGTCTGATCTCGAAGCGGGTATAGAACATGGTCTGATCTTGGATTGAATGCAAAATATGATCCGATATCAGTTTGGGTACATAATATGATTCAATTTCAGACTAGTGTAGAAATTGGTCTAGTCTCAGACCAGGTGCAAAAACTGGTCTAACCTTAAACCAAGTACAAAATATGGTTTGGCGTCAAGCCAAATGCATAACAAAGTTTGGTTTCGGATCGAGTGCAGTACAAGATTTGGCCTTGGATAGGGTGCAAAACAAGGTCCGACGTTGAACCAAATGTAGATAATGGTTCAACCTTCGACTAGGTGTAGTCAATGGTCAAGCCTTAGATAGGATGCAAAATAAGGTTCGACTTTGGATCGAATGCAAATAATGGTATGACTTCGAATCGAGTGCAGATCAAGGTCTAGTCTTGGATCGGGTGCAGTCAATGGTTCGGCCTCAAATAAGGTGCAAAATAAGGTTTAGCTTTAGACCAGATGTAGATAATGGTCTGACCTTGGATCGAATGTAGAACAAGGTCCAACTTTGGAGTGCATGCAAAAAATGATCCAACCTTAGATCAGGTGCAAAACATGGTTTGGCCTTGGAAACATTTCCCCATTGACCAGTTGCCATGTGTCTCATGATCGATCACCCATATTGCATGTCCAATACCATTCTGCCATGTGTCAAACTTATCTATTATGTCTATAAAAGAGCATCAACTATCATTTTTCTAGTTTGTTTTCTGCAACTACACCCAAACAGAGTGAACCGTTACCCAACAACCTTCCCAATCCAATTTCTCCTCCTTCCAACTTCTAGCAATGGCCACCCCTTCCACCCCTACTACAAAATTTAAGAACATTTCTTGCACTACAATTTCAAATTTGTTAACACCAAATTCAGACTTTTTGTGGGCAAATGATGTAGATTTTACGAATTTGCTTTTAATATCCCATTTCAAAACTGATAAAATCCTCCTGCACACTATCATAGCCGCTTATAACCACGACCATGTCACAGTCAACATGCAACTACTAAATAGAAATCTATCGTTCACAATCACGTCTATAGACATTCAAAGATTGACAGATCTTCCTTTTAGGGATTGTCCTCTAGTATCAACGAAGCTCATGCTATCTGTAGATGATAGAGCATAACTCGAGACAACGTACCATCTCGATATAGAATTGTTGCAAGGTATAATTCTTGTTACTTAGATTAATGTTCAAATTTTCAAATTCATAAATTGTTATCTTTTTTTTTTTTGCAACTTCTACTGCTAAGTCAAAAAAAGGGTTAACAATCACCGATGTTCGACATCCAACTCTAAAGACCATTATTGAGTTCTTCCAAGCAAGACTAATTTTTCTTGGAGATCAAAAAATCCGTATTGGGCATTGACCTATGTTGTTCATTGTGAGAAGTTCGATTGGTGCACTTAAATTTCAAATCGGATCATAACAGAGTTGCATGGCATGCAATTGCAAACCAACAAGACAGCCCATTGTGGGTAGCGTTAATTACATTTTATCACTCTATTATGAAAGTTTTCATAATTTCCAAAATACTCTTGTACCAACTATAGTGCATGCAACACTATAAACAATTATCATGACACCCTAGGAATTGAAGGTAATAAGTCCATCTTTGACCATCAAATAGTATTTTATATTTTAGCAGGTTTTCATCTTTTAATTTTTCTTTTCATCTAAATGTAGATTAAGGCGGCCACCACAAGGAACAAATAGGATGTTGCCTTAAGGGGTCAAAGACCAGAAAAAAATGCTAATTCTAAAGACACTAGATCACAAGTATCACCATTGCAGAGGCCGCATAAATGTTTGAGGCAAGTTGCTTCTCTTGCAGCTAGGTTTGCACAAAATGTGTAGTATGAATCTAGTGCGGTCATCCCCAACCCAATCGACACCCAAATTCCATAGATTTCATCGTCCTCAAGTAAATCAATGTGTATTTACTTTGAATTAAGATTTTTTTATATTTTATTTTCTTAATAATTCTAGCAAAAAAAAATTGACTATTTTTAGGCACCTCTCAACTACAACCTACAAAAATGAGAGGCCATATGCTGCCACCGCTTCCACCATAGCAACGACAGCCACAACTTCCACCACAACAATGATAACCACGACTTCCACCACAACAACAACAACCTATGCAAATGAGAAGCCATATATGGGTTGGAGGTTGAAAACAATTTTTTTCACAGAGATCGCGGGGGGTAGCACCAAGTTCTGGGTGTGGTTTTTTGTCTTTTAATTTTTATAAAACTTCACAAGCACCAAAAGTTTCAACCGCGAGATTGGATAATATCCAACTCGATAATGATTTTCTATTGCAAGGCAACATTTTAGGCTTCAAGGCAATGAATGTGCTTTAATATCCACAGGGTAAAGCACAAAAAACAAAAACCCCTGCAACTGAGCAGACATCATTGCCATCTTCTAAAGGAAACAACCCTCATCCTCAAACTGAGGATGACATTGTTAATTTTGATAAAAATGTTTTAATGGTTGAAAATATTGAAGCAACCATAAAACAAGTTGTGCTTAAATATTTGGAAGTGATGAAGGATTGGAATTATCGAGCCAAGGTCCTTATAAAGGAAATTAACCCCCGATTTAAGAATTTTTCAAAAAGAGAGTCAATTTTTTCTTTGATTTAATATGAACTAGAAAAGCCTGGTGGCCTACTAGATCAGGCCATATCAGGATCAGTGAAGTCAACCGCTTTGTATGATGATGATGTTTTATATATTATGGTTAGTAGGATAGAGAATATTAATACGAAAGCCCAAGTTTTTTATAACCAATGGGATTCCAATAAGAAAAAAGTTGCACTCGCTGAGGCTACAAGGGATGTGGTGGTAACAAAATGTTTAACAAACACCCAATCAAATATTTAACAGTATGAAATGTTTTCAAGTTGACTGCAGTCAACAATTTTGTACAATGTAATATATTTCTATTCGATTTAATGAAAAAATATTTACTAATTTTGTGTCTTCTGTCATTCAAAGGTTGTTTGCATTTATAATTTTGTGTTGTTTTTTTAGTTTGTCTATCCAATATTATTTACTATGTTCATCTCAAACAACAAAATAAATATTATTGTTGGTTAATAGTTATTTACAAAGTAAAACAAAACAATACCAATACTCATACATTAACAATACCATGATGTAAAACATAACAATTTATCACTGAAGGCATTTGAGACATTATGATATAAGACAAATAATTTGTAAAACAACAATGTGATATAAAACATATAATTTTAAAAGCACAATGTGTATAAAACATATAATTTTAAAAGCACAATGTGATATAAAACATGCAAGTTTTAAAACAACGATATGATATAAAACATACAATTTATGAATAAACAAATTTTTTGAAATCTTATAAAATCTGAAAAAAATATTGTGAAATCTGATAACAAAAAAGTCAAATTTATCATTGTTGTGAAATCTTGGAATAATTACAATTCAAATAGTTGAAACAAACACTTATCAGCTTGTCCAGAATCACTATTAAGCATAAGGAATATCTATATATCCACCATCTGATCATTGAAAAAATCATTATCCTCCTTATCGTTTGTATTCGTGATACTCCTTCTGCTTGCAAGGGATTTCTAGTATGTCAATGCTCTGTCATAGGAAAATTTGTCCAGTTGATACAATGACACAAATTCTCAAACAATTTTCTAAATTTTTGTCCAGCCTATTATGGAGCTTAGATTTAACAAAGTATAGTGCACTAAAAATGCTCGCATCTTCCACAGATCCCAAAGTCATTGTTTGACATAATTCATATAAACAAAAGTATTCACTAATTGTATTTTGTAAGACACTACTTGGATACAATTTTTGCCACAAACGTGCAATGGAACCAGTCTCATGGATATTACTCAAAAGTGACATTTTCTCAACCAATGTTCTACCAAAATGAGATGATTATTGTTTTAGAAATCTTTGTTGAGTATACCTTTGATTTCAACACCATTGACTTCCACATTTTTACTAAAATACTTAATAAGGATGCACATATATTTAATAAACAACTCAAGTGTATAATTGTAGTCAGTACGAGGACCCCAAAACAAAGGGTTAACCACACCCATGGCCTCAAGTAACTCATCTCTTTGAAATTGATCTTTTATTTCATTTGTCAATGATTCTACTATTTTTAACAATTTTGTCTTGGTATTATGTAAAACAACTTCAAATCTATTATGTATTACATGAACTTGATCAACATCGTTCGTAACTATACTTGACTTCATTTCATAACAATATAGAGGTATCATCTTTCCACGAACATTAATACAAAGATGATCATTGATGTCAAACTTCAACAAGCTTTTTGGATTGTTCACATTTGTCAATGTATTCCACCTATCAAACAAGGGATCTCTAAAATCTGCTTTGGACACATATAGTCTTTCAATAATCATAAATATTTGCTTTCCCATCCTCATGAAATCAACAATATAGACTGATCTATTTTGTGCAACTTTAATCAATTTGATCATTTCTTGTAAAGTCAGTCAAAAGGAACAACAAATCTTTTACCTTATTAATTGCCCTACGATTTGCATACATAAACCCCGTTATAGATTGATATTCTGTAAAAACTTTGTGCGAGTTGATTCAATGAAATCCACCTTGTATCCACATCTTTTAACAATTTCTTTCCTTTTGTAACTCCTAGTGCAAACTATTGAAACTCTCCAAACCTTTTTGGACTGCAAGAAAAATAAGAATGTGTTTCACGAATGAGGTCTTCGACTCTCGCAACATTTTTAAAAGTGCTCACGATTTTATACGCAAGATTCACTTTATGAGCCATGCAATGAATGGGTATCATGTATGAGGCCACTGAGGTTTGGAGTTGAACACAGACCATTTTACTTGTAAAAAAAATGTTTTCATTTCTAGAAAAGTAATAAAATATTGAAGAGATCTTACTTTTGTTAGGCCTCAAGATAATGTTATAACTAGAATAAACAGATGGTTGGTTGGTAGAAAATACATACATGTTTCCTGTCATGTTTTATTGTGAGTTTTTCAGTGTATGCCACTAAGTTTTCTGGTGATATAGCACTTGTAATTGATAAGAGCACAAAACTAATCAATATACAAATTCAAATCAATTTAAGAAAAAAACTTGTATGCAAAAAATAATTAAAGATACATGTGGAAAAATATCATATTATAGTACAAAATGGACTAGAAACAGAGAATCACAATGTCTTCAAAGAAACAAAGCATCATAATGTCTTTAGAGAACCAAAGCATTTACCTATTTATAATATTATAACAAAAAAACAGATCTCAATAGAAACAAAGAATCAAAGAGTTTTAACAGAAAGAGAGAAAATAGGGGACAACATGCAGAACATAGAAAAATAGAGAAAAACATGGAAAACAAAATATTGACCTATTTTCAATAAATGATAGAAAAATAGCAAAAGAAAAACCTGCAATTAGCTGACAAAAAAATAGATCTTATTACTACAACTACTTCAACTTAAATTCACAATGTCTTAAGAGAAACAAATAACCTAGTGCAGAACCCAGTCCGACAGTCTGTTCGGGTGCAGAAAAAGGTCCAAAAGTCGATTTGGGTGTAGAAGTGTTCGGTAGTCAGTCTGGTGTAGAATTGGCTTTGGCAGTCCATCCAGATGCAAAACAGAGTCCAGATCTCGATCCGTGAGTAGATTTGGCTTCGATAGTCTGTTCGGATGCAGAACAAGGTTCGGATGTTGGTTTGTGTGCAGAATTGGGTCCTTCACTTCATTCGAATGCAGAACAAGGTCCGGATGTCGGTTCGAGTGCAAAATAGGCTCCGACTACCATTTCGAGTGTAGAACTGGGTCCGACAAACCGTCCAAATGCAGAACAATGTTCGACAATCTGTTCGGGTGGAAAAACAGGTCTGACAATCGGTTTAGTGCATAACTTACTCTAGTAGTCCGTCAAGATGCAAAACAAGGTTTTGATGTCGGTTCGTGTGTAGATTTGGCTCCGATAGTCTGTTTGGATGCAGAATAGGGTCCGAATGTTGGTCCGTGTGCAGAAATTGCTTTGATAGTTCGTTCAAATGCAAGAGGGTCCAAATGTCGATCCTTGTGAACTTCGTTCGGATGCAAAACAACGTTCGGATGTCGATTCGGGTGCAAAACTGGACCCGATTACCGTTTTGAGTGCAAAAAAGGGTTCAATAATCGGTTTGGTGCATAAAAGAACCCGACAATCGATCTTATGCAAAAAAGAGTTCGATAGGGTTCTCGACTATCATTTCATATGCAAAAAAGAGTCCGATAGTCGAACTGGTGCAGAAAAGAGTCTGGTAGATATGGGTCCAGTTTCGGTCCAAGTAAATTATTCCAGATCAACTGGTTTCTACACACAACCGAAGTTTGATGGAATTTTCGATTTTCTAATAATTTGAATGGTTTAAATGAAGAAGTATTGCTAGCGTGTTAATTATATAGAGTGGTATACTTGATGAATTTGGCAGGATAAGTTTTAAAATTTTAAATTTTAAGGCAAAAAGGGTCCTCAATTTAGACGGGAGTGCTGGCGAATTTTTTAAAAAATCCATAATACTATTATCAACGCACGACGAACCAACTAAAAATTTTGTCCCGAAAATTTCGAGCAACAGGGCCGACATTCAAGATCCCCCAAATTTGTCAATTTGCATTTTTGAAAATGCTAATATTCACCCAATTTGCAAATATTCATTGCTATGCATAACCTTGGATCAAGTCATTGTAAGCAGCTCCCAAACCCTAGTACATAAAAAATGGTGATCACCTATTACAATATTTCGCTAAAAAATCCTCTAATGCAAATCTCTATCATAAGAAAGTTGGATATAAAATAGTGATACTTGTGTTGTATGTTGATGATCTGACCATCACTGGCAGTTTAGATGATTTGGTAAATGGTATAAAGAATGACTTGAAAAAGTCATTTGACATGACAGAGTTGGGACTTATGCACTATTGTCTTGGCTTGTAGGTATGGGAAAGAAAAAATCACATTATGGTCTCACAGACAAAGTATGCCAAGACATTACTTGAAAAATACTAAATGACAGACTATAAACCAAAGGCATCACCAAGGGAACAAGGTTTACAACTGTCCCGATATGATAAGTCACCATAGATATCTGATACTCTTTATTATCAGCTAATTGGGAGTCTCATATATTGACAAATACTAGGCCTGATATTAGCTCCATTGTGAGTTATTTTTCGAGGTTTATATAGGAACCTAAATTATTGGAAGGCAACAAAGAGGATTTTGCATTATCCATGATACAGTGGAATATGGCCTAGAATATAAGAAGAATGATAAATTTCTCCTACAAGAATACACAAACTCAAATTATGTCAGATCTATAGATGACAAAAAAGGTCAATATCTAGATGTGTTCCATCTAGGATTTGGACCTGTCTCATGGCACAATAAGAAGTGGCATTGTCATTCACAAAGGTAGAGTATCAAATTGCTCAAGGAGTTATGTGTGAAGCAATATGGCTTTGTCACATATTATCAAATATGGGTGTAATCGAAAATCAACTGACAATATTGAATTGTGACAATCAAGGTGTTATAAAATTGGTCAAGAATCCAATTTTTCATGAAAGACCTAAGCATATTGAAGTTCTATGTCATTTCATTCGAGAACAAATTCAAAATAACTTAGATTCAACTCCAATACATTCCCACCAAAAAATAGTTTGCGAATATTTTCACTAAGGCACTTGCACATGTCAAATTTGAATTGCTTCGCAATCTCTTTAACAAGTAATAAGGGGGGAATGTTAGGCAGTTATTACATTATTAGCATTTTTCTTATTGTAAATTATTACAAGAGTGTATTAGTTGGAATTTATATTATTATAACGTACTATGTTAAGATTTGAATATTGTTTTAACAATATTGTATGGTTATATCCTAAAAGCACGTATTTAAATATGTACAACGAGATCAATAAAATTTGGTTATTACCCAACAACTTAGTATTGCCTAACCAACTATTGTCTCTTGTTCTCTTCCATCTCTTGAGATATACGTAAGCTTCCATTGCTTTGTATTCACATGCATGTGTGTGTGGGTGCGTGTGTGGGTTTATCTGCTGGAAAACAAATGGCACCAAGTTTTCTTGCTAGGCAGCAAAAATATTGAATTATGTTAAACTGCTATTAATCCAAATGACAATATGACACCGAATTTGAATACATTTTTGCAAATAACAAAAGAATACACTTCTTTAAAAACAACGCATCAATGGGTACAAGAATATAAGCACTTTCTGTCAAGGGAGGGTATGAACTATGAGAAAAAACTTCTGACTCCATTAAATACATTCAAGGCCTTTATTCCACCCCCTTGTAGATCTTTCAATTTCCTCCGAAGAACCTACAGCATATAAAGCATGTGTTAGCTTCATCTAAAATTCGTTCACATTCAGATTGCATTTCTCTAGAAGTCTATCATCATTATGAGATATTTGAAAAATTGTGACAATACACAAGAAGAGGACACCAATACGAAAATACATATTGAGCACGAAATAAAATTCTTTGTTCACAAGAACATAAGTCCATGGACAATTGCTTAAGCAAAGACTGCCTGTCAACTTCCTTCTGTCCAATCTCACTCAAATTTATGCTGCCATATTCCTGCATTTTCTGAGAATTCAAAGTGGATTTAGAGATAGATTTCACAAAAGCTTGTATTTAAAGTATTGGATATAATATTAAAAAAGATTTGTTAATATTAAAAAAGATTTGTTGATATGATTACCTCCAAGAATGCAGTGTATTTCAAAATGTTAGTCTCACAAGAGTCTAAAATAAGCTGAAAAGCATTTATTTTCAGTTCTACAGGATGGCTCATGCCATACCCAACAGCACTACTGTAGGAAGCGGCAGCAGCAGCCATCTGGGCACATCAGTAGTCAACATAACTGTAAATTTGATGGTACTAGAACATTCAAACCAAAACTATATACCAAATGGATGCCACATGCAATATGATAATAAGCCTGTAATTTCCATATTTGTACATAATTATCATTCACTCAAAGTGTAGCCTATCACTCTATCGTAGACCAACAAATACAAGATATAATACTGTCCAAAATCTAAAGCAAGGCTGTCAAATGCATTTTCATTTCCAACCTTTTAATTTTCCTTGTATTTCATGTTCAAGTTATAAGAACATTTCAGAACTTTCACTATAGTAATGTAAGACAGAAATGAACCAATCAACATATTCACAAAAGGAAATGAATGCATTTACATTTTGACAAACTCCTTTTAAATACTAATTATAATTTCATAAGTATACCTATTTACTATCCCAGAATAACATCCTAGGGTGATTGAATTTCTCGAGGGTGTAATGTTTTAACCTACTTATGCATATCTATTGGGTTCCACATTATTAAGATTTGGATATTGTAATTTTAAGTTTGATTCTATCTACACATAAGCAAATAGATTAGTTTCTCACTTCACTTTGTAAGAAGAAATGGGAAGGTATTAAGATGCCCACAATGTTTTACTTGTACATTTAAATGCAAAGCATAAATTATTTAGGTGTTGTTTATATACAATTAACACTTGAATGCAGATCCTACTAACATGATTAACATGAAAATATCATTCGTGGGATCATATATTAAACAGATACTTCTCGAAAGTAAAAACTCCTTAAAATTCCTTAAATTGGTACCAAGTTTCCATGGAAAAGGGGTCCACCCCAACCCTTTGGAAATCACTACATCTGTCCCATGTTCAGCATGGCTAGTCCCTTAAATCAACACAAGAAAGCTATTACTTGATTTTTGCTGTAGATTCATTTAGCATAACCCCCTTGCACTTTCCCCAGCAAGCTCCAAATCCTTAAAAATTATAATATCTAAATCTTGATAATGTGGAACCCAATAGATATGCATACATAGCTTCAAAAATTACACCTTTAAAAAAAATCAATCTACACATAAGCAATAGAGTAGTTTCTCACTTCACTTCGTAAGAATAAATGGGAAGGTATTAAGATGCCCACAATGTTTTACCTATACTTCTAAAATGAAAAGGATAAATTATTTGGGTGTTAATTATATACAATTAACAATTTAAATGCAGGTCCTAGTAACATGATTAACATGAAAATATCATTTATGGGATGATATGTTAAACAAATACTTCTCGAAAGAAAAAATTCTTTAAAATTCCTAAAACTGCTACCAAATTCCTGTGATAAAGGGGTTCACCCTGACCCCTTGGAAATCACTCCAGCTGTCCCATGTTTAGCATGGTTAGTCCCTTCAATCAACACTCGAAAGTTATAACTTGATTCTTGTTATAGCTTCATTTAACATTCCCTTCTTGCACTTTCCCCAGCAAGCTCAAGCTATAGAACCTTCCTTTTGTTGAAATAAGAGGTTATGGGACTATTGTCCTCTCTGATTATCCCGGTTGGAACAATCTTGCCTCGCACGAAGTGACACAGCAGGGCCTCGGCCGAGAGAGTGTTAGGAGGTGAAGTCAATATCCAGATCTCCAAATGTTCTTCAGCAAAGAGGTGCATGGTGGTGCAGCTTATGGAGAGGAAACAAACATTTTTTTGGAGTCTTCCTTTGGGAGAGGAAACGAACAGTTTTTTGGAGTCTTCCTTTGGAAGAGGAAACGAACAGTTTTTTGGACTCTTCCTTTGGAAGAGGAAACGAACAATTTGTTTTTTCTATAAAAGGGGAATGACCCCTTGCATGTAAAAATGTTGATTGAATGTAATTCTTACGAAATCAATAAAAGATCAAGCTGCCATTGCCCCGTGGTTTTTCCAGCATTGCAGGTTTCCCACATAAAATCTGTGTTACTGTTTTTTCCTGTGTTATTGTGTTTTTCTGCTTGCACATAATTTTGCTATATTTTCTAACGGAGAGTAGGGTTTTGCTCAATCAGGGGCCTTCGGGAGTATTTTACAAAGCCGACTCCTTGTTATGATGTGATATTTAGGTGCACTTGAACTCAAGGGGAAAAGGGATGCGAGAGATAAAAATAAAAACTCAACCAAAAGAAGACCTAAGCTACCAAGGTGGCGATGCGCCAAAGATCCACTAAGATCTCCTTGCACAACAAGCTTGAACGCTATGTGCCAGAAATGAACACTTCCTCTCCTCGACATAGATGAGCCCAAATGAGATTTACTAGCATGCACTTGTGCAGAAAGATGGGTCAGCGAGAGAACCACAGATGGCTAGTCCGAAAATTGTTGCATAGGCCTCCCATACACACATACATGCAAAATAAAACTCAAAAAAAAGTAAAACTTTGAGAGCATACACACATACAAAGACGGGTCAGCGTGAGAACCACAAATGGCTAGTCCAAAAATTGACGCGTAGGCCTCCAATATATATATATATATATATATATATATGCAAACAAATATTTTGCCCACAAGCCACTCAAGAGCCGACTGCTTTAGAACAAGAAATGAAAGGAAAGCTTACAAGAGATTACAAATACAAAACTTGTCGATCCTTTTTACAGTCTAAACTATTGCTATTTATAGATACAATGGGGGACCTTTCCTTCCAAAATTATTCATAGGCAGGTCTAACAATTTCAACTACCTCTTCTAGGGATTTTGAAAATTGAATGGGATACCCTTGCCTGAATCAGTTGTTAGATCAAGGACTAACAACACCAAACTTATCTTAAATAAATCTTTGATCCGTTTGATTGAAATGAAACTTGGTGGGTGGTCCTTGCTCTTTCCAAGTAAGAGCATATTAACTCAACTCACCTACCCCCTTTATGGTTTTGTGCACTTCAACTCATCCAAGATGTCGGTGATGGTTTCAAAATTTATGGCACGCAGGATTCTTTCAAAACCTGATGCATTCTTGCAGGCTGATCGGAATTTCTCACCACAGGCTTTGGTTGGAGATTACAAAACCTCCAATATCGGAGTTATCTAGGAGGAAACTCCTCTAGTTTCCTCATCGTCATGCCAATGGGGACTTTTCTTTCCTTCATTTTATAAATTTTCCATTACTTCCAATTGTCGGGAATTATCTTGACCTTTTGCTTCAAAATATGTCAGGCGCTTTCAAGTTCCAAGGTTGTCTTCTTTGATTACTGTCTTCACAAAATTGTGACCACCCTAGATTGGAACTTTTGCCTCCCTCGAGGTTTTGCCTTAGGCACAAATTAGTAGTGAGGAATCACTACAGGGACTTACTAACATCTAAACCATCTCTAACTGATTCATCGGGCATTGGAAACAGGTGAAAAACCTACATGATGGTCCCCATCACACCCCAACCCATGAGGAATCACCCAAACCCATACACTAGAGCTCGATCCCTTCAACTACTTCGAGATATTCAATATGCCCATATTTATGCAGCACCTATTCTACCTATCGTATTTGGATAAATCTACTTCAGAAACTTCCAATCATGAACATAAAACCAGATACATATGTGCAGAGCTTACATTTACAATTATTTGAAATAAAAAATACAAGAATACTTGCTTATAGAAACAAACATTACCATGGATAACAAGAATAGGACTGCTTTCGTTAACACAATGTACATGGTCTGCACATACCGTTAGGTTTGATCTCCTTAATTAACCATGGAAATGATACTTATGAGATGAAAGCATTACAGGTATGGCAGTCAGATAAAATTAAGGACACCTAACCATACCATAAATAATGCCAATAAAAGAGGAGCCTACGTATGTTATTTGAAGAGATTTCACCTCTTCCTCTTTGGGAAAGTGTTTGAAAAACTATCACTTCTATCTTGCCCTTTTAAAGAGTCTGTGTGTTCTAATTTGAATACCAGGCGTTCCTCCTCCAAAAGACAAAGCAATGGCATCTCCAAGAAATCTTGCTTAACTTTATCCACACCAGCAAATAATAGTAGCAATGCATGCAGACACAGGTTAAAAGATTTGTAACAATAGTTGAGTAATTTCTTCATCTTGGTTTGTAAACACTCATAGAGTTAAATATCTCACCATGTGATAGTCTCTTAAACAAGGAACCAACCAAATACATAGATCACCAACTTTTGACTCTCCGGTCAATCTCCTCAATGTGACATCTTGTTGGAATTGGATTTGAGAAGCTTTTACATTTTCATCCTCATCTCCTATTGCCATGTTTTAGTAGAGCTTATTTTTCATCCTCTGGTCTTTTATCTTGCACTTTTAAAGAGTCAGTTTTATAGCACAAAGTGCATAATCTAAATATCCATGTTGTCTAACTTGAATACTTGGCATTCTTCCTCTAATAGACAAAGCAATGGCATATCCAAGAAATATCGCTTTATTCACACCATCAAACAATAGTAGCAATACATCAAGACAAAGGTTAAAAGCTTAGTAACAATGATTGAGTAATTTTTTCATCTTGGTTTGTAAATACTCAAAGAGTTATATATCTCACCATTTGATAATCTCTTCAAACAAGGAACCAACCAAATAGATAGATCACCAACTTTTGACTCTCCAGTCAATCTCCTCAACGTGACATCTTGTTGGAATTGGATTTCAGGAGCTTTTATATTTTTCATCTTCATCTCCTCTTGCTATGTTTTAGTAGGGATTATCTCTCATCCTCTAGCATGGTAGCAATGCATGACTTCTTTAAAAACGATTGCTAAGCTTTAGTGTCAAATTTGTTCTTCACCTTCTGATTAGCTACTGAAGACTAGCAACCCTAATAAAGTTTTGGAGTTCATAGGTCTCATGCTTCAAACCTGGAGTGTTGGGCTAGGCCAGTGAACTAAAAAATACTTTTATTTATGTGTTAACATGTGTATTATGACTTGAAAAGAACTACTAGGAGCTGCTTGTTAGAAAGTTTGCCAAACACCGACATAAGCAATCTAAGGTTGAACTATGCTTTCCACAAGGCATCCTTCAAGACATGCACCTTGTTATTTTGCCACCAGGTTCTAGCATTGCTGTTGTTGGCATCACACCCTTCACTAAACTCTTTTTTCCTATTTTCTCCAAGCTTCAACACTTAATTCGGCATCCACACCCAAGACTTTTGACCCTGTATTCGTCCATTAGATTCTAAAACACCATAATATGAAATTATCAGCCTAAGCCTCCCTCTCATAACTCAGATGGTATAGAACAACACAGAAATTTAAGAACTAGTGTTGATCAGTGATAATCCTAGTGTTCAGAATCTCCCCAGGTCTGCAGAAACTCACAAGTTTGCTAGTCGAGTGACCTTGGACAGGTCATTTAAAGCCTGGGTGAGTTTTTCTATAAAACGTAGTATGTTATATATTTTTTCTTATTTTCCATGTCTTGCCAAGTTTTGGGCAAAGCCCGTGTCTGGGTCAAAAAAAACAGTCTTTCTGAGTTCAAATGAGTCTGAGTATTGACATTATGGTTATAATGATAGTAAGAGACGCTTTTTGTAATTGGCTTCTTAAGATTTTTCTCTTGAAGTAACCTTTCTCGATAGGTCTTCTGCATTTCTTCTACTTGAAAATGTGCTTCCTACCATCTCTCCTCTATGGCAAGATCCGTGTATTGCTCATCTTTCTTGCTTGATCCCATGTTACTACTAGCACATGCTTTTATTTGTTTTACTGGTCCTTTGGAGGCTCTTTAATGTCAATGAAATTGACATTCTATGAGTTACTTGGGCTTGCCTTCTTCAAGCAATTAGCCTCCCTATGATTTTTTTATCCCCACCATCAACACATCATCCCATTACTGTTTCCAGCATTTCTAGTAACTGGCGCATTCTGACAGTTTTGTGCTAAGTGCCCCCACTCTTGGCATCTTCAACATTGTATGACTGGTCTGTCTTCCAAATAATATTGTAATCAACCTTGTCCACCTACTAGTTGATTTCCTTGTTGGGGTTGTCGTCTACCTTGGCAGTTGTTCCTTTTAACGCCACTTGTTGCTCCTTGCCCACTCCTGGAATTACTTGGTTTATCTTCCTTTTCCTCCTTCTGCACCGTTAGAGTTTGACGTGTGGTGCTTCTAAGGTTGAACAGACAGTCAGCAACAGCATGTCCCGCAACTACCCAAATGTTGCAAAATGCGTTTTTCTGACAATTCACATTTGTGTGTCATTTCATATTTTATTGAATTTTCCACCTCATATTCTTGTAGGATATTGACTAAATCATCGAACGATGTATCTTTACTTAGAATTTGTAAAGATGTGACGAGATACTTGCAGCTTTCTAGAAGTGCTCTTAGGGTTACTTGAACAAGAAACTTATCTTCTACCTTTTCTCCTAAGGTTAACAATTTCCCTTTTATATCTACCACTTTTCTTAGGAACAATTCTATACTTTCACCACTATTAACTTTTAAAGAATGCAATTGGGTTTGAAGATTCAGGATAGCGGCTTTTATTCTTTCCTTCAAATATCTTGGTTAAAGTATTCCAAGCTTCTATAGAAGTTGTTGATGAACTAATGTATGGCTGTATATCATTTGCAATTGCAAAGGTTATTATCATAAGTGTTGTTGCTTCATCTTCTTCATACTTTTGAATCTCTCTAGTTTCTCCAATAGGTTTAGTTTTTGCCCCTTTAACAATATCCCAAAGCTTTTCAACTATCAATATTGACCTTACTTTGTTTTTCCATGAAGTGTAATTAGGTCCTTTTAGAAGTTGGGATTCTATAAAAATGAATTTATTTGTTGTCATGATGATACTTGTAGACTACCTTATATCTCCCTAATGCTTTAATATAGCTTTGATAGGATACTTAGCTTTCAAATTTTTTGAGTTGAATCTCTTTTGTCTCCCTATTTATGAATGGAAAGCTAGAGACAATTTTGACGCAATTTCAATTTTGATATGATCCTCTATTTTCAAGAACAATAAGTTGGATTCCTTAAGTCTTGTTAATTTGAGCAAGAGACTAATACCAATGTAATTTTCCAACTTTTCAACAACTCTATGTTGTGTTTCAATTTTCAATAATATAGTTTCTAAATTTCAAGAACTTTAAATTGGTGTTGAATTCCTTATAACTCTCTAATTGAAAATTTAGAAAACAATGTATTTGCAAATTTAATATTTCGATGTAGAAATCCTTATTCCTCCAAGTTAAACTATTTGCAAATATTTCTATGCAATTTGAATTTCAAAATTGAATAAAGTAATTTCAAAAACTCTCAAAAAGCTTCTTACTTCAAATATCTTCTAAGGCATTCAATAATTCTTCTAAGGTTATAATTTATCACCTTATTTCTCCTATTATTCAAATAACCTTAATTATAATTAATTAATCTTGACTTCAATAATATTATGCCTTATATCTCCTTAATATTTTGCAAAGGTTTTAAATCAATTTAAATATTTCATACCTCCTTGAATACGGTGCATAAAACTTTGACTTGCTTCTCTTTGACTCTGCAACCTACGCTCTTCAAGGTAATCTTCCTTCACTGCAACATATTTAATGCTCCTTGACACTTATTAAACTCAGTCTTCAATAGTTTGATTCTACTCTGCGTCGTCTCTATCTTCTCTGACCAACAATGGGCTTAATACACATTTAGGGAACATTTGGGCTCCTCCAAGATTTTTAACATTCCTCTTCTCACATGCCACATGGCGCTCAATGTCTTCGCACAGTGCTTAATGATTTGTATTCTTCAGGCTTTAATCTTCTTTCTACGTTACTGCTGTAATGGGCACGCACAAATTGCAATCAGTTGCGTTTAATCTCCTAAATATTTGTTCCTCCTCGTAACGCTCATTCAAATATTTTGTTGCTTCTTGGATGTTCTAAGTTTGGTCTTACTCCATTAATACATGTGAGAAGACGTTTCACCTTGCTTGCATGATGGTTGGCGCTCCTCCTACCATGACATGTGGCACGTAGATTCTTCACATGCTTCTAAATGGTGCTCCTTCCTCCTGGGCATTATGGTTTTGATTCTCTTCACCTAGAAAACGATCTCTTGCCAACGCTCCAATGATGGCACTCCTTTCAAGACGTTTTAAGCCTTAGACAAATAATTTCTACTTGATAATTTCACTTGCCCTAGTGCTGCTTGACTGTAGATGCTAAGTTACTATATCATGTTCGTCTTCCCTTAAGCAACTCTTCAACAACTGAAGGTAATCTTGGCTCTTCAACTCTTGCACTGCTTCACTTTCCAATGGCGCTTCAGTGATTTATCCTTGTTTCGTGGCTACTTTCTGGCTACTGCTAAATCACAGCGCTTTCTTGGCTATCATTCGTAGCTCTAGCGAGACACTAGAACATGGCATTCGAATGCTTGTCCCCCTGTACTTAGTTCTACCCGAACTGTACTTTCACTCTTTCTTAAACAGCTATTCTTGCTTCCTTGAAATGGTGGCTTTCCCTTTCCAAACTTGATGGTGGTTTCCAATGCTCTATATTGGCAGAATGATGAAAATGGCTATCTCCTTCAATATGGTGGTTCTTCTACGCCTTTGGTGACTTGTCTTCACCAAAATATTTCAATTCTTAGCACACCTCTTGGTGTCTTTAGACACCTCAAATCTGCCTTGCCTTTGATCACTATTAAATGTCTTTCTTTTACTCAATAGGACTTAAAAAAATCTGCACTTCAATTATAAAAACAGCATATGCTACTTCTTCTTATCACTCCCTTTCAAGCAAGTTTTAACTTCAATATTTGTTGTTGTGTTTTTGCAGATTTCAAGATGATAATGATGTCTCCTTCCTTGGCTTGGAGATACTTAACTTAAACTAACTTTTGCTCCTTAAATAATTCTAATATGGTGCTTTCAAAAACCTTGTAATGAACTAGTTTTAATACTTAAATAATGAACTTTCATAGCACCACTATTACACACCTTTTGGCTTCCTTTTGTAGCTAGTCTTCTTGGTGATTTGATTCACCTATTTGCTGCCCTGAATTTGTAAAATTTGCAACTCTCCTTTCTATTCAATTGCTGCCTCAAACTTATCAATTTTGCAGCTCTAATTGCTGCCCAAAACTCTCTACTTTTCCTTTCTTCTTTTCAAACTTCTTTTTCTTTTAATCAGCTTGTATGCTGACCAAGAATGCTTTCAAATATGCCCTTATTTTCCTCAATTTGCTAGCTTAAGTTGCTGCCTATTTTTCTTTCAATTGTGCTGTCCAAGACTGTATAATTTTGCAGCTCTATGTCACCTTCAACTTGCTGTCCTGTGACTATTCTACTTCTGCTGCGATAATCAACAATCTTCTTCTCCGCAATGGCAGTCTTCAAATTTCTCAAATTGGTGGCCTCTTCTATCTTCTTTCTCCTCCTTAGCTCTTGCTGGATTCTGTCTTCCAATCTGACTCCTATCACTGGTTTCTTCCTGAAGAATCTGAATGTCTTGAGATTTTCAAGAATCCTTTCTAAAATTTGACAAGCTACTTGCCAAATCCTTTTTCCTTTTGGGTTTGTTGTCGAATGGCAACAATTGTCCCAAATTCTTCTTTTCAGGAGTCTCTCCTACTTGCAATCTTCTACCTTGAGCTTTATTCAAATCTCCTCCAATGACCACTACTTCAATAGGGCTTTTCTAGCCTTCCTCTTTCTCCTTCCAATATTGCTTGAGACCTCTTTTATTGGGTCTTCAAAATCTACAGCTTCTCTAATTTGCAATAGAACCTTTCTTAGTCCTCCTCTATCTTCAGATCTTCCAAATCTAGAAGTTCATCAATGGAACCTCTTTCTTGGGTCTCCTTCTTAATCTTCACTAGAGCTGCTTTCTTCTTTCTTCAATCTGCAATCTGTAGTCTTCAATATTCTAGCTTTTATGGGGACCTTGTTCTTGGGTCTCCTCAATCTTCTATGTATACTCTTTTTCTGCAACAAAGAACTAATCCCTACACGAGGAAAGCACACAGACTTTCAGGCAATCGAAGATGAAATTCTTCTCTATCCGTTGTAGGAAGCTTCTCAACTTCTGAGAAATAATTTTCTAAAACAAAAAACGTAGACAGCAGCAACCAAATTCATATAAAACTCTAGATCTCTAAAAATCAATGAACTTCACTAGTTATCCTTCAATCTAGTGGAAAGTGATCTATGCTAAGTCCTAGTCTTCACGAGTTTTCCTGCAACCCCGTGGAAAGACTCTAGCCAAAAAACAATTTAAAAATTCTGAAAATGAGATTTCCCTATCTCATCTCAATATCTCTTGTGGCTCTCCCTATCTCCTATCAATCTCCCTTGTGGATCTGATACCACTGTTAGCTTTTGATGCTATCTATTTAATGAAATAACTACCCCAAGGTATAAAATGAGAATACAATATTAAATATAAGATAATAGCAATAAACTAAGCATGTAAAACTCATAAGAAACATCTGTAATTACTCATAAAATTGCCATTAATGAAAGCTCACAAAAATAGTAACTTTATACAATAATTGGAGATCTCAAACTCTCCATATTTCATACATGCTCTACATTGTATCTACCTTGCTCTATACTACTCTACTATTCTCTATCTATCTATCTCTATATCAAAGGCCTATATATAATGGGATGTGACTCTTGGCCTTTCACCTTCCCATGACTCTTCATCTTCCTATTCTATAGACTCATGTACACATGGACAACATACACATTTACATCATTGCACATTCTAACAATTATTACATTGCATAAAGTAAATACTCAAACCCTAATCTAAGACACACTCCTAATCTAAAGATGTACCCAAGATGGTACATTAGCATGTACCAAATAATGTAATATATTCCAACTTTGTATGTGTGTGCTTTCTAAGCACTTAAGTAGTTTTACTTGCATTGGTTTCATTCTATAGGACGTTAGCAAGTTTAGGTCTAGAAGTTCAAAAGGCCAACTAACTGTTTAGGCTACAAGCTGACAGGGGATAGGCTCATTTGGCATGTGCAAGGTGGCCAAATACTGATTTGGGCAAGTATCAAGAGGAATATTTGTAGGAGAGAACATGACACATCATCTCCATACATGTTTTCCACTTGGAAGGCTCAGTAATCAAGAAACATCAGTTGCACTCCTAGATTTGGAAGAGGAAGGGACAAGATAAGGCTTATTTGTGCCAAGACAAGGAAGAAGAAGGGGATTTAGAGAGCCAATAAGACAGGCAGCATTTCCAATATTGAGAGCATAAGAATACCACTAAAAGGTACTATGTAAAGCTACAAATAAGGGCATGGTGATCATACATCTTAGTGATGGCTAAGTTGGTGGTGACAACTCTTATAATCTCTTTATTTTGCATTGAATAAGAAATTTGAATGACTCTTCTATATTTTCTTCCCAAACGAGTTTCCATGTTAAATCAATTTGCTATTTGTTGTTGTATGTGTGTTCCTTGTAAGCATTTAAGTAGCTTTACTTGCATTGTCTTCATTCTATGGGATGTTAGCAAGTTTGTGTCCTTTCAATGCTTGGGAACTAGCTAGTTTGAGCTAGTAATGGACAGTGATTTGGTACAGCAGTAACATGTTGGTTCTTCTATGGTCTTTTTGGCTTTATGAACATGGTATTAGTCCCTTTATGAACTGTTCATAACTTCATACTCCTTTATTTTCTTACATGAAAGAGTATTTTGATGCAAGTTTAAGGCTTTTACTTGTGACTAGTTTCACAAGAGCCTAAGTGAAACAAAGCCAAAGAGCACTTAAATCCCTTGAAAATAATCTATTTAAGATTCTACTGAGGGGTATTACAAATCAATGACTATGTCATAGAGAGATAGATGCAGAAATAGAACACAACAAACTACAGTATAATTTCATTATATTTAAAAAACAAAGGCACACAATACAAAAAACTTGCAGATACATGTGGATACAATGCACACACACAGCATGTATCCTTCACAACGCATTTATCTCCAATACATCATGGACGATCAAGCATGGAATACACAATAACTTGTCTTGTCCAACATTAACCAACATCATACTTCAATGAACTACTCCATCTGCACCCATGTAGGTGTGTACATACAAGTATTGTTGGAACCATAGATGGTTGGCAACTACATAACTACCGCCAAACTACCCATATACATTAAAAAATTTGAAATATCCCATAATATTACGATACATTGATTACAAAAACATATATTGCTACCTGCACACATAGCAACACTACGTGACAACACTTACAACTCTATTTACACATATCACCAACATATGGTGTATGCATTCAAACATGCATGTGCTCATATGTTCATAGTTCATACCTTCATGTACTCATGCAATGTGACATTCATTCATGTATCAAATTGTGTGCCTACATTTACCCTCTCCTTTAAACTTGTTGGCATCCCTACCAACAAACTTCAAACAAGCATTGAGGTAGATGTGTTGGTCTTCCTAGCTCAAACACTTACTGCTATCCTTCTACTTTTTCCTATTTAATATATCTGCTATGATTGGTAGAATCCCACAACTCTTGTACCGCTATAGGTTACACCACAAGTATGATGGCCAATGCCCGTCGTAGCTTATGTTGGGTGTTAAGGGGCAAGGTCCCATGTGGGGTTGAGAATACATGATTTGGCACTAGTGGTTGCCACAGTGTTTATAAAATACTTGACTTGGCAAGTTTCCTTTAATTCCATGCTTCCACATTGAGTCCCTCCTTGGGCTTCAAATTGGGGTTGAGGGATTTGGTGTAGACAAGGGTGAGTATACTCTTGATACGAGAGGTGAACTGATCGAACAGACGAGACAAGGAATCAGCATGGGGTCTCGGAGGTACAAGGTAACTTAGACGTCAGAGGGGTCAGACGTTAGACTAGTCTATTAGTCAGTTGGCTGGAACCAGACTAGACGTTTGGGGCTGGGATGCCAGGAGGCTAGACGTCGGAGGGTGAGACGTCTGGAAGGAAGACGTCAAGTGGCTAGACGTCTTGGGACTAGACATCTAGGAACTGGACGTCTGGGACTTAGACGTCTAGGGGCTGGACGTCTGGGGTGCAGACGTCTAGGCGTCAAACGGCTGCTGTCATGGCTCCTGCTCCCGAATACCTGCAAACAACCTGCCAGGAAGAGTCTTCAACCTGCATAACATTAACAACACAACCTGCAATAACACTCAAGCACGATCTGCAATACACAGCATAACACCAATATGATCAAGCGTTGTCTTATTATCTCCAGAAGGTTACAGATACAATGCAAAAGTAAGGGGGGTATTTAAAGGCTGCAGGAGCGGTTCCCCAACTACCTGTGCCAACCACCCAACCGTTTGCCCAACCAACTAGTTAGACGTCTAACTAACAGTTTAGACGTCTGACTAGCCAGACGTCTAGCTTAACTAGCCTTAACCCAAATGGCGGCCATTTTGTCCTTTTGTGCATTTAATCCTTTTCTCTTCTGATTGGCTAATTAAACTAAGCAAACACTATGCCTTATACAAAATGGCATTACAAAATAGCATAAATCCACATTTGCTATATACATTCAAAATTGCTTGGGACATTTTCACAGTCAGTTCCTCATTTCTGTTGTCTGGAACTGCTGTCTACATCTATCCTCCCCTTCAAAGAAGTCGATGTCCTCAGTGACTTTCTCCGCTCGGTATGTGGGGTCTCCATCTCTGCTTCAGGTGGAACTGGGTTCTTAATGTTGACAGCCTCTATAACAGCTTCATACTCCTTCATCTGCATCTTCAACAACTCCCTCTCCTCCTTGAGTTGGTTGGTATAGTTATAAAACTTAGCACATTCTACCCCAAGGTTGTTAGCACGATCTTATGTCTGTTTGAGAGCATCCAACAACTCAGTCTCCCTCTTCCTAAAGATCTCCTTCATCCGCTGTTCAGACATTGAGCCAGAAGACGAAGGTGCTCTCTGTGCTAACTGCTGCTATAGAGTTGCCTCCCTTTGGCGTGCCTGCTGCAGTTCCTCCTTCAAGCTTACCTGCTCCTTTTGCCAAACTTCTTCTTTCTTCTGCCATGTAAGCTCGGACTGATTTTTCTGTGCTGCTAAGTCCGTTGTCTGCTTAACCAGTAACTCCTTAGCCTTCGTCAACTGGGAATTATCTACCTCTAAGCTGGGAGATCTGTCGAGTTTTCTCTTCCAATTGCGTGCCAAGGTACTCCATGGTCTTCTGTAGCTTATCAAGTTCCCTTCTCATGCCATCTATCCTGTTCATACCTTCATCTAGGAGCGTCTCCTTCCGCTGTATTGTCTCCAGAGCAGTTCACAGTTCTTCATCAACTGCTTTCTTAGCTGCGTGTACACACTTCAAACCTTCCCCCAACCAACACAATAGATGGGCAATGAAATTCATTTGTGCATACACCGGTAATAGTTCAGGAGCTACTTCCACCTGTGCTCCGGGTATCGCAGGTTGCTGAGGGTTCCTGTTGCTATGGCCACACTTATACACTCGTGCTAGCTGCAGATAGAGAGTACGTGTCTTCTTTGGCAATTGTGCAATCCCCTCCATTGTGGTCAAGCCAGAAATGGACAAAGTCCATGGGGTGTCCTAATATATCTGTGAGATGCCCTTCCACCATGGTCCTTGTGCTGCCCAACTGACCAGTTTCTCCATCTCTCCCTCTATCATTCCTTGCCATTGCTTCCAATGGCCCATGCAAGCTGCTTCAAACTGCAAGCGTATATTATCCATAATCTCCGTTAACTGTGAAAAACAATCAACCGCTTGCTGATCCATGTTGTCTGACGGGTCCATAAAATTTGATACCCGTACCTTAAACACTTGAGACCATAGGTCCTGTTGTTCCTGTTGGTCACGAATCCGCCATGAGGAAAGGATTTGTCGTTGTTGCGCCCTTAGGACCCGCAAACCAACATTGAAATGCCGGAAGGAAGGAATGCCTTCCGTGCCAATCTTCGGAGAAGGCCGGCTTCCTTTGGGGTTTTGAGGTTTAAGATAAGAGTGCAGGTAAAGAGATAAAAAGTACAGAAAGAAATCCAAATTAGATTGGAGTTGGGTGGGGGGAACTAACAGTACGGCAATGCATCAATCACCACTACTAACACCAATATAACAATAACACACCACTATGGATGCTGTCACTCGCCAGTAGGACAGAGCCAGGTATACGTTTTGTGTTAAGAGCCAGAAGCACAGCTACAATGGTCCCCTAACAGACATTCCCTTCAAGGAACTAACAGTACGGCAACGCATCAATCACCACTACTAACAACACTATAACACAAAACGTAACCAGAAAACTGCCGCTAACGTTTGCCCTATGTATCCTCTGATTTATGCACCTTAGGCATACCTGACCACCAAATGTTGAAATGAATCAACAAGCCATGACACAGGAAAACGTAAGGCAGAAATGCAAAGGAGAGGCAGCATACAGAATAAAAACAGTATAACAGCACCAAGTGTATGTATTATATTAACTGGCAGAAGCACAGCTACAATGATTCCCTAATAGACATTCCCCTTCCACCACTTTACAATGAAAATGTGATGGGTATTTATAGCATGAGAACCCCCCGATTACATTAATGGGCACAAAGTCCCAGTCAAACATTAGCTGACAAAAACAGCCGCGGAGCTGCTGATGCTGACCTTTGTCGCGGCGGATCGTACTTGCAGCATGGTCTCCCTGAAGGCTGTACAGATACGTGGCAGCACGTTAGGTAGAACTTCTCATCGGCAGGAATGCGGGTAGCTAAAGCAGGTAGAACCTCCAATCAGTTTTAAAGGTGGCAGCTGGCATAGGTAGTGCATCCCATGCTTGTCTCGGCTCGGATCCCAAAGTTGGACACTTGTCGGATGATGCTACTTGACACGTGTCTGCATTGAAAGGTAGTTTATCCAACTTCGCTCAGGATCAGAGCGTTGTCGGGTTGCGCAGGCAGAAAACAGCGCAGTTGGGGAGGCCTTTCATGCCTTAGTCAAATTCTGAGTTTGTCTCCCTACTGCGCACCGGTCAAAGGGCGCACTCCGACTTCGCTGCGAAGTCGGGTTGCGCACCGGTGGAAGCTGATTTACACTGTCGTACGGACTTCGCCTTGCAAAGGGGGCACACTCCGACTTCGCTGCGAAGTCGGAGTGCGCCCCAGCACTTAGTCATTTTTCCTGCCAGCCTGTTACCTAGTGCGCCCAGAAAGAAGGGCGCACTCCGACTTCGTTAGTCATTTTTCCTGCCAGCCTGTTACGCAGTGCGCCCAGAAAGAAGGGCGCACTCCGACTTCGTTAGTCATTTTTCCTGCCAGCCTGTTACGCAGTGCGCCCAGAAAGAAGGGCGCATTCCGACTTCGCTGCGAAGTCGGAGTGCGCCCTGAACACTTAGAATTTCTGGCTGATTCTGTCACACTGCGCAGTTTGCATTCCTGCTGCGCTCCAACTGGAGGGCGCACTCCAAATTCGCTGCGAAGTCGGATTGCGCCCTGACACTTAGCCATTTTTCAGGGCAACTGCTGTCATTTTGAGATTTTGACTGAGGGGCTCAAGAGAAAGAGGGAAGAATAAGAATGTAGGGAAGAGAGAGAAAGGGAGAGAAGAGAAAGGGGAAAGAGAGGAAGAGGGAAAGGGAAGAGCAGCACTACTTACAAAAATTGAAAACATTGCACCCCGTGCAAAATGTGACAACAGCTTCCTCCTCTTGCTCTTCCTCTTTTCCCTTGGATGCTGCTGACTTATGACTGCTCATCTGCGGCTCTACCCTGTTCTCCGAATCGGTCCTAGGTGGAGGTTGTTCTCCCCCTATCTCAGCCACCTCTTCTTGTAAGATTTCTCTTTCCTCTACCTAGATAGGGTCTTCCCGTGAGTGTCCTGCAGTTCTTGCTTCCTCCAAAATTCGGCTTCCCTCCACTGCAGGTGTGGTAATCTCTCCTGGATTACCTAATTGTGTTTCCTCATTTGCGGCAAATAGCTCGTCAATTGATACTGCCCCTAATGTTGCCGCAAATGCAGTTGGTCTAACCAGTGAGTTCCCAACAGGCTTTGGTGAGCTGGCACCAACCTAGAATGCCACTTTTGCAAAATACTCAATGGGTCCGATGTGGACCGCTGTACTGGATCCTGCTGCCGGATTGTGAAGGGTTGAAGGGATGTTGAGGTCCATCTCCACCCCCTGATGAGTTTCTAACTGTCTTTGGATTGAGCGAGCTGTCTCTAAATTCCGTTGAATGGTTTGCAATGCATCTTTAGAGAGAGCTGGGGGTGGCTCATCAAACCGTCCCTTCTTCCTTTGTACTATTTCTGGTGACTGGGCAACTGTCTGTTCTGTGGCTGTGTAATATCCCCATCCTAGTCAGCTAACAGAGCGTAATATGGACTTGCCTATTCATAAGGTTCCGTAGGCAATGTCGAGTGTTTAGGAACCACTAGGTGTTATGGAGTTATTGTTGGACGATCTGCATTCACAGTTGTCAGCTTTCAGGACCGTTTCTAGCAGTATTTTCAAAGACTTACTATTTTTAGTAAGTCAGTTAGGGTTGGATTCTCGGGAAACGGAAAGTACGACTGGCATCTTCGGCTTAATGGGTATCCGTTTCCGTAAGTTGTTTGGTGGTTGGATGTTGGGAGAGCAATAATTTTAATGCCCGAAGATTTATAATGTTATATTTAAATATAAAAGTTAAATATATTAATGTTGGGCATTAATTTAATCTTAGAAGGGGTCATGTAACCACTTGAATTAAAGGGGATTTTATAAATTTCATATTTCTAATGTCATAAAAGTGGTATGGTCTCCTTGGAAAGTAATAAGTGATATTGTGGAGTTAAGTCATTATATGTGTTCATTAGTAAATGAATTATTGACATAAAGCAAGTAAAAAAGAAAGAAGTTTAATCCCACATTCTACCCACATTGGGTCGACCAGCTCGAGAAAAGAATAAATAGAGGTTGTGAGAGCATTTGAAGACATCTTTTGGTTATTACATTTCATGTTTGGAGAAAGGAGCTTGCTTGCAGCAGAGTTTGCAGGAAGATATCCAGCTTGTTTGTGACGAAAAACCACAAGCAAGGGCAGATTTGGCTTGTTTGGAGACGAAACCCTCCAGCAGGAACATCACTTTTGGGATTGCAAGATATCCTTGGAGTGATTGTGGCATTTCCGTGACGGGGAATGATTTGAGCTTCAAAGTGGCAGTTTGTTGATGAGTTTTGGGGTGCACTTGGTGCCATTTTTAGAGTTACTTCAGATTGCAGATGTTTCCACTTATCAGCCGTACACTTCAGCAGTTTGGAAGGGATCTATGTCATTTGTGAAGGGTTTTAAACAAGTCGTATTCTAAGATTGAGAAACTCATTTGAGTATTCATTGTGTTGCTATGAGGTATTCATCTTTGTTGGACAACCAAACAACAATTAGTATGCTGGAGAAATTGTATTACAAGCATATTTAATGAATATATAAGTTTGTTGTTGCTGGTGTTAACTTCCAGAATTATATCAGGCCTTTAGATCTCCGGGTACACTTATCCTTGTACAATTTCCTTCATTGGGTTTGCTCAATATCATTAGAAGAAGTTTGTGCTTAAATTTCGTAGTCATTGGAGGAGTAGTTTTTAAGATACAAGCATTTCTAGTTTGCTGCTATTTTTATTTCCAGAATTTGTATTATTGCAAAAAGTATAAAAAATTCATATTTGCATAAATCACGTGATATCAAAGCAATCAACAAACAAGACATTCAAGTTTTCAGTTTGGAACCCAAGATCAGAACCTGGCTCTTTGGGTGGCAAATTTATTTGCCTTCGAAAGGGGTAGGACATTACAGTGGTATCAGAGCTCAACTTATCCTGCCAGCCTGAGGGTTACAAAGTTGCAGTAGTGTGTTGGTAATGGCTACTATCCAGGAACTCATGATAGAGCTGATGCAAAAATTTCAAGAACAAAATGAGTTTTTTACAACAATAATAGAACATCATCCTAAGTGGTTGAAGCCTCCATTAGCAGTTGGAATAAAAACAGGGACAAAGGGAAACGACTCATTGCAGCCAAGCACAGTTGTGGACAGCGAAGAGGACAACAAGGAGGTTGAAAATTTAGAAAATGTTTCATGCATAACCGAGGTTCAGGTTGATTCTTGTATTGATGGGGAAAACAAAGCAGCAATAGTAATTGATGAGGATGAGGTCACTTCATCTTGTGTGTTGGATATTGGAGAGGTGTGTATTGATGAGCATGTTGATCTTGTGGTTGAGGATTCAGTTGTTGATGTAGTTGGTGATTCGAAGGATGAGCATAGTTCTGTCATCACTTCAGAGTATGAGGTTGGTGAGTGCGGTGCGGTGAAAGGGCCTAAGATTGATCATTGTGCATTGGAGGATACACCCGAGAGTTTATTTTGTGTTGATGATTCCAATTCATTGCAGGATCACATACAGGTTACAGATGAGCAGGTTGTCCACACATTGACACATTTGAATAGCACACATGAGTTTGTTGAATGCCTTTATCAGACAGCCCAGCTTGGAGAGAGACGGCACCAATTGACAGTTGGAGCTACTGCTACAAATTTGCAGGCCATCAAGCGAGCATTAGAGGTAATCAAATCAGATTACTTGAGGCTATTATCTGATAGGGATCGGGTTATGCGGTTTGCAGAGCAGTTTTCCCGAGAGCTCACTCGGAAAGATGAGGAGATTGATGAGCTTTGTCTTGAGTTGAGTTTAGCTCATCACTCCCTTCTCACAGCGAAAAGTCAGTCATCTGTTGCATCCACTTCACATGATTTAGAGACTAATTCAGATACTATGGTGGTTAAGCAGTTGATTGAGGGGATACATGAGATTGGACGTGAGGAAGGATTGATTAGTAATAATGATTTCGCATTCACTCAAGTCGATCAGTATGAGCATAAGCAGAGTGATGATATGCTTTCTTTAATGGATGCTACTTCCTCATTCGGTGCAGTAGATGATGGTACATTACCTGATTCCGATCCTGAGGATGATGATGCGATCCATACTTCAGGGGATTCTTTGGAGCTTCACAGGGGTTCAGTTGGTGAGGTTCATATGGATTGTATAGTGAGGTATGCTAGTCATTTTGATTTCAGCCCACATGTAGATGAGTGGACCTTTTTTCGGATGACACATAGTGGTGGGTTGAAAGATGGTTATAGCGGGTTGTATACTTCACTGGGGTATGAGATGCCTTCTTCATTAGAGGGTAAGGTGATTCATTGCTGGGATGATTGTTTGGTTCAGCATGATGGATGTAGTGCAGAGACAGAGTTATGGCTGAACAACTCTTCGCTTGTATGCATTTATGATATTTCGGTGCTGGATATTGGATTTTTCCTTGGTTCGAGCGATATGGCAGGGGACCACATATGGATTTGGGATCCAGGTAGTTGTCAGTGGTTTAGTTGTTGTTTCACCGAGTTGGTAGTTGACATGACTGCTAGGATATTCTTTGGCCCATGGGATCCGGGAGATGTGTGCCCATGGAGGTCAGTGATCTGTGGAGATCGTGCCTTAATGCCACTTCCGTTGGCTATTTGGTGGCGGGAGTTAGTTCAGACTCCCAGATGGGTCATTATTATTCGGTTGTGGATTAGCAACCGATTAACTCCAATATTATGTCAACAAAAAGATTGGAGAGATTTTTTGGTCAGGGATCGGTTACTTTGGTTGTTGGGAGTTGTTGGGGGGTTGATTCCAGCATCTCCTCAACTTACCGTCCTTGATTTACTTGTCCTCTCACACCAGTTTTTCAGTCTAGTTTGGGGTGTTGTCATTATGGGAATACAGATGAGGTGTGTGCGGTTGTGTTACTATGAGCTTCTGGTTTTGATCAGAGTGGCGCAACGTCAGCGTGTTAGTTCTGACAAGATGTTGATTTGGGACTTAGAGGATATGCTCGGTTTCAGTGTGGTGACAAAGCTTCATCGGGATTGTGGGGAGCAGTTTACTTGTGAGTTGGTTGAACTATTTCAGAGACTGATCGCACTTCTGGATAGAGGACTACACGAGATGACACTTGCAGAGGGTCAGCAATGCAGGATTTATCTCAGTTGGAGATATGAAGCTCATCGATTCATTTGGGATCCAGGGATTGCATGGCAATTATTTTTGAGATTGTCATGTTCTGAGATTGGATTGCTTGAGGACAAGCAATCTTGAGGAGGGAGGACTGTAATGTCCCCATCCTAGTCAGCTAACAGAGCGTAATATGGACTTGCCTATTCATAAGGTTTCGTAGGCAATGTCGAGTGTTTAGGAACCACTAGGTGTTATGGAGTTATTGTTGGACGATCTGCATTCACGGTTGTCAGCTTTCAGGACCGTTTTTAGCAGTATTTTCAAAGACTTACTATTTTTAGTAAGTCGGTTAGGGTTGGATTCTCGGGAAACGGAAAGTACGAGTGGCATCTTCGGCTTAATGGGTATCCGTTTCCGTAAGTTGTTTGGTGGTTGGATGTTGGGAGAGCAATAATTTTAATGCCCGAAGATTTATAATGTTATATTTAAATATAAAAGTTAAATATATTAATGTTGGGCATTAATTTAATCTTAGAAGGGGTCATGTAACCACTTGAATTAAAGGGGATTTTATAAATTTCATATTTCTAATGTCATAAAAGTGGTATGGTCTCCTTGGAAAGTAATAAGTGATATTGTGGAGTTAAGTCATTATATGTGTTCATTAGTAAATGAATTATTGACATAAAGCAAGTAAAAAAGAAAGAAGTTTAATCCCACATTCTACCCACATTGGGTCGACCAGACTCGAGAAAAGAATAAATAGAGGTTGTGAGAGCATTTGAAGACATCTTTTGGTTATTACATTTCATGTTTGGAGAAAGGAGCTTGCTTGCAGCAGAGTTTGCAGGAAGATATCCAGCTTGTTTGTGACGAAAAACCATAGGCAAGGGCAGATTTGGCTTGTTTGGAGACGAAACCCTCCAGCAAGAACATCACTTTTGGGATTGCAAGATATCCTTGGAGTGATTGTGGCATTTCCGTGACGGGGAATGATTTGAGCTTCAAAGTGGCAGTTTGTTGATGAGTTTTGGGGTGCACTTGGTGCCATTTTTAGAGTTACTTCAGATTGCAGATGTTTCCACTTATCAGCCGTACACTTCAGCAGTTTGGAAGGGATCTATGTCATTTGTGAAGGGTTTAAAGGTGTAGGTTGCGTGAAGGCGTGACTTATTGAGGCAAACGCTCCATTTGGAGTATTCATTGTGTTGTATGAGGTATTCTCTTTGTTGGACAGCCAAACAACAATTAGTATGCTTTGGAGAAATTGTATTACAAGCATATTTAATGATCTATGTCATTTGTGTTGTTGCTGGTGTTAACTTCCAGAATTATATCAGGCCTTTAGATCTCCGGGTACACTTATCCTTGTACAATTTCCTTCATTGGGTTTGCTCAATATCATTAGAAGAAGTTTGTGCTTAAATTTCGTAGTCATTGGAGGAGTAGTTTTTAAGATACAAGCATTTCTAGTTTGCTGCTATTTTTATTTCCAGAATTTGTATTATTGCAAAAAGTATAAAAAATTCATATTTGCATAAATCACGTGATATCAAAGCAATCAACAAACAAGACATTCAAGTTTTCAGTTTGGAACCCAAGATCAGAACCTGGCTCTTTGGGTGGCAAATTTATTTGCCTTCGAAAGGGGTAGGACATTACAGGTTGTTTGCTTTCCTGACCATTGGGTATCCTCCCCTTCTGAAGCAGTCACCGTCTTCTCCTGCCTCGGTGGTTTATGACATATCTGCTTCACTTTCACCTTCTTCGTTGGTGTAGTCCTCTTTGCCAGTGGTTGTGCATCAATCCACCGCAAGACACTCGGGGCTAATTCCGGAATTTTCTTCTCCGGTCCAAAGTCAGGAATCCGTACTCCTGCTCTCGTGGCTGCATCCAAAATCAGCCCAATGGCATGAAATGCCATGGAGAAATTCTTCGTTACTCTTGACAGGAATGCCTAGATGCGGAGCGATAGATGTTGTGCCCAATCATAAGCAACTCCTTTATCTATTCCCTGCAAGTACGGAATCAACCATATGGGCAAATCTAAACCCCTCTGTTCCCCTGATAATCTGGCCATAATAACGTTCATTATCACTTCTAGCCCAGTATGTCTCAACTACGTCTGTTTGATGCCTCTTCCACCATGGGTGTTAAGCATCGTATCCACTTCTGCCCTGGCCAGAGTAGTGACACTCATAATCAATTCTGGCGTCTTCTTGGGGTCTACCCTTTCGTTCACCACTGGCTTACCCTTCCTGGGTAGTCCGAATACGTGCTGAAATGACTCGGGAGAGAAGTCCACTGTCACCACCTTATCTCCTATGCGCACATAACTCTTGCAGTTGTCCTCATCGTAGTTCTCCAGCATTTGAATCAGATAACCCTTAAAGAACTCTTTATCAAAGTTCGGAACTTGTAGTATAAAATGTACTCCTGCCTCCTTAAGTCTTCCCTTGACAGGGTTATCATAAGTTGCCTCTGCCCACCATTGCCAACAAAAATCACCCGTCGGACAAGTCCATGTAATCTCTGTGGCGGGAATTGGTGCTTTTCCACCTTGCTGGACTTCCTTGCTCCTTTTGCTAGCCAATTCCGCTGCCTCCCTCCGCATTCTTGTCTGCCCTGGGTTCTCCACTTGTCCGCGCACCTCGTGCTCCAGGTGATGTCGTAGCCTCTTTGCCGACACGGACTCTGTTTCCGATTCTGCCCGACTTGGAGCCTTGCCAGATCTATGACTCATCTTTCCCGCTCCAACTGCTCAGCTGCCTTCCTAGTCGTCTGTCTTTTCCAACCAGACATCTGAAGAATTTGCTAGACGTCTGCCTTACCACGATGCCAGACGTCTGCAATTTCAGTTTGGACGTCTGCTTCCTGGTCCAAAAGTCTACTTGGACGTCTACTCTTCCTACCCAGACGCCTGGCTGTCCGCCAGACGTTTACTCTTCCTGCCCAGACATTTGCCTGCCTAGCCCGTCTGACGGCAGTCCTCCTGGGCTAGACGTCTGCTGTGGCGCGCGCTGTCTTCACCACCCCTCTCGGCTGCTTCCTCTCCTGCCAACCGTGCTCCTTGCCTTCTCCTCTACTTGCAACTATTTGGAATGGTGAAAATGGATGTTTAACCTTCTTTTTATAGCCTCTCATGCATGCCATAACGGTTTCTCCAACCGCCACCTAGCAACCGTCTCCTCTATGCGCGCCACCTAGCTAGACGTCTGGAATTTAGACGTCTAGGGGTGTTGTTTTGTCTTTTCCCTATTTTGTCTTTTTTTTTTTTTTATCATTTAATATCTCCGACTAAACCGCACAGCCATGCCGATGCGGATTTCGAAGATATCTGGCATCTCATTCCTGCTATGACGGCTTCGACTGTCGAAACTGCTAAAACCGTCATCACCCCCTGTTTCTGCTTCATCCGACTCTTGTCGTCTCCGACGATTACTTTGTCTGTGGCGAGTTTCGGGCTGAGGTTGCTCCGGACGTCTCACTCTGTTCCTTGGTACAATTCGCCAGTCCGGCTGCTCTGCTTCCGGTTGTTGTCTGGCTCCTTGTTCTGGCAACTGGTGCCTACTTCCTTGACGTCCCGTGTTCTGCCGGCTTCTTTCTGCCGCCACCCGTATTTGCTCCATCCAATCCTCTACCAGACGGATTTCTCTTTCGTCTGGACTGTCGGTATTTGGATCAAATTCTTCAATTACATCCTCCAGGGGTCTACTCACAGTGCTCTGATGTGCCAGTTCTACTGCTGGGGGATCCGGATGTCTCTGCCATGGAATCCGTTCCGTGCTTCCGTCATGGCGCCGGATGATTACACAATCATCCAAGTAATGAAACATTTCCCTTCTATGTTTTGGTCGATCAAGTATGTTGTGGTCAGGCTGTTGGGGTCTCGGTTGTCTCCGATTTCGGTTATTTCTTCTGGCTCTTCTGCCTCTTCCTCGGATTTCGCCATTCCGCGGTTGCTCAACAACTCTTACTTGATTTCTTCGTTCCGGATTAATATTCCCATTCCAGGTTCCTCTCCTCCCTCGAACCTGGTTCCTGTGGCCTCGGCCTCTTTCCGATCGAATCTCCCTATTGTAGGGTTGTCGTACTCCCAACTGCCCGAGATTCGGTCGGTCCCTCTGTCGTTCCTGACGACGTCTTCGGTTCCTACGAGCTCGCTGAGGTTGGCCCATAGGACTAACCTCAAGAGCACGTAGTGATGGGTTAACTGTGGCCATACCCACTTGCTGGACCTTGCGGTTCAGCAAGTGGTCTGGTCGACCTAGGGGTATCCTGAGTTGAATTTCTCCCACTCTGGTTACCGGGACGGAGGTTAACCACACTCCTCCCTTGGTCAAGTAAGTCTTGGTCACCGAGTGGCTATGATGAACCCTCCGGATTCCTCAAAATACCTCTATTTCGGCCCTGATTAATGAGTTCGGCCCGAGAACTCCCTTCTTGGCGTTGGTTTTCTGGGGTTACGTTATGCAGAATTCGCAACCTTCGGTCCGCTCTTAGCAATCTCCTTCGCCACCTGTTTCCTCGATGCGCCACTGAGGTGCACATTGTGCTAAGGCTACCTGATATTGTTCTGAAAATTCTGAGTCAGTACTTGAATTGTTCGCGTTTTCATATGCAGATATGGGCCAATTGGAAGTCTCATGGACTCGACGTTCCAGCCTTCTCACTTCCCTCCTGTGTCGCTTGAGGTCCAATTCTGCTAGCCTGTATCGGGCTACTTCTTCGCGTTCAGTAGGACGCTGCATGGCTGCGGTATATGGAGTTCTGAATCGTCGAGGTACTGACAATTCTGTTGTTTCATCTGTACTTGTGTTAGCAATGTTCAGTCCTTCTTCTGAAGAACTTCCACTCCCGATCACCTGTGTTTCATCTGCAAACCGTACTCTTGTCTGTTGATCATGAGTCAGGTGTCGTGGGCTTCTTTGGGGACTTACTTGGGGAATGTCGGGATCAGGTTGATTTTCATCACTACTTGATTTATCCTGCCAACCTCTTTTTCTTGTTCCCTCTGTTGCTACCTGGACATCCCTCCAATTGATTGCTGCCATCTCTTCTTTTGTTATTCTGTAATTGGCGGTTGAACTCGTCTCGCTTCCCGGACCCTCGGTCTTTCAGGTGATTCCACTTGTTCTTCGGATCTTGCGACTTGTGCTTCGTCTGAGTTTGCTGAATCTTCCGAGTTCAGTCTTATCCTTAATGTGGCTGAGGATGAACTCATGGACTGGTCGTCTGATGCTACTGCCTTCTCTCTCACCCTCTCCCCTTGGTCTGCATTGGGTAAGGAAAATAGACTGCTTGCTGGGGAGTTGCCCGATTCAGTCCTTCGTTCTTCATCCTCCTGTTCCGCCCATTCATCTCTGCGTACCTCCTGACGTTCTTCAATTCTCTCCATAGTGGTCTCCAACTCCTGGATGACTTGCTCTCGCAACTGGCTATTTTATTGTCTCGAGTTTCATACTCTTCGTGCAATCTCTGAGTTTCCAACTGCATTTGTTGCAGAATTCTCGCCCCCTCTTCGTTCTGTCCTTCTCCCGGAATTTGTAGGACAACTTCTTTGGTACTCGAAGTTGTTCCTCTTCGCTATTCGGAGCGGGTTGTTGTAACTGTTGTTGTTCACCTCTTCCGGTTACCGGTCCTTCTTCGGTTCCAAATAGCCATTCCAAGTTATGACTTCCCTCCTCCCGAACAACATCACTCTGCTCGTCATTGTCTAGAGTTTGAGTACCTGGATTTGATTCATCTCTCCTGGTTCCGGGATTTCCCTCTGATTGTTCTAAACCGATCATGTTTATCTGAACATGGGGCCTGTATAGTTTCAGTTTAGAACCGTTTATTGCTTCGGGGCACACTGTTCCGTCCAGTTTCCTCAGTCTGACTGCCTCGTTCTCCAATACCTCTTCCACTTGGAAGGGTCCAAGCCATAAGGTTTTCAATTTCCCAGGCTTGATCTCTCTTTTTCCATTATATTTGAGGACCAATTCACCGACCTTTAGGTCCATCTTCCGAAGATGCTTGTCATGCCAAAATTTTCTCCTTTTCTGCGATATCTCCGTTGCCCATTGTGCCATGACCCTTTTCTCCCCTAGTCGAACCAATGTTGTCAGCCGCTCCCCGACGCTCTCTTCTTCACTTAGTCGGTTGTCGACTGCTACCCTCAAGCTTGGTACCAAAAACTCTACCGGTACCACTGCTTCTTGCCCGTACATTAGCTGAAAGGGTGTATGGTTCGTTGTTGGTTTGAAAGTAGTCCTGTACGCCCACAGTATTGCTGGTAATCGTTCCTCCCAGTCGGCTCCTTCCACGCCGCATGTCTTGTACATGATAGAAACCAAGATTTTGTTAGTTGCCTCTGCTTGCCCGTTCGCCCTTGGGTAATACGGGCTGGACAAGGAATGAAAAATCTTGAATTCCTTCGTTAAGTTCTGAATAATCTCGTTCACGAAATGGCCTCCTCTGTCACTTGTCAGATGAAGGGGTATCCCAAATCTGGTGATCACTTGTTCGTACAAGAAACGAGCCGTGCTTCTTGCCGAGTTGTCAGGTAGGGCTCTAGCTTCCACCCATTTCGTGAGGTATTCTGTAGCGACTACAATATATCTGCATTTTCTTCTGCGACTTGTCCGTAATGGACCTACAAAATCCAACCCCCATCTCTCGAAGAGTTCCCGAGGTTGTGTCGGATGCAAAGGCATGAAGTCCCTCTTCAATGGCTTCCCCGTTCTCCGACACGTATCACATGCCTTGACAAAAGTTGTCGCATCGTGATAGAGGGTGGGCCACCATAGACCTGCCAACAACACTTTCCTTGTTGTTGCATCCGGTCCCATGTGTCCTCCTGCCAATCCCTCATGTGTCTCCTTCAAGGTCTGTTGAACCTCGTCCTCCATTATGCATCTTCGCAGAATCTGATCCTCCCCCATCTTGTAAAGCAATCCTGCAATCAAGGTGAAGGGTGCTGACTTTGCAATCACTTTTCTTTGTTCTGTCGTCGTCATTTCTTTCGGCAGCTCTCCTGTCGATAGGTATTCCCCTATGTGTTTGTACCATGCCGGTATGGCACTGATCGCAAATAATTGCGCATCGGGGAATTCGTCAGGTATTCCTCCTTTTGCAGGTTCGCCGGAGTGTATCCTTGATAACTGATCGGCTATTACGTGCTTCTTTCCTGGTCTGACGACTATCCGAAACACGAACTCCTGCAAGGTGACGAGCCATCGACTTACTCGTCCGTATATTGTTGGCTTGTTTATCAAGTATAACAGGGCCTGATGATCCACATAGAAAGCAAATGGGTTAGCCAATAAATAGTGTCTAAACTTTTGCACTGCATACACCATTCCCAATGCTTCCCTCTCTGTTGTACTGTAGTTTTTCTCGGCTCTGGACAGTAGCCGACTTGCGAAATATATGGGCTGATCTAACCCAAATTGGCCCTCCTGAGCCAAGGCACATCCTATTGCAAAGTTTGAGGCGTCGACATGTACATGAAACTCCCTCTCCCAGTCTGGAAAAACTAGGATTGGTGCCTTCACCAAATGTCCTTTCAACCCCTCAAATGCTTCTTGGTGTTCTTCTGTCCATCTAAACGGGACACCCCTCCGTGTAAGAGCATCCAGTGGGTGTGACATGAGAGCATAGTTCCGGATGAACCTCCTGTAGTACCCCACTGTTCCCAAAAAGGTCTTTACTGAGCTCACATCATGTGGCTCCTCCATCGGCAGTACTACCCGAATTTTGTCCGGGTCGGGTTTCAAACCCTGTTGGCACACTATATGCCCTAGCAGTTTTCCGTAAGGCACCATCAAGACGCACTTATCTGGATTCAGCGATATGCGGGCGTTCCTGCATAGTCCCATACACTCTTCTAATGCCTTTAAGTGTTCTTGCGTCCGGCCATAGAGTGACCAGTCATCCAAAAAGGCTTTGAAGTTGCCTGTAGCCATCTTGTCGAAGATGTATAAGATGATTCTCTGGAAGGTGGCTGGTGCATTGCACAATCCAAACGACATTCGGTTGTAAGCGTATATCCCGTTCTCCACCACAAAGGTTGTCTTTAGCTTATCCTCCTCCGCAATGCTGATTTGGTTGTACCCCGAGAATCCATCCAAAAATGAATATATCTCGTGGCCTGCTACCTCTTCTAGAATGGAGTCTGTGAATGGGATTGGGAAGGGGTCCTTAATAGTTACGGCGTTCAAACTTCTGAAATCCACGCAGATTCGGATTTTGTCTGCTTCCCGTTTGAGCGTGATTACGATGGGAGACACCCATTCGCTTGTCGTAACTTTAAAAATTATGCTTGCATCCAGCATCTTCGCAATCTCCGTGTTCACCCGAGCTGCGTACTTGGGGTTCATCCTGTATGGTCGCCTCCTAACAGGTTGAGCTCCATCAATCAGCGTAATCTTGTGTACACATAGTTCGGGTGGAACTCCCTTTAGGTCCTTATATGTCCAGGCAAAAACATCTTTATACTTCATAAAGATCTTAATTGCTGCCGCCTTCAGCATTGGATCCCAATCATCTCCACACTTAATCATCTTATTCTCATCTTCCTCTCCTAGGTTTACCTGAATCATTTTTGGTCCTTCGTACTTGATCGATTCAGGGTCTCTCTCGGCTTTTAATACCTCAATGGGGTGGGCTGGCTTAACATCAATAGTTGCTTCCCCCATTGTATACTCTGCAAAGTTTTTGGGAAACACCCACTTCTCTCTCTCTTTATCCTTTTTTGCTGATGTCTGTCTCTTGTTATTGTTTCCCTCTTCAGTTTCTCTCTTCTTATCTTCCCGCGTTTCACCTTCTGTAGTGATGCATAGGCATTGAGGAGCGAATACCTCGTAATCCTCCATCTGCCAATGGAGTAGACCCTTATCCTGGTCTTGCTCATCCTCTGTGCATTCCTCCAAGTGCAGCACTCCTTCATCCGGTTCATACCCCGTTTCGCCTTCGGATAACGAAGATTCTGAGTCATCTGAAGTCGCGATGTCCTGGCTCACTGTCTGATTCTTCAGATTAATCACATACTTGTGCTGCCCCTGTTTAAAGGATAGACGCTCTTTCTCCCAGTTATGGTTGACTTTCGCAGTTCTCAACCATCCGCGTCCTAGCAATGCATCATATGCGGGCTTCTGCATAGCTATAATTACAAAATCAAGGACAAAGTCCTGCTCTGCTATGCGTATTTTTTGGTTCATCAGAACGCCAATTGTTTCGATGCCGTATTGATCAGCACCATACAACTTGAAATTCGGAGATCTTAAGGCGGGTTGCCCAATAGTCCGCCATGTCTTTTCCGGCATCACGTTCACGCTAGACCCTCCGTCCACAATTACTTGACTTAGTTTATGGTCCAAAATCTCCATATGGACCATAGCAGGTCTCCTTCCTGCTTCTATCATTAGAATTGTGGGGTCTATGAATTGCTCTTGTTTGATTGTTGCTACCTGTCGCGGTTCATCCTTCCTCTTGATGACTTCGCCGATCGTAGCATACAACTCAGGTACTATGGTGAACAGGTTCGCAACCTTCACCTCTACCGTTGTGTTCAGTACCTGCGCTACCAACCCTTCGACCGATGCCTTCTTACTCGTCTCCGGTCTCTTCAACACTTTCTCCAGAACTAGTCGATTCTGCTTCTCTTTCTCTAGTTCTGTCTGAATCAACTCCTGGGCTTCCTGCCACCGCTCCTTCTCTTGGGCAGGATTTGGGTATTGCTCTATCTTTTTGGCTTGTGCCCTTGTCACAGCCAACACCTCCTTCTTTTCCTCCGTTACTGGGCTCACTTCCCCAATGCCAATCAAATTGACATTCTGAGTCCCACTGGAACTTGCTTTGTTCGGGCAATTCGCCTCCGTATGGTTTCCTGGCCCACACCACTTACACATTTGTGTGGTGTTACTGGTATTGTTGCTTTTTGCATTCTGGGGTTTTGAACAGTTCTTCGCAAAATGTCCCCATTCCTGACAATTCCGACATTGGATGATAGGTCGACCGTCAGAGTCATACTGCAGTCGACTCTGACCTCCTTGTCTGCCGCCTCTACGATTATTTCGGTAGCCCCCGCTTGTAGCTCCTTGTCCATTCCTTGTTGCATTCGGCTGCTCTTCTTGTTGTATGGTCATAGTTTGATGTCGTTTACTTTTCAAGTTGAATGGGCAGTCTGCGATGGAATGTCCTGCAATATCACAGATGTTACAATATGCCGTCTTCGGGCAGTTGACGTTTGTGTGTCCTTCCGTCTTGCAGTCCGAGCACCAGATTTCTTTTCGGTCTTTGCGAGTATCTCCTTTGACTTCTTTCAAAATTTTATCAAATTCCCTTTTAAAGGAGTGGATTGTGCTCTGTACTTTGTCTTCTTCATCACTGTCGGAATCTTCATTATGCTTCATATGTGCTCCAATCCCCGCAATCGTCTGCTTACTCTCGCTTTCGAAATTCTTTGCTTTCTCCAGTGCTTCTTCATATGTTGAGGAAGGTACTGCCTTCATCTTTTTCCTGTATTTTGCCAGTAATCCATCCAGAAACCAGCGTTTCACCATGCCGTCGGCAGGTGGCATTTCCATTTTATCAGTTAACTGCTTCAGTCGTCTATTGTAACTCTTGACATCCTCATCGGGTTTCTGTTTTGTTATGCATAGTTCCGTGATGATGTTCGTATCGTCTCTTAATGGTCGGAATTCTTCGATGAATGCTTTTCTCAAGTCTTCCCATCGCACAAAGGCTTGTGTACTCTGCTTTTTCAAATACCAGTCAATCGCCATGCCACGCAGTGTGGCTGGAAACAGTTGCAGCCATTCTGTATCCTGCGTGACTCCATTTGCTCCCCAAATGGTTATGCAAGTTCCCACGTGTCTTGACGGGTCTTCTTTTCCCTCGCCTGAAAAAGGCGGGCACTTCTGTTGTACTGTCTTACTACCAATACTTGCCATTTGATTTGTGTTTTGTCCCGGATTACTCGATGTTGATGGTTGTGTTGTTCGATTTGGTTGTCTGTCTATTGTTGATGGTGCAAAGTTATATCCAAATAACGTTCTGCCCAACTCCAATTGGTCTCTATTCCGCGATCTCCTTCGCGAATATACCAATCTTGGTTCCGGTCGCCCTCCCCACGAACCCTCGCGTGGTTGCTCAGATACAAGGTCTTCTCCTTCAGTATCCTCTTGCCAACCGTCTCCCGCTGGTTCGGGTGTCACCGTCCTTTCCTCAATGATGGGCACTTCTTCCGCTATTTGCTCTTCGTCTTCTACAGTCATCGACAGTATTCCTATGTTCGTACTCTCTTCCTCCTCAGGATTCCAGACTCTCTCTACGTCCGGGTGGGAGATCTCTGTCGCCTCCCGTGATCTTAAATTCGCCAGTCGTGCACTTCTTCGCACCAGTACCTGTGTACTTTCTTGTAACCTGCGATCAGTCATTCACCTATTAGCTTTGTCACTTATGCCTCTCAGACTCAGAGTTCGATTTTTAGGCAACGGCGCCAAATGTAGACAAGGGTGAGTATACTCCCGATACGAGAGGTGAACTGATCGAACAGACGAGACAAGGAATCAGCATGGGGTCTCGGAGGTACAAGGTAACTCAGACGTCAGAGGGGTCAGACGTCAGACTAGTCTATCTGTCAGTTGGCTGGAACCAGACGTCTGGGGCTGGGATGCCAGGAGGCTAGACGTCTTGGACTAGACGTCAGAGGGTGAGACGTCTGGAAGGAAGACGTCAGGTGGCTAGACGTCTGGGAGCTAGACGTCTAGGGGTTGGACGTCTGGGATTGGACGTCTGGGGTGCAGACGTCTAGGCGTCAGACGGCTGCTGTCATGGCTCCTGCTCCCGAATACCTGCAAACAACCTGCCAGGAAGAGTCTTCAACCTGCATAACATTAACAACACAACCTGCAATAACACTCAAGCACGATCTGCAATACACAACATAACACCAATATGATCAAGCGCTGTCTTATTATCTCCAGAAGGTTACAGATTACAATGCAAAAGTAAGGGGGTATTTAAAGGCTGCAGGAGCGGTTCCCCAACTACCTGCGCCAACCACCCAACCGTTTGCCCAACCAACTAGTTAGACGTCTAACTAACAGTTTAGACGTCTGACTAGCCAGACGTCTACACTAACTAGACGTCTGGCTTAACTAGCCTTAACCCAAATGGCGGCCATTTTGTCCTTTTGTGCATTTAATCCTTTTCTCTTCTGATTGGCTGATTAAACTAAACAAACACTATGCCTTATACAAAATGGCATTACAAAATAGCATAAATCCACATTTGCTATATACATTCAAAATTGCTTGGGACATTTTCACAGTCAGTTCCTCATTTCTGCTGTCTGGAACTGCTGTCTACATTCGGCTCATTATTGTCGGCCCTAGTTTCATGGTCCTCACCTGAATAATTCATCTCTTTTTCCAAGGGGGAAGGAAAGTATAAAAAAAAAACCTAACAATATAATGCCCTCAATGCTTTAGGAACATAAAACATAAGAGAAAACATTGAAAAGAACTCCAAGAAAACACTAAATTTTGCATTAAAAAAAATCACCTTTGAAATCTTGTGGGAATGAATGAAATCCATCAATTCTGTTAGAATATTAGATTATAATATTTACTTCAGTTTAGCCATCTATGTTGACTATTTTTCTCTCATGTGCACATATGCAAAGTCAAGCCATCTATGTTGACTATTTTGCTCTCATGTGCACATATGCAAAGTCAAGCCGTCTATGTTGACTATTTTGCTCCCATGTGCACATATGCAAAGTCAATCCTGATTAAAGGCACTCATCTAACATAGATGAAGTAGGTGCTTGTTAGGTAGGTTATTTAAGTATGCATAAGGCTATTTATACAGCCCTTGTCTCCATGTAATCTTAATTTTTTGTGAGGAATTCACAACTGTTTCATTGCAGACCAATTCTGCTGTTTTTTATCTGTGCTATTGAATATCTGTATGATGTTCTCTGCTCTCTGAATTCCCTGAATTGGTATCAGAGCCTGCACAATCCTTGCTGGAAGAATTGTGGAGCAAGCTGGCTTCGATTTGGCTGTATAAAAAGTTCCCTTATTTTTAACATTATTAGACCTCCCAGGCTTCAGAGATTGTGGAAAGGTTTTTCTAAGTTTTTTTTAATAAATCCGCTTTATAGTCTTTTTTTAAGTCCAAGGGGAAAAGTTGGAAAAGTTTTTTTTAAGTAGGATTTTTTTTATAAGATTAGTTTTTTTTAATTAATAATCTTTTATTAATTAAAAGATTATTTAATTAAAAGAAAAAGAGTCTTTATTTTTTTTAAAAGAGGATTATTTTTTTAGTTAATAATATTTCATTAATTGAGAGATTATTTAATTAAAAAAAAGGGGGGGGGTTATTATTAAAAAAAAATTGAGTCAATTTGCTTGTAATTGGTAAATTGTGTTAGTGGACCCCACTTCTTGTAGTCCTTTGTTTTCTTCAAAATCAGGTGTCAGATGGCCAATCCAGGCACCATGTTGAATGCATTGACCAAGAAGCTCCTCGAAGCTGAAAACTTCGGGGTATGGAAGCATCAAATGAAGAATTTGATGATGCTTCATGACTTGTGGAGCCATGTAGAAGGCACTGCAGTACGCCATCAGACAGATGCTGCAGCACAAGCTGATTATGACACAAAATAGCATGTCACTCTTGCCTTAACTAATCTGTCAATCAGTGGAGGCAATATTGAGAATGTGGTAGATGCTACTACTCCAAAGGAAGCATGGGATTCCATCATGACTTTGTATGAGCACAAGAATGAAGCTCGTGCTCTCAGACTGAGAAAACAGCTTTACAGTGTAAAGCTAAGTGGTGCCACAGTAGAACACATACAATCCATCAAAGGCATCACAAATTAGTTGAAGTCACTTGGTGAAACAGTCACCAACAATGAGCTAGTTTCAGCCACCTTCAAGAGTTTGACAAAGGAATATCAAAGTTTGATTACAAGTCTCACATATAGTGGGAAACTTGGTACCCTCACATTCAATGAATTGGAGGAATCCTGTTGCAACGTGAACTTCTCTTGAACAATGAAGAAGAAGATTCTTTTGGATCTTATGCAGCAAATTTCAAGAAGTTCAAACAAAAGAAGCCTTTTGTGAAAAAAGATGAGGAGCCTCGCAATCAAAGACAGCCTCAAAAGAAGAAGAAGTGTAACGTCCTACCCCTTTTCGAAGACAAATAAATTTGCCACCAAAAGAGCCAGGTTTCGATCTTGGGTTCCAAACTGAAAACTTGAGTGTCTTGTTTGCTGATTTGGGTTATTCAGTGTTTTTGTATGTTTGGAGATCATATGAACATTCAATGTACTAACTCCTGTTGTCACATTTTGCAAGGGGTGCAATGTTTTCAATTTTTGTAAAAGAGCTGCTCTTCCTTCTCCCCCTTTCTCTCTCTTCCCTACATTCTCATTCTTCTCAAAATTGACAGAAGTTGCCCTGAAAAATGGCTAAGTGTCAGGGCATGCTAAGGTGTTCGGGATTTTGCGGGCCATAAACGAGGGCGATAAAATGGACAAAATGAGCCCTGGATATTTAATTATTGCAGATCTTCTCGCAAGCTTTCCAACGATATATTATAATAGGCGATCGGGTCAGCGGATCAAAAGTTATGGCCCCGGGAAGCTGAACCAGGAAACCCAGTTTTTTGTGCGAAGTGCGCACTTCGCCCAGTTTTGGTGCGAAGTTCGCACTTCGCCCAGTTTTGGTGCGAAGTCCGACTTCGCCCCTCTTTCTGGGCGCACCTTGTAGAAGGCTGGCAGGCTGGCAGAAAAACGACTAAGTGCTGGAGCGAAGTCCGAACGGCGGTGAGAATCAGCAAGTGCCGGTGCGCAACCCGACTTCGCAGCGAAGTCGGACTGCGCCCTTTGACCGGTGCGCAGTAGGGAAATAGTGCTACCCGACTGCGCTGTTTTTCACCTGTGCTACCCGATTGTGCTCTAATCCCGGGCGAAGTTGGATAGAGCGCCTTGCAAGGCAGACACGTGTCAAGCATTATCATCCGACAAGTGTCCAACTTTGGGATCCGAGCCAAGACATGCCGAGCAAAAGGACAAGCATGGGCCGCACTACTTATGCCAGCTGCCTCATTTAAGACTGACGTGAGTTTCCACCTGCCTCAGCTACCCACATTCCTGTCAATATGAAGTTCTACCCAACGCGCTACCACGTGGCTGTTCAACCTTCAGGGAGGCCATGCCGAGAGTACGATCCGACCCGACGAAGTCGACATCGGCAGTTCCACGACTGCTTTTGTCAGCTAATGTTTGACTGGGACTTTGTGCCCATTAATGTAACGGGGGGAACTTTGGGCTATAAATACCCACCATGTTTTCATTGTAAAGTGGTGGATGGGGAATGTCTGTTAGGGAACCAATGTAACCGTGCTTCTGCTTATAAATATAATTTGTATGCCTGGTTCTGTTCTGCTGCTTCTGTTTTTTATCCTGCCTTTCTTTATATTCATGCCTTAGGCTAACTTCGTCACGGCTTGTTGATTCATTTCAGCATTTGGTGAGCGAGTGCCTCTAGCATTGCTTGTTTAAAGCACCCTCTGTACTTCATTAATTAAAAGGATACATAGAATAGATGTAGTAGCAGTTTCATCAGTTATGTGTTAAGTTGCTGGTCCGTATCTGGTGATCGGTGCGTTGCCGTACTGTTAGTTCCTTGTAGGGAATGTCTGTTAGGGAGCCATTGAAGCTGTGCGGTTAAATTCTCTACACTCTCTATGATTGCTTTCTACCCATGTTAGTGTTCGTAGGTGGTGATTGACGTGTTGCCGTACTGTTAGTTCCTTGTAGGGAATGTCTGTTAGGGAGCCGTTGTAGCCGTGCGTACACTGCTTGGGTATCGGAAGTACACGTTAGATTTTGCAGTTCTCAGTCGTGCTTTATATTTGTAATGCAGTAAGTATTGGTGATTGCTGGTTGCCGTCCTGTTAGTTCCCCCCACCAACCTCCAAGTATATTTGTATATTCTTTTTGTACATTTATCTCTTTCCTGCACTCTTTTCTTGAACATACCCCCCCCCCAAAAAGGAGCCGGCCTTCTCCGGAGATTGGCCCGGAAGGCATCTCTTCCTTCCGGCCTTTCAATGTTGGTTCGCGTGTCCAGGGCGCAATAACAGACAAATCCTTTCCTCGTGGCGGATTCGTGACCAACAACTCCAATTTTCAAATATCATATTAACTCATGAATTTTCAACAAGACATTTTGACAAACATTTGTCATGCATACTCAGAAATAACAGGGCAGCTCTCAAGAATTGATCACGACTTGAAAACTATCAATCCAAATGCTACCAAATTCGAATACTAGCTTCTTCCAATATAGATAAACAAACCCAATAAAGGAAATTGCATTAAAAGGAGTATACCCGGAATTGTGAAGGTCTGATACAAATCTAGAAATGTTCATCAGCACACAGAAATCTTCATTTTTTTGTCATAAAATCCAATTTACGAACTTCTCCAGCATTCAACTTATGTTTTTGAATACCCTTTTTGGAGACAATAACAAAGCATGTAAGAAATCCTCCAAAGACTAGTCTTTGGACCTAGGCAAGCAACTCGTCCCCAAGAAATGTACGACCATGCCAGGAGCAGGTACGATTGTTAATAAACACTACAAAAATCCAATGAAAGTCTCCAGAACCTGCAGAAAAGGTGGCGGCTAGGTCTGTAGTTGCAAGTAGATCTCAAACTTCGACAAACCATTGTTAAGTGTGCATCCAAATCGCTCTATTTTGGCCCTAGATGGTATGGCCAGCTGAAGGAGTGAAGTACAAATGAAATGGAACAAACCCTCTCCAATATGCTCAACAATATCTGAAAATATCACCTTTATCAGCTCAATTGCATCCACTGAGTATGAATGCTCATTAACCAATCTAAAGGTATCTTTCAACCTTAAGATATGGTGTCCTTGTATGTGGTTTTCGTCACAATACAAGCCTGGAATGACTGAAATCTTGCAACCTGCAAGTCTCACACAATAAGCTTCAAGAATAATAGCCAAAGATGTCACAATCAACTCTTCAATGCCACTTTTATCCTTTCCCAAAGTTGGTTGATCCATTCACTTCTTGAATGTGGGATAATTTGTCTTTCCAAATGCTACGTTGCACCTTGAAGGCATTCTTTTTCCCATAAATTGTAATATATTTCACTTATTACTTTCCAAGGAGACCATACCACTTTTATGACATTAGAAATATGAACTTTATAAAATCCCCTTTAATTCAAGTGGTTACATGACCCCTTTTAAGATTAAATTAATGCCCAACATTATAAAGTCATATTATAATTTAATTTAATACATTAATAACCTTCGGGCATTAAAATAATCAGTCTCTGAATGTCATATCCTAGATATGAAAATGGAAACGGATACCCATTTCGCCGAACTACTCATCCGTAACATCCGTTTCCTGTCATTCAACCCCGTGACTGACTTACTAAAAATAGTAAGACCAAAATCACTCAACCGAAGGGATATCTGGATACCCAATAAGGCGAAGAATATTATTACACCTTCCGCTCGGCCAGAAACCCTAATCGCTGACTTACTAAAAATAGTAAGTCCATCATCCAAACTCAGGAAGACTCCCAAAAACTGGCATTTGAAATCTGACCAAATCCCGGTGCAGGCTAAACATCTCCTGAATGCATCAACGCAACTGCCTCGCCAAGAAAGGGACATTACAAGAAGGTTGTCACTTGTTTCTATTGTGATAAACTAGGCCACATGTCAAAGGATTGCAGAAAGAGGCAAGCTGATAATCAGAACAATCCATTATGCATCCAAACAAGATAACATATTTGTAGCTGCATACCAGTCAAAACATGATGATGACCAAGTGTGGTACATTGATTCTGGTGCTACAAGGCACATGAAGGGAAAAGAAGATTGGCTCCATGACATCCAAGCAATGGAAGGAGGACATGTCACCTTTGGCAACAACTCAACATTGCAAGTGAAAGGAGTTGGCAAAGCTTCCATCATGATGCCTAAGTGCAAGCTGACTTACATTAAAGATGTTTTGTTTGTATCTAGAATGAAGAAAAATCTGATTTCAGTTAGTCAGATAGGACAGCCAAACATGAAAATTTTGTGTAGACAAGACAAATGTATGATACAGGATAGTCAAAACAATGTACTTGGTGTAGGCAAAGAGGAATCAAGCTTATATAAACTTGTCACACATAGTGACAAAGCCTTGATTTCTGAAGGATCATCAAAAGACCAATTATGGCATGAACGCCTAGGTCATTTGAACTACCCTAGTCTTAAAGACATGAATAGGTTGAATTTGTTACATAGTTTACCAAAGATCTCAACAGATAAAAGCTTGTGTGAAATTTGCATCATAGGCAAGCAACATAGAGACAAGATTGAAAAGGACAAAGCTTGGAGAGCCAAATCAAAGTTAGAGTTGGTACACTCTGACTTGTGTGGGCCAATGAAGAGTGGATCTCTTGGTGGTGCAAAGTATTTCATCACATTCATCGATGATTATTCAAAGACATACTTGGATTTATTTTCTCAAGTACAAATCACAAGCTTTTGACACATTCAAAGAGTTCAAAGCTGAATCTGAGAATGAAAGCAACCAAAAGGTCAAAATTCTCAAAATTGACAATGGAGGAGAGTTTACCTCAAATGCCTTCACTGCATTTTGCAAACAGCATGGTATTAAAAGGCAACGATCAACGCCTTATACTCCTCAGCAAAATGGAGTTGCGGAAAGGATGAACCACACCTTGGTTGAGAAGGGCAGATCAATGTTGAAGGCAAAGCAGTTGTCTAACACACTTTGGGCAGAAGAAGTAAGGACAGCCTGTTACTTGACTAACAAAAGCACCACAAAAGTTGTTCAAAACAAGACACCAGAAGAAGTTTGGACAGGTGAAAAGCCCACTATTACTCACTTAAAGAATTTTTGGTTGTACTGCCTATATGCATGTTCCAAAAGAAAAGAGGCAGAAGTTAGATGATAAAAGCAGCAAATGTATATTTGTTGGTTTCAGTCAAGTAAGTAAACCATATAGGGTCTATGAGATCAAAACCAAAAAGGTTCATGTATCTAGGGATGTAATCTTTGATGAAGGCATCAAAGACTCTTGTGTTAAGGAGTTGGAACTTCTCCAACATAGAGTAGCTGGAGAACAGCCAGAATCTAGCACACCCACACCCAGAGATCCTGAAAGTACCCTGCCAAGTGATAGTGAAGCACAGGAAGAAGAGTCTCATGAATCCTCTTCAACTACAAAGAAGCTGCCCAAATGGTATCTTAAAACTGTAACTGAAGCACAGTTGCCAGATGAAGAGGGCAAAAGAAAGTCCAAGATGAGAACAGATTCTGTCAATTTTGCACTTATATCACAAGTGCTGAATACCCATAAGCCCTCCACATATGAAGAATCCTGCCAAGACCAAAAATGGAGAGCTGCAATGGATGTTGAGATGGCAGCCATTGTAATGTCCCCTTCTTAGTTCATTGGTTGACAGACGAGGTTAGCCTACTCACGGGCTCCCGTAGGCTAAGTGAGATGGTTGGGAGTCCTTTCCGGGGCCATTGATCGTCTTCAGTGGTCGATTTTGGTGGCTTATTGGGCTTTTGGGAGGAAACTTACTATTTATAGTAAGTCACCATGCTAGGGTTTCTGCCAGAGCGGAAGGTACGATTGGATTGTTTGGCTTAATGGGTATCCAAATCCGTGATTAGTTTGTGGTTTGGAGTGGTGAAGCTTAGAAATTTTAATGTCCGGAAGTTATTTATATAAAATTAAATTAAATATTTAATTTTATATAAGTTATTATGTTATGAAGGAAAAGGTCATTAAAAGTCACTAAATAAATATTAAATCATAAAGTGACTTTCCTAGTGCAAAAAGGGGAAGGACGTCATAATGATAAAATATAAGATTATTCTAGAAGTTGATTCTAGAAGCTAATTTGAAATTTGAAAAGTTCCCTCCAAGCCACCAGCCTTATCGGAAATTCTATAAATTGGGATTTTGGCTCTCATTTTAGGGGAGATTAGAAGACAAGCTTGGGGATATATTGGAGACTTCTTGCAGAGATAATTTGCAGGCGTCAAGCTCATTGGGGACGACCATTTCTAGTGAGGACATCCTCTTCGGGTATGCAATATTACCCCTAGCGGATTGGTTGTGGTGATTTCATCCAGAAATTATAATAAGGTAGCATTGAGAAGTTTGAGCAGAGAATTGCAAGGGTTTGTGGCATAATATTCAGTTGATATCATTTACTGCCAGCTTCCTCCTGGGCCGTACCATACAGGGCCATCATTGGTTCGATTTGAGTTGCAGGCATCAGGTTTTGTGTTGGAAGGTTCTAACTTCTTCACAACAGTCAGAGATAGGCATATTCGAGGCTATTAGAGAGGAGTATCAGCAGAACAAAAAGGGCATTCAGTCATCATTAGTCCGGACTGCTGCTGTCAGAGGCAGGACGTGTCAGATCTGAGCCAAATCGCTTAGTGCCGGGAGTGACTACTGTGTCTCAAGGGGACGAACATTAGTGAGGAAGTCTCAGCAGCCCAGACCACGTGGGGAAAGAGCCTGTAGCAGTCAACTCTGATCAGCTGGTACAATTCTGATGCTAAATTCTGGAAGTTAATGTATGAACTGTTATATTTCAGAGTGTATTTTGTGATGGGTTTTGGATATTAGTATTAGTCCTATTTCTATTTCAAGCTTCTGGTGTGTAGACTGTATAATTCTGCAGTAACAGTGTGTTCAAATTAGCTGATTAGAAGATCCTTGTTCTTCACCTTATATTTAAAAATACAAAAGAAATTATATATAGCAAAAATCCAAAAAAAAATTTCTAAGACAGATCCGGGTAGGACGTTACATTGGTATCAGAGCCAGGTTCAGCTCTGCCAACCTGTGGACAGATTGAACTTTTATGAGTGAAAGAGATCTTAGAGCTGCAGAAAGAGAAAGGAAGAAAGCACAACAGTCCCAATCAGATAGATCAGTTAACACAATGGGAGATAGGCACGATAACACTCCTAGTATCCTAGCCATACTTAATCAGATGACTCAGGGACAACAAGAAATTAGACAAGGACAAGAAGCCTTGGCCAATGCAATATTGGCTATGACCAACTCCATACAGAATCTGCAAACAGGAGCTCAGAATGGGGATGCTAGTACCTCTAATAGACGAACTTTTACCAAGGAAAGTCAGAATACAGCAAGGCAGTTTCAGCATACAGTCATTACATCACACCCTACGCAGCCTTCTTTCCTTCCTCAAGAGGAAAATCTAGTACAAGAGGCGCCACATAATCAGCCTCCTACTGATGAAATGGTCATGGAGTGGCATCGACAGTATGAAACTCTTCCAGAAGCACTTAAGGCAGATTGGTCCTTTGATAAATATTACCACCATAAGAGGAAGAGTTTTGAACAAGGTGGTATTCAGTTTGAACAACGAAGAACTCCGGCACAATCTGATTTACAGTATGCTTTAAGTAAGCTTACCATACCACACTTTGATGGTAGTGGGAAGAGCACAGCCAGGGCTTGGGTAGAGAAGTTAGACAACTACTTGTCTTTGAGACCCATGAAGGAGGAGGATGCAATTAAGTTTGCTACACTCCATTTGGATGGAGCAGCACATGACTGGTGGTTTCATGGCTTGACCACCTTGGGTCATAATTTGATTACCACATATGAAGACTTCACCAACAGGCTCATAGACCGTTTTGACAAGAAGGATCCGGAGCTTCACTTCAGGGAGTTAGCTCAATTGAAGCAATTTGGCACTGTGGACTCCTACATCACTGATTTCCAAGCACTCTCAGTTAGAGTTCAGGATATATCAGAAAAGAGACTGGTGATTCTTTTTGTGGAAGGTTTATCCGAACCTGTTCGCGGTTGGGTAAAGGCTTTTGAGCCCCAAACTCTACAGGAAGCAATGAAGAAGGCCCGCAGTATGGAGTTTGTTGTTCCGAAGAATAAACCTTCATTCAAACCATTTCAGAGCAGCAAAGAAAAAGACAAGAAAGATTTTCACAAACATCCGCAGCAGTCAAAGGTCGAGCAAAAGAAGCTAGGGAATGATGAACTTAACGAACTAAGGAAAAAGAAATTATGTTTTCACTGCAGGGAACCATGGGACCTATCGCATAAGTGCTCTCGGAAGGTCCAGGCAAGAAAAATGGTACAAAAAGAATACTTTGAAGTGGAGACTTCAGAATCAGAAAAATCGGATCAGCAAATTGATTCAGAGGACAGCGATGAGGAGGAATCAGAAAAAGAGCATGAGAAGAGTGAGACCATAGCTCAATTGTATAGCTTCCAGAAGGGAACATCCTTCAAAGTTCGAGGAATCCTGAATGGGCAGCGAATAGTCACTTTAATTGATACCGGAGCAACGCACAACTTTATTGATGCAGGGCTGATCGACAAAAAAGGAATAGAGACAGAAAAATTTGATGGATTCAGGGTGTTAGTGGCGGATGGATCAGCAATTCAGTGTGACCGGAAAATATCTAATCTACGGATCAGATTGGGGGAATATGATCTCAATGATGAATTTTATGTAGTCAACATCGGTGACACTCATGCAATATTAGGAATGCAGTGGATGAAGTCTTTGGGGGAATTCACTATGAACCTGCATGCCATGGAGATGAAGTTTGAGGTTATTGGTCGGAAAATTGTCCTAAGAGGGATGTCAGATGGAGGACCAAGAGTTGTTTCTATGAGACGCATGGAGAGACTCTTTAGACATGATGAGATTGAATGGGGAGCAGAGTGCCTGATCATGCCAGCCGGTAAGGAAACACAGATAGTCACTTATCATCCGGAGATACAGAAGATTTTGACCAAGCACGCCAAGGTGTTTAGTGACATACCACCTGGGAGGCCACCAGAACGTGGAACAGAACATATCATAGAATTGGAGGATGGGGCGAAGACCGTCATCACTACACCATACAGGCACCATAAGAGGCATAAGGACGAGATTGAGAAGGCAATCAAGGAGCTTTTGGACATGGGGCATATTCGTCCCTGTAAGAGTCCCTTTGCTTCAGCCGTTGTGTTGGTAAAAAAGAAGGATGGCACATGGAGGATGTGCGTTGATTATAGGGAGCTGAACAAGAGGACAATAAAAAACAGGTATCCTATCCCTCGTATAGATGAGCTTATTGATGAGCTCCACGGTGCTTGCTACTTCTCGAAGATTGACTTGAGGTCGGGATATCACCAAATCAGGATGCGGGAACAGGACATAGAGAAGACTGCGTTCAGGTGTCACCTTGGCCACTTCGAGTTCTTGGTTATGCCATTCGGCCTAACCAACGCCCCAGCTACATTTCAGTCCTGTATGAACAAGACCTTCAGCAGGCAGCTCAGAAAATATGTCTTGATCTTCTTCGACGACATTTTGGTCTACAATCGCACTTGGGAGGAGCATCTGCAGCATCTAGAGGAGGTATTGAGCATATTAGAGCAGGAATCTTTCTATGCCAAGGAGTCAAAGTGTGACTTTGGTATGATCGAGCTTCTCTATTTAGGCCACATCATCAGTGCTGAGGGTGTGCGCATGGATCCTGAGAAGATCAAGGCCATTATGGAGTGGCCTACACCTACGAACCTCACTCAGCTTAAGGGGTTCTTCGGATTGTGTGGATTTTACCGGAGGTTCGTGAAAGGATTTTCACAACTAGCTGCCCCGCTCACGGATTTGACTAAGAAGGGAGCTTTCACATGGTCAGAGACTGCTCAAAAGTGTTTTGAACACTTCAAACAGGTTATGTGCTCGTGTCCCGTGTTAGCCATTTCGGATTTCTCCCAACCATTTGAACTTCAGTGTGATGCTTCAGGAGATGGGATCGGAGCGGTGCTAATGCAGAACAAGCATCCGATAGCCTTTGAAAGTAGGAAGCTCCAAGGTGCTGAGCGGGGATATTCTGTGTATGATAAGGAGATGTTGGCCATTATGCATGCATTGGCCAAGTTCAGACAATATCTAGTGGGAGGTCGATTCACAGTGAAAACTGATCATAACAGTCTTCGGTATTTCCTGAACCAGAGGGACCTCAACGAGAGACAGCAGAAGTGGGTTAGTAAGTTACAGGCTTACGACTTTGACATCGAGTATGTCAAAGGTAAGAAGAACATTGTAGCAGATGCCTTGTCACGGAGACCATATTTGGGAGCTATATCGGAAGTCTCTGCAGTTTGGAGAGACGAGATTTCTGTTGAGTATGCTAAGGACCCTTGGACGTCTAGTTTGCTGGATGGCATTACAGTGGATGACAGATATACAGTGGTTCAGGGGCTGATTATGCACAAAGACCGGATTTTTCTATCGCATAACTCCAGTTTCAAGAAGAAGGTCCTACAGAGTTTCCATGATGATCCCACAACAGGACATGCAGGATTTTTCAAAACATACAGGAGCATCAGGGAGCGATTTACTTGGAAGGGGCTCAAGAATGAGGTCCTACAGTATGTGAGGGAGTGTGCCATCTGTCAGCAGAATAAAAATGAGCACACGTATCCAGCGGGGTTGTTGCAGCCATTACCGATTCCTAACCAGAAAAAGGGGGAATGCCAGGGAATTGATCAAGGGACTTGATCCCAAGATGCCCAAGGTGCAGGAAAGAGTTGTATATATCATGCGTAGTTGGAACATTGAAACAATAATAATTCACACCAACCAAGGATCTAAAATAAAGTTGACCGCCCGACCTCACAATATGCCGCAAGCGGGTGCCAAACTTACAAAAAAAAAAAAAACACACAAAAACCAAATTTCCTAAATATAAAATTATCAATTAATGTGGGATGCCTAGGACCATTGTTAGTGACCGAGACAGCAGATTCCTGAGCATGTTTTGGCAGGAGTTATTCCGACTTGGGGGTACAGATTTGACTCCTAGCACCAGCTATCACCCTCAAACCGATGGCCAGACAGAGATAGTGAACAAGTGGTTGGAGGGATACCTTCGAAATTATGTCTCGGGTCAGCAGAATGCTTGGATAAGGTGGTTGCATCTCAGTGAATTCTGTTACAACACCACTCACCACATGACTATAGGGATGACTCCATTCAGAGATTTGTATGGTTATGAGGCCCCGAACTTCATAGATCTATTGCTTGGTGACAGCAGGGTACCCAGAGCTAAGGAGGTGTTACAGGACAGTCAGGACATCATGAGAGCCCTGAGGGACAACATACACCAGGCCCAGAACCGACAGAAGTTGTATGCTGACCAGCGGCGGGTGGAACGTAGCTTTGAGGTTGGCGACATGGTATATCTCAGTTTGCAGCCCTTCAGACAGTCAACCCTCAAAAAAAGTGGAAAGGAAAAATTGAAGCCGAGATTTTATGGGCCTTTCAGAGTCATCAGACGGATTGGAGAGGTAGCCTACGAGCTGGAGTTACCTGCAAGTAACAGAATCCACAATGTCTTCCACGTGTCCCGCCTCAAAAAGGCTCTCGGTCATAATATCACTCCTTCTACAGAGCTACCACCATTAGATGAGGAGGGAAAGCTAGTCTTGGAACCAGAGGCCATCATCAGCTTCAGAGAGAAGACTTTAAGAGGGAAGGTGATTACAAAATATTTAGTCAAGTGGAAGCACCTGCCAGAAGAAGATGCTACATGGGAAAGTGAAGAAGTGTTGCAACATCCAGGGTTGAAATTGCTTGAGGGCAAGCAATTTCGGGGAGGGCGGACTGTAATGTCCCCTTCTTAGTTCATTGGTTGACAGACGAGGTTAGCCTACTCACGGGCTCCCGTAGGCTAAGTGAGATGGTTGGGAGTCCTTTCCGGGGCCATTGATCGTCTTCAGTGGTCGATTTTGGTGGCTTATTGGGCTTTTGGGAGGAAACTTACTATTTATAGTAAGTCACCATGCTAGGGTTTCTGCCAGAGCGGAAGGTACGATTGGATTGTTTGGCTTAATGGGTATCCAAATCCGTGATTAGTTTGTGGTTTGGAGTGGTGAAGCTTAGAAATTTTAATGTCCGGAAGTTATTTATATAAAATTAAATTAAATATTTAATTTTATATAAGTTATTATGTTATGAAGGAAAAGGTCATTAAAAGTCACTAAATAAATATTAAATCATAAAGTGACTTTCCTAGTGCAAAAAGGGGAAGGACGTCATAATGATAAAATATAAGATTATTCTAGAAGTTGATTCTAGAAGCTAATTTGAAATTTGAAAAGTTCCCTCCAAGCCACCAGCCTTATCGGAAATTCTATAAATTGGGATTTTGGCTCTCATTTTAGGGGAGATTAGAAGACAAGCTTGGGGATATATTGGAGACTTCTTGCAGAGATAATTTGCAGGCGTCAAGCTCATTGGGGACGACCATTTCCAGTGAGGACATCCTCTTCGGGTATGCAATATTACCCCTGGCGGATTGGTTGTGGTGATTTCATCCAGAAATTATAATAAGGTAGCATTGAGAAGTTTGAGCAGAGAATTGCAAGGGTTTGTGGCATAATATTCAGTTGATATCATTTACTGCCAGCTTCCTCCTGGGCCGTACCATACAGGGCCATCATTGGTTCGATTTGAGTTGCAGGCATCAGGTTTTGTGTTGGAAGGTTCTAACTTCTTCACAACAGTCAGAGATAGGCATATTCGAGGCTATTAGAGAGGAGTATCAGCAGAACAAAAAGGGCATTCAGTCATCATTAGTCCGGACTGCTGCTGTCAGAGGCAGGACGTGTCAGATCTGAGCCAAATCGCTTAGTGCCGGGAGTGACTACTGTGTCTCAAGGGGACGAACATTAGTGAGGAAGTCTCAGCAGCCCAGACCACGTGGGGAAAGAGCCTGTAGCAGTCAACTCTGATCAGCTGGTACAATTCTGATGCTAAATTCTGGAAGTTAATGTATGAACTGTTATATTTCAGAGTGTATTTTGTGATGGGTTTTGGATATTAGTATTAGTCCTATTTCTATTTCAAGCTTCTGGTGTGTAGACTGTATAATTCTGCAGTAACAGTGTGTTCAAATTAGCTGATTAGAAGATCCTTGTTCTTCACCTTATATTTAAAAATACAAAAGAAATTATATATAGCAAAAATCCAAAAAAAAATTTCTAAGACAGATCCGGGTAGGACGTTACAACCATCAAGAAAAAAAAGACATGGGATCTTGTTAAAATACCTCGTGGTAAAAAAACCATTGGCTGCAAATGGGTCTACAAGACCAAATTTAAATCAGATGGTATTATTGGTAAGCATAAGGTAATATTGGTAGTCAAAGGTTTTAGTCAAAAACATGGCATAGACTATGAGGAGACATTTGCACCAGTAGCCAAGATGATCACCATTAGAGTTATTCTTGCCTTAGCAGCTCAATACAAATGGAAATTACATCAACTTGATGTAAAGAATGCCTTCCAAAATGGAGATCTAATAGAAGTGTACATGGACCAGCCACCTAATTATGCAAAATAAGGTAAAGAGCAGTGTGTATGCTGCCTCAAGAAGGCACTTTATGGCTTAAAACTCCTAGAGCTTGGTATGCCAAGACTGACAAGTACCTACTGCAAACTGGATACCAGAAGTCTTCTGCTAATTCGAATCTCTACTTGAAGGTTCGAAGTGGTATTATCACCTCTCTTGTAATTGTTTATGTGGATGACTTAATAATTACAGGTGATGATGAAGAAGAAATAGATAATCTCAAAAAGGATCTGAAGAAGAACTTTGAGATGACAGATCTAGGCCTACTCCATTATTGTCTTGGAGTAGAAGTTTGGCAAAATCCTGGAGAAATTTTCATTTCTCAAACTAAGTATGCCAAGGAAATCTTGCAAAAATTCAAAATGCAAGATTGTAAATCAGCTCCAACTCCCATGGAAACTAGCACAAAATTGGTTGCTGATGAGAAAGGTAAACCAGTAGATAGCACATTATTTAGACAACTAGTTGGTAGTCTAATCTATTTGACTACAACTAGGCCAAATTTGTTGTATTCAGTAGGTATGCTATCTAGGTTCATGAATTGTCCTAAACAAAGTCACTGGACAGCAGGAAAGAGAGTGTTGAGGTACTTACAAGGCACTCTACCATATGGCTTAAAGTTTGTGCACAATGCAGACTTCAAACTTGAAGGATACTCAAACTCTGATTGAGCTAGTTGTCCAGACAGCAGAAAATCCACATCAGGATACTGCTTCCATCTTGGTTCAACATCACTCTCATGGAGTAGTAAGAAACAACCCATACTTGCACTCTCATCCATATAAGTAGAGTACAAAGCAGTTGTAGAAGCAACCAGATAAGCCATTTAGCTTCGACAATTCACGTGCAATCTTGGTCTTCAACAAGCAGAACCAACCACGATCTATTGTGATAACCAAAGTGTCTTGAAGATTGCAAAGAATCCAGTGTTTCCATGCTCGCACCAAACACATTGAGGTGCACCATAATTATATTAGAGAGCAAATTCAGAATGGACAAGCAGAGCTGATCTATAGGCCAACAAATGAGCAGTTGGCTGATTTATTCACCAAGCCCCTCAGCATTCAGAAATATCAGTATTTCAAAACTGAACTTGGGCTAAGAATAGATGAAGTAAATATTAAGGGGGGAGGGGGGTTAGAATATTATATTATAATACTTACTTCATGTTAGCTGTCTATGTTGACTATTTTGCTCTCATGTGCACATATGCAAAGTCAAGCCTGTATTAAAGGCACCCATCTAACATAGATAAAGTAGGTGCTTGTTAGGTAGGTTATTTGAGTATGCATAAGGCTATTTATACAGCCATTGTCTCCATGTAATCTTAATATTTTGTGAGGAATTCACAACTGCTTCATTGCAGACCAATTTTATTGTTTTTTATATGTGCTATTGAATATTTGTATATTGTTCTCTGCTCTCTGAATTCCCTCAAATTCAATCCTGAATGCGGCCTTTGATTTGTGGTTGAATTCTAGGGGAAGTTTTTTTTTGAGCAAGAGAAGAAAAAATGAAAAAATGACCTTTGATGCCTTCTTAATTTCGTTTTTTCATACTCTACTGCGGGGGTCATGTTTTGTCGAGTTTTCAGTGAGATATCGGGGATTTTTGGTGCTAAAATCCCCACGAGTCAGTGATTTTCTTGACACCGAGTGTAGACATGGAAAATTGACCCACTTTTCATCAATTCTCATCAATTCATCCTCGTAGATCAACCGTCTAACCAACCAAGCCAATTCCACCTTTTGATGACCTAAAATTGGGCATTTATTGCTTCAAAAAGTAAGGTTGTCTTTGATCCAACTTTTCCCCCACCAAATATTCTCCATTCTTCTCAAAACTTATATCATTGGATCGGGCTCGAAAATAGCATTCTGACAGTATAAGTTTTGTCCCGTTCTGACACCGTTTGGTCCCCCAAAGTGCAGAAAAACTACACATGGGTCTAAAGTCTAGGGCACAATTTTGGTTTTCTAGAAGTTTCTTAAACTTCTAGGGTTTTCTTTTTAGGTCGGCCCTCCTTTGCGGTTAACTTTTCGTTTTCCTACCTTTTAGCCCTCCAAACCCTCTATAAATAAAGGGATTGGATTCCCCTTTTGACACCCTGGCTGTTTTGGCAAAGAGAATCTATGAATTCCTTTTGGTAATCCTAAGTGATCTTCTTGTGCAATCTTCTTCTGGTGCTCTTGGTGTTTTTTTTTTTTTGGTGTTCTGTTCTGGTGAGTTGCAAGTGGAGAAGGCCTTGACGATGACTTGTCTACTTAAAGGAGTCTTCTGCCTTGGCTCTTGTTGCTTCCACAAGCTTATCAGGTCATCTTTTTTATTCTTCTGTCAGCGTAACTCATTTTTGTTCAGTTGTTGTTGCTTTTTCGTCTTTGTCTTAGGGTTTTTAACCCTCTTCTACAAATCCGTGCTCTATTTGCTATAGGGTGCAGATTCGATCTAGATAGGCTTGGGGACAAACATTCATCCCCAACCACTAGGGTCTCAGTTTATGTTCTTGTGGCGTGTTGCTCCATCTTTTGTTTTTGGTTTTGATCATTTTGTTTTGCTTGCATTTGATTTAATTAAATCTGTACATTGCATTTTTATTAAATCTGTGTGTTTTATTTATTTAAATCTTTGCATTTTATTTAGTTAAATCTTTGAATTTCATTTAGTTAAATTTGTACATTGCATTTTAATTAAATCTATGCATTTCATTTATTTAAATTTGTGCATTTTATTTGGTTAAATCTTTGCATTTCATTTAGTTAAATATGTACATTGCATTTTAATTAAATCTGTGCGTTTCCTATATTTAAATTTGTGCATTTCATTTAGTTAAATCTTTGCATTTCATTTAGTTAAATCTTTGCATTTTAATTAAATCTGTGCATTTTACTTAGTTAAATCTTTGCATTTCATTTAGTTAACCTCTGCATTTTATTTAGTTAAATCTGCGCATTTAATTTAATTAAATCTGCGCATTTCATTTAGTTAAATCTGCGCATTTCAAATAATTAAATCTGCACATTTCATTTAGTTAAATCTTTGCATTTAATTTAGTTAGATCTGCGCTCGGTAATTTACAGGGCATGGACTCTGTCTAGATAGGCTTGGTTGCAAGCACTCGTCCCCAAACCGTAGGGTTTCGATCTATGTTTCTGCTGTGTGCTATTTTCCTTCCTCTTCTAGTTCTTAGCCGTTCAGTTCTACTTGCATTTCATATCATTTTGGCTTGGGGGCAACCCTTTGTCCCCAAACCCTATTTTTTTTTGTTTTATTGTATATTTGTTCATTATTATGTTCATGTTGTTTACACCTCATTCTCTGTTTAATTGTATATTTGTTCATTATTGTGTTCATCTTGTTTACATTTCATTCTCCGTTTAAATGCATATTTGTTCATCATTGTGTTCATTATGTTTGCATTTCATTCTTTGTTTAACTGCTTATCTGTTCATCATTGTGTTCATTTTGTTTGCATCTCTTGTTTTATGCTAGCATATTCCGCTGTGTATGTTCCAAAGGTCAAAGATCATTTTTATTTCAAAAGGTCAGCTAAAAGGACCTAGGGGGCTTGACTGCTGCACCTCCAAGCACAATTATACAACGGCCTAAGCAGGCCCCCTAACGTTGACCATATTTTCTAGTGTTTGTGAAGTTGTTTTGCAGATCTAAAGTTGTGGGATATTCTGGACGCAAGATAAAGTTTGGGTCAAGCGTTGAAAACAGATAAGTGCCCTTAGTAGAGCTTTTAGGCTGATTGTTGTTGTCTTTTATTCTTGTTCCAAAAACATAAATTAACAAAAGGGAAAAATATATTTAATTGCTCTCTAGACATTCAAAATACAAGATCATTTAGTTTGCATCTAGGGTTTAGTCTTGTTTGTTGCATCCCCCTTGGACCCTTGCTCAAAGAAAAAGAATTTTATTTCATTGCAACCTAGGGTTAGAAATAATTCAATCAAAGAATCATACTAGGATTAGTTATTGTATTCTTGCATCTTGTGTGTTTTGCATTGCACTTTCATTTCATAGTTTAGTCTAGAGAAGGCCAAACATAGGTGTCTATTTAAAAATCACACATCAAACATTTCCACCCCGGACTTGGAATGAGTCCTAAAACCGTTCCTGGTGAACCCCCCTTCTTTGTCCAGTAAGTGTAGAGAACAACATACCCTCGTGGTCACCTCGGCTCCTAGTGAATTGAGCCGAGAATCGTGCGCGGTAGGGCAATTTTCCCCCTCTACACCGAGATTATCTCGCCATCAAAATTTTCTCATAAGTTTCACGAGAAATCCTTGTAACTCGACAACATTTCTATCAATGAATTCACCTAAGTTGATCTCGCTAGAGATTATAAGAGTGATTATTGCCATAACATATAATGTGCAAAGCATTGTTGTTATATAGTACAAGGTTGGATTGCCAATGTACTTAATTGCAACAATAATGACAACCTCCATTGATAATGTGATTTTGACTCATATTGTTGTATGATTCTTTATGCTTAAAGTTTCTTTATATTATTATTCTTTGTGTGACATGGACTATCAAAAACCTCTGCTACAACATCAATAGAGACACACCTAGAGGCACAGGAGATTACAAGGAAAGAATTGGAAATCTTGGCAAACTATGATATTTTCTTTTGGATTTTTTAATCAATAGACAAAGAATGAGAACAAATATGAAGCCAACAACTTCTCTAAAGGCAAACAAAGCAAAGTGTAGTCTGGACGAAGAAGGATGCCATCTAGACGAGCAATGTCATCAAGTCAAGGATGATGACCACATGATTCAGGACAAAGTTGTCCAAACAATGATATCGTCCAAATGAGGAAGGACCTTTTATGATGAATGATGCCATCAGGCAAGGAAGTTTGCAAGCAAAATATTTGACACAAAGGAAAGTCATGTCTACATGAGTGCACTAATGTATCTCTATGCTGGTTATGAGTTATCATTCTGTAAATAGAGTTGTATGTGAATGTTGTCATGTAATGTTGTTGCATGTACCCGACAATGTATGTATTGTAATAACAATGAGTATTTTAATGTTTTTATGTGTATGGGTAGTTCAATGGTAGTCAAGCAATTGCCAATTGCCCACTAGTCTTGTAATACATATACGTATGCATCTGTGTGTGAGATATCAATTATAATGTCAGTTGATGATGTCTGTCAAGGTACGTGTTGATCGATGCATGTCAAAGGAAGTTTGTGTGTTGTATACGCTTAACCAAACAATGATGTATTGCAGATAACAAGGTTGTGGAAGATATATGTGTGTGTAGTGTATCTACATGTATTTGTAAGTTCTTCCGATGGTGTACCTTTGTTTATATAATGCAATTCTCTTGTGGCATGTTGTATTATATTTCTACACTTTGGCATTGTTGCCTGTGTGATATTGGGTTCAACTTTGTGCCATGGAGTTGTGATAAGCATCTCGCTCCAGAGAGTATGCAAAGCGACAATGGGACAATTACAATGTGTTCAATAAGAAAAGGAGTCCGATTGTTTCCTTGCCCACTACGAAGGAGGAAATATGGGAGTCTAAACTAGAAAATGATGCAAGATTGGTCTTTGATGCCGATGAAGGGCAAAGTGATGAAGTCATCCATGATGAGAGGCACGACAAAGATATTCATGACAATTTACAGCGGTGAAGGCAAGCGTGACGATGCAAGGCACGACGAAGGGAAAAGTGATGGTGTGTTTGACAAAGGAGAAAACTTGATTTTATAGTGGGTAAATTGGGTTGTGCATCAAATTGTGTTCGAGATGCCAGCCCAATATTGGAGCAATTGCAAATTGGTGTGTATGATGATGAGCAAGATGGAAGTTTGAAATCAAAGCAACTATAGGTTGGCATGTCCTATTGTGAGCAAGATAGAGTTTAACATCAAAGCAACTACAAGTTGGCATGCCCTATAGTAGGGGGGACAAGAGTTTGGTGTGGGAGCAACTACAAGGTGTTGTGTTTGACAATGCGTATGACAAATCTAGGACACGCAAGGAACCATTGCCTATGCTGAATCAATAGGTCACAACATCATCTAACATTTCATGGTGGTGGAAATAAGAGCCCAATTAAACATTAGAAAATTTGCCTTATAATGTGGAAGGCTAGTGGGTAGATGAATGAAGCAGATTAGAGGTGGTTATTCCCAGCGACGTTGCATGGAATCAAAATCAACTCATACATGGAATTGTCAAAGGGCAAGTACCATACATGGGAGGAGTTGACTAAATCCTTCATGAAGGAATTCGAGTTGTTTTGCAATGACGTCAAAGTCATTACTAACATCTATAGAATGGAGCAAAGTGAGACAAAGTATGTTTGGTCCTACAACCAGAGATTGAACGAGTAGGTCACTCATTTGGAGGACAATTCTTCTAATGCATTGAAGAAAAGGCGGTTCATAGAGGGCCTTTTTCCTTTGTATAAGAAGATCAAGGTGGTGCTTCCAATGTCCTACCAAAAGGCCTTTAAGCAGGCCATGAACTTAAAAAGCAATGCAAAGACATCATTTCGATTTTGGGATTGGAAGGTCAATACCAATAGTGACTTTGAAGACGAAACTAACTATGAAGACAAGAGTGATGATTCTAACAACAAGAGCAACCTGAAGGATGATTCGTGGACATCATCAAAATGGTCAGCTCAGGAAATCAATGAAGAGAGTGACTTTAAAGATGAGAGCGACAACTCTGAGAATGAGAGTGATACATATAATGCGTATAGCAAGATGAAATCTTCACTACAAGTATATGCGGAACATAGGGACAGTATCAATGAGAGTGCTATCGGTGGTGCATTTTGTTGCAACCGCCATAGCAATGGAAGAAGCCTAATTAAGTATGCTATTGAAGGTAGGCCCATTGTATGGTGCCATAGATGTCATCTCTGGGGGCATTTCGCACGAGATTGACAAAGTGATGCAAGCCAAGTCAAACCAATTATGTGTGGAGGTTTGGAGAATTTTAAGGAGAATTAAACACCTAGACAAGAAGTAGAAGTCCTTGTAAACTTCATTATAATCAAGGAGGTAAAGCGAGCCTTGGTGGGTGTGCGAGAATTTGTATTGACACAGACTCCATTGAAGGTACAACCAAAGGCATCTACCTCCAAGGCTCCAACTTAGACATTAGAGTGGAAACCTTAGTATTTTTTCTTTTCAATTTTTTTTATTTGCAAACAAGAATGAAACCAATAACCTGTCTAAAGATGAACATGAGGATGTACATGTCGTTCAGATGCTTTTCATTTAGGTTCTTGCCATCTGGGTGCCAAGATGAGTTCCACTTGACCATATTTACAAATATAAGTACATTAGCTATTGCCAATGTGGCTGACAGATTTATCAATGTCTATGGGTTTGTCCCAATCACCAAGGGAAATAAGTAAAATATTCAGATATATCAATTTCTTAGTCTTGACCAAGTGTAGGCATATTCAACATGTCTTTTCCCATGGAGTACCTTATATTCTTGAACTCTTCCCAATTATTTAGTTGCACAAATTTTTCCTTTCAAATATAGTGACCTCATGATGTGCTATCAATAAGTTATGATGTCATGATGAAGTTCTTGGAGATGCGAGTATAGATCTTCCGGGGTTCACCCTAATTGTCTATAAACTTCCTCATGGTACAGAAACACAGTTGATGATGTCTCGACATGATCAGAACCATAAAGCAAACTGCTTTATATAGCAAAAATAATACAGGTTTTTGCAATGCCATGATTAAGTGGTTTTTTGAAATACACAGTCATGATGTGATATGAATAGGGCAAGTTTCAATCACATGTAGTTAATTTGAAATAATAATACTTAATAATATATGTTGTTAGTTTAAGGTGTTATTTATCATCTTTGCATTTTGTACTGAAAATTCTATACATAGCATAATATGATAACCTTTTTTCCACGACTAGATGCACTTTAAATTACACAATATGAATTAATTGCATGCACTTCAAACACCCATCATGTAGGAAAAATATGTGCTCGAAGTAAGGTGGCAAACCTCACATTGTTAGGCCATAGATGGAAGAATTAAGACAACACGCATTTTGAGGCATCACTCATTATCTTTCCATGGAAAGCATCCTCCTTTTTTAGAGAAAAATCAAAAGGTAGCATGATGCGACTCCGAGAGCAAATGGCACTTTGAATTACACAATATGTATATACTTCAAATAACCCATTTTAAAGAGGGTGAGGGAAAATAATAAAAAAATAAAAAATCTAAAAGTATGGAAGCAAACCTTCGCAAATTGTTGGGCCATAGATGAAGGACTAACAACCAAGAAAGCATAAGCTTCTAATTGTGTAGGCCAGCCAGTCATTTTAAGAGGAAAGCTTTGAGGCCTACAATTCAACCACCACAGAGTAATTAACATCTATAAAGAATTGTATCTGAAAGATGCAATATAAATCAATTCTATTTAGCCAAAAATATCTCCATGAATAGGTGTGCACTAATCTAATAATTCTAAATCATAACAAGAACAACAAACAAGACCCTACACACAACAATAACTAAGCTGAAAATATCAATTGAAGATGAAATTTTAAAGATTCATCAATCACCATACAACCTAGATGAAAGATGGTGTCACTTGAGGGTCGCAAAAGAGTCAGACATTGTATTGTAAATAATCTATTTAGTTTATAAAAAATGAAAATGATAGGTGCAAATTTAATTAAAAGAGATTTGTACAATGATAGCCTTATAATAAGATTATATTGCATCTTTGAACACTGTATGCACAAAAACACAGTACATAAAATGCAACTTATATCTTATCTCATCAAGAAGAGTGACTTGCTTTTACAAGAAATTAGATGTAATGTCCCCTTTTCTACGCAGTCAGGTGCAGAGCATATTAGCCTATACACGAGCTCCCGTAGGCTAAGTCGGATGGAGGGGAGCCATTGGAGATATCAAAATCTTTGTCAATACCTAGAGAGCTATTGATTGATGGTCGTTTGGGCTCATTCGGAGATTTGTTTGATCAAAGTTACTATTTTTAGCCATGTCCGTTTTTAGGGTTTCGATGGACAACAGACAATGCAATGATATTCTTCAGTGAAATGGGTGTCCAAAACCATTCGCGGATTTCAATTCGGATGGGCGGAGGTTGGAAATTTTAATGGTCGAAGATAAAATTAATAAAGTGATTATTTAATTTAATTTTGTAAAGTTAGTGACTTTATTTTATTATAAAATCATTTTATACTTAAAAGGGGCCATTTTAAGTGACGACTTAAAAAGTCGTTAAGCCTAGGCATAAGGGGGTGAATAAATTAAGGAGAAATAAGGTGGAATTAAAAATTGATAAAATTATATTTGCCCACCCTAAAAGTGACCTAACCCTAAGTCGACCTATGGAGGAGATAAAAGGAGGATTTGAGTTCATTTGGAGATATGCGAAGATTATTATTTTTCTCTCTGGTTTTTTGGAGGACTCTCGCGCGAGCCATTTACAGAGATTCTGGAGCTTGTGAGAGACGACAACCTCTTACAGGGGACATTGGCTTCGGGGTTGCAAGATTACCCTCAAGTCAATCTAGGCATTTCCACACAGGGATTGCAGTTGGACTTCAGTTTTAAAGACTTCTGGAGTTGGGTTACCACACGGGGTCATTCAGAGATTATACAGGGAATATTTGGAGCTAGGACACCACACAGTATTCACATCAGAAGGGCTGAGCCTTCATCATCATTTATAGAGCACGGAGCAGCTAGGGTTTCATCAGCATTTGAGGTATTTGCATTGTAATTTGTGCCCTAGTTTTAATATAAGAATAAAGCAATATTTTCGAGAATTCTGGATTGCTCTGTGTTTGTGATTTTGTATATTAAAAATTCACGAAAAAGGTTAAGAATTGGCAAACCCCTAGAGAACTAGATAGGGAGGGTTATTACAGTGGTATCAGAGCTGGTTTTTTCTGCCAGCCTGTTGGGTAGTTCGAAGACAAATTTCTGGTTTATCAAGATTGTGAAAGTTGCAGAAATTAGAGGATTTGTGTTCACAAGCAACATTTGGAGAAATTTCAGAGTTTTTACAACGTAGATAATTTCAAGAATTTTTTTTAGAGACATCGATTAAATTTGCAAAATATATATTCAGAGTGTTGTGCAGTTTGATTTAAGGGCTATTTGTTGGCATTATTATTATTGGGAGTCCGTGTGAGTTTTCCTTTGCTGCCGTCAAAGTTGGATTTTTTACAAAGAGCCGATGATTATTTTTTAGGTGTCGTGTCTCCCTTTGAAATGGTCACGCAGCATTGAGATTATGCAAGTTTAAAGTTGGATTTCAGATTTCACATAATAACATTTGTCCTTGGCATCGTATATTTCATTAGAACATTCAGGAGCCGCAAATGTTATTTTTCTGGCAGAAGCTCATTCAACGACATGGATATTAAGGATTATTAATTGATGACGAAGAGAGGGATTTTGTGGATTGTTTACGAAACAGAGCAACGCCAGTTGAAGGAAACATAATGGCATCGCAATTTTCATTCATACAACTGCATGTAATAAATATAGATTGTCACGGGATAAATTGGGAATATTTATCATATAAATTCCCTGAGCATCCATTTCCAGCGATTGATAGAGTTATGTAATCTCAGGATTGAAGCTACGGATCTATGAAATTAGATGTATCATTCAACACCCTCAAATCACAGGTCAGCATTGTTACCGCTGCAATATAATTTAGACTTTGCCTCCTTGTATATTTGCATATAAATTTCATTATTTGATAAAAATGTCTGCTGTTCTGGTATTATGTATGAAATAAATAATTATATGAGCTGATAGTCAAATGCTTAAGCAAATATCCGAACCTTACTGCTGCAATATAATAAAACCTTGAATAGTAAGGGAAGTATTTGGGAAAAATCTCTATAAGAGATCAGAATTTCTGGAAACAATAGAACAGATTTTACAGATCACCATCAAGAGCAAACTGTTTGAAAAATTGAATCTAAGTGCGAGATTGCATGTGTTGGGTTAAATCCAATAGGGGATATTACAGTTAAGGCTTGTGATCAGTTCAGAGTGCAGAAATGAATAGCACATTTACATATTGGCCGCGTTCCGGGATGTACCGACAGCTTCCTACTTTCCTTCCGAAGGTACCCGTGAGGTCACTTGATGATGAGTTCAGTGTGAAAATTGAAAAAGCTCTGAATGAATTTAAGCAAAATTTTATGGCATACCAGAAAAATCTAACAACTTTGTTAGAGCATCCTGAGTGGTTGAGACCACACTCATCAATTGAAGTAAAATCTGGAACAGATGAGCTTGCTGCCCCAGAAAGGTTGAAAAAGCAGTTGACAGAAAAGAAAGTTGATTCTTATGGTTCACAGGTTGCAGGTCTTCCGCGAATCAGCAAGAATCAGCTTAGGAAAGAGCAACGTTGTTTCACATGTCAAGAGGCTTGGACTCTTGGTCACATCTGTGGAAACAACAAACACAATGACTTGTTGCAGCCAAATCAAGTTGAGGACAGTAGTGAAGTTGAGACCCTTGAGTTTGGAAAAAATGCCTTTTTGCAGGAATCATGCATAACAGGGAACCAGGATGATTTTAGTGATGATGAAAAAGACAGAACAACAGTTTTGGAAATGCATTCGGAACAATGCAGTGAGGATTGTGAGATTTTTGATATGAGGTATGATGAATCTCCTAGCATCGGTTCATTAATGCATGTTGATGTTTTTCATGATGAAGTTTCTATAAACCCCAAATTTGATGAAAGAATCAATGTTGTTGAGGATGAGTCTCAGCTGAAATCTGAAGTAGACAAAATCAATAGGTTTTTGGAAGGAGATTTTTCCAATGTGATGGAGACTATTACAGATTTAAAAGATGAAGCTGCAATTGATGATGTTTTTCCTCTTGAGCAGAGTGCTGGCCTAGAAAATGAACCTGAGACTATTATAGTTTTGGGAAGTGGAGATGAATTTCCTTTTGAAATAGTTGCTGCCCAAACTTCAAAACATGAAATATGCAAAGTGGATAACATAGAAGAAGCTGATTTTATGAGTCAAGATTTACAAGGCAAATTAGAAAATTTATTACATGAAGCTGATTTTTATCAAATGCTTAGTGAAGATAAGATTGTTGCTGCCTTTACACATTTTGATAACACCTACAAGGTCATTGAAAAACTTTGTTGGAAGGCTCAAATTGAGAAGAGACAGAAGGGTGTTGAAGGAGTAACCTCTATTGTTGAGTTGCAGACAGTCATAGAAGCTTTAGAAAATTTGAAATCAGGTTTCTTGGAGTTACTTACAGACAGAGATCATTCCATCAAGCTTGCAGAAAGGACTCTTATTACATTGAAGGAAAAAGAAGACAAACATGATTTTTCAGATCATAACACAGTTGAGGTTGTTGCTGATTTTAAATCAGCTTATGATGATATTTCATCTCACCAGGACAGCCATGAAAATTCAATGCATGATGAGTCTAGTGCTGATTTACAAAATTTGAAGGCAGCCTTAGAAACTATGAAGTCAGACTTCATGAGCACTCTTGCAGACAGAGATCACTATGCCAAGCTTGTTGAAGAGACCCCTAGTGCATACAGGAGCAAAGAAGAAGTTAGTCAGCTAACTGAAGAGCTTGAGCAGACTAGAAGCTCTTTGTCGGAGGCTCGTCTTTCATTGCATGAGACAGAGTTGAAACTCAATTTTGTTTTAGAATCCACTGAACAACTGAATCAGGAGAGAGCCAGGGAGATTGGGCGGATTGTTGTCGAACTAGATTGCATTCAGGAGGACTATAACTTAACACATTGTCCCATGAGATTAGATTACACAATTTCGGATCAGTGGATTGGCTGTGATAAGCACGAGAGTGATAATAATTTCTCATGGACTGACAATCCGCTGTATGAGATGGATCATGATACATCTTTTGATAATCCTCTTTTTGAGATGAAGAGTGTTGATTCTTTTCCTGTGATAGATCATGAGGATACATTGTTTGAGACAGGGTGTCTATTTCGACATGAGTCTGAGAGTGATTTCATGAGCATTTTCCAGCCTAATCATGATGATCGGGGATTGAGTTCTCTTACCCAGGATCGTATGCTTGCATTGATGAGCATCGAGGGCGATGGTAGGAGCTTTATATGGGTGATAGTTGATCATGGGTATGAGAGATATGTCGCTGTTCGCTTTTTGGGCAGCCATAACATTTACTTGATGGAGGTTGGTCAGCAATTTGGTTGGCATTACATGGAGTATCTTACTTCTTATTTGAACACAGTGCCCTCTCAAGGGGTCAGTTTAATCCGTGAAAGTGCAGAGATAGGCCTGGTTGAGTCACCTATGCATGAGATGTTACTTGGCACAGGGTGCAGTCATAATGGGCATACCAGTTTTGATGGTGAGGCTGAGCTTCCTATTGAGTTGCCAGAGTGGAGTGTGGTTGATCTTTCAAGAATTATACAGATACATTTACACCCTACTTGGTTGAGTATGATGAGGGACATCATATTTCCAGAGGATATTACATTGACTGTAGTAGATTGGGCTACATGGGATTATCTGGGAGATTCCAGGAGTGTGAACGCCGAGTTGAGCTGGTTAGGTGATGACTATGGAGGCACTTCCAAACATTGTGTTTGCAGTAATCTATGACGTTGTTTCCTTCGGTATGTCGTGGTACATGATATTACATCTCAGCTTCGACATGACATGTCGGTGCGCGATCGGAGAGAGATTTCATCATGCTATTGCAGTTGAGACTTCTGCCACTTAACCATGTCAGAGGGGTAGTGATGATCAGAGTGGCGCAGCGTCAGCGTGGCGGTTCCTTTTTGAGGTTGCTATGGGATCCAGGGGATTTGATGTGATCTCAGCCGGGATGTAGCATCTGACTGGAGTATGTATACGTATTGCTTGAGGACAAGCAATCTTTGGGAAGGGCGGACTGTAATGTCCCCTTTTCTACGCAGTTAGGTGCAGAGCAGATTAGCCTATACACGAGCTCCCGTAGGCTAAGTCGGATGGAGGGGAGCCATTGGAGATATCAAAATCTTTGTCAGTACCCAGAGAGCTATTGATTGATGGTCGTTTGGGCTCATTCGGAGATTTGTTTGATCAAAGTTACTATTTTTAGCCATGTCCGTTTTTAGGGTTTCAGTGGACAATAGACAGTGCAGTGATATTCTTCAGTGAAATGGGTGTCCAAAACCATTCGCGGATTTCAATTCGGATGGGCAGAGGTTGGAAATTTTAATGGTCGAAGATAAAATTAATAAAGTGATTATTTAATTTAATTTTGTAAAGTTAGTGACTTTATTTTATTATAAAATCATTTTATACTTAAAAGGGGCCATTTTAAGTGACGACTTAAAAAGTCGTTAAGCCTAGGCATAAGGGGGTGAATAAATTAAGGAGAAATAAGGTGGAATTAAAAATTGATAAAATTATATTTGCCCACCCTAAAAGTGACCTAACCCTAAGTCGACCTATGGAGGAGATAAAAGGAGGATTTGAGTTCATTTGGAGATATGCGAAGATTATTATTTTTCTCTCTGGTTTTTTGGAGGACTCTCGCGCGAGCCATTTACAGAGATTCCCGGAGCTTGTGAGAGACGACAACCTCTTACGGGACATTGGCTTCGGGGTTGCAAGATTACCCTCGGTCAATCTAGGCATTTCCACACAGGGATTGCAGCTTGGACTTCAGCTTTAAAGACTTCTGGAGTTGGGTTACCACACAGGGTCATTCGGAGATTATACAGGGAATATTTGGAGTCGGGACACCACACAAGTATTCACATCGAAGGGCTGAGCCTTCATCATCATTTATAGAGTACTGGAGCAGCCTAGGGTTTCATCAAGCATTTGAGGTATTTGCATTGTAATTTGTGCCCTAGTTTTAATATAAGAATAAAGCAATATTTTCGAGAATTCTGGATTGCTCTCGTGTTTGTGATTTTGTATATTAAAAATTCACGAAAAAGGTTAAGAATTGGCAAACCCCTAGAGAACTAGATAGGGAGGGTTATTACAGTGGTATCAGAGCTGGTTTTTTCTGCTAGACTGTTGGGTAGTTCGAAGACAAATTTCTGGTTTATCAAGATTGTGAAAGTTGCAGAAATTAGAGGATTTGTGTTCACAAGCAACATTTGGAGAAATTTTAGAGTTTTTACAGCGTAGATAATTTCAAGAATTTTTTTTAGAGACATCGATTAAATTTGCAAAATATATATTTAGAGTGTTGTGCAGTTTGATTTAAGGGCTATTTGCTGGCATTATTATTATTGGGAGTCCGTGTGAGTTTTCCTTTGCTGCCGTCAAAGTTGGATTTTTTACAAAGAGCCGATGATTATTTTTTAGGTGTCGTGTCTCCCTTTGAAATGGTCACGCAGCAGTGAGATTATGCAAGTTTAAAGTTGGATTTCGGATTTCACATAATAACATTTGTCCTTGGCATCGTATATTTCATTAGAACATTCAGGAGCCGCAAATGTTATTTTTCTGGCAGAAGCTCATTCAACGACATGGATATTAAGGATTATTAATTGATGACGAAGAGAGGGATTTTGTGGATTGTTTACGAAACAGAGCAACGCCAGTTGAAGGAAACATAACGGCATCGCAATTTTCATTCATACAGCTGCATGTAATAAATATAGATTGTCACGGGATAAATTGGGAATATTTATCATATAAATTCCCTGAGCATCCATTTCCAGCGATTGATAGAGTTATGTAATCTCAGGATTGAAGCTACGGATCTATGAAATTAGATGTATCATTCAACACCCTCAAATCACAGGTCAGCATTGTTACCGCTGCAATATAATTTAGACTTTGCCTCCTTGTATATTTGCATATAAATTTCATTATTTGATAAAAATGTCTGTTGTTCTGGTATTATGTATGAAATAAATAATTATATGAGTTGATAGTCAAATGCTTAAGCAAATATCCGAACCTTACTGCTGCAATATAATAAAACCTTGAATAGTAAGGGAAGTATTTGGGAAAAATCTCTATAAGAGATCAGAATTTCTGGAAACAATAGAACAGATTTTACAGATCACCATCAGCAGCAAACTGTTTGAAAAATTGAATCTGAGTGCGAGATTGCATGTGTTGGGTTAAATCCAGTAGGGGATATTACAGTTAAGGCTTGTGATCAGTTCAGAGTGCAGAGATGAATAGTAAAATAACATATTGCCCGCGTTCAGGGATGTACAGGCAGTTTCCTACTTTCCTTCCGAAGGTACCTGTGAGGTCACTTGATGATGAGTTCAGTGTGAAAATTGAAAAAGCTCTGAATGAATTTAAGCAAAATTTTATGGCATACCAGAAAAATCTAACAACTTTGTTAGAGCATCCTGAGTGGTTGAGACCACACTCATCAATTGAAGTAAAATCTGGAACAGATGAGCTTGCTGCCCCAGAAAGGTTGAAAAAGCAGTTGACAGAAAAGAAAGTTGATTCTTATGGTTCACAGGTTGCAGGTCTTCCGCGAATCAGCAAGAATCAGCTTAGGAAAGAGCAACGTTGTTTCACATGTCAAGAGGCTTGGACTCTTGGTCACATCTGTGGAAACAACAAACACAGTGACTTGTTGCAGCCAAATCAAGTTGAGGACAGTAGTGAAGTTGAGACCCTTGAGTTTGGAAAAAATGCCTTTTTGCAGGAATCATGCATAACAGGGAACCAGGATGATTTTAGTGATGATGAAAAAGACAGAACAACAGTTTTGGAAATGCATTCAGAACAATGCAGTGAGGATTGTGAGATTTTTGATATGAGGTATGATGAATCTCCTAGCATCGGTTCATTAATGCATGTTGATGTTTTTCATGATGAAGTTTCTATAAACCCCAAATTTGATGAAAGAATCAATGTTGTTGAGGATGAGTCTCAGCTGAAATCTGAAGTAGACAAAATCAATAGGTTTTTGGAAGGAGATTTTTCCAATGTGATGGAGACTATTACAGATTTAAAAGATGAAGCTGCAATTGATGATGTTTTTCCTCTTGAGCAGAGTGCTGGCCTAGAAAATGAACCTCGAGACTATTATAGTTTTGGGAAGTGGAGATGAATTTCCTTTTGAAATAGTTGCTGCCCAAACTTCAAAACATGAAATATGCAAAGTGGATAACATAGAAGAAGCTGATTTTATGAGTCAAGATTTACAAGGCAAATTAGAAAATTTATTACATGAAGCTGATTTTTATCAAATGCTTAGTGAAGATAAGATTGTTGCTGCCTTTACACATTTTGATAACACCTACAAGGTCATTGAAAAACTTTGTTGGAAGGCTCAAATTGAGAAGAGACAGAAGGGTGTTGAAGGAGTAACCTCTATTGTTGAGTTGCAGACAGTCATAGAAGCTTTAGAAAATTTGAAATCAGGTTTCTTGGAGTTACTTACAGACAGAGATCATTCCATCAAGCTTGCAGAAAGGACTCTTATTACATTGAAGGAAAAAGAAGACAAACATGATTTTTCAGATCATAACACAGTTGAGGTTGTTGCTGATTTTAAATCAGCTTATGATGATATTTCATCTCACCAGGACAGCCATGAAAATTCAATGCATGATGAGTCTAGTGCTGATTTACAAAATTTGAAGGCAGCCTTAGAAACTATGAAGTCAGACTTCATGAGCACTCTTGCAGACAGAGATCACTATGCCAAGCTTGTTGAAGAGACCCCTAGTGCATACAGGAGCAAAGAAGAAGTTAGTCAGCTAATTGAAGAGCTTGAGCAGACTAGAAGCTCTTTGTCGGAGGCTCGTCTTTCATTGCATGAGACAGAGTTGAAACTCAATTTTGTTTTAGAATCCACTGAACAACTGAATCAGGAGAGAGCCAGGGAGATTGGGCGGATTGTTGTCGAACTAGATTGCATTCGGGAGGACTATAACTTAACACATTGTCCCATGAGATTAGATTACACAATTTCGGATCAGTGGATTGGCTGTGATAAGCACGAGAGTGATAATAATTTCTCATGGACTGACAATCCGCTGTATGAGATGGATCATGATACATCTTTTGATAATCCTCTTTTTGAGATGAAGAGTGTTGATTCTTTTCCTGTGATAGATCATGAGGATACATTGTTTGAGACAGGGTGTCTATTTCGACATGAGTCTGAGAGTGATTTCATGAGCATTTTCCAGCCTAATCATGATGATCGGGGATTGAGTTCTCTTACCCAGGATCGTATGCTTGCATTGATGAGCATCGAGGGCGATGGTAGGAGCTTTATATGGGTGATAGTTGATCATGGGTATGAGAGATATGTCGCTGTTCGCTTTTTGGGCAGCCATAACATTTACTTGATGGAGGTTGGTCAGCAATTTGGTTGGCATTACATGGAGTATCTTACTTCTTATTTGAACACAGTGCCCTCTCAAGGGGTCAGTTTAATCCGTGAAAGTGCAGAGATAGGCCTGGTTGAGTCACCTATGCATGAGATGTTACTTGGCACAGGGTGCAGTCATAATGGGCATACCAGTTTTGATGGTGAGGCTGAGCTTCCTATTGAGTTGCCAGAGTGGAGTGTGGTTGATCTTTCAAGAATTATACAGATACATTTACACCCTACTTGGTTGAGTATGATGAGGGACATCATATTTCCAGAGGATATTACATTGACTGAAGTAGATTGGGCTACATGGGATTATCTGGGAGATTCCAGGAGTGTGAATGCCGAGTTGAGCTGGTTAGGTGATGACTATGGAGGCACTTCCAGCATTGTGTTTGCAGTAATCTATGACGTTGTTTCCTTCGGTATGTCGTGGTACATGATATTACATCTCAGCTCAGACAGACATGTCAGTGCCAGATTGGAGAGAGATTTCATCATGCTATTGCAGTTGAGACTTCTGCCACTTAACCATGTCAGAGGGGTAGTGATGATCGTAGTGGCGCAGTCGTCAGCGTGGCGGTTCCTTTTTGAGGTTGCTATGGGATCCAGGGGATTTGATGTGATCTCAGCTGGGATGTAGCATCTGACTGGAGTATGTATACGTATTGCTTGAGGACAAGCAATCTTTGGGAAGGGCGGACTGTAATGTCCCCTTTTCTACGCAGTCAAGTGCAGAGCAGATTAGCCTATACACGAGCTCCCGTAGGCTAAGTCGGATGGAGGGGAGCCATTGGAGATATCAAAATCTTTGTCAGTACCCAGAGAGCTATTGATTGATGGTCGTTTGGGCTCATTCGGAGATTTGTTTGATCAAAGTTACTATTTTTAGCCATGTCCGTTTTTAGGGTTTCAGTGGACAACAGACAGTGCAGTGATATTCTTCAGTGAAATGGGTGTCCAAAACCATTCGCGGATTTCAATTCGGATGGGCAGAGGTTGGAAATTTTAATGGTCGAAGATAAAATTAATAAAGTGATTATTTAATTTAATTTTGTAAAGTTAGTGACTTTATTTTATTATAAAATCATTTTATACTTAAAAGGGGCCATTTTAAGTGACGACTTAAAAAGTCGTTAAGCCTAGGCATAAGGGGGTGAATAAATTAAGGAGAAATAAGGTGGAATTAAAAATTGATAAAATTATATTTGCCCACCCTAAAAGTGACCTAACCCTAAGTCGACCTATGGAGGAGATAAAAGGAGGATTTGAGTTCATTTGGAGATATGCGAAGATTATTATTTTTCTCTCTGGTTTTTTGGAGGACTCTCGTAGAGCCATTTACAGAGATTTTGGAGCTTGTGAGAGACGACAACCTCTTACAGGGACATTGGCTTCGGGGTTGCAAGATTACCCTCGGTCAATCTAGGCATTTCCACACAGGGATTGCGGTTGGACTTCAGTTTTAAAGACTTCTGGAGTTGGGTTACCACACAGGGTCATTCAGAGATTATACAGGGAATATTTGGAGCTGGGACACCACACAGTATTCACATCAGAAGGGCTGAGCCTTCATCATCATTTATAGAGTACTGGAGCAACTAGGGTTTCATCAGCATTTGAGGTATTTGCATTGTAATTTGTGCCCTAGTTTTAATATAAGAATAAAGCAATATTTTCGAGAATTCTGGATTGCTCTGTGTTTGTGATTTTGTATATTAAAAATTCACGAAAAAGGTTAAGAATTGGCAAACCCCTAGAGAACTAGATAGGGAGGGTTATTACATTAGAACTTGGAAATAAACATGAATTGTTTTATGTATGAGTTAAGGTTAGGCACGATATAGTAATCTAAAACACTCCAAACATGCATGCCATGTAAAATTGCATTATAAATAATTGGAGCTACATAAATTTTATATATGCTTAATTAAAACAGATTTTAAATTCTTTGTGTTGTATTTGTTAACAATATTTTTTTAGCCTGGCTCCTTTAGCGTTTAGGATGCAGGAGCGTTAGGGTTTTGCAAAGCCTAGTGCCTCCACCATGGTGCTTCCAGTCACAGCAGCGGCTGTGGAATTGACTACAATGTGAGCAAGTGTAGCTTCGAGTCATTGGCATTCAAGGAGTTTTGGATGCAGCAGTTTGTTTGCTGGTGTGGATCATCCCAAGCCAGGTATTTGAGTCATCTATGAGTCGGAGGATTTGGTTTATGCATGCTGGTGGATCAATATGGATTTGCCACAAGGGCCAAACATTTTTTCTTTTAAGGGTTTTGGTGCCTTGTAAGAAGGCCAGCATCATGCACCACTCCACCTAGTGGTTGGGTCTAGCCATTGGTCGGTGCCAAACGCTTTTGTGGGGAAGGTGTTACTCTCGTGCGGTAGGGGGCCACATTCTCTGGCTATAACTGACCAGCATTTTTTGAAGGCAGTTTTGGGGTCTGCAAGAGTGCAAGAGGATCGCTCTCCAATGTTATTTGTTGAGGTTCATTGTGCTACAGGGGTGCCCAAAGCTTTGCTTCTATGTTTGTCAGTTTCAAGGGTGTGTATGATGAGCAAAAGTGTTTTGTGGGAAGAAGGTCGACATTCTCCCATCCCTTGGGCATCCCTTGCACAGTTGGCATCAGCATGGTGCTTTTTCTAGGAGACTCTGCGTAGAAAGACGTATAGTGGAAGAGGATGGAATCTCTAGGCATTTGGAATAGCTCTACTGCAGCTTGAGCCTTTGGAAACCATTCATTTTTTTTGGAAAGCCATTCTGGGTTGTTTTTCTTCGTGGTGATTGGTTAATAAGCCCTATATGAACATATATAACAAAAGAGGGTTTGTTGCTAAAATTTTATCTTTTGGTCTACCCGAGGATCGTTTTGGGAAGGTGGTAGAGTGCTCTAACAAAACAAGGTCAAATTTCAAGTTTCCTTGTTTACAATCTGTCTTGTGTGGTCTTGCTACCTATTGAAGGGGGACACAATTTTCTATTTATGTTTGCGTGTACTAGAGTTTAGTTTCAATGGAAAGCTTGGTAGTCAAGGGCCTCGAGTGTGGTGGTTTTATGCATGGATAAGTGCACAATTGGGCAGATGTGATGGTGCCTAACTACTGCTTGAAAGATATTGATATCTGGTGTTATGTGCTTCCTACTTGTTGTGCAGTCATCTTTTGGTCCCACACTGCTTACCTATTGGAGGGGGCTTGAGCTTTGGCTACAACCATTTTCTTGGTGCGTTGAATAGCTAGCATGGGTTTTTGCAACAGAGCTCTTGCCTTGGCAAGAAACAACCATTAATTTGGGCTATAGCGAGTCTTTATGGTGACAGATCCACAACATGGTGAAGTGCATGATCTAGATATTCATGGGGTTTGGCAATGGTGTTATCAATGTTTGCGTGTTGACTTGGTTTATCCCACACTGTACTCCCCATCTCAAGCACAACCGATTTTATGTCCCAACCTAATCGCCTATAGGGGAAGGGCTTGAATGGCTTTGTTCCAATTAATGGTAGATGCTCTCATTTATGGTACTCGGAGGGGATTGCCAAGTGTTTGTTGTAGGAGCCAGCTCTGACCAGCTGAAGAAATTGTGAACATAGTGGTAGTAATAAGTGTGAAATGCACACGAAATGTAAATGACAATGTAGTGTAAATGAAATGAAATGTAAATGACAATTTAGGTGTAAATGACATGAAATGTACATGTAATGCAATTTTGTGGTATGAGACGTCAAGGGTGATGACATCATCATTGATTAATTGCAAATATAATGTAAGTGCAGCTAATGTAGGTAGTACATGTACGATTGGGGAAGTAGTAGTGTCAGATGTCCTTGGCGGCAATTGCGGGCAACTGCGAGGGCCCAAAGATAAATAGGACCCCCATTCATTTGTGCAATACCATGTACCAGGAGAGACTATGTTGTATGTTGGAGAGAGCATCCATTCTAGATAGTCTGTGTATCCATTGTTGCCTTGTATTGCCAAGCAGATGTTTTGTACCATTGTTGCCATACAAACTAAGTAATAAAATGATGATTCATCCTCTATCTGTGTCATGCATATATTTTGTGTGATGTTGTTGTTGGTAGTTTGGTAAATTGTGTGTATTAAGATTTGTTGTGCGGGTTTGGGAGAGTTGCAACCAAGAACCTTGTACAAGGGAGTTGCAATCTAGGACGTTGTATGGAAGTTGTTGTGCAAGTGGAGCTCTGAAGAGTGTCGTTTGAGTGGAGACCGTTGTGTCGTTCCAATAGTAGAACTGTCGTACAAGTGTTGTCATACAAGTGAGTTGTTGACGGTGTTGTACAAGCAGGTTGTTGTGGCTGTCATACAAGTACTTGACGTTCAAGTGAAGACTAGACTTGTCGTACAAGTAAATCACTTGACTGCAGTACAAGTGCTAGTCACTTGATTGTCATACAAGTGCATGTTATTAGTTGTAGTACAAGTGCATGTTATTAGCTATCAAACAAATACATTGTCATTCAAGTAGAGATGGGACTTCAAAACATATCCCGAGAGGGTTCAAGTCCACCTTTATTGCCCTGATTCCTAAGGGCCCAACGCCGGAGACAATGGCAGATTTCAGACCGGTTAGTTTATGTAACGTATCCTACAAGATCTTAACAAAAGCCATTGCTAACAGGATGAAAGAAATATTGCCCCTCATTATTGACCCTGGTCAAGGAAGCTCGATTCAAGGGAGATCAATTGTGGATGGTGCGATCACAGTCCATGAAGCTCTGCACTCTGCTAGGCAAACCAACAAGGAGGTCTTTGCCCTAAAGCTTGATATGAATAAAGCTTTTGCCCGCATTAACTAGGATTTTTTGACAGCTGTTCTTCTGAAGTTCGGCTTTCATCCTCAGTGGATCAGGCTGATAAAAGAGTGCATATCCGAACCTTGGTTCTCAGTTGTGGTCAATGGCACGACAGCTAGGTATTTCCAGAGCCATAGGGGGCTCAGACAAGGAGATCCGATTAGCCCAATGTTGTTCATTATAGTAGCAGAGGCATTAGGTAGAACTATTAAAGCAGCTTGCACTGCTGGATTAATTTCGGGGATTAAAGCCACCTCTCTCACCAACCCAGTTACTCACCAACAATTTGTTGATGACACTGATGTTGACCCAGTCGTTAGTGGTTGAAGCCAGAAGGATTAAGCACATTCTCCAACTCTACGAGGATGCGGCGGGACAGAAGGTGAACTTCAACAAGAGTAAGCTTTACTTCCTCAACACCCCAATTCAGAGACAAGCCAGAGTAGCAGAGATTTTGGGATGTTCGATAGTGACTCTTCCTACCTCTTATTTAGGCCTTCCCCTTTTCTATGGTTCTCCGAGAAGATCTATGTGGGATAGAGTGGTAGAAAGAATCCAAAAGAAATTGGCTGGCTGGAAAGGACATTTTTTATCTCAGGCCGGGAAACTTACTCTCACTAAGGCTTCCTTACAGAGCATTCCGGTTTATTTTCTATCTGTGTTTAAGGCCCCAACCAAAGTATACCAAAAAATTGAACAGCTCCAAAAGAATTTTCTCTGGTCTGGGTCATAGGAAAAACAGAGGATCCACCTTGTGGGCTAGGGCAAGGTTTGTAGGCCGAAAGAAAACGGGGGGCTAGGACTGAGAAGAGTTGCTCACCTAAACACAGCCTTGCTAGCCAAACAAGCTTGGCGTCTCATTAACAATGAGGAGAATGAGTGGACTGCCATAATTAAAAGAAAATATCTTCAAGATACCGAATTCCTAAATGACACGGTGCACAGTAGAGGTTCGGCGTTCTGGAATGAAATCTTAATAAGCAGAGAAGTCATAAAGAAATGCCTAAGATGGGTTCTAGGTAACGGACAGAAGATCAGGTTTTGGGATGACAAGTGGGCCAAGGATGAAGCTTTATCTCAGTTTCCTCACCTAGCGAGGATCAAAAGAATCACAGAGGATCTCATAGGAAGGAAAGTAGCTAATTTCATGAGACAAGACAGAGGAAGGCTTATTTGGAAACAGATAAGGATTCAAGGATTTGAAGCTGAATCAAAAGAAATCCAAAGCATCTTGCATCAACAATTCATTTCTATGAGACTTGAGCAGGATCATGTAATATGGGCAGCTACCGAAAATGGGCAGTTCTCAGTCAAATCTGCATTCATGCTAATGTTAGATACTGAGGACCCCACACTCCAGACAACTGGTGTGGGTCAAAAATCTTATTCCTAAAGTTGCAATTTTCTCGTGGCTGGTGATCCAAGGCAGGATTCTTACTATTGACAACTTGATAAGGAAAGGTGTGATAGTTGCTAACCGTTGTTTTCTGTGCAAGGCCAATTGGGAGTCCACTCTCCATATTTTCCTTGAATGCCCGGTCTCTCTGAGTATCCTCAATGGGTTATTTCAAGCCTTTAGCATTTGTTGGGTCAGACCAGCCACCATCATTGACCTCTTCCACCAATGGCCAAATCCCTTTGTTAGCCTGAGGTTGAGGTTTTTTGGAAGATTTGTCTCCATCATTTTCTTTGGCAGGTGTGGCTAGAAAGAAACCATAGAGCTTTCCATGAGTCGAGCCATGATGTCACCTCCATCACCAATAAGATTCTTACCTTCGCCCGTGAAAACGTCAACCTTATTCCTCATGAAGCTCGAAATCCTTCCCCCTGGGAGAGGTTGATCGCTCAATCCTTAAATATTACTCTAGACAAGAAACCTGTGTCTACCAAGGTCAATCCCAGATTAGATGTCAAGTGGAAACCGCCCCCGGTTGGTTGGTTCAAGCTCAACTTTGATGGGGCCTCTAAAGGTAATCCTGGCAAAGCAGGGGCTGGAGGAGCAATGAGAGACCATCAAGGCAAGCTGGTGATGGCCTTTTCTGAGAAGTTGGGAACAAGGACTAACAACGAGGCGAAGCAAGAGCGTTATGGAGGGGTCTTCAGTTGGCTCAGGAAATTGAAGGTAAACTAATTATCGAAGGAGATTCGATGCATGTCATAAACCTTCTCAGCAATGGGAAAAATCCTCCATGGTGGATTAATACTGTCATCGAAGAGGCTAAGATCCTCTACCAAGCCAGGAATGATCGGAAGGCCCAGCACGTGTTTAGGGAAGCAAATAAAACAGCTGATATCTTGGCCAATATAGGGGTCGAAGCCGATGGGCTAGTCACTTGGGAACATGGGGTCCCAAGTGATGTGGACAAAATTATTCAAAATGATCGCCAATGATGATGAAACTGTGGGGTTCGGAAAAAGGGAGAGGAGTTTCATTTTTGTTTTGTCAGTATTGCTTCGGTCCACAGAGAAGAGAAAGAGTAAGAAGGAAAAATGTCGCGCTATCGCGACATGTTGAGCAAGAAGGAAAAAGTGTCGCGATATCGCGACATGCTGAGCAAGAAGGAAAAAGTGTCGCGATATCGCGACATGTTGAGCAAGAAGGAAAAAGTGTCGCGATATCGCGACATGTTGAGCAAGAAGGAAAAAGTGTCGCGATTTCACGACAGGTAGAGCAAGAAAGAAAAAGTGTCGCGATATCGCGACAGGTAGAGCAAGAAAGAAAAAGTGTCGCGATATCGCGACAGGTAGAGCAAGAAAGGAAAAGTGTCGCAATATCACGACATGTTGAGCAAGAAGGAAAAAGTGTCGCGTTTTGGCAACATGTTGAGCAAGACGGAAAAAGTGTCGCGATATCGCGACATGTCGCAATTTCGCGACCAAAAGAGAAGAGAATGAGCAAGAGGGAAAAGGTGTCGCGATATCGCGACATGTCGCATTTTCACGACCAAAAGAGAAGAGAAAGAGTAAGAAGGAAAAATGTCGCGATATCGCGACATGTTGAGCAAGACGGAAAAAGTGTCACGATATCGCGACATGTCGCAGTTTCGCGACCAAAAGAACAAGAGGGAAAAAGTGTCAAGAGATCGCGACATGTCGCATTTTCGCGACCAAAAGAGAAGAGAAAGAGTAAGAAGGAAAAATGTCACGATATCGCGACATGTCGCATTTTCGCGACCAAAAGAGAAGAGAAAGAGTAGGAAGGAAAAAGTGTCGCAATATCACGACATGTCGCATTTTCGCAACCAAAAGAGAAGAGAAAGAGTAAGGAGGCGAAAGTGTCGCGATATCGCGACATGTTGGATTTTCGCGGGCAGAAGACAAGAAAAGGAGCAAGGAGGCGAGTGTGTCGCGATATCGCGACATGTTGCCTTTTCGTGTCCAAAAGCAACAAAAGAGGACAAAGAGGCAGAAGTGTCGCGATGTCGCGACATGTCGCATTTTCGACATGTCGCAGTTTCGCGATGATCCAAAGCAAATGAAGGAAAATATTAAAGGACGACGCGATTTCGTGACTTGTCGATTCTTCGCGGCTGGGAGCGGCAAGAGAACAAAACGGGAAACGAATGTCGCGATTTCGCGACAGGCAGTGGCAAAGGAGCAGAACGAAGGCAGATTGTCGCGATTTCGCAACAGGTCTCACTGTCGCGACATGCCGCATTTTCGCGACTATCCAGAGCAAATGAAGGAAAAGACTTAAGGACGTCGCGATTTCGCGACATGTCGCACTTCCGCAAATGGAAGGGGCAAGAGTGCAAAATGGGAGACGAATGTCGCGATTTCGCGACATGTCTCATTGTTGCGACATGTCGCATTTTCGCGACATGCAGCGGCAAATGAGCGGAACGCAGGCAGAATGTCGCGATTTCGCAACATGTCTCTTTTTCGCGACAGGTCGCATTTTCGCGACTATCCAAAGTAAAAGATGGAAACGACTTAAGGACATCGCGATTTCGCGACATGTCGCATTTTCGCAGCTGGAAGCAGAAAGAGTGCAAAATGGGAGACGATTGTCGCGATTTAGCGACATGGCTCATTTTTGTGACATGTCGCATTTTCGCGACTTATAGCAGCAAAGGAGCAGAACGAAGGCAGAATGTCGCGATTTCGCAACATGTCTCATTTTCGCGACATGTCACCGTTTCGCGACTCTCCAGAGCAAATGAAGGAGAAGACTTAAGGACGTCGCGATTTCGCGACAGGTCGCATTTTCGCGGCTGGGGCAGCAAGAAAGCATTGCGGTGGGCCACTGCCTGTGTTCTAAGGTGTTTGTAAATATGTGTAAGGGGCTGTGCTCTTTCTTGGCAGGGTGGCCTCAGAAGGGTACTAGTAGCGAAGGACAGACTGTCCCTATTGAGGTTTTGATCCGTAATAGCATAGTGCTGATTTTTGTAAAAGGTTTTGGGTCAACCTGGAAAACCCGGATGTAATGAAATTGTACCTTAATTACCAAAAAAAAAAAATACAATGAAGAAAATGTTAAGGTGCAACTGTGATTCACACGATACCTGCCCCTCCCTCTATATAAAATACAATAAAGAAAATTCTAAGGTGGAACTGTTATTCACAGGACACCTACCCTTCCTCTCTGTACATGTATACAGCAAAGTAATAATAATAATAATAACATAGCATTATTCCCTTCAGAAACAATTTTATCAACTTTAGTAGTCCTCGTGGCACACATATTCATAATTAACATTCCAAAAGTAATCGAAAAAGAAAAAAGAAAACTGACTAGCAGAAATAAATCACTCTAATGTTATACCACTTGAAGAGTGTCTCCAAAGAATGTGCATGGAAAATGAAAGGACATTTTGTCACAGGCAAAAAAGGCTATCTAGAACATGGGCTTTATAAAGATTAGCAGTTTATCATTGTAAACTTTATAGCAAATGCTAGATTCAGCGTTCACATTGTCCTTTTTATTATGGGAAAACAAGATCCATTACTCCAGCACTATTTCCCAGTCTCCATTAGACACACAGCATTAAAGCTTTCTATCCATATTAAAATCAGTCTGTCTCTCTGCCTGTCTATCTAACCAACGGTTACAGTTCAAGCCAACAAGTAAAAGACGTTTGATAGCTATGTTGAGGATAAAGAGGAACATTGGAAGGGAGAAGTCAGAGCTTCATAGGATTCTCTCTTTATAATGCCTCACCTCTAGTGTTGGCAACAACCTTCTGAGAACCAATGCAGAGCTTCCAGGCAAGGAAAATGTAAATGGCCTTTAACCAAAAATAAAAATTCTAGAAAAACAAAAGGAGGATTAGATTCATAGAATAGAAGGGTATATGCCATGGCTATGGTAGGTAGTTTCACTATCATTTACTTTGGACGTGGTCCAAATATGGGTTCAATTTGATATCCTGCTATATTCATAAGCACAGAATAATTTGTGTACTTTGCACCAGGCCTGATATATTTATGTCACATGTTTCAGGTTCATCCATAAAACAACTGTCTGATTGTAATTCAATAGACACTGAAACTTTTATTGGACATTGGATCATCACAACATACTTCACTAGCTCCGACAAACCAGGTGACTCCGGTCGGAAACGCCCCACATCATCCAGTTCAGACGGAAGCAGGGTCACTAGACAGCGCACCCTCAGTTTGTCAGGGTTCCGAACTAACGCTGGTCAGAGACATATCATGGACTTCTTTAGCTCCAGTACTTCAGCCTCGACTGTTAGGAGAGAATAGTTTCTGGGGGGTTCTTGGAGCTTGCCCTCCTGGGCTGCTCCCTCCCCCCTCCTCTCTCTCCATTCTTCTTGGCGTGCACTCCTCTCTTCTGGACTGCAGCCCTCCCCCCTCTGCTCTTCCTTTTCTTTTCCCTTTCTCTTTGGCCCAGTTGTTGGGTTTCATCTTGTATTTATCTTAGTTCTTTTCTTTGTTGGGCTTTTTAACCTGCTAGCTAGCAGTCATTACTGTCTTTCTTATAGTCCCTTGGATCTTATTTTGGCCCACCGCGGACATTAATAATGTTTCATTTCATTTCTAAAAACTCTATTTTTTGCAGTCTTTCCATAAGAAAGATCAGTATACTGGAGGTAGTTTTAACTGTATTCTTGAACTCAAAAACCTATTTTTCCTTTTCTATTGGTCTGCTAAGTATAGGCTAGGCATTGAACGGATAAACAATATTGCCAAATTTTCAATTTTCAAATATCTTATCTGTCAGAAGTTATGCCCCTCCAAATCATGGGATCTAACGTGCAAGCTTTGAAAGCATAATTGAGAACTAACATATGATCTAAAACAGATATTTTCAAAATATCTTGAGTAGAAAAGTCTAAATATAATATCTTCAAATCCTTACGTTGATAAACCATGCCCCTTCAAAAGTTCCAACTTCTGGTTATAACAACTGTCATTTTTATCAAGTTGTAATGCCAGCTCCACTGAATCATCTGCATTAGTGCCCTCCTTTGGAATAAATCCATATGTAAGTAGAAGCTCACCATTCGACTTCTTTCCATAAGAAATAAACACCTGAGCCAACCACATGATAACCATTCAAACTCCTCAGAAAAAGGGGGGGGAGCCAAAAAAAACTAACAGGAGTTTTGTTGAAGAATTTATAACAAAAGAAAGAAAGGGACACATACGTTGGTCAAGTGGCAATGAGTGTGCTGTAAGCTAAAAATAATGTACATTGAAGAATACTTGTAGATTCTTTATATGGGCGATACTACAAGGTGAGAAGATTATCTTCCATGGTGCTTTTATAAGCAAAATTATATGAGTAAAAAATGAAAAAAAGCTTTTAGAGGAAAAAACAACACTATGTACTATGCTTGAAATTTTTGGCAGTCACTACATTACAAACACCCAAAACAGATGACAAGTTCAGCCGAAATGCATTTTGACTCATGAGCTATGACCTTTTAATACAGTATGGTACAAAGCAAATAGGTTTCAACTTATAATGCGTTTACTGCTTGAACCTTTGCTTTTCAAGGTCCAGCAAAACCTTATCCAGTAGTACTAGCACAGCTTATGTTCTTCCAAGCTGTTCCATTACAGCCTTTGTCCTCCTTCATGTAGGTTATATTCTCTATGAATTTCAATGATATATTTTATGTTTTTTATGTTCTTACTTAACTCTTACTGCAGATTATATATCACATAGGAATAAAATAATATGTTTTTCGAGGGCCAAAACAGAGTCCATAATTCTCTTAGGTTGTTAAGGAATTTGTGAGGCTCAAAGGCATTACAAGAACTTGTTATTCTTGGATGTCAGTCTTCTGAAAATAATTTTGAGGTATACATTCCTTGAGTCTATGTTACAAATGGCTGTGGATCCTCTAAGGGTGTCTAAAATGTTGTCCATCTGAGATTGAAGATATTTGTCTCATTATTCTGATGCTATTTACGATTTATAGTCCTTTAATGAGTAAAAGGACTAGTACCTTGAATGGAGATTTATAAAGTCACATGGAATGACAAATCATAGGTACTAGTTGCTTTACCTCACATTCAAGGAACCTCGGAAGATTGGCGAGGATTTTAAAACATTACAATTTGGAGACAGCATTCAAACAAATACTTTCAGAAGGATGCTAGACACAGCAAAAGATAAGTTACACTCAAAACTTTACTAGGGTGTCTATATAATTCCTTGATATTGAGGAGTTTCATACATAAGTGAAACTAGGAGATTCTTATGAACAAGACTGAAAAGAGTACTGTATGGATATTCAATACGATAGATTTGCAAAATTAGCCTTGGCAGATCATTCTTTCAAGATGAGACAACAGTTTTGTTTGAGGAAAGCAATTTTATTTATATTATATTCTACAAAAGATCCTAGCACAAAAAGGAAGGTACAGGAAGCCTTAAAGATTGAAAAAATACTTTGTAACCCCAATAGAAAAGATGGTTTTAAACTCAGCTCCACATGGAAATCCTTAATCCAACTATGTCCCATGGGGACTCCTAGTGAGATTTGGGGGCTGTCCCAACGACCCATCCCACTGTCCCAAAAATGCATCCCACCGTCCCAAAAACCATCCTACCATCGTCATCCCAAAGCTTCATGGAACATAGTAATCCAATGCATTTAAAAGAATCATGGTAATGACCTTGATGCAAGTAGAAACTAGTCCTTTGTTGGAAGATAGAACTACTTACAAATTTCATTGCAAAGACATGCATATAAAGAATTACATGACCAATCTTCTGGATAGTTCCATGGCACTGTTACAGCTACCTTCTCACCAGCTTGGTCGATGCATTAACTCACTAACAAAACAATGTCATCTTCAAAATTAATTTATTTCTAACACCATCCCATAAATTGATGTTGTTCAAGACTTTAAGACCCCCCACAAAGACAAGAATGGAATATGGGTCCCGCCTGCCTCTCTGGGTCTTATGGCTGATTGGGTACCCATTTACAACAAGGGTCTTCACCAAACCCACAACCTAATTGTTGTTCCATCCTACACTTGGGGTGTTTATATCTGGAATCATGCTGTGTGCACAAACATCACTAAGGGTTTTCAAGTGGCTAACCTAAAACCATTTCAACAAAGGGTTTTTCTTGTGGCTGACCCCTAACCCACTCATACAAGGGTTTTCTTGTGCATAGCCCATAACCATCATTGTGGTCTCTCTCAACAACCTAGCCTAGTGCACACATGAAGGCTTGATAGCCATCAAAAATCACCATCAGTGCAATGTTATCTCTTATTTTTTTATCTGCTCCTCCATGAAAACATTCTCCTATAGAATCCTATCAAAATGTCTTTCACTTTGTCCCAACTAGTCACATCTATCCATCCACAATCAACATGTATCTTGTTGGCCATATCAATTTTGTGCCAACAATATTTCTCACAATGATTATTCTTTCCACAAATAACACATGGATGAAGATCCCAACAACTTTTTCTTACATGCCCACATCGGCCATAATGACTAAAACAATTTTCTTAATTTTGTACACTTGTACATATTGTATCTACCATAGAGGTTTCTCCTTTCACAAAGATGGTGTCCTCATTTCTTATGCTTGGCTCTATGGGTTTTCTTATTCTTTCCCATTCTTTCCTGTTGGTTACGAATCTGCCATTAGGAAAGGGTTTTAATCTTTTGCGCCCTAGATTCGCTCAACAGATTGAAAGGCCGGGAGGAAGAGATGCCTCCCGTGCCAATCTTCGGAGAAGTCCGGCTCCTATACTACACTACTGATGTTTTTGAGATAAGGGAACTGGAAAGGGATTGTAAAATGCAGAAAGAGATGTAAATAGTATGCGGTTTGGGTGGGAAAGAACAAGCAACACAATTACTAGCTAATACACAAACCAATAGCAATCAAAACAAAGCATGTAACAGAAACTGTAACTGCGATTCTTTCCTATGTATCCTTCAGTTTTGTATTCCAGATTCAATTAAATGCCAATGCTCTAATCCAGAGTTCAGAATTACAGCAATAAAAAAAATAAATGAACACGGAGCAAAAATACTAGCAGAAGGCAGCATAAAGAAAGAGACAAATGTCAGAGCCAAGGATGCTTAGTATTGGAAGCAAGTGTTCGACACAGCGAAGCTTTCTCAGCAATATGTTCTCCCCCTTTTACAATGAAAGTCCACTGCTATTTATAGCAGACATTTCCCCCCGATTACAATCATGCACAGAACCCAAAGACTGCAAAAGCTGTCGAGATTTGACGTCTGCTGGCCGTAAGCGTACCTGCAACAAGATTCACCTAAGTTTGGGACAGCTCCGGGCAGATCTGGTGGGTGAGAAGTCAAGTCTGATTAATGTGGTAAGTGCAGTACAGTTTGCCTCCGAGGACACTGTTGGTTACGAATCTGCCATTAGGAAAGGATTTGGTTAAATGCGCCCCAAATTCGCCCACCAAATTGAAAGGCCGGAAGGAAGGAATGCCTTCCGTGCCAATCTCCGGAGAAGGTCGGCTTCCTATGGGTTTTCTCAGTTGTTTTAGCTAAGAGTACAGGAAAGAGATAAAATTGCGGAAAGAGATTCAAATGTGATTTGAGTTGGGTGGGGGGAATAAGCAGCACGACAATGATCAATAACCACTACTAACAGCAATTAAATACAGAACACACTATAGAAACTACAGCTGTCATACATCCTATGTATCCTCTATATATGCATTCCAGGAATACTTAATCATCAAATACTGGAATCCAAAGTTCAGTATAACAGTAAGCAATGAAATAAGCAACATGAGGCAGAAATGACAAGTAAATGCAGCATAAAGAATGATAACAACAAAATAGAGCCAAGTGTGTGTCTTGCATTCAGAAGCAAACGTATAGCTACAATGGTTCTGTTGGAAATTTTGCCACATTAAATCTTTTGATAAATTTTGGCCTAAGTATGGAGCTTTCAAGCGGCAAAGAGCATGTTGAGATGTTCGGGTTTTCGCGGGCCATAAACGGGGGCGGTAAAATGAACAAAATGAGCTCTGGATATTTAATCATTGCAGATCTTCTCGCCAGCTTTCCGACGATATATTATAATAGGCAATCGGGTTAGCGGATCAAAAGTTATGGCCCCGGGAGGCAGAACCAGGAAACCCAGTTTTTTTGTGTGAAGTCGGACTGCGCCCAGTTTTTGTGCGAAGTCGGACTGCGCCCTTCTTCCTGAGCGCACTTGGAAACAGTCTGGCAGGGAAATTGACTAAGTGTTGGAGCGCAACCCGACTTCGCAGTGAAGTCGGACTGCGCTCCCTTGTCCGTGCGAAGTCCGAACAGCGGTGAGAATCAGCAAGTGCCGGTGCGCAACCCGACTTCGCAGCGAAGTCGGATCGCGCCCTTTGACCGATGCGCGTGATGGGAAATAGGCCAACCCGACTGCGCTGTTTTTCACCTGTGCTACCCGATTGCACTCTAATCCCGAGCGAAGTTGGATAGACTGCCTTTCAAGGCAGACACGTGTCAAGCATTATCATCCGACAAGTGTCCAACTTTGGGATCCGAGCCAAGACATGCCAAGCAAAAGGACAAGCATGGGCCGCACTACTTATGCCAGCTGCCTCATTAAAGGTTGATGTGAGTTTCCACCTGCCTCAACTACCCGCATTCCTGCCGATGTAAAGTTCTACCCAACGCGCTGCCACGTATCTGTACAGCCTTCAGGGAGACCATGCTGCGGGTACAGTCCAGCCCGACAGAAGTCAGCATCAGCAGTTCCGCGGCTGCTTTTGTCAGCTAATGTTTGACTGGGACTTTGTGCCCATAAATGTAATCGGGGGGTTCTCAGGCTATAAATAGCCACCACGTTTTCATTGTAAGGGGGTGGAAGGGGAATGTCTGTTAGGGAACCATTGTAGTCGTGCTTCTGCCTTTTAATATAATACATACACTTGGTACTCGTCCTATTGTTTTTATTTTGTATGCTTGCCTCTCCTTGACATTTCTGCCTCATGTTTTCCTGTATCATTGCTTGTTGTTGTACTGAACTCTGGACTCCGGCATTTGGTGATCAGGTATTCCCGGGATGTATAAATTAAAGGATACATAGGGTAAACGCTAGTGGCAGTTTTCTGGTTATGTTTTGTGTTATAGTGTTGTTAGTAGTGGTGATTGATGCGTTGCCGTACTGTTAGTTCCTTGGAGGGAATGTCTGTTAGGGAACCATTGTAGCTGTGCTTCTGGCTCTTAATACAAAACATATACCTGACTCTGTTCTACTGGTTAGTGATAGCATCCATAGTGGTGTGTTATGGTTATATTGGTGTTAGTAGTGGTGATTGATGCGTTGTTGTACTGTTAGTTCCCCCCACCCAACTCCAATCTAATTTGGAATCCCTTTCTGCATTTTTATCTCTTTCCCTGCACTCTTATCTTGAACCTCAAAACCCCACAGGAAGCCGGCCTTCTCCGGAGATTGGCACGGAAGGCATTCCTTCCTTCCGGCCCTTCAATGTTGGTCCGCAGGTCTAGGGCGCATTGACACACCAAGTCCTTCCCAGGTGGCGGATTCGTGGCCAACAGGTTCCCTAGCAGGATATCCCCCTTCCACCCTTTACAATGAAGTAGTGCGGCTATTTATAGCGCAATTCCCCCCATTACAATCCTGGGCACAAAATCCCAGACTCGACAATAGCTGACAAAAGCTGACAAAAGCGGCCAAAGAGCCGCTGATGTTGACTCCTGCAGACAGGGACTGTACTGGCAGCAAGGTCCACCTGAAAACTGGGCAGCTACGTGGCAGTGCGGTTGATGAAACTTCGCGTCAGCATGAATGCGGGTAGCTGCGGTAGATGGAACTTTGCGTCAGCTTGAATGAGGGCAGCTGGTGGAGGTGATTTGGGCCATGCTTGTCCTTTTTCCCATCACATCTCGGCTCGGATCCCGAGGCTGGACACTTGTCAACTTCTGATGAGGGGTGCATCTGCCTTGGAAGACAGCTTCTCTCTTGTGTCCTACTTCGCCTGGAAACGGAGCGCAACTGGGTAGCGCAAGCGGGGAACAACGCAGTTGGGGAGGCCTCCGTGCCTTAGTCTGTTTTGGGCTGCTTGAGAGATATTTCCCAACTGCGCACAGGTTAGAGGGCGCAGCCCGACTTCGCTGCGAAGTCGGGTTGCGCACTCCAGCACTTAGTCAATTTGGCTGCTGCTCGAACTGCGCGCAAGAAGGGGAGCGCACCCCGACTTCGCTGTGAAGTCGTGTTGCGCTCCGGCACTTAGCCGATTTCGAGACCGCCCCACGCGCCCGAAGCGGGTGCGCTCCGACACTTAGCTGATTTCTAGAGACATTGCTTCCCAACTATGCACAAGACGGGGAGCGCACCCCGACTTCGCTGCGAAGTCGGGTTGCGCTCCCATACTTAGCCAAATTCTGCTCATTTCCAGTCTGCTTCCGCACTTCGCATTCCCGAGTGCGCTCGAACTTAAGGGCGCACCCCGACTTCGCTGCGAAGTCGGGTTGCGCTCCCAGACTTAGAATTTTTTAGGGAGTGTTTGCTCTGTTTTGGCCGAAGAAAGAATGAGGGGAAAAGGGAGGAATGCAACTGATAGAAGGGGAGAAAGGGAACAGTGGAGAAAGGGAAAGGAGATGGAGGGAAGGGAGAGCAGCATACTTACAAAATTTTGAAAACATGGCACCCCGTGCAAAATGTGGCAACATTCCTGGCGGCTCGCGGGGTGTCGAGCTCGCCTCGACGCAAAGAACCAGGCCTTCATCCTTTGGGCGCAGAGGAACTCCCTTCCCCTGCTTTTCGCTGCTCTGACGGCTTCTTCTTGGGCAACCGCTCCTCTTCAGATCCACTTTCGGCAGTTGCTTCTTCTGTTTCTCCTCCTTCTGAACCTGAATGGTCGCCGCTGTCACCTTCTTGCTCGGCCGGCTGCTCCCGCTCAAGGACATGATTGTATGCGGCCTTGGCTTGGTCCCAGACTGCTGCCTGAAATGGCCCTAAGTCGCTGACATCTTTCAGCGCTGCTCTGAATGCTGCGACCGCATGCATGTCGATGGTGTGGTATCTTTCTCCCAACTCCTTAAGGGAGGTGTTGATCTTGCAATATCTCGACACCATCTGGGTGACCTGAGCTTCCTGGATCGGCTCGGCCCAGCTGTCAATTTCTCGACGTGTCCGCCTCAAAAGACAGCCAATTCAGCTTCACCTCGCTCAAGGGTCGAAACTCTCCATCCTTGATGAAGCTCGGGCAACCGTGCTCGTAAAGAGTGTTGAAGGGGGCCAGGCAAATGTTCATTTCGTGGTCTAATGCGTCCAAGCATCTTCCTGGCGGCCCTTATCTTCTCTGTTTTATCAAAATAAATGTGCAAGGTTACCCTTGCATCTGCCCACTCTGAGGCAATTCGGGACATCGGGGGAAATCGGAGGCCTTTGCGCTCGTACTCCTCAAGTTTCATTGCCAAGTCCAGCCACTGCCTCGCTTGGTGTTCGGCCTCCTCTACCACAGGCTTTCCCTAGGCAAATACTTCTTGGATCCTGGACGCGAAATCCAGGACCGATATGGACCTGACAACGTTGGCCCTGCATCCCTGCAAGCAAACCAGCCCGCATCGCTTTGACTTTATTCTTCGAAAAGGCCGCCGTCTGGGATGTTTTCTCCTCAAGCTAAGATTTAGCCTGCCTTAACGAATCCTGGAGTTGAGAGACCTGCTCCACCGCTGCCCTTTTCTCCTCTGACAGCTGTTCGGTTGTCTGTCTTTGCGCTGCGGCCTCCTCGCCGAGAGGCGGCGAGCCGGGCTTTCGTGTCGTTGATCTCCCGCCGAGCGGACTCCACCGTGCGGTGGTCCTAGCCAGATTTTCCTCCAACTGCCTCGAGTTATTTTGCAGCTGAAACAACGCCTCCTGACTCTCGAGCCGCTTGACAAGGAGATTATGTGTTCTACGACGAATACCATTGATTTCGTATTCTTCGTTTATATCATCAAAGCTCTTCTCCTTGACTTGGTGCTCATAGTCTGCCTCGGTCATTTCCCGGAGAGGCTTCTTCACTTTCGGAATCAACTTCTCAGTCCTCAGCACTCTCCTGTCCAAGTCGTACTTGGTGCGCTTCACCGGGGCAGCTATCTCCTCGGCTCTTCTCCGTTTGACGCCCTGGAGGAAAGAGGCGGAACACCCCCGCGGCCTTTGCTCGCCGTAGGCCGATCATCTGCGATCTGCAGCTGTTCTCCCATGAAGTCAAGGTCTTCCAAAATTGGGTCTTGCTGCGGCATTTTTCCTGCAAACAGCGAAGCGAGAGGTATTCCAGAAGCCGTGGTCGCTTTTAAGGGCGACCGGGTCCTAGGGGAAGCGAGCGGCTGAGTGGAAGGCGTAGGCGGGGTTTTGAACAATGGAGGTGAGCGGCGCGGCGATGTATGCGTAGCTTCGGCACTGGCCGCAGGCGAGGGTTCCAGGGTTTGGCTGAGGGACTGGAAAGCGTTCGGGTCTTGGGCGAACTGGTCGAAGGAATGGGGGTTGTGCGAGGGTTGGGTGGTCTGAGATGAAGAGGATGGGACTATGGCTTGCCCTGATAAAATGGGGGACGGCGTTATGGCAGGGCCGACTGGGATTTGGGGAAGCGGGGAAGTGGACGTACCCGCGGGCTCCGCCTAAGCCGCTGCTTGAAGGACATCTGCAGCCCAAGTTTCTGCTTCTGTTTCAGGGCTGTCCAGCGAGACGATTTCCGGCGCGGCTGTCCCTGTCCGTGCTGTGGCCGTTTGCTGTGCAGGCTCCCTAGGCCGCTTGGCCTTTTCGCTCCTCTTCCTTTTCTTTTCTTCTGGCGCTGCAGCTTGCTCAAAGGAGGGAGAGGAGGTTGGGGCGGCAGGCTGCGATGTGCCCACGGTAAACTTGTACCGGGGTCTAGACGGGAGGATGTTTGCCGCGGCCGCTCCACTAGCTGGCTGTTCTGGCGCTTTTTCCACTTGGGGGGCCACCTCTGGAGTTGACTTTTCTGGCCCTTGCGCCCTTTCGGGTAATGCTTCAGGAGCTGGAGGCAACATTGGGCCCACTTGGCTGCTCGTTGGCGTTGCGCTGGAAGTTCCGGGAGTAGACAATTGCTGGGACGGGGACCTCCTTGTATACCTTTTCCTAGCGCCTCGGGGAACGCAATCTCGAAATGCGAAAGGCCGCCACGTGTCGCCGTATTGATCATATAGGGCCGAAAACTCATCATCAACGGCCAGCGTTTTCCGGTTGGATTTATCGTGCCGCGTGCGGCATCTCATCTTCCAAAGATTCAATGATTTTGTCCTTTTGCCAGTTGAGGGGCGCCACCTTGGAGAGGAATTTCTTGAAGCCCGCCGAATCTAACCGGTGATCCGGGTTTCGCACTGGATCATACGTCACCTCTTCGCAGTAAAAATCATGCCATGGAGGCCATGATTGCATCTGCTCAATGTGCCATTCCAGGTCCGCACCCGTTCTGTTGCACCTTTCCTGTATGATCTCTGCTCGGGGGCAGATGTGCGCAAATTTACCTCTGACCCCAATCGGGTCATACTTCCAGCGCTGAGGAAGCTGTATCAGGCCCATGTCGATGAGTTCTTGCTCGAGGTAGACATGCTGTCCAATCTCGCGTACTTGAATGTTCGCCCAGCAAATAGGATACTGAAAAATATGGCCTTTCTTTTTTCCCTGGCCGAACTCTTCCTCAACATAGTCCATCTGTCGTGAAATCTCCATCCCGAACTGGTGGTCAGTGCAGAAGTAGGGCAGCAGGAACGGCTTCCCTTTGAATCCGTAGATTCTGACCACAATTCCCTGTGTCAACCGGAAGGTGTCCCCGTGCTTGTACTTCCTCAGATAGCTCGTCATGGCCTCTGGTGGGCGGGATCCCTCACCGTTGAACAACGCCAGGACCATACCCAGAAATTTAAAGTTGAACTCATAGTACGACCCTTTCCTGTACAGGGCCTCGGTCCATTCGTACACAGGCAACGGCTCTCCTTTTTCGTTTACCTTCTTCAAGTCAGGAACTCTGATCCGGTAGTGCGTGTGGTACAGGCACAGCCATGTGAGGAACGAGCAGAGTCGGAACTCTGTTGTCTGCTTCTACTACAACCTGACCAGGTTGGAATGTATGGCGTATGCCAGCCAATCTGCCCAGTCGAAGAAAATAGGGCGCTTTCCACTCCTTTGCGCCGTGGAGTCGTAAAACTCCCCGTGTAGGATGCATTCTGCCAGCGCCAGCTGGTACGGGCGTACCACTCTGTCGGAATCGCAGCCGAGTACCCATGCCAGGATGATGTATATATATTTGTTTTCGAATCTGTCCAGGGGTATTGGGCCTGTGGGCCATTGTCCGGCTGGAAGCGGAGTCTTCAGCTCTGAGTCGAGGAATTCTCTCATCCGCTTGGTCTGGGTGAATCTGCCCGTCTGTTCGTCCAGGTTGATCCTCCTGACAATTGCGCTAGGGTCGTATTGGAGCCCCGGGGCGAAAGCTGGCTGGACGCTCTCCCTGAAGAGTGTGAACAAGACTCTTCCCTTGTTGTCGCAGACTTGCCGGGCAGCTGGCTTGTAATATGCCGCAATGGATTCAATCAGCTCCGGGCATTGGTGGACAGGAGGGCACAAGAACCAGTACAGGTTCGATTTATATGCAGCCCCGACATGGTGTGAGGGCGAAACTTTGTCAGCCCACTTTGCTATGTTCGGCCGCAACTTGGTGAGGCTGATAGAGAACGAGCCGTCTCTATACCCGGCCAGGTGATTAATGGGCGGCGGTGGAGCTTGCCCTCGACTTCTCTTCGCCCGGGTTTTCCTTTTTTGCTCTTGCGGCGCTTCGCTCTCATGAGCGCTGGACTCTGTCTGTTCTTCAGCTTCGCGCTCTTCGTCGCTAGATTGCGCCGGCATTGGCGCTTTCCCCTTGTCCATTTCTTCTTTTTTCTGTTCGAAGTGGCAGAGACAGGGATTCTGGCTACTGATTGCTTAATTCTGGACCTTGCAGCTCAGAGTTAGCTCGACAATTTGGATGTTCTGAGTATGCCAGAGCCTCCTTTTCTAGGCAAAGGAAACAACATTAATGGCGCAGGAGGAGAGGTTAAGGTGATTTGCCTGAAGTTGGTAGAAGCGTTATGATTCTTTGGCGGCTGTGCGTGGGTTTATCCTTGGAAAGCGTACCCTGGTTGTGGTTGGTCCTAATGCGCCTTGCTTTCTTAATGACATCCTTTTTGAAAGTCGCGCAATCATTTTTTAGAATTTTTTCAGACCTCGTGCTAATGACGTCATAGCCGCCGCCTGGGCACACGCTTCGAGGGAGAACTTTGGGCCCAGGGTTTTAAGGAGGGACGCAACCCAACTTCGCACTATGCCAAACTGCGCTGTCTGGGCCCGCACTTAGAAACATTTTATCATTTTTCCTTGTTTCCCGCGACAGGTCACCCAAGGTGCGCCCGAAATTGAGGGCGCACTCGGACTTCGCCCAGAAACCGTGCGCACTCCGACTTCGCCCAGATTTGCTGGCGCAGTCAGACTTCGCCCAGAAAAATTGCGCAGTCTGATTTGGACACTTAGCCGATTTTTGCTTCATGCTTCCCGACTGCGCTCCCAAGACGGTGCGCAGCCCGACTTCGCTGCGAAGTCGGGTTGCGCACCCAGCACTTAGTCAAATTTTGGGCTTTTTTGTCAGCTGCTTTCTTTCAAACTCCCGATGTCGCACTGTTCCGGGAGCGATGCCCGACTTCGCTGCGAAGTCGGGGTTTGCTCTAAGCTCCACTTAGGCTCTTGGAAACTAAAAGCTGAAATGCTGAAATAAATATATACAATCTGATAAAAAATGCAGAAAAGAAATATATACAAGGAAGGACCCATTGGGTGCCTTCAGCGGTGGTAAATCTTCAGGTGGAACCCGTTGACGGGAATGGGGAGAAGCTGTCCCTCCATGTCCCGGAGCACGAATGCATTAAATTGGTTCACCCGAGCTATCTGATAGGGACCTTCCCAGAGGGCGTCAAATTTACCATGATTGCCCGGCTTTGCCTTCAGTGAGTCCCACTTCAGCACTAGGTCCCCGATTTTGAAAACTCGGGCGGTGGTGCCTTTCGCAAACCAGCCTTGGGTCGCTTCAGCATGCTTAGTAAAGGCCTGGTATGCTTTTTCTCTTTCTTCTTCTAACTGCAGCAGCTGGCACAATCTGGCGTCCACCGGATCCCCGTTGCCTCTTTCTTCATCCAAAATCCAGAGCGTGGGTATCTCTATGTGGGTAGGCGGAACCGCCTCCTTGCCGTACACGAGCGCGTAGGGGGATGTCTTGATAGACTTCTTGAATGATATGCGATCCGCCCACAACGCCCGATTCAGGAGTAGGTGCCATGTCCTCTTGTTTCTCTCTACTGTCCTTCTGACAATTTTCAGTAGATTCTTGTTGGTGGACTCGGCTAGGCCATTCCCCTGCGGGTAGTAGTTAGAAGACATCTTGTGATAGATGCCGTATTTGCTCGGTGTACTCCGTGAGTACAGCGCCTGCGAACCCCGGACCATTGTCTGTCACTATTGACTCCGGGACCCCGAAACGGGTGATGAGGCTCTCGAGGAACCCGATGACCGTTTCCTGGTCCGCATTCTTAGTGGGGATCGCCTCTGCCCACCGGGTGAAGTAATCGGTGGCGGTAAGGATAAACTTGTGCCCCGCTGCAGAGTTAGGCGTGATGACCCCAATGAAGTCTAGACCCCACTGCTGAAACGGAGTCTCAGCTTGAATTGGCTGGAGGGGCAGGGGTGCTTTTCTGTTTCTGCCAGCAAACCTCTGGCATTTATCACATTTGACACAGACCGCATGTGCGTCTGTGAAGAGAGTGGGCCAATAGTACCCAACTCTGATGATTTTCAAGGCCGTAGGCCTTCCGTAATGATGTCCCCAGGCATCCCGGAGTGAAACTCTCCGAGGACCCTGGGTTTGTCAGTATCTCTGACGCATCGCAACAGGATGCCGTCAATGTTTTTGAAATAAAGCCCCTCGGGGCGAAGAACGTATTTCAAGGCGTTTAGCCGAAACCTCCTTCTTTGTGAGGCATTGAGGTGATCTGGGCATCTTCCGGTGCTGAAATACTGCACCAGGTCATTTGTCCAATCACTTTCCTCTGATAAGGAGTTGGCTAGGTTGGTGGTTGCTATCGGATCTTCCCACTTGCAGGCGGAGACTTCAGCTGCAGCGCTTCGGGCCAGCTCTTGGCACAAGGCTCGGCCTCTGATCAGCTTTGTTGGCCGTACCTCGATGTCAAACTCTCTGGATTTTGGCAATCCATCCCGCCCTCTTGTGGCCAGGCTCTCCTTGTATGATGAAGTTCCCGACGTCCGGATGTATCACGAAGACCGTTATCCGGCTCTGGGAGACGAAGTGCCTGAACTTTCGGAGGGATTTCATGACTGCGTGAACCTGCCGCTCAATAAAATTGTACTTCTCTTCATGCGGCTGGATTACCCGGCTTAAGAACGCTATGGGGCGCTCTTCGCCATCGTCTCCCTTCTGTGTCAGGACTGCGGCGTAACTCTCGGGTTCTCCCACCGCGTACAAGATGAAGTCCTTGGAATAATCCGGGTTTATCAACACCGGAGCTTGTGCAATTCTGGCCTTGATCTCCTCAAAGGCCCCGCCTTCTTTCGTCAACCCATAAGAATTCGGCATTCTTTTTCAACAGCTTCGGCCATGGGCTTAATCACTTGTGCGAAGTCCGGTATGAACTTCCTCACGAAGTTGATTTGGCCGAAGAAGGACCGTAGCCCCTTCTTGTCGATCGGGATGGGCAAGCGGAGGAGGGCTTCGCTCCGTCAGATCCACCGCAAGGCCTTTCTCGGAGATGACATGCCCCAACAGCTTACCTTCTTTTACCGCGAAGACAGATTTCTTCGGGTTAATGGAAATGCCGAATTCACGACATCTCTCAAATATCTGCCGCAGGTGGGAAGCATGGTCCTCTCTCCTGTGAGAGAATACAGTCATGTCATCCAAGTAGATGACAATGATCTTGTTAAGCAGCTCTCGGAAGGCCAGGTCCATGGCTCTCTGAAATGTAGCGCCGACATTAGACAAACCGAAGGGCATGCGCTGATAAGCGAACGTTCCCCATTTGGTGGTGAACGCTGTCTTATGCTGGTCTTCGTCTTTCACCCATATCTGGTTGTACCCAGAGAATCCGTCTAAGAGGGAGAATCTCTGCGCTCCAGCAACTATGTGGAGGATCTGATCGATTTGGGGAAGCGGGTAATGGTCCTTCAACGAGGCCTGATTCAGATTTCTGAAATCCACGCAGAGACGGATGTCTCCGTTCTTCTTCCTCACAGGAACCAGATTCGCAACCCAAGATGAATGCTTGATGGGGTAGATGATCTTGGCTTCCAAGCATTTTCGGGAGCTCGGCTTTCATCATGGCTTCAATCTTCGGGTTTACGACCCTCCGCTTCGCCGAAAAGGTTTCGCATCATCTTCTAGCTCTATGGTATGCTCGGATCATCCGTCTGTCATACCCCTTCAAGTCCCGGTAGCACCAGAGCTACAATATCCGGGAACTCTCTCGCATAATGATCTGATCTGCCCGAGTTCCTCTTCGATGCAGATCCGTCCCGACCTTGATTGTTTTTCCAGGTTCAAGCTCCCAGTCGACGTATCGCTTGGGGTCTACTTTGATCCTGTGGGATATTGCTCTATCGTTCTGATCAAAGAGACTCTCTAATGTAATCAGTCCTTTTGGGACATGATTATTCTTCAATTGTATCAACCCCTCGTATTGCTCGTCATCGTGGTCTCTACCTTCGATTGTACATGCTTCGGTAACCAAAAAAGTGACGATTTCCTCGTCACGACCAAACACCCGCCGTGGGTGTCCTTATCGTGCATAGAAGGCTCGTAGATGGTACGAACCGCTTTGGCTTCCGGACGAGTGTCATCACCGGAACGTACCTGGCTCCAACGTACGCCAGAATGTCAGCGTGCTTGTTCTTCTCACGTGATATGGCTTTGACATTCAACGAGTCGAATGACTCCATCAGTCCCGTACACGATTACGATACGCCTTGAGGTAATGCTTCTTGGAGGCGCACTTATTCGTAATCTGGTTGCACACCAGCTCTGAGTCGCCAAAGATCCGCAGATGTTTTATCCCTAGCCTCTCCGCTTTTCTCAAACCCAAGCACAGGGCTTCATACTCCGCCGCGTTGTTAGTACAGCTCCAAGCCACTCTGTAGGTGTAGTCCTTCTGGATCCCGGACGGGGAAACCAAGAGTACGCCTGCGCCGGCGCCATTTTTGCATCGGGCGCCATCAAAGAAAAGCTTCCATAGCTTTTCTCGGTGCAGGTCCTACCTCTTTCTTGGCTGACCGGTCAAGTCTCTCAGCCGAGTGACGGTGTAGCAGCCTTGCTCAGTCTCGATCATGGCATTGAAGTCCAGCAAGGAGAACTCATCCTCTACTTGCAACAGCTCAAGAGCTTGCTCGGTCATGTCTACCACCACCAGTTCTTCCGTCGTCAGCTGAACCATGCAGTCCTATGACTCTTCTCCGGGTATCTTCTCTACTAGAAATGTGGAAGGCTTTTCGTTGTAGATCTTCAGTCTCCTTCCTTTGAAGGGCACTTCCATATGTGAGTAATCCAGAGACAGATACCCACCCAGCTTCGCAGTGAACTCCCTGGAGAGACACATGCCGAAGTAAGGTTCCAAGTCGACAACCACGACCTCTTGAATGACCACTATGTCAAGAGCTTTGTGCAGCCGGATCGGGATATCTTTGATAACACCAACTGTCTTGACAGGGGTGTCGTCTAGCTGCTGCACACCTTGGCTGCTCCTTGTATACTCCATTCCGATCTCGTCGCAGACGGCTCTCGGCATAACAGTCGTGGAGGCACCATAATCCACCATACAGTTGTGTACTATATACCCTTGCATCCGCAATGACAGATAGAAGGGAGGTGGTCTGTTCTTTCCAATGGCGGAGACTGTCAGTGGGTTGAACCAAAACAAGCAGTCGCGTCCGCTTGCCATGTTTTATGCTCTTCAAAGATTCCCGCAGAGATCAACTTGACCTGGGAGCAGAAGAGCATCATACATACTTATCCTTGTGGGAGTCCTCTTTAGCTCATCCACTATGTTGTAGCCTCGAAGTGCTAGCTCCCTCCGTTTCTTTCGCAGGCTCATACTTGGTCCGGTATTGCCGCGTGGCTTCGACTCTCTGTCTCTTTGTCGAGACGGATATCTCGGCTTCTCCCCGAGCTTGTTCTTTTGTTTCAGCTAGAGACGGAGCTGCGGGAGCTTTCGCCGCGGGAGGCTTGAGCGCAGGAAATTTTTCTTTGGCTGCGGGATGCCATAGCCTTTTGTCCGGTGGTAGCCCAAGCAGGTTGCGCCTTTTCTCTTCTGGCGTATACCTTCAATGGCTTTGCTTGGGCCGCAGCAGCTTCAACAAGCTTTCTGTCCTCCTTGGCGGGGAGCAATGCCGGATCTTCTTCTGGGACGGCAAAGTTGCCTTCATCGTCCAGGATCATGTAAAGTTCATCCTCTCTATGGCGCTGCCCGCCAGGGTCTGGAGGTAATGCTGATGCAGCGTGCAATCTTCTTCTGAATGCGGGTCGTTGCACGTGGAGCACCAGTTAACCTGGTCGGAAGTGCCAGGTTGATCCTCAATGGCCGCATTTCTTGCAGGGGGGTGCCTTTGAACTTGCCGTTCTGCGGCTTGATCTTTTGTCAGTGTCGGAGGAGGATATGGCCTCCTTGGAACAAACTCCATCTGGGCCTGTTTCTTCTTCAGTATAGTCATGTCATTTGACATGGTATGGTATCCAGATGCCAGAGCCCGTACCTCTTGGAGGATTTTGTTCTGAATATCATTGTCTGCAGGTGGCAACTGAGCTGGCGGAGGTAATGCAGCCAATGGCGGGGGTGCAGAATATTGCGCGTACTGAGGGGGAGCTAGGAGTGCGGGATACTGCGGAGGAGGAGGCGGCGGGTTAGGATAATGAATTTGTGGCGGGCCGTAAGGGTTTACGACTGGCGCCGGATTCCATGGCTGCTGGGGGTGCTGACTTGAAGATGACGGCATCACACCAGAGGCCGATGGGTACTGGGACTGAGGAAAGTCAGGGTAAATGGGTGGCTGTACCCTATGCGGGAGCCTGCCTATGGAGATTATATCCATTTCGGCTTGTTGGGCAGCTTCGTACAGGCAGGGAATGAATCGACTCGGGCTATCTTCAGCAAGAGGCGGATGTCGGAGTTGAATGACCTCAAGTAGTAGTGCGCAGCTCGACCCGTCGAAGGTCGCAGTTCGCGAGGTACTCGTTTCCAAGACCTCGCAAACCTTATGTTGAAGTCCGACACCTCCTCTTGGGGGTGTCGCTGGATGCTTTGGAACTGATGCAACAACGAAGAGGGATCAGCAGACTCGTTGCATCCTTTTACAAGCCTGCCAGCCAGCTGGCGCCACCCCGTGATAGATCCCTCTGGCAGAGATCTCCACCAGTAGAGAAGTTTTCCCCTTAGGGAAAGAGCCAGTAGGCGGGTCTTGACACTCTCGTCTGTGATGGAATGTAGCGCAGCCAAGGCCGGAATGTCCTGGATGTGCTCGTACGCCGTTTTGCCGTAGCCATCGTAAGTAGGGATGGACTTTAGGGCAGCGGGGGGCACAACTTGTTGTCCGACTAGGGCCAAGGGCCCCGTGGAGTCTACCGTCGGGAAGAGATCGTCATCATTCTGCTGAGCAGCCATTTCTTCCTCTCCTCCGGTAGTGTACTCGGTATCGGTACCGTCCGAGGATGTAGATTGCTCTTCAGCCTCGGCCTCTTCGATTTCGGGCTCGGATTCGTCTATGCGAGCTTGGTGGTCAGCCAGCCTGACGCGCTCTCCTGGAGCGGCAATGTCAATTTCGTAAAGATCAGGCTGGTTTCCCGGATTCCTTGCTCTCCACCTTCTTGTATGCATGAAGGCGCTCGGACCGGTCTTCACGGACTAGGAGAATATTCGAGTACTTGCGAGTCGCCAGTGTTCCGATTCTAACAAGGAATGAAGCGAACACCAGTGCTTCGATTCTGTTTTGGGGTGGGAAACTTCCATGTCCCACCGGGCGTGCCAGAGAAACTGTTGGTTACGAATCTGCCATTAGGAAAGGATTTGGTTAAATGCGCCCCGCATTCGCCCACCAGATTGAAAGGCCGGAAGGAAGGAATGCCTTCCGTGCCAATCTCCGGAGAAGGCCGGCTTCCTATGGGTTTTCTCAATTGTTTTAGCTAAGAGTACAGGAAAGAGATAAAAATGCGGAAAGAGATTCAAATGTGATTTGAGTTGGGTGGGGGGAATAAGCAGGACGACAACGATCAATCACCACTACTAACAAACAATTAAATACGTAACACACCATAGAAACTACAAGCTGTCATACATCCTATGTATCCTCTATCTATGCATTCCGAGGAATACTTAATCATCAAATACTGGAATCCGTAGTTCAAAGATAACAAATAAGCAATGAAATAAGCAACATGAGGCAGAAATGACAAGTAAAGGCAGCATAAAGAATGATAACAAAAAAATAGAGCCAAGTGTGTGTCTTGCATTCGGAAGCAAACGTATAGCTACAATGGTTCCCTAGCAGGATATCCCCCTTCCACCCTTTACAATGAAGTAGTGCGGCTATTTATAGCGCAATTCCCCCCCATTACAATCTTGGGCACAAAATCCCAGACCCGACAATAGCTGACAAAAGCTGACAAAAGCGGCCAAAGAGCCGCTGATGTTGACTCCTGCAGACAGGGACTGTACTGGCAGCAAGGTTCACCTGAAGACTGGGCAGCTACGTGGCAGTGCGGTTGATGAGACTTCGCGTCAGCATGAATGCGGGTAGCTGCGGTAGATAGAACTTTGCGTCAGCATGAATGAGGGCAGCTGGTGGAGGTGATTTGGGCCATGCTTGTCCTTTTTCCCATCACATATCGGCTTGGATCCCGAGGCTGGACACTTGTCAACTTCTGACGGGGGTGCATCTGCCTTGGAAGACAGCTTCTCTCTTGTGTCCTACTTCGCCTGGAAACGGAGCGCAACTGGGTAGCGCAAGCGGGGAACAACGCAGTTGGGGAGGCCTCCGTGCCTTAGTCCTGTTTTTGGGCTGCTTGATGGAAGTCGGGTTGCGCACTCCAGCACTTAGTCAATTCTGCTACTGCTCAAACTGCGCTCAAGAAGGGGAGCGCACTCAGGCACTTAGTTGATTTCTGGAGACACTACTCCCAACTGCGCACAGGACGGGGAGCGCACCCCGACTTCGCAGCAGGACGGGGAGCGCAACCCGACTTCGCAGCAGGACGGGGAGCGCACCCCGACTTCGCTGCGAAGTCGGGTTGCGCTCCCATACTTAGCCAAATTCTGCTCATTTTCAGTCTGCTTCCGCACTTCGCATTCCCTAGTGCGCTCGAACTTAAGGGCGCACCCCGACTTCGCTGCGAAGTCGGGTTGCGCTCCTAGACTTAGAATTTTTCAGGGAGTGTTTGCTCTGTTTTGGCCGAAGAAAGAATGAGGGGAAAAGGGAGGAATGCAACTGATACAAGGGGAGAAAGGGAACAATGGAGAAAGGGAAAGGAGATGGAGGGAAGGGAGAGCAGCATACTTACAAAATTTTGAAAACATGGCACCCCGTGCAAAATGTGGCAACAGACACCATCAATGTTCACCTAACCTGTATTTTGAGGTAGACCTTCTGTCCCATCTGACAGGCTCAAATTCTGAAATTCGTGCGTGGTCTGGCCTCAGTTTGTGATTCGCTGAAGTGGAGGGGGTTGACCAAAGTCGCCTGATAAAAACAGCGACCTCGGGAATCGCTCCAGAATGGAGCGAACCCGGGACGCATTCTGCCTTAAAGAAATCATGCGATTCTGTCTTTTTCTGCTCATAGTCGCTGAATGGGGGAGGTGACAGCAATTGCTGGGAAATGGCAGCGACGACAGGAGTCGCTCGAAAAATGAGCGACCAGCGTCAACATGCACTTTCGTGCCTTAGAGCATTCTTGGAACCTCCTCGCCTGTGGTCGCTGAAAAACTGCAGCGATGCCGAGAATCGCTCCAAAATGGAGCGACCGGCGTCGATTTTTGAAATGTTGCACTAGCTGACGGTCGCTTGAAAACTGGGCGACGACGGCGATCACAGGCGGAGTTGAGCGACAACAGGAGTCGCTCCGAAATGGAGCGACAGACATCACCTCAACACTTGGAAAAAATTTTAGTTGCTTTCCATGCCGACCGCGGTTGCTGAAAAAGCGAGGAACCGACGTCGATCGCTGAAAAACCCAGCGACCGGCGTCGACGCTCCAACACTTAGGCATTTTTGACCCTTTTTCGCCTATTGACCGTGGTCGCTAGAAAACCGAGCGACCGACGTCAATCGCTCCAAAACTGAGCGACCGGCGTCGACGCTCCATGCCTTAGCTTTTTTCCTGATTTGCTCATTGCCAATGATCGTTTGGTGAAGTCGGCGACGACGAGGGTCGCTTCAAAATGGAGCGACCGCGGGAAACCTTTACGCTAAGAACAATTTTAGAATTTTTTTCCCACTCGCCTTGGTCTTTTTTGTTGTCGTCAGTCGTCGGAGGAACAGACAGAGCTGGGAATCGCTGGAAAGAGGGAGCGACTCCCGAAATCGCTCCAAAATGGAGTGACCAAGGGAGTGCCCTAGACTTAGAATATTTTAGACTTTTCCCAAACCTGCCAAATCTGCTTGAACATTTAGAAAATAAAACATAAAACTGGAAACATGAAATCTGCCTGGTTGAATCTGGAAAGGAGGAAGGAAGAATCTGGTGCGAACGTTGCAGCAACAATTTTTCAAATTTTTCAAAATTTCTACCCCTTAGCAAAATGTGGCAACATTCCTGGCGGCTCGCGAGGTATCGAGCTCGCCTCGATGCAAGGACCCATGCCTTTATCCTTTGGGCTCGAAGTCACCCCCGGTCCCTTCTTCCTGATGTGGCCCTTCTCTCTGCTGCTCTGCTTCTTGCTGCTCTTCTTCTTCAGCACTGTCCTCTTCGGGCTGAAGTGGAGGGGGTTGACCAAAGTCGCCTGATAAAAACAGCGACCCCGGGAGTCGCTCCAGATAGAGCGAACCCGAGACGCATTCTGCCTAAAAGAAATCATGCGATTCTGTCTTTTTCTGCTCACAGTCGCTGAATGGGGGGAGGCGACGACAATCGCTGGGAAATGGCAGCGACGACGGGAGTCGCTCAAAAAATGAGCGACCGGCGTCAACATGCACTTTTGTGCCTTAGAGCATTCTTGGAACCTCCTCACCCGTGGTGGCTGAAAAACTACAGCGATGCCGAGAATCACTCCAAAATGGAGCGACCAACGTCGATTTTTAAAATGTTGCACTAGCTGACAGTCGCTTGAAAACTGAGCAACGACAGCTATCGCAGGCGGAGTTGAGCGACGATGGGAGTCGCTCCGAAATGGAGCGCATCGTCGCCTCAACACTTAGAAAAATTTTGAGTTGCTTCCCATGCCGACCAAAATCCACCTTTTGAATGAGGTCGCTTGTATTGCAGGAACAATCCACCAATAAGGGCTTGTCAACCATGCATCATGTTGCTCCTACAATTTTGTGTTTTCCTCCTTAAGCATGACAAACTTAGAAATCATATTTTATATCATCATCACTATGGGGACAAAGAACACGAAGCCATCCTCATCAACAATAGCATCTCTTAGAAATGTCTTTAACTTTATTTGAAGATCAAAAAGCATATCATCTTCACTTCCTTCTTTAAGATAAAATCCTTGATTTGATGCGTCTTTCTTTTGAGCTTGAGCTTGAGCTTGCTTTCTCTTAACCTTTCCCATTTTTGTTAGGTAAAAAAAATGCCCTTTTCACTAAAAACTTGACTTTCCCAGCACAAGTTAAGGGTGTCAGTTACCACCTGTCATATACATCATAAGAAATTATTATATTTCTTTGACAAACATAGACAAATCTTCAAAAACACTTCTACTTGACACCAAACCATAATTTCAACAATAAACTCAAAAGATACAATATAACACTCACATGCCTCTTCTTGATGGCCTAATTTATGACACCAACTAACCCTTTACATGACACCATATTTCATTATACAACATTCTTAAACTAATCAAATCAGATTACAAGTCCTCATTGTGGAGGTTTAATCTTCACACACATCATAATGATCAGATCAACACATTTTACAACTCAATTTCTATAACCCTTATTCTCAAAACTTTGACCACTAACTTAACCTTTCACCAACCACAGTTTCATATTTATATTTATCCAAAAATAAGATTCACATTCACTAGACTCAAGACATATGGCCCCATGAACTTCCAAGTATCATTACCTTCCTCCTCTTTATTTTGCTTTTATTTTATTTTACTTTTTTATTTTTTTATTTTATTTTTTAAAACCTATCAAATAAGATCATGGCTTCTGATTGCATGTTGAGTTTTGTGCTTTAATATGTGCTACATTGTTTGAAAAAGTTCCTCCAGGTCCAAAATTGCAAGGGAACACCTTTCTTCACAGAATAAAGCTCATGCCAGACACATTTTACAAGGATGAACCCACGACATTAAATAGTGTGCAAGTCATGGATAAAGTAACGACCTGGAGGAGTCCAGGGCAAGGAACCAACATCGGGCGCTTTCATTCCCCTTGAAGTTCCTTTTATTGGAAACCCTCAATTTTCGCTGCTTCAAAATCCAAAACAGACCACCACACCCGAGTAGCAGAACTGCGAATGAGCCGTATATGAGAAGATGCACAAGGACACAAACATCATGTGCAAAATCAAAGTTGAAGCAATCTAAGTGAAGGCCATTGACAGCAAAGATTTCCTCAATGATGGGAAGACCTTCACAAGGTTTTTGGTGTCGGACTTCAATCACCTTCTGTAAACATTTGAAGGCTGCCAGGTCTATGCCCTCAAATATGAGAACAACCCCCTCTACACCATAGACGAAATCCTTGACCACAACTTGGCCATCTGCACATGGGACAGGCATGCAAACAACACCTATTACTATAACTTGGAACTGTGGGTGCCCCTCTCCAGAGCCGGTGACATCATTCGAGACTACTTGAAAAGAATAAGGAAAAAGGGATCTAGATCAGCGGAAAACTTGGTTGTTGAAAATAGTAAAACTCATAAACGACGTTGTCAACACATAATAGGGTTTATTTGCATACATTCTTTTGTGACTTAAGGGCCCAAAAACAAAAATGCTTCAATAAAAAATGCTTCAGCTCAGCCACCATCACACCCTTGGCTACAACTCACTTTATGGGCAAACTGAATATAGCACGGAACTTACATGGGTCATTTTAAGAGAGAGGGACAAGACAATTGACCAAGACATGATGATTCATATAATAGAAGTTCCAACTTGGAAGACTACATCCCATCAACATTTTACAGAGACTGAAATAGCACCAATATACAGCTCTAAGCCACACTATCTTCAGAAACCTAAAAGTCTTTCTTCACAAAGACGTTATCTTGGACTTAGGAATGTAAACAAGATCTCACCCTTTCTGAGCTGCACTAACATATTTTTAATACGTTTAAAAACAAGCGAAACAGAAAAGAAAACCTCAGGAGGCAAATGGCTGTGCCTCAAAACCTAAAATTCACTGTCCTGTGGTTGCTGAGACAAAAATTAGTCCTCTCATCTCCTCTGTGTAACAAAGACAAGTGTAGATGCTGCTATGCACAAGGAGGTATATATACAATGCTTAAGACAGAATTAAAGGAAAAACGTCACAGGCCAGAAACCAATCTCCCACACCCAGAATGACAGCACTCTTACACAGACCCATCTACAACATTAAAGAAAATCTATGAGAGAAACATCTGAACATACTCATGCACAATATTGAACATTCTCGTACCTAAAATAAACAATCTCCCACATCCTTTCTCCTACGACTATGACACCAGATGTTGGAAGACAGAACTACTTGCAAATTTAATTGCAAAGACATGCATATATCAGATTCCATGACCAGTCTTCTGGATAGTTCCATGGCACTGTTACAACTACCTTCTCACCAACTTGGTCGGTGCATTAACTCACCAATAAAAGTTAAAACAGTGTCATCTTCAAAATTAATTTATTTCTAACAGCCTTAAATTTTTTATTTTTAATATTATAATATTCAGTTTTTTAAGCTAGACATTCCATTTAATTTAATTTTAAAAGTTAACTAATTTTTATCTCATTTAATTAATAAATTCTGTTAATTTAATATTAATGAATTCAATTTAATTTAAGTATTTAGTCTTGACTTCACTTTAATTTAAATATTTAGGTTTTAATTTAATTTAAATTAATTAGACATATGAAGGCCGACCATTCACTATATATCTTTACACCTGAGTAATTCTGAGATATAAAATATTATAAAAACAAGCCCTTCTCTAGCATGATTTTCCACAGCTATCTCAGTTCCAGAGGATGGGACACGAATGGTGTCTTGAGACCTTTAAAAAATAAAATAAAATAAAAAACAAAAATCCCTCATACACAATGTATTGCAAACTCTCATAAAAATTTGATACCTCATGCAAATCTGAGAACACCCATAAATTTGTTTGTATCCTAGACAATGTTTTTGCTCATGACAGAATGTGTTTAAACTTAAAGAATCTAAATCCATTAATAAGGTGATCCTGAGGGTTATTACAATCCCTTGTCAAACATAATCAATAATGGATAGAACATGATTCCACCATTGCCAAATTTGAGACACTTCACATTACTAACCTGTTCCCTTAGCTGATAGGCTCTGTCAGTGGCAAAAACAATCCCCTTTGATGACAGATCAAAGTCCAAATATGTGTCTACCTGAAGAACGAAAATACTAAGATCTCATCCATACATAGGATTATAACTCGAATAGAAATCAGAGTACAACCAAGATTATTATACCTCTGAGCTATGGTTAAGCATGTCTGCCCATGGAACTAAAGCAATTCGATTGTCCATTGATGGTAAACGAACCTGCATGACCACAAACATAAAGATCTTATGCACTTAAAGAGTTAATTGATTTATTTATAAATTGAATCTTTTGTTAGAATCTTGTTAGAACCATACAAAATTTATACGAAAACTATGTCACATCCTGTACACAACCTTGATCTTGTGTACTTCATTGCAAACAAACTAACAATAGGTATGGATGGACAACCTCAACAATCAACTGCCAGTCTTCTAAAACTTCTTAGCATGGCATAAACTAGTACCACATTGACAAACTCATAATGAACAGGTCTGTCATCAAAGGCAACTTCTTTGCTATCCATGAGTAAGTTATCAATTGAAGCCAAACCTACAAATCTCCCCAAACAAGAGAACAATTGCAAAAGGTCTAGGAATTACACATGAGAGAAACAAATAAAATGGATCAGGAAGACAACATTACAAAGTGATAAAGATCAAAGGAAATTGTGGAAATAACAACCCAGAAGAAGAAAAAGGCGAAGATATGGTGAATGCAGAAAGGCAACCAACTGCAACCAAATATTGTAATGCCTCAACGTGCAATGCAAAGATTTATACCAGACATGATAATGTTTATGAAACCTACATAAAATTTTGATGGATCAAAATCAGTGTCAGAAGAATTAGAGATGACATATAGGTATTGCCACATGACACCACTCACCCAGCGCTCAAACTAGGAAGGCAGATCCTAATATAGTTAGAGGTTTGTACGCCCCCTTGCAAAATATGTATGTCAAAAACAGGCATTATGTTAACAACTTGATGGAACAGATGATAGATGAAATAACTAAACGCAGACAAATCCACCACCCAAGGTGGCAACAATGTCAAAACTCCAAGCTTGACATCATCACCACCTATTGAGCAAATGACTTGTAATAGTAATGAGTTACAACCTGAGTCACAAGACAACATCAGGGAGGTCAAGGAACTTATATAAGGATAAGTCAAATCAGTTCCACTACTTGCATTGAATTCAATGGCTTTGTGTATATGGTTGAAACGGGTCATCTTCCATAGAGAAGGCTCACATTCAAGTCTCAGTGACCATAGAGGCCCAATGTGTGTGAGTGGTGAGTGCTTGATCCCCCAAGTGATTTTTCCTGGTCTCCCTATAGGCTAGAATTCATGGAACCCACTTTTAACATAAAAAAATAAAATATGTTGAAACCAAGCCAAGGGCTCTTTCCCCAACAGCCTGAGAGAAATTGAGCAATGGTTATCAGAATAGAGCAAAGAACAAGTGTTGCAGTTGTTCAAAGAGGAAGTAGGCAAGGCATTTCATGCTCAAGAGGAAGATTGACCTCTATAATAATATGGTAGCATAATTCTTGTGAGAATAAAACTAATGTTTCTTTTCTTTGAAGCATTTTCTGTAGGTGGCATCCTCCTAGGATCCAGTCTGGCTCTCTTGGCCAGACCACACTTCTCTCAATATCATCAAACACTTGCATTGGCCTTTTCACAATGCTTGCCAACAATGTTGAACCCTCAGCCATATGCATAGATAAATGACAACAAAAGTTCCATTCCTGGTATCCACTAGCATTAGCTGCCTTCCTTGACAGTGGGTCTCTTTGATGGCTACCATGCCTCAACTGTACCATATTTGTGATGTGCTTGTTTGACATTAATACATTATACCATATATTACAAACAGTGACATGGTTCACCCCCTTCAGGTTGGATTTTGTAATTTAATAATTTTGATTTCAAACAATTCATATGAAATCAAAATTACTAAATTACAAAATCCATTCCTGGTATCCACTAACACTAGCTGCCTTCCTTGACAATGGGTCTCTTTGATGGCTCCCATACCTCAGCTGTACCATATTTGTGATGTACTTGTTCTACATTTTACCATATATTACAAACAATTGCATGGTTCACCCCTTCGGTTTGGATTTTGACAGCGGGTCTCTTTGATGTCTACCATAACTCAGCTGTACCATATTTGTGATGTACTTGTTCCACATTAGACCATATAGTACAATGTTAGGACCCCATCCTAACCTTACTATGTAATGATCCCCATTCCTAACATGGGGACCCCGTCTTAATGATATTATATAATGTTTTGTAATGTGTATGTGGCACATGAGGCACCTAGGAAAGTGAGGCCACTGAATGTAACTTCTTGTTTGGTAGAAGATTCTAAGCTTAGGTGGCCACTTGCATTTGAAGCCGACCCTTGAGCATTATAGTTAGGGTTATGAAGAGTCTTTAAGAAGGCAAGGGGGCATAGATGAAGCATCTCCTATTTTTTTGTATTGAAGCTTTGCTTTTAAGGAGGTTGCCCCCTCGAAGAGGCCTGCGATTCTGTAATGTGTTCTTGCTTTCTGCAATATAATATATTGCATTTCCATTTCATCTTCCAATATTGTTAATTTCACGCTAATTTTCTATTATTATTGCAATCTTCCTGTGGGTTTTAGTGTTTTAAGCTAAGAGTGCAAGGAAAGAGATACACATGCGGAAAGAGAATCCAAATGTGATTTGAGTTGGGCGGGGGGAATAAGCAGCACGGCAACGATCAATCACCACTACTAACAACATTCCTATACATAACACATATTGAAACTACAGCTATCATGCATCCTATGTATCCTCTATCTATGCATTCCAGGAATACTTAATCATCAAATACTGGAGTCCAGAGTTCAGTACAACAGTAAGCAATGAAATAAGAAACATGAGGCAGAAATGACAAGGAGAGGCAGCATACAAAATGAAGACATAAGCAGAGCCAAGTATGTATCTTGTATTTAGAAGCAAACGCACAACTACAATGGTTCCCTAGCAGTATATTCCCCTTCCACCCTTTACAATGAAATGATCCGGCTATTTATAGCCCAAGTTCCCCACGATTACATTCATGGAAACAAAGTCCCAGACAAGACAATAGCTGACACAAGCGGCTGAATAACGGCTGATGCTGACTCCTGTCGGCGAGGACTGTACCTGCAGCAAGGTCTCCCTGAAAGTTGTACAATTACATGGCAGTGCATGTGGTCAAACCTCTGGTCAGCAGGAATGCGGGTAGCTGCGGTAGATGAAACTTCTCATCAGCTTAAATAGGGGCAGCTGGCGCAGGCAGTGCAATCCATGCTTGTCCTTTATCCTGTCACATCTCGGCTCGGATCCCGAGGCTGGACACTTGTCGAATTCTGATGAGTGACACCTGTCTGCCTTGAAAGGGCAGTTTATCCAACTTCGCCCGGGATCAGAGCACTGTCGGGTGGCGCAGGTGGGAAACAGCGCAGTTGGGGAGGGCCTCCATGCCTTAGCCAAATTCTGGCTTGCTTGATGAATCTTGCCCAACTGCGCACCGGTCAAAGGGCGCACCCCGACTTCGCTGCGAAGTCGGGTTGCGCACCGGTACTTGGCTGATTTTCCCGTTGTTCGAACTGCGCACCAAAAGGGAGAGCGCACCCCGACTTCGCTGCGAAGTCGGGTTGCGCCCCAACACTTAGCTGATTTTCTGCACATTGCTTTCCCAAGTGCGCCCAGGAAGACTGCGAAGTCGGGGTGCGCCCCAACACTTAGCTGATTTTCTGCACACTGCTTTCCCAAGTGCGCCCAGGAAGAAGGGCGCACCCCGACTTCGCTGTGAAGTCGGGTTGCACCCCCACACTTAGCCAAATTTTTCTCCGTTTCACCCTGCCTTCACACTTCGCATCCCCTACTGTGCTCAGACTTGAGGGCGCACCCCGACTTCGCTGCGAAGTCGGGTTGCGCCCTGACACTTAGAATTTTTCAGGGGACACTTGCTCAGTTTTGGGAACTTGACTGGGGGAAGTACAAGGGGAAAAAGGGAGGAATGAAACTGCAGGAGAGGGGAAAAGGAAATATGGAGAAAGGGAGAAAGAGGAGGAGGGAAGGAAGAGCAGCACACTTACAAAATTTTGAAAACATGGCACCCCATGCAAAATGTGGCAACATTCCTGGCGGCTCGCGGGGTGTCGAGCTCGCCTCGATGCAAAGAACCAAGCCTTCATCCATTGGGTGCAGAGGAACTTCCTTCCCCTGCTTTTCGCTGCTCTGACGGCTTCTCCCCGGGCAACCGTTCTTCTTCAGGATCACCTCCGAACCTGAAGGTTCTTCGCTGTCAGCTTCCCGCTCGCGGATGCGTTCATATGCAGCCTTGGCTTGGTCCCAGGCTACTGCTTGGAAGGGCCCTAGGTCGCTGACCTCTCTTAGTGCTACATGGAACGCAACAACTGCATGCAGGTCGATGGTGTTATATCTTTTTCCCAACTCCTTAAGGAAGGAGTTGATTTTGCAGTATTTTGACACCATCTGGGTGACCTGAGCTTCTTGGATTGGTTCTGCCTAGCTGTCAATCTCTGTTGTGTCTGCCTCAAAAGACAGCCAATTCTGCTTTACCTGCACAAGGGTCAGAAACTCGCCATCCTTGACATAGCTCGGGCACTCGTGTTCAGACAGAGTTTGAAAGGGGGTCAGGCAAATGCTCATTTCATGTTCTAATGCGTCCAGCATCTTCCTGGCAGTTCGAATCTTCTCTGTTTTATCAAAATAAATATGCAAGGTTACCCTTGCATCTGCCCACTCTGAGGCAAGTCGGGACATTGGGGGAAATTGGAGGCCTTTGCGCTCAAACTCCTCAAGTTTCATAGCCAGGTCCAGCCATTGCCTCGCCTGGTGTTCGGCCTCCTCTACCACAGGCTTTCCCTGGGCAGACACTTCTTCGATCCTGGATGCGAAATCTAGGACCGATATGGACTTAACAAGGTTGGGCTTGCAACCCTACAGCAGACCAGCCCGCATCTCCTTAACTCTGTTCTTTGAAAAGGCCGCCGTCTGTGATGTTTTCTCTTCAAGCTGTGACTGTGCCTGTTTCAACGAATCCTGGAGCTGAGAAACCTGCTCCAGCGCTGCCTTCTTCTCCTCTGACAGCTGCTCGGTTGTCTGTTTCTGTGCTGCGGCCTCCTGCTGCGAGGCGGCCAGCTGGGCTTTCAGTTCATCTATCTCCTGCTGTGCAGATCCCAACTGCGCGGTGGCCCTAGCCAGATCTTCCTCCAACTGCCTGGCACTATTCTGCAGTTGAAACAGCGCCTCCTAGGTCTCAAGCCGCTTGACAAGGAGATTATTGGTTCTGCGGCGAATGCCGTTGATTTCTTGCTCCTTGTTTATGTCGTCGAAACTCTTCTCCTTGACTTGGTGCTCATAGTCCGCCTCGATCATTTCCCGGAGAGGCTTCTTCACTTTTGGGATCAATTTCTCAGTTGTAAGCACTCTCCTGTCCAGGTCGTACCTGGTGTGTTTTACCGGGGCAGCTATCTCTTCGGCTCTCCTCCGTTTGACGCCTTGAAGGAAAGAGGCGAAACCTCCTGCGGCTCTTGCTGCCAGAGGCTGGTCATCTGCGGTCTGCATGAAGTCGAGTTCTTCCAGCATCTAATCCTGTTGCGGCATCTTTCCTACAAACAGCGAAGTAGGAGGGATTCCAGAAGGAGTGGCCGCTTTTAAGGGCGACCGGGTCCTAGGGGAGGCAGGCGGCTGAGTGGACGGTCTTGGCGGGGTTTTGAACAGCTGAGGTGAGGAGCGTGGCGATATATGTGCAGCTTCGACACTGGCCGCGAGCGAGGGTTCTAGGGTTTGGCTCAGGGACTGGAAGGCGTTAGGGTCCTGAGCTAACTGGTCGAAAGAATGGGGGCTGCTAGATGGCTGGACAGTTTGGGAAGAGGAAGACGCAGCTACGGCTTGCCCTGATGAAATGGGGGACGGCGTTATGGCAGGGCCGACTGGGACTTTGGGGAGCGGGGAAGTGGACGTACCTGCGGGCTCCGCCTGAGCCGCTGTTTGTGGGACGCTCGCAGTCTGAGTTTCTGCTCCCGCTTCGGGGCTGTCCAGCGAGACGATCTCCGACGCTGCTGTCTATGTCTACGCCGCGGCTGGTTGCTGCACAGGTTCTTTAGGCCGCTTGGCCTTCTCACTCTTCTTTTTCTTTTCTTCTGGCGCTGAGGCTGGTTCGCAGGAAGGAGATGAGATTGGGGCGGCAGGTAGTGATGTCCCCACGGTAAACTTGTACCGAGGTCTAGCTGGAAGGATGCCTGCCGCGACCGGTTTGCTAGCTGGTAGCGCAGGCGCCTTTTCTGCTTGAGGGGCCACCTCAGGGGTTAACCTTTCTGACCTTTGCGCCCTTTCTAAAGCAAACGAACCCCAAGAGGATTTGCAACTCATTTTGGCTAAACATAATGCAGTTTTCGCCAAACCGACGGGATTACGTCCACACCATTCTCATGATCATGCAATACAGTTGGTTCTAGGTAGCTTGCCACATAACATCAAACCTTATAAATACCACTATGTGCTAAAATCAGAAATTTAGAAGTTGGTCCAAGAGTTACTAAAAACAGGGGTTATTCAACGCAGTAAAAGTCCTTATTCGTCACCAGTACTGTTGGTCATAAAGAAAGATGGGTCATGGCGGTTGTGTATAGACTTCCGTGAGCTCAATAAGCTCACCATTAGGGACAAATTTTCTATTCCTGTCATCAATGAGTTGTTGGACGAGTTACATGGTGCAAATATTTTCTCCAAGTTGGATCTTCGCTCTGGGTATCATCAGATAAGGCTCAAGGAAGAAGACATTCCAAAAACAGCATTCAGAACTCATGAGGGCCATTATGAATTTTTAGTCATGCCTTTTGGCCTAACTAATGCCCCTTCAACATTCCAAAGCCTCATGAACAATGTCTTCCGCCCATTCCTCCGCAAGTTTATTTTGGTTTTCTTTGATGACATTCTCATCTACAGTTGCACTTGGACCAAGCACTCACAAAATTTGGATTAGACTTTGCAGTTATTGTGGGACCATCAATTATTTGTCAAATGATCCAAATGTTCCTATGGCTTGCAGGAGATCGAATACTTGGGACATATTGTTTCACAAGAGGGAGTTAAGGTTGACCCAAAGAAAATTGAAGCTATCCAAAATTGAAACTCTCAAGGCTCTTCGCGGATTTTTGGGTCTCATAGGCTATTATTGACGATTTGTACAAAATTATGGAAAAATAGTTGCCCCCCTAACAGCCATGTTGAAAAAGAATTCATTTATGTGGTCAGCCCCAACAGAAAGAGCTTTTGCAGATATTAAGGAGGTTAAACAGAAAGAGCTTTTGCAGATATTAAGGAGGTTAAACAGAAAGAGCTTTTGCAGATATTAAGGAGGTTAAACAGAAAGAGCTTTTGCAGATATTAAGGAGGTTATGATTTCGACCGCATTGTTAGCCACTCCTGATTTTTCCAAACCTTTTATAATTGAAAGTGATGCTTCGGGTCATGGCATTGGAGCCGTATTAATGCATGAAGAGTGACCTTTAGATTTCACTGGTAAGGCGCTATCAGGTAAAAAATTGGCAAAATCTACTTATGAAAAAGAAATGATGGCCATTCTCCATGTTGTTAATCATTGGCAACAAGTAAATGGGGTTCGCGCACCCGGTTGGCTGGGTGCGCAAACCCGCACCGGGTGCACGGATGCGGGAACGGGTGCGGTTGGGCCGAACCCTAGCCGCACCCTGTCTGACAGGGTTTGGCTCAGCCGAACCCTGCGGCCAATTAGGGTTCGGCCAGCCGAACCCTGCCCTATTTGGGCATTAAAATGCATAATTTTTATTTTTTAATTTTTGTTTAGTTATTAGGTGGGCCCAACCACACCTAGCCCATACGGGCTTTAAAAAAATTGAAAATTTTTAATTTTTAAAAAAGTTTATATTTTAAATTTTAAAATTTTAAAGGTTTTTACTTTTTTAATTAAATTAACTTTATATTTTAAAGTTTTTTAATGTTTAGGTGGGCCCAGCCATGGGCCCACCCAGCCCATACGGGCTTTAAAAAAACATAAAAAATAAAACTTAAAACTAAAAGTAAAAGTTAAAAACTTAAAACATTTTAATTTTTTTAATTTTTAAAAGTTTATATGTTAAACTTTTTAGTTTTTAAACTTTTTTATAATAAATATTAAATTATAATTTATAAAGTGGACTCTAATTCATTGTAAAGTGAATTGGAGTCCACTTCTCCTATATAAACCCTTCTCTAAGGTAAAACGGCTTTTCAGATCTACCACCAGATCCACAGGAGGAGGGCCTAGAAGATGATGATGAGGAATATGATGAATGAGAGTCAAATATCAGATATTTGATGTCATCTTTGTACATGCACTACTATATATTGTTATCTTTGTACATGCACTACTATATATTGTACATGCACTATTTGAGGAGGGCCTATATATTGTTATCTTAAATCTTTTTATGACTTTGACATCCTGTTGAATATCATATATGCTTTTATGATGCCAATGTGTATGATTTATTTATTTATTTTGTAATGTGTATGATTTATAATTTATTTTATTATTTTGGATAAAAAATACATTATATATATATATATATATAGATATATTATATTAAAAATTAGCCGCACCCACATCCGGCGAACCCTATTTTTGGCGGGGGCCGCACCCGCACCCCCGCTTCTGGTAACCTTGATTGGCAACCATATCTCATTGGGAGACACTTCTCTATTCAAACAAACATCTTATTGGGAGAATGAGCTCAGCCTACCATCTGCAGATAGATGGGCAAACTAAAATTGTCAACAAGTGCTTGGAAACCTACCTTCAGTGTTTTACCTCCGAACACCCAACATAGTGGGCTAAGTGGCTGCCTTTGGCTGAATGGTGGTCCAACACTTTGTTCCACACAGCTTCTAGAATGACTCCTTTTGAGGCAATTTATGGTTACCCACCTCCATCGCCCTCTTCATATGTTCTTGGACACTCCAAAGTTCAGGCGATGGATGCAACTCTTCAGGAGCGTACCCAAATTTTGCAGTAGTTGAAGGAGAACTTAGTGAAGGCTCAAAATCGGATGCAACAACAGACTAACCAACATCGTTCTGAGCGCAGCTTCAATGTAGGTGATATGGTCTTTCTTCGACTCCAACCCTACAAGCAATCTTCCATGCAACTTTGTGCTAATCAAAAATTGGCAGCACGATTTTATGGACCCTACCAGATATTGCAAGGGATTGGACAAGTGGCCTATAAGCTTGCGTTACCACCTTCTCCCAAGTCCCTCCAGTCTTCCATGTCTCTTGTATCAAGAAGGTACTTGGCAACCACATTCAAGTCCAATCGACACTCCCTTAGTTAGATGATGAAGGCTAGGTCCTCTTGGAGCCTGATAGCATTTTGGACCAAATAACCCAAAAGATGCCACATGGGAGCCTCTCCAATAGCTACAACAGCAAAAGATTCTAGCTTTGGGTGGCCACTTGCATGTGAAGCCAGCCCTTGAGTGTTATAGTTAGGATTACGAAGAGTCTTTAAAAAGTCAAGGGGGCATAGATGAAGGCATCTCATATTTTGTTGTATCGAAGCTCTGCTTCTAAGGAGGTTGCCCCCTTGAAGAGGCCTGCGATTTTGTAATGTGTTCTTGCTTTCTGCAATATAATCTGTTGCATTTCCATTTCATCTTGCAATATTGTTTATTTCACGCTCATTTTCTGTTATTATTGCACTATTGTGTGGATGTGTTTTTATTTTACTGCAAGGTTCATGACATAGAAAAAGTGACATAGTTCACCCCCTTCAGGTTGGATTTTGTAATTTAGTAACTTTGGTTTCAGACACTTCATTTGAAATTAAAATTACTAAATTACAAAGTTCCATTCCTGGTATCCACTAACTTTAGCTGCCTTCCCTGACAATGGGTCTCTTTGATAGCTACCATGCCTCAGCTGTACCATATTTGTGATGTACTTGTTCCACATTATACCATATATTACAAACAGTGACATGGTTCACCCCCTTCAGGTTGGATTTTGTAATTCAGTTATTTTGATTTTAAACACTTCATTTGGCTACAACCATGTGCACATTTTGGGTCCCATTGAGCTACTTTGGTCACTTGTCGGTAGTGATGTCATTTCTTTCTTTCTTTCTTTCCTGAGAGGATCTTTCCATGTTAAATTGGGTGTTCAATGTGTTTATGGCTGTGATTTTGCAAAATGTTCTGCATTTTCATTAATTTGTGGTAGTGGAAAAATTTAATGAATTCTACATATTTCAGCAGTTCATTATGAAAATTCATATAAAAAACAGTAATACATTTAAAATCTGTGTTTAGAAGTGTCTTTTGCTACATGTATGTAGACAATTTGTATCTGTACATTAGTGGATAATTACACGTACTTGAACATATTCAAATGTGACCATGTCACGTGTAATCCCATGTTATACCTGCTACCAACCTTCTAACCCTTCTCCCCACTTGCAGCTGCTGATTGGAGAAGACAGCAACCTACTGCTGGAAGGGAAGCTTGCTTATGGAAAAAGAAGTGCATGCTTAGAGAGATACAGGCTTACAGCAGATGCTTAGCAAAGAGTAAATGCATTGAAGTAGTCAGCTATGGCAAAATTGTTTTTGCATGCATACACCAGACAACTTCTTATGGAAGTAAGGGCATGGACATAAACTTATTACTTCAGTGACTGTCAAATCCTCAACCTAGCACCATTCATGAAAATCCAATATGCAGTTAAAAGGATTTTTCGGTATCTCAAGGGCACCATGGAGTATGGGCTGTGGTACCCAAAAGGCAAAGACTTCACTCTTATAGCATATTCAGATGCAGATTGGGCTGGATGTGTTGATGACAGAAAGAGTACCAATGGAGGTGCATTCTATTTGGGGGACAGATTGGTTGCATGGCACAGTAAGAAGCAAGAGTCAGTTTCTTTATCTACAGCTGAGGCAGAATATATTGCAGCAGCAACATGTTGCACACAAGTCTTGTGGATGAAACAAACTTTGAAAGATCTAGGTATTAATTTCAGTGAACCAATATCAGTAAAGTGTGATAACACCAGTGCAATTAACATCTCTAAGAATCCAGTAATGCACTCACGGACAAAGCACATTGCTATAAGGTATCATTTCTTGAAGGAGAAAGTTGCAGAAGGAGAAGTTAAATTGGACTATGTCCCAACTACAGAACAAGTAGCAGATATTTTTACAAAACCTTTGCCCAAGGAAGTATTTGAGTATCTTCGAAGCAAATTAGGAGTCATTCAGATGCAGAAGATAGAAAAAATTCGAAGAAAAAGTCAAGTGAGAAAACTGTCGCGATATCGCGACATGTTTTCTGTCGCGATTTCGCGACAAGTCGGAGGAGAGAGAAGGCGCAATCGAAAATGTCGCGATTTCGCGACAAGTCGGAGGAGAGAGAAGGCGCAATCGAAAATGTCGCGATTTCGCGACAAGTCGGAGGAGAGAGAAGGCGCAGTTGAAAATGTCGCGATTTCGCGACAAGTCGGAAGAGAGAGAAGGCGCAAGGCAAACTGTCGCGATTTCGCGACATGTCGGAGGCCAAGAAGCTAAGTCGAGTAACTGTAGCGATTTCGCTACATGTTGAATTTTCGCTGGCCGAAGCTGGGAGAAAGTGTTAAGAGAAAAAGATGTAGCGATTTCGCTACGAGTCAAAAGTGCTCAAAACATAGGTGTAGCGATTTCGCTACAAGTTGAAAAAGCACAACTCAAAGGTGTAGCGATTTCGCTACGAGTTGAAAAGGCACAACACAAAGGTGTAGCGATTTCGCTACGAGTTGAAAAAGCACAACACGAAGGTGTAGCGATTTCGCTACAAGACAAACGTACAGATCTCAAAGGTGCAGCGTTTATGATACAAGTCGAAAGTGCAAGACATAAAAGTGTAGCGATTTCGCTACGACTTAATACTTCACGGGTAGAAGCAAAGTTGGAAGCACAAGGCACAAAGTTGTAGCGATTTCGCTACCGCATGAAGCAAGAATTGTACGGATGCCGAAAGCGTCGCGATTTCGCGACAAAGATGAGGATGACGTCAGCAAAATTGAAAGTGTCGCGATTTCGCGACAGGGTGAAAGAAAAGCCGCTGGAAGCCGGAAGCGTCGCGATTTCGCGACAAAGCTGAGGATGACGTCAGCAAAACTGAAAGTGTCGCGATTTCGCGACAGGGTGAAAGAAAAGCCGCTGGAAGCCGGAAGCGTCGTGATTTCGCGACAAGAATGAGGATGACGTAAGCAAAAGTTCGAAGTGTCGCGATTTCACGACAAGAACGATGGCAAAGCTACCAAAGGCCAAAATGGTCGCGATTTCGCGACAGCAAGGATATGAAGGCATACGGCTACAAAAAGGGTCACGATATCGCAACATGTTTGTGTTTCGCGGCAACAGTTACAAAAAGGTGACAGAGGTGGCAGTAGCGGTTGAGGCCGACAAAGTTGAATCGAGGCCGACGATCGTTAGGGTTTGCAGCCGACAATCACCAGGTTTTAGCAGCCGAAAAAAAATTCTAGGGTTTGCAGCTGACATCATTAGGGTTTGCAGCCGACATCATTAGGGTCTGCAGTCGACGTCCTAGGGTTACAGCCGACTATGATTTAAGAATTGATCTTGAATTCTCTTCTATAAAAAGGGGGGCTGTTTCGAGGTTAAAAGGTGTGAGAAGTGCGAAAGAAGTTCGCGTCGAGCAGAGAGCAAGTCGTTTCGATTCAAAGCGTGAGCGAAGTGATAGTTCTTTGGAGTTGCAGTAAAGAGGGCGTATCGAATCTTTGCGAAGTGTTAGCGCACAGAGAGCTGCAGAAGGTGTGATTTACGATCATGTAGCGCAGAAGCGAATCGTGTAGCAGACTAGTTGTGCAAAGCTTTGGCGCAGCAGAAGCCAAGTGCTTGTAAACTGCGGACTGGGTAATAAGGTGAAAGTATTGTTGCTGTAAGTTTTTATTATTTCATGTAATGTCCAAGTTGCAGCTTGGCATAAGAAGTTGGTGCTTCTTCCAGTAGTAGCTGGTGTCTTGGGGTTCAGTGCTACCTTCTGTTGGTGTAGAAAAATTGAAGGGTTGAAGCTCTTTCCAGTTGGTGTTGGTAAAAAGTTGTAAAGTTGTTGCTTTGCATAGGCTATATTTGGATGGTAGTCCAAGCAGCCATTTTTGAGGAGTAGCCACATTGGTGAACCTCGTTAAATTGTTGTGTTATGTGTGATGCATTTAGTATCTCTTTTATCTGCTTTAAACTGCTGCTGGATTTAAAACCATATGTTTTAGAAATTTTAAATATCACACTGATTCACTCCCCCTCTCAGTGTCATTGTGATTACAACAATTGGTATCAGAGCTAAGTTCCTAGTTCAGACTTAATCAGTCTGGGTTGATCTTGGACTAGTACACAAATGGCAAGGAAAGGAAAAAGCAAAACCATGAGACACAAGAAGAAAACACACTTGGTCATGAAAGAAAATGAAGTTGAACTCAATGTTGCTATTTTGAGAGGAAGAATGGAAACAGATTCAAGAGATGAATCAAACAGTGGAGAACTGGCCAGATTAATAAAGTTTTGCACCAGATGTGGGAAGACCGGTCATTTTGCAGCTGATTGTTCAAAAGGTAAAGAATGTTTTGTTTTTGATCAACTCCGGCATAATGAACGTCAGTGTTATGGGTTTAGTAGCAGTGAAGATGAAGAAGAAATAAAATCAGAACAGGAATGTAATAAAGAAGAAATGAATGCAGAAGCAAATTGGAATGAAGATCAAATTACAGCTCCAAGTAAGAAGAATAAAACCTCCTTCAAAAAGACATCTCAGCCAGTTTCAGTTTCTATGGTAGAGGAAATTGAACCAAAAAAGGCAGAAGGGGTGAACACTGAAGCAGATAATAAAAACCTCAATGCTGAAGTAGACTGGGAAGGTGAGTTGATCTCTGCTCTTGAAGAGTTGAGTATAGAAAAGAAAAAAAACAAAAGACTATCCAAGAAATTGGAAGAATATGGGGATGAGATTGAAAATCTGTTCTTACAATTCCAACAGGCCAAGAAAATAGAAGAAGACTTGAAGTCACAGCTGAATGATAAAGTCAATGTGTGTAACAAACATGAAGAGGATTCTAACAAAGTAGTTAGTAATCTAAAGTTGCAAGTAGAAGAGTCTAAAAGGATTGAGGAAACTCTCAGGTCGCAGATCAATGAGAAAGAGATTATTTGCCGCAAACAAGAAGAAGAGATTGTTTCATTGAAGAAACAACTAAAAGAGGCCAATACAAATCTTAAATTCGAGAAGAGCACAGAATTGCTAGATAAAATGATAAGTCATCAGAGAAGCTCCACGATTAAGCATGGTCTTGGATATGAAGCTGAACAACCTGTATCTTCCAATTCTGCAGAGAAGAAGTTCACTGTTGAAGGGTCCGAGCAAGAAAAGGTTAAAGCTGTATCTTCAAAAGAAAGAAAATATCAAAGGAGATTTACAGCAAAGCAGCCACAACAAAAGAGGTTCTACCACTCTCACTTTTTTCATACTAACACTTTTAATGGCTATTGTTTCAGATGTAACCAGTATGGTCACAAGGCAACTTATTGTGGATTAAATAATAAATCAAAGAGTTATGCTGGTCGAAATACATCTGCATATCTGAGTGAACACTTTGTACAATGTTTTCAATGCAATGGTCATGGGCACATAGCAAGGTTTTGTCCAAGCGCTTTTGTATCAAATCTAAGGCAAAATAGTAGATTTCATAAGACGCAAAGAACACAACACAGACAGGAAATAAATCAGGTTCATAGAAGAAAGGAAAATAATCATTCATCATGGATGCATAAGAGACAACCACACCAGAGAGATATTCAAGTTCATGCAATGATGCAAAATAGGGACAGGTGAAAAATCCAAGCCCGAGGTCAAGAAAGTCTGGAGAAAGAAAGAAGAGAGGAAATCGTGTCTTCTTGAACTAAAGGAGATTGCTCTTCTACTACACTAAGCAACTCCAGGTAACACATCCTCAGGGGGAGCATTTTGAAAAAGGTTTTATTTTATTGCTCCTATATATTTGTCTGGGTATCTGAGGATGAAAGACCAGCAGTTGGGCTTTTGTGGTATAATTGTCAAGTGTGTTGGCTGTTCATTTAGTTGTGTGTGGAAGTGCCATGAAGGGTAGTGTTTGCATTGAGAATCTTCACCATTGGTAGTATTGCTTATGTCATTGTTGTTTTGTTGATGGTTCTTACTACCACTGATTATAGCTATGGATTATAACAGTTCAGATTGTTTTTGTTTATTGAAAGAATGCTTGCCCCAGCTGCGTATTTGTGTTTCGATAATAGCAGCGTGTTTTTGTTCGACGCTTGATGTGAAGATTGTCAGATCTTTCATTACACCTTGGTGAATATATTTAATTCATAGACAGTTTTGTTTTAACTTTTAATATAATGCCAATTCAAGGATAAGAAGTTTGAGGCTGAGTAAGGTGCACTACGGTTGGCCATAAAGTGTTTGACAAAATGTCTTCTTCCGACATGCACAGTTGAAAGTAAGAGTTGGCAGTAAAATTGCAGTGCTGGACAAAAATTGGTACATATGTGAGTCACTTGTCAATTCCGTTGATAGAAGTGAAATCAGCATGTTGAAAGGGAAGATTGAATAAAAAGTTTATAATGTGCAACCGGATGATTTCCAGCCTGGTGATGAATGTTTGAGGTGCTTTTATAAAGAATTGAGGTAGTCTCATTGGATTCTCACTCGCAGAGAAAGACAAACAATTGTCGATGAGGTTCAAGTCTGTTGAGAATATTCAGGATGTATATGCAGATGTTGTTTGCATTACAGAGCAAAAAGTTGGATAGTTAAATGATCAGTGTATGCTTTCACTAAAATCAGTGGACAAGTTTGAGATTGCAGAGCAACAGAGGGTTGAGGCTCAGAAGACAGCGTGAATTGAAGTGGCCACATATTCCCAAGAATAGTCTAAAATTTGACTACCCATTGGGATCAAATTCTCAGGGGGGGGCATTTGTGCATTTGTTCATCTTATTGATCATATCCATATTTTTGCTAACTATTTCAATGTGGTTCTGAGAATGGTGTGTATGGACTCAGGGGGTGTCTGCAGCAGCCCTTTGGTATTATTGACAAAGGGGGAAAAGAGTTACAAGAATGTACACAGGTGTTGCCAACAATTCCAAAGGGGGAGATTGTTGAGCAAGGTGTTGCAAGAGTTTTGTCATTGTTGTCAACTCAGGCAGTTAGATCTAATAATGCAATGGACAGGCAGTTCAAAAGTCATTCAATGCAGGCTGACAGATTTTAGGGTTTGCAATTGACCACATTTAGGGTTTGCAGCCGACCATGTTTAGGGTTTGCAGCCGAACAAGATTAGGGTTTGCATTTGCATAATCAGTCGACTACTATTAGGGTTTTCATCTCAAAATCTCAAGTATATAAGCGGGGCTATTTGGAGATTTAGGAATCCATCGGGTGAATGTTGAAGTGAAAGATGCGGCCGTAAAAGCGCAGATAGCGTAGAATCAGCGAGATGATAGCGAAGTGCATAATGTGAGCTAGTTGTGTCGAGTTGTTCGAAGTGCGATTGTGAATGCGCACAGAGAGCAGAGTGTGGAATGACACAGAGTGTGCGAAGCGTGTGAGCAGAGAAAGCAAAATGTGCAGAGAGCGCGAAGGGCAAAGTTGATTGCAAAGTTTGGTTGTAGCAGTGCAGCAGATTGTGTGAAGAGATTGCGCAAGAAAGAGCAGAGTGTGCAGAGATTGCAAAGGTGAAGTAGATCAGTTAGAGTCTTGCAATAACAAAGGTATCTGTCAAACATTTTCATTCAAAATTGAAGTCCAGTTGGTGCTGGCAAATTAGGGGTTGGTGCTCCTTTCTGTTGATGCGGATAAATAAGGGGTTGATGCTCCTTCTAGTTGGTGTTGGTAAACAAATTGTAAAGATGGTGCTTTGCAAGAGGCTAGATTTGGATGGTAGTCCAAGCAGCCGTTCTTTTTGAGGAGTAGCCATTTTGGTGAACCTCGTTAAAAATCTGTGTTGTGTGATGTTCTCTTGCTGTACTTATTATATTTGTTTATAAGTTTTAATTGCTGTGGTTTTTAGAGCTGTTAATTCATGTTTTGGAATGCCACACTGATTCACCCCCCCTCTCAGTGCCATGCTAAGTACAACAGATAATAAAGATTTTCACTTTTTATAGAGCCTGGGACTACTACTAACCAAGTATTCAACCAATGCCCTAAGGAAGAAGTCTGAGCAGTCTTACTGTTTTAAAAGGATGAATCTACTGCAATCATACGTCAAAGAGTTTAGAGGGTGGTGTTAAATGTCGATGAAGCAAATGGTACAAAATCTATGAATATAATTTCTGCCAAAAAAATAAAAATAAAAAAGGAATTGTCACCAAGGAAGTTGTCATCGAGAAAGTGGATAAGCCTAATCTGTGTGAGAGGGAACAAAAAAAATTTCCAGTTGTATATTATATATCTATATTTGGTCAAAAGCCTTAAAAAGACATGTTTCTATAGTTTATTTAGTTTTCTGTATAAAGAGGGCCAACTAGGCCAATCGATGACATTAAATTCACAATATACATACTATCATTAAATCACACTTATAATGCAATGTTTCAATCAATTTTCTCTCTTTTCACCTACATTGAACTGGGACCTATCTCACTAGATACTTCTAAACACCCTGTTCTAGACATATCCAAAGTTTCTAATATGTTTTACAATATTATTCCAGTATGTACTGGGCATCCCTATCTTAGATACAGCATTGAAGTATACATAATGTATATAGAAATGGCATGACAAATTTTGGTTGTATCTATATATGCCAAGATGCCTATGAAGGTAGCGAAACACACACACATATATGTATGGCTGACCTTCTCAAGGTATCATCCTAAATTTCATGTTCTGCATATTGTTCAAGCAAAGAGAAGAGTCCCATTTGATGAGTTGAAGTTAAGCAGATTAAGTACGATTTATTGGTTCTTGAACTTAAGTAGAGGTATTAACAAGATGGATATTTGTCCAGACTCTATAATAAGTTATAAAAAAGTGATTTAGCCAGATCTAGCCAACATGTTACTATGCCTGTGTCCCAGAGACTGGTGCCACACAGAAAGGTGCTGGAGCATGTTGCACCCCAACATACTGTGTCTCAGTGACCTATACATGACCATCAAATGCAATCTTGCTAGGCATAGCAGCTGAGACATTCAACACAGCATGCAGGAGCAGAACCAAGACCAGTGTACCTTGGCATCTCGACACCAGTTTTGAACGTCACTAGCACAAACGCTGAGGCAGCCAATGCACCCCAATATCCAGGCCATGTTGAATGCCAAGATGGAGAGCAAGAGAATGCACTCTGTATTGGAACATGGAACTTCATCTGTGCAAAGACACATGAAGATGATACGTCATAGCCTGTGAAGGTTAAGAGGAAAGAAACGTGCAAAGGTGACAAGCCAAAATTAAGTCTCGAGGAAATTACTTGAACTTCACCAACAAGCGACAGATGCCAAGAGTGTTGGCAGTCACATGTTGACAACCACAAGCTGAAGCGTGCATTCAGGTAGGCTTCAGTTCACCATATCCCCCTTGTTATTGCTTTTGACTAGGAAGCCTTCAACAAGCATCTAACAGAGATGGTGCAAACATACGCGCTGTGCAGCAGGAGAAGCAAAATTCATATTGGGTCACAGATGCCGTACGCAACATTCAAACCCACAGACATCATACAAGTGTTAAGGTTGCCTTGCCTGACACATAGACCAATGGGAAGGGAGAACCATGGACAAAAGCAGCTGCAGGAATTTATTAAATTTTCTTGTTATGTTAGTTCTTTGTTGCTAAGAGAAGTGGCAAAGCTACCTACACAACCGAGAGTTGCATATGCAAGTCTTACTTAGCAAGTACAGTTGTGCAATGTGCCTCGTGATTTCATGGTTGTCGAGCGAACGAGTGTTGGATTTTCCAACGTGGTTCATTCCATACATGCAAGGTATTGTGGATGAAGTTGAGTCTGATTAAGGCTTAGCACCTATCAAAGAATGTGCACTCATTCCTACAATGACAACAAAGAATTTCTCTATGACCTTCGACACCATTGCCTTGATGCATGACACAGCGTAGGAACAACACATATATGTGCCAAAGTGGGGACAGCCACTCAATGTCACAAAAGGGACACCCACAGTGTTCTGTTGGGTAGATGTAACACCTGCTTTGCCTAGACAGGAGCAGTGTGGTGGTGTTGTTAGCAGCACAAGTGCAGTCAATGGCTCTGCTTGAAGGCAAAAATGCCACGACAGGATTCTTCGGGAGAAGAATCCACACATGACATACAAAGGGAGAGGATGATAACAATGAGGAGTTTAGCAATCCAGAGCAGCCATTGCAACAATGCAAGCTCTCTATGACCATTATTCTAGTATCCCTTCCTTGGGGAGAAGTGCCCTCCCATGTGACTTGGGAGTCAATGACCACAATTCATTAGAATCCTAAGCCATTATTGAAAGGTTGGTGCAAAGAGAGGAAGATTAAAGGGTGAGCGTAGTCCAAGATCATCCATTTAGTTTTACGAACCTACAAGAAATATTCAAGACTTCAAGCACAGCATAAATATAATGTTCTCATAAATGGTAATTCAAGTCATAATTCATTTCTAGAAGGAGAACAATATTGTTTACTTTCATGAAGTCCATTGGTAAGATCACAGACAAGCAACATATATGTAGAACCAAACCTCAATGCTAATTAAACATAGCATACCTAACAAAGAAACTCTACAAGGCAAAGCAGGTTCACAAAGAAAATTTGCTAGGCAAAACAGTTGAAAGTGGATTGTCAATACCAGGAACACACTAAGGTATCATTGCAGGCCTGAAAACGACAATGATTCATCACAAGCCACTTTGAGTTGCCAAACTTGGATGCCTCCAGTTGTCAACAGAATTGGTTCAGAATTTTAAAAAGAGAAAGAGAATGGAAAAATCGTGTAATGGATCACCCCTCAAACAACATTCAGCTTTACCTTAATCATTGTTAGTTTGTGCTACAAAATATAGCATTAGATCCAGTACAACTATCATATATTCTAGTTGAAAAAGGTAAATTTTGATGAGAATAAGTCGGCTTACCAAACGGGAGAAAAGGATACCAAAGGCCCATTTCAATGTCTCCAAATTAAACACCTGGCATAAAATTAAAAAGTAATTTAAACAATAACATATAAAATCAGTGTCAATACCACAAAAACAGAGTGTGTTATATTGTAAACCCATGATGGTTTGGGTTTACTTCACATTATTTAAACAGAATTTAAAAATTGTAAGTTATTCTAGACAATAGAGAGATCAAGCCAAGCTTGGACCCTTCCAAGCCAAACTTGGTCGTAAGATATAATGGCAATAGAGAGATCAAGCCAAGCTTGGACCCTTCCAAGTGATAGAGATGCTGGAAAATGGCTCAGTGAAATTGCAGAAACTGGATGGAACGGTGGTTTCCGAAATAGTGAATGGGTCACGATTAAAACCCAATAGAGTGAAAGAACAATGTTTGTTTGTTTCCTTAGAAGTGGCAGAAAGAAGTAGACAACGAAGAATGCTCCGTGAATGAGGGAACCAAGCCAAACAAATGATGAAAACCACCAGGAAGAAGACAAGGAGCATCAAGAACTGAAAAATAATGAAGAATGCCAAAACTTGGATGAGAATGAGAATCGCCAAGATCGAGAAGATGATATGGGATTAAGAGGATTATTTACGGAAGATAGAGAAGTGCAACCCATAATAGAACAACGGGAATTAGTACCTCACCCAAATGAAAGAAGAAGAATACGGGTGCACGTACAATTCCTAGACATAACAGAGGTATACAAGCAGGAGATACCGACTCCTTAGGAAGGAATTGGGAATGAGGAGTTGGCAGGGTTTAGCTTGTTAGTTCAAATTGGGCTCGTACAACGAAGAATGCAGGAAGAAACACAGCAGTTGCAAGAGGAGTATGAGACTTTATGCAAGAATAACACAAATCATGCAAGAGTTGGATGACACTATACAAAGAATAGATGAACGAGCAATTCGAAGACGACAAGAACAAGAGGCAGAACTTGAACAAAGAATAGTTGAAGAGAACACAAGGCAAGAAGAAAGGCAGCAGAAAGAACTTGAGGATTCGGCACCATATCGGCTAAGTAGGGAAGAAGTAGCCGAAAAATTGTGGAGAGATGTGATGGAAGCACCAACCGCTCCGAAATATGAAGGAATTGGGTGACAAATTCAAGTATTGATGGCGTTCTTCCTATCCATTTAGAAAATAGTAGTTCAAGTTCGGGCTCTGACTTATCGAGGCGGCATACAAAGATGCCAACTCGTTAAAAGAACAATGACGTTTGGAGGAAGGTAGATAGATTAGAAGATTGTTGAACACACACAGAAGATTGAGATAATTGTCTCCAAGGAACCAAAACAAAGGACAACCCAATAAACCTTAAGAACCCAGTAGATCTCAAGAGGTAGCTTAGGCAATGCGGGGAGACAATCAAGTCTTCTCGGTGGTCTAAGGCTACCCAGCCAAGGGAGGAGTTTGGTTGGTCTCCCTCCCGATGGCTCAAGGGGAAGAAATTTCCCTCCTGCTACCCCTATGTTGTAGGATCGACAAAGTGGGCCGCAAGGACCGTTCATTGATCCAGCACGAAACAATCAACTGATGCGTGACTGTCAGGTTGGGCCATGAGGACCACCTCGAGGGCCATGACAAAACTGAAGACATTGTCTAGAACGACTAAGGAACCGAACGGATCTTGGACAACTTGGAGCTGGGAGAAGTCAATCCCAAAACAGAGAGATTTGCCCGATGATCAAGGTAAGGGCCATGGCACGGATGTATGGCCGAAGAAGGAATCAACAAAGAGATGAAGAAGTATAAGTCCAAGGAAGAGTTCAGCTAGTTTGCGAAGGGAATAGGAGGCGAACTTGATCAGCAAGTTTGGAAGGGGACTTAGTACAAAGAAACGCAAGTAAAAGTCGTATGGACGACGATCATACAAGGCAAGGAGATTGTACAAAAGGATGTACAGATCAAAGAATAAAGGAGGATTGTATAGCAAGGCGTCTTACAAGTCAAGTGGAGGAAGACATACAAGGCAAGTGGAGGAAGACGATTGTATGGCAAGGCGTTGTACAAGTCAAGTAGGTGAGGAAGACTATACAACAAGGTGTCGTACAAGTCAGTTTTAGGATGACGATTGTACGACAAGCCACCGTACAAATCAGGAGGATGGTATAGCAGGGAATCATATGAATGAACCTCCTGTTGGTGACGCCAACTATACAAATCGTACAACGGAGGAACCAATAGGATGGAAAGATGACACATCACCTAAAAACGTAGTACAATTCCAAGTCAATGTTGTCGTACGACTTGTACGACCTTGAGATGTCATCAAGGAAAAAAGCATAGGTAAAGAAATATTTAAAAAAAAAAAATCAAAATCAAAAAGACTAAAAAGTGAATGCAAGGAAAGCTTACATGGTGGCCAAAGGAGAAATTATAACTGTTTTCCTGCCCATGTCCAAAATTATAAATAGAGGCGAGAGGGGGTGCATGCCAATAGTTGAACAGAAGAAAAAGAAAGAAGAGAACACTGCAAAGGAGAAACATCATCAAGGAGGAGACATTGCAGAGATTACCAGTGCAACTAAGACCTAAAAAGCGAAGAATCATAGCAAAAGCAAGGCATTGTGTTAAGGTATCGGAAAGAACCCTAACTGCTAAAAGTTGCAAGTGTAAGGAGGGTTGTACAGTCATACGGAAAACTAGAAGAAAGGAGACAAATAGAATGAAGGAGCCTATGCAAAAAAGGTAAACTTGTGCATTGAGACAAACAAAGGAAAACGCGTATGAAGTGGAGGAAGACAACAAATTTTTTTAAAAACCCCGTATAGGAATTGCACAAAAGGGCAACTGTTGTTCAAAAATTTCAAGAAACAGTTGCAGTCTAGGGTTTTTGCACAAAGTAGGGCAAAGGATGTTGTCGTACAGACAAGGGAGCCGAGGAAGTTGCCATTACAGTCTAGGGTTTTTGCGCAAAGTAGGGCAAAGGAAGCTATCGTAGTAGAGATTGTGTAGCAGTAGGAAGAAGTGAAGGCACAACCAATTGAAGAGGTTTAAGAAGAACCAACAGTAACGGGCAATGTGGAGGAAGAAATGCCAAGACTTGCTGAATGGACACAGCAGGTGGATTTTTGTGCGTCACCAACAACACCAAATATAGAAAAGAAATGAAATGAAATATTATTAATGTCCATGGTGGGCCAAAATAAGACCCAAGGGGCTATAAGAAGGACAATAATGACTGCCAGCTAGCAGGCTAAAAAGCCCAACAAAGAAAAGAACTAAGATAAATACAAGACAAAACCCGACAACCAGGCCAAAGAGAAAGGGAAAAGAAAAGGAAGAGCAGAGGGGGGAGAGTTGTAGCCCAGAAGAGCAATTCAAGTTTTCGATGGCAGCCCCAGGCCTATTAAAAGAGATAGTAATGCCAAGAGAGACAAGAGTTGAAGATCTAGAAAGGGGCAAGGAGCACGAGATTGCACCAGAATCTCAAAAAAAAGAAGAAAATCAGATTTGTCAAGAGAGGTGGTAGCAGCCAAAGATCAGCTAGTGAAGAAAGTTTGCCAAGATTGCAAGAACAAACTGGAGTACAACCTGATCAGCCGAAAGAAAACAGAGAAAATTAAACATGGAACAGGAAGAGGAAGAGGCATTTCAAGTACCGGGGAAGCATTTCATTATTGAAGGGCCTAAGTCTAGATGGTCTGAGGAAGAAGGAATCCAAACTGATGATCAACTTGACGAATTTTTTGGAAAGATGATGCAGGTTTTTGACTCTGCACGACTACAGTTTAGGATGGGTTGTGTAGGACAGCTAAGGCAGTGGCAGTCCATGGTTTATAATGAAATGAAGAAAGCAGTAGAGTGGGCTCAAGTGGACGTGAGGATAAAGCTCACCAAATCTATGAAAAAGAACTATGGGAATTACAGGTTGAAGGAGTTACAAATATGATTGGAATAAAGGAGCTACCAGAGGGAATGCAAACTAATTACAGGGTACCACGGAGAGTGTACATAGATGCAGGCACCCTGGAACCTTGTCCAGCAGACACAGCTGAAGTGGAATACAGGAAGATTCCACTAGAAGTGGCACCAATGTACAAGCAGATTAATTTTTTGACTCATTGGATAGACTGGTTAACAGTTGGGTTGGAAAAGATACACCAATCCAAGGAGGAGCAAGATAACCAACACAGGGAAGAAATGGAAGCCATGAGAAAGGAAGTAGAAACTATGAAAAGGGAAGCAGAAACAATGAAAAAGGAAGCTGAGATAGAGATTGTCAGCCTAAGGCAGAGTTATGAGGAACAACTGAAAGCTAAGGACGATGAACTTGCTATGACAAAGAAAGACATGGAAAAGTGCAATGAGATCATTGTACATTATAAAACAGAATTGGCAATAAGATCACAGGTGCACGAAGCTCGTGAAAAGGAATTAGAGCATACAAATCAACTCATCGCCAAAAGAGATGAACAGTTGGATATTGTGGCCAAGACTGAGGCTAAGTTGAAGCAGAAAATACAAAAGGGTGCTATGGAATGAGAAAATGAGTTGGTGGTACAATTGGCAGAAATGGGGAAGGAAGCCAACCACTATGGGCTACAGTTTTTTCATTTTAATAAGTATGCAGGGAGACTCAAGGATGAACAAACAGCCGTACAACTCCAAATAACTGAGATGGGTGGAGCAGCTGTTGCTAGTTCTCAACAGAAGCAGTCCAGTACAAAAGAGCAACAACAGCAGCAAGTGTCAACAAGGACGTCGACTAGTTTAAAGGGGAGGACACATATAGGCGGCAAAACTGCTTCTCAAAAGAAAAGAAATAAAAGATGTACAAAGTTTTGTTTACAATTTTGGTAAAGTGAAATTTATATAAAATGAACATGAAATTAATGTAAATAATGAAAAATGAAATGTAAAGTCAAATTAGCCGAAATTAGAGTGATTTTGGAATGAAATGAAATGTTAATAAAAAGGCACTGTAGACCTTATGAAAGTTGATAATTTCATGCAAACGTTGGATATAGGGTGGCAGTTGTAATCGGTGCGCTGTCCCAGGAACCGCTTGGAACGGCCTGGGCAGGCATTAAAGGGCCCCCCCTCTATTTTGCAGTATGTATGCATAGAGCAAAGTGTCTAAGCATATGGAGAAAGACAGTGCTGGGTATGAATGCATGAGGGAATACCTGCGTGAGGACTGCACATTGTATTGCCATTGTTAGTGCTGGCTATAACAGCCATTGTATTTGCTGGTTACAGCAGCCATTGCACAACAATACAATTCTGCCATTGCATGTAATGTCCCCTTTCTAGGCAGTCAGTGAGTTAGGGTGGATTAGCCTACTATTGGGTTCCCATAGGCTAGTGATGGTGATTGGGAACCCTAATTGGGTTGGTTCCTTGTGTTATGTGCCTCGCCAGCTTTCCTCTGCCTCTTTCTGGAGGCATTTCGGGGTTGTGGGCCATCACTGACTTTTTATAGTAACTTACTATTTTTAGTAAGTTGGAGTTTGGACAGTCAGTGGTGATGGTGTGTTGGAGGTTCTTGCTCAGAGAGATGTTGCTAGCGTGTTTTGGAGGTTCGGCTGTCACCTGCTATTTATAGCAGTACTTACTATTTTTAGTAAGTGTGGTCAGTGGACATTGTTTGATCAGGATTTCGATGGGAGATGTGTTTCTGGCTCTTGGAGTCCGTTTCAGTGCGTTTCGGAGATCGGTGCAGTTATTTACCATTTTTGGCAGTACTTACTATTTTTAGTAAGTAGGGTTTCCGGGCGTGGTCCTGATCAAGGTTGGCAGTTTGTGATGTTCGAGGTGTTTTGAGACAATATGCTTCACATTTGGATCGATAATTGGGTCTGGAGTTTATTATTTAATATTAACGTTATATTGGTGTTATATTAAATAATAATAAAGTGTTTTTTTTTTTCCTAAGTCAGGGAAATTAAATATTTAATTGATAAAGTGGCTCATTTCCCTAAGTTAAAAGAAATATTATTATTTTTATAAGGTGACTTAGGAAAAGTGCTCTAAGGGGGTCGAACTAAAAAGTAATTTTAAAATATTAAAAAGTTCCCTCAAAACCCTAAAAAGGGCGTAGCATTTCTAGGAGATATAAGGAGTTTTGAGAGCTCATTTTTGGGCATTCTGGTATTTTGATATTTTCTCTCTGGTGAGACTTGCAGCTTTGGCAGCAGGAATCCATAGCTTTGTGAGGACAAAAACCTTCACAGGGAACATTGCTTGCGGGTGTGAAAGATCACTCCTGAGCAATCATCAGCTAGTTTTCATTCATAAGCTAGGATTTGTGCTTCAACCGAGATTCACAGAGGTATTCAGTTTGATTTGATTGTTGATATTTCTTGGGTTTTATATCACAGTGATTGCAGGAGTTTTTGGAGGGCATTTTGTGTGTTGAATCTATTGCAAGCCTGGTCGTACCACTTTCCTGTACCAGGCCGTACCACCTTTTGGCATCCTACATTCAAGGTTCAAGGCAATCAGTTCTAGCTAGTTGTACATCTTCCTAGGGTTTGTGAAAGAGGTTCTGGGTGTTCCACCAAACCATCCATCTGGCTAGGGCGACCCTATTACAGGTGATTTTCAGAGGTTATAAGGCAAAAACAATTTACTCGTGAGAGTCGTGCCATTCTTGGTACAGTCCGTACCACCTGGAAGAGAAGCATTTTCAGAGTTGGTAAGGTACTTGCAAATGGGCAGTGCATAGTTCAGATTTATGTCATTGAGCGACTCCTTTCAGGCACTGTTTGGGCAGTTGATGTTGTTCACTACTTCAAGGTTGTCGTACACCTTCTAGCAGTCGTACTACTCCTGCATGTTGAAATAAACATTTCTGATTTGTGTAAAAGACCTGCAATAATCGTGTAATCTCTCATTCTAAGGATTTTTATGATAATATATTTGTTTATACATTGAATGTACTCTCTGGGTCTGGTCTATCCACCCAAGTGTCTGTAATCCAATGTATTTGTGAGCTAATAATTCATATAAAGGAACTCTTGCAGATGAATGTTCTCTATTTTGCAATACATTTTATTTTGTATGAGTCCATTTGGCAAGATTGCAAAACGAAAAAAATAAAAATTATTGCAAACAGGAGTGGGTCATTTCATTGCAGTTGTTTGCAGTATTTGTCATTGCTTATGGATGTGATTGTTGAGATATTGCATGCATTGTTCCTTATATTGCAGATTGTATGAACATAGTTTAGTTGCAGGTCTATTAGCATTAGGGCAATATCTTGTAGCAGGGAGAATTGCAAGTTGCAGCACTTAGGAGGATCGTACAAGAAGTTACAATAGTTACAGGCCATACAATGGCAAACCATACGAGGGTAAACACATAGGGTGTTGCCTTTCAGGAATTAACTATAGCTTGGAAAGAACTATGATCTTGTACGTGTAATACCACCGCCGTACACTAGGATTGAGGATTTGCTAGAACAGTCTCGTACTATACCATATAGGAGACTGTTCCGTACAATAAACTGATAGTGCAGAGGATTGGATTATATGGACTATATCATACAATAGTTTGTGTTGTACGACGAATTAGGTCGTACAAGGGTTGTGTTGTATAGTTGAGATTGTACAGTCTCAAGACACATTGTACGACTGTTTCCACAATATTATGATTGCAGTACCGTTCAGTTCCTAAATTTGTCACCATCCCATTACTACGAATACCACCACTTGTACTACAAAGTAAGAGAGGAAGATCAAATCAAAAAAGAGGCGATGGACTTCTTTAGATTGTTGCTAACAAAGGACAGGGAGGATGATCAGGAAGCTATGGAGAAAATAATTCAACATATCCCAAGGATTCTATCTAGAGATATGAATGCAAAACTTGTCAAAGAGGTGAGTGAGGAGGAGGTCAGGGAAGCGGTTTTCTCATTAGGAAAAGATAAAGCTCTAGGGCCTGATGGATTTCAAGTGGGTTTCTTCCAAGCTTTTTGGAACATAGTGAGTAAGGATGTAGTAGCAGCAGTAAGAGAGTCGCACCACTCAGGCAAAGTGTTAAGAGAATACAATAATACTTTCCTAGTGCTCATTCCAAAGAAGCCTAGGCTGAAGGGATATAAAGACTTCAGGCCAATTAGTCTGTGTAATGTCATTTACAAGATAATATCAAAAGTGATTGTGTTAAGGCTAAAGTTTGTTCTCCTAGAGATCATTGCAAAGCAGCAAGGGGGCTTTGTGAAAAGTAGGCAGGTATTGGATGGAGTAAACTCACTCCATGAAACCATGCATGCAGTTAAAATTAGTAAAGGGGAAAGAATGGTGTTAAAGCTTGACATGAACAAAGCCTATGACTGGGTCTCATGTCGTTTCTTGGATAGAGTCCTAGAGAAGTTTGGCTTCGGCAGACATTGGAGAAGGTGGGCGAATAGCTGCTATGGAGGTCCTAAATTCTTGGTTATTGTGAACAATTCTTCAACTGGATTCTTTGGAAGCAGTAAGGGCTTACGGCAAGGGGACCCATTGTCCTCGTATCTCTTGATAATAATGGTAGAGGTGTTGGGAAGGTGCATTGTATCAGCAAAACAAGCGAGAGCTTTAATGTAATGTCCCCATTCTTGGTCACTTTAGCACTGTGGTTGACCCTGGCTCTCTTGGAATCCGTAAAACGTGTCATAGCGGATTTCTGATGATGGCATTGAGCTCAGGTGGTCTAGAGGACCCCAATGACACTTTCCGAGGTTGTACCCAGCTTCTAGTTTGTTCTCCAATATTCTTGGAGAGAGCGTCTATTTATAGTAAGTCACCCAATCAGGTCCGTTCATCATTATTCATCATCGGTATCACTCCTGTGCAGTCGGGTTTCGATTCTGATGCTTTCCGACCGTTTCCGTAATTTGGGTGTTAAATCGAGCTATATTTAATTAATTTCCTCTAAGATTGCTATTTTAATTAAATAATTTAATGGGCACCTAAGTGTTATAGCTCGTTGGAAAGAGAATTAAAAGTTTTAAATCATAGACGCTTTATTTTGGAGCCTTGCACATCAGATATCTATATTTTAATTAAAAAGGGGTTTTTTGGAGCAAAAAAGGAGTTTTAATTATAAAGTGACTTTATAAAGGTGACTTTATGTTTTATCCCACATTGAGCCCACAGGAGGAAACTTCTCAATGAGGAGTCTATTTATTGATTGCTTGCTCTCATATTGGTATGCTTGGATATATTTTATTTTGGCTTCTCTTGGAGAGAGAACTTGCAGGGCATTTTGCAAGGGTTTGAGCTTGTTTGGAGACAAAATCCTCCGGCAGGAACTGTTGGTTACGAATCTGCCATGAGGAAAGGATTTTTGGTTAATGCGCCCAGATTCGCCCACCAGCATGAAAGGCCGGAAGGAAGAGATGCCTTCCGAGCCAATCTCCGGAGAAGGCCGGCTCCTTTTAGGGGGCTTGATTTAAGCTAAAGAGAACAAGGAAGAAATAAATGAACGGAAAGAGACAAATGTACAGAAAGAGATACAAATATGTCCAAAGGTTGGTGGGGGGGAACTAACAGTACGGGAACACACCAATCACCGCTACTTACTGCATACAAACACAGAGCATGACAAGGAATTGCAAAACCTAGGCGTACTTCCGATACACCGGCAGCGTATGCACAGCTTCAATAGCTCCCTAGCAAACATTCCCTACAAGGAACTAACAAGTAGGGATCGTATCAATCACCAGATACATACACTGAAAGGGGTAGAAAGTAAACCTAGAGATGTCAGAGCCAGGTATATGTGTTAGGTAGAGAGTTTAACCGCACAGCTTCAATGGCTCCCTAGCAAACATTCCCTACAAGGAACTAACAGCAGGGGATCGCATCAATCACCAGATACGGGCCAGCAACGTCACACACAACTGATGGAACTGCTACCAAATTTATAATGAATGCTTTAAATAATGAAGTACAGATGGTGCTTTAAGCAAGCAATGCTAGAGGAACCTGATCGCCAAATGCCAAAGTGAATTAACGAGCAGCAACACAGGTGGGCCTAAGGCATATAATGAAAGACAGCATAAAAGAATAAAGACAGTAGAACAGAACCAGGCATACAGATTGTATTCATAAGCAGAAGCACGGTTACAGTAAGCACAGTAGTTCCCTAACAAACATTCCCCTTCCACACTTTACAATGAATTTCAGATGGGCTTTTATAGCCGGAGTCCCACCCGTTACATTAATGGGCACAGAGTCCCGACCAAACATGAGTCGACGTAGCGGCGAAAGAGCTGCAAATGCTGACCTTTTGTCGGACTGGGCTGTACCCGCAGCATGGTCTTCCTGGAAGCTGGACAGCTACGTGGCGGAGTGCTGGGTAATTCTTCAAGTCGGCAGGCTTGCTAGTAGCTGGAGCAGGTGAAACCTCAGATCAGCTTTGAATGAGGCTATTAACGCAGGCGGTGCAGGCAGCCCATACTTATCCCTTTTGGTCGGCAGTCTTGGTTCAAATCCCGAAGCTGGACACTTGTCTGATGATGGGTTATGCTGTGTGACACATGCCTGCCTTAGAGGGCAATCTATCCATCTTTGCTTGGGATCGGGGCTCCTTGGGATGCGTGCAAAAATCGGCGCGATCGGGGAAGGCCTTCAAGCCTTGGTCAAATTCCGGGTTTGTTCCCCATCGTACACTCGTCAAGGGCGCATTCCCGCTCCGTTGAGAAGTCGAATCGCGCACGAGCGAACACCGGTGTCTCGCCGCCATATGGACTCGCTCCGGCATTTTACCTTTTTTCTGCATTGACCTGTCAGTCTGCCGGTGCAAGGTGCGCCCAGAAGGTGGGGCGAAGTACGCACTTCGCACCAAAACTGGGCGAAGTACGCACTTCGCACCAAAACTGGGCGAAGTGCGAACTTCGCACCCAGACTTAGCCAATTTCAGATAGACCTGGGGAACTCCAAGGAAAAAGGGGGGAGAGAAAGAGAATGGGAAAGAAAAGGAAAGGGAGAGAAGGGAGAAAAACGGAAGGAGGAAAAGAAGAGCAGCACTGTTACAAAACAACATTGAAGACATTGCACCCCGTGCAAAATGTGACAACATTTCTGGCGGCTCGCGAGGTGTCGAGCTCGCCTCGGCACAAAGAATCCATGCCTTCATCCTTTGGGTGCAGAGGAACTTGCCTCCCCTGCCTTTTTCTGCTCTAACTGTTCTCCTTGCGGCAACTGTTCTTCAGATTCATCTTTGTCAGTCGCCTCATCAGTATCTCCTTCTGAAAGGTCTCCATTTCCTGCTTCTGCCTCGCACATGCGAGTGTACGCCTCTTGGGCTGAGCGCCAGGCTTCCGCTTCGAATGGCTTGCGGTCAGCTATGTCTTCTAATGCTCCGTGAAAAACAGCGACCGCGTGCAGGTCGATGGTGAGGTATCTTTTCTCTAACTCCTGAAAATAGGAGCGGATCCTGGAATATCCGGACACCATCTCGAGTGACTCGACTGTCTTGAATTGGCTCTGTCCAGCCTATCAATTTCAGCTGTATCTGCTTCAAAGGACTGCCAATTCTTCTTTACCCGATCTAGGGTAAGGAGCTCGCCATTCTCAACAAAACCTGGACACCCAAGTTCTGAAAGAGCGTGAAAGGGGGCCAGACAGATATCTTTTTCATGTCCGAATGCGTCAAGCATTCGTCTGGCCACTCTCACCTCTTCAACTTTTCTAAAATATTTGTGCAAGGTCACCCTTGCACCTGCCCATTCTGCAGCCGAATGAGGACACGGGGGAAAAAAGGACGCCGTCGCGCTCGCGCTCCTGAAGGTTTATCGCCAGGTCCAGCCATTGCTTTGCCTGAAGCTCGGCCTCCTCTACCACAGGCTTTCCCTGGGCAGAAACTTCTTGAATCCTGGACGCGAAGTCCAGGACTGCCATCGCCTTAAAGGTATGGGGCTTGCATTCCCTCAACAAACCAGCCCTCATTTCCTTAACTTTTGTCTTTGAAAAGACAACCACTTGAGATGTTTTTTCGCAAGCTGCGACCGTGCTCGCTTCAAAGACTCCCGGAGCCGAGAAATCTGCTCCGAGGATGCTTTCTTTTCGGTTGCGGCTCGTTGTCGAGAAGCGGCTAGCCGGGCTTTGAATTCATCTCGTTTCTCGCCGCGCCGTCTCCACTGCTCGGTGGACCTAGATAGGTCCTCTTCAAGTTGCCTTACTTTGTCCTCGCAACGCGAAAGTTCTTCCTCGCTCCTCCGGACTCTTGACAAAGAGATTGTCGACTTTGCGCATGATCGTCCGAATCTCATACTGTTTATCAATGTCGTCAAAGCTTTTCTCCTTTGTCTGGAGCACGTAGTCCGCCTTAGTCATTTCTCGGAGAGGCTTCTTCACTATTGGGATTATTTTCTCCGTTGTAATCACTCTCCTTCCGAAATCATACTTTGCGCGTTTTGCCGGGGCGGCTATCTCTTCATGTCTCCTCCGCTTCAGGTCTTGGCGGAAAGAGACAGAATACTCTACGGCTCTTGTTGCGAGGGGCAAGTCATCTGAGTTCTGGAGGTCGTCCATAAAATCTGGTTCCCCCAGCCTAGGGATCTGCTGAGACGTCTCTCCTGCGGGGATTGGATCAGGAGGAACCGGACAGACCTTGGAAGAATCGGTCGCTTGTGGGGGCGACCGGGAAATGGAAATGGGAGAGGCTGACACTGTGAGGGTTTGAAGCGGCTGAGGCGGAGGATGTGATGGTGAATGGACAGCCTCAGCACTAACCTCGGGCGAAGGGTTTGGAGTTGTGCTCAGAGAAAGAGAGACGTTAGGGTTCTGAGCAAACTGGTCGAAAGAATGGGGACCGCTAGAAGGACGCGGAGACGGGGAGGAGGATGTGGTCATGGCTCGCCCAGATTGAGCGGGGGACTGAGTGGAAGTAGAACTGGGTGAGACTAGAGAGACAGAACAGAAGAACGTACTCGCGGGCTCCGCCCGAGCCGATGCCGGGTGAATGTCTTCGCTTATTGTCTCGGCGGGCCGGCTTGGGACTGCCCAAAGGAATTGCCTCTCGCGGCGGCAGGACGCGGCTGCGGCTCTGCGACTGGCTGCTGCACTATCAGGCTAGGTCGCTTGATTTTCTCAACTCTCCTCCGCTTCTTTTCTTCTGGAACAACTGTCGGATCAGGGGAAGGAGACGAAGCAGGTGCAGCAGGCGCTGATGCTCCCACGGTAAACTTGTACCGGGGTTTGACTTGCAGAAGGTCTGCCGCGACCGGTCTGCTTTCCGCGATGTCTGGCGCTTTTCTTGCTCGAGGAAGTGCCTCGGCGCTGCCTCGGCTAACTTTTTCGCCTTTTCAGGCGCCGCCTTAGGAGCCACGAACTGCATTGGATCGGCCTGGGTACTTGCTGGGCCGGCGCTGGCAGTTGCCGAAGTGTACAACTGTTTGGGAGGAGACCCATTTTTATAATCCTCAAAGGGGCCTCGGGGAACGTAACCTTGATATGCGAACGGCCGCCAGCTGTCATGATGCTGGTCATAGAGAACTAAGAAGTCGTCATCTACGGCCGGTTTCTCCTTGTGGATTTGTCGTGTCGCGTGCGGCATCTCATTTTCCAAGCATTCAATAATCTTTTCTTTAGACCAGCTTAAGGCCTCGCAATCTTTGACATAAATTTTTTGAACCCTGGAGATGAGAAGTGATGGTCCCGGTTTCGCTTGGGGTCATATGTCACCTCCTCGCAAAGAGAAATCCCGCCAAGGGGGAGAAGCTTCCATTAATTCAATCTCCCAGCCAAGGTCCACATGGACCACGTCGCATCTATCTTCGGTTATGTCCCGGGGGCACGGATGTGCAAACTTTCCTCTTATCCCATGAGGGTCATACTTCCAATGCCAGCGGCAAACAAAACCAGGCCAATCCGGGACAGCGCTTGCTCTAGGTAGACATGTTGTCCTACCTCGATAATCTCAACATTGGCCCAGGAAAGAGGGTATTGAAAAATCTGTCCTCTTTTCTTCCCTAGGCCAAACTCTTCTTCCACATAGTCCATCTGTCGGGCAACTTCCATCCCGAACAGATGCTCTGAGCACCAATAGGGCAGCAAATAGGGTTTGCCCTTGAATCCGTAGATTCCGATCACAATCCCCCGCGTCGACCTGAAAACGTCCCCGAGCTTCCGATTTATCAAAGCACTCGTCATTTCTCTCGGGGAAGGGGGATTTCACTTTCGGTGAAGACTGACATGACGAATCCCAGAAAGTTGAAGTTGAACTTGTAGTAGGGCCCTTTCCGGTATAAGTCATCCGTCCAGTTATAGACGGGCTGGGGTTCTCCCTTCTCGTTAACCTTCTTCAGGTTCAGGATCGGCATTTGGGGGTGCAGATGGTACAAACAAAGCCAGACCAGAACGGAACTGAAACGAAAATTGGTTGACTGGCGCTTCTGGATTTTCAGCAGATTGGAATGAATGGCGTAAGCCGACCAGCCTGCCTGACCGAAAGAGATGGGGCGTTTTCCGCTCCGCTGCGCCGCCGGTTCGTAAGATTCTCCACACAGAGGCATTCTGCAGCGCCACTGGTACGGGTGTACCGACTCATCGGAGTCGCAACGAGGATCCATGCCAAGATGGTATATAGATACTTGCTCTGAAATTTTACCAAAGGCATGGGGCCAATCGGCCATTGTCCGGCTGGAAGCGGGGCGCTCAGCTCTGAATTGAGGAAATCCCTCATTCGCTTGGTGTGCGTGAAACGTCCCGCTTGTTCGCCCAAATTGATTTTTCTGAGGATGGTGCCGGAGTCATACTCCAGCCCCGGGCGAAAGCTGGCTGCACAGTCTCCTCGCGCAAGTGCGAACAAGGGTTTGCCGCTGGAACCGCAAATTTGCCGGAAGCTGGTTTATAGTGTCTCGACAATTAAGTCTATCACCTCCGGCATTGGTGGACAGGAGGGCACATGAATCGAAGAGGTTTGATTTGTACGCCGCTCCAAAATGATGGGAGGGCGAAACCTTGTCGACCCAGCTCTCCACATTCGCTCTCGACCGTGTTAGGCTCATGGAAAACGAGCCGTCCACATATCCTCGCTAGGTAATTCACCGGAGGTGGTGGGGATTGCCCACGCTCGTACCTTCTTCGTCCGGGCCTTTGACCTTTTCTCTGGCGGAGGATCGCCTTTGAAAACTCCCGGCCGCGGAAAATCCCCGGTTCATTGCTCACTGGACTCGCGCCGACACGAGCATTTTTCCATTGTCCATCTCTCCGAGTCAACAATAATGACAGGTTCAGTCTGTTTGCAACAAATTTCGCTATCAGAGGAATAATTAGCACTGTCCGAGGAATAATCTCGCAACTGGAATGTTGGCATGATTCTGACCCCCTTTTCTAGATAAAAACAGCGCCATTAATGCAACGCAGGAGGGGTAGGTCGGCTGAGTTAAAACCCTTGGTGGCCGCGCAGGAGAACGTTTAGGAAAAGACGCGCCTCGGCAGCCGTGCCTTGCTTTTTTAGTTGCGTTTTCGCTTGAAAACGCACAATCATTAACTCAGTGTTGGGGACTGCACCATGGCTGACGTTGCTGCCACCACTTGGGCACACTGATCAAGACAAAACCTTCGGTGCGGAAACCCACATAAAAACAAGTGCAAACGCGCCTTGGGCCCAGCTTGGGGTTTTTTGAATTTTTTTTTTTTTTTTTTTTTTTATTATTCTTTAAACCGCGTCCCAATACTGGCCCGGAAAACTAGGCGCAGCCGGGCTTCGCCCAAAGTTGGGCACGGCCCGACCTCGCCGGCGAAGTCGGACTTCGCCGACTTCGGGCGAAGTACGAACTTCGCACCAAAACTGGGCGAAGTACGCACTTCGCGCGAAGCGCGTGCTTGAACTGTTCTTCCTCTGTTTTTAGCTGCGCCCAAGGTTTGGGCGCGATCTGGGTTTTTGCCGCCTTTCATCTTTAGATGGACTTCGCACGGGCGCTGGCCGCTTTGTTCGGACTTCGGCCGAAGCTTGATGCGAAGTGCGAACTTCGCACTTCGCCCAAGCGTTGAGCGCAGCGCGGACTTCGCACGAGCGCTGGCCGCTGTCGGACTTCGGTGCGAAGTTCGCACTTCGCACAAACTTTGCGCGCAGTGCGTACTTCGCACGAAGGGTTGCGCAGTGCGGACTTTAGTCTGCTTCAGCTTTTCTCGGACAAACTTCGCAATTCGGCTGGGCCGAAGTCAGGCTTCGCCGCGAAGTCGGACTTCGGTCAACACTTAGTCGATTTTTGCTCTTTTTTCTCCTTTCTTTCTCTGCATAGCCGGACTTCGCCCCTCCTCGCGGGCAACGACGGACTTCGCCGCGAAGTCCGTCTTTCTCTCCCATGCCGCATTTAAGCTCAAAGAAGGAAAAATAAACTGAATGCTAAAACTGGAAACTATACATGCGGGGAAAAATAAAAACACAAGGCAAAATTTTTACGAGGAAGGGCCCCTCAGGCACCTTCAACAGCGATAAAGCTTCAAGTGGAACCCGTTGACGAGGGATGGGGGAGGAGCCGACCCTCCATATCCGAAAGTATGTAGGCATTGAACCGATTCACCCGGCAATCGATAAAGGCGCTCCCGCAGAGCGTCAAATTTTCCGTGATTACCCGGTTTTGCCTTGTATGAGTCCCACTTCAGCACTGGGTCCCCGACTTCGAAAACTCGGGCGATGGTGCCTTTGGCAAACCAGCCTTTAGTGGCTGCAATGTGATCGGCGAAGGCCTGGTATGCACTTTCTCTGTCTTCTTCCAACTGCAGGAGTTGGCACAACCTGTCGTCTACCGGGTCTTTGCTGCTCCTGTCTTCGTCAATCATCCACAGGGCGGGGATTTCAATGTGTGATGGCATAACAGCTTGCTTGCCATAGACGAGCGCATAGGGGGACGTCTTGAGGGATTTCTTGAACGCAACTCTGTCCGCCCATAGCGCCCGGTTCAGGAGCAAGTGCCAAGTCCGCTTATTTTTTTCAATGGTCCTCCGGAGAATTTTCAGGAGGTTCTTGTTAGTAGACTCGGCAAGGCCATTCCCCTGCGGGTAGTAATTAGAAGACATCTTGTGATAGATGCCAAGGCCACTGGTGTACTCCGTGAGTACAGCGCCAACAAATCCCGGACCGTTGTCCGTCACAATCGACTCTGGAACCCCGAAGCGGGTAATCAGGCTCTCAATGAACCTGATGACCGTTTCTTGGTCGGCGTTCTTGGTCGGGATCGCCTCCGTCCACCGTGTGAAATAGTCGGTAGCTGTGAGAATAAACTTGTGGCCGGCGGAGGAGTTAGGAGAAATCACCCCAATGAAGTCCAGACCCCATTGCTGGAATGGAGCTTCGGCTTGAATCGGTTGAAGGGGCAGGGGTGCTTTTCTGTTTCTGCCAGCAAACCTCTGGCATTGATCACACTTGGCACAGACCGCATACGCGTCTGCGAACAGAGTGGGCCAATAGTATCCAGCCCTTATTATTTTCAAGGCCGTTGGCCTTGAAGAATGGTGACCCCCAGGCATCCCGGAATGAAAATCTCCGAGGATCCTAGGCTGGTCAGATTTTATGACGCACCGCAACAGGATGCCGTCAATGTTTTTGAACTAAAGCCCCTCGGGGCGAAGAGTGTACCTTAATGCACCTAACCGAAATCTCCTTCGTTGTGAGGCGTTCAGTGATCGGGACATCTTCCGGTGCGAAGTATCTCACCAGCTCATCCGTCCAATCACTCCCCTCCGATAAGGAGTTGGCTAGGTAGACGCGTGTCACTGTGTCCTCCCACTTACAGGCGGAGATGCCGGCTACAGCGCTTCGGGCCAATTCCTGACACAAGGCTCGGCCTCTGATAAGCTTGGTGGGCCGTACTTCGATATCAAACTCCTGGATCTTGGCAATCCATCCCGCTCTCTTGTGACCCGGCTCCCTTTGCAAGATGAAACTGCGAACATCGGGGTGAATCACGAAGACAGTGGTCTTACTCTGGGAGACAAAGTGCCTGAGCTTTCGAAGGGACTTCATGACCGCATGGACCCGCCGCTCTATAAAATTGTACTTCTCTTCGTGTGGCAGAATCACTTGACTTAGGAACGCAATGGGGCGCTCCTCACCGTCGTCTCCCTTCTGAGTCAGGACTGCAGCGTAACTTTCGGGTTCTCCCACTGCATACAGGATGAAGTCCTTGGAGTAGTCCGGGTTTGTCAACACCGGAGCTTGCGCAATTCGAGCCTTGATTTCCTCGAAAGCTTGCTCTCTCTCATCAGTGCATTCGTAAGGTGTATCTTTCTTCAACAGTTCGGCCATAGGCTTGATCACCTGTGCGAAGTCGGGAATGAACTTCCGCACGAAGTTAATCTGACCGAAGAAGGACTGCAGACCTTTTTTATCAGTGGGGGCTGGCAAGCGAACGAGGGCTTCTGCTCTGTCAGGGTCAATGGCGAGGCCTTCCTCGGAGATGACATGTCCCAACAGCTTTCCTTCCTTTACCGCGAAGACAGACTTCTTCGGGTTTATAGAGATGCCGAATTCTTGACAACTTTCAAATATCCGCCGCAGTGCGAAACATGATCTTCTCGTCGGTGAGAGAGAACAGTCATGTCATCAAGATAGATGACAATAATCTTGTTGAGCAGCTCTCGGAAGGCCGGGTCCATGGCCCTTTGGAACGTGGCACAGCATTGGATAAGCCAAACGGCATGCGCTGATAGGCGAACGTCCCCCACTTCGTGGTAAACGCCGTCTTATGCTGGTCTTCGTCTTTGACCCAAATCTGGTTGTAGCCGGAAAATCCATCTAAAAGTGAAAATCTCTGGGCTCCAGCAACGATATGCAAAATTTGGTCGATTTGGGGAAGCGGATAGTGGTCCCGGAGGGAAGCCTCGATTTAGGTTTCGAAGTCGACAGAGACGTATGTCGCCATTCTTTTTCCTCACGGGCACCAGATTCGCGACCCAGGATGAATGTTTGATGGGGTAGATGATCTTGGCCTCCAGCATCTTCAAGAGCTCGGTCTTCATCATGGCCTCAACCTTTGGATTTACGGCCCTTTGCTTTTGTCGGAACGGCTTGGCGCCATCCTCTAGCTCGATGGTATGCTGGATGACAGATCTGTCATACCCCCTCAAATCTTCGTAGCACCAGGCCACGATGTCGGGGAACTCCTGGCACAATGATCTAATCTGCACCAGCTCCTCCGACGTGCAGTCTGTTCCGACCTTGATGGTTTTACCAGGTTCGAGCTCCAGGTCAGCATACTGCCTCGGGTCTACTTTGATCCTGTGGGATATTGCTCTGTCATTCCGATCAAAGAGACTTTCTAATGTAATCAGTCCTTTTGGGACGTGATTATTCCGTAACTGTATCAACCCCTCATATTGCTCGTCATCAGGGTCTCTACCTTCGATTACACACACTTCGTTAACCAGGAATGTGACGATCTCCTCGTCACAACTGAATACCTGCCAGAAGGTATCCCTATCAGGCACAGAAGGCCTGTAAATGGTGCGGACCGGCTTCAGTTTCTGGACGACGTCTTCAGTGGAACGTACTGGCTCCAACGGACGCTGGAATATCCGCGTGCTTGTTTCTCTCACGCGATATTGCCTTAACGTTCAATGAGTCAAACGATTCCATCGAGTCCCGGACCCGATTGCGGTACGCTCTAAGATAGTGATGCTTAGACGAGCATTTATTCGTAACTTGATGACACACTAACTCAGAATCTCCGAAAATTTGGAGATGCTTGATTCCGAGCCTTTCGCCTTTCGCAGACCCAAGCACAGTGGCTTCGTATTCCGCCGAATTGTTAGTACAGCTCCGAGCCGACTCGTAGGCATAGTCCCTCTGGACTCCGGTTGGAAAAACCAGGAGGACCCCTGCACCGGCGCCATTCTTGCAACGGGCGCCGTCAAAGAAAAGCTTCCACAGCTCTTCGGGTGCAGGTCCTACTTCCTTCGCAACGGACACGTCAAGCTCCTTGGACTGCTTAATGGAATAACAGCCCTGCTCTGTCCCGATTACGGCATTAAAATCCCGCAACGAGAACTCGTCTTCTAGCTGTAGCACTTCGAGAGCTTGCTCGGTCAGCTCACTCGTCACCGCTTCTTCTTCTGACAATTGGACCATGCAGTCCATCTCTCCGCCGGGTATCTTGTCTACTAGAAAAGGGGAAGGCTTCTCATTGAAAATTTTCGGTCTCCTTCCTTTGAAGGGCACTTCCATGTGCGAGTAGTCTAGAGACAGTACCCGCCCAACTTCGCAGTTGAACTCCCGAGAGAGACACATGCCGAAGTAAGGCTCCGGGTCAACAATCACGACCTCTTGGATGACCACAATGTCGAGAGCTTTGTGCAGTCGGATAGGGATGTCCTTTATGACACCAACTGTCTTGACAGGGGTGCCGTCTAATTGCAAGCACACCTTGGCTGCTCCGTGTGTATTCCATCCCTATCTCATCGCAGACGGCCTTCGGCATCACAGATCGAGGAAGCACCGAATCCACCATGCGAGCTGTGAACTATGTGCCCTTGCATCCGCAAAGACAGATAAAAGGGTGGCGGTCCGTTCTTCCCAGTGGCGGAGACTGTCAAAGGTTGAACCAGGACAGCAGTCTGCATCTGCTTGCCGTTCTTCATGTTTTTCGATGATTCTTGCAGCAGATCTACCGGCCCGGAAGCGAAGGGCATCGTACATGCTGATTCCGCCAGAGTCTTCTTTAACTCGTCTACAATGTCGTAGCCCGAGGTACTAGCTCCTTCTCGCTGGTTTAGCCGGTTCATACTTGGTCCGGCATCGTTGGGTGGCCTCAACTCGCTCTCTTGGTCGAGACGGGTACTTCGCCTTCTCCCCGGGCTTGTTCTTTGGTTTCGGTCGGGGGCTGAAGTATAGGAAGCTTAGCGAGAGTTGGGGCCTTTGTCGGAGGCTTAGCCGGAACAAGCAGCGGTCTTTGCTAGAGAAGGTTTAGCGGGAGCTTTATCTTCGGATGCCTTCTCTCCGGGTCGTGTAAGGCCACGCCCGCTAGTACGGTGGCAGCCCATTGGGCTGCGGTCTTTCTCTTCTCGCATATACCGCAAAGGTTTAGCCGCGTCCGCAGCCTTTCTTTTCTTCCTTGGCGGGCGTCACTAGGTTCTCTTCTGGCAGGGCAAAATTGGCCTCACCGTCCAAGATCATGTACAGCTCATCATCTTCTATAGTGCTGCCGCCCAAGGTCTGGATGTAGTGCTGGTGCAAAGTGCAATCTTCCTCCGAATGTGGGTCATTGCACGTAGTGCACAAGTTGACCTGGTCAGGAGGACCAGGTGGGTCATCTATAGCAGCATTTCTCGGAGGCGGACGCCTCTGCGGTTGGTTTTCTGGGGCTTTATCTTTTGTCAATGTCGGCGGCGCATACGGCCTTCTAGGAGCAAAGTCCATTTGGGCCTGCTTCTTTTTCATAGCTGTCATGTCATTGGACATGGCATGATATCCGGAGGCCAAAGCCCGCACTTCTTGTAGAATCGTGTTCTGGATGCTGCTGTCCGGAGGCGGCGACTGTGCCGGTGGAGGCAAAACGGCCAATGGAGGAGGGTTAGAATAAGACGCATACCGCGGGGGAGCAGAAGCGCTGGAAAATGCGGAGCAGGAGGAGGCGGATGAGGGTAATGCAACTGAGGCGGGCCGTATTGAGTTACGACCGGCGCCGGATTCCATCGCGGCCGGGGCTGCTGCCCGAAGTAGACGGCACACCACCGAAGCGTAAGGATACTGCGATCTTGGAAAGTCGGGATGAATCGGCTCTCGCACTCGGACGGAAGCCCGCCGATGGAGATAATGTCGCCTTCGACTTGTCGGGCAGCTTCGTACGAAGGCGGGGAACTCGTCAATTCGGGCGATCTTCAGCAGCAGGCATATGTCTGAGTTGAAAGACCTCAGATAGTAGTGAGCAGCCATGCCGGCTGAAGGCCGAAGTTCGCGAGGTACCCGTTTCCAGGATCTCGCAAACCTAATGTTAAAATCAGACACCTCTTGAGGATGCCTCTGGATTGCTTGGAACTGATGCAGTAGAGAGGTAGGATCAGCAGACTCGTTGCATCCTTTTACGAGCCTCCTGGCAAGCTGGGGCCATCCAGTGATGGATCCCTCTGCGGCCGATCTCCACCAGTAGAGAAGCTTTCCCCTCAGGGAAAGGGCCAGCAGACGGGTCTTCACACTTTCATCGGTGATGGTATGCAGTGCGGCCAGGGCAAGGATGTCCTGGATGTGCTCGTACGCCGTCTTACCGTAGCCGTCGTATGTGGGAATAGACTTTAAAGCAGCAGGGGGCACAGCTTGCTGACCGATCAAGGCCAAAGGCCCTGTAGAGTCCACCGCCGGGAAGAGATCATCGTCATTCGGTTGTTGATCAGCCATTTCTTCTTCTTCTCCGCCGTCGGTTGTGTACTCGGTGTCGGTACTTTCCGAGGATGCAGGATTTTCCTCTTCCTCGGCCTCTTCTACTTCGTACTCGGCTCTTCCGACCTCAGCTTCGGCCTCTTCTTGGATCTCAGCCTCGGCTTCGTCGAAACGAGCTCGCGGATCAGCCCACTGGGTATCTTGCCTCGAGCGTGGATGTCTAGTTCGTAGAACTCGGGCGGGCTTCTCGGATTTCTTGTTCGCCACCTTCTCGTGTGCATGAAGGTGACAGGACCGGTCTTCTAGACTCGGAGGATTTGTTCGTGCGAGTCGCCAGTGTTCGGATTTGGAACAGCAATGAAGCGAACACCGGTGCTTCGATTCTCGTCGGGGGTGAGAAACTTCCTTGTCTCACCAAGAGCTCGAGAACCGTCGGCGCTGGTGGAGACTGATCAGAAAATCTCTCGTCAGATGTAGGACCCGTGTTCCACCGAGCGGGTCAGAAGAACTGTTGCGCTAGGTGGAAACTAGATGGGTACTCTTTCTTTAAATCGTGGGACAAGCGTCCCACCGGGCGTGCAGCAGAAACCGTTGGTTACGAATCTGCCATGAGGAAAGGATTTTTGGTTAATGCGCCCAGATTCGCCCACCAGCATGAAAGGCCGGAAGGAAGAGATGCCTTCCGAGCCAATCTTCGAAGAAGGCCGGCTCCTTTTAGGGGGCTTGATTTAAGCTAAAGAGAACAGGGAAGAAATAAATGAACGGAAAGAGACAAATGTACAGAAAGAGATACAAATATGTCCAAAGGTTGGTGGGGGGGAACTAACAGTACGGGAACACACCAATCACCGCTACTTACCGCATACAAACACAGAGCATGACAAGGAACCGCAAAACCTAGGCGTACTTCCGATACACCAGCGAGCGTATGCACAGCCTTCAATAGCTCCCTAGCAAACATTCCCTACAAGGAACTAACAAGTAGGATCGTATCAATCACCGTGATACATACACCGACAAGGGTAGAAAGTAAACCTAGAGATGTCGAGCCGTGTATATGTGTTAGGTAGAGAGTTTAACCGCACGGCTTCAATGGCTCCCTAGCAAACATTCCCTACAAGGAACTAACGAGCGAGGGATCGCATCAATCACTGGATACGAGCCAGCAACGTCACACACAACTGATGGAACTGCTACCAAATTTATAATGAATGCTTTAAATAATGAAGTACAGATGGTGCTTTAAGCAAGCAATGCTAGAGGAACCTGATCGCCAAATGCCAAAGTGAATTAACGAGCAGTGACACAGGTGGGCCTAAGGCATATAATGAAAGACAAAGATAAAAGAATAAAGACAATGAGAATGGAACCAGGCATACAAATTGTATTCATAAGCAGAAGCACGGTTACAATAAGCAAAGTAGTTCCCTAACAAACATTCCCCTTCCACACTTTACAATGAATTTCAGATGGGCTTTTATAGCCCGAGTCCCACCCGTTACATTAATGGGCACAGAGTCCCGCTCAAACATGAGCCGACGTGAGCGGCGAAAGAGCTGCAAATGCTGACCTTTTGTCGGATCGGGCTGTACCCGCAGCATGGTCTTCCGGAAGCCGGACAGCTACGTGGCGGAGTGTTGGGTAATTCTTCAAGTCGGAAGGCTTGCTAGTAGCCGGGAGCAGGTGAAACCTCGGATCAGCTTTGAATGAGGCTATTAATGCAAAGTGTGCGGGCAGCCCATACTTATCCCTTTTGGTCGGCGAGTCTTGGTTCAAATCCCGAGTCGGACACTTGTCCGATGATGGGTTATGTCATGTGACACATGCCCGCCTTAGAGGGCAGTCTATCCATCTTTGCTTGGGATCGGGGCTCCTTGGGATGCGTGCGAGAAATCGGTGCGATCGGGGAAGGCCTTCAAGCCTTGGTCAAATTCCGGGTTTGTTCCCCTACCGTACACCTCGTCAAGGGCGCATTCCCGCTCCGTTGAGAAGTCGAACTGCGCACGAGCGAACACCGGTGTCTGCCGCCATATGGACCTGCTCCGGCATTTTACCTTTTTTCTGCATTGACCTGTCAGTCTGCCGGTGCAAGGTGCGCCCAGAAGAGCAGCACTGTTACAAAACAACATTGAAGACATTGCACCCCGTGCAAAATGTGACAACAGGAACATCATCTTCGGGATTGGAAGACATCCTCAGGGTGATCCAGAGCATTTCCATCACGGGGAATGTATTGTGCTTAAATTTGAGGAGATTTCAGAGGATTTTCAGATAGGGTTTCAGGGCAGATTTCAGCCTGGTCGTACCATATCTTGCCTAGCATTGAAAGTGGTTTTTAATATTCAGAGTTTGGGTGCCAATTAATGATTATAATTGAGGCGTATAAGGATTGGAAGCTTTCCTTTGCATTGATATTGTAAAAAGACATCTTTATTTGTTGCTGGGAAAGAAATACATATATTCTCGTGTTGTTGTTCAGCTATAAAGTCGCCATTTTCAGTCTTGTACAGCTTTCGGGTATTTTGATACTTTCCAAAGTCCTTTAAAGGGTTTATAGTTTTTTATTATGTAAATTCCAAGTTTCATTGATTCCCGCCAAGTAGTTTGCTAGATATTATTTGTTCAAGTTAGCAGTTTTACTTTTTCCTGCATCATTCTGTACTTAAATAAAAAATACAAAAAAATCAGAACATTGCACAAAAACCGAAAACCTTGCAAATTTCCAAAATAACAAAACAAGGCAGAAATTTCATATCTCAGCTTGGGTGAGATATTACATTTAAGTGGGTTGAAACCTTCTATATCCATAGAAGGTATTACTCACCAACAATTTGTGGATGACACAATTTTGTTGGGGAGATCGTCTGTAGCTGAGGTGAAGGAATTTAGATATTAAATCTCTATGAAAAAGCATCCCAACAAATGATAAATATGGAAAAGAGTAAGGTGTTTTTTATAAACACTGTAGAGAATCGGCAGAGAAGAATAGCAGCAAAGCTTGGGTATAGTGTTTCAACTCTCCCTTTTGTTTACTTGGGAATGCCAATGTTCACGAGGGAATGCAAGGATCAGATGTGGAATGTGCTGATTGACAAGGTCCAGAGTAAATTAGCTGGATGGAAGGGGAATTTGCTAAGTCAGGCAGGTAAGTTACAGCTTCTTAAGAGTACTCTCCAAGCAATCCCTATATATTTTTTATCAATGTTTAAGATCCCACTTAAAGCAGCTAATACAGTAGAAAGTATTAAGAGAAGATTCCTATGGTTAGGACCAGAGGAGAAGAGCAAAATTCTGCTTGTAGCATGGGAGAGAGTATGCAATGATAAATCAAGTGGAGGACTTGGGATTAGAAGAATAAGGGATATGAACAAGGCTTTGGCAGCAAAGGTAGGATGGAGGCTAGTGAAGGAGGTTCATGCCTTATGAGCAAGAATTCTAAGAGACAAATACCTTGACAACCAAGAGGATAGTAGATTTTTGACCACTTTAGAGCCCTGTAGGGGATCTTCATTGTGGAACCACAAAGGGTAGAGAGATGTTATGGAAAGCCATCTAATGGAAGGTAGGGAATGGCAGGTCTATCCACTTTTGGGAAGATACGTAGCTAGAGAAGTACCCATAAGTGAAGGATGAGGAATTAGAAAGAATCACAATAGAGAAGGAAAGGCATCTAATGGAAGGTAGGGAATGGCAGGTCTATCCACTTTTGGGAAGATACGTAGCTAGAGAAGTACTCATTAGTGAAGGATGAGGAGTTAGCAAAAATCACAATAGAGATGGAACAGAATTATGGGAATATGGTTAGTGATTATTTGACTATAGAAGAAGAAGGGGTAAGATGGAAGGAGCTGAGAACCCATAATCAGTATAAGGAGGAGCTACAAAAGCTAGCAGCTAAACTGAAAACATATTATGTAAGCTTAAATTGGCTGAGGATACAATAGTATGGGGAGCTACTCAGGAAGGGTCGTTCACTATTAAATCAGCCTATGATCTTTCACTTGCAGTACCTAGGGGGGGCTTTCAATGGGATCGATTATGGGGAAGGAAAGCAATTCCAAAGTTAACAATTTTCCTATGGTTGGCAGTCCAAAACAAGATTTTAACAACAAATAACCTGCATAAGAGGGGTTTTCAATTTTCTAATAGATTTTACCTTTGTGAAGCTCATGAGGAATCGGTGAGTCACATCATACTAGAATGTAATTACTCCCTCAAAATATTGTATGATATAATAAAGAAGATGGGGGTGGTGTGGGTGCTGCCTAATAACATGGCAGGTTGGACAGAACAGTGGGAGAAGTCATTTAAGAGCCCAAGACTGAATCAGATTTGGAATTTGATTCCCTTTCATTATGAGTGGGGAGTTTGGTTGGAGAGAAATAGAAGGATTTTTAAAGGGGAGAAGAGATCTACAGCCAGGAATAGAGAACACATCATAGTGGCCATAGTGGAGAATGTTAAAGCATTGAAAGTGCATGAGAGTCCAGAGTCAATGGAGGAGGCAAAATTAAGTGAACATTGGAACCTAAGTCCAGTTGGGGTGAATGACAATCCCTGAGGAGACATATAATCTTAACAGCTGAATGTACTCGTATACTTATAGTCTGTACTATTACCTTTTGACAATTATTGATATGGATGATGTAGGTTAACATGAATTTCTAAATAAGTGACAAACCTGGTCTAAGTTTTGACATTATTCTTTGCATTAAAAAAAAAAAATATTTACCTCTTGTGGGAATAAATCAGGATACTTGGAAAATATCCTGGTCTGCAAATCCCAGTGCCTGCAACAACTTTTCTACTGTAATGATTAGTTCTCATGGACACAGTTTCCAAACAGCCATGTCTATAATAATAAGAAGCAGGTTTCACAAATCAAAATTTGCGAGAAGATATAAATCACAGGTACAATCTAAAGAACTTTGAAACAAAGACAGGTTTCCCAAAAAGGTAGGCATTATGGGCATACATTTCAGTGACATCAGTGATGCTTTCTGTGGCTCGCTCTTTGATTGGTGAAGCTGCCAAGTACTTCTCAACTTCAGCATGACTCCTGAAATTGCAAAAAGATGCAATGCATAAAGTTCTCCAAGGCAAGACCTTTGCACGGCATGTGGCAAAGAACAATAACAATAAACTATTGAATTAATAAAATGTTAATCTTTTGAAGAACAATAAAAATGACAATAGGAGAAGCAAATAATGCTACTCTTAATACCATACCACTGCAAAATTGAGTATGGGCGACGAGGTAAAGCTGAAATGTATGCACTCCATCTTGACGACTTCCTCAGGCTTGCTTCACTGATTAAATATATTGCAAGGTATGGCCATTCAGGCACGTTGTTCCTATTCAAGATGTCACCCAGTTCAGGAGAGCTCCAAGCCTAGAATAAAATTGAAAATAATAGTAAGACAAGCCCATCTAAACCTGCAAATTTGCAATATCAATTTACACAAAGAACAGGAACAAAACCTTATTACAAAAAATACGTTCCTTTAAAAAACAATTGATTGATGACAATCAAAACATCAGATCTTGAGACTTTCTCTCTATCCACTTTAACATCATGAACTTGGCATATAAGACACAAAACTTTGTACAGAACTAGAATTGGTTAGCATGAAAAGAAAATGGTATTTGTAAAATGTGATTTTAATCGAGACTGCCCATTGCTAAACGGTTGTCAATGAGCTCACCATCAACTACTTGTTGGTCACAACCACATATATCATCATTGATGAGCATATTCAACAAATGCATCCTATGCACACAAAGAAAAGGACACTTTTGGCACTCAACATCTGCAAATGCAATTTGTGAAACATCCAGCTCCACAAATAGCTTTCTTATGGTTCTCCAAATTCATCTAAAAGCCCACCAACATCTACAAGGCGCCTTGCCAACCTGTATTGCAAATTCAGTAAATTTAGCACTTCTGAAACATTTCAAAGTTTCAATCCAGACAACTGTTCAGATGTTCACACTCTGCAAGAGAGTCGAAAATCAAAAGCTCATGCATGTAACACTTCCATATTTTTAAAATTTAACCTTCACTATGCGCCTCGCCGCCTCCTAAAGTCTGTGATTCCACTGAAGGTCACATACTTGCGACATAACGGAACCATGATACACAAAGTTCCTGTGGAAGTCCATTCCATCCATTAAGTCTTTCACCTCACATTAGTGGTGGCCTGGTAGGCAATTCCTTAAGGATGCATTTTCTTCAGATCTATATGTAACCCCAAAAGTCAATTTCAAAGCCAAGATAGTTTACACTTGCAGACACCAGAGCAAAGAAACATGTTGAACTGTACTTTCAGCCAGTGTTATTTTAGCATGCACATGACTATATTCATCATGTTGCAGATAAATTTTTCAAGCAGTGCTAAAAACCAGTATCTTATTGAGAAAGCTGATGATAGACTTCCCTAGGCTTGCAATAGGCCATAATCTATTTGCATGAAGATGGAAGGAGCATTAGGAAGCCCCAAAGGGACGACCAGCCACTGAAAGAACCCAGATTTAAATCTAAAATCTGTTTCCCATACATTACTAATCTCCATGTAGACCTGGTGGAACCCTTAGTCTAACTCAATCTTTGTGAAGCACTTGGCTGCTTCAAGCTGATCATTGATGTCATCGACCTCAAGAAGGGAATACTTGTTTTTTACTTTAATTTATTGACCGCTCTGTAGTCAGCACATAACCACTGCTCATTATTTATTTGGGGTTAACAGAGTAGGAGACGACAAAGAGAAGTGCTGAGTGTAGAATAGATTACATATTCCAGAGAACAAAGCAAAGATACTAAAGATAACATGCAACAAGGAAATGACCAGCAGTTGAATTCAGAACAGCAAGAACCATTACATTACTTACTATATGATATACATTACTCACAGCATAGTTCCTGTACCAACACAACATGGCATGAACCATCTCATCTTCTCCAACAATACCATTCAATTAATCTCATGTGGAATATATACAATTAAAGAGAGAGGCAAATGGTTACAATCTACTCAATCACCGCAACCCTCGCTACCCAACTCCATACAAAGTTTTAAAAATGATTACACATAACATTTGTCTCATTAAGTCCGGGAGTTGCACAGATATGATGTTCAGTGGCATGTTGAACATGACAAAACATTTAACAGCTTAACAACACTTAACTCATATTTATAATAAAATGCAACTTGGTAACTCACTCGAGTGACGCCTGAGTTGGCGCCACATCTGTCTGATCAATTTGACAAGTTTGACTGCCTATATTGAGTTCAATTTTGTCCTCCTCCATTATTCGTATTTGTATATTACTTGGATGCTTCATGCTCCAGGACAGTAATCTTATACACAAAATGATTGGGAAGTTATGAGGGATCATCTTCATGGAATGTTGAATATCCCTCATATAAGGGAGCCATTTACACCTGAGCATCCAGTAGTAATCCATTGTTTTGGGTTGAAGAGTTCTACAATATTGTTTGAAGGCCTGTCCGGAGGTATAAAGTGCAAACTCTTAATAGATTAGCCAAATTAATCGTTGCATTATCAGAAGTAAGGGTATTTGAAAGTAAAGACAAACTAATTGGCCAATCCATCCTTATGAAGTTTGTAGATGTTGTGACTGTCCTTATAAATATTCATATCACCTCAATGTTTACAACAATTTGTTGGAGTCAGGTCACATTGACTTGTGTCCAGCAAAAATTCTTTTCCAGTACAACCTTACAAACATTTTGGATCTGTGTTGGTTGATCATCCTTCACCCATCTAAGATTACAAGGTGAAAGATGCCTTTATGTGGGCATAAGTGTGTGAATTGACCAAGATTTCTGAGATAAGAATCTTCATTTTGAGAATGTCAAATGACAGAATGGACCTCTGTGTGTGTATCAAATTAAGAAATCTTTTGTGTGCATATATTTATATACATATCAAACCAAGAAGTTCTGTGTAAAGTGTAAACAATGGTTTCTTGCTAGTGGAGGAATATTTGTTGCCATAAGCACTATAATTAGGTTAGAAGTGATCGAATTAGAGAGTACAATAGACCAATTAATTTCATATTTGAGGCTTGGCATCTCTCACATTCCTCATCCGAACCATCCTCCAATTTAGGATTCCAAATTTGTTCGACTTCTGGTACTTGTATCTCTTCACCAACAAGCTTTGTTAGTATTCTTTCTCTGTGTAGTCTTTCGCCAGCAACATGCAAGTCTTCGTTGTGCTCAACACTCCCACGTTCTTCTCGTGCTTGTTGTTGTGCAATTCTTCAACTTATGTGTTTTGGCTGATCTTCCACTCTTCTGCATCTACATCTCCCACGTCCTCGTGGTAAGTTATCTATCATCCACCTCTCCAAGTTTCACGCTATGTTGGTTCAAACTTCAAATGGCAACAGCGCCAAATGTAGCACGGTGGTGGTATTCCACCCTTGGAGGACCAATTTGGATTGACAAATTCAATATTCAAGTTTGTAATGATGAGGTTGTATGGCCTGCATCATATCCTTTCCTGTGACTGCCTTGTTCACTGCTTCAGACGGCCTAGTCTGCAAATAGGATGGCTTGCCTTCAGTCTAGACAACCTGGGATCTTCACTGTATGGCCTGGCAATCACCTAAACGTTCAGCATCCTCTTACATACACAGTATCCGATCCTGTGCAAAATATCTCCTAGCTTACACATCGCAATGCCTGTGCAAATGTATCTACTCTCCATGTTTACAATGTAATCTCTCCAGCATGTGCAAAGTCTACCCAATGCATGTGTGTCGCTACGATACCTGCTCAAATAAATGAGGGGGTCTATTTAATCTACTGGGTTAGTAGTTACAAGCAACTACCACCCCGACACCTCACCTCTCTAACTGGGTGATAACTACCCTATGTTCGCACATAACTCTTGTTAACTGATCATTACATGCATTATTTCAACTTTATTCAAATTACAAAACTTATGAGATCAAAACTATTACATCAAATTTGCATTGTGCAAGTTCTTGACTTGCAGTGCACTTATTTCTATCTAAGTCTATTTTTTCTGCTAAGGTGGCATGTCAGAACTAGAGCCTACACCCTCTACTTTGGCAAGGTTGCCCTCTACAACTCCCACCACATTCAGTCCACACCAATTCTTTGCTCTGATACCAATGTCGGATAAAAACCAAATTTTATTGATCTCATTGTGCATATTTAAATACATGCTTGGAGGTAAAAACCATATTCAAATTTTAGGGTAGTAAGTTATAACCGTATCTAGTGGTTATAACGAATATTACAACTAATACACACTTGTCATAATGCTAATAATGTAAACTACCTAACATACCAATCTTCTTAACCATAAACCCAACCTCATCCTAATGCTCAACCCTGGCCATGATGGATGACATCACTTTACAATATTTATAATTCTAGAGAAAAATCCTTCCAGATTTGGAAGAAATAATTTAAACAATCACAACTAGTTAAAAGTTTAGAATCCGCCTACAATCCTTCTTCATATAAAATACTATAGTTGATAATAATCTTTAAAAAATCATAATAAGTGTCTATCATTGTCGTGCATTCAAGCAGATATTACCACTTGTTTGTCTCCATGTGACACCAAGACATATTTATCACAAGAAAATATTTGTCCTCCATGATGCTAAAAATTTGGGGATCTAAATATAATTGTATATATTCTATACAAAAACAGAACTCAAGACTCAGAAACAATTACTTGTGAATCTGAATCCACATGACAAAGCCACACTGGAGCCTTTAGTAACGAACTCACACTTATTAAGCACTTTGTCCTGCAGTAAGCCTGAATTAAGCCATTTAGAACACATATAGACAAATTCTTGAAGAACAATAGTTCTTCTCCATAAATTATAGGATTTTGTTTTGAAGAAAATCAAGGTTAAAATGAGGGGAAAATGTTAACCAGCCAATATTAAAATGAAATGATGTTACTAACGTCAGCGTGAGTAAAAAAGATCTCTGGACCAATGTCGTGAAAAAGGTCTATGGACCAATGTCGTAAAAGTACTGCTAATAGGATTACATCATTTGTAAAGTGAATCTTCTATTACAAATTTTGATGAAGAGTTTTCCTGCTTTGCAAGTTTTCTTACCATTAGCCTCTAAGATTTTTGTCACTTTCTGGTCATTTAGGGTGAATGAGACAAGGTTTGATATTTCATAGTAACTTTACAGATAACTTTGCTCGAAAAGAAGACATAGAACCTTATGATATTTAAATACATCAGAAAGTTTTTTAAATTAGCCACACCAGAAGGCAAGTTAATATATACACACTGAAAACCTCTTCCTCCCTCTCAATCAAATATGTATTGATTCTTATTGGTGGTAGTGGAACAGTCTAGGGTAAAACAGTACATACCTTATAAAATAAATGCGGCATATCTTACCCTGATTCCAAAAAAGAAGGATGAAGAATTGTTTCATTCATTTAGGCCCATAAGCATATGTAATATGATAATCTCCAAAGTGATGGCAAATCATTTAAGACCATTGTTAAACAAAATTATTTCAGTAGAGCAAGGAGGATTTGTGAAAGGGAGACAAATTCTGGATGGGATCATAGTAGCTCATGAAGTTATGCATTCAGCAGCTTCAAGAAAAGAGAGAGCAACGATCTTATAACTTGATATGAATAAAGCCTATGATAGGGTTAATTGGGATTTTCTTTTTGCGGTATTAGAAATATTTGGATTTGGGATGAAATAGGTCAGATGGATTAAAGCTTGTGTCTCTACAATATCATATTAAGTGTTGGTCAATGGGTTAGTAACAGAATCATTTAAAGCCCAAAGAGGTCTTAGACAGGGAGATCCTCTATCACCATATTTGTTCATTATTATGGCAAAGGTATTGAGTAGGAATTTAAAGAAGGCTAACAAAGATAGGCTAATTAATGGACTTAAGGATAGTCACAACATCGACAACATCACCCATCGACAATTTCTAGATGATACAGCCCTTTTTGGGAAGGCAGGGATAAACAAGGCTAGAACTTTGAATAACTTATTAAAGGAATATGAAAGAGCGTTAGGGCAGAAACTTAATAGGACAAAATCCAAATTTTACTTCCTAAACACTCTAGCTAGAATCAAAGCAAGGATATGCAGGTTACTTCAAATGAAGGAGGCAAATTTGCTAGCAACTTATCTAGGGATGCCCTTATTTGAGGGGAGAATGAGGATAGAATTGTGGAATCCAATTATAAGTAAAGTTCAGAATAAACTACCAGCATGGAAAGGTAGATAGTTGTCATTAGCAGGAAGAGTGCAACTAATTAAATCAGTCTTACAGTCCATTCCAACATATTATATGTCCTTGTATACTATGCCAAAATCGATAGAAAAAAGTTTAATATATATTATGCGGTCATTTTTATGGTCAGGATTACATGATAAAAGGAAATTTCCTTTGGTGAAATGGAGCAAGGTGTGTGATGATAAAACTAGGGGAGGTCTCGGTTTAAGAGTTCTTATGGATGCAAACTTAGCTCTTAGGGAAAAAGTAATTTGGAAATTGTACAAAGAGAGTCAAAGACAATGGGCAAGAATTTTTCTAAGTTCGTTAAGCCCAATGATACAAACTTAATATTTATACATTCTCACTACCAGATGGTTCTGCACTATGGAACTGTTTAAAAAATCAATTGATCTAATGATTAAAGGTCTAAGATGGGAGGTGGGAACTGGAGAAAAAAATTCTATTTGGATGGATACTTGGTGTTATAAAAAACCACTCAATCTAGATCCAGTTTTGAAACCATGGATGAGATTACTTCAAGTCAATATGGTGATAGGGTTTCAAACATTTGTACAAGGATCAAGAAGGAAGATACAAATGGAAAGAAGATTTTTTTAAAAGTATACGAGACATAGATGCTAGGAGGAAGTTAAGCAAAAAGATAACAAAAGTGATTATTCCAAGGGGAGCCAAGGATAAGCTGATTTGGGAGTTGAATAGATCAAGAGAATACACAAGAAGAAGCGGATATAATGTAAAGCACCAACAAAATAGGAATATCGCAAGAATATGGAGAGATATTTGGGGTAGCCCGAGCATTCCTAAAGTTAAAATGTTTGGTTGGCTAGTAGGTCATAAAGGAATTTTATCCTGGGATATACTTATGAAAGGGGTTTTCATGGCCCCTCACAATGGGTTCTATATAAAAAGGAGAAGAGGATAGACCATCTCTTGAGACACTACTCGATAGTCTGGAAACTATGGCAATGAATTCTTAATATGTTTGGTAAATGCATAGTGATGAATGGCAGAATTGAAGAATGGATAAAGCAATGGTAGAGCACTTTTTAAAGTGAGGCTTTATAGACAATCTGGGATATATCAAAGGATACAATACTTTGGACTGTATGGCTGGAAAGGAATAGAAGAATATTTCAAAGAAAAGAAAACAGTTTAGAGGTAATGAAGGGGAAGATTTGTTTAACCATAGAGTCTAAACCAACCCTATCACTCACCCAATCCCTAATCTTGAAGCAAAGAGCCTTCATAGATGGAGTCAAGTCATCAAATGGATAAATGATGTTGGGTACTAAAGAAACAAAAAGAAGACAAAGAATATAAAGTGGAAACCACTAGAAGTGGAGTTGGTCAAATTGAAATTTTATAGAAAATCGAAAGGAAATCTAGGACCAAGAGGAGGAGGAATAATTAGAAATAAAGATGGAAGGTGATTCACTTATAGTAATAAATGTAATTTTGAGGAAAGCAAAGGCTCCATGGAACATACAAGAGATAATTGTGGAAATACAAGACCTTGCTATAGAGTTTGAAGAAATTGGATTCACACATATGTTAAGAGAAGGAAACAAATGTGTAGATACACTAGCCAATAAAGGGGTTTTAATTGATGATTGTGAAGTTAAATCCTATTTTCCATGGTTAGAAGAAATAGTAGGTTTAGCTGAAGCTAACAAGAAAATATTGACTTCCTAAATCATATAATGATTAAGATTTACTTGGCCAGCCAAATAGGCTGGCCATCAGAAGTTTATGGCCTTGGTTTGGCCAATTGGCCTTGAATATTGTGGTTCGAATACTCTTGGTAATTTTTCATGTTGAGTTGACCTATGGTCCTGTTGACAATTTCATCACATTGGAGGGGTAGTGAAAATTAATGTTGTGTAAAGGATTTTCTTATTTTGGTTTTCTTTATTTTTGTTGATAGTGGCATTGCAGCAATTTTGGTTGTCATTTTTTGAATCCCCTTTGTAGATAACTGTGTAAGAAAAAGCTTCGCTTAAAGCATTAGCAGGAACAGGCAGCTTCGCAAACAAGAAATAGGGAAAACATAGGTGCACGCCTGAAATCTCCTAAGGCATAGAAAGAGCTTCGCAAGCTAAGCACCCGCAAGACTTGCTTCGGGCCGAAATTCTGCGAAGCAAAAAATGTGAAATGGAAAGATTCTAAAGTGTGGAGAAACACTTCGCAAAAATTCCAGCGAAGCACCCGCTTCGGCCTTCCTTTTTGGCGAACCGCCCCCAAGAAAAATCTACTTCGCTCAAAAATTTTGCGAAGCACCTGCTTCGGGAGATTTCAGTGCGAAGCTCCCCCATCCGAAGGCCGATTATCCCTGAAAATTTTCTAAGACATGAATGAGCTTCACCCAAATTCCTCCCGAGCGGCTGTTTTTTAAGAGGTTTGCGGCGAAGCATTGTTGTAGTCCACTTCGGACGGAGCTGTTGGCGAAGTAGTATACGGCTCGTATCCTCGGCAAAGTAGTAGGTAGTTAAGAGTCGTGTTTTCTGCGGGATATAGGAGCTTCAGCATCTGGTCCTCGCGAAGCAGTTTTTGAGAGCCCCTTCACGCGAAGCATTTTTGTGGGTTCATCATTCCAACTTCGGCTCATGATTGTTGCGAAGCATAGCTCCGAATGAGAACCTAGCGAAGCTCTTCCTAGGGCACCTTCCCCAATGACACACATATCAAGAACGGGTATTTCCACGAGGCATTCAAGTGTTTCATAAATGCATTTTTACTTGCCCGAAAGACCCGGGGCCTTTTTGTGGCAATGGAAAATAAGATATCAATTGCAGACCGGCAGGCAGAGCCACTTGAAGGTCACTCGAGCATCGCAACCAGAGAAATTCAGGACAAGCTGGACGGCTCATCAATGCGTGTTTCCCCGGTTGACGCGGTCATACTTGCTAATAAAGGAAAAGGATGTGAAAGCTCATTCTCAGAAGGAGCGGGCGAAAATTTTGTAGTCTGCCGAGGGCGTACTTCCAAATTCAGAGCATTGATGGCTCAGAGGATCGGGTCCTCTATAAAAACCCATGAATTGTAATGAGAAAAGGGGGGAACTTTTGCTAGAGAATTGTTGTATCTTGATTTCTGCAATAGATATTGAAGACTTTGAGCTCCATTTCTCTCATAAATGTTATCTTCTATGTTGATTTTTGTTATTCTTTTTCTTCATTTGCATATTGTAATTCTGCATTCTGGATTTAGGTGTGTAATGAGGGATTGAACCTTGGAATCATTCAGAGGGTTATGTAAGAGATTTAATATTGCGTTAAATTCTTTTTATGCTGCCTGTGGATAGTGGTTTCTGTCAAGTTCTTGTGTTTCCTAATTGCTGTAATTCTGAATTCTGGATTTAGGCATAGGAAGATACTTGAACCCTGGAACTCTTCCAGAGGATACATAGGGGAGATAGCGCAGTGTTTATTTTAGTTTCGTTCTTCATATTTATTGCTGTTGTTTCAAGGTATTTGTTGATAATCGTGTTGCTGGTTCTTTCCCACCAAAATCGTTCTCACTTCTTACCCTATCCCCTTTTATTTCTTTCCTGCACTCTTGTCTTAAAAATACCAAGTAGTTTAGTTCAGGAGCTGGCCTTTCTCCGGAGATTGGCACAAAGGGCATCTCTTCCCTCCGGCCTTTCAATGTTGGTCCAGGTCTAGGGCACGTATACGTACAAAATCCTTTCTTGTGGCAGATTTGTGACCAACAGGTCCAAACCTGAAAACCGGATTTATACCACTTGTGACACGTGGCAATCGGTGTTGACTTCGACACTTTAACGTTTTCCATTGGTAATATTTGCTTTATTTTATAACATTAATGTGTTTTCATATAAACTATTTATTACAATTCTTGTGGTTGCACTTATGCTTCAGGAAGGAAACTAGCAATCCAAATTTGGAAAGCGGACTATGATAGCGCAAAGTTTTGGAAATATTACTCTACTAAGATGCAATGCATAGACAGTAGAGGTGGAGTTTTGGTATTGTGAATGGAAGGCTGCTGCAAGAAAATGTCAAGAAGAAGGATGCTGAATATTGGAATATTTGTATTCACATAAAAAATTGAAGAAGATCCAAAAAATGAAAATCAAAAATTCAAACTTTTTATGAAAAATGATGTATGTATCTAGCTACAGCAACTCAATTGAGATGAAAATTGAATCTGTTTGTAAACTCTCAAGCTTTGAAGGAGAGAGTTGTGATTTGTCAAGGGTGGGGGATCTAAGTACAATCCCCTATTCTCCAACCAAAATATATATATATATAAACTGACTCAAATCAAATGGCATGAACTCAAGTGACCCACCCGTGTTCAATTCTTGTCAAACAATATTCAGTGTTATTGTAATAACACTATGTTTTTGTTGAAACCGTTGTAAGTTGTTCATAATTTAACACTGGTGAGACCCTTTTAATCCAATATAACCAATTTAATTAATATATATCATAATAGCAAAACTCGGACTCGACTCGGACTCGGAAAGTTCGACTCGGGAGTCGGACTCAAGACTCGACAAAAAAACTTGGCAAGACTCGGTAAAAACTCAAAAAAAATGAAAAAAATGAAAAAAAATACAAATTTTATTGAAAAAATAAGTTTTTTCATGCATATTACTTATTAGTATATTCTAACACACTTACTCAACATTCAACATTATACAAATAAGAAATTAACAAGAGGAAGGAGCATATTCTAATAGCAAGCTAATAATTTTGTTTTTTTTTTTTTTGGATACATAGGGAGTTGGTTACATCCACACTATTTTTAGTAACTCCCAAGTGCAAGGTTCAAAATACAAGGACTGCCCCCAACAAGCCTATACCACCTCATTATTTTATAACCTGGCATGAAGAGGACCACTGGTCACTCGAGATTCATACCATCGTTGTCGGTCTGGCGTGCACTCAAAGGATTCGGAACAGACTATGACCTTTGCAGGCATGACCACTTTGGTTTATAAACTTAATATATAAAGTTCAAAAACATTATTAACATTTTACAAAACATTAAATAATAATAAACTTTACTATATGACGTCCACCATATTTAATAAATAAAAATTTCAAATACCATGTTTAATAGAGAAACCATGGGACGAAATCACCCTAATTTGCTAGAGAATTGTCGTATCTTGATTTCTGCAATAGATAATGAAAACTTTGAGCTCCATTTCTCTCATAAATGTTATCTTCTGTGTTGATTTATGTTATTCTTTTTCTTCATTTGCATATTGTAATTCTGCGTTCTGGATTTAGGTGTGTAATGAGGGATTGAACCTTGGAATCATTCAGAGGGTTATGTAAGAGATTTAATATTGCGTTAAATTCTTTTTATGCTGCTTGTGGATAGTGGTTTCTGTCAAGTTCTTGTGTTTCCTAATTGCTGTAATTCTGAATTCTGGATTTAGGCATAGGAAGATACTTGAACCCCGGAACTCTTCCAGAGGATACAGAGGGGAGATAGCACAGTGTTTATTTTAGTTTCGTTCTTCATATTTATCGTTGTTGTTTCAAGGTATTTGTTGATAATCGTGTTGCTGGTTCTTTCCCACCAAAATCGTTCTCACTTCTTACCCTATCCCCTTTTTTTTCTTTCCTACACTCTTGCCTTAAAAATACCAAGTAGTTTAGTTCAGGAGCCGGCCTTTCTCCGGATATTGGCACGGAGGGCATCTCTTCCCTCCGGACTTTCAATGTTGGTCCAGGTCTAGGGCGCATATACGTACAAAATCCTTTCTTGTGGCAGATTTGTGACCAATAGTTTCTGGCACACCCGGTGGGACACGGTCAGTCTCATCTTGTGAGTGGTAGTGAGAGTTGATGCTTATCTCATTACCAGAAGACTCTAGCATCTGGCGACTCTGTTCAACCTGAGATCATATTGGTGTTATGTTGTGTATTGCAGATCATGCTTGAGTGTAACAACCCACCCTATTCTGGATTGTTTCCTATCTATTTTGACTAGTAAAAAAAAAACACAAATTTTTGCTCTTTTTATTCAAATATATGCTCTTTTTTTGGGTATTTTTATGGGATTTAAACATACAGTATCTTTGCTGAAAGAAAGTTTCACCAACTAGAACAACTTAATTGCAAGGGAAATTACAATGATGAACAGCACAGAAAATACCTGATTTTCCTCAAGTCTGAAAACAAATCGCAGCAATCCACGTTCTGGAAATAGTTTGTGAATAGTGCCATGAATAGTAATTTGCTACAGCGCCGCGTGAATAGTAATTTGCTACAGCGCCGCGTGAATAGTAATTTTCTACAGCGCCGCGTGAATAGTAAACTGCTACAGTGTCGCGTGAATAGTAAACTGCTACAGTGCCGCTTGAATAGTAAACTGCTACAGTGCCGCGTGAATAGTAAACTACTACAGCCTCCAAATAAGTACCGTCTACAGGTCTAAATCGTTGCTATCTCCCAACACAAGATATCAGTGACAAACCGGAAATTCTCTTTGATCTCCAATTTGCCCTCTGAATGAAGACAATCAAAATCCAATAGAGTTGATCTTTCACAGCCGTAGTGGATGTCCTTGCCGAGAGTTTCCGTTCTCAACAAGCTCGAATCTGCAAGCAAATTCTCCGGAATGCATCAAGCAATATATTCAATGTTCAAGGATGTTGGAATGAGAGCCCGACCACTTTATTTATTATTGACTCGGGCCTGGCTGTATCATAACATAACCAATGTGGGATAAAAAACCCCCTTTTTAATAAATCCTTGTCTCCCTAAGTCACTTTATCAAATAATTAATAATTCACTTAATTGACTTATGTGCACACATAATATAAAGTCTATTTAATTAAATACGACTTTATAATTAAATAATTACGAGTATTAAAATAATTGCACCAGAAGACCCAAGCCAACATCTGATAGCATTTTTGGATACCCTTTTGGTCGAACTGTCCAAATATAGAAACTGTTCTAAAAAAAGCACGGCCCTAAAAAATAGGAAACTGCTCCAACTGACTTCCAAGATCCTTAAACTGCTCCCATAGCCTACAGGATCGCGTGAATAGGCTATGCACTGTGCCAATGCTGACGAGCTCAAAAAGGGGACATGACAGTCCTCCCTCCCAAAAATTGCTTGTCCCCAAGCAATATTAGTGCCGGATGCTGTAGAATGTCTTCATGTTCCCAGGTAGCATCATCAGAATCACCTAATCAGAACCACCTGTGATTCCAGGGTCCCAAACCAATCTCAACACAATTATTACAGCTGCCACTTCTATATAAAAATCAAAACAAAAATTTGAGTGTGAGGCCAAGATGCAAATCAACAATGCGTGGGCCCAAGGTTGCCTCAAACATTCATCCAAGACTGTTCCCAAACCTGCTTCAAGCTGACCAAAGATTGTCTTCATGCTATTCCAAAACTGTCCAAAGGCTGCAATTGTGCAAAAACTGAGTGGAAATAGGGTCAAACTCTCACAGACCAGATCTGAGGTGATGCATAGCAGTTCTGATTTGTCATGTACAGCAATGGTAAATAACTGTTTAATCTCTTCAAAGATGTGTAAACTCGATTCTCCTTTATTTATAATGGTTGTACTATGCAAGAGTGTAATAAAATTAGCAAAGGTAATGAATGAATCAACACCAAAGAGAGTGAAAAAGAAATTATAATCAACAAACTCTGGCTCTCCATATGCATAAGTCAAGTACATCACCTCTTCCTTTCCCCAAGCAAAATCCAATACTCCCCAACCTTGAGAAACATTATCAACATCATAAATGTCAAGTTTTATGACCAATATACTCCTACATATCTCACTCCATGCTTTTCTTAACAGCTGTTCCAAAATGGGACTGAAAGTGCATGTCAATAGCTGAAGCTCTACTTTTCTCATGTTTCCAACTCCAAAACAACTTGCCCCCAAATGTATCAAAACTGAAAATGCAACTTTATCTCCATTATGTGCCATAAAATCCAAGTGTAACAGCTGCTCCAACTTCCTCAAAAACTGACAATGCTCCCTCTTCATGTCTTGCAAGTGAGCATACCTGTAAACTACTAACTTATGCTCATACTCAGCTCTAAGAACGGCCTTTAACATTATGAAAGACACCTTATTATATCTCCCAAAATGGACTAACACAGGCCTCATACAATTCTCACCCAAAACTGAAAACACGTGTGGTGTAGCAATTCCTCTTGTCACCAAAACTCAGCGAATGTAAGTAAATCAGACCTGATGTGATGTGCAGTCGTTGGTGCCTTACCGATCAGTCTACGTGAAACCCATATTGTCTCCAATTCTGTCTCACAAGGTGTTAAAGATGCAACTCTTTTTTTTGCCAAATGAGACCTCAATTTCTCCATCGTTCCTTCCTTCATAGCCTTCCCAAATGCCGCTTCTGAAATCAGCAGACAATCAGTCCTATTGGTACCAAAATTCTCCCTCACAACAGTCCCAAAATCAATCTTGAAAATTTGCGAAGTGTTTGTCCAAAACAACATTGTTTGGTCATCAAATTTCCTCCACAAAGCTGCGCAAAACTCCTTGTATACTGCCTCCTCAGTTGTCTTCACATGTGCAGCCCAAATTGCACCAAGTAATGTAACAAATTCCAACACAACCATCCAATAACTCCTATACAACAAAGTCTCATCATAGGCATGTAGTGCGCCAAGTTGAGTGGTACAAGGTTCCAATTGACCCAACGTCCCTGCTAAGACTGTTCTTGCAAATGCATCCTCTGAAATAAGCAAATATTGTATCTTTTGTGTATCATAAACAGTCTTCATATGTGGCACAAACCTTCTAACGACAATGTGACATCTTTCCTCATCATTTCCTATGGCTGTGAAATGTAAAACTCTGACAAAATCAGTGATGGTGATGAACAAATCTGAAGACTGATCTATATACATGGCTGCCACTAACACATAATTGAATTTTACACCTAGATTCCATGCATTTAAGGGCTGATGCCTTCCTTCTGACAAAGTGTGCTCATTGTGAATCCCATGAACAGCAATGTGTAAAAGTTGTTCAATGTCCTTAACGTCAACGGAACTTAGTTTACTACTTCTATCAAAGACTGTACTATGCAAAAAATGAATAGAACCATCAAACATTGAGGAGAAATGAGTGAGAAAGAGTTTAAATTTTGAGTCAACAATCTCTGTCTCCTCATTCATGTAATCAGTTTTCTACACAAGCATCATATCATCACCAACTGTGAGTGCTTCCTTTGTTAATACAGTCCCATCAAGTGCTCCAACTATCCAAAAACATGCAGCCCATATGATTCTTAACAGCATGGAAGAATGTGGTGCAAGAGTCCCATCCTTCTCATACATCATTAGTCTTATCAAACACATTGTTGCCACTAATTCATGAGTGCCAAAATATCTCAATCTGCTGCTATAAAAATCAGGATGAAGCTCATACCTTATGGGAGTAATATCATGGCTGATCCATAATCCCAATGGATGTAGAGATGACTCCAAGTGGCGGCCGTTCTCATCCAAACACCCCAAAACTGAAGATGTACTCTCAACTCTGTCCAATACTGAATCTAAGCTAGGTTGGTTGGAAAAATAGTTGCCACCATTTATTATGAATAAACTTGGCATATTTGGGTGTGTATTGCTCTCTTCTAGGATCTCCAAATCTGAACGCTTTTCTTCAAAGGCTGAAACTGCGAAAGAGAAGCCTCCAATGGCCTCCATGCCTTCATCATACCTTGGTACCAAAACACCTGGATCCCAAGGAACTAGGAGCTGATCTGAAAAGGTATGTTCATTGTGATCCTCATGAGGGATTGATTTCTCCCACACATCACTCTCCAAATCCAAGGAGTTGGAACTAGTGTGAACACTTCTATCCAAGGATTTAGTTTGGGAATCTAGACCATATCCATTATCATCACAAACTGATTTGGGAACTTTAATACATTCATCTGCATCATGTTCTTTCACAACAATCTCATGTGGTGATTCAATCTCTTGGTTAACCATTTCTGGTTTGAATTCTTCTTCGTCCAGGGTAGGTACAACTTCAGAATTTTCCACTGAATTCTTCTTTAGATCCACAAGCTCTTCTTTACTAGCTTCCTCATGTGAAATTTCTGCCATGGGCTGCTCTTCTCCCCTAATATCCTCATTGTCCAAGAAAGGTTTCAGCTTCCTCTCACACTGTTTAACAACACTATTAACCAATTCATGTGCAGCAGTGGAAGCAACCAAGTCTTGCCTCCAAACGTCCAATAACATTGATAAGAGTGGTTGGTAAATATAATCACTTTCATCTATAATCAAAATCATAATGTCTCTCATAGCTGCAATAACATTATTAGCATGTTCTTTTCTAGCTGAAGCAATGAAATGATGAAACATTTCATAAACCAACTCATCCATGTCCAAATCTAACAAGATGTTGCCCATTCTAGTTTTTGCAAATAATTCAAGTATGGAAACACTCCTAGAGAAATGAGAACAAGTAACATCCTCCAAACTTTCAAAACTATCAACAAACAACTGAAATATTGTTCTCAATGTGTCATCATTGTAAGGAGCTTTAGGAGCTGAAATTCTCAAAATTTCACTCAAGCAAGAAGTGACCATGAGTCTTACCTCCTTATCCGTGTGTTTCAACCATCTAGGCTTGCCCAAAGACTTCACCACCGGAGTCATAGCTGCTTGTAATATCTGAGAAGGTGATGAATCCATCATATACAAACAATCTTCTACCTCCCCTAGGACACAGTAGAGAACATCTTTTGGCTGAGATATGAATCCAAGTTTTCTTCCTGCATTAGTAAGCCTTTCGACCAACTCGTTTCGCCCAATAGTGCCATGATCCACAATTAAAAATTTAATGTTCAAGAACCCTAGGTTTCATTTCAGCAAAATTCCACCTCAAACCCTTCAAAAGTGCCCAGAAAATTTCTGAATGCTGATCTACTCAGGGATGCTGAATCCTCCTCATGAAACCCTAATTCAGATCTGATCACGGGCTGGCAGGAAACCAGACTACGATACCACTGTAACAACCCACCCTATTCTGGATTGTTTCCTATCTATTTTGACTAGTAAAAAAAAACACAAATTTTTGCTCTTTTTATTCAAATATATGCTCTTTTTTTTGGTATTTTTATGGGATTTAAACATACAGTATACTGCTGAAAGAAAGCTTCACCAACTGGAACAACTTAATTGCAAGGGAAATTACAATGATGAACAGCATTGAAAATACCCGATATTCCTCACTTAATTGCAAGGGAAATTACAATGATGAACAGCATTGAAAATACCCGATTTTCCTCAAGTCTGAAAACAAATCGCAGCAATCCACGTTCTGGAAATAGTTTGTGAATAGTGCCGTGAATAGTAATTTGCTACAGCGCCGCGTGAATAGTAATTTTCTACAGTGCCGCGTGAATAGTAATTTTCTACAGTGTCGCGTGAATAGTAAACTGCTACAGTGCCGTATGAATAGTAAACTGCTACAGTGCCGCTTGAATAGTAAACTGCTTCAGTGCCGCTTGAATAGTAAACTGCTCGATGCCGCTTGAATAGTAAACTCGCTACAGTGCCGCTTGAATAGTAAACTGCTACAGTGCCGCGTGAATAGTAAACTACTACAGCCTCCAAATAAGTACCGTCTACAGGTCTAAATCGCTGCTATCTCCCAACACACAAGATATCAGTGACAAACCAGAAATTCTCTTTGATCTCCAATTTGCCCTCTAAATGAAGACAATCAAAATCCAATAGAGCTGATCTTTCACAGCCGTAGTGGATGTCCTTGCCGAGAGTTTCCGTTCTCAACAAGCTCGAATCTGCAAGCAAATTCTCCAGAATGCATCAAGCAATATATTCAATGTTCAAGGATCCTGGAATGAGAGCCCGACCACTTTATTTATTATTGACTCGGGCCTGGCTGTATCATAACATAACCAATGTGGGATAAAAAACCCCCTTTTTAATAAATCCTTGTCTCCCTAAGTCACTTTATCAAATAATTAATAATTCACTTAAGTGACTTATGTGCACACATAATATAAAGTCTATTTAATTAAATACGACTTTATAATTAAATAATTACGAGTATTAAAATAATTGCACCAGAAGACCCAAGCCAACATCTGATAGCATTTTTGGATACCCTTTTGGTCGAACTGTCCAAATATAGAAACCGTTTCGAAAAAATCACGGCCCTAAAAAATAGGAAATTGCTCCAACTGACTTCCAAGATCCTTAAACTGCTCCCATAGCCTACAGGATCGCGTGAATAGGCTATGCACTGTGCCAATGCTGATGAGCTCAGAAAGGGGACATGACATTGAGTGTTATTGCAGGTTGTGTTGTTAATGTTATGCAAGTTGAAGACTCTTCCTGGCAGGTTGTTTGCAGGTATTCGGGAGCGGGAGCCATGACAGCAGCCATCTGACGCCTAGCCGTCTGCACCCCAGACGTCCAGTCCTAGACGTCCAGCCCGTAGACGTCTAAGTCCCAGACGTCCAGTTCGTAGACGTCTAGCCACCTGACGTCTTCCTTCCAGACGTCTCACCCTCCGACGTCTAGTCCAAGACGTCTAGCCTCCTGGCATCCCAGCCCCAGACGTCTAGTACCCAGATGTCTGGTTCCAGTCAACTGACTAATAGACTAGTCTGACGTCTGACCCCTCTGACGTCTGGGTTACCTTGTACCTCCGAGACCCCATGCTGATTCCTTGTCTCGTCTGTTCGATCAGTTCACCTCTCGTATTGGGAGTATACTCATCCTTGTCTACACCCTAACCCCGTCGTAACCCAGATCGTTACGCCACAAGTGCATTTTCCGACATTTTCAGCACCGCAACCCACCGTCCCTTTGGCATTCCCCGTGTTACCGGCTCCGCCTCAATACCCTGCCTTGCCTCCGATACCTACGATGGCTCCATTGCCACCAGCCCCCAAAGCTGAAGATATGCAGGCAAAAATATTGCAGGAAGTTCAATCTCTGAATTCCACTGTGCAGACCTTGTCCAACGACATGATTATCGTAAAAAAGAAGCAAGCACAGCAGGAATTTCTTCCCAGAAGGTCTTATCCCCCACCAGCGCTCACCAAAGATCAAGTGGTTCAACCAGGGAAGTCCTCAGCAAGGAATGTCGTGATTGATGAAGGGACAAGCACTTTGGATCATGTGCATTGGTGTTCCACATGTAATGACCCACATGAGGAAAATACCTGTATGCTGCATTAGCATTATGTGCAGACACTGTCAGGGAGCAGCCATAGCGGTCAAGTCAATATAATAAGACAAGCGGATCAGGACCCGGTCGTTAACGAAGAAGAACAAGTTTCAGTTCTTACTAGAGAGGGAAAAAGACCAATGGAGGTGGATGCAGCCCAAATGGTTCCCTTGAAGGTGTATACTCGCCGCGAAAAAGAGCAGCAACCTGTTAAGGCCCCAGACAAAGTTTCGCATCCTGTGCTAGCAAAGGAGAAGACCCAGCAGGCCTCCGCAGCCCCGCCTCAGGCCGAAACCAAAGAACAGGCTAGGGAAAAGCTTAAGTTCCCTTCATTGACTAAGCGGCAGAGAGTCGAAGCCACGGAGCAATATCGCACAAAGTACGAAGCAAAAAGGGAGCCCGAAGTACATGCCCTCGTAGGGTATAACATCGTGGACGAACTAAAGAGAACCCCTGCCAAGATTAGTCTATACGACGCTTTACAGCTGCCAAGACAAGTGGACCTATTGCAGGAGTCCTTGAAATCTATGTCACTTGCCCTAGTGCAAAAGCTAGGAAATCAGCGCCGCTTGCCCTAGTGCAAACCCTATCCACGTCAATAACAGGAAAAAACAGGCCTCCTCCATTCTACCTATCCTTACGAATGGAAGGACATATCGTTCACAACTGTATGATTGACTCTGGTGCTGCAACAACGGTAATGCCTAAGGCTGTCTGCGAAGAAATAGGAATGGAGTACACGCGAAGCAGTCACGGCGTGCTCCAACTGGACGGTACTCCTGTGAAAACGGTCGGTGTAATCAAAGATATACCTATTCGACTGCACAAAGCGCCTCAGATTGTGGTAATACAGGAGGTGGTAGTTGTAGATCTAGAGCCCTATTTTAGCATGTGCCTTTCGAGGGAGTTCACAGCAAAGCTAGGTGGATATCTGTCCATGGACTATTCACATTTAGAGGTCCCGTTCAAGGGAAAGAAGGTCAAAATTTACAACGAGAAACCTTCTACATTTCTCGTAGAAAAGATGTCCGAAGAAGAAAACAATAGTCCTGTACACGCTATCGCCGAAGAAATAGAACAAGTGGACTTAGTGGAAGAAACGCTTGCATAGCTGAATTCTGAAGATGAATTTTCATTAACAGATTTCAATGCCATGATAGAGACAGAAATGGGGTGCTATACCATCACAGAACCAGAGAAACACATCAAGCCAGAGAATAAGGTATCCGCCCAAGGGGAATTATGGAAACTATTCTTTGATGGCGCCCGATGCAAAAATGGCGCCGGGGCAGGAATACTATTAGTATCACCATCTGGAGAGCAGAAAGAATACTGCTACCGGTTGGTTTGGAGCTGCACCAACAACGCAGCAGAGTATGAAGCCTTATGCCTAGGACTGAAGAAAGCAGAGAAATTAGGCATAAAACATCTCCAAGTCTTCGGAGATTCAGAATTGGTATGTAATCAGGTCACCAACAAGTGCATCTCAAAAAAGCATTATCTTAAAGCATACCGCAACAGAGTATGGGACCTGTTTGAACAGTTTGAGTCACTCAATCTGCAGTCCATCCCACGAGAGAAGAATAGACACGCAATGTCTTGGCCTCCATCGCGGCTAGATATTCTCCAGCTGACGACATGGTACACAAGCCCAAGGCCGTGAGGATGATTTATAGGCCCTCTGTGCCGGATAGAGACATGCATTGGCAAGTTTTCGACAATGATGAACAGATCATCAATTTCTTGGTCCAAGAAGCAGCCACTGTTGAAGAAAGGAGTATGAAGGGCGAGGAGTATGAAGGACTGGTCCAGTTAAAAAATAACCATGTTCCAAGAGGATTGATCACTCTAGAGAGCCTGTTCGATCAAAACGACAGAGTAGTTTCTCACAGAATCAAAGTCGACGCTAGGCAATATCAAGATCTAGAGCTTGAATCCGGGAAAGTGATAAAAGTTGGGACAAATTGTACCATGGTTGAATTAGAACAAATCCGATATTTGTGCAGAAGGTACCCCGATATAGTGGCATGGTCTTATCAAGATCTGAAAGGCTACGACCGACGATTGATTCAACATACAATCGAGCTGCAAGAAGGGGTCAAACCTTTCAGACAGAGGCAAAGACCTATCAACCCGAAGATCGAAACCCTGATGAAAACCGAACTCTTAAAAATGCTTGAGGCCAAGATCATCTATCCCATAAAGCATTCTTCTTGGGTAGCGAATCTAGTACCGGTCAGGAAGAAAAATGGGGACATCCGCCTATGTGTAGATTTCCGCAATTTGAACCAAGCTTCATTAAAGGATCACTACCCTCTCCCTCAGATTGACCAAATCCTGCATTCGGTGGCTGGAGCCCAGCGTTTTTCTTTGCTTGATGGATTTTCAGGGTATAACCAGATTTGGGTTAGAGATGAAGATCAGCACAAAACAGCCTTTACTACCAAATGGGGAACATTCGCTTACCAGCGGATGCCGTTTGGCCTTTCAAACGCAGGAGCCACCTTCCAGAGGGCTATGGATCTGGCATTTGGTGAGTTGTTGAATAGGGTCATCGTCATCTATCTAGATGACATGACTGTCTTTTCCCGGAAAAGAGAAGATCACCCTTTACACTTACAACAGATATTTGAAAAATGTCGAGAATTTGGTATTTCAATCAACCCGAAGAAGTCCATATTTGCGGTAAATGAAGGGAAATTGCTAGGACATGTTATATCAGAAAAAGGCCTTGTCGTAGACCCTGACAGAGCCGAGGCACTCCTGAAGCTCCCACTCCCGATGAACAAAAAAGGCCTGCAGTCCTTTTTCGGCCAGATTAATTTTGTAAGAAAGTTCGTCCCAGACTTCGCTCAAGTCATCAAGCCAATGTCTGAACTCTTAAAGAAGGATGCCGAATTCATCTGGACTGATAATAGAAGACGAGCGTTTGAGGAAATTAAAACTCGCATCGCTCAGGCTCCTGTGCTAACTAACCCTGATTACAACAAAGACTTCATTTTGTATGTTGTGGGCGAACCCGAAAGTTATGCCACAGTCCTAACGCAGAAGGGAGAAGACAGCGAAGAACGCCCTATCGCCTTCTTAAGTCAGGTAATCCCATCCCATGAAGAGAAATATACCTTCATAGAACGCCAAGTGCATGCGATTATGAAATCCCTGAGGAAATTCAAGCACTTTATTTCCCAAAGTCGGGTTACTGTGTTTGTCATCCATTCAGACGTGCGGAATTTCATCATTCAGGGGGAGTTGGGCGGCAAAAGGGCCGGATGGGTCAACAAGATACAAGAATTTGATATCGAAATCCGACCCACAAAGTTAGTTCGCGGTCGCGCCCTATGTCAAGAGCTTGCAAAAAGCGTCGCCGCTGAGGTGACAGCTTGTCAATGGGATGACCCGTTAATGGAAAATAGCTTCGCAAATCTGGGAACAGACGAAGAGGATTGGACCAGTGAAATAATTGAATATTTCAACACTGGAAAATGTCCGCGACACCTGAACGCTTCACAGCGAAGGCACTTCAGGATGCGATCCCTTCGCTACGTTCTACGCCCCGAAGGCCTATTCTTCAGAAACATCGATGGTGTTCTTCTAAGATGCATAAAGGAAGATGATAAGAGAAGGGTCCTTGGTGAATTCCACTCCGGGTTATCGGGGGCCACTTCGTTGGAAGAACAACAGCGTTGAAAATAATCAAAGCGAGGCTACTATTGGCCGACTCTCTTCGTCGATGCCTTTGCAGTTTGCCGAAGATGCGAGAAATGTCAGAAGTTCGTCGGCCGAAGCGAGAACGCTTCCATGCCCCTTCAACCAATACAAGTAGAGGCACCATTCCAGCAGTGGGGATTGGATTTCGTGGGAGTCATCTCACCAAATTCCTCTGCAGGACATAAATTCATCCTGACTGCAACCGATTATTTTACCAGGTGGGCCGAAGCGATACCCACGAAACACGCTGACCAAGATACGGTCATTGCGTTCCTGGAAAGTTTGATCACTCGGTTCGGTGTCCCTGAAGCAATAGTCACGGACAATGGTCCTGGGTTCACAGGTGCTAAGATCAGCGAATTCACCTACAAGTATGGGATATACCGCAAGGTCACCTCCAATTATTATCCGCAAGGTAACGGGTTAGCAGAATCGACAAATAAGACTCTGTTGAGATTGCTAAGAAAGCTAGTAGAAAGGAACAAGAGGACTTGGCATCTCCTCCTGGATCAAGCCCTGTGGGCTGATCGGATTTCTATCAAGAAGTCGATCAAGACCTCACCTTACGCCCTGGTGTACGGCAAGGAAGCTGTTTTACCAACTCATGTAGAAATTCCTGCCTTGCAGATGCTAAATGATGAAGAAGGAGAATTCGGACCTATGGAAGTTAGGCTAACTCGGTTGCTACAACTAGAGGAGGATCGAGACAAGGCTTACCAGAACTTCGCAAAGCATGCACAGATCACTCGAAACTGGTTCGAGAAGAAGTCCTCTGTTCGCACATTCAAGGTAGGAGACTTGGTATGGAAGTGGGATTCCTGGAAGGCAAAGCCCGACAATCATGATAAGCTTGACGCGTTCTGGGAAGGGCCGTTCGAGATTATAAAGGTAAATTCGGCCAACTCCTTCATCCTCAAAGATGCAACCGGCCAAGTCTTGTCGATCCCTGTAAACGGTCTTCATCTGAAGACCTTCCACCATTAAAACGTACCATAACACCTTTCTACTCTGTATATAGCATTATGTCATTTACACTTGTATATACCTTTTTTTAGTAAGTGTAAAATATAGTTAGGAAAAGATCGCGGCTCCACGCCGCCTTAACAATGTGTTCCGGCTTGAAGTCGCTAAGCCCAGAATTCACCCAGCTCGACGAAAACTCCTTCGGGAATTTTTTGTGCGAAGCAACCAACGGGAGTTGGTTCGCTGCGAAGTACCCTAGCGTCAAAACATGAAGCAGTATGTGGAGATCGTCCCCGCGACTAAAACAACGTCAAGGTGAAGACGGGTCAGAATGCAGTGCCTCTCCAACAATCCTGCCGAGGTGTGTCTCATCGAGCTCAGAGCAAAAGAGAGAAAACAGGTATAAACAGTTTGACCCGGGAGCGAGCTTCGCTAAAGAGATCAATAAAGGCTCCTCGTTTGAAGCCCCAATCGGCTAAGGCACGGGAGACACTTCGCAATAAAGAGGTCTGGCGAAGCTACTTTCGGTAGGGGCTCAGCGAACCATCCCTCTAGCCCATAAAAACAACAAAGTTGAAAGGACAAGCTAGGAAAACACTTCGCGCAAAAGGGTTTAAGAATTCCGCTTCGGGACTAGTTTTTTGCGAAGCAGTTGTCAAAAAAAAAAAAACAGCTTCGGGTCCGAAGCGTAAAAAATTTGCGGATCGCACAAGGTTCTAGCGAAGTATCTATCGCTAATATCAGCTTCGCCAAATCATAAGGCACAAAGTAAAAAGGCGTTTAAATATGCCTCGAGACGTGTGCCGACAACAAGAATAAAAAAACGTGCGGAGTTAATGCAAAGGTGGCGGAGTAAATCCCGAAAGAATTTAGTTGCGATCGAAAGACGTGCTCAAGTACGAGGTGGCAAGAAGTTAGATTTTTGAAGCATGGTCAGGATTTCAAAGTACATAGGCCCGCGTGCGCCCGCGCCGCAAAACCAATCCGAGTGCAATGTGATCTCCTCGGCCCGATTTCTAAATTTAATTTTGGCAGGTGCCATAAATGGTGGCAGTATCAATCCACAACTATAAAAGCCAAGCTTCAGAGACGAAAAGTTGTTCGTCCGCTGATAAATTCAAACGCAAGGAGCCCTGGCCATTACGTTACTCTGCTGCACTCTCATCATTCTGCGTCGAAATTCTGCCGCCTTCTAAAAACCAAGATGGGAAAAAGGAATTCGAAGGAGAAGAAGAAAGAGCCTGAGTCGGCCGGTCCGGAGAAGGCCAAAAGGGGTAAGGAAGAGAAAAAGCATAGGCCCAAGAGGGTAAACCTCAATCTTCGCCCTGACAAACAGGTTGTGGAGGAAGGGGAAGATTCCGAAGAAGAACAACTTGGAGAACCGCCCATCGACGGGTGGGAGAACATAAGGGACACTAAGCTCACAAAGAGCATAGCCGAGCTCCGATACACCATTGATTACATGAAGAGTCGGCTGTCTGCGGAAAACAAGAGGGCTGCCGCATACTACTCCCAGATATATTGGTACCTGACTCCGCCAACACACCCCTGTCCCGAGTTAATCCATGCCATTGCACAAAATTACCAACCCTCCACCAGGCAGGTTCTGGACGCGGCAGGAAACAAATTATTTGCAATTTTTAAAGAAGATGTGCAGGAGGCTTTCGCTCCTCAGCAAGGGCCACCCAAGGGGTATATTGTCCGCAACGTGGTTCTGAGTGAACAAGTGGATAGGTTCTCCACCTCCGAGTATATCATCAAGTTCTTAAAGGAGAATATGAAAGATGGGCTTCCTTCGGGCAAGCGACCACAGATGCCTCGCCCTCTCACCGATTTTAAGAATACTGACATTTTCTCTATCATAGCATGGGTTGCGGGATTGTCTACGGATGCTTCTGTATATCCCTAGCAAGTATCGTTGGCTGAATGTATCTCACGAGGGGAGTTTTATGCCCCCGACCCATCAAGGCTAGGCGTTAATCCGGTCTTCTTCGATTGGGCGGAATGGGTGGCCCGGACCCTGCATACGCGGTTGGTCAGCGTGAAGAATTCTGGAACAGGTCAATATTTTGGGCCTTGCTCCTTCCTAGTGTGGCTCTTTTTCTACCATACTTATAAGCATTTTCCCCACATTGCCATTACTCCAAGCGGCAAGGATGGAGCTCCTTTGCCAGTATATCAGTGGACTCCTCTCCTGGCAAGGACGGGGTCATACTATGTTTTCAACCAGCAGTTCTCAGGACCTGCTATGCAGCTTGTACAGGGTTCCTGCCCTCGGGTGCCCGTGGCTCTCAGAGATAAGGTTGTTAATGAGAAAATGGGCGATGTTTTTCAACTTACGCAGGGGCTTGTTGTTCGCCTGTTTGGATTTACGGGAAAACCCTTCCTGCTGCCACTGTATCCTTCTGAGTATCAATTTGCTTTGGAGGTTGCTCGTCAGAGCGATGTGACGAATGTTGTTTACGGCCATGGCCGGAAGTGGGCACCAACCTGTGATTTCCCTTTCAAAATGGGAGTCATTGAGGTTTTCGCCCTTAAACAAAACATTTATCTGGAGGAAAAGCTTGCTGACTTCGGTTTGCTGCAGATCCCGCAGCGATGGTGCTATGATCCCTTGGGGATAAGGAGAGATCATCTCAAGTTCAAAAACTTCCATATTTGCCCCCGCCCGGAGATCGTAGAGCAGCGGAACAACCCTACGGGGAGAGATTTGGAATGGCACCTGGAGAGAATGAAGACAATGCCTCCATGGCATGAATTTTACACTATTGAAGCTGAATATGATCCCATTCGGTATCCCTTCCCGGAGGCGGATTCCCCCTTCTGGAAAAAGATGAAAGATGATCTGAGGGAAGAAGTAAAAAAATGGCGCGAAGATCAGCTGAGAGAATGGTGGGTGATGAGAGTCCACCGCCGAAAGCAAAGATCGTATGGTCTCTTAGAGATGGATAAAGACTTTGATATTTACTACGAAGCCCATGTCGGGTCCTGGCAACCCATCTCATTCGCTGACTTCATTCCCCCTAGCGCCCCGGGTTCGGGCGAAAGCCCAAGACGAATCGAGGAAATTTCTGAACAAGAGGAAGAAGAGGAGATAGCGGCGACACAACAAGAGATACTAGATAAGCCAGTTGAGGATGTTGAGGCAAAGGTTGAGAAGCCGCTGCAGCAGCAGGAGAAAGGGAAAAGGAAAAGGCTCGAACCAGTCCACATGCCCCTTCCTCACCCGAAACGACCTCGCAGCAGAACTTCAAGTGTTCCTAGCGAATCAGTTGCGGCAGGCTCAATTAGTGCAGGTGTTGGAGAAGTAGTGCCCGAACCACCGCTGCAGGGGACGGAAGAAAGTACCGAGATGGGGACCATCAATGTGGAGGAATACTTCCAGGAGACCGAAAATGTCGAGGAAACAGAAGCTGGAGGCGGACCCAGACCTGAAACGCAAGACTTCGACACTTCTGCTCTATCACTAGAGCACGCAGGTACGCACCCCTTATCCTCTACTCTTACTCCCCTAGTCACGTCGATAGCCGTCCCGGCCGAAGGTTCCCCTGGATCCTCCGTCTTAGATAAATCTCCCCATAACATCATTCACGTTGAACGGTCATCCGACTTGTCTCACGGCCTCGCCGCCCCCTTTAATGTTTCCATTCCATCCGAGTCACCAGGCCGGGACACACACACCCGTACCACATCACTCGCCCACGCCATTAACCCCGCAACACTTGGATCATCCGGGAGCGATGCTTCACTTCCACACCCTGACTCCCGCTCCCTAGTCCCACGAGTCGTCACTTCACCAGCCCGAACACCCACCACACCTGTCGCTGAGCCCACCGGTGACGTGTCGTCTATGCAGTCCATGTATTTGTTTACACCCTTGGCTGGTAGCCCAACCGCATTCGAAAATGAATTGGCTATGATCCAGGAGCGTCCTTTAGCAGAGAGGTTGATCCAAGCCCGTCAAAATACCGATAAGATGCTCAAAGAAGCACGGAGAAGAAGAGGGCGATCTCTGGCGAAGGCTGAAAAATGCGCGGTGTTCGATTTGAAGAATGGGAAGCTTCATAAGGTGAAAAAGATACCTAAGGTCCAGAAGCCCCTAGATGAAATGACCCCGGCTGATTATGAGTACCAAGAGAAGATCAAGGACCTAGAGCATCTTGACATAGATAATGAATCGAGTCTATGCATGTGAGGATAGAAGCATTCCGCACACACGCGAGGATCGCCGACCAACGCAGATATGAAGCAGAAAATGCCAATGTCAAGCTAGAGGAGGACCTAGCCAGGACACGCTCCCAATTGGAAGATGCTCAAAAGCAATGTGAGCAAATGAGGAAAGAAACGGATGCCTTAAAGCAGTAGGTAGATCAGCTGCAGCAAAAGATCAAAGCAAAACGCAGGCTGAAGCCGAGGTAAGAGCCAGAGAATTTGAGAGCCGGATCCTGCAGATGCAGCAGCAGCTGTATGAGAAGGCAAACTTGGAGCTGTTTGACAAAGGCAGAATTAAAGACATCCGTTCCCACTTGCTCAAGAACTTCAGATCCCGGGCCTCCAGCGCCCTTTCTATATTGTCTTATATAACAGAAGCCCAAAATGCTGCTACACAAAAGGGGCCTATAGTGGACGAGATAATTCAAGAAATAAGAAGCCGACTTGACCTAGCCTTTGAGGTACAAAGCATCAAGTACCAGGATTTGCAAGTCACTGCTATGAGTCGGACAGCAAGAGACTGGTCCACTGTTCAAGCCACGGTCCGTGCCTTCTTCTCCAAAGTGAGGAAAGCTCAGAAGGCAAAACAACTTATGGACGTGTTTGAGCAAGAGCAACATGCTTCCCTGGGATATTTCCAGGATCTCTCAACATTGGGCTTCCCAAGTTTCACTGATGACGATGGGAACCTTTTAACCAAGGAAGAACTGAAACCAACGTGGCTCAACTTTGAAAGCGATGTTTCAGAAATCGATGAATGGAAGGAGCCAGTCACGGAAGGGCAGGTCACGGATTTCATTTTCAGATATTGCAGGATCGCGGCCTGTTTGAACGATCTAAGTGTAAGAGCCAAATGTGTTGATATAGGGCAGATTGATCGGTTCCATGTTCTGGTTAAAGCACTGCAAGATCGAGAACCATTTCAGAAGGGTGCCTGGGCCCACGTTCGCCGAACTATGGAACGCATCCGTGATCGCCTTCCCCCGCCACCACCACTTGATCAGGCACCAGAAGACGAAGAAAAAGGAAAAGAAGTAGCTACGGAGGCCCCCTCGGAAGAAGAAGAGCAGATAGGAGAAGGGTCCGGAGGCAACTCCGGCCCAATGGATGAAGGCCGAGGGTCCTCACACCGAGGCGAGCTCGTTGCCCCGTGAGCCGCCGGGAATGTTGACAATTTCGTCACATTGGAGGGGTAGTGAAAATTAATGTTGTGTAAAGGATTTTCTTGTTCGGTTTTCTTTATTTTTGTTGATAGTGGCATTGCAGCAATTTTGGTTGTCATTTTTTGAATCCCCTTTGTAGATAATTGTGTAAGAAAAAGCTTCGCTTACAGCATTAGCAGGAACAGGCAGCTTCGCAAACAAGAAATAGGGAAAACATAGGTGCAGGCCTGAAATCTCCTAAGGCATAGAAAGAGCTTCGCAAGCGAAGCTCCCGCAAGACTTGCTTCGGGCCGAAATTCTGCGAAGCATAAAATGTGAAATGCAAAAGTTTCTAAAGTGTGGAGAAACACTTCGCAAAAATTCCAGCGAAGCACCCGCTTCGGCCTTCCTTTTTGGCGAACCGCCCCCAAGAAAAATCTACTTCGCTCAAAACTTTTGCGAAGCACCTGCTTCGGGCGATTTCAGTGCGAAGCTCCCCCATCCGAAGGCTGATTATCCCTGAAAATTTTCTAAGGCATGGATGAGCTTCGCCCAAATTCCTCCCGAGCGGCTGTTTTTGAAGAGGTTCGCGGCGAAGCATTGTTGTAGTCCACTTCGGACGGAGCTGTTGGCGAAGTAGTATACGGCTCGTATCCTCGGCAAAGTAGTAGGTAGTTAAGAGTCGTGTTTTCTGTGGGATATAGGAGCTTCGGCATCTGGTCCTCGCGAAGCAGTTTTTGAGAGCCCCTTCGCGCGAAGCATTTTTGTGGGTTCATCATTCCAACTTCGGCTCATGATTGTTGCGAAGCATAGCTCCAAATGAGAACCTAGCGAAGCTCTTCCTAGGGCACCTTCCCCAATGACACACATATCAAGAACGGGTATTTCCACGAGGCATTCAAGTGTTTCATAAATGCATTTTTACTTGCCCGAAAGACCCGGGGCCTATTTGTGGCAATGGAAAAGGAGATATCAATTGCTGACCGGAAGGCAGAGCCACTTGAAGGTCACTCGAGCATCGCACCCGGAGAAATTCAGGACAAGGCTGGACGGCTCATCAATGCGTGTTTCCCCGGTTGACGCGGTCATACTTGCTAATAAAGGAAAAGGATGTGAAAGCTCATTCTCAGAAGGAGCGGGCGAAAATTTTGTAGTCTGCCGAGGGCGTACTTCCAAATTCGGAGCATTGATGGCTCAGAGGACCGGGTCCTCTATAAAAACCCATGAATTGTAATGAGAAAAGGGGGGGAACTTTTGCTAGAGAATTGTTGTATCTTGATTTCTGCAATAGATATTGAAGACTTTGAGCTCCATTTCTCTCATAAATGTTATCTTCTGTGTTGATTTCTGTTATTCTTTTTCTTCATTTGCATACTGTAATTCTGCGTTCTGGATTTAGGTGTGTAATGAGGGATTGAACCTTGGAATCATTCAGAGGGTTATGTAAGAGATTTAATATTGCGTTAAATTCTTTTTATGCTGCCTGTGGATAGTGGTTTCTGTCAAGTTCTTGTGTTTCCTAATTGCTGTAATTCTGAATTCTGGATTTAGGCATAGGAAGATACTTGAACCCTGGAACTCTTCCAGAGGATACATAGGGGAGATAGCGCAGTGTTTATTTTAGTTTCGTTCTTCATATTTATTGCTGTTGTTTCAAGGTATTTGTTGATAATCGTGCTGCTGGTTCTTTCCCACCAAAATCGTTCTCACTTCTTACCCTATCCCCTTTTATTTCTTTCCTGCACTCTTGTCTTAAAAATACCAAGTAGTTTAGTTCAGGAGCCGGCCTTTCTCCGGAGATTGGCACGGAGGGCATCTCTTCCCTCCGGCCTTTCAATGTTGGTCCAGGTCTAGGGCGCGTATACGTACAAAATCCTTTCTTGTGGCAGATTTGTGACCAACAGGTCCAAACCTGAAAACCGGATTTATACCACTTGTGACACGTGGCAATCGGTGTTGACTTCGACACTTTAATGTTTTCCATTGGTAATATTTGCTTTATTTTATAACATTAATGTGTTTTCATATAAACTATTTATTACAATTCTTGTGGTTGCACTTATGCTTCAGGAAGGAAACTAGCAATCCAAATTTGGTAAAGCGGACTATGATAGCGCAAAGTTTTGGAAATATTACTCTACTAAGATGCAATGCATAGACAGTAGAGGTGGAGTTTTGGTATTGTGAAGGTTGCTGCAGGAAAATGTCAAGAAGAAGGATGCTGAATTTTGGAATATTTGTATTCACATAAAAAATTGAAGAAGATCCAAAAAATGAAAATCAAAAATTCAAACTTTTTATGAAAAATGATGTATGTATCTAGCTACAGCAACTCAATTGAGATGAAAATTGAATCTGTTTGTAAACTCTCAAGCTTTGAAGGAGAGAGTTGTGATTTGTCAAGGGTGGGGGATCTAAGTACAATCCCTTATTCTCCAACCAAAATATATATATATATAAACTGACTCAAATCAAATGGCATGAACTCAAGTGACCCACCCGTGTTCAATTCTTGTCAAGCAATATTCAGTGTTATTGTAATAACACTATATGTTTTTGTTGAAACCGTTGTAAGCTGTTCATAATGTAACACTGGTGAGACCCTTTTAATCCAATATAACCAATTTAATTAATATATATATATATATATATAAAAAGGTTATTGCAATTCTGTTCTAATCCCAACTACTTTAATATGTATACATAGTGTGTACATATAAAAAGATTATTGCAATTTTGTTCTAATCCCAACCAATTTTATATGTATACATAGTTTATATACCTACAGTAGGATGCAATTTTATATTTTTTAAATTATTTCAAAACAACTTTTATTAAATTGAACATCAATACATGTCTCAATCTTCTCCTTGATCCTCAATATAGTAACTCCCAACGTTTTCCCATGTTTTTCTAAATTTTCCTTAGATAATGTCTTTGTAATATGTCTGCAAGTATCTGCTAAATTTGCCTATCTACTACCAGAGCTCTCATCAAAAAGATGCCAGATATCAATATATTTGGTTCGACCATAGAACGCTAGATTTTTAATCATTGCAATTGTCAAGCGGCTGTCAGAATGAAAGTTGCCAATATTCTCTTTATCCAAACTGCCTGGCATGTTGCAGGAGTTGCTGCAATGTATTTTGCCTCAGTCGAAGATAATGTCATAGTAGTGTGTTCCTCTGAAGACCATAAGATAACGCCTGTTCCCAATTTAGAAACATATGCAGAAATAGTCCTTCTATCATCATTTGAGCTTGACCAGTCATCCGCAATAATCAGAATAAATGAATCGAATACCAAAATGGATTGTTTTCTTGACATATCTTAAGATTCTCTTTACTGCACGAAAGTGTGTTTCAGTAGGATCTTCCATATATCTTGAAATAAGACTTATCAAATCTCTATAGAATTTTGATATCAGAGATTTCATATGAAAAATTAACACAAACTGTTTCGAAGGAATGCCTCCACAGCGATGGTCCATTTTTTATACTCCGAAACTCCGACGAAAATTAAAAATCGCGAAATTGCATCTTCAAAATTGAGATACCAAGATTCAAAATTCCTCCATTAGAATAACACTGTACTTACAGAATCAGTGGTGATGATGAGATGTTGTGGAACATAAAGCAATTTCTCCCCTTTCCGAATATTCTTAAGGGCGACGAGTCCTCTGCCGCCGACGTCGACCTTCTTAATAGCGACTTTCTGCGGCGGGAGCCCCTCCTTGTCAAGCCACTTCTGCAAGCGGTATGAGTTCTGCAGGGAATCGATATCGCAACCCCATGGAACTCCGACTCGTCCCTTTGCTTCCGACGCTGAACAATAGATTAATCTCCTTCTTTGTCGCGGGAATTCTCTGCAGATTTGCCGGGACGAAGAATACAGAGGTCTGGGCAAAAGGGCGGTGCTGAAACTGCAATGAATTTCCATGTGAATGGTTTTAGGAAGGATAGGACTCGCAAGGCTTAGGAGTAATTCCAGGGCTGTAATGTTCATACATGTGGATAGAATATGAATGCTGACCACTGTATGATTTGGGGACGATTAATGGATACTTTGTTATCAGCCTCGTCCTCCAGAACACGATAGGCAGCTGCCAACCCGAAAAAAAAAAAAAATCACGTGCTCGTTTTTTTATTTTTTTTAAATATAAATTATTATTATTTTTATTTGGTTATTGTGAGAAACCTTTATCATCACATAAGGGTTGAGTAGTTTCATCTCAACTATGACCCCCATTAAAGCCGAGAGCTATACTTATCAATAGAGAATTTAACACAAAGTCCCTCACACACTCACCCACCCGCCCCCTCACACACTCACCCACCCACGCCTTTTAAATATAAATTATAGATATAGGTTCCTTCCTCGTTTTTATTTTTTTAATACAAATTATAGATAGAGAATTGGTAACACCTTTTCTTAATAAGGAGCATTATAATAAACAACTTATCTCACTAGGCTATTGATTTAACTTGGATCTCTTGGAAGAGAGCTCAAAGACCTTATCATTATGTTGTTATAGGCAGACAACTCCAAAACCTATTAATTTATTAAATTTTTATTTTTATTTTTTTTAAAGTGGTTTTTATTGGACCACTTTCATCAAAATGTTAAAATATGGCTTCAATGATGAAGTAAGTTTAGGTGTTTCTGATTTAGTATTTGAAATTATTTAGGTTTTATAAAAGTTTGACAGGGAGCAGAAAATAACATATCAGTAGTATAAGGGTGGTTCGATAATGGAAGAAGCGAAGCAACAATTACAAGAACAAATAGAAACCATGGGATAGTTGGTCTTTGTATATGCACATACTATTCCAATCAGCGGAGCTAATGGAACATAGAGATTGACATATCCACAAGCAATAGGGCATACAACAATACTACCATCTGAGAAACACGAAGAAGGAAGGGCAAAACCAATATATGTCAATGCAAAACTATACTGGAGGATAATAAGACACCGACAAGCTTGAGCAAGGACAACAACAATGAAGAGGACTAATCAAACAATAATAGTAAAAAATATTCTGCCACATAAACATGTGGAGAATAAGAAACAATCAAAGGCACTTACTATCATTGAACGGGGAGATCAATCAGACCAACATAGGGGACAAAAGAAGGAAGACAAAAGAAACAAAGGCAAAGCGACAACACACAAGAACATTGAAGAAAAAAAACAAGGGTAAAAAAATCAGAAATAAAAGCAAAAAAATATTTAGCATGGAAAGTGGAGGTCACCAAAATAAGTTTCAAGATAGGGAAGAAATTCATAGTCCCACAACCACGCCACTCATGCAGGCACCAAGACTTTATGTGCAATAGCTAATGAAGATGAAAGAGAAACTTGAGAGCATGGAAATGAGGGAGAAAATAAGAGATACCAAATTGGATGAGGTTATAAACACCAATAAGAGGTTGAAAAAGGAAAACAACCTACTCAAGAAGCAAGTGTCAAAGCTACAAATTCTTGCAAACATGGGTCAATGTGAATGGCATGTCCTCAAACAAGTCATCCACTCCCCAATCAATGCTACAAAAGAGGTGGAAAAAATGAATGCAAGATAAATAAAAGAGATATAGAAACACTCCAAAACATGGAATCAAGAGAAAATGAGTTGCAAAATGAATTAGCAAAGACAAAGACATGGTCTCAAGTAGTAAAAGAACCAGATAATCAACAAAAAGAGTTGATAAATAAGCAAGTAAAAAGTCAAATAACATAAGAGAAAGAAAGACATGAGTAGTTATCAAACATAATCATCAAAGGGTTAAAATATTATGGGGATAGGGAAGACAAACCATTTAACCAGGGACTTCTTGTCAGATTGGTTACAATGGAAAGGTTAGATCAAACAAGTAGGCAAAATTGGCAAGTTGAGAGAAGAAGGCACAGATAGACATATTCGGGTCACATTGATGAGCTACGAGGATAAAACAAGGTTATTAAGAAACAGAGATGCTGAGAGAGTCACAATTTTATTTAGAAGACAACCTAACCTTTCTATAGTAGGAAGAAAGAAATAAGGAATGGGAAAAGGTGAGGACAACAAGGAATGAAGGGAGATGAGCATATTTAAGAAATGGAAAGGCGTACATCACATCTAAACAAACCCCAAACAAATAGGGAGTATGGCCCACTTGAGAACATCTTACGATGGTAAGTTAGAACTATATAGGTTACCCTTGGAGAAGAGTACCCGGGTTAGAGCCCATTGTTAGAGATAGAGATATAATCATCCTGACGAAAACACATGAGCACGATGGATGTAGGACTCTTGACTTTATGGGATAAAAGAAAAATAGCAATATGGAATAAAGCAACAGAAAATGGCAAGGGGCATGGGGGTATTATGGTTTCAATAAAAAAGGAGTGGGATAGGGTCATTAAAATTGAAAAACAATATGAAAATAAACAATACATCTAGATAAAGATCCTAGAAAATAAGTCAGTTATTAGCATAGCAACATTTCATTTTTCTCCCAAGAATTCTAAATTCTATAAGAAACATGAACTTAGCAAAGAAGACCCATACTCCTCCCTAAAAAGAGATATTTTGATTTACAATAATTTGGGAGAGATTATGTTAATTAGAGACTTCAATGCAAAGACAACAAATAAACAAGCTAACATTATAGAAGGTAACAAAGGTATTGAGATTAATTCCTCTTTGGATGTCAGAAGAGGAAAGTCAGAAGTGGACCAGGACTTCAAAAGATGAGCATGGGGCTATCACGCAATATAGAGAAGAGTTGTTAGGCCTTTGCAGCATACACAACTTGATTATTTGCAATGGGATGAACAGTTGGAAAAATTTAGTAAAGTATACATTCAAAACATATAAGGGATAAAGTGTAATAGACTATGTAATATGCTCACAAAATTGCATACCAAAATAGAGGAGCTAGAAGTGGAGGATTCTCTAATGGAACTTAAGTCAGATCACAACCCAATTGTTATGAAACTTCAAATACAATGAGACAAACCAAGGGAAAAACAAATGCAAGGCAATCAAAACAAAATTTCTCGCAAGGGAAACATTCTCTTAACAAAAGAAAATCGATGGAGTTTCAGGGCTGCTTAGAATAATAAGTTACAAGAAAGGGAAAGAAAGGGACTACATCACAGTAACAGATATTACAATAAGAATGAATGGTTAATGCACATTATCCACGAAGCTCTAAACAAATGCAAGAGAGCTAGACCTAAAAATAAAGAAATAAATAGCTTCCCAACCAACTTGTGGTTCAATGAAGATTGCAAGGAAGCGTGGAGATTACTAAAGGAACCATTGGGTAAAACAAGAGCAAACAAAAAAACATATGAGAACCTAGTAAGGTCAAACAAAGAAAAATACACTAGGACAAGGAGGAAAGAACTCATTTACTTAGGGAAGCATGAACCAAATAAATTTTGGAAGGAACTAAGCATAAAAAATATGCAAACTAAAAATAGCATAACTAGTTAGTGGTTGGAGTATTCAAAACAATTGTATGAGCATAGTAATCAACAGGAGGCACCCCCTACTAACATTTTCAAGAAAGAACTTTTCACAAATGAAGACATTATTCAAGGGATTAAAAAATTAGCAATTGGTAAAGCCCATGATATAGACAATCTTCAGGTAGAGCATATAAAATGAGGGGTAGATATTCTTGCACCACAGATCAAAGGAATTTTCAATGAGGTCATACAAAACAACTTCCCTATAGAGTGGACAACTAGCTTGACAATTCCTTTTTTTTAAGTGGGGATATAAATAATCCCTCTAACTATCGAACTATCATGATCAACCCTCTCTTTGCAAAGTTGTTTGGGAGTATGATAAAGCATAAGATCAGCAGATGGACGGAAGAAAAGGGAAAGAGAGCAAATGGGCAAGTGGGTTTTAGGCCCAAACACTCAACTATTGATCATTGTATCACACTTAGATACATTGTGGAAAAAATATGGAACAAAAAAGAGGAGGCTTTTTATTATTTTGTAGACTTCAAAAAGGTATTTGACATAGTGCCAAGGAAAAAATTATGGACCATAATGGAAGAGCTAGAGATTCCAATTCACTACAGGGCAGCAATTCATAGATTATATGAGCATGCAAAGGCTAGAATCAAAACGTAGGAAGGGTTATCTGAATGTTTTGGGAGTGACATAGGTGTCAAACAAGGTTGCCCTCTATCTTCGACCTTATTTGGGTTGTACGTTGACAAGTTAGAAGATTGGATAAACAAATTTGGGGGAGAGGGTGTGCACTTAGCCAAATATGTGGTAAAACTCCTCATGTATGCAAACGATGTAATTCTTGTGGTCGAAACAACTTGCTAGAATATATTACATCATTTGGATCATGTAAATGTACCACCTTTAGTAGGACTTTACTTTAGAGCAAATTTAGTTACTTCAAGTATTATAATAAATGCACAAGTGTCAATGTGCAAGTTGTAAACGTGCATGTAGTCCACATGTACATGATTCCTAGGTAGAGTAGAGGCCAAGCAATCTATCTTTCTATATAAAGGCCTCGTAGGTGTAGTAAGAGAGAGAGAGAGAGAGTGATATAGTAAGCAGACAATGTGTAGTAGATGTAGTATGGTACAATGCAGTTCTTTCATATATTTTCATGGAGTGTCCATGTCCTCCATTATATAACATTGTATTATTTTTGTTATTCTCATTAATGATGTATTTTTGAGTTATTCATAGATGTTCATTTCTTTATTTTCTTGCATATTATTGTGTCATTAGATTTATAGTTATCTTAGATTAGTTATCCTACATCTTATGGTTGTACTACCTCCAATCAAAAGCTAACATTGGTATCAGAGCACATGGTAGATCAATAGGAATAGGGAGAGCCTAGGAACTTTGTTGCATCTTTGCAAACCGGATCCACCACTATGCGTCACTGTATGCAAACACCGCCATAAGAGAGGTTGAGAGGAGAGAAGCAAATCTCAGTGTCAGAAATTCTAAGATTGCATTTGGCTAGTGTCTTTCCACATAGTTGAAGAAAAACTTTTGAAGACTAGGACTCAACATTCATCCCACTATATTGACAAATCAACTAGTGAAGAATTATCATCTCTAGATTTTACAGTTTCCACCATTTCAGTTTCTAACATCTTGTTGCAGGAAAAAGAGATTCAAAAAAAGGTTGGAAAGATTCCTAAAAGAGATCTAGGAATAATATCTTCTTAGAATCATTCCAGCACTTGCAGCAACAAGTAGAAGACTAAATATTTCAAAGACCTGAGAAGAGGTATCATTACAAGAGATTGCATACCTACAAGAGTGTAGAAGAAGAAAAGGCCATAGTAGCTTTACTGCTGATTCAAGAGACTCTAGAAAAGAGTCAAGAAGAATATTGGAGGTTGGTGATCTCCATAAAATATTGCAAACAACAAATTGAAGAAATCAGCCAAACGAAGATTAAGAGACCCTTAGAAGACCCAGTTATAAAACTTCTAATTTTGGAAGATTGGAGGTTGGTGATATCCATTAAAGCCTACAAATTGCAGAAGTAAAGAAGGACCAACAAAGGTCCTATTCCAGATTCCAGATTTCAAAGATCTGTGAGAAAGATCTCATTACCAACACTTCCATGGAAAAAGGTTGAAGGAAAGGTCTCATTGGAAAGACTAGAGAAGCTATAAGACTGAAGACCTTGGAGAGGTTTCAAGGAGAAATAAGAAGGCTTGGAGAGCCTTATTTTTAGAATTTTAAGAAGACCATTAAAGGAGTTCCTAGAAGAACTCATTGGAGAAATCTACCAGTAAGGAGGAGTTACTGATAGAGCAAAATTTTGGACAATTATCGCCATCTAACAACAAGTCCAAAAGGAGAAGAATTTGGCAAGGAGTGCCAAATCCTAAAGGATAATACTGAAGACCTCAAGACATTTAGATTATTGAGAAGGAGACCAGGATCAAAGTTAGAATTTGACAAAGAGAAAGGAGCCAAACATTACTACCAAACCAAAAAGGTTTGAAGATTATCTTTGGAGGCTAGAAGGCTCATCCGAAGATAGGGGTTTTTTGAATCTACAACAAAATACTAAAAGGGTCCTTGAAGGAAATCTCAACTACGATTTGGGGGAGCTCCCTACCCAATTTATGAGTTTCAAGAACAACATTTCAATGCAGATGTTGACTGCAAAAGGACAATAATTAAGACAACATTAATAGTTGCAAAACTTCAAGAGTTTTAGAGTTCATCTTGAAGGCTAATATGAGTCACCTACTATAGATTAAAGGGCAACAAGATAGAGGAGTTACTAAGTTGCAAATTAGTGAGTTAAGGAGTTGTTTAGGACAGTCAAGCAGAGCTATGAATCCATTCGGTTTCAAGACAACAATAAGGTGAACCTAATCACCTACAATCCTTCATCTAAAATGATCATTAAGGTAAGCAACTTGGGTGCAAATAGGATATGGATCATGTTGTACTGCATTTAATACTCTCACGGATCGTGCGTATTAAATATTGATTGTAAAGGCAGACATGCCTATAAATATATTTTTGAATTAATTGGAAGTTTTCATTTGTGTCATTTCGTGTCGTCTATTAAGAATGTTTCCCACATCAGTGGTATAATATTCGAACGTTGGATAGGTGAGTATCCTCTTCCTCTAGGCCAATTTGGTTCAAAAGAGGAACGAGAAAACCACCAGCAGATCTTGGCATCGAGTGAACATTCTTTTCCTTTCGTAGACATCTTCGAGCGCTTTCATTCATAAAAAATCTCAACTGGAGTCCCTCTAACTCTGACCCTCAGCTAGCTAGGTTCTGCTGACTCCAACCTTTATCTCGTGACTATCATTCACAATGTTGACCATTTTGCTTGTTGAATTTGTCGTACAACTTCAACTACTCCATGCAAAAATGGATACACTTCAAGAATTCAATGCAACAATAGCTGCCAATTTTCAGTAGTTTATAGCTGAAATCCTCATTGATGTTGTTGAAGAACCTATTATTGACGATCTCGTTCATATCGAAGATCTCATTGAAGAAGATTAGGATCCCATCCCTAATTCAGAACTTGAAGAAATTACAGCCACACCTAGATTCGAACCAGGGTCTCTAGGTGAAATTCCCAGCATCTTTCCATTAGACGACGTGGCTTCTATTGCTCTTGATGTAGATCTATTTTTTGTTGAAGCTCCTATTGCATATCCAAGCTCCTTTGCAGCTCATGATGTTGAGCCCGAATATGCTTTTTTTTTTGTCCTTCCATACGTTGATTTGCCATCGTTGCTTGATCCGATAACATTCGGCCTCTACAGCCCTTGACGTCCTTTATTGCCAATTCACGTTCTTAATGGTCACTTCGTGCATCCACCATTACTAGATGGTAGACTCATGGCCTTCGTGCAGCTGCCACATTTTGCGTCATTACTGATAGCATCGCTACTACACGACACCTCTGATATATTATTTTTGGGTCTTGGTCACTATTTGCCTACACATCTAGGTATAGATCTATTATTTTCAGGCCTTGATCTATCGTCTCATCATGATGCTATATCGATTTTTGGCACTCTTATTCATTATTGTCGCTGTCTCGACGCTCTACATCCTCTGCCAAAGCTACCACCAGCCTGGCATTTTCACCGCCTCTCGTGCCATTTTCATTTTCGTTGCTCGATTTTGCATACCCATGATCCACCATGGCCTCCACCATTCCATAAATTAAATTAAATTAATTTTTAAATACCCATTTTTAATTTTCTCGCTTCCATCCTCCAACGACCATAAATTAAATTATATTATTTTTTTAATATAATTTAATTTTCTCCACCCTTGACCCACTCCATTAAAACCCACATTCAATTTTCAACCATAAATTAAATTATATTATTTTTAATATAATTTAATTTTTCTCCATCCATTAAATGCATATCACCCCACCTTCAGTCTTGACCGTTGTCCCGGTCACCAATAATTTAATGCAAGCCAAATATTGTCCACTTGACCGTTGTCCCGGTCCACCAATAATTTAATGCAAGCAACCCACAATTAACCACGAATTAATTAAATTAAATTAAATATATATATATATATATATAAATTTAATTTAATATTTTCCATAACCATTAATGCATGGCTCAACCAATTCAATGCATGTCCGCTTGTCTTAAAGACCGCAACAATTAAATTTTCTTTGGCACATGGTTTGAGAATATTTTGTTGCATCTCCTTCTGTCATCAGTTGTTGCTTTCTTCTATCGTTTTGAGGGACCAGTTTCAACTGTTCGTCAACATAGCAGTGTTTACAGTCATTGGAAAGTGTTTTTCGAGCCTACCTCAAATCCAGTGTTAGATTTTGGTTTTATGAAGATATGTAAAACTTTGTTATTTTGGTCTTCATCCTTTTATAATAAGAGTGCATTTTTTGTTGTACCCGACACTCTTCAGCTAACGATATTTCTCTTCGACACTTGTACGCATTGGGACCGATGCTTCCTCAGTGGGGAGGAATGATAGGGATCATGTTGTATTGCATTTAATACTCACATGGATTGTGTGTATTAAATATCGGTTGTAAAGGCAGACATGCCTATAAATATATTTTTGGATTAATGTAATTGGAAGTTTTCATCATGCTATTCCTTGTGTGCTTTCTCTTGAGTGTAATTCCTGTATCAAAATAGGTTCATTAGTTGAACTTTAATTTGGGTTATTATTCAGTTCCATTTAAGCACCTTATTAGAATTCAAAAGTTGCAAAAAGAAGGTAGCATTTTATAGTCTTCAAGGAGTTCAGAAGGAAGTTACTTTTAAGGTTATTATTAGCACATTAAATAGGAGTTAGATATATTTTGATAGAAAGAAAAATATTTCCCTATTATCTATCTAAGAATCAAGAAGACTACATCCTACAACATTGATTGTAGTGCATATTACATATTACTTTTAAGGGTTATTTATAATTACTTTTAAGAGAGTTGTAAAAATTATTAGTGCATTTGAGAGTTATTCAAGATTTTCTATTAATGCATTAAAGGAGCAATAAGGTGAGTCTACTATTGCACTATTTTAGATTGTCTAACTTATTTACTCTGAAATATTATTATGTGTATTAGTTGATTGAGTTAAGGTAATAAACTAAAGTGCACAAAGCTCAAAATATCAAAGTGTTTAGAGATGTTATTCAGTGCATAAAATCTGCAATCTATTGTGGCCTAGAGAAGCCACCAAACATATTCATATTCCTCCAAGGGGTGGAGAAGAAAATCACCATTAAAATCATTGAAAGAAGCTAAAAATTGAGACTTGGAGAGTCTCAGATTTAAGGTGCACTAAGGGTTTCATTAAAGGTGAAAGTTAGTGTAAAAATGACTCTTTCAAAAGCATATTATTTGCATGATTATTAGCTTATATTTATTGTTACTAGACTATCAAAGTAAAGGAGTTAGTGTTGTCTGATTAGAAAGGTAACAATACATTGCTCTCAAGGAATAGAGCAAGTAGCAATCATATCCAAGAAGCAAGGGAAAAGCTTCAATTCATATACATTTGTTCTCAAGCTATACAACGAGGAGCATATCTATCTATATAGCAAGAATTCATCATATCAAAGAAGAAAATAGCATCAAAAGGAGACAAGGAGCGCACTAAACTTTGATGCAAAATAATGTTTCTTATTCATTCTACATTGGTGCACCATATTCCTCATAAGGAGGACAAAATATTAAGTGTCTTAAAGACACTAACACAACATGTATTCTACATCTACTATTGGCGAAGCAATTAAGGCAAAAGGAGAACCAATCCAGGATTCACAAGCAGCAGTTTCAGGTTTCTAGAAACACCATTCCAATCACCAAAGCAAGCATCTACAAATGATGTCAACTTGCAACCACATTGGAAGCCTTGCAACCATTATATTTCTGTTGAAAAGAAAGGTAGAAGAGCAGTGAGAGAATCTGCATAGAAGCAAAGTGAAGGTCGCATAATATTACCTCAATCTAGCATTAGATTGCCAACTAGGAGGGAAACCATCGAAGCATCCAAGGACAACACTTTGCAATCACTAAAGAAGCGCCATAAGACCATATCTAAAGCGCCTAGGACCTCCATCGAACCAAAAGCCAACATATTGAGAAGAATAGCTCCTTCGAAGAAGCATTAAGAGCAAGAAACCAACTGGGTTTATATTGGTAAGAGGAGCATATAGGTTAAGGAAGGCATTGGAGAGAAGATTTCATGCAAACCACCACTTGTTACATAAAATAGAGCATTCGATACTCATAAAGGAAACACTCAAGATAACGTCTAAGTTTCAAATGTTGAAAGACATCATTAAGACCATCATCATCATCGCTCGTCAGTTTAAATAGAAAGGAATGTTACTCAAAGGCCAAAGCGTTATAATAACATCTCACCATCTAGTAGCAACATGTGGGTGCAAGTCTAAGGAGAGGAGAAGCTACATAAGCGCCCTAGTCCAAGCAATTACAGTGAAGTCCAAGCAAGTGTAAATTAAGAGTAAGTGTAGTTCGAGCAAACAATTGAAGCAAGTTTACAACGAAGACACATTGAAAGCCCAAAGCCAAGAAGTCAAAGGACATCTACTAAAAGCCTGCCATAAATCAATGATTCCAATAGGTGTTAAATGTTCGGGTGGAAAATATAATACCAACGTTAAGTTAAAGCCTACATCCCCACCATCAAAAGATATATAAACCACTTAAATCACCACGGTTAAGGGAGAGTAAAACCGCCTACATCACAATCATCAAGGGAAACAAATCGATTTCATTACTATTGTCTAGTGAGAGCGTCCTATACTCACTACCAGTTGAGCTGCATACGTTGAAGGAAGATAAGTATATTATTTAAATATTTGCTTTCTAAATTTTATAGTTAAAAGGTGTTAAGCATAAGGTTGATTACTATTATTAAAATAACAACCTTAGAAAACAAGAAATCCATCCTAACAAAAGTAGAAAAAATTATAGATATTTGCAAATCACCAAGTAGAAGATATAAGGTTGTCAACCTTAGTAAACAAAAATATTAAATTTGTAAGTACTATTATTATTATTTTCTAATATTCCAAAGTAGGGAGGTATAGGTATACCTCATCAAAATAGTTTATTGGAATTTATAAATATTAAACTATTGGACATTAAGGGTTATAAAAGGAAGTTCTTCATTTACTTAAAGTAGTTGGAATTATATACTTATACTTTGTGAATGCAAAAAAGAAACACCAATGCAATAGAAAAATAAAATTCAATACACAATATTTTGCATAAATGAGAGATTATTTTATTGATATAAAAGGGGAAGCCTTAAATCTCCAATGTTACAACATGATTTGATATTGATACAAATGTTACAAAATCTAGGGTTCTTTGAAACCCTAGGTCAATAAACTATGGTGTCTTCAAACTCGTATTTGATCCCAACATAATGAGTGGGCTTTCTGGTATCCTATGCAACATCACTTGAGCTTCAGAAGCTACCAATGAATGTGATCTTCATACTTGCACATACAACAAACAAACAAGGATTAATAACATCTATGAGGGCTCCACTACGTGAGACCCTTAGAAAGATAAATCACTAACCCTAGTTGCATAAATAAACTGTAAGCAGATATGAGAATACTAAAAATGAATGCAATGAATAGTTTACCTTGTCTTCGCTGACTTGTCATTTTTATATTCGATATTGTTGTAGAAGATGGTTATGCAGATGCACCCTGACGACACTCAAGGGTTGTAGATTAGGGATAGGAAGCGCCCGTGGGCATTCAATGACGATAGGAAGTGCCCAAAGGTGCTCAATGAGCATGGTTGGGTGCTCTACAAATTTCGAAGGGGTGCTTGATGATGGTCTGAAGCACCCATAGGCACTTGCGAGGCTCTGGAGGGTGTTTGAGATGTGAAGCAAAAGATGTAGAGAAAACCTAGTGCATGAGATGGGTGGTGGAAGATGTAGAGGATGTGAAGGTGAACGATGGAGGATGTAAGAGGTGAGAATTATTAAAAACTTAGGCCAAATACTTATTAGGGATTGTCGTCAAAAATGACTCCTCTTTATAATCTTCCCTAGGGCATGTCAAGGTTTCAACGACACAATTTGTGTGGTCAAGATTAAAACATGATAGATGATGGAGATTAAATCTGGGCAAGTGGTATGGATTAAGGTGGATGGATGGCTAGGATTAAATCATGATGAATGGTTGGGATTAATTCATACATATAAACATATATTTATTATATATATAAATATAATATATAAAATATTATTATTTAAATATATATTAATAATATATATATATATATATATATATATATATATATATATATATATATATATATATATAATGGATAAATGTGGTGGGAATGGATGGATGACAAGTGGCTATATTTTTGTGTCTATAGACGCCCCTTTTTGTACCATGTTGCGTGAAACACAATGTGGTGCAAAAATACGAGACACCTGGTTTGGCCTGATGAAGATGCAACTTTCTCTTGTTGGAATGCAAAGATGAATTTGGAGACAAAATAATTTTGATTGTGTAGCTTACCCCCTCAATTGGCGAATGAGTATCAAATGCATCTCAATATCCATTGATAAATTTGTGTAGATGATTGTGTGAAATGCATGGTGCAATTATAGATGATATGAATGATGTAAATATGATGTCGTTTTTGCCCCAATGGTGGAAGGGGGTTGTAAAATATAAGTGATTGATTTTGTTTTTGCCCCAATAGAAGAAGGGATTTTTGCCATTTTTGCCAAGTGTAGATGCCATGATCATGTAAGATGTATCCCGTTGTGGGAATTCAAAATAAAATTTTGGTTACCCCAAGTTTGGGGTGATTCCATGTTGTTGAAGAAATTATCGTATGGCGTCATTGAAATGCAAAGTGATGAATATGCAAAATATTAGGAACCAATCACCCTAAGATTAGATGATTGCTAAGAAGTGTATCCTAGTTGACTCTACACAATTCTTGATTGTTAAGGAGAATGATGTATTGGATTTATCCATGTTTCAAGCCCCACAAACAAGGTCATCAATGACGGTTATTGAGCAAGTTGGTCTTGGCATAATTTCATTTGAAAGGTGAAGTACCAAAAATAATTATGTTTTTGAACAATGAGATATTGGATGATGAAAATTGGCCAAGTTTCCTTATGGTGATTTATTCATCTTACTATATTACATGGATGCAAATCGTTGCAATTGCCAAGGAGATAGAATAGACCACTAGATACAAGGTTCACTTGAAATTGTATATGACTTGGCAAAATGTGTAAATGCAATGACTGATGGATGAAAATGATGTTGGAATGAATATGTGATGATTAGAAATACATTGATAATTGGATTTTTCGATTTTGTGAAATTTTGCATTGATTTGGATCATTTTGAAGCAATTTTAGATAATTTTGTGCCTTTTGGGCGCAAATAAAGTTTAGCCATCAAAATTAATTCATATTATCACAAAAATGAATACTATGATGGAATTGATGATGAAAACTATGAAAATGGATTTTTTTGAAAATTTGGACCATTTTGAAACATTTTGTAACTTGTAATGTGATTTTGAGACTTTTGGTCGCAAGCAAAAATTATGAATCCAAATCGATTTTGGTTTTCACAAAACATGATATTGTGATGAAATTAATGTATGGATGCAATTTGAAATGATTTTTTGGAGGTAATATACCTTTGTGGCTCAATTTGTTCTTTTTTTCACTTTTAATGCTAAACGTCGATGGGCACCTACTGCATGTGCAAATGCCCACCAGATTTTGTTGTTCTCTAAACGTAGGGTTGCTTTTCAATGCACCAGGAAGTGCCCATGGGTGTTTCAATGCACCTAAAACAACTATAAATAACTTATAAAAGGGAAAACAAGTTCATTTGTGTATTTTCAAATTTTTGAAGTTGTGTCTGAGGAGTGGAGTGGAGTGAGTGGAGTGAAGTGTTGGTGTGCTATGGAAGCTATGGCAATGGAGGGTGTAGATGCGATGGTGGGAGCAAATGTGCATTTTGCCAAGGTAAGTGTCTTTGAAGCTTGTTTGTTTTGTGCAAAAAAAATTATGTTTTTTTTGAAATGTATGTAACATTATTTTTTGGCAATGTGAATTATGCTAAAGTTAAGGATTTTGGAGGCTCAACATCGGTTCTCACCTCTTGTCCCTGGGATGAGGAAGGCGGTGTGGGAGGACCAGTGGGAGTTGCTGGAGACTATGGGTTTGGCGAAAGCAACCTGAGTATATGTAGTGAGGGTTGATGAGGGGTATCTCTCTGCCTTGGCAAAGAGATGGGATCCAGATAGAGGGACATTTTAGCTCCCTATTGGAGAGATGATCGTGACACTTGAGGATGTATACTGCATCCTCAAGTTGCTAGTGGAGGGCTTACGTGTCGAGTTTGGACATGATAAGTGACATGATCTAAGCTACTTGTTTGGATATGAGTGGCAAGATGTGGAGGTGATAGGTGGAGGGATAACATACTTGTCCATGTATACGAACAAGAAGTTGGATGCCCTTCGTGCTTTGGTGATGTTCATATTAGCCAGAATAGTGGCCTTGAATAGTACTAGTTGTCAATTCCCATGGAACCTTATCGGGTTGGTGTGCGATATGATTGCTAAACCTCATGTTTATGCATGGGCTCCTACTTTGTTGGCATAGTTGTACCAAGAGTTATATGAGGTGAGGAGGTGGAGGTAAAAGAGTCTAGGGTGCAGTCTGCTACTATAATGTTGGGACTAGGAGAACTTCAGTGTGGCTCAACCTATGGGTTTACCATATATGATGTGGAATAAGGAGCAACCCTATGCTATAAGGTGGCAAGTGACATAGGAGGTGTAGTTGAGTCATCCTATTTGGACGAGTTAGTAGTATAGGGATTTTTGGGCTAGATTGACATCAACTTAGGTGATATGGAGGCCGTGATGGGGTGCCATGTGGATAAGTTATGGGGAGCATCTACAATAGGTGCAGTAGGCTATGTGGATATTTGAGAGGCACACGAGCGAAGTGGCATTGATTCAATTATCATGGGTTTTGCGGTAGTTTAGACTGAGGTAGGGATTTCTTAAGGCATCAGTGCTTTATAGGCATCATCAGGATGAGACAAGCTTACCGTGTGCCAAGGCATGGAGGGCAACTTATGAGGATGATAAGGAGATGGATCTCCCTGATGTGGATGATGAGGGGACTACTATAGAGTACGATGCATGATTCATTACTCAACCACCATGGGTATCGAGTCTGGCAGTAGATGGGAGGAATGGGGATGAGGCAAAGGCCAAGGAGATCGATGAGGCTCCTATTAGCTTTTGATGAATGATCCATGAGAGATAACAATCACAAGATGTAGAATAACATGCAAGAAAGTAAATCTGCTAGATGACTAAAGTATGCTAAAATATAAAACATATAAAAGATTACAATGTAGCTATGGAGGAAGTGAGAACTCCATTAACAAAGCTACAGATCTACATCATATCCATCACCAGTAAATGTTGTGGAACACAATCCACTAACCTACTCTATCTAACAATATCTCTGGGATGTCCTATTTATCTATCTAAGAGGCCATCCTTATATATGCAAAATAGGATGCTTGCCCAACACTCTATCTAGTTGTGCATAGGACACCTTGCACATGGACACTTGTCTATTTATTACAATGCATGTAGTCACTAGATAACTTACACAAGAAGTAATCTAGGTATGTATCTTGGAGGATACATTTACATAAACCAAATGATAGAATATACATTATTTCCAACACCCCCCTGTATTACATTATTTGGGTATTGAAGACTTTAGTCTTCAATATGGATTTTCTTCATCTGCTTTTGCTTGATATGGTTCTTGTTCTACTGCTACAGTCTTCATGTCAATGCTTCTTGTATTTTTCAATTCTTTGCTCCTTGGTCTCAAGCATCTTTGATGATTCATAGCTCTCATAATGGTGCATGTCTTGAGTGGATCTGAATTGACCTTTCTTCCTTCTTTTGTCCCTTGGTAAGACCTAGTTCTCTATCCTTCATAAGTACCAACCTTGAGCTCAATGTTAGTATATTTATCTAAAATAAATTTCTGAAGATGATAGTTTAACCTTTGAAACAATATTCTTTCATAGTTTGTATAATATCTATATTTGAAGTGATAGGAGAAAGATGAGTGATTTGTTCCCTTACAATATTTGCATGGATGGAAACTCCAACAATTTGTTTTTTTATGACCATATTTATTGCAATGGGTGCACAATAGATATGATATAGCAATTTTGCGATCAATTTTAGGGATATCATGTTTGTCTATATCTTTAACAAGGTCTAAAAACCATATGTGAATAATTGAAGCTATTCCATTTTGCATAAAATCTTGTTGATCAATATTTCCCTGTTTTTGTTCATTTGATTTGTTAGATGAATATTCCTTTGCATAGCTGTTGACTTTAGAAATTATATCATATTGTAGGGGTTCTTACTTCCTTTTCTCTTTTCATTATTGGATTCCATCAGGTTCATGATCCACATTGGTATTTTTCCTATTCCACCTCTAAGAGCATTACCAAGTATGCTAGTAGACATTTGTATGACCTGAATTTTTATAGCCCCAAGATTTTAAGATATGAGCTCCTTGATTGAAGTATATAATCTTGATTTTGTAAAATAAACCTTTATAGATCCTTAGATTTGTGGACTACCTTGTAACTCCCACCTAATTTTAGATTTTGAATTAAGCTTATATCTTCTCGACTTGATAATCATAGATAGATATTAAAATTATCAAGTTTTGTAGAATGCCTCCCTAATATTTTGAAGTATGTTATAGTGCTTTTGTAAGATTATAGTTCAAATTTGGTTGATTTTGTACAAGTTTTGCAAGAATAAAAAATCAACTTTTTTCACCTTGTTACTCCTAATTGAACTAAGCACTATTTCAATTTTGAAGAGGTTTTGATGTTGGAAATATTTTGTCCCCTTTTAGATATTTGAGACAAGTAAAAAATAAAAATATCCAACCTTAATAAAATTCCTTAATAACCTCTTTTATATCCCTTAGATTATTTCTAATTTCCAATTAAAATAAAATTTATGGAGTAACCCTTATGAATCCCAAGTTTGGAAAATTAGAGAAATGATAATAATATTTGCAATATAGTTTGATTCAAGTTAAATTCCTTATTCATCCTAAGTAAGATTGCAAATATTAAAACAATAAGATAAGCCACCTATTTAGCTTTCAAAACCCTAATTTTTAACCTTAGTTTATAATCCTTATAACTCCAACTTATGAAAGCAATAATTAATGGTATTTAGACCTTACCTTACACGCAATATCTCCTTAATATTTGATGCTTTCAACGGTTGAATATAACAACATCTAGGAGTTAAGGAAATATGGTTTAATAAGTGGTTGCTCAGTTGATTAGTCATTTGTTCTTATTTATGAAGATAAATTCTTCTTCTTTCTCTTCCTCAAAAAGTTCATGCAGATAGAAATTTGCTTTAGAGGAGGGACATTTTTCGCAGGACTACCCAAACTATCGAACTTGTTTCGACCATATCTCATTCATTCGGGTTTAGATTGAGCTAAAATTTTGAGGGTAGATGCCTGAAAAACCCTAGAACATCTCCACAAATTTTCATATCATTTGGAGCGACATTCCTAGCGCATCCCTATGTGTGAACAAGATTTTTGGCAAGCGACTATGCAAGGGTTTCATCTGGGTTGAGTGCAAGCAGCTCTAGAGGTTGGTTTATAGGGCCTTCAGACCCTAACAACCAATATTTGTGTGGTTTATGCTCAATAATTTAGCAGGAAATGTTGCATCAGATCCAAGATGGGTTAGAAATTTGTCTTTCAACATATCATATTGTGAACTTGACAACGACTTCCAATTTTCTGCACAAAATAAAAGTGAAAACCATACCTTTCCATGACGTCTAGGGCAAGTATTAAAGAGATCACGAAACATGTTTCAAGTAGTTGATCAAAAATTGGCTCATATCTCAAGTGAATCTAGTGCTAATGTGCATCCATACAATAATTCTACTATGAAAACCCTTGTTAAGGGTAAGAATTTCGAAAATTCAGCCCCAAAAATGAATTTTAGGGATGCCCTCCATGGTGGACAGCCTCAGCCCAATGCTAATATCAGTATTAGGGCTTCCCATAAACCTCTAAGAATGCCTAATATTGATTCCAAAAAAATGGAGTCAGGATGTCTTAAAGCAGTTGATGGAACTCCTATTGTTAAGCTTGATATGGATAACATTCAGAATGACATTGAAGATTTGGAAAAAAGAGGAATAATTTTTTGGTTCATGGGTTTTCGTTCAAGCCTATCTACTTTCAAAGTATGGGCTGGAAAAATCTAGAAAACTAAAGGTGAGTTACAAATCTCTATTTATCCAAATGGTTATTTTCTTGTTTTATTTGCTAATAATGAAGATAGAGAGAAAACTTTCAAGGGGGTCCTTGATTTTTTTGGAAGGGTAGGGCTTTTCATGAAGCCCTGACATACTAAATTTAAAGCCAAAGAAGAGATGCCTTCTATAGCTCCCGTGTGGGTTAGACTCTTTGGCCTCCCTATTGAATTTTGGAATCCTATTGTTTTTCTTCAATTGGAAACTCTTTAGGAAATTTTATGATGACTGCTGATTGTACTCAAAAATTTTGAACATATTATTTATGCTCGGATTTGTGTTTTAATGGATTTTGACAAACCCCTACCTAAAAATATCACATTACAATTTGGGGAAGACACTTGGGAGTAGTAGTGGACTACGAAAACATTCCTTTTCATTGTAGAATTTGCCATGAATATGGTCATTTGGCCAGTGCTTGCCCAAATAAAATTCTTGATCAAAAGAAAGAAGATATAAACTCAGTAGGTTTCCAAATGCCTAAGAAGAAGAACGCTCAGAAAAAACCTGTTATGAAGGATCAATCAAAGTCATATGCTAATATGTTTGAAATCCTTTCCACAAATGATGTCCCAAGTGAGGAAGAGGAAATAATGGAAACAAAAATTTTCGAAACACAATTTAAATATGCAGGGAAGAACTCAGAGACAAATCAACAAATCAAAGGTTTTCAACACAAAAAAGAGAGAAAATTTACACAAGAAAAAAAATCTTTTAAATGTCAAAACTTCAAATAATACAGGTCCTAATATACTCCATTGAACCCTCTAGTAAAATTTTGGCTGTGTACAAGCATTCTTCAAGGTTAGAAGCCATCTCAGATTTAATTGGAATAAGTCAAGAAACAAGGAAAATTAAACTGAAGATTGATTCTAATAAAAAAGTAGGTTGCAAGACCAATCAATATCATATGGTAAAAGAAGGTGAAAAGCTTGTAGAGGAAGGTAAGATTAATGCCCTTCCCAACTTTTTTAGCCCTGGTATTAATGAAGATCATCACTTGGAATATTAGAGGACTCAAAGGGAGTCTTTCAAAACAAAATAAAATTAGAAGAATGATTCAGATAAATCATCCACATCTTGTTTTCCTTCAAGAAACAAAGATGTCAATGGAGGATATGGACTCTATTGCCAGTAAAATTTGGCCAACTGGAAAAGTGGTTTCCCTCAGTTCCCAAGGGACTTATGGTGGTATTGCTTGTCTTTGGGACCCAAAAGAGGTAGTTATTCACCATATGGTTGGCAGTTGGGGTTTGTTGGCTATAGCTATTCAAAGTAGACATTCCAACCAAATTATGCTATGAATTACTATTTATGGTCCAATTGCTTTGGAGGAAAAAAAGAAGACAGTGGAAGGATATAACTCATATTATCTCTCATTTTCCTGAAGCTTGGATCTTGATCGGAGGATATTTCAATACCATCCTCTCTCTAGATGAGAAAATGGGGGGAAATAGAAATTTGGACAAAATCATTGACCTCATGAGCGAATATATTGCAAACCTCCATCTTGTGGATATCCAACCAGATAATGGCCTTATGACTTGGTCTAATAGAAGGCAAGACTTAGCTTATATAATTGAGATATTGGATAGGTTTTTGCTCTCTAAAAATTTCTTAATTCATGGTCACATTCCTAAAGTGAAGACTCTTAATAATGCTGGTTCGGATCATTGGCAAGTCATGTTGGACATGTGGAAAACCAATGTGAGTTTCTATTCTTTTCGTTTTCAATTAATGTGGCTTAGAAATTTTTCTTTTAGATCTCGTGTGTAACAATGATGGAAGGAAGGTAAACCTAGGCATGGGACTAAGATGTTCTATTTTGCCAAAAGACTGCAATACATTAAATCCAAAATCAAGACTTGGAACTGGAAAGAGTTTGGGGATGTTCATAAAAAAACATGAAGTTATTTCTCATCTTGAAAATTTGAATAAGAAAATCCGTTTAGATGGCCTCACAAAGAAGAGAAGTGTGCAGATGAAATTAAACTCACAACTCAGTTAGAGAAATGGGAAAAAAGAGAAATCTTTTTTTTTTTGAATTTACATGGTGGAATCGGTAGCCGCCATGAATCCAGGCAGGCTATCCGACTTTTTATGGCTGCCATAGTATTTTGCGTTGTCCATCCCGAAGCCACCACACAGATCTTTGCGTAGTCCGCCCCTATAACCACCATGTCACAATCATTTTAAACCTTTTACGCCACTAAAAGCACCAGGAAAGGGATAAGCGTTTAGTCTGACAAGGCTCGATATTTGAACCTTGGACCTTCGCCCCCCTTATGGGGTTTGGATGAACCAATTGTTCTACACCTCGGACCTAAAAAAAAGAAGAGAAATCTTATGGAAGCAAAAATCTAGAATTTAATGGCTCAAAGAAGGAGATCGAAACACAAATTTATTCCACAAATATCTTCTAGCTCGAAGATCTCACAACTTTATTTCTTTCCTGAAATCAGATTCTAGATATGTTGTTTATACTTGGGATGGCATGAACTCTATTGTTGTTGATTACTTTTCCAATCTTTTTGTTGCTACTTCTCTTGACTCAGCTTCTCAACAAAATGTTCTTCAAGCAATCCCTTCTATTATCACTTTTGAGGAGAACTCTATTTTGACTGCTCATGTTATTATCAATGATCTTCAACAAGTAGTTTTTAAAATGCAAAAAGAGAAAACCCCAGGTCCTGATGGTTTTCCCATTGAGTTCTACCAAGAGTTCTGGGATATCCTTCATGTTGATTTATTAGAGGTGGTGGAAGAAGCCAGGAAAGCCAAAGAAATTTTGAAGGTTATCAATAAAACTTATATTACAATTGTTCCAAAAGCTCAAGAGGTTGATCATATCTCAGATTTTAGACCTATTGCTTTATGTAATGTTCTTATCAAAATAATTACTAAAATCATGGCAGAAAGGTTGAAGCCTCTTTTGCATAAGATTATTTCCCCATAGCAAGGGGGTTATGTGGAAGGGCGTCAAATAGTAGATGAGATAGTTCTTGCTCAGGAAGTCATCCATTCCATGGATAGGCAAAAATCTCCTTCCATGTTCATTCGGTTAGACTTATCCAAAGCTTATGATAGAGTGGATTGACACTTCCTTATCAAAGTTTTGAGGCATTTTGGTTTCTCTAAGGATTGGATGGATTGGATTATGGGATGTATCTCTTCAGTTTCCTACTTAGTTCTTATCAATGACAAATCTTCTCAATCGTTCCCATATTCTATAGGTACCTTATTTATTCATCATTCTTGTTGAATGCTTGGGTAGGACTATAACCAAAAAGAGGGAAAACAAAACCCTTGAGGGAGTTACCATTGCTCATGGAGCTAGACCTATATCTCATATTAAATTTGTGGATGACTCTACTCTTTTAGGTAAAGCTACAGTTAAGGAAGCTTCTAATATTAAGCAAATCATTAGCTATTTTTCTAAGGCTACTAGGAAGTTGATCAATGAAGACAAATCTAAAGTTATTTTCTTTCACTGCTCTGCTAGACAGGAATCAATGGTCTTGGATAAATTAAGATATAAGAAGACCTCCCTTCCAATCACTTATTTAGGTATTCCCAGAAATATTCAAAGGAAAAAAAATAAATATTGGAATTGGTTGTTGGACAAAGTCAAGAAGAAAATTGGAAAGTGGACCAACAGGTGGCTTTCTTCTTGGGGTAGAATCACCTTGGTAAAATCAGTCCTTCAAGCTATTCCTATTTATGTATCTTTCGTGTTGAATATTCCAAAGGCTGTTCTTCAAGAACTGGATCAAATCAGTCATCATTTCCTTTGGAGTGGTACTAAGGAGAAAAGAAAATGGGCCTTGGTGAAATGGGACACTTTATGTCTTCCTAAGAATAAAGGGAGGTTAGGATTCCGGTCTTATATTAATAAAAACAAAGCTTTAGCTGCTAAATTATATTGGAGGATGTTGCATAACCCCAATGCTCTTTGGTCCAATAATCTCTGTGCTAAGTATGCTGAGAACAAAAGTCCTGAAGACCTTGTTCGGTATCAACTTCCTACCAAAGGTTCTCCCATTTTAGCAGTTCTTAAGACTAGTTAGGATTTGATAAAGAAAAAATTATTTTGGTCATTCATAAAGGTCAACAGGCAAATTTTTGGACAGATTCTTGGGATGGTTACAAGCCTTTGATAACTCAGTTTCCCAATTGGAGGCCTTGGATGGAGGAGCTTCACCGAGCTAACTGGATAAAGGTGGCTAATTACTGTCGGTACCATACTGGTAATTCAAAGGTTGGTAGATATTGGATCCCTATTGAGGACTGGACTATTGAAATCCTAGAAAGGTAAAGACAAGATATCCAAGGCATCCTTCATATGAGATATCTCTCTTGGTCCCATGAAAAAGATTGTTTTGGATGGAACAACACTATTAAGGGTGAGTATTCAGTTGCTCAAGGTTATTTGACCTTATGCCATAATAATCCCAACCATTCTTCTGACATATTTTCTTAATTGTGGGCTCAAAATCTCTGGCCTAAGGTGAGGTTCTTTAATTGGATTTTATTACATCATAGGGTGCTTACAAGTGAGCAACTTATGAAGCATGGTTTTCATGGTCCTTTTAGATGTGAGATGTGTGAAGAGAATGTAGAAACTCTCAACCATATTTTTATTGAGTGTACTTTAGCCTCTGAGCTTTGGAGGAGAATGGCCACTTTACTTGTCTTACAGTGGTCCATTTTTTTTACTTTTGAACAACTTTGGAGGGATTGGCCTAATCAAGAGGGAGTTGATCATTTTATTAGGCAGTTAGTTTGGATGGGTTCTACCATTCTTCTTTGGAATATTTTGATTGAAAGGAACAACCAAATTTTTAATCAAGATAGGAAGGATATTCACTATATTTGGCAAAAGACCATAGCCAACTTAGTTGAATCAATCCATCAACTCCTTAATCACCCCCAAAACTCCCACCAAAGATGGGATCAAGTGATGCAAATATTGAAGATTAAATCTTCTAAGGGCAACCAACTTAAAGGGAATGTGAGTATTAGTAAGATGGATAGGACAAGAAATTGGCAACCTCCTCCTAAGGAAATTGGAAAAGTCAATACTGATGGAGCCTCTAGAGGGAACCCTGGAAAAGCCAATGTGGGAGGAATTGGTAGATTTTCAAATGGCTCCCTGGTTTTTACTTTTGCTGAGAATTTGGATATTCTTTCCAATAACCTTGCTGAGGGGTATGGTATCCTTAGAGGCCTTTAGGAGGCTACTAAGGTTGGATGGGAAAAGGTGTTAGTTGAGTCTGAATCTCAACTTATGATTAATATTTTGAAGACTCCTTCCAAGAATCATAAGGTTGATTGGAGAATAAAAATAATTATTGAGAAGATTCAATTAATCCAGATGGGATTTTTGAAAGTTGATTACAATCATGTGGTCAAAGATAAAAACAAGAGTGTTGATGATTTAGCTAATTGGGCTTTAGACAAAGGTGATCTTACTTGTTATGGCCACCCTCCTAGATGGTGGGCTTCACAAATTAGGGAAGCTCTTCTTTCTATAATTTCTTTGGATGGATCCAATTCTGAAGGTACCTAGTTTCTTCTTGCTTTTTTTTGCTTCTCTTTGTTTCATTCAGGTTTTTTTAGTTCCCTAGCTCACTCTTTTCTTTCTTTTGTTTCCTTTGTTGTTTCTTGCCTTAATAGTCTTCTGGTCTAGATAGGTCATTGTTATGTTCAATTTTTTTTTCTTTTTTCTTTTTTGTTTTTTTTGTTTAGTTTTTTAAGGTGTGTGTGTTCTTTTGTTTTGTTTTGTTTTTGTGTTCTTTGTGTTGTTTTTTGTTGTTCTTGTGTTTTTGTTGTTTTGTGTTTTTTTATGTTTTTTGTTATTGTTCTTGTGTTTTTATCGTTCTTGTTCTTGTGTTTCTCTTTGTTTGTGTTAATTCGTATTTTTTTGTGTGGGTGTTTTCTATGTTTTTAGTTTTTGTTTATTTTCTATTGTTGGTTTTTTATTTATTTTTATTTTTATTTTATTTTTTTAATATTTTAGGTTTTGGTTATGTTTATTTTTCATGTTTTTTTTTGGGTTATGTCTTTGTAGTGTTATGTTGTTTTTGTCTTGTTTGTGTTTTGTTATGTGGTTCTTGTATTTTTCTATGTGGTTCGTGTTGTGGTTTCTTTTATCTTATTGTGTGTGTGTGTGTGTTTGGTTGTGCTTTTGTTTTTGACACACTCAATGAGCATATTTTTTATTTTAGTTTATTATTTTTGTTGTTATTTACTTATTTAGTTGCTTATTTTAAATTAGTTTTGTGTGTTTGTTTGCTCCTTGAGTATGTCAAAGGTGGTAGGCTAGGTTCGAGTCCTGGGCATTTTTGGTAGAATGGATACCCCTACCTCCTTGGGTCTTACCCGAAAGTGGCATCTCTTTTGGGATGTTTTCCACAAATAAAAAAAAATATAACATCTAAAATGTACCTCGAGCATTCGGTTAATGGAGATTTGATGGAATGCTAGATGTGAATGTTGTACATAGGCACTGAATTGTTGAACTTCCAAAAATGGGAAGCTTTTAATACTCCTTCCCCTTTGTCTTCCATGCTACAATTCGAACGTTTTTGTTGCTTCTCTCATATATTTGATTGTGTTATGTTCCTCCTTCAAACATCTTGATTGTGCTTCACTCTTGCATATTGGTCTTGGAATAAAAAATTTCTTTTAAGCAATGTTGATCATAGGCATTGTGGCAAGTGTCATGTTCGTTACAAGTGAGCGCTCCCTTCTTTATGTAACACTCCAAAATCTTTGTCCAACACTTCTTGAAAATGTATAGGCCCTTGTGTGAAGCTGGTGAATAATACCAAGTGGCACATCTTTGCTTGTAACTCCTTCGTAGAAGTCTCTAGAATGTTGAGAGGAATTATGACTAGAATGCCAAATATCATTTTTGCATGGATACCATTCTTGTAACACCTTCAAAGATGGAGATTATAACTCCATGACTTTCTTGCTTTGCAACTTTGCTTGGGCAACAAGCAAGCTTTCTTTTCTAGCAGGTGGATGGACGATGCGCTACAGAGCTTGGATGAAAGTTCGATGCTTCCTTTGGTGAGTGGTATTCTCCAATATTGAGACCATGAATATAACACCTTTATCCCTTTATTTTATGCCTCCAAACACATTGTTATCCTGTTACTATTTTTATGTCCTTTTTGATATTTATTTGCACTCACTTGTCTACATAAATTTGGCTTAGGGATGATCTGATATGAGCTTTGATTTTGCAAGTACGTACATCCAATATGAGCCCTTGAATAGCTCCTTATAGCTTGGGAGGAAGATTGTTGATGTTCAATATTTAATGGCTGTTCTTTTCCCTATAGGAAAATGTGCCCTAATATGGCACTTTCAAATCTGCACTTATGTTGTCAAAAACCATATTAGAGTAGTGCAAGATAATGTATTATATTTTGTATAATAATACTTTTAATATACCTTCTTCTGCACTCTATTTCTATATTTTTAAATTCTGGTTTTGTGGCAGATTTCTTGTAATACAAGGGTTTGAGGTTGTGTTTAACAATAGACACACCTTTCTCTTTTTACTTGGAAAATTTTGATAACAAGTCCAAGTTTCCATAACAATAGATAGAAGTTCTTTTAATTGATGCAATTTTTTTGCATTTTTCCTTTTGCATTCACTTGTAATGCTTTTTATTTTGATACTCACAAAGTCTCACTTTCATAAGCTTCTATATCTATTTTTTGTTAGTTATGTTTTTCTCCAAATTTGGAGGATTCTAACCCTTTTTGGTGTCTTATATTGGCCACATCAAGTTGCATATTTTTGTTCTTCAATAGTGTCTTTAGACACTTGATACAAATCATACTTTGTGTCTTTTAGGAAACACAAAATAAATTTTATTTTTGAGAGTGGTATAATATTACAAGCTCTTTGCTTTTAATGCACTAATATTACACCTTATCAATCCAATCAAATCTCAAAGAATTGCACTAATAATATACTACAACTAATCAAGAATAACCTAAAAATGAATATTTAGGAGTTATTCTGCAATTTTACTACAATCAATGTTGTAGGACTTAGTCTTATTTTTTAATAATAGATAATAGGTAGTTGATAGAAACTAATATGGAATCTAATCAACTCCTAATAAATGTGCAATTGAATCCTTAAAAAGAATTTGTTTTTCTTTGCACTTTTAGAAGACTGAAATCTAATTTTCTTTTTACAACTTTAAATTAATTTAAGGTGCTCTACTAAATCGAATAAGTAGTTAAATTTAATGATTTTTTTGCACCATAAGTTGCATACCTTTTTTTGTAGCTCTTCTCCTACCTTTGTAGAGGATGTAGACCTTGGTTTATAGAAACACCAAGTTACTCCTTCCAGTAGGATGTCCTACATAACTCCTTCACCAAATGATGGTCTCAAAATTTCTTTTGCAAGCCCAGGATTCGATGGCTTGTTCTCCTCTTGTGTTCTAATCTTCTGCTATATATTTGGAGAAGTCTATGTCTCTAGGGTGGTGCCTCCTCGTTGTGAGAGATAATATTCAAATATCCAAGATTTGGTGAGCTTCTTATGTCTTCAAGTCCTCTTGTCATGTTTTGAATTCAAGTAGGATCTTCTTCTAGGGTTTGGCATTCCTTGTAAAACTTATTCTTCTCAAATTTGGCACTCCTTGCCAAATTCTCCTCTTGGGCTTGTTGTCAAATGGTGACAATTGTCCCAAGTCCTTCACTATCAGGGACTTCACCTAGATAATATATTTCTCCAATGAGTTCTCAAAGAAATCTCTTGATCTTCAGTAAGGCTCTCCTAGCCTTTCTTGGATGCTTGATGAGACCTTCTCAAGGTCTTTGATATGGCAACTTTTGATGGTCTATTTTGATGTTAAGGCTTCTATGGCATTTTTCAATATCAAGGCTACTATAGCCATTTCAATATTAGGGCTTCCATGGCCTTTATGTGGCTTCTTATACAAGGATTCTATGGCCTTTTTGTATCAAGGCTCTTGTGGCCTATTTTGCAAGGCTTTTATGACCTTTATGTATTAAGGATCTTGTGGCATGTTCTTCAAGTATAGATTTTTGCAATACAACAATGGAGATCTTCAATATTCCATCTTCACCACGATCCTTCACTAGAAGTCTTATTTCATAGTATTTTTCTCTCGCACGATGAACTAACCTCTGCACTATGAGGGCACGTCGATCGTCGGGCAACGAATTTGGAGCCTCCTAGATTTCTGTCGTAGGAGTCTCAATCCTTTGAGGATTAATTTCCTGTAACAAAAGAAAATTTAGGCACCAGTTAGAAAATTCCATATGACCTGGATGATCTTCACTAGATGGTATTTGAAATGCTAAGTCATAGTCTTCATGAGTTTTCATAACAACTCAGTGGAAAAGACTCTAGATGAAAATGATCTCATTATTTTTTGAAACTAAAATTCCTTTTAGTCCTATCTTTGTGACTCTCCCAAAATATACCACCTAGATACTCTTAAAATATTTTTTTAGTGGCTGGTCCAATGGCACATCAATTTGATAAAACTCTCAGGCAAACCAACAATGGTGATTTTCCTATTGACCTACATAGACTAGATATACCGTAGCTCTGATACCACTGTTAGCTTTTGATGAATAAGCCATGAGAGATAACAATAACAAGATGTAGAATAACATGAAAGAAAGTAAATTTGCTAGATTAATGAAGTATTCTAAAATTAAAACATATAAAATATTATAATTTAGCTATGGAGGAAGTGAGCACTCCATTAACAAAGCTACAAATCTGCATCATATCCATCACCAGTAAATAGTGTGGAACACAATCCACTAACCTAAACTATCTAAAAATGTCTCTTGGTTGTCCTATCTAAGAGGCCATACTTATATATGCAAAATAGGATGCTTGCCTAACACTCTATCTAGTTGTGCATAGGACACCTTGCACATGTACAACTTACACATGGACACTTTTTCATTTCACAATACATGTAGTCACTAGATAACTTGCATAGGAAGTAATCTAGGTATGTATTTTGGAGGATATATTTACATAACCCAAATTATGGATTAGATATTATTTCCAACAACTCCTAAGTTTCAGAGACACCTTCAATCTAGCAGTCAAATGAGGTGGACTAGGGGTATGGCTGATTAGACATCAGATTTTGGAGGAGATGGAGGTAGCACAAAGGATAAGGAGGATGTTTTGGATGGACCTCCTAGTCAAAGTGAGGAGGATTGGGTGAGGTTGGAGCATATGGTGGTAGAGCGAGATGCTATGGTAGTAGTTCGAGATGTAGAGATAGCTCGACTGTGGGATGTGGAGATAGCATCTTGGGATATAGAGGTAGATCGACTACAGGAAAAGCTAGGGGTATGGTTGACTATAGGTGGAGGCAAGGACAAGATCATGGGTCTCCAGGTTGAGCTAGTAGAGAGGAGTCGTTGATAGAGATATGATGTACATCGCCTTCGATATTGGGATGGATATATCCAATTATTGGGGGATCGTTTGATGGAGAACGACATTGGGCTTCTAGATCCACCCTCCTCATCCATATCATGGTCTATTATGCATAGTGAGTCTAGACATAACTCTAGGTTTAGGGCTCCTTCAGGGTCACAAGGGTCCTCTCATAGGCATTAGATAGTGCTTAGATGCACTTTTTGTATGTGAGCCTTGGTGCTCCATTGTATTTAGCCTTTGGGCACCCATTGTACATGTGATATTTATATATACATGGATTTTACTTTTGTGTTATTTTTTGTGTGAATGCATGTATATATGGATGATTAATGCAAATGATTCTCGTATGTATGAAAATGTTTATGGATGATTAATGCAAGTGATAAGGCAATAATGTAATGATAATATGTATGGATGAAAAATGCTCTAATGATCATTCATATTTTAGATTTTTCTTGGCCATGTTTAGCATTGTTGTTTAATCAGGGGCACCCAACTTGGTGGTATGTTAAATGGATGACTCATGTAATGACATGGATGTTGACTTGGAAGAAGATATGGATGTTGATATGGAAGAAGATAGGGATGTTGATATGGAAGAACTGACTATTTTACAGAGACTTAGACATACTAGTGATATCAAACAAACTCACTAAATACTGACTAACTCCTCTAAGACCAAATGTGTGTGCAGTGAATTCATTACCAAATCATGAGTATGGTAATGACTCGAGGCAATCAAGAACCAATGTGTGTGCAAGTGAGTTTATTAACCTATATTGAGAAAATTGAGATGAAACATATTATGGATGAGAACAAGAAGCTAGCTTGTCCTTATGTGTAGTTAGAGGTCTTTTTAAAAGAGACGCGTCACCATGCGTAAGTGTACTCCACTGCCAGTCAAGCGTCTATAGCCCTAGTGGATATTATATCCATAGTCCAAGAATTTATCTCTTAAGTTTTGGGGATGACTACCTAATCGTATAACTGTAAATATCGTATGATCCTTACAACCCAATGATCAGTGGTGTATGATGTGTAAAATATTTAGAGTTTTTAGGAATTTTTTCCTTACTTTATATTTTATTTTGAAATTGTGATTGTGGTGAAAACCATTATTTTTGTGGACTATGTTGCATGATGGGACAAACAAGAAGTACTCTTTTCACTTCGAGGTTCAACCCAAGTATGGTGTTATCTCTCTTTGACACAAGATGTTTTTAAGATGTGTGATTTGTGTTTGGTTCAAGAATGTTTTAGAGTCAATTCCAGAACTCAAGATTTTCTTAGTGAAAATATGTCTTGGTCCTAAAGAAAACTCGACATGAATAGGAGGTTTCTTAAAACACTAGGAGTGGCTAAGTGACAGAAAACACCTAGGGATTATGGAAATTTTGCTTTATGAAATGATGCAATGAAATGGATGATGTTTAAGGTGCCCCTAATCAAGGCAACATGATTGTATTGGACCAATTAATATATGAACTGAATAAATAATCCCTAATATGAAATGAAATGTATGAATGCAATATATGAAATGCAATTTGTGAAATGAAATGAGCGTAATGTATCTTGTGAAATGCAATTTTATGAAATGAAATGAAATGTGTGTAATGCAAATGTGTGAACTGAGATATGTGTAAAATGCAATGTATAAAATATAATTTTATTTTTCTGTAATAGCCATGTATATATACATATACAAATCACATTATGCATAGAATACTCTCAAGTGTATACCATTAAGTAGTTCGAGCTCTTCAAATCCCTCTAAACTAGCAAGTCTATAAGCACCTTTACCCATTTTTTGAGTAACAATGTATGGACCTAACCAATTAGCTACGAATTTATGATGAAGATGCGGTAATGCATTTGTTTATTGTTGATTCTATTTAAGAACAATATCTCCTACTTGGAATTCATGTAGATGAACTTTGGTGTTGTAAGCACGTTTTAGGCAGTCTTGATATACTCGTAAATGCTCTAAAGCATTGACTCACCTTTCATCAAGAAGTGTGAGTTGGTCAAGATGTGCTTGTCTAGCAGTGTCGTCATCTATGAATTCTTGCAATGAAATTTGTAATGAGAGGATCTCAAGATCAAGAGGTATGATTGCTTCAGCTCCATAGACCAATGAAAATGATGTTGCCCTAGTAGGCATGCAAATGCTTATTCGATAAGCCCATAATGCCAAGGGAATTTGTGTATGCCAATCTCTATGATTTTCTTTAACAAGTTTCTTGAGAATAATAATTAAGGTCTTGTTGGTAGCCTCAGCTTGTCCATTTGCTCGTGGATAATAAGGAGTCGAGAAACTATGTTGGATGTTATATTTCTCGCAAAGTGCTCGAACATTTTTGTTCTTGAAAGACTTGCCATTTTTTGAGATGATTTTCGAGGGAATACCAAAAAACAAAGGATATGGTGAAGGATAAACTCCATAATTCTTGGTCCTATCGTACTAGTTAGATTAATTGCCTCAACCCACTTTGTGAAGTACTTTGTGGTTGTGATGATGAATGTATGTTATCCCGAGAAAGGAGGTGAGATTTTGCTAATTAAATCAAGGCCCCATTGTGAAAATGGCCAAAGGCTTTGAACAGGCTATAATGCTTGCGATGGCACATTAATTAAATTAGCATGCTCTTGATATTGCTTACAATGTTTGACATATGTGCAACAATCTCATTCCATGGTGGGCCAATAGTAACCCATGTGTAAAATACGATTTGCAATAGCCATTCCACTAAAATAACCACTACAAGTACCATCATGAGCTCCAACTATGGCTCTTTTTACCTCAATAGACTCGAGAAAATGAAGGAGGACTCCATCATAACCACATTTATATAAAATATCCCTAGAGAGAGTAAAACGAGTTACATTTTGCTTGAAAGTGTCTTTAGCAGTCCATGACATATCTGATGGGAGTGTTCCAAACTTGAGAAAGGCTATTATTTGTTTTGACCAAGGATTATATGGTTTCAAATAGATAAAGTAAACATTCTTTTCATCCTTAGATTCAGCATGGAAAATTATAGATTTAGATATCATTGTGATTATGAAGGGTTGCACCTCTCCTAAGGTATCCTTTGGAATCATTGATCCCATAAAGACCATCACATTTAGCAAATTTATTAGTCAAATGTGGTAAACTATCAATTTCATACCAATCAAACTTAAAGAGCAATTTCATTGCTACTTCATGGTAAAGCTTAATGGTAGAATATTTTCATTGGTATTCTCTGGTTACTTGTTTGACAATAATTTGGAAATCTCCAAATATCTTGATATGCTTTATGCCCAGAGCTATGGTTGCTTGAAGACCTAAGATTAAGGCTTCATACTTGCATTGTTTTTTGTGCATTGGAATTCTAGTTTGAATGATAAGGGGATAGGCACCCCCTTGGGGTATGAAACACAACTCCAAAACCTTGATATTTTGCACTTAGAACCATCAAAGAAGAGAGTTATATTAATGTCTTCCTCTGGAATAACTGTTGGTCATCAAATCCACCTAGTAAAGGATTTTGGGTGAGTGAATGCGCCCTAGACCTGGACCAACGTTGAAAGGCTGAAGGAAAGAGATGCCCTTCATGCCGATATCCGGAGAAAGGACAGCTCCTATACTAATCTACTTGGGTGTTTGAAGATAAGAGTGCGAGAAAGAAACAAAAGGGGTTATGGGAAGAGAGATCGATGATTTAAGGTGGGGAAGAATAGGAAGCACGATCACTAATCGGTAACTCGAATGGAAGCAAAGAATACCAAGAATAAATGAAGGAAACGTAATATCAATATTCCTATGTATCCTCTAGGCGAGTTTTAGGGTACAGTCCCCGATCGCACATCGGATGCAAGGATCAACTTTCTCAGTATGCGAATGAAGAGAGACAAAAGAATCAAGCACAAAAGGCAGCATAAAAGAAAACTAGTATTAAGCTTTTCCACTCCTATGTATCCTTTAGAACGAGTTTCAGGGTACAGTCCCCAATCACACATCGGACGCAAGGTTCAACTTTCTCAGTATGCGAACGAAGACAGATAAAAGAATCAAGCAAAGAAGGCAGCATAAAAGAGAGAAATTGAGCCCAAAGATCTTTAGTATTAATCGCAGGACATCAAGTTACGTAGCTTTCTAGTAGAAAGTTCCCCCCTTTTCTTATTACAATGCCTAGGTTTTTATAGAGGACCCGGGCCTATGAGTCATAATTACATAGCAAAGAAGAGTACGCCCTCGAGCCCTGAGAATTTGGCTCCTCGAGGCTCTCGTGACTGAGTTTTCAAATCTGTTACCAAAACTAGCAATTGTAACTGGGTCAACCATGGAAAGGTGCATTGATGAGCCGTCTGGATGTCCTTGATCTGCGGGTGCGGTGCTTGAGTGGCCACCATGCTCGTCGGGCTCTCCATCATGGCTTGATTCTTTGTTTTTGATTGCCAAAAATGAGCAGCGGGCTTGTTGGGCACGAAAAATTGCATTTATGAGGTACTTGATCACCTCGAGAAAATACTCGGCTTGGAACGCGTGCACGTGAAGCGCTTCGCTAAGTTTTCATTCACAACTTTGCTTTGCAATGGTTCTAGGCCGAAGTAAAAACTCCTCTTTGGTATGTACTTCACAAAATTGAGCTTTGCAAAACTGCTTCGGGGGTGAGGAGTGCCGAAGCATATTCACTTTGCAAAATGGGCCTCTTCGTCTTTGCTGCTTCGCTGACCAAATTACTTCATTGACGCCCTCAGGAAATGCTTCGCTGCGACCCTCTTTCTAAACTGTGGTTCGGGAGAATTTCGGTCGAAGCAATTGTCTTCAAAAGACATTGCATCATTTTCCTTCGGGCAGAAGTACTTTGCACAAAATTAGCCAAAGCAAATGTCTTGCAATTGTCTTCAAAAGACATTGCATCCTTTTCCTTCGGGTAGAAGTACTTTGCACAAAATTAGCCAAAGCAAATGTTTCGCAATGAGCTTTTGGAGAAGTAAAAGATTTAGAGTTTTTAGGAATTTTTTCCTTACTTTATATTTTATTTTGAAATTGTGATTGTGGTGAAAACCACTATTTTTGTGGACTATGTTGCATGATGGGACAAACAAGAAGTACTCTTTTCACTTCGAAGTTCAACCCAAGTATGGTGTTATCTCTCTTTGACACAAGATGTTTTTAAGATGTGTGATTTGTGTTTGGTTCAAGAATGTTTTAGAGTCAATTCCCAGAACTCAAGATTTTCTTAGTGAAAATATGTCTTGGTCCTAAAGAAAACTCAACATGAATAGGAGGTTTCTTAAAACACTAGGAGTGGCTAAGTGACAGAAAACACCTAGGGATTATGGAAATTTTGCTTTATGAAATGATGCAATGAAATGGATGATGTTTAAGGTGCCCCTAATCAAGGCAACATGATTGTATTGGACCAATTAATATATGAACTCGAATAAATAATCCCTAATATGAAATGAAATGTATGAATGCAATGTATGAAATGCAATTTGTGAAATGAAATGAGTGTAATGTATCTTGTGAAATGCAATTTTATGAAATGAAATGAAATGTGTGTAATGCAAATGTGTGAACTGAGATATGTGTAAAATGCAATGTATAAAATACAATTTTATTTTTCTATAATAGCCATGTATATATACATATACAAATCACATTATGCATAGAATACTCTCAAGTGTATAACATTAAGTAGTTCGAGCTCTTCAAATCCCTCTAAACTAGCAAGTCTATAAGTACCTTTACCCATTTTTTGAGTAACAATGTATGGACCTAACCAATTAGCTACGAATTTATGATGAAGATGCGGTAATGCATTTGTTTATTGTTGATTCTATTTAAGAACAATATCTCCTACTTGGAATTCATGTAGATGAACTTTGGTGTTGTAAGCATGCTTTAGGCGGTCTTGATATACTCGTAAATGCTCTAAAGCATTGACTCACCTTTCATCAAGAAGTGTGAGTTGGTCAAGATGTGCTTGTCTAGCAGTGTCGTCATCTATGAATTCTTGCAATGAAATTTGTAATGAGAGGATCTCAAGATCAAGAGGTATGATTTCTTCAGCTCCATAGACCAATGAAAATGATGTTGCCCTAGTAGGCATGCAAATGCTTATTCGATAAGCCCATAATGCCAAGGGAATTTGTGTATGACAATCTCTATGATTTTCTTTAACAAGTTTCTTGAGAATAATAATTAAGGTCTTGTTGGTAGCCTCAGCTTGTCCATTTGCTTGTGGATAATAAGGAGTCGAGAAACTATGTTGGATGTTATATTTCTCGCAAAGTGCTCGAACATTTTTGTTCTTGAAAGACTTGCCATTTTTTGAGATGATTTTTGAGGGAATACCAAAAAACAAAGGATATGGTGAAGGATAAACTCCACAATTCTTGGTCCTATCGTACTGGTTAGATTAATTGCCTCAACCCACTTTGTGAAGTACTTTGTGTTTGTGATGATGAATGTATGTTATCCCGAGAAAGGAGGTGAGATTTTGCCAATTAAATCAAGGCCCCATTGTGAAAAGGGCCAAAGGCTTTGAACAGGCTATAATGCTTGCGATGGCACATTAATTAAATTAGCATGCTCTTGATATTGCTTACAATGTTTGACATATGTGCAACAATCTCGTTCCATGGTGGGCCAATAGTAACCCATGTGTAAAATACGATTTGCAATAGCCATTCCACTAAAATAACCACTACAAGTACCATCATGAGCTCCAACTATGGCTATTTTTACCTCAATAGACTCGAGAAAATGAAGGAGGACTCCATCATAACCACATTTATATAAAATATCCCTAGAGAGAGTAAAACGAGTTACCTTTTGCTTGAAAGTGTCTTTAGCAGTCCATGACATATCTGATGGGAGTGTTCCAAACTTGAGAAAGGCTATTATTTGTTTTGACCAAGGATTATATGGTTTCAAATAGATAAAGTAAACATTCTTTTCATCCTTAGATTCAGCATGGAAAATTATAGATTTAGATATCATTGTGATTATGAAGGGTTGCACCTCTCCTAAGGTATCCTTTGGAATCATTGATCCCATAAAGACCATCACATTCAGCAAATTTATTAGTCAAATGTGGTAAACTATCAATTTCATACCAATCAAACTTAAAGAGCAATTTCATTGCTACTTCATGGTAAAGCTTAATGGTAGAATATTTTCATTGGTATTCTCTGGTTACTTGTTTGACAATAATTTGGAAATCTCCAAATATCTTGATATGCTTTATGCCCAGAGCTATGGTTGCTTGAAGACCTAAGATTAAGGCTTCATACTCTGCATTGTTGTTTGTGGATTGGAAGTCTAGTTTGAATGATAAGGGGATAGGCACCCCCTTGGGGTATGAAACACAACTCCAACACCTTGACCTATTTTGCACTTAGAACCATCAAAGAAGAGAGTTATATTAATGTCTTCCTCTAAAATAACTGTTGGTCATCAAATCCGCCTAGGAAAGGATTTTGGGTGAGTGAATGCGCCCTAGACCTGGACCAACATTGAAAGGCCGAAGGGAAGAGATGCCCTTCATGCCAATATCCGGAGAAAGGCCAGCTCCTATACTAATCTACTTGGGTGTTTGAAGATAAGAGTGCGGGAAAGAAGCAAAAGGGGTTATGGGAAGAGAGATCGGTGATTTAAGGTGGGGAAGAATAGGAAGCACGATCACTAACCGGTAACTTGAATGGAAGCAAAGAATACCAAGAATAAATGAAGGAAATGTAATATCAATCTTCCTATGTATCCTCTAGGCGAGTTTTAGGGTACAGTCCTCGATCGCACATCGGATGCAAGGTTCAACTTTCTTAGTATGCGAATGAAGAGAGACAAAAGAATCAAGCACAGAAGGCAGCATAAAAGAAAACTAGTATTAAGCTTTTCCACTCCTATGTATCCTTTAGAACGTGTTTCAGGGTACAGTCCCCGATCGCACATCGAACGCAAGGTTCAACTTTCTCAGTATGCGAACGAAGACAGATAAAAGAATCAAGCAAAGAAGGCAGCATAAAAGAGAGAAATTGAGCCCAAAGATCTTTAGTATTAATCGCAGGACATCAAGTTACAATAGCTTTCTAGCAGAAAGTTCCCCCCTTTTCTTATTACAATGCCTAGGTTTTTATAGAGGACCTAGGCCTATGAGTCATAATTACATATAAAAGAAGAGTACGCCCTCGATCCCTGAGAATTCAGCTCCCCGAGGCTCTCGTGATCGAGTTTTCAAATTTGTTACCAAAACTAGCAACTGCAATCGGGTCAACCATGGAAAGGTGCATTGATGAGCCGTCTAGACGTCCTTGATCTTCGAGTGCGGTGCTTGAGTGGCCGCCATGCTCGTTGGGCTCTCCATCATGGCTTGATACTTCGTTTCTGATTGCCAAAAATGAGCAACGGGCTTGTTGGGCATGAAAAATTACATTTATGAGGTACTTGATCACCTCAAGAAAATACTCGGCTTGGAACGCGTGCATGTGAAGCACTTCGCTAAGTTTTCATTCACAACTTTGCTTTGCAATGGTTCTAGGCCAAAGCAAAAACTCCTCTTTGGTATGTACTTCACAAAATTGAGCTTCGCAAAACTGCTTCGGGGGTGAGGAGTGCCGAAGCATATTCACTTTGCAAAATGGGCCTCTTCGTCTTTGTCGCTTTGCTGACCAAATTACTTCATTGATGCCCTCGGGAAATGCTTCGCTGTGACCCTCTTTCTAAACTGTGGTTTGGGAGAATTTCAGCCGAAGCAATAGTCTTCAAAAGACATTGCATCCTTTTCCTTCGGGCAGAAGTACTTTGCACAAAATTAGCCAAAGCAAATGCTTCGCAATGAGCTTTTGGTGAAGTAAAAGTGGTTCGCTGATGGAGGGGCCCGAAGTGAGTACTTCGACAACTTCCTGGAGAAGTACTTTCAATGCTCCTTGAGTTTTGCTTTGCTGATTTCCCGATCGAAGTGACTGATGGAAATACTTCGGATGAGAATTAGTTTTACCCCATTTTCTTTGTATTTCACTTCGGCACACCGCTTCGTAGAAATCTTACCCGAATTAGCTTTTGAAAATGCTTCGGGCCTGAAGTAGATTTCTTGCCTTTGCTTTTCGGCAGAGTTATTCTTCCAAACGCTGCTTTTGCATTCTACTTCGGTGATATTACTTCGCAAAAAACTCCACCCAAAGCAGTGTTGAAAATGCTTTGGGTGCAAAGCTTTCTTTTCTTCTGAACGCCGCTTCGCTCAACTTTCGCCCGAAGTAGCTGCTGGAAACGCTTCAAGTGCGAAGTAGTTTCATTCTCTTTTCCTTGTATTTTTCTTCGACAAAAACTACTTCGCAAAAATTTTACCCGAAGTAGTGCTGGAAATGCTTCGGGTGCGAAGTTATTTTCATTTTCCTTCGATGAAGCTCTTTTCCCTAGCTTTTTTGGCAGCGAAGTTCTTTCTTTTCTATTTTTATATACAAAGGGGTGGCATTGGAAGCCAAAATTACTGCATCTTTTCAAAATAAAAACAAAGTAAAAAAAACTTTACACAACACTATACAAAATTTGTTTTCCTTTTCTACCCCTTAAGAAATTTGACAAAATTGTCAACATTCTTGGCGGCTTGTGGGGCAACGAGCTCATATCGGTGGGAGAACCCTTTAACTTTGATCCATTGGGCCAGAGTCTTTTCCTGATCCTTCTCCTCCTTCTTCCTCTGGGAGTGCTTCTACAGCTGGTTCTTGTTCTCCCTCTTCTTCTGCTTCTTCTTCCTCCTCTGCTCCTTTGTCTATTGGCGTGGCCTCCTGCTATGGTGATGGGACAAGGTGATCACGGATTCTCTTCATAGTTTGGCGAACATGAGCCCAAACCCCTTTTTGAAATGGTTCTTGGTCTTCGAGTTCCTTGACCAGAACATGGAACCGATCAATCTGCCCTATGTCGGCATGTTTGATTCTTGGACCAAGGTCATTCAGACAGGCTGTGATTTTGCAATGTCTCAGGATGAAGTCAGTGACCTGTCCCTCTATGACTGGCTCTTCCCACTCATCAATTTCAGAGACGTCATTTTCAAAATGGAGCCACATCAACTTAAGTTCTTCCCTAGTGAGAAGGTTCCCATAATCGTCTGTGAAAATCAAGAAACCCAATGAAGAAAGGTCTTCGAAGTATCCCATTGATGTGCGTTGCTCCTGCTCAAATACATCGAGGAGGTCCTTCACCTTTTGCGCTTTCTTCACCTTGGAGAAGAAAGCGCAAACAGTGGCTTGGGCAGTTGACCAATCCCTAGCCGTTCGACTCAGCAGTGACTTGCAGGTCTTGATATCTAATGCTTTGAACTTCAAAGGCAAGCTTGAGTCGCCTCTTGATTTTTTGGATCACCTCATCCACTATTGGTCCCTTCTTAACAATGGCATGCTGAGTTTCGGTGACATAAATCAAAATTGACAGGGCACTAGAGGCCCGAGATCTAAAACCTTTGAGTAGGTGAGAGCGGATCTCCTTGATCCTACCTTTGTCGAACAGCTCCAAGTTTGCATTTTCGTACAATTGCTATTGGGCTCGCAAGATCTTGCTCTCGAGCTCTTTGGATTTTAGATCATTTTCGGCTTGCTTTTGTGCTTGTTGCTTGGCCGAAGTCTGCAATTGTAGAATTTGTTGTTTGAGGGCATGTGTTTCCCTTTTGAGCAATTTACATTGCTTCTACGAATCCTCCAGCTCAGAGCGAATCCTAGCCAGCTCTTCTTCCAACTTGATGTTGGTGTTTTCTGCTTGAAACCTGCGCTGATTGGCAATATTCGCATGTGCTTAGAAAGTTTCAACCCTGACATGCATGGATGCAGATTTGTCATCTATGTTTAAATGCTCTAGGTCCTTGGTCTTCTCCTAGTAGTCGTAGTCGGTTGGAGTCATTTCATCCAGAGGCTTCTGGACCTTAGGGACCTTCCTAACCTTATGCAAATTTTTGCCTTTCAAGTCGAAAACCACACATTTTTCAACTTGGGCTAGAGTTTTCCCTCTTTTATTTCTTGCCTCCTTTAGCATCTTCTCTGTATTCTGTCGAGCTAGGAGTAGTTTTTCAGCCAGGGTGCGCTCCTTTATTGAGGATAAATCTATTTCAGAGAAGGCCGAATCTCCAACCAAAGGTGTGAACAAATATAAAGAACTAATGGGGAAGGATTCCCCTGACAGCTCGGGGATGGGTGTAGCAGGGACTTCGACGAGTGGGACTATGCTTTGAGCTATGGGAGAGTGGGCTACGAGGCTTGGTGTAGGTGAAGTGGTTTTAGCGGGCTTATCCTCATCAGACGACTCAGGAGGAGTGGGGCTGTGCATGATTGGACTGGCAATGGGCAGTTTTTGAGTGGGGGATTGACCCTATGGGGGATGGAGAGATTGATGAGGGCTTCCACTCGAGACTACCGTGGATGTGTTAGAGACCGAAGCGAAGGGAAGAGAGTGCGTACCTGCATGCCCTCCTGGAAAAGTAGCTATGGTAACTTCTTGCATGGTCGGCTCTTGTTCCTCTTGGGCTTCATCACTCTCGACCTCCATAACTCCTACTCTGGGGTCTTTCTCTTGTTGGAGGAGTTTCTCTACATCAATGATATCTATTTCAGGGACCGTCGCAACACTTAGTGCCCCTACATCTTCAATGTTTGCTTCAACCGAGCCTGATGTAGGGGATCCAACAGAAGTACTTGTAGGCTTCATGTGAGGGCGCTTTGGGTGGCTCGAAGGTACTTGAATTTGTTCCTGCATTTTTCTTTTCTTTCTCTCCAATGGTTGCTTTGCCTCTTCGACACTTGTATCATGAACTTTCGATGGCCTTTGTGGTAGTGTTGCAGGCGTAGCTTTGGCCCCTACTTTGTTTTCTTTCTTCGAAGCATCCTTAGCGCCTCATGGGATTTCGCTTGACCGTGGAGTGGCTGGGGGAATAAAATCAGCAAAGGATATAGACTTCCAGGTTTCGACATTGGTGTCGTAGAGAATCATGAAGTCTTTATCTGATGCTAAGAGTCCATAAGAATTCACTTTTTGATGGTGGAATCTCATTATCCACCATTCCCAAAGCTTTTCCTCGCTCCAGTATTTTACTTCTTCCTTCAAATCGTCCCTTGCATTTTTCCAAAAGGTGGAGTTTGGAGTCGGGAGGGGGTACTGATCAGGGTTGAACTCGACCTTCATAGGATAGAATTCATGCCATGGAGGCAATGTCCTCATCCTTTCCAAATGCCACTCCAGATATTTTCCATTGGGGTTGTTCCTTTGTTCCACAACCTCGAGGTGAGGGCAGATGTGGAAGTTCTTGAATTTCAAATGATCCCTCATCACACCCAAAGGGTGATAGATCCATTGCTGAGGAATCTAGAGTAGGCCAAAATCGACAAGCTTTTCCTCCAGGAAAACATTCTTCTTAAGGGCAAATACTTCGATCACACCCATCCTAAAGGGGAAGTCACAGGTATGTGCCCACTTCTGGCCGTGACCGTATACTGCATTTGTAGAGTCGCTCTACCGATTGACTTCCAATGCAAACTGATATTTAGAGGGGTAGACTAGTAACAGGAAGGGCTTCCCTATGAAGCCGAACAGGTGAATCACCAGTCCTTGAGTCAATTGGAAAATGTCCCCCTTTTTTCTCAGCACCACTCTATCTCTCAAACTGAGTGGTACCCGAGGACAAGAACCTTTTAACAGGTGCATGGATGGTCCCAAAAATTACTGATTAAAAGAATAATAGGACTCTTCCTTCAATAAGAGGGGAGTCCATTGATACATTGGCAGAGGATTTCCATCCTTGTTGCTTGGAGAGATGGCGATATGGGGAAAATGCTTATGAACCTGGTAGAAGTACAACCAGACAAGAAAGGAACAGAGTGCGAAGTACTGACCTGCTGTTGAATTCTTGATGCTAGTGAGCCTTGTATGTAGGGTTCGGGCCATCCATTCTGCCCAGTCAAAGAAAAATGGGTTGGTGTTCGGCCTTGAAGCGTCAGGGGCATAAAACTACCCTCTTGAAATGCATTCGGCCAAAGACACCTGCCAGGGTTGTATTGAAGCATCTGTTGACAATCCTACCACCCATGCAATGATGGAGAAAATATTGGTGTTTTTGAAAGCCTCCAAGGGTAAGGGCATCTGGGGCAGCTTGATTGAAGGTAACCCGCTCTTGAGATTCTCTTGTAGGAACTTCAATATGTAGCTGTTGGAGGTGAATCTCTCCATTTGTTCGTTTAGGAGGACATTGCAAATAGAATAGCCCTTGGGTGGGCCCTGCTATGGTGCAAAGGCTACTTGTACATCTTCCTTCAAGATGGAGAATAGTTTGTGTCCCGAAGCATCTAACACCTTCCTGGATGCAGGTTGGTAATTCTGTGCGATAGCGTAGATCAGCTCATGACAATGGTGAGCAGGTGGGGTTAAAAACCAATAAATCTAGGAGTAATATGCAGCAGCTCTTATTTTTTGGTGTGAGCCTGCTTGTCATGAACTCTATGGTGTGTCGAAGATAGGATACACCCTTAGAGAGCTATGTGTCTTGGATCTTCTCCCACCCATCAATTAGTGGCTCCACAAGCTGTTCTTCTTTTGAGTCGTCCCCCTCTTCCATTGGCTACTTTTCGGGTCAAAGGGGAAGATTTAACTTCTTTGGAGTATGCTTTTTCTCTTCTTTTCCCTTATTTGTTTTTTTGGGGCCTGCAACTTCAGGCTCTTTCTCCTTCTCCTTAGAGTTTTTCTTTCCCATGTTGTTATGGACAGCAGCAGAGTTCTTGATACAGAGGGCTTTAATGTGAATGGCCAGATGCAAAGGACAGGAGGGTTGTAGAGTATCTGAAGGCTCTCAGTCTAGTTCTAGCTGATAGACAAATAACTTTCCTCTTGCCAGGAATTCGCTTTTATAGCCTAAAAAGGCAACCACCTAAATTTATGGCACCTACCAAAATTAAGTTTGAACCTCGGATGGAAGAGATTGCCGTATTCTTAAACCATTTCTACAGCGACGTGGTAC